>CM058239.1:55280182-56779487 GCA_030180135.1 Orychophragmus violaceus | reverse complement strand
ATTCTTTTTCTTCTCCTTCTTCTTCTTCTTCTCCTTCTCCTCTCAAGCTTCTCTCCTTCTCTTCTTTCTTTCTCTTTGTTGTTTTTGTGTTTGATGAATGAAATGAGAAGAGCAAAGGCTCTTTATATAGGAAAGAAAGGTTGATGTTATGCTGACAAGTGTCACTCTCTTTCTCTCCTCTCCAGCCAAGAACACTGCCACATGTATCTACCTTCTTATAACTGCTGTCACACCATTCAGCATTAACTTGGCTCCCAAGTCTTTCATTCTCCATATGCCACCTTTCACCTTATCTTCTTTTACTTCTTCTCCAAGTAATAAGTGTCATGCATCTAGAAGAGGTAGGTGGTGCCATCTGAGAAATGCCACATGTCACTGAGAAGTGTTTTATGACCAATTAGATTGCCCAAAACATTCCATAGAAGTTCATATTCGCGATTCCTTCCGATGCTTTGGTTTTGCCGATTTTGCGTTTAATATTTTAGAAACTCTTTAGATGCTTTTATAAATTCTCCAAGACCCATATTCAGAGTCTAGATGCTCTTAGATGAATTTAGCAATTTGAATCACCTCAAACGGACACCCGTAGCGCTCGTTATGAATTTTACAAGTTTTGTCGGTTTTATCGGTTTCCTTTCCCGATAGTCCGGAAAACTCATCTATGGTCCGCTTCCACAATTCTTGGTCTTCTAAATGTTTTCTTTATTTTAAAATAATAACATTTGGCCCGTCTTAGCTTCTGGCTCACATTTTGGTAAAATTACCAAAATGCCCCTCATCTTCCAAAAATTACGAAAATGCCCCTTGTTGACTTTTGTGCTGCCCATTGACCAATTTAGTTAGACAGGGTATTACATTCTTCCCCACTTACAGGAATTTGGTCCCCGAATTCTCCGTTACTAACAAACTTCGAATCGGAATCTGAATCCTGTAAGTTTCCGTCTCTGAATCCAATCCTACTATGCTCTGATGCTAATACTCTACTCCCAGCTAAGCTCATACTCCTTATGCTTATTAACTTCCGAACCACTGGTTTGCACAGAACTGGTCTACACTGATATGCACTATGATTGCACATTCATTGATCTTGACTGCACGGCTCCACCCCGAGTCTTGTTTTCATCGCCCCCATATGATACTGCTTGAATTCTGAATCAACTGCAACTACACTCCCGATGCCCAACTAATTCTTGAAATATGGTTTTGCTCCAACTCTCATCACACTGACATCTTAAATGTCCCACGCGATATGGCTTGAATCTCGACCAATCCTGATGTCTCCATTTGATTGCTTCATCGATTCTATCTTTGATCCATAAATCCACCAATTCTGACTGGATTGCTATACTCCGCTCCATGCATTTATCTGCGCCGACCAATACTCCAGGCTTCTCCACTTTGTCTTGACTTCCCCGATCACGCAATAATAATTCGTCCTCTCCATTCCCATCGCTTAACATGTTTCCAATGATTACCGCTCCCGACCGATTTTATGTTCATATCGATTATCTTCCTTCCATCTAAATCGCCATACTCATGCACGCCTCGAACTTCCTCGATCACTGATTTCCACGCTTCACTGACTCCAAAACTGCTCTTCCCACTGATATCCTTGAACAGACTCCTCCACTGACTTTGATGCTTCTGAATCTCTTCGCTAACTCATCAAACTCATCCGTCTTGATTTCTTTTTCCACTGATACCCAAACTCTTTTATGAATCCACACTGACTTTCTTGCAGGCTCGGTTCAAACTGTTTCCTGAAATAACATCTCGTCTCTCGGGTTCGGGTTCGGTCTCGTGTCCTTGTTAAATCGTCCATCACGTCTTACATCAACAACCTCAACAACACAAGAAAGGTTAGACCTTTCTAACTTAATTTCCGATATCACTTCCTTATAGAGAGATTGGTATTTAGTCACGTTCTCAACGGTTATACGTGGCTAATTATCAATATCTTATAATTTCGCTCAATCTCCAATAAGCTTCCTATAAGTACCGCTTTATCAATTATGAGCTTAGGTCTATCAATGAGGTTCTCTACCTTTCCAACTATCCACAAGTTTAACCGATAACTTATCATCTCGTCTACACAGGAATAAAGGTCTAACACTCACTCAAACATCTAACACCCTAACCGATCAATCCAAGCGATTTCGCTAACCAAATCTTCGGAACTATTTTCTAGCAACCTAGTGAATCAAACAATGCAATGCTAGCAACCTAGCGATTAAACAAAATGCAGTGCTACCAAACCAAATCAAATCATTCATGAGAAATGCAATGATACCATCAAATGCTCTAGCAACCTAACGATCAATCAAATGCAATGCAACATGGAAATTCTAACAACCTAACGATCACGTGAATGCCATGCTATCATCCTATCCATCAAAATGAATTCTGCAATTCAAAAATCAAAATCTAACAACCTAGCGATCAACCACAGCAATTCAAAAGTCTAACACTCTAGCAAGGCAATCAATCACACACAATCAATCAATCAATCAAGCAAATCAGCGATTGCAATCGTCTCTTTGGGTTCTGATGGAAACCGTCTGTTCGGACCATCATTTGTTTTCACATCGTAACTACATTGCATTCAACACCATCATGAGTATGCAATATAACCACTCCGCTACTCAAAACGACAACCGAAATACTCAACATCCACTATGTAAATAAAACTTCTATTCACCACATAGATTTTTAAATGCATTGGTCTATAGGAGTCTACATACTAGCGGTTCCAATCCGTCCCAGAAGAAACACCACTTCACACAACTAAATCGTCAGAGACGAATGCTAGTCGATATACATCAACCAACAATTTAGAGCCCTTACTTACCTGGGCCTAATTTAAACTCTCCAACATGAGCGGTACAGCTCATGTGGATCCTAACCGGCAAGTGCGCCAGGAGGATGGAATGAGTGTGGTGGTGGTGGTGGAGGGACGCGGTCTCGATCATGATGGGAAAGGAGCGCAATGTACTTCTCGGCCGCAAATGAAACAAGGCAGGAGTTGTGCTGGTGGTAACGACAACTGTTACTCCCGTGCAACTACGGTGGTAATGATGGAATAACATCCGGTGGCGGTGGCTTCTGCTGAGTGACCTCGAACTCCTGAGTCTCCGATAACTTGAAAAGATAATCAACCATCATATATGTCAACTTCCTGATCCGAGATAGGTAGTGAATACGTGAACACTCTGCATGCTGGTAATATAGGATTCGGCTAACTGAGGTAGAACCAAACAACTCTCGGTCGTCCATACTAAGGTTTCTTCTCCTGTCGTCGCAAACCACACACACACACTGGTCCTCCCAGGACAACTCTGTTGTGTGATAGGGTCTAGAAGTTTTAATCCTATACTACTGCAAGTGCACAGTTATGCAGATGTAGTACTTAGGTATCGAATCCATAGAGACTCCGGTCAACGATAGATATTAGAACAGAAGAGATTAAACTAAGAGAAAGCAATGTGATGTAAACTAAAAGCAAGCAAGAAAGTAAATCAGGTAGCGAGATTGGTTATGAAAACAGTTAACTTAAAGCGTTAAGTCGAGGGCGTTCTCAGGAAATCAGACAAGCAGAATAATCATTCAGTCAGGATCTAATTAAGCTCAGTTCTAGAACTCAAAACACGGATATAGAATTAACCAACTGTCGTTGCGAGAATTCTCTAAGTCTAAGTGCAGCAATCCAAATTCCTTTGCAATTACTAACAGATTAAACCAGCATTAATTCCAAGTTCGATATGTTCACAATGAAACTAAACCAAATTCCTTTGCGAGTAATTTAATTGCTCAACCTAAATAGTTCAGATTCTAAACCACACTGTCGTGTCGTATTTAGCAACCTAAGATCTAGATTCTAAGTGATCAGGTTAGAACTAGCATTAAACACAATTTAAATCAAAGAACTACTATAGTTATGAATCCTTAACTGAATTAATTATATCTAGCAAGTCATGAAATCCTATGTGAGAAACCCTAAACCTAACTATGAATCTACTCAGACATAAATGATGTAAACATGATCAATGAAATAATAGATTGCATATAAGATATAAAAGAAGTAAAGGGTTCGAAATCTTCTCCAAAATTCAAGATGAAGTACAGGTTCAGATCAGCCCCAAAATCTCTCTCTAACTCTCAGCTCAAAGTATGAATGCTTAATGAATAACAAAATCTAAAACCTAATTAATATAGCCTAATCATATCTTGGGGCTTCTGCGTAAATATCTGGAACTTCTGGGCATTTCTGCAATATCTCATAACTTCATAACTCTCGCGAGTCTGGCCCATTCGCGTTGTGCATCGATCGATGCTGATGTGCAACGATCGATACAAATCTCAAATCTGGACAGTGAGCTTCACCTCTCGGGTCGAATCTCCAGTATGCACCAAATAGCTCCAAAATCTTCACTTCTGCTCCAAACGTGCGTGTACCTAATAAGACCTGCAAAAGACTCTATGTGCTATCTCTAGAAAGTATGATAAGTGTCGAGATCAGACATAAGTCATAAATACTGGGAGGTCATGATGACTTGCTAGAGCCCGCTCTTGATCTATAAGTTAAGTACTTATTACCAGTATTGTATGATCCCAAAGGGTCACACACCATAGCTAACGGGAAAGTTAAAAAGGAACTAATACAGTAAGATGCAAGACATTTACTGTATTTGTACAGAGAATTGGGCCAGACAAAATACAGTCTTTTGTCTGATTTGGGTCTTGGGCCCAAAAGCCTAATAGGCCATTAGTTTAATTACTTGGGCCCATATAAGGGAAGAGGAGGCGCCAGTTAGACCAGTCTTCTGCGATTTTTAGGTCTGGCCGTCCTCCTCTCTCTCTGTTGTTCCAGCTTGGTCTAGCAGCCTGATCCAGTAGCTTGTAAGCGTGTGGATACCTAGGAGGAGCCGGTAATCATCAGCTCTTGCAGATCTCGATATTCCCTTGATTAATCCGCTGCAATCATAAGGTAATGATCCTGATCTGTTTATGATTCATCTGCAAATCATCTAGATCCTAGTTGATTATGTGATAGGTTGTAATCTGATAATTAAACCTATAAACAAACATAATCCAACAGTGGTATCAGAGCCTAGGTTGTTAGGTTTTTGCTTTTTGGATCATACTAGGTTGTTTATTAGTTTGATGAATCGATTTTAATGAGTAAAATTTGATTAGAAAACTTGAAAAACCTAATATGTAAATAGCATGATCCGATTGAAACCCATCGGTATGCGATGTGGACGCCCGTATCGATCGACGAGAGAGCGTGATATCGATCGATATCGTTCGGATCGATTGCTTCTCGTTGTCCCGATGACCCGATCGCAACGAGCTGATGCACACCGGTATCGATCGACGCAGGAGCGTGATATCGATCGATACACTGGCGAGAGATACGGTCTGCGAGTAGCCAATCGGTTCAACCGAGCTTCGCGGTTCGTTCTTCCCAAACCCGCGACAATGAACCGATCAAACCGATTGTGGTTCATTGTCTGCTTTAGCTTAAAAACGCAGGTTATGTCAAAGTTGGCTAAAACACAAGGTGTTTCTTCCCGGTTTTGGACTTAACCGAACCGATCCAATTTAATTGGTGGTTCAAGCGGTTAACCCAAATCGCGGTTTGCTGGAAATTATTTAATACAATTGGTATTATTTAATTTCTGGTTAAACCGGATTTAAATTCAAAAATTGAATTTTAACCTAAACCGAAGGCTGGTCTAAGTTTGATTTGGTTGGACCAAATAATTTAGAGCTGGTCTGGTTTAGTAAATAACCAGTTGGATTTAGTAGTTAATTTGGTCTTGGACCAGAATTAATGAACCGACTCGGTTATGTCAAATTATTGGGCCAATTGGAATTCTGTGGTCTTGGGCCAAGAATTGGGCCTATAATTTGTGACCCAACCGAAAACTTTAATAAAATATTAAATTAGAAATTTCTATTTTTAGCATGTTTCTAGATTTAGAAAGTTTCTAAAATAAGTAAGTTTCCCAAAATAGTAATCTTCTATTTTTGGAAAGAAAACCTAAAATCCTCAAAACCAATATCAAGCTTGGATGTCTTGCCCAATCTTGTCAGCTACTTAACGCTTATTCAATTACAGATATGGCTTACAGTGTGAGGTGTCTGTTTTTGCGTAAGTAAAGTAGTATATAGTCACTAATTTCATTGGGAGTCCCAGACTTTAGTGATTATTTGGCTGTAAGAGATTGGTTTCCTTGACTGGGCCATCGGGAGTCTCGGGCCTTGAGACATCTGGTGAATTGGGCCTTGGGCCCAATCCACAACCGAGAGTTATATGGATATAACTAGCTGTGTGCATGCTTACCAAGTAAAGCTAATTCCGGGTGACGGCCAGTGGCCCACTTTGGTTTTAGTTGAACATGGGTCTCGGAATCATTGCATTCAGATGAGGTTAAACAAAGAAATTTTGAATGCAATGCGAGTTTTCTTATGAGTTATTAAGATTACTCTTTTATGAACTAAATAACTAAAACTCTATTGTCTCATAATTTCAGCTATGTCAAGCACAACAACACAAAACACTTTCTCGATCCGGTCTGCCCTTGAGAAGGACAAACTGAACGGATCAAACTTCCTGAACTGGTCCAGGAACCTGAGACTTGTGCTCAGGCAGGAGAAGAAGGCTTATGTCCTTGAAAGAGTTCTCCCCCCTAGACCTGCGAATAATGCCACGCAAGCTGTGAAGAATGCTTGGGATACGCATTCTTCAGATGCTAATGACGTGGTTTGCCTAATGTTGGCGACAATGGCTCCCGATCTGCAGATTCAGTGGGAAGGCCTGACTTGTCCCATGGAACTGATGGCAAACCTGAAAGCGTTGTTTCAGGAGCAAGCTCGTACAGAGAGATTCCAAACTGTAAAGAATCTCTTGGACTGTAAAATGGCTAAGGATGCAGCAGTGAGTCCACATGTTCTGAAAATGATGGGTTATCTCGATCATTTGACAAGACTCGACTGTCCTATAAGCCAAGAGCTTGCTTGTGATATCGTTCTGCAGTCTCTTACTCCTGCATATGACCAGTTCGTCTTGAACTATAATATGCATGGGTTGACAAAGACTTTGCCTGAGCTACATGGTATGCTCAAGACTGCGGAACCTAATCTGAAGAAGGCCAAGGACCCGTCTGTACTCATGGTGCAGAAGGGAAAGGGTTTCAAGAAATCCGCTGCAGACAAGGGAAAGGGCAAGGCTGTCCACAACGAAAAGGCCAAACCCAAGCCCGTGTCTAAAGCTGGGCCTTCTGATATCTGCCACTTTTGCAAAGAGGCAGGGCACACTACAAGAAAACTGGGATTTTAGGACTCCAATTTGCGACTGAATATTTAGTCGCAAATCTAGCGACTGATATGCGACTGATTAACCACTTAGTAAAGACGGCTCAAATATAGTCGTAAGTTAGTCGCTATTATGCGTCCAAATATAACAGTCGTAAAACAGTCGCAACCACAGTTATTAGTCGCAGATTAGTCGCAAAATTGTTTATAGCGACTAATATGCGACTCCTATGGGTGTCCTGAATTAGCAGTTTTCTTGTAGTGGCATTATCGCAGGGACTGTAAGAAATACCAGGGAAAGTCTAAAGGAAAAGAAGAAGTCCTTCGCGACTACTTCTTCAGGTATTTTTGTTATTGAAGTAAATACTACTACTTCTGATAATACCACTTGGGTATTAGATACTGGATGTGGGGCTCATATTTGTACTAATGTGCAGGCGCTCAGCAATAGTAGAAGGTTGAAGCAAGGGCAAGTAGAGTTGCGGGTTGGCAATGGAGCGAAGGTTCCAGCACTGGCCGTTGGCACTTACTTGTTATCTTTACCTTCTGGATTGATTTTAGAACTTGAGAATTGTTATTTTGTACCTGCTATAAGCAGAAATATCATTTCAGTTTCATTATTGGATTTACAAGGATTTGATTTTTCTATTAAGAATAAATTGTGTTCCTTTAATCTCAATGATATGTTCTATGGCTGTGCCCCTCTTATTAATGGGCTGTACATGCTGGATCAATCTACTCCAGTATATAACATTAATACAAAACGGTTCAAATCTAACGAAGAAAATGAAACGTTTCTCTGGCATTGTCGTTTGGGGCACATTAGTGAGAAACGCGTCAAGAGGCTCCATTCAAATTAACTCTTGGGCTCATTTGACTTTGAGTCTTGTGAACAATGCGAATCTTGCCTAATGGGCAAAATGACAAGGGCCCCTTTTAATAAACCCACATAAAGGGCCAGTGAACTATTGGGCCTGATACATACTGACGTGTGTGGCCCAATGTCCACAAATGCTAGAGGAAACTATCAGTACTTCATTACATTCACTGATGATTTCAGTAGATATGGATATGTCTACTTGATGAAACATAAGTCGGAAACCTTTGAGAAGTTCAAAGAATTCCAGAATGAAGTACAGAACCAGCTGGGTAAAAGTATTAAGGCTCTTCGGTCGGACCGAGGAGGAGAATACTTGAGCCAGGAATTCCGTGATCATCTGAGTGAGTGTGGGATCATCTCCCAACTCACACCTCCTGGAACACCTCAGTGGAATGGTGTGTCTGAGAGAAGGAATCAGACATTGTTAGATATGGTCCGATCCATGATGAGTCACACAGACCTTCCTATATCCCTTTGGGGATATGCTTTGCTGACCGCAACGTTCACACTGAACAGAGTGCCATCAAAAGCAGTAGCAAAGACACCATATGAGTTATGGACTGGAAAAGCTCCAGCAATGTCTTTTCTCAGAATTTGGGGTTGTGAAGCCTATGTCAAAAGATTAATCTCAGACAAGCTTACACCAAAATCTGACAAATGCTACTTCATTGGTTATCCTAGGGATACCAAGGCTTATTACTTCTATCTGCGATCCGAGAACAAGATCTTTGTTGCTCGGGATTGTACTTTTCTTGAGAGGGAATTTCTCTCTAAGAAAGATAGTGGGAGTAAGGTACAACTTGATGAAATTCAAGAAGGACAGGAACCTGTTCAACCTAATGAGGAAGAACAGCAGGATGAATTACATGAAGTTGTAATAGAACCTGAACCTGATGTACCTGAAGTTCGAAGATCCGGAAGGATCCGTCACGAACCCGATAGATATCAGGGATTCCTCGTGACTAATTGCCATGATCTTTTGATCATTGACGGTGATGAACCCTCGAACTTTGAAGAAGCCATGATAGGCCCTGACTCCTCAAAGTGGCGTGAAGCCACTGAATCCGAGATGGACTCCATGTCTGTCAACCGAGTGTTCTCACTGGTTGACTTACCCGCTGGTGCTAAAGCCATCGAGTGTAAATGGATCTTCAAGAAGAAGATTGACGTGGATGGAAATGTCCAGATTTACAAGGCCAGGTTGGTGGCAAAAGGTTTCAAGCATATTCATGGTATAGACTATGATGAAACCTACTCACCAGTGGCCATGATGAAATCAATTCGGATTCTCCTAGCAACTGCCGCTTAATATGATTATGAGATTTGGCAGATGGATGTGAAAACCGCCTTCCTGAATGGAATCTTGGAGGAGGATGTGTATATGACACAGCCTGACGGTTACATTGATCCTAAGAATGCTGGGAAAGTATGCAAACTTCATAAATCCATTTATGGATTGAAGCAAGCATCCAGGAGTTGGAATCTTCGTTTTGATGAGGCAATAAAGAATTTTGACTTCATCAGAAACAAGGAAGAATAATGTGTGTATAAGAAAACTAGTGGGAGCAAAGTGGCGTTTCTTATCCTATATGTCGATGACATATTGCTTCTTGGAAATGATATTCCAATGCCGAAGTCTGTTAAAGACTGGCTGGGAAGTTGTTTTTCCATGAAGGACATGGGTGAAGCTGCGTATGTTCTTGGAATTCGAATCTTTAGAGACAGATCTAAGAGGATGATTGGACTTTGTCAAGATTCTTATATAGACAAAGTCCTGCATCGATTTGGAATGGATAAATCCAAGAAGGGATTCACGCCAATGATACATGGTGCTACACTAAGCAAGACTCAGTGTCCTAAAACACCTGATGAGCTTAAGCGCATGAGTAGGATACCTTACGCTTCGGCTATAGGATCTATCATGTATGCCATGATCTGTACTCGTCCTGATGTTGCTTATGCACTAAGCATGACGAGTAGGTACCAGTCTAATCCAGGTGAGAATCACTGGATTGCCGTAAAGAATATCCTGAAGTATTTGAGGAATACTAAGGATAAATTCTTGGTTTACGGAGGAAGTGAAGTGCTTGAAATGAGTGGATTCACGGATGCAAGTTTTCAGACAGATAAAGATGATTTCCAGTCACAGTCTGGTTACATCTTCTGTCTGAATGGCGGTGCAGTAAGTTGGAAGAGCTCCAAGCAGAGCACCGTGGCAGATTCCACAACTGAAGTTGAATACATCGCTGCTTCAGAAGCTGCGAAGGAAGGAGTTTGGATAAGTAACTTCTTGATTGAACTCGGTGTATTCCCAAATGCCACTGAGCCTCTAACACTGTATTGTGACAACAATGGTGCAATTGCTCAAGCTAAGGAACCGAGACATCATCAGAAATCAAAACATATTATGAGAAGGTATCACCTGATTCGTGATATAGTGAATAGAGGTGAAGTGATAGTCAGCAGAGTTCCCACTGATGAGAACGTGGCTGACCCGTTGACAAAGCCACTCCCGAGACCTAAGCACGAGTTGCATACTGCTGCTGTAGGAATTAGAGATATTCAAATGTAATCTCTTTTTGAGTGGGAGTTATGAGGGCTTTATTTTAGTTATTTTGAATGGTTCATGCAAACATTTTTAAATGTTAATGAAAATTTTATTTCTGGATTATTTTTAACTGTGATATAAAATAATCGTTCCAAAATGATTCATGTCATTATATATGGGCCATCGAAGTACATGAGTAGACTTGATCCTGAAACCCCATGCTTAACGAAATGACATAAATCATAGTGTCCATAGTCGAAGGTTGTTGAAATTGGAACACCAACAACCATTTGAGACTAGAGTGTGTTGAGACTTATGACCAAGTTTCGAGGGGTCATGGATGCGCGGCATCAAAGTCAACACATAGGTATATGTAGGGGAGCATATGACCGGACATGGCCCGCTGATGAGAACTCTACAAGATATTAATATTTGTGTCATGAGAGGTTCTCATTTACGACTATAGAGTATAGTCCTTAGACCTGAGTTCGCATGCATGTGGCTGCACATGGATTGATGCGCTTTGATCATTGTCTAACGCTGTTTCGTAACTGGGAGCTATAAGGACCTTGGTTGGGTGTATTATAAAGTGTGTAGTTCATAGTGATGGAACAAGATGGGATTTGTCCCTGCCGTTTAACGGAGGTAATATCTCTAGGCCAATCGGAGACTTGATAGCTGGTAAGAGAGTGGCCACTCCCAAACGGACTTGCCCAAGTCGTTTTAATTGTCAGTATCAAATCTGGTCCAATGAACATGGTCTGGCTATATAAGGATGACACGCATCTTGCCTTATGCCAGATCAAGATATTGAGACAAAAAGATTAGGGAATGTAGGATTCCAGTACAAGTGGGAGATTGTTGGGAATGTCCTGAAATCTACTGTGCTATCTCTAGAAAGTATGATAAGTGTCGAGATCAGACATAAGTCATAAATACTGGGAGGTCATGATGACTTGCTAGAGCCCGCTCTTGATCTATAAGTTAAGTACTTATTACCAGTATTGTATGATCCCAAAGGGTCACACACCATAGCTAACGGGAAAGTTAAAAAGGAACTAATACAGTAAGATGCAAGACATTTACTGTATTTGTACAGAGAATTGGGCCAGACAAAATACAGTCTTTTGTCTGATTTGGGTCTTGGGCCCAAAAGCCTAATAGGCCATTAGTTTAATTACTTGGGCCCATATAAGGGAAGAGTAGGCGCCAGTAAGACTAGTCTTCCGCAATTTTTAGGTCTGGCCGTCCTCCTCTCTCTCTGTTGTTCCAGCTTGGTCTAGCAGCCTGATCCAGTAGCTTGTAAGCGTGTGGATACCTAGGAGGAGCCGGTAATCATCTGCTCTCAGTGATCTCGATATTACCAATCAATCCGCTGCACTCTAAAAGAGGTAATGATCCTGATCTGTTTATGATTCAACTGCAAATCACCTAGATCCTAGTTGATTATGTGATAGGTTGTAATCTGATAATTAAACCTATGAACCAACATAATCCTACAATATCAACTCCCCCACACTTAGCCTTTACTTGTCCTCAAGCAAAACAAAGAACTAGACATGGTGAAGAGGTTTGAAAACTTTCAGAAACTCTTTTCATCTTTGAAGCAACAACACTCAGATTCCCCTTAGTAATCCACTGAAAGAATCACCTGCAAGATATCAAGACCAACATATACTTCCCCCACACTTAGCACTTGTCCTAAGTAAACTCCACAATCACATTCACGCATTCAAATTCACCCTACTGACTTCTGCAAGTATTTAAGTGCGGTCTCACCTAAGGAGTATCGATCAAAGGGCACATGAACTCTTACCTTGTCAGCTCTAGACCACCATACTATCTTTCTCTGGTCCCTTTCTTCTTTTTTCCCTTCCTTAACAACTGATTTTTCCCCACTGGGTATCAATTTTTTTTTAATCAGTGTTCTTCCCGTTTTTGTGTGTACTTTGGACACATTCCATGGATCGCACAGGAGGTAATAATGTTTGCTACTACTCCCGTGACCACTTCGGAGTTACTAACTCATCCTCAGTTTATTATTATTATTTTTACTTTATGGAAGGGGAGAAGGGAACCAAATAGGACAGGTTTACAGGCTGTGTCAGAACTAACAAAGGAATCCGACACAAGGTATACCAAGCCCTTAGGTGAGAAAATTAAGTCAGTATTAAGGTGAAGTCAGTTAAAGGATCCTCTGATACCTGAAGTGATGGGGGTGTCCTCAGTAGGTTGATATGTGATGGGGTTTTCTAATAGTCATAGATAGATCCTGCAACTTCATCCCAATGGTTACTTAAGTTCCTGCAAGATGTTGTTAATCTTCTCAAAAATTCACTGTTTCCTACTTAAACTGGTTTTGACTCAATAAAACAAATTTTTTTGAAAATTGGACTGACTCTAAGAAAACAGAAAGATAAAGTCAGTAGCACCTCCCACACACTTAAGACACACTGTCCCCAGTAGTGTCAAGCGAAGGATTGGTAAAAAGAACTAAAAAATGTTAATGGATGTGTTGAGTTCTGTCTGATTTTTACCTCTGTCGCACATGCATCGATCGCTGAATAAATGCATCGACCATTGCTAGGCGATATTTCGTCGTGTGTCGATCGTTGCTCATGACTGCAACGATCGCTGCAATGCGATTTCTTTCGTGTTGTGACAATCGACACAAGGTGTGTCGATCGACGTACTGCGATTTCCGAGACCTGCAGACAAAAACTCACCAAAACCAAAAACAAACGTAAAATCCTACGGAAACACCAAAAATCAAAATGCAAAAACAAAACAGTGGGTTGCCTCCAACTCAGCGCTCGTTTAACGTCAATAGCTTGACGTTTCAGCTGATCTAGGCAGAGGGTGCATCATCCAGAGGCAAAATCTGACCTACTGGAATCTCGGCCTTAGCCCAATAGTGTTTCACCCTCTGTCCATTCACAGTGAATTCATTACCTTCCTTGATGATTAGAACAACAGCTCCATAGGGACGCACCTCTTTGATCTTGAAAGGACCAGACCACCTTGATTTCAGCTTACCTGGAAACAAATGCAAACATGAGTTATACAAAAGTACCTGATCGTTAGGCGCAAACTGTCTAGAGACAATCTTCTTGTCGTGATAGGCCTTAGTCCTCTCCTTGTACAGCTTTGAGTTTTCATAGGCAAAATGTCTAATCTCATCCAACTCATTAAGCTGCACCAATCTCCTTTCTGCACCAGATTTAAGATCAAAGTTCATCTGCTTTAGAGCCCATGCTGCTTTGTGCTCAAGCTCTACTGGCAGATGACATGCTCTGCCATACAGAAGATGGAATGGAGTGGTCCCAAGAGGTGTCTTAAATGCAGTCAGGTAAGCCCATAGTGCATCATCTAGCTTTGCTGCCCAATCCTTCCTTGTCTTCCCAACTGTCTTTTCTAAGATCTCCTTGATCTGTCTATTAGAGACCTCGACTTGTCCACTAGTCTGAGGGTGATAAGGAGTAGCAACTCGGTGATGAACTCCATGCTTTCTTAGGAGCTTCTCGAAGACCTTATTAATAAAGTGGGATCCTCCATCACTAATCACAATCCGAGGTACTCCAAATCTAGGGAATATGATGGTCTTAAACAGCTTAATGACCACCGAAGAATCATTGGTTGGACTAGCTATTGCTTCTACCCACTTAGATACATAGTCCACAACAACCAAGATAAACTTATTCCCATAGGATGAGGGAATAGGACCCATGAAATCTATGCCCCAGCAATCGAAAACTTCAACCTCTAGAATGAAATTCTGAGGCATCTCATGCTTCTTACTGATTTTCCCTCTCCTTTGACAGGCATCGTATCGAGAGACAAAAGAATTAGTGTCTTTGAACATCGTAGGCCACAAGAAACCTGCTTGTAGAACCTTAGACACAGTCTTGAAAGTAGCAAAATGTCCAGCATAATCTGATCCATGATAGTGGAATAGGATGTCTGGAACCTCTGATTCAGCAACGCATCTCCTGTAAAGACCATCTGAACAGTGTTTGTAGAGATAAGGCTCATCCCAGTAGTATCGTCTGAGCTCCCTGAAGAACTTCTTCTTTGCATACCCCTTCAAATCATCTGGTTCAGTTTCTGCGGCCAGGTAATTAGCTATATCCGCGTACCAGGGTCGATCAGTGGTTGCGACAGCATCTACCTCGAAGACATAGTCTCCAATTTGAACCGTGAAAGGTTCTGATTCTGTATCCGCAGTGCAACGATCGTCGCATAAGGTTGCATCGATCGTCGCATCCTCGACACTTGCATCGATCGTCACAGATATGGCATCGATCGACGCAATGCGATTTATCCGGCAGTTTTGCAAATTTTTGCCCAAATCCGTTTGAAACACTGTCCCGACCATATTGACGTTTTCCTCAGGCAAGTAATCATTAATGGGCACGTCTTCCTCAACCAGCATCCTTGAAAGATGATCAGCAACTCCATTCTCAACCCCCTTTCTGTCCCTCACTTCAATATCAAACTTCTGAAGCAACAGAATCCATCTCAACAATCTTGGCTTAGCATCCTTCTTCTGCATCAGATACTTCAGGGCTGAATGATCAGTGTGCACAATCACCTTGGAGCCAACAAGATAGGGGCAGAACTTCTCAAATGCAAAGACAACAGCCAACAGCTCCTTCTCTGTAGTGGCATAGTTTCTATGTGCATCATCTAGTGTCCTACTAGCATAATAGATAGCATGAAGCTTTCTATCCTTCTTTTACCCCAGAACAGCTCCTACAGCATAGTCACTTGCATCACACATAACCTCAAAAGGTAGATCCCAATCTGGTGGCTGAACTATAGGAGCACTCACTAATGCCTGCTTGATTTGTTCAAATGCAGTCTGACAATCTGCATTGAACTCAAATTTGGTATCCTTACATAGCAAGGCAGTTAGTGGTCTAGCAATCTTACTGAAGTCCTTGATGAACCGTCTATAGAAACCAGCATGTCCAAGAAAGCTTCTTATAGACTTTACAGAATCAGGCGCCTGAAGGCTGGTCATTACCTTAATCTTAGCGCGGTCCACTTCAATCCCTGCTTCAGACACTTTATGTCCAAGTACAATGCCATCTCTGACCATGAAATGGCACTTCTCCCAATTAAGAACCAAGTGTTTTTCTTCGCATCTAGTCAGTACCTTGCACAGATTATCCAAGCACTCATTATAAGATGACCCCATAGACTGAGAAGTCATCCATAAATACCTCCATAAAGTCCTCAATCATATCAGTGAATATAGACATCATGCATCTCTGGAATGTGGCTGGTGCATTGCAGAGTCCAAAAGGCATCCTACGGTAAGCAAATGTGCCATATGGACAAGTGAAGGTGGTCTTTCCCTGATCCTCCGGATGGATAGGAATCTGAAAGAAACCTGAATATCCATCGAGGAAGCAATAGTAAGGGTGATTTGCTAACCTCTCCAGCATCTGATCAATGAAGGGTAAAGGGAAATGATCCTTCCTTGTTGCATCATTGAGTTTCCTGTAATCTATGCACATCCTGTGTCCAGTCACAGTCCTAGTAGGGATCAGCTCATTCTTCTCATTCTTCACAACTGTAACTCCGCCCTACTTAGGCACTACATGGACTGGACTCACCCAATCACTGTCTGAAATAGGATAGATGATCCCATCATCCAGGAGTTTCATAATCTCCTTCTTAACCACTTCCTGTAGATTAGGATTAAGCCTTCTCTGATGCTCAACAGATGTCTTAGACTCGTCTTCAAGATGTATCTGATGCATGCACAGCTCCGGAGAGATACCTGAAATGTCATCAAGAGAATAGCCAAGAGCTTTTCGATGCTTGCGCAGCTTGCTTAGCAGTAAAGTGAGCTCTGCGTTGTTCAAACTAGCATTAACTATCACTGGATAAGTCGAATTAGGTCCAAGAAATGCGTACCTTAGCCCGGATGGAAGTTGTTTCAGCTCAATTTTCGGAGCCTTTTCCTCTGCCCAATCTCTGTCGACTTGCAACGATCGATGCTTAGTCTGTGTCGATCGATGCAAAGTCGCGTCAGCCACATCTACCTTCATCACTTGCTCAGCAGAATCCATCAGCCTCGCATAGCATATTGCGGACTCGTCTTGCAGGTGTTCCAGCTCCATTATAGAGCTCAGTAAAGCTCTCTCCAGTGGGTCTTCAGCATGTGACTTGTGAAAGTACTCTGCAGCCAAATCACCCAGTGTGTCCACATAGAAGGTTTGTCCGTCGATGGTTGGTTTCTTCACTAGTTTGTCCATATCAAAACTCATCTTCAGATCACCCACATTCAGAATTATCTTACCTCCCTGACAGTCAATAATCGCCCCAGCAGTGGCTAAGAAAGGCCTACCCAAAATCAGTGGATCCTTTGGTTCCTCTCCATACCGCAGAACCACAAAATCAGTAGGTATCACACATTTACCAATCATTATAGGCACATCTTCTAATACTCCGTCGATGGTTGTTCTGTCAGCCAGAACCAGTGAGATCCTAGTAGGTAGGAAATCAGTCATCCCAAGTCTCTCAGCAACAGAGAAAGGCATAAGATTTACACTAAAACCAAGATCACATAGGGATCTTTCAAATCTTTCCTTGTAGATAGCACAATCCAACACAAAGCTCCCTGGATCTTTCAGCTTCTCAGGAATTCTGCCCTGAACTACCGCACTACATACCTCTGTGATCATCATCACACTCTCCTCATCAGACCACTTACCAACAAGCAAGTCCTTAAGACATCTCCTCATCACAGGAGAAGTCTCCATAGAGTCAATCAAAGGCACTTCGACTTTCACATTTTTAATGATCTCCTTGCATTTGGTATACTGTCTATCATTCTTAGCTTTCCTGGAATTTTTGGAAAAAGGTACTTTAGGTTTGTAAACCCTTTCACTCGACTGTTTCGGTTTCTCTGGTTTTGAACTCTCTGCAGCCGCCTTGCGTCGAACGTCGATGGTGTTGTGTCGATCGTTGCTGAGCGACTTTGTTACGACAGGTTCTTCGTTTTCGCCTTGCATCAACCGTTGTTGAGTAGTGTCGATCGATGCATTGCGAATATCACGGATCCCATCTTCCAATTCTTCAATTTCCCCGAGTTCTTCAACACTTAACTGCCGTTTCTGGCCAGGAGACAGCTCCTTACCACTTCTCAATGTTACTGCATTGCATTGATACTTGGGATTAGCATCAATTCGCCCCGGGAGATATCCATCTTCCCACTTAACATGTCCAGCAGTCTGTGCAACTTGAGCATCAAGCCTTTTCACATGTGAGTTCAAGGATTCGAATTTCCCATTCAAATCATCATACACCCAATCCAGTCTCTTGTTGACATTGATAGGGTCTAAGTTTTAATCCTATTCTACTGCAAGTGCACAGTTAGTGATTGTAGTATATAGGGTATCGAATCCACATAGACTCTGGTCTCGATAGAATAAGAACCGTAGAGATTAATACTAAGAAGAAAGCAGATTGTATTAAACTAAAAAGCAAAGCAAGAAAGTAAATCAATAGCAGATTGGTGGTGAAAGCAGTTAACTAAAAGCGCTAAGTCTAGGGAATTCTCGGGAAATCAGACAAGCAGACAAGTTAATCAGTAAGGATCTAATTAAACATAGTTCTAGAACTCAAATCACGGAATTAGAATTAACCAAATCTCTTTGCGAAAATCCTCTAAGTCTAAGTGCAGTAATCTAAATCTCTTTGCAATTACTAACAGATTAAACCAGCATTAATTTCAAGTTCGATATGTTCACAATTAAACTAAGCCAAATCTCTTTGCGAATAATTTAATTTCTCAACCTAAATAGTTCAGATTCTAAACCACACTCTTGTGTCGTATTTAGCAACCTAAGATCTAGATTCTAATTGATCAGGTTAGAACTAGCATTAAGCACAATTTAGATCGAAGAACATTCTATTCATGTGAATCCTTAACTGAATTAAACAAGTCTAGCAAGTCATGAAATCCTTAATGAGAAACCCTAAACCTAACTATGAATCTACTCAGACATGATTAATGAAACAGAAATCATAGAAATTATAGATTGCATATAAGAAATTAAATAGATAAAGGGGTTCGAAATCTTCTCCAAAATAAATGAAGTACAGGATTAGATCAGCCCCAAAAGCTCTAAAAATCCCTTAGCTCTAAGTATGAAAGCGTATATAAAATAAACACCAAAATCCTAAATATATAAGCATAATCTCGGCTGGGGCTTCTTCGTAAATACTGGAAACTTCTGGGCCAAAGTGCAAAGTCTTGATAACTTCATTAAACCGCCGCGTTCGGCCCATCTCGCTAGTGTGTCGATCGACACCAAAGGTGTGTCGATCGATTCATGATCATCAAATCGGACAGTGAGCTTAAACTATCGGCCAAAACACTCCAAAAGTCCCAAAATACTCCAATACCTCCAATTCCGCTACAAACCTGATTAAACCTGTAAAAGACTCTAAAAGAACACAAAAGACACTAAAAACACAACTATATCATGGCATAAAACTGGTAAAAACCATGATATATCAACTCTCCCACACTTAGCCTTTGCTTGCCCTCAAGCAAAACAGGGAACTAGAATGTAGTGAAGAGGTTTGAAAACTCTTCAGAAACTCTTTTCATCCTAGAAGCAGCAACACTCAGATTCCCCTTAGTAAACCACATGAAAGAATCAATCCTGCAGACATCAAGACCAACATATACTTGCCCCACACTTAGCAACTGTCCTAAGTAAACTCCACAATCACATTCAAGCATTAAAATTCTCCCTACTGACTTCTGCAAGTATTTAAGTGCGGTCTCACCTAAGGAGTATCGATCAAAGGCACATGGACTCTTACATTATCAGCTCTAGACCACCATACTATCTTTCTCTAGTCCCTTTCTTCTCTTTTCCCTTCCTTAGCATTCTGATTTTTCCCCATTGGGTATCATTTTATTTTTTTTATCAGTGCTCTTCCCGTTAAGGGGTGTACTTTGGACACATTCCATGGATGCACAGGATATGAGAGTTTTAGCTACCATTCCCATGACCACTTCGGAGTTACTAACTCATCCTCAGTTTATTTTATTTTTTTTTAATTTTATGGAAGGGGAGAAGGGAACTAAATAGGACAGGTTTACAGGCTGTGTCAGAACTAACAAGGGAATCCGACACAAAGTATACCAAGCCCTTAGGTGAGAAAATCTAAGTCAGTATTAGGGTGAAGTCAGTAAAGGATCCTCTGATACATGAAGTGATGTGGGTGTTCTCAGTAGGTTGATCCATGTCTGGGTTTTCTAATAGTCAGAGATAATCTGCAGCTTCATCCCAATGGTTACTTAAGTTCCTGCAAGTGCTGCTAATCTTCTCAAAAAAAAAAATCATTGTTTCTTACTTAAACAAATTTTGACTCAATAAAACAAATTTTGAAAATTTTAACTGACTCTAAGAAAACAAAAGAAAGAAGTTAGTAGAACCTCCCCCACACTTAAGACACACTGTCCCCAGTAGTGTCAAGCGAATGATTGGCAAAAAGAAATAAAAATTTGTTTAAGGAATGGTTAAGTTATGTCGGGTTTTACCTCTGTCGCTCAGGCATCGATTGTTGCACTAGGTGCATCGACCGTTGCTAGGCGATTTTTCGTGTATGATCGATCGTTGCTCAGGACCGCAACGATCGCTGCAGTGCGATTTCGATCGTGTTGTGACGATCGACACAATAGTGTGTCGATCGACGCACTGCGTATATCGGATCAGTCAGCAAGTTAGCAGGTTAGTCCGTTGGTTTGAATCCTGCAAGCTGAAAACACTAGAAACAGAGTAAAATCAAGGCAACAAATGTATCTAATCAAGTACAACCATCCAAACATAGTAGAGTAATAAATCAAAAGAAAATAGTGCAAGAAAAAGAGAAAGAAAATCAGAGTACAGAACCGAATGTCTAGAGATGGAGGCTACTCTCACTCGCTATCATCAATCCCACCATAGCGCTCAGTGTCACTGACGTCCGTAGGAGAACGATGTCTGCGTCGTGAAGCAGGGACGGGCTGATGAACTGGTGGCTGTCTCCTGCAAGTGCAGCCACGCATCCACTCCCAAATGATCCTCCAGATCCCATCACTACGCTCTCTGCACTCAGCCTCAGACATATCACCGTAGGGTACTGTGATCTCAGGATAAGGGCCAATATCAACCGGGGCAGCAGCAGGTGCAGCAGCAGGCGCAGGCATAGGGGCAGCAGAAGATGAAGCTCGTGTGGAAGGCTCTCCCAGCGGATGAGCCATAGAAGGAACTCCACGCTGCTCAGTCTCAGGAGGCTGGAATCTCAAGTCCTCCAGTGTATCAATCTGTGTCCATCTAGGAGCAGGAAGCTCTATACCACACTTCCCAGAAGTCGGATCGTGGTAAACCCAAATGTGCCCCTCCTTAAGCCATAGGGCGCTCTGCAAGTGACTGAAATCTAGGAACTCCTTGGCTGTATCACACTTTGTGCCCTGTAGAGGAATCCCGCAGTGCATGAAGATGGGAGTAAGCAGGCTCCCCACTGTCTCAGTACGGACTCCATCAAATGGCTTCAGCTGCAGATCACATAAATGCTGAGTGAAAACAGCTCCCAAGTTGAGACCCTTAGTAGGATCTCTCACGCCAGAATCCTCAAACTGATCCCGCAGCCCGATGAACAACATCTCCATCTCATACTTGCGCATCTTGTTGGCCTCATACTTGCATAGCAAGCTCCAACACAAGATACGCAAGACATATCTCAGCACAGGATGTCTCAACTGCACCACCGGTGTAGTCCTCGAGTTGTATCGACCACTGCCGATACACTCCCAAAATGATCGCGCCTCCTCTGGGTCCCACTCAAGCGGCATGCCAATGCGCCTCGGCTCAGTGCTGAAACCGTAGATCCTGCAGATGTCAAGTAAAGGGATCCGATACCTGACTCCCCAACTCATGAAGGTAAAGATACCTCCTGTAGCGCTCCTGCTGTCTGGAGATGGGTAGACCACCCTGCAAGTGGCTAGCAACTGTCTGACCAGCTCTGGATATAGATCATAAGGACGCATAGGCATTGTCCCTAGACCAATGCCTCTGCACACTGCAAGTACCTGCTCATCAATCCCCAGATTCTTGCAGGTAGAGTAGTCTGCAAACTTGGTTGGCTTGATCTTCATCCCGCACCAACCACTGTATAGCAGCGAGTCATACTCATCCCACTGGTTAAGCAGTGGTCTCTCTGTAAAATCGGCAGTCTTGAGGAACTGCCTGGCTGTCGGGATCGGTGTCGCGTCTGCTCGGGGCCAAGGCAAAGCTACTGCTGGACCAACTCTCATATATGGCTCAGGTGGCTGAGAGTCTCTATGAAACCACTCTGGTGGTGGAATGTACTGTCGTGTGGCTGTGGATGTTGTTGCTTGTTTCTTGCGGGGTTGTCTGCGAGATGCCATCTGCATAAGAAACAAAATTCAAATAATATAAGTCTCGGCAAAACTCTGTGAAATCGCGAAGCAACGACCGTTGCATCTAAGGCATCGATCGTTGCAAGGCGATTTCATTTTATCGAACATTTCCCCAAAATCGCAAAGCAACGACCGTTGCAAGGCGATTTTGGCCACAAACAATCAACGAAATTCTTCCAAATTCGTGCCACATTATTGCAAATCAGCCTAGAATCATAAACCATCACCCTAAATTCGGTCTAATTACGCATGCAAGCATCAATTTCAATCCAAAAATCTCAAACCCTAAAACCCTAAAGTTGAATCCGATAATCGAAAAAATAGAGGTACATTACCTTGGATTCTTGAGATATGAGCTATAGAAACGGTTTTTAGAGTGTAAAATCGAAAGTATTAGCGATTGAATCGAAGAAAATGATGAAGAATTGCGATTTTAGGGTGTGGAGTTCTCGGTGTACGGACGACGGAAATGAGGAAGAAAAGAGAAGAGAAGGGTTGAAGGCAACTTACCTCGGTCGTGGGTGCAACGATCGTTGCTTAGGGGCAACGACCGATGCTGGTCAAATCGAAATCGATTTTCGGTTTAGCGCATACCTTAATTTTGCAATTGAACCAATTGCAACGACCGTTGCGTACGAGCAACGATCGTCACAATGCGATCACCCCTCTTCGTCAAATCACCCTGCAACGACCGGTGCAAAAGTGCATCGATCGTCACACATCTCCAGACTCGAGTTCTGTATCTGAAACTTAAAAACCAATAAAAACGAAAACGTGAAATCCTAAGAAAAACACCAAAAATAAGAAAGAAAAACAACTAAACCTAACAGTGGGTTGCCTCCCACTCAGCGCTTGTTTAAGGTCATTAGCTTGACCGGACGAACAAGATCTTTCAGGCACCACGAGATCTTGACAGAGACTTTTTCTGTCTCTGTTCAAGTCTCCTTATCCAAGGTGGCGAGTAGGCTGTTGCAGAATGCTCATGTCCAAGAAAAGAAGGAGTAAAATGTGCTCCAGGATCTAGAATCACGGTATCATTCGGCTGCTCATCATCTGCATCCATAATGGTGAAGGTCTGCCCATCTATCAGTGGCTTGCGCAGCTTGTCTATCTTAAAATGCAGCGGCTCATCTCCCAGGTGGAGGTCTATTAGACTGTGTCTAACATCTATCACTGCCCCCGCTGTAGCCAAGAATGGTCTTCCAAGTAGAAACGCTTCATCCGGATCACAGTCATATTTCAGCACCAAGAAGTCTGTTGGAACTAAATAGTTTCCAACTCTCACCGGGACGTCCTCAAAGAGTCCTTCCGGAACTCGTATAGACTGATCGGCTAGGACAAGAGAGGTCCTAGTAGGAGTAAAATCCAGCATACCCAGCTTCTCTGCCACAGAATATGGCATAAGACTTCCAGCAGCTCCCAGATCATAAAGAGAGCGCCTAAAATTATCCTCAAAGATAGAACAACTTAGCACAAAAATCCCATGATCAGGCAGCTTCTTTGGGACCTTGGTTAACAGCACATCACTTATCTGTTGAGGGACTATAATCACCCAATCTTTCAGCTCTTCATCCAAAGGCAACATCTTGTTCAAATACCTCTGCACACATGGGTGATAAGGTGGATCATCAGATGATGGAATTTCTTCCAACTCTTCACCAATCTCCTCTAGCTTCTTAAGCTCTTCAATTTCCTGCTTAATCACTTCAGATACTGAGGGATATTGTCTAATTAATTGTCCATAAATCTCCTCCTGAGTAATCTCAGACACTCCAGGGAACAAGCGATCAATCTCCAAATCTGCACCAATGTTATCAACATCCGGCGAGTCTGTCTATTCACGACCTGCATCGATCGACACTAGGGGTGTGTCGATCGATGCAACACTGTTTTCACAGTTTCCACCCGAGAGATTTTCTCCAAAATCCGAAAATTCAACTTCTTCCACTAACTCAGCTGTGCTTAGCTCAAATCCTTCACCTAGGTGAGATCCATCATCAATGTACACAGTGAAGGAAGTTTAGGTTGTTAATCCAGATTCAATTCTCAGATTCAACAGTTCCTAAACATGCGGATCTAGGTTCTCTTGTTTAGAAACAACAATGGATCTCACCTTATACCTGTTTATGCAGCGGAAAGAGAGAACAGGTCAGAGATCAGAGAGCCACCAAGTGATAACTCCTCCAGAGGTTCACACACGCACACCAAGCAGGAAGAGAGGCTGCTAGACCAAGGGAGAGGAGGCGCAGGAAGAGAGAGAGATCGCGGCTGGGGGGCTAGGGTTAGAGAGAAAAAGATTTGGGTTTTAGTTTATAAAACCCTTCTCTTTCCCTTTTGGGCTTTTGGGCCCAAATACCAATCTGATTAAATCTCTTGGATTTAATCAGACTCATTTATCTCTATCTAAGTACGACAAATGCCTGGCACTTTTACCGTACTTCTGCTAAGCCGTTCCTACACATTTTCCTGTTAGCTTAGGCATGTGACCCATATGGGATCATATAATAAAGGCAATAAGTCCAAGACTTATAGATCATGAGCGGACTCTAGCAAGCCATCATGACCCCCAGTATTATATGACTTATGTCTGATCATTGACATACTCTTACTTTCTAGAGACAGTACCGAGATTACTGGACACAATTCCAACAATCTCCCACTTGTACTGGAATCTCTGTATTCATAATCCTTTTGTCACAATATCTCGATTAGTCATAAGGCAAGATTAGTATCATCCTTATAAAGCCTAATCTTGTTCATCGGACTCTGATTCGATACTGACAATCCAAACGACTCGGGACAGTCCGTTTGAGCATGGCCATGCATTTTCCAGTATTCAAATCTCCGATTGGCCTAGAGATATTCACTCCATTTATATTGGAGGGACAAATCCCGTCTCGTTCCATCACTGTAAACTACTCATTTCATAATGTACCCAAACAAGGTCCTTATAACTATCGCAGAACGATAGCGTTAGACAATGATCAAAGTGCATCAGTCCATGTGCAGTCACATGCATGCGAACTCAGGTCTAAGGACTATACTCTATAGTCGTAGTAAGAATCTCTTATGACACAGATATAAATATCCTGAAGAGTTCTTATAAGCGGGTCTTGTCCGGTCGTATGTACCCCACATACACCTATGTACTGACTTCGATGCCGCGCATCTATGACACACTGAGACTTTGTCATAAGTCACATACCAATCCAGTCTCACACGGTTGTTGGTGTTCCAATTTCAACAACCTTCGACTAGGGACATGATGATATAATCCATCTATCAAATATAGGGTCTCATGATCAAGCTAAATGACTTTGATGACTCAAGATCAAGTCACTTACTTCGATGACCTATAAAATGGTTTATATCACTTTGGAACGATTATTTCATCACAGTTAAAATAATCTTGAAATAATAATTTCATTAAACATAAGAATGTTTTACAAGAACATATCAAATAACTAAATAAAAGCCCTCAAACTCCCACTCAAATTTAGATTACATTTCAATGTCTCTAATGCCTACAGCTTCAGTCAGAAACTCGAGCTTAGGCCTTGGGAGTGGCTTTGTCAACGGATCAGCGACGTTATCATCTGTCTGAACTCGGCTGATCTTGACTTCCTTTCTATTAATGATGTCACGTATCAAGTGAAATCTTCTTAGAACATGCTTGGATTTCTGGTGTGATCTTGGTTCCTTTGCCTGAGCAATAGCACCATTGTTATCACAAAATAGTGCCAGAGGCTCAGCCGCATCTGGTATCACACCTAGTTCAATAATGAACTTTCGTATCCAAACAGCTTCCTTCGCAGCTTCTGAAGCGGCGATATATTCAGCTTCTGTAGTGGAATCAGCAACGGTGTCTTGCTTGGAGCTTCTCCAACTGATTGCACCGCCATTCAGACAAAAGATATAACCGGACTGTGACCGGAAATCATCTTGGTCTGTCTGGAAACTTGCGTCCGTGAATCCACTGACTTTAAGCACATCACTTCCACCGTACACCAAGAACTTATCCTTAGTATGTCTTAGATACTTCAAGATATTCTTTACGGCAATCCAATGGTTTTCACCTGGATTTGACTGGTATCTACTCGTCATGCTCAATGCATAAGCAACATCAGGACGAGTACAGATCATGGCATACATGACAGATCCTATTGCAGATGCATAAGGAATATTCTTCATGCGCTCAAGCTCAGCAGCCGTCGTAGGGCTCTGCTTCTTGCTTAGCGTTGTGCCATGTACCATTGGCGTGAAGCCCTTCTTGGAATCTTTCATGCTGAATCTTTGTAGGACTTTGTCAATGTATGAGTCTTGACACAAGCCTATCAGCCTTCTAGATCTATCTCGGTAGATCCTGATTCCAAGAATGTATGCGGCTTCACCCATGTCTTTCATGGAAAAACAACTTCCAAGCCAGTCCTTTACGGACTTCAGCATTGGAACGTCGTTTCCGAGAAGCAGTATGTCATCGACATACAAAATAAGAAATACTATCTTGCTCCCACTAGTTTTCTTATACACGCATTGTTCTTCTTCGTTTCTGATGAAGTCAAATTGCTTGATCGCTTCATCAAAACGAAGATTCCAGCTCCTCGATGCTTGCTTCAATCCATAAATGGATTTATGAAGCTTGCATACTTTCCCAGCATTCTTTGGATCTATGTAACCGTCAGGTTGCGTCATATACACATCCTCTTCCAGAATACCATTCAGGAAGGCGGTTTTCACGTCCATCTGCCAAATTTCATAATCATGAAAAGCTGCAGTTGCTAGAAGAATCCGAATAGATTTCATCATAGCCACTGGTGAATAGGTTTCATCGTAATCCACACCGTGAACTTGTCTGAAACCTTTTGCCACCAACCTGGCTTTATAAATCTGGACATTTCCATCCACGTCAATCTTCTTCTTGAAGATCCATTTGCACTCGATGGCTTTTACACCAGCGGGTAAGTCAACCAACGAAAACACTTGGTTGACCGACATGGAGTCCATTTCGGAATCTGTGGCCTTGCGCCACTTCGAGGAATCTGGGCCCATCATGGCTTGATTGAAGTTCGATGGTTCATCACCATCAATGATCAAAAGATCATGACAGTCAGTCACGAGGAATCCTTGATATCTCTCGGGTTCGTGACGGATCCTCCCGGATCTTCGAACTTCAGATACTACAGGTTCAGGCTCTACAATTTCTTGTAGGTCCTCCTGCTACTCTTCCTCATTAGGTTGAGCAGTATCCTGTTCATCTTAAATTTCTTCAAGCAGTACCTTACTCCCACTGTCTTTCTTAGAGAGAAACTCTCTCTCAAGAAAGTTACAATCCCGGGCAACAAAGATCTTGTTCTCGGAACGTAGATAGAAGTAATAAGCCTTGGTTTCCTTCGGATAACCAATGAAGTAGCATTTATCAGACTTTGGTGTAAGCTTGTCTGAGATTAATCTCTTGACATAGGCTTCACAACCCCAAATTCTAAGATAAGACAACACTGGAGCCAATCCAGTCCATAATTCATATGGTGTCTTTGCTACTGCTTTCGATGGCGCTCTATTTAGAGTGAACACTGCTGTTAGCAGAGCATATCCCCAAAGGGATATTGGAAGGTCTGTGTGACTCATCATAGATCGAACCATATCCAATAAGGTCCGATTTCTCCTCTCAGACACACCATTCCATTGAGGTGTTCCGGGAGGAGTGAGTTGGGACACGATCCCACACTCTCTTAGATGATCACTGAATTCTTGGCTTAAGTATTCTCCTCCTCGGTCGGACCGAAGAGCCTTAATGCTTTTGCCAAGTTGGTTCTGTACTTCATTTTGGAATTCTCTGAACTTCTCAAAAGATTCAGACTTATGTTTCATTAAATAAACATATCCATACCTACTGAAATCATCAGTGAAGGTAATGAAGTACTGATAGTTTCCTCTTGCATTTGTGGACATTGGGCCACACACGTCAGTGTGTATCAGGCCCAATAAGTCACTGGCCCTCTCGTTAGTTTTATTAAAGGGGGCCCGTGTCATTTTGCCCATCATGCAGGATTCGCATTTCTCACATGACTCAAAGTCAAATGAGCCAAGAAGTCCATTCGAATGGAGCCTCTTGATGCGTTTCTCGCTGATGTGCCCTAAACGACAATGCCATAGAAACGTTCGGTTCTCCTCATTAGGTTTGAACCGTTTGGTATTAATGTTATAAATTGGCGCGGATTGATCGAGTATGTAAAGCCCATTCGTAAGAGGGGCAGAACCATAGAACAAATTGTTGCGATTGAAGGAACATAATTTATTCTTAACTGAAAAATCATAACCTTCCAAATCCAACAAAGAAATTGAAATAATATTTCTGCTTATAGCAGGTACAAAATAACAATTATTGAGTTCTAAAATCAATCCCGAAGGTAAAGACAACAAGTATGTGCCTACAGCTAGTGCTGGAACTTTCGCTCCATTCCCAACTCGTAGCTCCACTTGTCCTTGCTTCAGCCTTCTACTGTTGCTGAGTGCCTGCATATTAGTACAAATATGAGCCCCACAACCAGTATCCATAACCCATGAGGTATTATCAGAAGTAGTTGTATTAACTTCTATAACAAAAATACCTGTCGAAGAAGTCTCGAGAGTCTTCTTCTTCAATTCCTTTAGACCTTCTTGGAATTTCTTACATTCTCTCCTCCAATGCCCTGGTTCTTTACAGAACCTGCATATGTCAGTTGGCCCAGCCTTGGACTTGGGCTTGGGCTTTGGCGTGTCCTTGTCCGCGACTTGGACAGCCTTGGCCTTTCCCTTATCCTTAGCAGAGGATTTCTTAAACCCCTTGCCCTTTTGCACCATAAGTACATTGGGGTCCTTGGCGGTTTTCCTCAAGTTGGGCTCTGCAGTCTTGAGCATTCCGTGAAGCTCAGGCAATGTCTTACTCAAGCCATGCATGTTAAAGTTCAGAATGAACTGATCATAGCTTGCAGGTAATGACTGCAGAATGATGTCGCAAGCAAGTTCCTGGCTGATAGGGCAGTCGAGTTTCTGAAGATGATCGAGATAACCCATCATCTTCAAGACATGAGGACTCACTGCCGCATTTGCAGCCAACTTACAGTCTAAGAGGTTCTTAACTGTTTGAAACCTCTCAGTCCTTGATTGCTCCTGAAAAAGCGATTTCAGGCTTGCCATTATCTCAATTGGTGACAACACACTCTCGAACTGCATTTGCAGCTCAGCAGTCATTGTCGCCAACATAAGGCAATACACATCATTTTCATCTGACGAATGCTTTTCCCAAGCATTATGCAGAGTCCTGGCGGCATTGTTAGCAGGCCTCTCGGGGAGAGGATCACGAAGGACATAATCCTTCTTCTCCTGCTTGAGGACCAGCCTCAAGTTCCTTGACCACGTCAGGAAGTTCGTTCCAGTCAGCTTCTCCTTCTCGAGAACAGACCGGATTGAGAATGTGTTTTGTGTGCTTGTAGTAGTCATAGCTGAAATATATAAGATAAAAGGTTATTAGTTAATATGTTCAATATGATTAATCTTATATTACACTTAATATGATCAATCATGCATTATATTCAATAACCTAAGTTACCCTCAATAGAATATAATGATTCCAAGATCCACATATAACTAAGATCAAAGTGGGCCACTGGCCGTTACCCAACCTTAGCTTATATCGGTAAGCCCTATGTCGGCTAATTATATCCGTGATATAACTCTTGGTTGTGAATCTGGGCCCGAGGCCCAATTCACTCTGATGTCTCAAGGCCCGGGACTCCCGATGGCCTAGTCAAGAAAACCAGACTATACAGTCATGTAATCATTAATGTCTGGGACTCCCAATGACATTTATGAATCACAAACCGTCTTATCCACGCAAAAGTAGACACCCTCACACTGTAAGGCCATGAATACAATTGAATGGGCTTCGACAGCTGACATAGCCTGGACAAGACATCCAACGCTTGATATTATTTGAGGTTCGTAGGTTTATTAAAATTTCATTCCCAAAATAGAAGATTACTATTTCGGGAAACTTTCTATTTTTGGAAACCTAATATTTTTGGAAACTTTCTAAAATTGGAAACTTTCTAAAACCGGAAACTTTCTAACTTTAGAAATTTCTTAAAATCCAAAACATGCAAATCTAGAAACTTCTTTTTAAGAAACTTTCTAATTTCAAAAATTTCGGAAACTTTAATTTAAAATCGATTTATAATTTTATAAAATAAATTTTAAATTAATCTGAAGAAAAGACTCAAATAATTGGCCCAATTGTTTTAACTTCTTGGCCCGAGGCCCAAGAATTGGTCCATGTCCAAGACATAACCCAATTGCCCAATTAAATGACATAACCGGTCTGGTTCATTAAAATTGGTCTAACCAAATTTTAATTACTACGATGACCACTATTGTCAACCGGTTATTTACTAAACCGGATTTTCTCAATTTATTTGGTCCAACCAAATCAAATTAGAAAATCCTGGTTTAGGCACAAAATCCAATATTTCGACTTTGGATTTCTTATCCCGGTTTAACCAGAATTTAATAAAATTATTAAATCTGTTTATTAAACCGAGACGTTTAATTTTAATAAAATTTTAAACCGAACCGAACCGAATTGGTCACAAACCAATCATGGTTGTGACCTAGCTTCACGATCACCATGCCCAGCCGCAAACCGTGCGCCAACGATCCGAGATCGAGACGATGCCCAGCTGCGGACGGGACAATCCATCGGGACGTTCGGGACAGGGACGGTCGGGACGATGCCGAGACGATCGACCGCGATCGTTTGATCGATCCACTCGGTCCATCCTCGCACGATCATCACCGATCGAGACGACGCTCGAGACACGGCAGAACACGATCGCCGTGTGATCCATTCGGCCGATCGATCCTCGTCTCGCGATCGGATGATCACGCGACTCGATCCTTTCGCGATCGGTCCGTGCATCATCAAACCGACGCATACCAAATCAATATAGCTTGGTCATGCGATTTTTCAATAGTTTGTTTAGGTTTCAATTCTTGTTGCTTAAGTGATTTCTCTTATCAGTAGTTGATTCAAAACACTTTTAAACAAGAAAAACAATCCTAAACATGAATCTAAACAAGAAAAACCCGAACCAAAAGCTCTGATACCACTGAAGGAAGTTTAGGTTGTTAATCCAGATTCAATTCTCAGATTCAACAGTTCCTAAACATGCGGATCTAGGTTCTCTTGTTTAGAAACAACAATGGATCTCACCTTATACCTGTTTATGCAGCGGAAAGAGAGAACAGGTCAGAGATCAGAGAGCCACCAAGTGATAACTCCTCCAGAGGTTTACACACGCACACCAAGCAGGAAGAGAGGCTGCTAGACCAAGGGAGAGGAGGCGCAGGAAGAGAGAGAGATCGCGGCTGGGGGGCTAGGGTTAGAGAGAAAAAGATTTGGGTTTTAGTTTATAAAACCCTTCTCTTTCCCTTTTGGGCTTTTGGGCCCAAATACCAATCTGATTAAATCCCTTGGATTTAATCAGACCCATTTATCTCTCTCTAAGTACGACAAATGCCTGGCACTTTTACCGTACTTCTGCTAAGCCGTTCCTACACATTTTCCTGTTAGCTTAGGCGTGTGACCCATATGGGATCATATAATAAAGGCAATAAGTCCAAGACTTATAGATCATGAGCGGACTCTAGCAACCAATCATGACCCCCAGTATTATATGACTTATGTCTGATCATTGACATACTCTTACTTTCTAGAGACAGTACCGAGATTACTGGACACAATTCCAACACACAGACCAGGCCTTAATATGAGTGTCTGCTACTCCCTTTTCCTTCATGGAACTGGAAATTTGATTCACCTGAGTATTCAACTACTTCATATGAGTGTTCATAGACTCAATCTTTCCATTGAGATCCTCATAGACAGCATCCAACTTCTTATTGCAGTCCACAGAGATCTTGGTCTGACTCTCCAGTAGCTGTTCCATCATTGTCTCCATCTTACTCTCATGAGCAGTGGCTGCAGGAGGAGTCTGATAAGACGAAGATCCATAGGTTCTCTGAGTACCTTGTCCAAAAGGCTTCTGAAAACCGCTAGTCTGTCCAAAACCAGCTGAGTTCTGGTTGCCTGTGAAGGCACTCTTCTGTCCTCCATTGAAGAATATGTTTCCCTGCTGATTACCAAATCTGTTACCTTGGAAACCAGATCCTCCAATGTAATTCACATCTTCTTCCTGAGTGTCCTCCTCAGTCTGAATTACTTCTACATCTTGTGCAAAGTGGACAGCCTTCTTACCAGCCATGAGATTGCAAATTGTGTCCAGCTTAGATCTAAATTCAGCCATCTCTGAATTCTCTACACTTCCACCATATTTCTTCCTCCTATCATCCATAGTCTTGCAACTGTTGCTGCTCACTAAGTTCTCAATCAACTGCTTAGCTTGTGCAGGAGTCCTGGTGTTGAAGTTTGCATTACTGGAGTTATCCAGCGCAGACTGATATGGCAGATCTATGCCTCTAAAGAAGATACCTAGCAATGTGACCTCAGTGAATCCATGGTGTGGGCAGTCACGTTGGTACTTCCTAAATCTTATCCAAGCAGTCTTAAGTGGCTCAGTAGGACCTTGGGTAAATGTCAGAATGTCCTGTCTGGACTGATCGGAACGCGCATCATCATAGAAGTGACGCAGAAACTCACTCTTCAGGGCTGCCCAAGTAGTATACTGACCAGGTGCCAGTTGCTTCAGCCATGCAGCAGCGTCTCCAGCGAGACTGTATGGAAAGAGCTTGAGTAACAGATAATCCTGGCAGACTCCATCATACTTCATGCCATTGATTAGGTCCTCAAATGTATCAATGTGATTCATAGGCTGCTCCGTAGGATGACCATGGAAGGCATTCTGTCTCAGCAGCGAGTAGTAGATGGTTTTGATCTCGAAGTCATCCCTCTCAAAACCAGGAAGTATTAGAGCTAACCGGTTTGCATGAAACTCATCCGGTCTGTTGTAGTCAGCTAAAGTCCTCTCATAGACAACCATCTGTCTACCTTGGTTCTGTCCTTGCGCCTGTGGCTGTGGTTGTGGTTCAGGTTCCTCAACCTCGGAGATCACACGTCCCTCAGCATCAATCCTCTCCCCAGCAGCATTGTAAGGATTGTTTTGTTGATCCCTCAGGGTACCTTGAGCATCAGGCATAATGATTAGCTTCTGTACCACCATCCTTGCTCTTCTTTCTCTTCTGTTAGTTCTCTCTAGACGTCCAAGTTCTTCAAGTCCGAGATTAACTAAGTTCAGGTTCTGATTACTTCGAGTTTCACGCGTCTGCATAAACTGTCTGTAATCGTCAAGCAACGATCGATGCTATCAGTGCAACGATCGATACAATCTCAGAATCGCCTAGTGACGATCGACACAAAGGTGCAACGATCGACGCAGAGCGAAATCGGTACCTGCGACAGAGAGAAAACAGAGAGAAATCAGTAACTTAAAATAAAAACAAAATAAAACGAAACAAAAATAAAAAATCCTAGTAGAAACCCTAAGTTCGATCCTATCGAAGACTCTAAGAGTCCCCGGAAACGGCGCCAAAAACTTGATAGGGTCTAAGTTTTAATCCTATTCTACTGCAAGTGCCCAGTTAAGTGATTGTAGTATATAGGGTATCGAATCCACAGAGACTCTGGTCTCGATAGAATAAGAACCGTAGAGATTAATACAAAGAAGAAAGCATATTGTATTAAACTAAAAAGCAAAGCAATAAAGTAAATCAATAGCAGATTGGTGGTGAAAGCAGTTAACTAAAAGCGCTAAGTCTAGGGAATTCTCGGGAAATCAGACAAGCAGACAAGTTAATCAGTAAGGATCTAATTAAACACAGTTCTAGAACTCAAATCACGGAATTAGAATTAACCAAATCTCTTTGCGAAAATCCTCTAAGTCTAAGTGCAGTAATCCAAATCTCTTTGCAATTACTAACAGATTAAACCAGCATTAATTTCAAGTTCGATATGTTCACAATTAAACTAAGCCAAATCTCTTTGCGAATAATTTAATTTCTCAACCTAAATAGTTCAGATTCTAAACCACACTCTCGTGTCGTATTTAGCAACCTAAGATCTAGATTCTAATTGATCAGGTTAGAACTAGCATCAAGCACAATTTAGATCGAAGAACATTCTATTCATGTGAATCCTTAACTGAATTAAACAAGTCTAGCAAGTCATGAAATCCTTAATGAGAAACCCTAAACCTAACTATGAATCTACTCAGACATGATTAATGAAACAGAAATCATAGAAATTATAGATTGCATATAGGAAATTAAATAGATAAAGGGGTTCGAAATCTTCTCCAAAATAAATGAAGTACAGGATTAGATCAGCCCCAAAAGCTCTAAAAATCCCTTAGCTCTAAGTATGAAAGCGTATCTAAAATAAACACCAAAATCCTAAATATATAGGCATAATCTCGGCTGGGGCTTCTTCGTAAATACTGGAAACTTCTGGGCCAAAGTGCAAAGTCTTGATAACTTCATTAAACCGCCGCGTTCGACCCATCTCGCTAGTGTGTCGATCGACACCAAAGGTGTGTCGATCGATGCATGATCATCAAATCGGACAGTGAGTTTAAACTCTCGGCCAAAACACTCCAAAAGTCCCAAAATACTCCAATATCTCCAATTCCGCTCCAAACCTGATTAAACCTGTAAAAGACTCTAAAAGAACACAAAAGACACTAAAAACACAACTATATCATGGCATAAAACTGGTAAAAACCATGATATATCAGACATCCACAGAAATCTTGGTTTGCCCCTTTAGCAGCTGCTCCATCATTGCTTCCATCTTACTCTCATGAGTATCAGGAGGTGTTTGGTAAGAGGAGGATCCATAAGTCCTCTGATTGCCTTGTTGGAAGGTCTTCTGAAACCCAGCTTTTTTCCAGCGTTGAAGAATATATTACCTTGTTGTCCTCCAAACCTGTTTCCTTAGAAATAAGATCCTCCGATGTAATTCACATCCTCTTCCTGATCAGCTTCTTCAGCATTGATCATCTCAACATCTTGAGCAAAATGGACAGCTTTCTTCCCATCTAGAAGATTGCAAACTGTGTCCAACTTAGATCTAATATCAGCTATCTCAGAATTCTCCATCTTCCCACCGGACTTCTTCCTTCCCTCATTAGTAGTCTTGCAGCTATTAGTGCTTACTAGATTATCTATTAGCTGCTTAGCTTGAGCAGGAGTCCTAGTGTTGAAGTTTGCATTGCTAAAATTGTCCAAAGCAGTCTGATATGGAAGATATATTCTTCTAAAGAAGATGCCTAATAGCGTTACCTCAGTGAATCCATGGTGCGGGCAGTCACGTTGGTACTTCTTAAACCTCATCCAGGCTGTCTTAAGAGGCTCTGTTGGACCTTGGGTGAAGGTAAGAATGTCCTGTCTGGACTGATCGAAGCGAGCATCATCATAGAAATGACGCAGAAACTCACTCTTTAGAGCGGCCCAAGTATCAAACGTTCCAGGTGGAAGTTGTTTCAGCCAGGCTGCAGCATCTCCAGCGAGGGAGTACGGGAAAATCTTAAGGAACAGATAGTCGTAGTTAACTCCATCGTACTTTATTCCAGTGACTATGCCCTCAAACTCATCTATGTGATCAATCGGCTGCTCACTTGGAGAGCCATGGAAGGCTTTCTGCCTCAGGAGAGAGTAGTAGACGGTCTTGATTTCAAAATCATTCCTCTCAAATTCAGGAAGTACAAGAGCTAACCGGTTAGCATGATACTCATCCGGACGGTTGTAGTCAGCTAAAGTCCTCTCATGAACAACCATCTGTCTACCTTGGGCATGTCCTTGGCCTTGGTTCTGCTCCTGTTGTGGTGGCTCAGGAGGATCAGGGATAACATTCCCTTCAGCATCAACCCGTTCTCCAGCAGCATTGTACGGATTGTTTTGTCGGTCCCTCAGGGTACCTTGAGCATCGGGTATCAGAATCAGACGTTCTCGAACCATTCTTGCTCTCTGAACTTTCCTGTTGGTTCTCTCTAGTCTAGCAAGCTCTTCAAGTTGGAGGTTAACGAGATTAGTTTTCGGATTACTTCTTGTATCACGCGTCTGCATAAACCGTCTATAATCGCCAAGCATCGATCGATGCTAGCAGTGCAACGATCGATTTAACTCCAGTCGCCTAGTGACGATCGACACAAGAAGTGAAACGATCGACGCTATGCGAAATCAGTACCTGCGACAGAGAGAAAACAGAGAAAAATTAGTAACTAAAAACAAAAATAAAAATCCTAGTCTAAACCCTAGGTTCCAATCTATCGGAGACTCAAAAGAGTCCCCGGCAACGGCGCCAAAAACTTGATAGGGTATAGAAGTTTTAATCCTATACTATTGCAAGTGCACAGTTATGCAAATTTAGTACTTAGGTATCGAATCCACAGATACTCCGGTCAACGATAGATATTAGAACAGAAGAGATTAAACTAAGAGAAAGCAATGTGATTTAAACTAAAAGCAAGCAAGTAAATCAGGTAGCGAGATTGGTTGTGAAAACAGTTAACTTAAAGCGTTAAGTCTAGGGCGTTCTCAGGAAATTAGACAAGCAGAATAATCATTCAGTCAGGATCTAATTAAGCTCAGTTCTAGAACTCAAAACACGGATATAGAATTAACCAACTGTCGTTGCGAGAATTCTCTAAGTCTAAGTGCAGCAATCCAAATTCTTTTTCAATTACTAACAGATTAAACCAGCATTAATTCCAAAGTTCGATATGTTCACAATGAAACTAAACCAAATTCCTTTGTGAGTAATTTAATTGCTCAACCTAAATAGTTCAGATTCTAAACCACATTGTCGTGTCGTATTTAGCAACCTAAGATCTAGATTCTAAGTGATCAGGTTAGAACTAGCATTAAACACAATTTAAATCGAAGAACTACTATAGTTATGAATTCTTAAATGAATTAATTATATCTAGAAAGTCATGAAATCATATGTGAGAAACCCTAAACCTAACTATGAATCTACTCAGACATAGATGATGTAAACATGATCAATAAAATAATAGATTGCATATAAGATATAAAAGAAGTAAAGGGGTTCGAAATCTTCTCCAAAATTCAAGATGAAGTACAGGTTCAGATCAGCCCCAAAATCTCTCTCTAACTCTCAGCTCAAAGTATTAATGCTTAATGAATAACAAAGTCTAAAACCTAATTAATATAGCATAATCACGTCTTGGGGCTTCTGCGTAAATATCTGGAACTTCTGGGTATTTATACAATATCTCATAACTTCATAACTCTCGCGAGTCTGGCCCATTCGCGTTGTGCATCGATCGATGCTGATGTGCAACGATCGACACAGATCTCAGTGAGCTTCACCTCTCGGGTCAAATCTCCAGTATGCACCAAATAGCTCAAAAATCTTCACTTCTGCTCCAAACGTGCGTGTACTTAATAAGACCTGCAAAAGACTCAAAAGAAACACTAATAGACTCTAAAACATACTTATATCATGGTCTAAAACTAGTAAAAACCATGATATATCATTGTGTGACTACAACAAGACATTAAACGATTAGCACAATCCTAATAAATTTTCTATCATACCCATTTCCCCGGGTTTGACGGACGCGACTCGGATTCCTAATGGTTGCATTAGCGACACATTTGACTCGCTAAAACATTAAGAACTTTGAAAAACCGGAATTTTCGAATCCATGACGAACCATGCTCTAATACCACCTTTTGTAACGCCCCCTTCCCGTTTTCCGCTGACCGATGAGCTGACCGGCCAACAATCAAACAAGAACATGACCGATCGAACCCGAGCAGTCATACGAGAAGAGTTTGTCACAATACGAAAGCCAGAGACAGTCCGGTTTGAGACAAAGGCTCGAACCAAACCACCTTTAAATCTGTTTACCTCGTTTCCAGGATACGAGGCTTTTCAACTCGTACCGCTTCCACGAGTTATGTTCGGTTCGGACTACATCGTATAATAGGGAACTATTCTGTTTTTATTACCTTAAAAATATAAATCTTATTCATAACAATATACGGTCTAATACAAATCATTTAGCGGGATCCCAAAAAAATCTGAAAGCGAATATAAGTCAAAAATGCGTAACAACCGATACCCAATGCCAACCCGAGACTACTCCGAGTGTCCTACGCGTCCGCCGAGCTACGCCAAACCTGAAAAACACAAAAGAGACTAATGAATAATCTAATATTACCCAGTGAGACGGCTCCCAACTAAAGGCTGCTAACAATCTAATATCCCGCCCAAACCCAAAATAACAATCAAGTACAATAGCTGATCACGTGCTACCAAGAGGTAATGAGCTTCACAACACACAAGCATTCAAATAACAACACAATCATCAGCGAAGGAAATCGAGAACACTGCGGCACATGCCCTCGGTTAGATTCGATCTATACTAAACGCATCTCTAACGCAATATCCACACCATGGGCCCCAAACGTGAACTCGGTAACTTCCACCGGAACACTTAGCTACCCCACGGTAACTAAAACCTCCCACGACTCCTAGAAGAAAACACGAAGTCCAACGACTAGGACACCGTTCTTTGTCCATCGATACGCGGTGACTCAGGCTACCCCTAGATAACCAAAGCTTCCATGCAGTCTAGCCCTAGGACGCGACCGTATTCTCCAGATCATACACCTACCAGCGTCACTCAGTAGGTTAACACCATAACAAGAATCACCACCCAAAGGCCCGTGTCCGATCAGGTAACTCCCCGAGGATCCAATCGGGTCGGAAGTACCGGAACGCCATCTCTAGACTTTCGGGATCTAACGCATCCTATAGAGTCCTAATAACATTAATGTAAACAAGCAAACTCACTGGGAATCTATCACGCAATATCAACAAGGTCAAATATAACTACCATCTCAATCCCAAGTTTATCCCGCAAGTCCTATCACCAACCTCCACATCACCCGACCTTACCCATACTTACCCGGTTCCGCACCAGAGTAAGTCTCTACCAATACAGTCTACTCAGCCCAACACCGAAGTAGATAAACAATCAAGCAATCAACAGTCTACTCGGCCCAACACCGAAGTAGATACACAATAACACAATCAACAGTCTACTCAGCCCAACACCGAAGTAGATACACAATCACACAATCAACAGTCTACTCGGCTCAACAACGAAGTAGATACACAATCACACAATCAATAATCACAACAGCACACAAACAATTAATTAGGTTTATTAGTCTTTTAATATGTCCTTAACCTTTATTCATTCAATCCGCTACCTTGGGATTAGTGGATTACTAATCCCAAAGACAGCCCATGAATCACATTACTTCTTTACTTATCCCTTCCTAAGTATCTTTTAATAAGTCTTTGATTTGTCGGTTAGAGTTAGTAAGATTACTAACTCCCCGACATCACATTATTCATTAACTTCCATTCGTTACCCTTAACCCGACTAATTCACCCACCCTGTTATTATATTCTAAGTGTGTTATGTCTTTTAACCGAATTTAATCAACTCATAATTTCCCGTATATATATTCCTTTAGATACGTTCTTAAATACTTATATATGCATATATGTCCTAGCATGCCGTTCTATATGTATGCATCACCCAATCAAGCAATCAATGAACTATCAATCAATTAATGCAACACCCAATCAAGCAATCAATGAACTATCAATGATTACGGATATGAGTTAACTATCATGCATCTCTTAACTTAACCATTTAATTAATTAACCTAGCCATTCTAACCAATTCAATCAATCGAGTATGCAACCTAAACTACGGTTTATCAATTCCGGATCTATATGATTCTAACTAAATGCAACATACATTTTAGCCGACTCACAGTGTTATTATGACGACGGATGGATGGATTTTACGGATTAGCGGAACAACAACACCCGACACGAACCCGACGTTAACCCGAACCTTCCCCGAATCATCGACTTGCTTTGACCCGACCTTGACCCGCACTTGACCGTAACGTTGACCTTAGTGATTCTGATCGCTGATCAAGCCTCTGGACCCTTCTCATCTCTCTCCTCCTTTTCTATCTCCTCCGGTTCTCTCTCTCCTCCGGTTCTCTCTCTCTTCTTCAAGCTTCATCTTCTCTCTCTCCTTAAAGCTTCATCTTCTCTCTCTCCTTTGGTTCTCTCTCTACCCTCCGGTTCTCCTCCATCTCTCTCTTCTTCTTGTCTCAGGCTTCATCTTCTCCTCCATCTCTCTCTCTTCTTCTTCTCTCACGCTTCATCTTCTCTCTCTCTTCTTCAAGCTTCATCTCCTCTATCTCTCTTCACGCTTCTTCTTCTCTATCTCTTCTTCTTCTTCTTCTTCTTCTTCTTCTTCTTCTTCTTCCTATTTCTTCTTCTTCCTCCTCCGGAATCTTCTTCCTCCTCCTTATTCTTCTCCTTCTCCTTCTCCTTATTCTTCTTCCTCCGGTCTTCTTCTTCTTCTTCTTCTCTTTCTTCTTCTCTTTCTTCTTCTCTTCCTCCTTCTTCTTCTTCTTCTCCGGCTTCTTCTTCTCCTTCTTCTTTTTCTTCTCTTCCTCCTCTCACGCTTCTCTCTTTCTCTTCTCTCTTTCTCTTTGTTGTTTTTGTGTTTGATGAATGAAATGAGAAGAGCAAAGGCTCTTTATATAGGAAAGAAAGGTTGATGTTATGGTGACAAGTGTCATTCTCTTTCTCTCCTCTCCATACACACCCACTGCCACATGTCTCTCCCTTCTTCTCACTGCTTTCACACCATTCAGCAAGAACTTGGCTCCCAAGTCTTTCATTATCCATATGCCACCTTTCATCTTATCTTATTTTAATTCTTCTCCAAGTAATAAGTGTCATGCATCTAGAAGAGGTAGGTCGCGCCATCTGAGAAATGCCACATGTCACTGAGAAGTGTTTATGACCAATTAGATTTCCCAAAACATTCCGTAGAAGTTCATATTCCTGATTCCTTCTGACGCTTCGGTTTTGCCAGTTTTGCATTTAATATTTTAAAAACTCTTTAGATGCTTTTATAAATTCACCAAGACCCATATTCAGATTCTAGATGCTCTAAGATGAATTTAGCAATTTGAATCACCTCAAACGGATACCCGTAGCTCTCATTATGAATTTTATAAGTTTTGTCGGTTTTATCGGTTTCCTTTCCTGATAGTCCGAAAAACTCATCTATGGTCCGTTTCCACCATTTTTGGTCTTCTAAATGTTTTATTTATCTAAAAAATAACATTTGGCTCGTCTTAACTTCTGGCTCACATTTTGGTAAATTTACTAAAATGCGCCTCATAAAAAATTACAAAAATGCTCCTCGTTGACTTTTCTGCTGTCCGTTGACCAATTTAGTGAGACAGGGTATTACAATGCCCATCCTCACGTGCGATTTAATCCCTACACGCAAAACTCATTCCCACTTAAGAATATCAACCCTACCTATGTCCCAACCAAGACTAATCCATGAGGACACACTATGAGTGACTTGATCTCTTCCTCGAAAGTATGTATGCAGTCTTTCCCAAGGCATAATTAGAAATCCCAAAACATCCTTACTTGTTCTATCACCTCCATCTTCGACTTCATTATTCAGAAATTTTTTCATACCTTCATTTCGCATTGAGTGATGTCTCTGTTTAACTATTTTGTTGGATTTCATCATCCAGTTGTGAATAAGTATGTAGTCGGTGAATAAGTCAAACTGGATTTTAAGAGTTGAAAAATTTTATTATATAGAGTTTGTTTCCACTTTTCATTCTTTAGTTTTCTATGTTATAGTTTTAGTTAAGGTTGAAAGACTTTTTTACGAAAGCCATCTGTTATGGCCCATTTTCAACCCAATACGTACAACGGATAAATCTACAGAATGGGCCAAACCGAGAGAGTAAATCCACTAAGTAGTTACTAAGTATTTTTATTTATGTAAATGTATTTCTCTAAAAATGGATGAGGTAGTGGGTTGTGGTGTGAGTAATGATGATGTTAGGATAGTGGAATGTAATGATGGTGGTGGAGTGTAATGATGATAGTGGAGTGTAATGATGATAGTGGATGATGGTGGTGGAGTATAATGATGATAGTGGAGTGTGATAGTGGAGATAGTGAGGGTAATGGAGTATGTTAGATCTAATCTCCACCGTTAGGTCGTTTAATCTCGACCGTTCATTTGGGTTGAGAATTTGTATAAATAGGGGTGAGTTTCTCATTTGTAATCATCCAACAATTTCTCTTATAAACATTTCTCTAAGTTTTCTCTCTCTAAAGAGTTTATCTATTTATCTTTCTAAGTTCTAAATATTCGAGTTTGAGTAACGCTGACTTAGCAATCACGAGGGGTGAAAAGGTGATAAGGCCGCACGTACCAATTCTAAATAATTAGTCTGTGACAAGTGGTATCAGAGCCGAGTTCGACCGAGGCTAGAGAGAAATCCGTCCGAGGGAATGGTTAAGGGAAGCACGGATGCTACCAGTACAATTTCTGAGGCCAAGACTGTCCAAGGAGCAAACAAGCGGGATAAGGGTGTTTCCTAGGAGGCTTTGGAGGCGGTTATTGGAGAGATGCCGGAGAAGCTCAAGAGGTTCGAGTACACGTGACAAGGTTGGAGAGTCATATGTTAGAAGGGTTGGAGGAATTTAGGCAAACCGCCTCTGACCTGGACTCCCGCTTTGAGGGGTTGAAGGAACTAATGACGGGATGTATCCAAGCCTTGCGAGAAGACATCGAGGGGATGAAATCAAGGTTTATCTTTGTGGAGGAAGACGTGGCGCTATGCAAGAATGCAAGCGCAAATGGAGGAGCCGTTATCGCCAATGGAGTAGGACGGGTGGACTTTCCGAAACCATCGCGATTTAACGGGGCAAGAGACGCTAAGGAAGTTGAGAATTTCCTTTGGAAGATGGAACAATACTTAGATAATTTCAATCTTGGGGAGGATATGGCCAAGGTGAAGGCTGCGACTTCGTACTTGGCGGACACGGCCAGGTTATGGTGGCGGAGAAAACACACGGAGATGTAACGGGGAATATGTCGGATCGAGACGTGGGAGGAGTTCAAGAAGGAACTGAAGCGCCAATTCTACCCAGAAAATTTTGTGTATGAAGCCCGAAAGAAGTTGAGTGAACTTCGACAAAAAGGTACGATTCGTGACTATGTGAAGGAATTCACGACCCTCATGCTGCAAATTCCTAACATGTCGAATGAGGAACTCGTGTTCTACTTCACCGATGGGCTTCAAAATTGGGCTAAACAAGAGTTGCACCAAAGGGGAGTTCAGTCCGCATATGAGGCTATTGCGGTCGTCGAGTCGTTAACTGACTTCCGCACTCAAGGTCCCTCCGATTCATTCAAGAAGAGGGAGAATGTTGTGACTAAAGGTGTGGGAGAGAGGCAAGACTATGGCCGAGAAAATTCCCGACTATCGAGGAACTATAAGAGAGGTTCTAGACAGGGAGATTTTGAAGCCAAGAAGAAATCGTTCGTACCAAGGGGTGGATGTTTCATGTGCAAGGGGCCACATCAGATCAAGGATTGTCCAAATATGGATTCACTATCCGCGATTAGGGAGAATCGTGATGCGGAGACTCAAGAAGGAGAATAGAGCAAGATGGGGTCGTTACAACTCCTTATCGCTCTTAAGGAAAGTCCGGTTACAAAACCAATGAGCAAGGGGCTCATGTACGTAGAGGCCCGTATTAACGGGAAACAAACTCGAGTGATTGTGGATACGGAAGCCACTCACAACTTCATGGCTGACGACAAAGATATAAGGCTCGAGATCAGATGGGACAAACGGGAAGGCTGGATGAAGACGGTGAACGCCAAAGCCCAACCGGTTAATGGTACCGCTAGAGTGGAGATGAAACTGGGAGATTGGATTGGTTCGGTAAACTTCTCCATGGTGCATATTGATGACTTCAAAGTTGTTCTCGAATTAGTCTTCATGAGGCAAGTAATGGCAATACCGATGCCTGCCCTCAGCTCGGTTTGCATCTTTGAGAAGGGATCGCCCTGCATGGTTCCTACCGTGGGAGAGAAGAATGATGGACTGAAGCACTTGTCGGCGATGCAACTCTCCAAAGGCGTAAAAAAGGGTGAGCCCACATTTTTGGCTGTGATGAAGGTGGAAGGCGAATGTGATAATACTATGCCAATATTGCGTGCTATTGAAGCTATTCTCGAGGAGAACATGGACGTGATGCCAGAAAAATTGCCAGAGAAGTTGCCACCTAGGAGGGAGGTGGATCACAGAATCGAGTTGGAGACGGGAGCCAAACCACCAGCCATGGCGCCCTATCGGATGCCTCCATCGGAACTTGAAGAGTTGAGGAAGCAACTCGACGAACTATTGGCAACCGGTAAACTGCAACCGTCAAAAGATCCTTATGGTGCGCCGGTGTTATTCCAGAAGAAGTCGGATGGATCTTTGAGGATGTGTGTGGACTACCGGGCACTTAATAAGTTAACGATCAAAAACCGCTACCTGATTCCTTTGATCGCCGACCTATTTGACAGACTTGGAGGAGTCAAGGTGTATACCAAGATGGACTTACAAAAGGGGTACTATCAAGTCCGGATTGCTGAAGGGGATGAACCAAAGAATGCATATGCATAACTCGGTATGAGTCGTTCGAGTGGCTTGTGATGCCCTTTGGCCTTATGAACGCCCCAACCACGTTTTGCACCCTAATGAATCAGATCTTTCATCCGTATCTAGATCGATTTGTGGTGGCCTACTTGGATGACATTGTTGTCTATAGTAACTCGATGGAGGAGCATATAGAACATTTGCGGACCGTCTTTCAAGTTCTTCGTGATAATGAGTTGTTCGTGAAGAGGGAGAAATGCACCTTTGCTACCGAGGAAGTACAGTTTTTGGGACATGTCATTGGACATGGAAAGCTGAAGATGGATGATACCAAGATCAAGGCGATCATGGAGTGGGAGGCTCTGACTAAAGTGACGGAGTTACGGTCATTTCTTTGACTGGCAAACTACTATCGTCGGATCATTGTGGGATACTCTAAGAGGGCTGCCCCTTGACGAACTTATTGAAGAAGGCGAAGTCATGGGAATGGTCAGATAGATGTCAAGAGGCCTTTGAGGAGTTAAATACCGCAGTAAGTCAAGAACATGTCCTTGCCTTACCGGATTTTAAGTTGCCTTACCGGATTTTAAGTTGCCATTCGAGATCCACACGGATGCATCTGATTTTGCGATTTGAGGAGTCTTGATGCAAGAGGGTCATCCGACTGCCTTTGAGAGCCGAAAGCTAAATGAGACCGAGAGGAGATACACGGTCCAGGAAAAGGAGATGACAGTCGTGGTCCATTGTCTCAGAATCTGGAGACGCTACTTGTTGGAATCACACTTTGTGATTAAGATGGACAATGTGGCCACGAGTTATTTCCAGACGCAGAAGAAGCTGTCTCCAAAGTAGGCTCGTTGGCAAGATTTCCTGGCTGAGTTCGATTATACTTTGGAGTACAAGCCAGGAAAGACAAATGTGGTGGTTGATGCATTGAGTCGAAAGGCCGAGCTGGCAGCCTTTAGTTTGGTCGAAGGAGACATTTTGGGACGATCCGAGAAGGCTTGCAGCGTGATCCAACTGCCCAAGAATTAATGAAATTGGCGAGAGAAGGCAAGACTCACCGGTTCTGGGTGGAGAACGGGTTACTTCTCATCACGGGTCGAATACTTTATGTACCGAAGTGGGAAAGTCTTTGCCAAGACATAGTTCAGGAGTGTCACAATACTCAGTGGGCTGGACACCCGGGACAGAAACGAACGTTGGCCTTGGTTGAAGCAGCCTACTTTTGGCCACATATGCGAGACATTGTGGAGTTGTACGTGAAAACTTGTCTAGTTTTCCAACAAGGCAAGACGGAGAATAAGCATTCGGCGGGTTTGCTGGAACCTTTGCCCATTCTGGAACGACCATGGGAGTCAATTTCATTGGATTTCATATGCTCCTACCTAAGTCGGAAGGGCTTGGCTCTATCATGGTGATTGTGGACCGATTATCCAAGTATGAAACGTTCATAGCGTGCGATTGGGATGCCACAGCCGAAGAAGCGGCAAAGGCATTTTTCAAGAACATGGTGAAGCATTGGGGATTGCCGAGGAATATCGTGAGTGATCGCGACCCCCGATTTACTGGACACTTGTGTAAGGAGTTATTCAAGATGCTTGTGGCAGATTTAAGCTTCTCAACAAGCTTTTACCCTCAGACTGATGGGTAGACGGAAAGGGTGAATGCATAGCTAGAATGTTACCTCCGACACTTTGTGAGTGAAAATTAAAGAGATTGGGCTAAGTTGCTGGATATCGCCCAGTTTTCCTATAATTTGCAAAGAAGTGAATCCACAGGACGGAGTCCATTCGAGCTTGCGACGGGACAACAACCTCTGACACCACACAATTTGGCTGCAGCGACGACTGAAAAAAAAGTCCAGGGGCGTTTATAATGACCAAACAATGGGAAGAACATGCCAAGTTTTCTCGGGTAAGTCTTGAAAAATCTCAGAAACGAATGAAGAAGTGGCGAACGAGAAGAGACGACCGTCCGAATACTCGGTGGGAGACTTGATTTTAGTGAAGCTCATTCCTCAACAATTCAAGACATTTTGGAGCTTGCACAACAGCCTAGTTCGAAAGTATGAGGGTCCTTTCGAGGTGACATCGAAAGTCGGAAAGGTATCCTATCGGTTGGAGTTACCGGCTACGTTGAAGATCCACCCGGTGTTTCATGTCAGTATGCTGAAGCCTTACCACCGGAATGAAGAGTTTGAAACCCGATAATTTTCAACTCGAGCACCACCAGTTGTGACTAAATCTTATGATAAAGAGATAGGTGAAGTGCTCGTAAAGAAGGAAGTGAGAAAGCGAGGTGTTCCGCGCCAGACTCATTTTCTAATCAAGTGGAAGGGACTACCCGAGTCTGAAGCAACATGGGAGCGAGAGGGCGACTTGTGGCAATTTCGGGCCAAACTAACGGAGTACACGGCGATGAGGTCGTCACCGAAATAGGTGTGGGAGGATGTCACGGCCCATTTTCAACCCAATACGTACAACGGATAAATCTACGGAATGGACCAAACCGAGAGAGTAAATTCACTAAGTAGTTAACAAGTATTTTTACTTATGTAAATGTAATTCTCTAAAAGTAGATGAGGTAGTTGGTTGTGGTGTGAGTAATGACGATGGTGGGGTAGTGGAGTGTAATGATGGTGGTGGAGTGTAATGATGATAGTAGATGATGGTGGTGGAGTGTAATGATGATAGTGAAGTGTGATAGTAGAGATAGTGAAGGTAATGGAGTAGGTTAGATCTAATCTCCACCGTTAGATCTAATCTCCACTGTTAGATCGTTTTAATCTCGATCGTTCATTTGGGTTGAGAATTTGTATAAATAGGGGTGAGTTTCTCATTTGTAATCATTCAACAATTTTTCTTATGTCTCTTTAAGTTTTCTTATCTATTTATTTTTTTAAGTTTTAAATATTCGAATTTGAATGAGGATTGATTTAACAATTATAAGGGATAAAAAGATGATAAAGCCGTATGTACTAATTCTAAAAAAATTAGTCTGTCACACATCCCACCACTCCTTTGGTTGAATAATAGGACATGCGCCAGAGCCAGACGACACTGAAATTGAATTGTTTACTTTACCAGGCGTCATCTTTTTTGCTTTATTTTCCAAATTGGTCCACCATTTTATTGCAAGTGCTTGGACGAAAGCGTATGATATGATGCGTCTCGGGCCTACCGCTAGATCGATTATTAACGACCCAAACCCGACCCGATCCGGTTTACTTGGCCATGAAAAGAAAAAGAAGAAGCGACACTTCACCACATTCTCTCTCAATCTATCTTTTCTAATTTCTCCCTGCGTCAATGGCGACTCAAGGTCAGGTTATCACATGCAAAGGTATGCTTATAACTAGAGACAGATTCCGAGCTATCTACGGTTGTAGATTCTCTGATTTTGTTTCGTTTTTACTCCGATTTCCATAGCTGCGGTGGCTTACGAGCCGAACAAACCTCTGGTCATCGAAGATGTGCAAGTGGCTCCCCCTCAGGCCGGTGAGGTTCGGATCAAGATCCTGTACACTGCTCTCTGTCACACCGACGCCTACACTTGGAGTGGCAAGGTTTAATCCTTAAACACATCTCTCCTTTTTCATTTTGATCGGTTGATTCTAGTCGATTTATCGGAATCTTAAATTCTCTTCTCGATGTAGGATCCTGAAGGTCTCTTTCCGTGTATTCTCGGCCATGAGGCTGCTGGGTATGTATAATCCAGTTTTTCAGGTTTTGAGATTCTCCTCAATGCCAAAGATCTTTTGGATTGTTTTTCTTTTTCATTTTCTGGGAACAGGATTGTTGAGAGTGTTGGTGAAGGTGTAACAGAAGTTCAACCTGGAGACCATGTTATCCCTTGTTATCAAGCTGAGTGCCGCGAATGCAAGTTCTGCAAATCTGGAAAGACTAACCTCTGCGGCAAGGTTCGATCCGCTACTGGTGTTGGGGTTATGATGAACGACCGTAAGAGCCGCTTCTCCGTTAATGGAAAACCGATTTACCACTTCATGGGTACCTCCACGTTTAGTCAGTACACTGTTGTTCATGATGTCAGTGTCGCCAAAATCGATCCTCAGGCTCCTTTGGAGAAAGTGTGTCTTCTTGGATGTGGTGTTCCCACTGGTAAGAAATAAACTAAGTGCAGTCTGTTGTTACATCCTTCTCTTTTTTAGTGTTGCCTACATATTCTGTTTATTAAAGCAACATCACTGATAAGATTGATTTACATGGTCTCTCCACCATCCTCTTTATTCTTTCTGTTTGAATAATAGGAACCTAAACCATTCACTCCGTCCTCTTTCTTCTTTCTTTATGAGTTTTTGGTGGTATTGAAGTTTATTGTCTCCCTAACAGTATATCATGTATCTTGATCCTGTTAGGCCTTGGAGCAGTTTGGAATACTGCAAAAGTAGAACCAGGGTCAAATGTTGCCATTTTTGGTCTTGGCACTGTGGGGCTTGCTGTAAGTTACATCCTTTCTAAAGCTTTCATCATTTTATTATTTCTCAATGAAGAAAGCGTTGTGTTTGATATATATTTTAAATCGTCAATGAATAGGTTGCTGAGGGTGCAAAAACAGCTGGTGCTACAAGGATCATTGGCATTGATATCGACAGCAAGAAGTATGAAACTGGTAGAACTTCTGATCTTCTTTTTTTTCACTGGCTTGGTTAAAGTAATATTGGAAATCTGGTGAGTTTTATGCATGTAATTTATTGGGTTCCTTGGTTGGAATTTCAGCAAAGAAGTTTGGTGTAAACGAATTTGTGAACCCAAAGGACCATCAAAAGCCAATTCAGGAAGTGATTGTCGAACTCACCGATGGTGGTGTTGACTACAGCTTTGAGTGTATCGGCAATGTCTCTGTGATGAGAGCCGCATTGGAGTGCTGTCACAAGGTAAACACATAAACCATTAAGAGTTTATTGAAGACAAGAGGATGTGGTTAAAAGTTGACGACGGTGTTGCAGGGATGGGGAACTTCGGTTATAGTTGGTGTTGCAGCATCAGGACAAGAGATATCAACCCGACCATTCCAACTCGTGACTGGCCGTGTGTGGAAAGGAACAGCTTTTGGTGGTTTCAAGAGTCGAAGCCAAGTGCCTTGGCTTGTAGAGAAGTATATGAACAAGGTTAGAAAGCAACGATTATATGTAATCAATCTTGTATTAAAAGACTTGAATTTAGCGGTGACATTCCAACGAATGCAGGAGATAAAGGTGGATGAGTACATAACGCACAAGATGACATTGGGAGAGATCAATAAGGCTTTTGACCTGTTGCATGAAGGTACTTGCCTTCGTTGTGTCCTCAGTACCACCGAATGATAAACCAATGCTTTTATCTTCATCATGTGTTTTGTCGGTAATGACAATGAGCAACGGACTCAAATCGTGTGTTCTGTCCTGTCTTATGCCTCAATAAAATTTGATTAAAGACCAGTAGCATCATTAATAATAAGCGAACATGTTTATGGAGATTTTAAATGTCGTCTAGCTTCCCAACTCGATACAAGGAAATATATGGTTGATAACATACGAGGTACCTAATGTTTATTCTTCTGAAGACAAATTTTGTATTTCCGACAAACAAAACAACTTGCATTTGTAAAGTTTTTTTATATTAATGCAAATTAACCATAACCAAAACAAAACAAAACAAAATAAACATTCGGTATATATATATATTATATGTATATATATTTATATATATCTGACTCTTATATTTTTTTCACGCCGGTTATCAAAATGCTGGTTTGAGACAATATTCACATCCTTTGGGGATTTGTGTATATCAAGCTTTTGAAGTACTTCCCAACAATGGCATGTGTCGCCGTTTATGTAGCATGTGAACAACGTTGCAAGTTCCCGTTCTTACTAAAGCAAACTACGAAACGAGCTTTGAAATACTTTTGTTCACTAAATTGAGTATGTCTCTAGGATGATGTGATGACTAATAAACAGGCCCGATTTAAATAATATTTGGACTCTTTGCTGAGTTTAGTTTATATTATTGTAAAGTTAAAATTAAGGCCTTGATCTATATGATTTTTTTAACAAATTTGGACCCTAATTCTTTAAAAGAAATTAGAAAAAGGAGAAAACCCAGTGCAAATGCACGCTCACTGTCTTTGAGATTGATCAACTTTGTTTAAGTTTCTATCTAAGCGTTTTTTCTACAAGTTACAATGTTTACACTTTACATAGCAAATCAAATACCAAAATCATATTAAGAAAATTATATATACACACAAATATCAAATCGTCGTGCATCCGGAGTAAAATGGATCAGTAATGGGACTCTCTCTCTTCCTTTCTTTTCTTTCCCTTCTCTCTACAAACCCACCACCTTGATTTCTTTGTTCCGGCCGCCGGTGTCGGATTAGCCGCGCCGGCGGAACGGTTACTTTTGTCTCCCTAGATTTCGTTTTGTTTCTCCGGAGACTCCTCTTCCTTTTGGTGTCTTATATGAAGAGGTTTTCTCCGGTTTTGTTTCTTGCGGTGTTTGAATAAATTCCGGGTTTTTGCCCGGTTCATTTTTCCCGACTTTGTCGGCGGCTCTCTTCCGGTTCTATGCCGGATCTATCGATCTATGGCCCGGTGTTTCTCCATCACGACGCCGACTACCACTCTTTCTTTTGCCCTTTCCACCGAGCGCTTTTGAGTTGTTGGTTTCGACGCCCGATCGAGTTGAATGGGCCGGCTGGTTCTTATCAATGGTGTCCCTCTTTGTGCGATTTCCGTCTTCAAGCGCAGTCTATCGGAGATCGAGGTAGTGGATAGGAGCGTTTTATTTTGTATGCGTGTTCTCTGGCGACTTTTGTGGCTCTAGATCGACAGGAAAACAACACTGAAGCGACTGCAACTCACTACCGGTGACTGGAATTTCGTCGGAGAATGCATATCGATGACTTGCGGTTTCTGACCGTGTATCACGATTGTGATGCTTGGTCTTTCAATCTTATCTCGACTTTCTCTTTGGGCCGGTTTAGTTTTTGGCCGTTGTTTAGCCCGTTTCGTTGCACACATTATTTTATACTTCGATTTGTAATTTCCTGTAAACACTTTCAGCCCATTGAGCCTTTCCAATATCAATTTCTTGCCGACTAAGAAAAAAAATGGATCAGTAATATTATTGTTTGAAAACGTAGGACCCACGATTGGGGTTTTCGTGGGTTAATAAGTTATGGACTTAAGAAATAAAAATTCTTCAGGCCCATATCATATCCCAAATCCAAAATGTTCACCATCTTTCGTCACCGAACCAATTATTCTTCTCCTTGGGTCCCGTTGGTCCTTCCTCGCCGGATAATTCCACCGGAAGCTTCCTCAACACTGTATCAACCCAACACCTCAACCTCCATGGCAACCTCTCATTCAACCTCTCAATCTCCGTTCTCGATCCATACACAATCTTCGGTCCCCACTCTCTCATATAACCCAGCCACGGCGGCTCCACCACCGCTCCACCGAGATACTCCGCCGCTACAACCTCATACTTGGAACTCGCATCCACAAAAAAATCGCTTCTTTCTGTATCGTTCCTTATCCCAATCCCAAGCAATTCCGATCCCTGTAAATACATCCCAGGCCTAGCAAAGCTTGCGTGACCGTGCTTGGACGAGTAAACCACAGCTCTATTGCTTCCTTGGACGTATTCCAGATCTTGAGCTTCTATCCACTCTCCGCCGCTATGCTGAGAGAAGTAAATAGCAGAGAGCTCGCCGGAGAAATTGCTGATCCGGAGAGTGAAATGTTCCCAATCACAAACGTGCTGACCAGTTTTAGCCAAGGGGAGATTGATTAGCCCTAGCTTTAGAGTCGCTGGTCCGTTAAATGGACAGAAAATCCAAAACGCAAGATCCGTGAACGTTCCTCCAAACGCTGGTTTAACGTGAACGTAGAGCTTGGCGGTTTCGAGATCTCCTCGTTTCAGAGGCTTACTTGTCTGTTCATCGTTACTTGGCAAATCGATCCAAAACTGTTTATCATTGGTTCCACCATGAGGCAAGTTGGAGCCGTCTTCATCAACAGGTTCTTGGATATCAGAATCAGAGCTGCACAAAACAGCACCGTTCTTGAAGAACCATGAGACTGAAGAAGGCAAATAGACTTCATCAGGATGAAAGAAAACTCTTGGACCATAGTGTTGAATCAAAGCATGAATCTGGTCGATATTTGGCATTGCGTGTAAGCTTGAATCAAGGTTTTTCAAACAAGCAATGTTGATACCGAGATGATCTTCTTCCATTGACAGAGTTCTACAGAAGAATGTTCCTGCAGAGACTCCTTTGCCCCACATTCCGCGATGGGAAGGTCTTGTTTTCCATATAAACAAAGAATCTGTGATAATGACTTTATGTGCTTCACATATGTCGGTTAAATCAGCTCGAACACATCTAACTTGATCCAATTCAGGTCTCGAGGGACTCGTTGTAACCAAGAATCCGATCGATTTATACCCTTGGGGAGGCAGCGGTAACCAGAAGTAAGCGCAACCGCTGCTTTTAGATAAGTCATTTGAGCTCCATACCAAAGTGTAATCAAGTGGTTTCACAAGTGCCGTAGAATTGACGACTTGTCTTGCTACAAGAAGAAAACGGTGAGAATCAGACTGACAGTAATGACCTAAACAGTGGTAACCGTCGGGTAATTTGTCCGGTTTGTAGAAGGAAACACTCTGATTCTTGTCGACGTATCGCCATACGAATTCAAAAGTTGTGATCTGGGCTACTTGTAATTCGCCGAGATTGATTCTTCCTGAAGCAAAACCTTGACCTGAAGAAAAAGACAGAAGAAGGAATCTGAAATTCGAATCCTAAAGACTTGTTAAGGTCGAACAAGTTGTTCGTGGATTGGATCAAATCAGATCGAAACTCACGAACGAGATTCGAAATATATGTTTTTGAGTGGAATCATAATAAATTACCTGAAGGCCACTGGGGAATCGAAGCAGGGAGCGAGAAGCTTTCAGGTTCCTTCAATGGCGGAAATTCTTTGAGATTGTTCCAATATAGACATTTGCACCCAAACATTCGTCTCCCCCTCTCCCTCGCTCTGTCTCTGAGATCATCGGATGCTTCGGGAAACCATAACACCAAACCAACATATACCACAAGCAAGCTTGTAGGGTCCCAATCAATATTTTTTTAGTGAAAATATTATTCCCACACAAATCAAGAATAGTTAAAAATAAGTAAATAAATAAATAAAGGTGATTTAGAAGCAATTTTTTTTGGATAAAATATAAATATTATTCAAAAGAAACAAACATTATATAGGGATTAATTACACCCAGTGTATTTTATCTAAAAAAAAGTAATAACAGAATTGTTTCTTTCAAAAAGTTTGTGCATTTCTAAATCTTTTTATCATTTAGTGCGTTACAAAACTATTTTAGCCTAACAAAAATAACTCATAATAGTTAATATCACACTATTCCTTTTAGGGCAAATCGCATTAATAGCACAAAAAACATGACTTGTCAAAAATATAGCACCAAGGAAGAAAAATCATAAAAATAGCACAAAAACATGTTTTGTCACTAAATTAGCCCTAATCCTAAATCTTAAATACTAAACCTTAAACCCTAAATACTAAACCCTAAACCCTAAATAATAAACCCTAAATCCTAAATAATTAACCCTAAACCCTAAATTATATAATGCTATAAAAGTCTTTGTAATTAAAGTAATGCTAAAAATGTGAATTATTTTCCTTGATGCTATATTTATGATAAGGTATATTTTTTGTGTTATTTTATGACTTTTCTCTTCCTTTTATCCATTCTTTTTTATTATTATTATTTTTTTTATTACACTATCTTTCTTATTTTATATTTATTTTTCGCCTCTCATTTTTTTGACGGTGGATAGGAAAGCGGAGCTGATGATTCCGACAATATATACCGCCGAATGGAGATAAAATCGGCCGATGTACCGAAATTCAAAAAAAAAATTCAAACTTAACACAGAAATTGCGAATGGACAGTTTATACTAGATGTCCATAATATACATCCACGTGGATAATACGACGACCATATCACATGCAAGATGCTTACATAGGTAGAAAGTGGCCAACAAATTTTATATAGTTCCTAACCACACAAATAAACATCACATGTTAAATGCTTTCTATGGATGGTGGACATTATCGACTATTCGTAGACACTACCACGATCTCCTCACATGCTAAACGGGTCTGATGGACAGAATGTGACTAAGAGTTCACATGATTGTGAAATGTACCTGGTAACACACAATTTAAAAGCTCAGGTGGACGATGTCTATTATTCGTGGACACTAAAACGATTATATCACATACCAAACGCTTCTGATGGACAATAGGTGGTCAAGAGTTAACATTATTGTGATATGTGGACACAAAAGTATGTTGGATCGATTATTCGTGGACACTACCACGATTATATCGCATGCTAAACGCTTCTGATGGACAATAGGGTGGTCAAAAGTTCACATTATTGTGATCCGTGGACACAAAGTACGTGTAGACCACTATCCATGTGGACACTTAATCTAGACTATCCATTCAAAATTTCCGTATTAAGCCCAAATTTTTTTTTTTTGAATTCCTGTAGATCGATCGATTATATCTCCATTCCGGCGGTCTATATGGCCGGAAACCTCACCTATTACATCCTATCAACCGTTCAAAAAATAAGGGATGAAAGAAATGTGAAAGTAAGAAAGAGAATGAAGAGGAAAAGAAAAGAAAAAATAATAAAAAGAATGGATAGTTTTCATATGATGTGACACCTATCCACCGAGAGAGTGTCTTGATCTTTTTCCCTTTTTCCCTATCCGTGAGGGATAAAATGGTCTTTTTATAGGTGAGATCTATAAAAAAAGATACTAAAACGCAAAGACTTTTTGAAAGATACAAGAATGCAAGGAAAAATGTAAAAAGATACATTGGATGCAAACTACCCTTGTATGGGCCATACAGTTGTATAACATTGCACCTTGGTCATATGCTAAAAATATAAAAGCATGAAAGCAGCTTAATTGGTAAACTATAATCGCAAATTCATTGTCGCTACATCAACATAACTAGCTAAGTTTTTAAGATAAAAAAAAAAGAATACGAGACAAACAAGAATAATTAGAAAACGGAATATTCCAAGTGATTTGTTTATGTTGATGAAAGTCTTCTTTCGGAGGCCTGAACCCAAATCGATTTTGGATAAAGTTGTAATCCACAACAAACAAGGACTAAATAAATTTCCATAAAAATATGTTTGGACGGATCCTCAAAGAGCCAAGGCATTGAGTTGAAAACATTTCCACTACTATGACACAACCAAAACACACAATAATTCGACCAATTTCCGAATCAAGATAGATTCATAGTTCTAATCTAAACAATTCTAACTTAGATAAAACCACAAACACAAAATCAACAATCCAATCTCATACACCAGAGTTGCTCATACATTATAACAAAACTCGGTTTCAAGAACCAATCAATATTATAGCTTATAGGTTTCTAAGATGATACATGTATATTAAGTATAACAAGGTGAATGACCAGTTAAATCAAAATACATTTTAAGATATAAATTTACAAGTCACACCTGAGTACCAGCCACCGTATAAACTGGTTGAGGAACCAACCTTCGACACAATGCTTCCACCATTGATGCAACCTTCTTTCAAATCTTGATGAAGTAGTAACCATAAAGGACTTAGCAATTTTGGAATTCTACCAAATTGAAAATTTGAGATCGAGATTTGCACGATGAAGTCACCGTTGCTCCTTCTCCACAGAGCGAGCCTCCCAATGCTTTATCCTCACATCCGACTTCATACCAAATGCCTACAAAACCAAGTTAAATTTCACATATCATTCAAGCGGAAATTGGTAAGATAAATTTCACATTTTTCCCATTTCCGCGACCCACAAAACGAAACGGAGAAATAGTAAAAACTGATTTAGGGATTGAGAAAAATCTAACATGATACAAGCTCAGGCGGTCAATGTTTGTATGATCTTAGACTCAAGGCTTTTGTTCTGCTATGGTGGGATGATGCAAGGGTTGAGCTACTCTAACCAAATGAACTGTGGGATGAATGGAAATGATGGATCGAAGTGCACCACACAAGTTATGGAATGAATTATGATACAATACAGATTCTCAAACTAAGAGGTTATGGTCTCTATTTTCTTTAGAAAGGAACAAGATCTCTTCTTCAAAGCAATAAGAAAATTCGATGTTTGCTGATATGAGGTAAATGATACAAGGCTGAAGTGGGACTTTATTAATAGTCCATTAGTTATGCTTTTCTAGGGGACTTGAAGCAAATAACATAAATAAGGAAAACAAACTCGAAATTGGGACCTAATGAATCAGAATGCAATGGCTACTTCCTATTGATACAAAATAAATAAAACTAAAAGAAACTAAATTGCAAACAAAGAGCAATGGTCAAAAGATTAAAATTTATTCAAATCATACCTTAGCTTTTGTGGGACGGTCCTGTTGGGATTATGTCCTGAAATCACATTGTACGAACTCTAGAAATAGTTGTATTGTCGAGATCGGACAATTCATGTGGTACTGGGTAATCATAATGTTTTGCTAGAAACCAATTATGACAAATGAGTTGTAACTCGTTTCCAGTATCGTGTGAACCTACATGGTCACACACCTAAGCAAGTTGGATATACTCTGCATGGGAATTGATCATTGGCATATGGTCTAATCGATATGTATTGGATACAGATCGAATATAAGTTTCAAAGGGGTGTATCGATCGACACTACTAGGTGCGTCGGTCGATACAGGACGTGTATCGATCGACACCAATAAGTGTGTCGGTCGACACAATGGCGAAACCGAAACTGATGTTTCGGTTCACCTCGAGGTCAGTATATAAACACGTTTTATATCTCGACCTAAAAAGGGTTGGTGAGCGCCGCCCAGACTGTTTTTTCTTAGAGAGAAAACACAGAACCTCAAGAAACTAAAGTCCCAGGGAGATCCGAGCACCGGTACTAGCATCCCGGCGGATTCCAGCTTGTGTGCGTGTGGACTGAACAGTAGAAGCGCAATGATTGGGGCGCTGCAGATCTCGTGTTACCACAAACTTCCGCTGCCTAAAACTCCAGGTAATCACGAGGTGAGATCATGATTCAATTAACTAAACCCTAGATCCTAGGCTATCTGGAACTCGCGAGAATTCTGAATCTGTAGAATTGGCTCGGATTTCCAACAGTGGTATCAGAGCCTTAGGGTTTTATCATTGAATCAAACCTGTTTAAATCGAATTTGATGATTTAGATTCGCAAACTAGGTTGTTTGGTTAGAACAGGTTAGATCGTGTTCGATCAGAAACGAGTCTGTGTTTTCGCATGGTGTCGATCGACACACTGGGTGTGTCGGTCGACACAGAACAGCGAAAACGACAGATTCGGCGGCTAGGGTTTTTCGCGTAGAAAAACTAAAAGCCTTCTGTGTCGATCGACACAGGTTGAGTGTCGGTCGACACAGAGCAGATTCGGTCACGTATCGATCGACACAGGTTAGTGTCGGTCGACACAGACCAAGCGAATGGTTAATCAGTTTAATTGGATTGGACCAGTTATCATGCTTGGTCAAGTCCGAATTGATCGGTTTAAATTGGATAAATTGGTTCAATTGGATTGAACTGATTATCTCAATTAGCATGAACCGGTGGGTTAAATCAGTTTGATTGGATAATTCGGTTCAATTGAATTGGACTGGTTATCGCAATCAGTTGAAACTGGTTTAAACGGTTTAAATTGGATGAATTGGTTCAATTGGATTGAACTGATCATCCCAATTAGTATAAACCGATTGGTTAAGATCAGTTTGATCAGATAAGTCGGTTCAATTGAATTGGACCGGTTATCAAGAACTATCTGCGGTTTAGGTCTATGTCGATCGTCACACATGGGCTGCGTCGATCGACATAACTAGTTCGATGAACCGGGTTAATTGAATTAACCGATCATTGAAATCCGGTTTTGTTTGGTTATGTCGATCGACAGACAGAGTCTGCGTCGATCGACACAGTGCTCGGAATTCTGGTTATTGAACCTTGAATTTGCAGAAACCAAACTCGACCAAAACCTTGATTAAAGCTTAGCTTCAATATGGTCAACTGTCAAGACTCATTTCGTTGTGTGATGTCTAGCCAAGAGCTTGGTGTCCACAATTACGTGAGTAAGGCAGGTAATAACATTGATGGACTTGCAGTGCATTAACATCAACAATTACATGACCTAAGAAATTGATTTGCTAAACTTTTGGGTTTAGTTTCCTCAACTAAATATCAAGTAACATTGATGTCTTGCCCAATCTTGTCTACTGTCAAAACTCGTGTCGTTTGTTGGATAGTCTTGGAGTCCTTGGTATCCACTGCTACATGGGTAAGGCAGGTGGTCATTGACAGACTTGCAGTGCAACTGTCAATGATCACAAGACTAAAGAGATTGGTTTACTTGACTGAGCTATCAGAAGTTCTGAGCCCAAAGACATCAGAGTGGATTAGACATAGTTTGTCTCATCCATAACCAAGAGTTGTACTGAGTACAATTAGCAATGATTTGCTTACCTAGATAACTAAAGTTTGGGTAATGGCGAGTCGCCCACTCAGATTTTGGTGAAGTATGGATCTTGGATTATTATATTCATAGAGGAAACATTGTTTGAATATAATGCGAGTTCTCTTATTTGATAAGATTTCTCTTCATATACATAACTAAATCTTCGTTTTTCTTGGATTTCAGCTTATGTCTATGACTACTTTCTCGTTGCGATCCGTCCTGGAAAAGGACAAGCTAAATGGATCCAACTTCCTGGATTGGTATCGGAATCTGAGATTCATTCTCAAGCAGGAGAGCAAGGACTATGTCCTTGAAAAGGCTCTTCCAGAAAGGCTTGAGACCAATCGCTCACATGCAACATATAATGCTTGGAATAAGCATTATATTGATGTGGTAGATGTGCGTGGTCTGATGTTGGCTACCATGAGCTCGGACTTGAAAAGTCAATACGAGGACATGGAGTCGCCAATAGAGATGATCACCAGCCTGAAACTGAAATTTCAGGATCTGGCACGAGTTGAGAGATTCCAGATGGTGAAGTCTCTCACTGGGTGCAAGCTACCAGAGGATGCTCCAGTAAGTCCTCATGTCATTAAACTGATGGGTTACGTTGATAACCTGGGGAAACTGGAATATCCTGTCAGCTTAGAGTTGGCTACTGACATCATTCTGCAGTCACTGCCGTCAAGCTATGATAAGTTCATTAAGAACTATATCAAGAAAGGCCTGACGAAGACGTTGACTGAGCTGCATGGCATGCTCAAGACAGCAGAGCAAAACATCAAAAAGGGTAAAAGATTTGAGAAATCTTGTTTAGACAAGGGTGATGGCAAGGCCGTTCAGATTTGGAATCGGGATAAGCCTGTGTCATCTTTTAAGCCCAAGTCAAGCCCATCTGGTGTTAGTAAGTGCTTCTATTGTAATGAGTCGGGGCATTGGAAGAGAGATTGCAATAAATTCTTGGAAGATTCACAAGAGATGAAGGAGATGTATGGTACTTCTTCTTCAGGTATTGTGTTATTAATTCAAGTTCTACATAAGTATTGTATACTAGTTGTGGTACTGATATTTTGGAAATATGCAGGACCTAAGCGACAGTAGAACGTTGAAGAAAGGACAAGTGGAACTGCGTGTCTGGTATGAAGCAATGGTTGCTGCATGAGCCGTAGAGATTCTTCACTTGTAGGAGCCTTTCATACTTGGTTTTAGAAATTAAGTAATTGCTACTATGTATCTGCCTTGTGCAGAAATGTCTTTCATTTTCTTTTGAGAATTTGAATGTTTTTCATTTTGATAAAAGACAAGTTTTGTTCTTTAAATCTTAATGAAATATTCTATGGTAGCACCCCGTTTGGAATGAGTTTTATATCTTAAACTAGCGAAAGTTAAATATAACACAAATATTAAAGGTTTAAGTCTGATGACTCAAACTTGATTTCTCGTTGGCATAGTCGTTTGACCATACATAGTGAAGCGGATTCAGAAATTCCATAGTTTTGGACTCAGACTCATTCGATTACAAATCATTTGAGATATGAATTCTGTTCACTGGATCAAATGACTAAGGCCCCTTTTAGCAGAGCTAAAAGAAAAACGGGCCAGAGGCTTATTAGACCTTACACATACTGATGTATGCGGCCCGATGAGCATTAGTGCCAGAGGAAATCTTCTGTACTTCATTACCTTATTGATGGTATCAATAAGCATGGCTGTGTTCATTTGATGAGACACAAGCTGGAATCCCTTAAGGGAGTTCCAAGATGAAGTGTAGACCCAATTTGACAAAAGTGTTGAGATCCTCGATTGAATCGCGGAAGAAAATACTAGAGTCAAGAATTGGGTGATCATCTGAAAGAATTAATCAGATCTTATGAGACATGATTCGATTAATGATGAATCACAAGAATCTTCCATAACCATTTAAGAATACGTTCTAAAATGTCTGTCTTTGCGCAGGAAAAGGTTTCTATCAGAATCAGTGAAAAACACCACATTGGATGTGGACTGGGTGATTTCCAAATTTGTTTTTTCTGATTAATTGAGATTGCAAGGTTTGTGTAAGACAGTAGTCAACAAACAAACTTGAATCCATATATGATAAGTTCTACCTCGCTGGTTGTCCTGAGGAAACCAAGGCTTAGTACTCTTGTTGCCCAGAACTGTGTCTTTTAAGAAAGGTGATACTTTCAAAAGGAACAGTGGAAGTAAAAGTACACATCGAAGAAATTCGATAAACACAGTAAGCTGTTCAATCTGTTAAGGGAGAGCAGCGATGAGATCTACAAAGTACTGTAGGATCTGAAACTGTGGAGCCTGAAATTCGCAGATCCGGAAGGATCCGTCACTAACTCGAGAGTGATTTCTCGTAACCAATTGTCGTGATCTGCTGATCATTGAAAAGTGACGAACATGCGAAATTCGAAGAAGCGATGGTGAGGCCCAACTCCGAAAATTGGCTTGGTATGCATGTTAGCTTCACCGATTTATTTTTGGATTGAAGCGAACATCTTGGAGTTGGAATCAACATTCTGATAATGTGGTCAAAAGTTTTGACCTGATCAGAAAGAAAAGAAACCATGCGTTTACAAGAAGACTAGTGGGAGCGTAATGGCAATTCTCACACAGTATGTAGTTAACATACTTGAATCTCACAAACGACATTCCGACAATAAAGTCTTTTCAAGTTTTGGGTCGGAAGTCAAATGGAATGATAGACATGGGAGAAGCTGCGTGAATTCTTATAATCAGAATCTATTGATATAGATTGAGTAAGCTGATTAGATCGTGTCAAAATCCTTATGTTGATAAGGTATTGGACAATTCTAATGTGCTTGATTCCAAGAATGGCTTCATACCAAAAGTCTTATGGCAATAATCTAAGCAAGATGAAGTGTCTTGGACACTGGCTGAGCTAGTAACAATATTGGCAAGAAGAAGTGTTTCTAAACACTATCTGAACTGATATTAATGAGTGTGAGTTCTAATGCTGCTGCAATAGAATCCATCATGAATGCCATATTTTGCGCTCGTCTAGATGCAGCTTAAGCATAAAGCATGACGAGAAAATACCAATGTACTCCGGTAATAGTCACTGAATAGTTACCAGAAATATCCCAAGTGTTGAGAAACACTAAGGATAGGTTCGTGGTGAACTGATAAAGTGACGAACCAGTTGAAAGTAGTTAGTCGGACAAAGACGATTCCCGTTTCCCACCTGGTTATGTCTCTTTGTCTGTATAGCGGTGCTAACTGTTGGAAAGGCTCCAAGCAGTAGACCGTAGAATAGTGCTTTTATCTGAATGGCGGTGTAATTTGTTGAAATTGTTTCAAGCAATAACACCGCACTCTCTCCCACAACCTAAGCACGAAATTTATTCTGTTGCTGTAGGTGTAAGATATCTGAAAAGATGATCTTGATTCTAGTGGGAGTTATTTTAGTTATGTTGTAAACTTAACATATACATGCTTTGGCAGTGTTTGTGTAAGTTAAAACTGACATCAGTATTATTTAATTATTGGATAATTAAATAATGGTCCCAAAGTACTTTATGGTCATCTTATAGGTCATCAAGTTGAAGACTTGATCATGAAACCCTATAAGTAAAAGATGACATAAATTATGATTGTCCCTAGTCAAGGTTGTTAAAATGGGACACTAACAACCGCGCAGACTAGTATGTGAGGTGACTGTTGGACTAAGTTTCATGGAGTCAATGATATGATTATCACAGTCAGTCACATAGATATATGTTGGTGAACATATGATCGGACATGACCCGCTTAATGAGAACTCCACAGGATAGTTATACATATAAGTGTCATGGGAGGTTCTCATTACGACTATAGAGTATAGTCCTTAGACCTGAGTTCATCATGCTTTCTAGCATATGAATTGGTGCGCTTTGACCTTGTCAAACGTCGTTCCGTAACTGGCGGCTATAACGGCATTGTTTCGACGTATCATGAAGTATGTGTAGAAACAGGGATGGAACAAGATGGAATTTGTCCCTCCTGTATAACGGGAGATAAATATCTCAGGGCCCATCGAAGATTTGATACTGAGAAAATGCATGGCCGTGCTCAAACGAGGTGATTGTCAGTCGTTTGTTTATCAGTATAGATCAGAAGTTCGATGAATATGATGTTGGCTATAATAAGGATGACACAATCTCTTGCCTTATGCCATATCGAGATATAGAGACGAAGGGATTATAGGAATAGCTGATTCCAGTACAAGTGGGAGATTGTTGGGATTATGTCCTGAAATCACATTGTACGAACTCTAGAAATAGTTGTATTGTCGAGATCGGACAATTCATGTGGTACTGGGTAATCATAATGTTTTGCTAGAAACCAATTATGACAAATGAGTTGTAACTCGTTTCCAGTATCGTGTGAACCTACAGGGTCACACACCTAAGCAAGTTGGATATACTCTGCATGGGAATTGATCATTGGCATATGGTCTAATCGATATGTATTGGATACAGATCGAATATAAGTTTCAAAGGGGTGTATCGATCGACACTACTAGGTGCGTCGGTCGATACAGGACGTGTATCGATCGACACCAATAAGTGTGTCGGTCGACACAATGGCGAAACCGAAACTGATGTTTCGGTTCACCTCGAGGTCAGTATATAAACACGTTTTATATCTCGACCTAAAAAGGGTTGGTGAGCGCCGCCCAGACTGTTTTTTCTTAGAGAGAAAACACAGAACCTCAAGAAACTAAAGTCCCAGGGAGATCCGAGCACCGGTACTAGCATCCCGGCGGATTCCAGCTTGTGTGCGTGTGGACTGAACAGTAGAGGCGCAATGATTGGGGCGCTGCAGATCTCGTGTTACCACAAACTTCCGCTGCCTAAAACTCCAGGTAATCACGAGGTGAGATCATGATTCAAATAACTAAACCCTAGATCCTAGGCTATCTGGAACTCGCGAGAATTCTGAATCTGTAGAATTGGCTCGGATTTCCAACATGTCCATCTTGATATGGCAAGTAATTGGCCGTAAGTTGAAGTGCTTCGTTTCACTTAAGTAGTGTTGCAACAAATATGGAAACTTCCCTTTGCTCTTTGACTAGTGGTATTGTTGGGATCAGTCCACATTGTATAACATATGGTTTCATGTCCTCATCATATTGATCAAATTCTAAACCAAGTTCTTCTTGGTCTTTGGTGAGGATGATCTGGTTATCTGCTTGCTTCTGCTCATCTTGCTCCAACACTCTTATAATGCTCAGATACACTTGTGCTGAAGTACTTTAGCTCTTGATCTGGTCAATGCTCCCTTAAATACTTTTGGTATCTCTGATTCTTGGTTTTGATCGGATTGTTGTATTATAACCTCATCAGCTATGACCTCATCATTCACTCCCTCTTCAAGAGGTTTTGACATCAAAATTGGATCATCTGCATAATAAGGACCTAAGTCATACACATTGAAAGTTGAGGACACATTTAACTTACCTGGTAAGTTTAGGCGGTAGGTATTGTTGTTGATCTTCTCCAAGACTCTCAATGGTTCATCTCCTCTGGGTGCTAGCTTGGAGCTTTTATGGTTTGGGAACCGCTCATGCCTCATGTGAAGCCAGACCCACTCTTCTGGTTCAAAGAAAACTTTCTTTCTTCCTTTTGTGGCATGCTTCATGTACTGCTCAGTTATCTTATCTAGATTCTCCTTTGACTTTTGATGAATCTGCTTGATGTAATCAGCTTTCTCTGCTCGAGTGAAAATGATGGCTTAGCTAGTGGTAATGGTGTCAAATCCAGGGGTGTTGTGGGGTTGAAGCCATAGAAAATTTCAAAGGTTGACATCTTTGTGGCTGAATGATTTGAACGGTTGTATGCAAACTTAAAAAAAGGGATGCACACAAGAAAATTCTTCAAGTTCTTCCCAATAGTAGTCCTTAATAGTGCTGACAATGTTCTGTTGACAACATCAATTTTTCCATCAGTTTGATGGTGACAAGTGGTTGAATACAAAATCTTTTTCCCAAGCTTTCTCTATAGCGTCCTCCAAAAGTGGCTCAAGAACTTGTCGTCTCTGTCAGACACAATGGTGCGTGGAATTACATGAAGTCTTACTACTTCTTTGAAGAATAGCTCTGCAGTTTGGGTTGCATCATGAACCTTGGCGCAAGGTATGGAATGTGCCATTTTCTGATTTTTTTTTCACTACCACAAAGATGGAGTCTTTGTGATGAATCTTGGAAAATTCTAGGACAAAGTCCATGATATATCTACCATGGGGCTGTGCGAATTTGATAGAGCAAATTTTATCCCTATTCTAACTGCAAGTGCATAAATATGCAATCGTAGTATAAAGGGTATCAAATCCACAGAGCCTCAAGTTCATGCAACATATTATATGTTTTCGAATTAAGCTAAGTCAATCAGATGAAAGCAGCAAACAATGCAAGTAACTTAAAAGAGTGTTTTCAATGGGAGAAAAGCGATAGAGTTAGGAAGTTCTCGGGAAATCATGCAATGTCAGACACTTGATTAGTCAGGATTCAGATAAGCGCATGTTCAAGAACTAGAATCACAATTGTCAAATAACTCAACTCTCGCTGCAATTATTATCTATGTCTACCAACCTAATGATTCAAATCTCTTTGAAATGTTAGAGACTAGACAAGCATTAATAGCAATTTCTTTAGTTCACAATTCTCCTAAACCAAATCTCTTTGCATCTAGTCAAATTACTCACACTAAGTTCTATCAGATTATAATTCACACTCTCGTGCCAAATTAATTATCCAAGATCTAAACTCTAGGTGATCAATTCAGAATTCAGTTTTAATCTCAACTTAGGTGATGAACAAATATATTTAGAATCCTAAACGTTCAGTGATCTAACAGAGCATGAAAACCTTATGAGAATCCCTAAATCTAACAAAGGTTACTACTCAGACATGATATCAATCAGACAAAACATATTTGAATAGAAAACCAAGACTGAATAGATATAAGAAATGAGGTTCAAAATCTTTCTCTCAAAGGTTACATGTAGCAGAATCAGCCCCAAGCAAAATCTCTCAATCTCCAAAGCCCAAATCCAAAACAAAGCAAGAACAAAAGATAGGAGAAAACAACTCTCCAAAACCCTATTAAAAAGACTAAACACGTTTTGGGGCCAACTTAGAAATAAGGAAACTTCTGGACTTTCTTTCAAATGATATATCATGGATTTTAGGGCTTTTAACCATGGTATATATCTTATTTATCGAGTCTTTTACTATGTTTTAGAGTCTTTTCAGGTATTTATTAGGTACAAGCACATTTGGAGCAGAATTGGTGATTATGGCACTTTCTGGAGCTTTTTGGAGTGTTTGGCCGAGAGATAGAGTTCTCTGTGGACATTTGAGGAATGCATCGATCGACACACCTTTGGTGTCGATCGTTGCATATGCGAGATGGGCCAGACTCGGCGGTTTAATGAAGAATGCTGATATTGCAGAAAAGCCCAGATATTTACACAGAAGCCCAAAACGTGTTTTAGACTATATATTAGGGTTTTTAGCCACTTGTTTAGACTACGCTTTTCTTACGCTTTATTTTATTGTAAGAGAGAGTTAGGGGCTGATCCTGATCTCGAAAGAGAGAGGATTTCGAACCCCAGTTCTTTGTTTTATTATATGCTATTTGGTTTTCTATTCAAGATGTTTTCTGTTTCGATGAACATGTCTAAGTAGATTACCTGTTAGGTTTAGGGATTCTCATTAGGGATTTCATGGAATTATAGGTTAATAAATCTGTAGGGATTCATATCTGTTAGTTCTTCATCTAGGATTGTTCTTAATGCTTAATCTGAAGTAGCTATCCAGATTTATGATGTTAGGTTGATTGATGCAACGACAGTTGGTTAATTAGCTAGAAAGAACCTAGATGAGAAATTGAATTACTCGCAAAGGAATTTGGTTTAATTGAATTGTGAACATATCGAACTCGATCTTAAAGCTAGTTTAATCTGTTAGTAATTGCAAAGGAATTTGGATTGCTGCACTTAGACTTAGAGAATTCTCGCAACGACAGTTGGTTAATTCTATATCTGTGTTTGAGTTCTAGAACAGTCCTTAATTAGATCCCGATTGATTGATTGCCTGTGTTCCTGATTTCCTGAGAACTCCCTAGATTTAACGCTTCGCTTCCTTGCTCACAACTCGCTATGTTCACTTTCTGCTTTCTCATCATATTTACTTTCTCCTAGTTTAATCTTTTCTGTTCTAAATCTATCGTTGACCGGAGTCCCTGTGGATTCGATACCCTAAGTACTACAACTACATCACTGTGCACTTGCAGTTAGTATAGGGTTAAAACTAGACCTATCATCAAATCTTCAAAAGATGCAATTAACTCGCGCATAACTCTAGCTGGACCTCAGTGTCGACCGACACTAAAGTCAGTGTCGATCGACATCAACTCTCAACCGCGGCTCCAACTTCAGCTTCCTGCAGAATGCTCCAGAAATGTTCCAAAACTCCTAGCTTTTCTCCAAACGCACGATAACCTATAAAAGACTCGATAGACTCTAAAGACAAGGTTAAAGACTCAATATATACACTTATATCATGGTTGAAAACCTAGAAAAACCATGATATACCAACTCCTCCACACTTAGCTTTTGCTTGCACTTAAATAAATAGAAAACCAAAGCATAGAAAAGAGGTTTAAAAACACAGAAACTCATTTCGTCTTAGGAACATCGTATTCACATTCACTTAGTAACACACATGAAAACATCCCTGCAAAGATCAAGACCACAATGTACTTCCCCCACACTTAGCAACTGTCCCAAGTAAACTCCACAATCAAGACAGGATATCCAAATTCACCATACTAATCTTTGTATATAATTAAGTGCGGTATCACAAAGGGAATATCGATCAGAGGACACATGGACTCAACCCAGTCAGTATTCGACCACTCAACTATCAGCTTCTGGTTCTTTTCTTCTCCCCTTCTCCCTTAGCAACTGATTTTTCCCCACTGGGTATCATTTTTTTTTATCAGTGCTCTTCCCTTTTTATTCGGGGTGTTACTTTGGACATGTTTCTATGGATGCACATGAGGTAATAGGGGTATCTACCACTCCCGTGAACACTTCGAAGCTACTAGCTTATCCGCAGTTATTCTCTTTCTTTTTCTTTTTTACTTTCAAGGGAGGGGAAAGATGGAACCATACTCAGACAAGATTACGAGCTGTGTCAGGTACGTCAGAGGAATCCGATCCAGAGACACCAAGCCCCTAAGTGAGAAAATTTAGTCAAGATTAGAGGTGAAGTTAGTGATGGATCTTCTGAATACCTGAGAAGATATGGGTGTCCTTGGTAGGTTGATCCGTGTGTGGCTTTCTAACAGTCATAGAGCTACTGTAGGTCTGTCCAATGGTCACTTAGTTCCTGTTTCAGCAAAAAAAATCCTCGAAAAATCATAGTTTCATACCAGTTTTGACTCAATAAAACAGTTTTGAAATCAAAAGAAAATAAAGGACTGACACTAAGAAAACAGAACATGTCGTCAGTAACCACCTCCTACACACTTAAATTGCATTGGCCTCAGTGCAATCGCAGCTTGGGTTCGGACAAAACCAATCTGGAATGATAGGAAAATTGAGCCAAAGGTTCGTACTTGAACACGATTAGTGTCGACCGACACTAAAGTCAGTGTCGATCGACACTGAATCTAGAGGATTGTACGCATGATACAGCAGTAATTTCATGGTCAAGTCAATGAGTTAACACTCAAATTCTCACCTGTTAGCTGTGTTAGATCACTCAAAAATCATGTCAGAAGCAACAATAGCATGCATAAACTCAAATCATCCAAGTTCCAGACAGATTGGACTAACAGACTGACTCAAAAGAAGACATCAAAATGACTCAAGACACAAAAGAAAAAGAAAAGAAAAGAAAAAGAAGCAGAAACACATAACCAGTAGCAGCAAAGAGCTAGAACTCATGAGAGTGCTCGTCATCCATCTCCTCAGAATCAGCAGCTTCCTCTATGTCTTCATCTTCTGGGCTGACAGGTACAGGCTGTGCAGGTGCGCGATGTCGTGGCTGTGGGTGAGAGACGTGTTGTGGGCGACGACACGAGCATATGAAAATGCCCTTCCACATCTCCTTGATTGTACTAGTCATCCACTTCTGCCATTCTCCAGATGGCATGTCTTCAGGTGGCCTTGGAGGGTCTGAGAATCCATAAGTCTCGTCGGAATCAGCAGCAGGAACTGCATCATGTTCAGCAGCAGAGGCAGCAGCCCGAGATGATGCACCTCGAAGTACAGCGGAGCGACGCGGACCAGCTCGACAAAGCTCCACAGAAGGCTGAAAGGAAAGCATCAGAGGCTCATTAGTGATGCCTGTAAGCTTAGGTTCGGGGAGAGGAAAGAGGCGCGACACGCCAGATGAATAAGTAAAATGCAACAAAACTCTCTCCCTTTGGTGTCTCCCTTAATCCAATGCATACTTTTCAGGTGCTCAAAGTTCATAATAGACTTTTCAGTGCATATCGTCAGCTGACTCCTATCAATCCCAAAGTGGTCAAAAATAGGAGTTAAAAGAATCCCAATAGACTCTGTCTTCTGCCCATTTCCCTTGAATGGCTTAGTCTTGAGATCTTCCAAATGGTGGGCAAAGACAGCTCCCATGTTTACATCAGCTTCCAAGTGGGCATCCTGATACACCTCAGCATCAATAATATCACCAATCCCAAAATACAGCAGCAAAAGCTCAGCTATCCGCATCATGCCGGGCTCCATCTTGCATACGATCGTGTTAGCGAACAAGCGGACAAGGTATCTTAAGACTGGGTGCCTTACTGTGGGCTGTCTAATAGTCTAAGAGTCATATACTCCATTACCAAAATGCTCCCAGAACACTTGCACATCTCGCCACTGCTCAGGCGGATTCACGCGCTCCTTAGTCTTGTCAAACTCGTAAATATAGCATAACTCAGGAATGGAGATCTTGTACAACACTCCCATAGCCATAAAGGCCAACGTCCCTTCAGAAGCCTTTCTCACCACATCATTAGTGTAGTACACTCGGACTGTCGCCATGAACTGTGTGGGCAGCTCCTCATGCATATCATAGTGCTTGGTACAGATGGTACCCAAGCCAATTGTCCTCAGAATGCGGAGAACATCTGATCTGATCTTCAGCTTTGACATGGTGGTGCTACAGGCGAACCGTGTGGGAAGGATCGAGACGCCATACCAGGCGTTTTAAAACAAGGAGTCATAGTCATCCCACTGCTTCGAGATTGGCCTTTGAGTGCAAGCAGCCTTCTTAGATTCCTTCGCAGGACTGTCCTTCCAAACCTGATTGCACAAGATCTTTTGCTTCTCCATCCTTGGCCAAGGTGGCCATGTCTGTGCGTCGCGGACATTGGTGTCAGTTGTGTCATCCCGCTGTTGAGAGGAACCAGATGTTTCAGTAACTCTCATTGGTCGTTTACCGCGACACAAGGTGGGTTGCATCTGTGAGATAGGACCAAGCAACGAAGCATGAGACTCAAAGATACCAATTTTTCAAAATCATAATCTCATTGAATTGAGTCTAGACAATCATCCACAACATTGAAATCAACCATTTTCCATCACAAACTCGTTCTAGATATCAACATAATGAGCCAAAATTGAAGCTTTTTACCTTAGGACACGAACTGAAAAGGGAGATTGAGAACCATACGTTAGCAGATCGAAGAAACAGACAATAGATATGGATAGAGCACCAAAAATCAAGTGGAATAGAGCTTTGAATCGTTGAAATCGGTCAAGAAACGAGGGAGGTGGAGATTTTGGGGTGAAAAATCGCGAGAGGAGAAGTGGAGAAGATGAAGTCGGGGTCGTGGGTTTTAAAGAAACTTACCTCGGTTGTACCGATGTCGACCGACACTGAAGTTTAATGTCGGCCGACACTCATTATCCGCCCCAAATCGACCCTGGAAATCGACCATGGTCGATTATTGTTCGTGCTCGAAATTCTTGACTCCAGTGTCGACCGACACTAAAACTAATGTCGATCGACACTAAAACTAATGTCGATCGACACTAACTCCTTAGTGCTACGGGCTCGGTGAGACTTAACACAAAAACACCAAAAACCAAAAAGATTAAAAAGCAAAACCAAAAATCCTAATATTTACAACTTACCAGTGGGTTGCCTCCCACTCAGCGCTCGTTTAACGTCATTAGCTTGACTGTATTGCGACTAGGCAGTGGGTGGATCTTCCAGATGGACAATGTCGCCTTCTGGGATCTTGGATTTTTCCCAATAGTGTTTCACCCTTTGCCCGTTGACTATGAACTCCTCGCCTTTGGAATTCACCAAGATAACAGCTCTGTGTGGTCTAGCTTCCTTGACGATAAAGGGACCTGACCAACGAGAACGCAAATTTCAAGGAAACAATTGTAAACGAGAGTTGTACAGGAGTACCTGTTCATTTTGTTCGAAGTGGCGTGAGATGATCTTCCTATCATGATATGCCTTTGTACGCTCCTTGTATACCTTTGAGTTCTCATAAGCATGGTGGTGAACTTCATCTAACTCATTAAGCTGTATCAAACGCCTCTTTGCTGCAGGTTTGAGATCGAAGTTCATCTGTTTGAGAGCCTATCTAGCCTTGTGCTCTAGATCAACTGGAAGGTGACAAGCTTTCCCATAGAGGAGATGAAACGGTGTAGTCCCAAGTGGCATCTTGAATGCAGTCCTGTAGGCCCACAATGCATCATCCAACTTAGCAAACCAATCCTTCCTAGTCTTTCCCACTGTCTTTTCCAGAATATCCTTGATCTGTCGGTTTGAAACCTCAACATGTCCACTAGTCTGAGGGTGATATGGAATAGCCACACGATGGTTAACTCCATGCTTCTTGCGCAACTTCTCGAAGACCTTGTTGATGAAGTGAGAACCGCCATCACTTATTACAATCCTAGGCACTCCAAATCTGGGAAAGATGATAGTCTTAAAAAACTTAAGAACTGCCGAAGAGTCGTTGGTCGGACTAGCAATCGCTTCAACCCACTTAGATACATAGTCCACAACAACCAATATATACTTATTTCCATTGGAAGATGGGAATGGTCCCATGAAATTGATGCCTCAGTAGTCAAAGACTTCAACCTCCAGGATGAAGTTTTGTGGCATCTCATGTCTCTTGCTTATCTTCCCCCTCCTCTGACACACATCGCATTGCGAGACAAACAACTGAGCATCCTTAAACATCATAGGCCACCAAAAGTCTGCTTGTAGAACTTTGGAGACTGTCTTGAAAGTGGCGAAGTGTCCAACATACTCAGAACCATGGCAGTGATACAACACATTATCAACTTCAGACTCTGCAATGCAATGTCTGTAGGTACCATCAAAGCAGTGCCTGTACAAATAGGGTTCATCCCAATAATAGCGTCTGATTTCCCTAAGGAATTTCTTCTTAGCATAGCCTTTGAACACCTCAAGCTCATCCTCTGCAACAAGGTAGTTAGCTATATCGGCGTATCAAGGTCTAGTGGAGAGAGAATCTTGGCTGATTGCAGCTATGAACAAGTCAGCTTGACCATCAGAGACATCTTCTTGTGTCCGCGATTTATGTCGACCGACATTAAGGTTGGTGTCGATAGACATTGATCCCAATTGACCAGTGGATGTCGGTTGTGAGCGATTTCCGTTCGCTTTTTTGAATGGAGTGTCGATCGACGTTGCAAGAGTGTCGACCGACACCTGTTCCGTAACTCGTGAAGAATGCAAAGAAGTTGCACAATCAGTCTGGAAACCTGTCTCAACCTTATAGATGTTCTCTTCTACTAGAAAATCGTCTATAGGAATGTCATCATCGATCTTAATTCGTGATAGATGATCAGCAACACCGTTTTCCACTCCTTTCTTGTCTCTCACCTCTATGTCAAATTCCTGGAGCAACAAAATCCATCGCAATAGCCTTGGCTTAGCATCCTTCTTCTGCATCATGTACTTAAGTGCAAAATGGTCAGTGTGCACTACTACTTTGGATCCAATCAGATATTGACGAAACTTCTCAAAGGCAAAACAACTGCTAGCAACTCCTTCTCAGTTGTTGCGTAGTTCTTCTGCGCATCATCAAGAGTCCTACTAGCATAGTAGATGGCATGAAGCTTCCTGTCCTTTCTCTGACCAAGTACAACTCATACTGCATAGTCACTAGCATCACACATCACCTCAAAAGGCAGATCCCAGTCAGGAGGTTGCACAATTGGAGCACAAATCAAAGCTTGTTTCAGCTCCTGGAATGCAGACTGACACTCATCTGTGAACTCAAACTTCACATCTTTGCAGAGAAGTGCAGTGAGTGGTCTAGCTACCTTGCTGAAATCCTTAATAAATCTCCTGTAAAATCTAGCATGCCCAAGAAAGCTCCTCACTCCTTTGACTGAATCTGGAGCCTGCAATCCTGTCATCACCTCAATCTTAGCTCTGTCCACCTCAATTCCTGCCTCAGATACTCTGTTCCCAAGTACATTGCCATTTGTGACCATAAAATGACATTTCTCCCAATTCAAAACCAGGTGCTTCTCCTCACATCTAGCTAGCACCTTACACATATTATCCAGACAAGCATGGTAAGATGCTCCGTAGACAGAGAAATCATCCATGAAGACCTCCATAAAATCCTCAATCATGTCCGTGAAGATATACATCATGCATCTCTGAAATGTAGCAAGAGCATTACACAGTCCAAATGGCATTCTGCGGTATGCAAAGGTGCCATAGGGACAAGTAAAGGTGGTCTTCTCCTGATCCTCTGGGTGAATAGGTATTTGAAAGAAATCAGAATAACCATCCAAAAAGCATTAGTATGGATGATTTGCCAACCTTTCCAACATCTGTTCAATGAAAGGTAGTGTGAAGTGGTCTTTTCTGGTAGCTTCATTCAACTTCATGTAGTCTATGCACATCATGTGACCAGTGATTGTCCGTGTAGGAATCAGCTCATTCCTGTCGTTCTTCACCACTGTGACTCCTCCTTTCTTAGGAACCACATGAACTGGGCTGACCCAATCACTATCTGAAATAGGATAAATAATCCCAGCATGCAACAGCTTCATGATCTCTTTCTTCACAACCTCTTTCAGGTTAGGATTCAAACGCCTCTGATTTTCAATTGACGACATACTCTCAACCTCAAGGTGTATCCTATGCATGCACAAGTCTGGAGAGATACTTGAAATATCATCAAGAGAATACTCAAGAGCTTTGTGATGCTTGCGCAGCTTGCTTAGCAATAAAGTGAGTTATGCGTTATTCAAATAAGCATTAACAATAACAGGATAAGTAGAATTCTGACCAAGAAACGCATATTTGAGGCCTGCAGGCAGCTGCTTTAGCTCAATCTTTGGAGCCTTTTCCTCGCTCGAATCTCCAAGTGTGGCAGCTTTCTGTGAAGTGCCACCCAGCTCCTCTTGAGCTACCAACTGCATCACATGCTCACTAGCATCCATCAGTCTAAAATACCCAGCAGTAGCATTATCCTCTAGTTCCAAATCTTGCTCAATACTCATCAAAGCTCTCTCCAAAGGATCAACAGGATGCATCTGATGGAAGACTGCAGCCAGATTATCCAATGTATCCACATAGAAAGTCTGCCCATCGATCGTATGATGTCTCATCGGCTTGTTCATATCGAAATCCATCACCAAATCACCCACATTTAGTCCAATCTTCTCTCGCTTCACATCAATGATAGCACCAGCTGTAGCGAGGAATGGTCTGCCTAAGATAAGAGGATCTTTAGGCTCTTCATTGTACTACAAGACTACAAAATCTGTGGGGATTACGCGTTCACCAATTTTCACCGGTACATCCTCCAAGAGACCTTCAGGAATCCTTATAGAGCGATCAACTAGAATCAAAGAGATCCTAGTGGGTGTGAAATCTGTCATTCCCATCTGTTTAGCAAATGAGTATGGCATCAGGTTAACACTCGATCCCAGATCACACAGCGATCTCTCAAACCTGTCTCTGAAGATAGTGCAGTCTAAGACAAAGCTTCTTGGATCTTTATGCTTCTGCGGAATTCTATTTTGGATGACAGCACTACAGACTTCACTGATCATCATCACATACTCCTCATCTCCCATGTCAGATGTTAGCACCTATTTCAAACACCTCTTCATCACTGGGTTGTTGTTGATAGCATCCAACAATGGCATTGGAAGAGTGAGGTTGCTCAACATAGCAATGTATTTAGCTTTGAATCGTTCGAATTTGGACTGCTTCGGGTTTCTTGAGATAGGTATCTTGGGTTTATACACCTTCCCATCAGCAACAGGGGTCTTATTCTCAGCATCAGACCCTGTACGCGATTGGTGTCGATCGACGTTGGGTTGGTGTCGATCGACATTAGTCGATTTTCCTTTCACGTCGACTTCGTAATCGATCTCGATTGATTTTTGTCTATCACGAGAGTTCGAATAATTGGGTGTCGATCGACACTTAGGGGTAGTGTCGGTCGACACTGGTCTCTCGGCCTCAATTTCTTCATATTCCAATTCTTCTAACTCCACGAGTTCCTTAACATTCAACTGCAGTTTGGGGACAGTTTGCAGCTCTGTCCCACTCCTTAATGTGATTGTGTTGCAGTGATGCTTATGATTGGTATTTGTCCTTCCAGGGAGGAATCCATCTTGCCTCTTAACAGCTCCAGCAGTTTGAGCAACTTGAGTGTCCAATTGTTTCACATGTGTGCTCAAAGACTCAAACTTCCCATTCAGATCAGTGTATCTATCTTCTTTTTGAAGTCCACAGTAGTCTTTGTCTGCCCCTCAAGTAGCTTCTCTATCATAGATTTCAATCTACTCTCATGAGCACTAGTAGCAGGAGGTATCTGATAAGAAGAAGCTCCATAGGTGATGAGGACATCAAGTCATCATCAACCAAGGAGCATGGAGAGGACATAAATCAACCAACCAAAATCCTTGGAGAGAAGCAGTTTGAGCCCACCAGAGACATATGTGCATATCTTGGAGCATATCTACCCAACCAGGAAGACTTAAGCAACAAATCAACCTGTTACAGAAACTTAACTCATCAAGGAAGCATCACGAAGTAGAAGTGTTTCAAAATAATTCCAGATGAAGAAGAGTCCTCCCAGCTGGAGGATTAGGTTCAGGTGCTCTAAGTGGTGTTTCAGCTTGTGGATTTCCTTGTGGATTTCCTTGCCCACCTACACCTTGACCTTATGCCTCAGGATTAACAATATGTCTTTCCGCTTCAGAGATTTCAATCACATTTCCCTCAGCATCAATCATTTGTCCCTGAGCATTATATGGATTATTTTGCAAATCCCTCAGAACACCTTCTGCATTTCTAATCAAGATCAAATGGTTCATTAGGCGCATAAAGATACTTGGTGCATTGGTGAGACCAAATGTCATAACCATCCATTCATAAAGACCTTGGTTGGTCTTGAAAGCAGTTTTCCACTCGTCTCCCTCTTTCATCCTCACTTGGCGGTATCCACTCTTGAGATCTACTTTGTAAAATATTGTGCTCATCCAACATGTCATCAAGCCTAGAAATTGGGTGTCTATACTTGATGGTGATGTTTTTGATGGCTTGACAGTCTACACACATCCTCCATGAGCCATATTTCTTTGGCATGATCAAACTGGTACTGCACATGGGCTGAGACTCTCTCTTACATATCCCTTTTTAAGAAGCTCCTTAACTTGTATCTCCAGCTCCTTGGTATCCTCATGGTTCACACGGTATGTTGGTTTGTTGGGAAGTGATTCTCCTGGTATGAAGTCAATTTGATGTTGAATTCCTCTCAAAGGGTGGCAGACCACTTGGCATCTCCTCAGTAAACACATCTTTAAAATTGTCAAGAAGCTCAGTGATCTCTGGTGTAAGGATTATCTCCTTATAACTTGCACTCAAAAACTTCTTAAAGACCATTAGTAGATTTTTGTGTTTGGTAGCAACTACCTTTCTTATTTGGCTAGAATGAATGAGGAAATTAGACTTAAATCTATTATCCTTCTCTTTAGACATTTGCAATTGTAATATATGCACTTGAGATGGTGTGAGAGTAGATAAATTAACCTTGCGCTTATCATACATAAGATTATACATATTATACCTACCATCATGCTTAGATTCTCTATCACACTGCCATGGTCTACCTAATAGCAAATGACTTGATTGCATAAGTAATACATCACATTTAACTTCATCTTGATATTTTCCAATGCTAAATGGTATAGTTAATTGTTCACTATATTATACATTATCATCAAGCCATCTCAACCTATATAGACGTGAATGTTTAGATCTTTCAAGATTTATTTTGTTAACCATGTGAGCACTAGATACATTGGTGCATGATCCCCATCAATAATGAGATTATATACCTTTCTTTTGATAGTGCATCGTTTATGGAATATGTTCTCCCTTTGAATGGTTTCTTCTGGATCCACCATTTCACTTAAGATCCTCATGGTGACAAGTGCTTCTCCACAGTCTGGATACTCAATGTATCCATAGTCATTATGTGATTGTTCAGCTTCTGGCTCATCTTGAGATTCTTAGTCTCCAGCTTCTATTATCAACATGACTCTTTGATTGGAATATTCCCTAACCACATGACCTCTGCCTCTGCACTTGAAGCTGAAGGAATTTCTAGCAGATTCCTAATCCAATTAGGCAATCCTAGTCTGAATTCCGAGCCTAGGATCTACAGGTTCATGTAATTGAATCTATCAGATCTGGAGATTACCTGGTGATTAATGCAGCGGAAGTCTTAGCAAGTAATCGAGATCTAGAGCGCCTCAAGTGCTGCGCCTCTACTGGTATCCACATGCACACAGAACTGGACAGCAGGGATGCTAGTGCCTTATGAGATCGAATCTCCAGAGAGGTTTCTTTTTCTGTTTCTGGTGGCTGTGTATTAGGTTAAGATCGAGTTTAGGTCGACCATATATCTTATATATATGTCGACTTAAACCGCAACGGGATTAACTAATGATTAAACCGATTTAATCTGCTAATCCGCGAGTTGTGTCGACCGACACACTCTTTGTGTCGATCGACACAGTCGATCCGTGTCGACCGATACACATAGTGCGTCGATCGACACTGCCCAGAAAAGATGACATCGAATGCATATCAAATATGCATTCATCCGATCATTACATTAATGATCAACCTCACATTCAATGTCCAGTTTGCTTAGGTGTGTGACCCTGTAGGATCATATAACACTAGCAATGAGTTCTAAACTCATTGATCATAAGTGGCTTCTAGCAAAGCATTACGAGTACCTAGTGTCATATGATTGTCTCATCTCGACAACACGACTTTCTCTCAGAGTAAGTACAAATAGATTTCAGGACATTCCCAACAATCTCCCACTTGTACTGGAATCATCTATTCCTATAATCCCTTCGTCACTATATCTCGATCCGGCATAAGGCAAGATCCGTGTCATCCTTATTAAGCCAAAATCATGTTCATCGAATTCTGATTCATACTGACAAGCCAAACGACTGACAATCACCTCGTTTGAGTGTGGCCACACATTTTCTCAGTATCAAATCTTCGATGGGCCCTGAGATATTTATCTCCTGTTATATAGGAGGGACAATTCCCATTTTGTTCCATCCCTGTTTCTTCACACGCTTCATGATACGCCCAATCAATGTCTTTATGATCACCAGTTACGGCTGACGTTTGACAAGGTCAAAGCGGACCAATTCACATGTAAGAAATCATGATGAACTCAGGTCTAAGGACTATACTCTATAGTCGTAATGAAAAACTCTCATGACACTTATATAACTATCCCGTAGAGTTCTCATCAGTGGGTCATGTCCGATCATGTGTTCTCTGACACATACCTATGTGATTGACTTTAATACTCTTATTAATGACTCCATGAAACTTAGTCATCAGTCACCTCACATACTAGTCTCACGTGGTTGTTAATGTCCCACTTTAACAACCTCGACCAGGGACAAACATAATTTATGTCATTTATTATTTATAGGGTTTCATGATCAAGTCACATACTTGATGACCTATAAAATGTCATAAATTACTTTGGGACTATTATTTAATAACCATTATTAAATAATACAGATGTCAGATTTCAATAACATAATCATATTATGTTTATACGAACATCATATCATAACTAAAATTAATAACAATGACTCCCACTAAAATTAAGATCACATCTTAAGACATCTAATGCCTTTAGCAGTAGCCTGACCCTCATTCGCCCTAGCTCAGCGTGTGTCGAAGGACACTGCGTCTTGCTAAGAGTAATACCAAGAGTCATTTGCACAAGGTCCTTCTTGGAATCATGCATACTGGATCTGTTTAAGAACTTATCACATAAGTATCTTGACACAATCCAATTAGATTGTCTAATCTATCTCCATAGATTCTTATTCCAAGAATGTATATGGTTTCTCCCATATTTCTCATCGAAAAACAACTTTCGAGTCAAGTCTTAACAGACTTATACAATGGAACTTCATTTCCGAGAAGTAGTATGTTATCTACATACAATACTAGAAATGCAATTGCGCTCCCACTAGTCTTCTTGTAAACACATGTTTCCACTTCATTCATGACGAAATCAAACCTTTTGACTTCTTCATCAAAACGAAGGTTCCAACTCCGAGATGCTTGCTTCAATCCATAAATGGATCGATGAAGCTTGCATATCTTCCTAGCTTCATTAGGATCAATGAAAACTTCAGGTTGTGTCATGTACACATCCCTTTTCAGAATTCCATTAAGGAAAACTGTTTTTCACATCCATCTGCCAGATCTCATAACCATTATGAGTGGCGGTTGCTAGGAAAATCCGAATGGACATAAGCATGGTGTCTGGGATTAGGTTTCTTCACAGTTAATACCATGAATTTACTTGAAACCTTTTCCACCAATCCAGCTTTGGACATCGCCATTCCGGATTCAGCGGCTTTTAGCCACTTTCGGAGTCAAGGCCCATCATTGCTTCTTCAAATTTCGCAGGCCTGTCACTTTCAATGATCAGTAGATCACGACAATTGGTTACGAGAAAACCCCACTTCTCGGGTTCGTGACGGATCCTATTGGATCTACGAGCTTCAGTCTTGTGTTAAAAGTCACGCACATATCTCATATGTAGACTTTTACCACGATCTAATTAACCAAGATTTAAACCGTAGTTAATTAAATCATAAACCAAAATATTTTGGTTCGCGACCTGTGTCGATCGATGCAACTTTTGCGTCGATCGACACATCTTTAAAACTCGCTTTTGAATGTATATCTAATATTCATTCATCAGATCCTTGCAAACCTCAGGCACCACAGTTGCAGGTTCTACAACTCTTTGTAGATCCAACTGCTGCTCTTCCTCATCGGGTTGAACAGTCTCCTGTGATTCTCGAATTTCTTCGAGTTGTACTTTACTCCCACTGTTCTTCTTGGAAAGAAAGTCTTTCTCAAGAAAACATAGTTACGAGCAACAAACAATTTGTTCTCAAACTGGTTGTAAAAGTAGCACGCCTTGGTTTCGTCAGGACAACCAATGAAGCAGTACTTATCAGATTTGGGTGTGAGCTTATCAGAGATTAAACGTTTTATATAAGTCTCACAACTCCAAATCTTCATGATGGATAAATCAGAAACATTTCCATTCCACATCTCATGTGAAATCTCTGTAACTGATTTTGATGGAACACTATTTAATGTAAACTCAGACCTTTCCTAGAGCTTATTCTTAGAAGGATAATGGAAGATCTAAGTGATTCATCATTGATCAAACTATATCTAATAAAGTTCGATACATGAGGATTGAATTGTGAAACACTTTCACAATCTATTAGATGATCACTTAATTATTGACGTAAGTATTCACCTCCATGATCTCATCATAGAGCTTCAACTCTTTTGCCAAATTGATTCTATACTTCATTCTGGAACTCTTTGAACTTTTCAAAAGATTCTGATTTATGTCTTATTAACAAGACATAACCGTACCTACTGAAAATATCAGTAAAGGTAATGAAGTACTGAAAATTTCCTCTAGCATTACTGCTCATCGGCCCATATACATCCGTATGCATAAAGCCCAATAAGCCTCTGGCCCTTTCATTTTATCCGTCCGCGACCTGTGTCGACCGATGCATCGTTCGTGTCGATCGACACTACCCTTTTTCCGAAAGGGGCCTTTGTCATTTTACCCAATAAACAAGATTCACTTTACTCATTGTGATTCATAATCAGATGAGCCCAAAAGCCCATCACTATGGAGCTTCTGAATCTGTTTCTCATTTACGTGGCCCAAAATGACAATGCCAGAGAGAAGTTTGATATTAATGTTATAGTTAGGCACATTCTGGTTTATAACATAAAAATCCATTCTCTAATGGATTGCTACTATAAAATATATCACTGTAATCAAATGAATAACACTTATTCTTAATTTGAAAACTGATATCCTTTCATATCCAAACAAGGATTAGAAATAATCTTTCTGCTCATAGCAGATACATAGTAGCAGTTTTAAGTTCAAAACATGCCATTAAAAGGAAAAACAAATGAAATACTCCTACGGTTAATGCAGCAACTCTTGCTCCATTCACACTCATAGGTCCACTTGTCCTTTCTCCATAGTCCTACTTTTGCTCAGGCCCTGCACATTTTCACAAAATATGAGTACCACAGCTGGTATCCAATACCCAACAAGTAGGATTATAAGAAGTAACATTTACTTCTATAACATAATACCTGAAGAAGAAGTCTCGTACGTCTTCTTCAGCTTCTCATAATCTTCCAAGAATTTATTGCAGTTTCTTTTCAAATGCCCATAACCGTTACAATAACGGCACTTAACATCTTCAGAAGGACTGGTTTTAACTTTAGGAACATGGCCAGACTCGCTTGGATTCACAATCGAGCTCGTCTTGCCATCACCTTTGTTCTTACCAAGTTTCTTAAACTTCTTACCCTTTTGTACCATAAGGACATCTGGGGTGTCCTTCTTGGTGTTAGGTTCATCAGTCTTAAGCATCCCATGCAATTCAGTCAACGTCTTCGTCAAGTTGTTCATGTTATAGTTCATAACAAATTGATCATAGCTTGACGGCAGTGACTGTAGAATGATGTCAGTAGCCAACTCTTGGCTAATGGGACAATCCAGTTTCCCCAGGTTATCAATATAACCCATCATCTTAATGACATGAGGACTGACTGGTTCGCCCATTGGTAGCTTGCACTCAATCAGAGACCTAACCGTCTGGTATCTCTGAGTTCGTGCCTGCTCCTGAAACATACTTTTCAGGCCAGTGATCATCTCTTTTGGCGACTCCACGTACTCATATTGCTTCTGCAATTCCGAGTTCATGGTAGCCAACATGAGACAACTCACATCCACCGCATCATTAGAATGCTTATCCCAAGCATCCTTATCTGACTGCCAGGCATTGGCTCGGTACTTCTTAGGGAGAACTTTCTCAAGGACATAGTCCTTCTTCTCCTGCTTGAGAACAATTCTCAAGTTCCGATACCATTCAAGAAAGTTCGATCCATTTAACTTGTCCTTCTCAAGGACGGATCGCAGGGAGAAATTGTTACGATGGTTTGTGCTAGACATAGCTGGAAAACAAGGGAGGTTTTAGTTATGATGTTCAAGAAATGAGAAGTCTTAACAATTAAGAAAACTCGCATTATATTCAAACAATGTTTCCTCAGATGAATATAATGATCCAAGACCCATACTTCACTAAACTTGAGTGAGCCACTGGCTATCACCCAACTTCAGCTATCTAGGTAAGCAACGACCTTGCTAGTTATATCCAATATAACTCTTGGTTGTGGATCGACATCTTATGTCCAATCCACCTGATGTCTCTGAGCCCAAAACGATTTTGATGGCCCAGTCAAGTAAACCAATCTTTTCAGTCATGTAATTGTTGACGCCTTGCACTGCAAGCCCATCAACACGATTACTTCCTGCCTTACTCATGTAATTGTGGACACCTTGCACTGCAAGCCTATCACTCAATGAAACGAGTCTTGACAGTTGACAAGATTGGAAAGACATCAAGTATCACTTGATATTTGATTGAGGAACGGAATCATTAAAACGTTCAGTTTTATTATGTTTTAGTTCTTATAATAAATTGATTTATCATGCTTTGGTTCTGTGATTGCAGGTTCCAAAACCCAATCATCGAATCTGATGTCGACCGACACTACTATAGTGTCGATCGATACAGAATAACCAAAAGCAATCCGCGATAACCGATCAATCCAATTGATCCGGTTTCGAATACCAGTCGGTGTCGATCGATGCTACACTAGCATCGGTCGATACCAACCTAATCAAACCAATCGCAATTCAAACCATTTAACCAAGCTCGATAACCGGTCCAATCCAATTGAACCGATTCATCATTCTAGCGAGGTCTGTGTCGACCGACACAACTCTTGTGTCGATCGACACCAGGTGAATAAGTTCTATTCGGGTTATCCTTCTGTGTCGACCGATACCCGTTTGGTGTCGATCGACACAGTGAGATAAGCCCTAATCGTTTTTCAATCAAAAAACCTAAAAACTAGATTTTCATAAAAACGAATTTCAGCATGCTTGTATCAACTATACAGAGATTCAGATTCAACTAATCTAATCAACATGCTACAGATTCAATGGAACCCTAAAGCTCTGATACCACTGAAGGAATTTCTAGCAGATTCCTAATCCAATTAGGCAATCCTAGTCTGAATTCCGAGCCTAGGATCTACAGGTTCATGTAATTGAATCTATCAGATCTGGAGATTACCTGGTGATTAATGCAGCGGAAGTCTTAGCAAGTAATCGAGATCTAGAGCGCCTCAAGTGCTGCGCCTCTACTGGTATCCACACGCACACAGAACTGGACAGCAGGGATGCTAGTGCCTTATGAGATCGAATCTCCATAGAGGTTTCTTTTTCTGTTTCTGGTGGCTGTGTATTAGGTTAAGATCGAGTTTAGGTCGACCATATATCTTATATATATGTCGACTTAAACCGCAACGGGATTAACTAATGATTAAACCGATTTAATCTGCTAATCCGCGAGTTGTGTCGACCGACACACTCTTTGTGTCGATCGACACAGTCGATCCGTGTCGACCGATACACATAGTGCGTCGATCGACACTGCCCAGAAAAGATGACATCGAATGCATATCAAATATGCATTCATCCGATCATTACATTAATGATCAACCTCACATTCAATGTCCAGTTTGCTTAGGTGTGTGACCCTGTAGGATCATATAACACTAGCAATGAGTTCTAAACTCATTGATCATAAGTGGCTTCTAGCAAAGCATTACGAGTACCTAGTGTCATATGATTGTCTCATCTCGACAACACGACTTTCTCTCAGAGTAAGTACAAATAGATTTCAGGACATTCCCAACATAAGCATGTAATGTCTCTGGATCTTTGAGGATAATTTGTCTTGTTGGGTTCTGCTCGTTTTTCCTTGCTTGATTATGTTGCTTTGCCCTTGAACCAAGTCTTAACTTCAATGCCCTTGCATTTATCCACTGGTTTGCTTGAATTTGACGTCCAAGTGTTATGTGGATTGCTTGAGTTTTATGCCCAAGTATTTTGTGGCTTGCTTTTGTTGTTTTTGGACTTCCTCTTAATGTGGTGCTCAGCTTGAATGGAGAGGTAAAACAAATCCTTGAAATCTTGATTGACTTTCATCTCAACCCTGCGGCTGATCTTATCTTGAAGACCATCTAAAAACTGAGCCATTAAAGCTTCCTCTTCCTCATCCTCATCCTCATGAAGCTCCAATCTGTTTCTGAGCTTTTCAAACTCCTTATAATACTCCACTGTTTTAGTACCTTGCTTGAGTATTCATTACAAGAAATTGGTGTTTTGATAGCAGTATAAGATAGTGTTTTATAGTTTTCTGCTATGATTAACGTACCTCTTAGTTTTACACCTTGTTTGAAAAATCGTTAGGCGTTAATCGGGCGGCGAGGTTGGGCCTAGCGCCTAAGAGAAAAATCGGGGATTAAGCGGAGATTAATCGGGGTAGAATTTTAAGGCTTTTATTCTTCTATATCTATAAATATTAGTTTAGCGTAGACATAACAAAGATTTAGACTAGCTAATTTGGTAAAAGCCCATTGCATTTGCTGGAGTGGGCCAAGTTCGAGTACAAGTAACAGTACAAGTAACGATCATTTTCTCTCTTTTCTGTTTTTTTTAAATTAAAGGCAAAATGGTAATTTTTTATTCTTCTTTTTCCTTGGATACTGTAAACCTAAAATCGTGGCAGCCATTGATATACACTTAAAACTCTTCGTTTTCTCATTTTTTCTAGTATTTTCGTAGATTTACTTTGTTTTGATAATTGCTATTACTTTAAATATAATAGATCTGCCAAAAAATGAGATTTTGAACTAAAAACTTTTAAAAAAATTACAAAGCAACGATTTTGTAGCCGCCGAGGGCCAAATCGCGGCGGTCTTCCACCGACCAGTGACTATCCGGCGATTATGCGGCCCTAGGCGGCGTGTTTTCGAACAAAGGTTTTATATAGTGTTTGCTAAAGTGCAAACCCTATGTTTAGTTTATTAGATTTTAATTTTTCGAACACTTTTTAGAAACATAATATACATAAAACTGGTACATTTGTAAACGTTATGTATAGTTGACACAGACAAATAATTCATTTACCCTCTAAATACTTGGTGAAAAAAAGAAGCAGCCAATTTTTTTTCATTTCCCTCTCCCTCTTGTTTCACTCTCCTCTCACTCCATACTTTCATTTCTCAAACCTTCTTCTCAACTTTTTGCCATATCTGAATTCTTCTTGTATTCTTTATTCCTTTTAGGGTTTTAGTTCATCACCCTCGTGGATTCTTCTCTTCCCTTTAATTTTGTGCAAGATCCTTTATGAATTGATGCTTAAAATCTCAAATCTCCTTTGATTAAAATTCATTACTCCTTGAACCAGAAACACGAAGAAATCCCTAGTTCAATGGCGACCAGAGAGTGTGGGCGGAGAATGAGAGAGTTCTGTCGAGGAATCTCTTTCTGAAGACGAAGAGTTTCTGGAAAATTCTAGATATATCTCTCACAATAGAAAGGTATTGCCCCACTATTGGTTTGGGATTTGGATTTACATTCCATCCATCTCGTCTTTTTGGATTTATGTTTTCTTGTATTCAATTTCCCGAAGCTCCTTTTTGGATTCGTAGAAAGGTCGAGAGAGAATATGATGAACATTCTTAGTAGATCCAGAAACCGATCTGTAGCTCCATCCCTGAAAGATATTTTCGACAAGCTGCCAGATATGAGGATCCGGTGAGTAAGGTCTTTGCAGGTACGAGACTGTTACGGGGAAGTGGAGCGAGAATTCAAACCGTTGCCACGTCAGCTGACTGATCTTCTCGGGTGTGATTTAGTATCTTTATGTTGGATTTTATTTTGATTTTCTTGTTGCGATACCGCAACTGTTGGTGTTGGTGTTTAAAGTCGGAATTTCCATCTTGGAAACTGACTATTGAAATAAGCTTGTTGCAATCTCTTTTCTCTCAAAAACTCTGTGTTGATTTTCTCAATAAAGTTTAAGAATCCTTTTCTTCGTTTGGATTCTTTGCTCTTGAGGCCAGGATCTGTGTTTTATGAACATCGGCTCTTTGATTTAATTCAAATGATTACTTGTTACGTTTGTTCTTTATCAAAGGTATCAGAGCACAGTCTGTCCTCGGAAACTATGACAGAAACGAGAGCTCAATTAGCTTTGAAGGAGAAGGAAGCTTTGTTCCAGGAAGTGGAAGAAGCTGTTGTTTCAAAGGTTGAGGCGTCGATTGCGACTCATATGGCCACCCATATGGCGACGCAGGACGAGAAGTTCGAAAAGAGTATGGCTGAGATGTTGGAGACGTTCAAAGTAATGAGTGGATTACGCGACGGTGGCTCTACAGGAGAGACAAATAGTAACTTCCGCCCTAGTTATAATCAGGAATCGGGAAGAGGTCGCGAAGGACAAGGATCATCGTACTCGGGAGTTACACGCCTGGCGAAATTAGATTTTCCGAGGTTCAACGGAGACAAGGTTAAGGATTGGCTGTCCAAGGTAGAGCAATTCTTTGCCATTGATCGCACTCCAGATGATACGAAGGTTGGTTTGGCATCGATTCATTTTGACGATCTAGCGTCAGCTTGGCATAGATCCATTGTGCAGTCAGAGATGGGTGTTCACGTTACTGCTGATTGGGTAACATATAAGACGGTGCTAGTGGAAAGGTTTCAGGAAGTTCTAGATAATCCCATTGCAAAATTAAAACAACTCCAGGAGACAGATGGCATCACATATTATCATGGTAAGTTCGAGCTGATTCGGACTCGGGTCAATCTGTCAGAGGAATATCTGGTTAGTACTTATCTGGCGGGGCTAAGAGAAGACACGCAGATGCACATCAGGATGTTTGAACCAAGGAAAGTCAGACAATGCTTGGTCCTCGGCAGACTCTATGAGAGAGTTCACCCAACTAAACCATAGGGATCTCAGGTGACAGCAGTTAAGCCGCAAGTATCGAGCAGTAAAGGTATTTTGCCTCTCAGAAAAGATCAGGGGGTGAAGACTTGGGAACCTAATTCGGATAAGAACAAAGTTACTGCGAAGTAGCCGGTTCCGTTTTTAACCAAGGAGGAGATGGCTCGGCGAAGAGCTCAAGGTCTATGTTACTTCTGCGATGAGAAGTACACACCTGATCACTATCTAAAACACAAGAAATCGCAGTTGTTTCTCTTAGAAACAGATGATGATGAGGAAGATGGGGTTTGTAAGGTCGAGACGGAAGGTAGTGATGATGGTGACTTGGCTCAGATTTCTGTGAATGTTGTGGCAGGGATATCTGAAAGTTACAGAACCATGCGGGTTAGAGGAGTGCATGGGAGAAGGGTGATGTTTATACTGATAGATTCGGGTTCTACCCATAATTTTATCGACAAAGAAATTGCCCTCAAGCTGGGTTGCAACATGAAATCAGCGGATATGAGGAAAGTAAAGGTGGCTGACGGTAAAGTTTTGACAGTGGAGGCCAAGGTTGAGAAGTTTAAGTGGGAGTTTCAAGGGACTGAATTAGTATCTGATGTACTGGTGATTCCGTTGGGTGGCTGCGATATGGTATTGGGCGTGCAGTGGTTATCACAACTGGGGCCAATCAAATTGGATTTCCAAAGATTGGAAATGCAGTTTAAGTGGGATCACAGGAAAATACATTTACATGGTATTAAACCAGGGTCAGTGAGGGAAGTTAAAGCTGCAAAACTCAATAAAATGCAAGAAAGACAAGTTCAGCTGTCAATGCTGTGTGTTCAGACAGCAGAAGACGACGAACCAGGAATGTTATGTTCAATTGGGACTGGGAGGGAGGCGAGGCAGATGCTACCAGGTGCAATATCAGCGTTGATAGAGGAGTACGTTGATGTATTTGAGGAACCGACAGCGTTACCTCCGTTTAGAGCTCATCATAATCACATGATACCATTGTTGGATGGCTCGAACCCGGTAAATCAGAGACCATACAGATACTCCGTTCATCAGAAGAACGAGATCGATAATTGGTGCAGGATCTGTTAACGGCAGGAACGGTGCAGGCTAGTTCCAGTTCCTATGCATCACATGTTGTTCTGGTGAAGAAGAAAGACGGCTCTTGGCGTTTATGTGTGGATTACATAATTCTAAACACCATGACCATCAAGGATCGATTTTCGATTCCGTTGATAGAAGACTTGATGGATGAGCTGGGGGTTCTAGCGTTTATTCAAAGGTTGATTTGCGGGCAGGATATCATCAAGTACGTATGGATCCAGCGGATGTTCACAAAACAGCTTTCAAAACCCACATCGGGCATTACGAGTATCTAGTCATGCCATTCGGATTGACTAATGCTCCAGCTACGTTTCAGGGTCTGATGAATGCAGTGTGTCGACCATTGTTACGACAAGGAGTTCTTATATTCTTTGACGATATTCTGATATACAGTGCGATGATGGATGAACACGTGGTACATCTACGTATGGTTTTCGAATTGATGAGAAGAAACAATCTGTTTGCGAAACAAAGTAAATGCTTGTTTCCTGCTGCGAAAGTCGAGTATTTGGGACATTTTATCGAGGGCAGAGGAATCTCGACCGACCCAGCTAAGATTAAAGCTGTCGCAGACTGGCCCATTCCAGCGAACTTGAAGCAACTGAGGGGCTTCTTGGGCTTAGCGGGATACTACCGCCGATTTGTGAAGAACTTTGGCACGATCGCTGCTCCACTGACGGCGTTGACCAAAAAAGATGCGTTTGTGTGGTTTGATGAGGCGAGTTCTGCGTTTGCAGAATTGAAACAGGCTATGTGCACTACACCGGTGTTAGCACTTCCCCTGTTTGATAAGCCTTTTATTGTTGAAACCGACGTTTGTGGTAAGGGAATCGGAGCAGTACTGATGCGGGAGGGACATCCCTTGGCATATATCAGCAGACAATTAAAAGGGAAGCAACTAACATTATCGATTTATGAGAAAGAGCTTCTTGCAGTAGTGTTTGCAGTGCAGAAATGGAGACATTATCTACTTACAGGGCACTTTATAATCAAGACGGATCAACGAAGTTTAAAGTATTTGCTGGAACAAAGACTGAACACACCAGTACAACAACAATGGTTGCCTAAGCTACTGGAATTTGATTATGAAATTCAGTACAAGCAAGGGAAGGACAATACAGTAGCAGATGCATTATCCCGAGAAGATGGAGCGGAGGTATTGCACATGGCTCTGTCGGTTTTTGTGTGACTTGCTCGAGCAGATTCAGGGCTGTTATACACTGGACAGTGATGTTTCGGCAATCATTGTAGCGCTGGAGCAGAACAAAGCTGCTAAGAAACACTTTATGTGGACTCAAGGGGTTCTAAGGTGTAAAAGGAAGCTAGTGGTACCCAGTAATGTCGCACTAAGGACCAAGATTTTGGAATGGTTACATGGGTCAAGCGTTGGGGGTCATTCAGGCCGGGATGTTACGCACCAAAGAATAAAAAGTCTGTTCTACTGGAAAGGAATGTCGAAGGATATTCAGTCATTTATTCGCGTGTGTGCAGTGTAAGTACGACACGACGGCTTATCCTAGTTGGTTGCAGCCGTTTCCCATACCAGAAAAGATTTGGTCTGCGATTTCTATGGACTTCATCGATGGACTTCTTGCCTCATTTGGTAAATCTGTCATTTTTGTTGTAGTGGATCGACTGAGTAAGGCTGCTCATTTCATGGCTTTATCTCACCCATACACTGCTGCGACAGTATCTCAAGCGTTCCTCGATAATGTATTTAAACTCCATGGACTACCGCATTCGATAGTAAGTGATCGAGACAGTGTGTTCCTCAGCGAGTTTTGGCAAGAGCTATTTACCTTACAGGGTGTGTCTCTTAACCTCTCAAGCGTCTATCACCCTCAAAGTGACGGTCAAACTGAGGTGTTGGGATTATGTCCTGAAATCACATTGTACTTACTCTAACAATAGTTGTACGTCGAGATCAGACATGTTGTATGATACTGGGCGGTTGCGATGCTTTGCTAGAAGCCTCTTGCAGTCTGTAAGTTGTAGACTTACTGCCAGTATTATATGATCCTATAGGGTCACACACCTAAGCAATCTGGAAGCTTATATATGGGAATAATCATCATGGTGGTGATCAAGATGATGTGTATTGGATACATATCAATATAGAGTAAAGAGAGGTGTGTCGATCGACACAATTGGTGTATCGATCGACACAGGTCGATTCCGAGACTGATGTTTCGTTTCATGACTTAGACCTTTTTGGTTAAATCCGAAAGATGGTTTAGTCATAACAGGTCGTATATATAGGCTTATATGGTCGATCTGAACCAGGGGCCATTCACTTTTCTTGATAAGAAAAACAGAAACTCTCTCTAGTCAATTCCCAGATCCGGCACTAGCATCCCGGCTTTCCAGGTTGTGTGCGTGTGGACTACGATAGAGGCAAGGCACCTGAATCGCTCCTGATCTCGTCTTACCATTCATTTCCGCTGCCAGAACAAGGTAAACGCGAGATCCATGATTCAATAACTCAAACCCTTAGATCCTAGGCTCGGAATTCAGACTCAGGGTTGCCTAATCGGTTTAGGAACTGCTAGGAATTCCATCAGTGGTATCAGAGCCATAGGGTTTTCCATTGAATCAGCCTGTTTAATAGATTTTGATGATTTAAATTCGTTCATAAGTTAATATGAATAAGAACAGGTTAGATCGATTCTGATCAGAAACGATTCTGTTTTTCGCATGGTGTCGATCGACACAAAAGGTGTGTCGGTCGACACAGAATATCGAATTCATAAGAATCGGCGGCTAGGGTTTTTTCTCGAAGAAAACCTGAATGCCTACTGTGTCGATCGACACAGGTTGTGTGTCGGTCGACATAGACCTTGCGATTGGTTAATCGGTTCAATTGGATTGGACCGGTTATCATGCTTGGTTAATTAGATCAGATCGGTTTTAATTGGATGAATTGGTTCAATTGGATTGAACTGATCATCTCAATTAGTGTAAACCGATTTGATCGGTAAAGATCAGTTTGATCTGATAAGTCGGTTCAATTGGATTGAACCGGTTATCAAAATTGTCTCCGGTTTAGGTATATGTCGACCGTCACACATGGGTTGTGTCGATCGACATGACCGGTTCAATGAACCGGGTTAATTGGATTAACCGGTTATTGAAGTACGGTTTTGTTTGGTGGTGTGGATCGACAGACATGGTCTGCGTCGATCGACACAGTGCTCACAATTCTGGTTATTGAACCTTGAATTTGCAAAAACAAACTCGACTTAAACCTAGTTGATAAAGAACAATTAAAACACCTTTTGGATGCATATTGGATATGTATCAAGATTAAATGTTCTAAATCTATTTTGGTACACATTGGATGTGTATTAGATCAAAGCTTAGCTTCAATGTGATCAACTGTCAAGACTCATTTCGTTGTGTGATGGTCTAGCCAAGAGCTTGGTGTCCACAATTACGTGAGTAAGGCAGGTAATTATGTTGATGGACTTGCAGTGCTTGACATCAACAATTACATGACCTCAGAGATTGATTTACTAATCTTTTTAGAGTTTCATTTCCTCAACTAAATATCAAGTGACCTTGATGTCTTGCCCAAATCTTGTCTACTGTCAAGACTCATTTCGTTGTTGGATAGTCTTGGAGTCCTTGGTATCCACTACTACATGAGTAAGGCAGGTGATCATTGATAGACTTGCAGTGCGACTGTCAATGATCACAAGACTGAAGAGATTGGTTTACTTGACTGGGCTATCAGAAGTTCTGGGCCCAGAGACGTCAGAGTAGATGAGACATGAATTGTCTTATCTGCGACCAAGAGTTGTACTGGGTACAATTAGCAATGATTTGCTTACCTAGATAACTAAATTTTGGGTGATGGCGAGTCGTCCACTCAGATTTTGGTGAAATATGGATCTTGGATCATTATATTCATAGAGGAAACATTGTTTGAATATAATGCAAGTTTTCTTATTAGATAAGATTTCTCATTTCATGGAATACATAACTAAATCTTTGTTTTCTTGGATTTCAGCTTATGCCTAAAACTACTTTCTCATTGCGATCCGTCCTTGAGAAGGACAAGTTAAATGGATCAAATTTTCTGGATTGGTATCGGAATTTGAGAATAGTTCTCAAGCAGGAGAATAAGGACTATGTCCTTGAGAAAGCTTTCCCCAAAAGGCTTGGGACCAATGCCTCGCATGCAGTATATGATGCTTGGAATAAGCATTATATTGATGTGGTAGATGTGTGTGGTCTGATGTTGGCTACCATGAACTCGGACTTGAAGAGTCAATACGAGAACGTGGAGTCGCCAATAGAGATGATCACCAGTCTGAAACTGATGTTTCAGGAACATGCACGAATTGAGAGATACCAGACGGTTAAATCTCTCATTGGGTGCAAGCTACCAAAGGATGCTCCAGTCAGTCCTCATGTCACTAAAATGATGGGTTACAATGATAACCTGGGGAAACTGGATTGTCCTGTTAGCCTAGAGTTGGCTACAAACATCATTCTACAGTCACTGCCGTCAAGCTATGATAAGTTTATTAACAGCTATATCAAGAAAGGCTTGACGAAGAAGTTGACTGAACTGCATGGCAGGCTCAAGATAGCAGAGCAAAACATCATAAAGGGCAAGAAATTTGAGAAATTTTGTATAGACAAGGGTGGAGGCAAGGCCATTCAGATTTGGAATCGGGATAAGCCTGTGTCATCCTTTAAGCCCAAGTCAGGCCCATCTGATATTGATAAATGCTGCTACTGTAAAGAGTTTGGGCATTGGAAGAGAAATTGCATTAAATTCTTGGAAGATTCACAAGAGATGGAGAAGATGTATGGGACTTCTTCTTCAGGTATTGTGTTATTACTTCAAGTTCTACATAAGTATTGGATACTATTTGTGGTACTGATATTTTCGAAATATGCAGGACCGAAGCAACAGTAGAACGTTGAAGAAAGGACAAGTGGAACTGCACGTCTGGTATGGAGCAATGGTTGTTGCATGAGCCGTAGAGATTCCCCACTTGTAGGAGCCTTTCAAGCTTGGTTTTAGAAATTAAGTAATTGCCACCATGTACTTGCTATATGCAAAGATGTCTTTCATTATCTTGTAAGATTTTGGATGTTTTTCATTTTGATAAAAGACAAGTTTTGTTCTTTTGATCTTAATGAAATATTCTATGGTAGCACCCCTTTTAGAATGGGTTTTACATCTTAAACCAACATGAGTTTGAATATAACATAAATACTAAATGTTTGAGTCTGATGACTCGAACCTGACTTTCCTTGGCATAGTCGTTTTGACCACATAGAAGTGAAGCAAATTCAGAAGTTCCATAGTTATGGGCTTTTTGGCTCATTTGATTATAAATCATAAGCAAATGACTAAGGCTTCTTTAGAAGATCTAAAGAAAAGGGCCAGAAGCTTATTGGGCCTTGCTCATACTGATGTATGTGGCCCGATGAGCATAAATGCCAGAGGAAATCTTCAGTACTTCATTACCTTATTGATGACTTCAGTAAATATGGCTGAGACACAAGTAGGAATACTTTGAGGAGTTCCAAAAATGAAGTATAGAACCGATTTGACAAAAGTATTGAGATCCTCGATTAGATCGCGGAGGAAAATACTTGAGTCAAGAATTGAGTGATCATCTAAATGAGTGTGAAATCATATCAAAGCTCTTTTCTCCTGATAACCTAAATGGTGTTTCTGAGAGAACGAATCGGACCTTATTAGATATGCTCCGATTAATGATGAGTCACAGGAATCTTCCATTATCCTTTTTCAAATACGCTCTAAAAGGTCTGTGTTTGCGCAGAAAAGGGGTTACAATCAGAATCAATTGAAAGACACCACATTGGATGTGGACTGGAAGTTTTTCAAGTATGTTGTTTCTGATCATTTGGGAATGACAGCTGACAAGCTTGAACCCAAATCTGATAAGTTCTACCTCGCTGGTTGTCCTAGGGAAACCGAGGCTTATTACTTTTATAACCAATCCGAGTACAAAGTTTTGTTGTTCGGAACTGTGTCTTTTGAGAAAGATTATACTTTCCAATAAGAACAGTGGGAGTAAGAGTACACATCGAAGGAATTCGATGAACACAAGAGGCTGCTCAACCTGTAAAGGGAGAGCAGCGGTGAGATCTGCAAAGAGATGTAGGACCTACACCTGTGGAGCCTGAAGTTCGCATATCCGAATGGATCCGTCACTAACTCGAGAGTGATTTCTCGTAACCAATTGCCGTGATCTTTTGATCATTGAAAAGTGACGAACCTGCGAAATTCAAGAAGCGATAGTGAGCCCCAACTCCGAATATTGGCTTGGCATGCATGTTAGCTTCACCGATCCATTTCTGGATTGAAGCAAAACATCTTGGAGTTGGAATCCACGTTCTGATAAAACGGTCAAAAGTTTTGACTTGATCACGAACAAATAGAAACCGTGCGTTTACTAGTAGACTAGTGGGAACGTAGTTGCATTTCTCACACTGTATGTAGACGACATACTCATTCTCATAAACGACGTTCCGTCGCTCAAGTCTCATGAGACTTGGGTCGGAAGTCATTTTCATCAAAGGACATGGGAGAAGCTGCGTGAGTTCTTGGAATAAGGATCCATTGAGATGGATAGGGAAGGCTAATTGGATCGTGTCAGAATCCTTATGTAGATAAGGCTTTGGACAGTTCCAATATGCATAATTCCAAGAGTGGCTTCACACCAAAGGTCTTATGGCAATAATCTTAGCAAGATGAAGTGTCTTGGACACTGGCTGAGCTAGGAACAATCTTAGCAAGATGAAGTGCTTTGAACACTGGCTGAGCTAGTGTGTATGAGTGTGATTCCTTATGCTTCTGCAATAGAATCCATCATGAATGTCATAATTTACACTCATCCAGATGCAGCTTACGCATTACGAGTAGATACCAAGTTGTTCCGGTAAAATTCACTGAACAGTTGCCAGAAATATCCCAAGTGTTTGAGGAACACTAAGGATAGGTTCGTGGTGAACTAAGGAAGTGACGAACCAGTTGAGAGTAGTTAGACGGACAAAGACGATTTCCGGTTCCCACTTGGTCATGTCTTTTTTTGTCCAAATAACGGTACTATTTGTTGGAAGGGATCCAAGCAGAAAACCGTAGAACAGTGCTTTTATCTGAATGGCGGTGTGGTTTGTTGGAATCGTTTCAAGCAAAAACACCGCAGTCTCTCCCACAACCTAAGCACGAGATTTATTCTGTTGCTGTAGGTATTAGATATCTAAAGATATGATCTTGATTCTAGTGGGAGTTACATTAGTTATGTTGTAATCTTTACATAGACATGCTATGGCAATGTTTGTGTAAGTTAAAACTGACATCAACATTATTTGATTATTGGATAATTAAATAATGGTCCCAAAGTATTTTATGTTCATTTTATAGGTCATCAAGTTGATGACTTGATCATGAAACCCTATAAGTAAAAGATGACATAAAATTATGTTTGTCCCTAGTCGAGGTTGTTGAAGTGGGACACTAACAACCGCGAGAGACTAGCATGTGAGGTGACTATTGGATTAAGTTTCATGGAGTCAATGATATGATTTTCACAGTCAATCACATAGATATATGTTGGTGAACATATGATCGGACATGACCCGCTAATGAGAACTCCACAGGATAGTTATATCAGTGTCATGGGAGGTTCTCATTACGACTATAGAGTATAGTCCTTAGACCTGAGTTCATCATGCTTTCTAGCATATGAATTGGTACGTTTTGACCTTGTCAAACGTCGTTCCGTAACTGGTGGCTATAACGGCATTGCTTAGGCGTATCATGAAGTATGTGTAGAAACAGGGATGGAACAAGATGGGATTTGTCCCTCCCATATAACGGGAGATAAATATCTCAGGGCCCATCGAAGATTTGATACTGAGAAAATGCATGGCCGTGCTCAAACGAGGTGATTGTCAGTCGTTTGTTTTATCAGTATAGATCAGGAGTTCGATGAACATGATGTTGGCTATAATAAGGATGACACAGTCTCTTGCCTTATGCCATATCGAGATATAGAGACGAAGGGATTATAGGAATAGGTGATTCCAGTACAAGTGGGAGATTGTTGGGATTATGTCCTGAAATCACATTGTACTTACTCTAACGATAGTTGTACGTCGAGATCAGACATGTTGTATGATACTGGGCGGTTGCGATGCTTTGCTAGAAGCCTCTTGCAGTCTGTAAGTTGTAGACTTACTGCCAGTATTATATGATCCTATAGGGTCACACACCTAAGCAATCTGGAAGCTTATATATGGGAATAATCATCATGGTGGTGATCAAGATGATGTGTATTGGATACATATCAATATAGAGTAAAGAGAGGTGTGTCGATCGACACAGTTGGTGTATCGATCGACACAGGTCGATTCCGAGACTGATGTTTCGTTTCATGACCTAGACCTTTTCGGTTAAATCCGAAAGATGGTTTAGTCATAACAGGTCGTATATATAGGCTTATATGGTCGACCTGAACCAGGGGCCATTCACTTTTCTTGATAAGAAAAACAAAAACTCTCTCTAGTCAATTCCCATATCCGGCACTAGCATCTCGGCTTTCCAGGTTGTGTGCGTGTGGACTACGATAGAGGCGAGGCACCTGAATCGCTCCTGATCTCGTCTTACCATTCATTTCCGCTGCCAGAACAAGGTAAACGCGAGATCCATGATTCAATAACTCAAACCCTTAGATCCTAGGCTCGGAATTCAGACTCAGGGTTGCCTAATCAGTTTTGGAACTGCTAGGAATTCCATCAGTTAATAGATGTCTCGAAACGTATCTGAGATGCATGTGCAGTGACAGGCCGTACATGTGGAGTAAGTGGCTACCATTGGCGGAGTTTTGGTACAATACCAACTTCCATTCAGCAACACAACTGACACCATACGAAGCGGTTTACGGACAGCCACCACCACAGCATCTACCCTACAGCGAAAGTGGCCATGGTCGTGCAAAGTATGCAAGAGAGGGAGAGCATGCTTCTGTTGTTGAAGTTTCACTTGATGAGAGCACAGCATAGGATGACACATTTCGCTGATCAGCATCGCACAGAGAGGGAGTTGGCTATCGGTGATTGGGTTTTTGTCAAGTTGCAACCTTACCAACAGAATTCGGTTGTGATGAGGCAGGGACCAAAGCTGGATCCTAAGTTTTATGGACCTTACAAGATCACTGATCGTTGTGGGAAAGTTGCGTACAGGCTTGCGTTACCAGCTGCATCGCGAGTCCATCCAATTTTTCACGTATCGCAGCTCAAGTTAATGATCGGGACTGCTTCTACGTCTCATGAGCTGCTGGAGTGTGTATCGGACGTCCTGAGTAAGGAACCGGAACGAGTCTTGGAGCGTAAGATGGTCCAGAGACAAGGACAAGCCGTTACCAAGCTACTGATCAAGTGGACCAATGAACCAGTGGAGGAGGCGACGTGGGAATTTCTGTTTGATTTGCAGAAGAAATTTCCTTCGTTTGAACCTTGAGGTCAAGGTTCTTTGGAAAGGGGAGATTTGTTATAGGGAAGTGGCGGGAGAATTCAAACCATAGCCACGTCAGCTGACTGATCTTCTCGGGTGTGATTTAGTATCTTTATGTTGGATTTTATTTTGATTTTCTTGTTGCGATACCGCAACTGTTGGTGTTGGTGTTTAAAGTCGGAATTTCCATCTTGGAAACTGACTATCGAAATAAGCTTGTTGCAATCTCTTTTCTCTCAAAAACTCTATGTTGATTTGCTCAATAAAGTTTAAGAATCCTTTTCTTCGTTTGGATTCTTTGTTCTTGAGGTCAGGATCTGTGTTTTATGAACATCGGTCCTTTGATTTAATTCAGCTGATTACTTGTTACGTTTGTTCTTTATCAAAGACTCTACGAGAATCAATTGGAGCATGTCTTGCTATAGATGTTGCAGCAAGGAATCCCAACATCGATATTTCCCCCATCTTGGCGAATCCAGGTACAAAATTAAACTCTTGGTGTCGCTAGATATCAACGAAAGCTATGAGAAATTCTCATAGCAACAAATTTATTTGGCTCTTTTTGTACTTTTCTGTTTATATTCTCAACTGCTCTTGATGGTAAGATCAAGGGTTGGCTCTATGAAAAGCAAATTGAATTATCTCTACATCAACCAAACAGTGTATGTTTTCTCATCTCCTTCCCGTTTCATGGTTTTGTTGGTCTTTTATCTAAGGCAAATAATTTGATGTTTTTTTTTTCATTGCAGCCACATGGACATCTCTGGAAACCGAAAAACTGTTGTGATTTATGTTGCATTTAGACTGAGAAAAGCTTTCTGCAAGAAGCTATTCTAACCTCTGTGCACATAGCTATACTTGAGGATGTTTCTTAGCCTGCTCCAAGATTATGAAGGTATCGTATCTTCTTCTTATATCTTTATTTGAATGATTTCTGAGCTTAGTTGCTTACTCAGTTTCGACTATGTGACAACATTTTTAGCACATATGATTCAGCTGCTGTTATGGAGCTGTTTAGGAGGTCTGTAATAGGAGGAATTAACAGAGAAAGAAAAGAAAGCCTTGCGCAGAACCATGACTGACTTGGTCTCAGTTGTTTTCATTGGTGTTTTTATGCTTCTTCATGTGAGTAAAAAACTAACCTTATCAAATTCTCTAATATCATATTTCCATATGCATTGGTTGTTCATTCTGGTTTACAAAAACTTTTATACTGATATATATTGATTGTTTGATTTGTACAAAATCCCTTTACAGTAAAATCACTTCAAGACCTTCATGAGAAGTTCTTTCTTATGTATACATTTGTGACTGCACTTCTTATGTGCACCTGCATTTACTTGCAGCAGTCTTATCGATGTTTTTCCTTTATTTTTCTACATTCAAACAAGTGAGAAATCAAATTCACAAAGATGGATACTATGTTGTTGACATAAGTTACAAACAATGGTGCAAAGGTAATTGTTACATGCTTCCAGATTACAAGGCCCTTGAGCAAATACATGTACGTTTCTACTGATGATCCAGTAGATAATTATGCATATTTATTTTCCCATATACTTATACATTTGGAGTGATAGATTCTGGAAGTACAACTACATTTTGCTCATTTTTATGTTTGTATGATCATCTAGGCTTCTCTCAAACATATGTTATTTGTTTTCAGGTGACTGTTCGGACAAGAGACATAATATCGTTCAAACTTCATCGAGACTTTGTTGGATAAGTTATAGCTGAAGACTGCCGAAGTATTGTAAGTTTTTCGAATCATGTTTTTTAAACTTCAACATTATGTAATTCGACAAAATGAATACTTTTTAATTTAATATATTCATAAAATAGCTCATAAATAAAAAATCTGCTAAATAGACAACAAAAATAAATAATATAAAAGAATGTAGAGATTTGGATCTCACTTCTGTTTGTTTGTTTGAGCAAGAAAGTAAAAGACACAGAGAATTAACGAGTTCAGATCACGATGTGTGATCCTACGTCTCGGCCTGGAGCTTTCCAGTAATCCACTACAACCACAGATTACAAGCTATTAGGGTTCCTCACAATCTCTCTGATTACGGCTTACCCTAATCCCACACATGCTTAGCTTTATATACTAAATCTATTACAAGGATAAGTAGGTTAAACTAAACCTTAGCCCAATAGAAACAAGCCTGTTCCTAAATGACATACCCAGTCGCGGGCTAAGTCATAACTAATGATTTTCATCACCAAAGCCCAACAAATCTCCACCTTGATGACAATCACTTCCAAGTATGACTCCGTTATCCATGCAAACATGTGTAGCTCCAGACAGTTTCAGCACCTTAGTGCTCTTCTAGACCGAGAAAGCTCAAAGCCTTCTCAAACTTCTCTACAGGAAGAACCTTCGTCAACATATCAGCTGGATTCCTCTCAGTCGGGATCTTCGATAGCTTCACTTCACCTGAAGCAACTATATCCCTGATGAAATGCATCCTCCTTTTGATGTGTTTCGGTCGCTCATGATGGACATTGTTCTTGGCTAAACTCAAGGCACTCTGAGAATCACACCAGATCTCCACCGAGTCTTGTTTGAAACCGAACTCCTCAGCCAAACCCCTTAGCCAAATCGCCTCTTTTACAGCTTCTACCAATTCCATATACTCTGCCTCAGTTGTAGACAACGCAACAACATGCTGAAGACTCGACTTCCAACTAATGACGCTTCCACCAGCCGTGAAAGCATAACCAGTAATCGATCTGCTTCTGTCCAGATCCGATGCAAAATCCGAATCACAAAAGCCTTCAACGTTGAACTCCTTGTTCTTCCTGAACACAATCTTCAAATATTGAGTACCCTTCAAATACCTTAGTACCCACTTCACTGCATCCCAGTGTACCATGCCCGGCTTACTCATAAACCTGCTGACTAAGCCAACTGCATAAGCCAGATCACATCTCGTTCCCAACATCGCATACATAATGCTTCCAATAGCATTGGAGTATGGAATGTTCTCCATAATTGTCTCAGCTTCATCATCCTTAATTGCAGACAGCTTGAACTGTGATCCAATAGGCGTCGAAACTGATCTAGATTCATCCATATTGAATACCTGAAGAATCTTCTTGACGTGACCAGATTGAGACAAGGTGAGAACTCCACCTTCACGATCTCTCTCAATATCCATCCCAAGAATTCTTCTCGCTACACCCAGATCCTTCATTTCGAACCTACTACTCAACAAGTCTTTCACAACTTGTATCTCCTTCATATCCTTTGATGCAACTAGCATGTCATCAACATACAAGAGTAGGTATATGAAACCCTTACCTTTACTCTCCTTTATGTAGACACAGTGATCATATTCACTTCTCTTGAATCCATGACTCACCACAAATTGATCAAAGCACTTGTTCCACTGTCTTGGAGCTTGCTTAAGTCCATACAGTGCTTTCTCCAACAAGCATACATAGTCTTCTTTCCCCTTAACCACAAAACCTTCTGGCTGCTCCATATAGATCTCCTCTTCAATCAAACCATGAAGAAATGCAGTCTTAACATCAAGCTGCTCCAATTCCAGATCTAAACTCGCCGTAATTGATAGAAGAAACCTGGTTGAGACATGCTTCACTACAGGTGAGAACACATCCTGATAATCAATACTCTCCCTCTGAGAGTATCCTTTAGCTACCAACCTAGCCTTGTTTCTCGGTTCTTCCTTCCCTGGTATACCCGACTTCAACTTGTATACCCACTTGCAACCAATTACCTTTCTTCCTTGAGGCCTTTTGACTAACCTCCAGGTCTTGTTCTTCTCCATAGAACTCATTTCTTCATCCATACCTCCATTCCAGAAAGTTTTATCCCTGCTTTCAATTGCTTCCTGATAATCTCTTGGTTCTTCAGAACTCATCTCAACAGCAGCTATTAAGGCAAAACTCGCCAAATCATAGTCTTTTAGATGCGCAGGAAGCTTTGACTCTCTTCTCATCCGATCTTGAGTCAATTTGTAATCATCCTTAGGTATATCATCTGAAACTGGACCTCCCACAACTCCACCTGAAGACGAACCTTCTCCTTAGCCTTCAAAATCTGGAATTGCTGTTTCAGACTCCGCCTGTTGATCAACAGACGTAGCGTGTCGATCGACATGGGGTTCGTGTCGATTGACATGCGTATCGATATCGTGTCGATCGACATCCGCAAGTGTGTCGATCGATGCTCCACCTGCAGTCAAATTCTGCAGCTATGTTTCTGATGCAGAAACACCCTTTTTCAGATCCTTGTAGACTTTTTCTTCCACATTCCTGCTAGTCACACATCTTTTTACATCCAGGAGCCAAACTTTGTAGCCTTTAACTCCTTCAGGATAGCTAATGAAAACTCCTTTCATTGCTCTTGGTTTCAACTTCCCTTGATCTACATGGACATAGACCAATGAACCAAATCTCCTAAGATGCTTGTAACCAGGCTTTCTTCCCAACCATAGTTCTTCAAGAATGTTGCCATCTAAAGCTGATGAGGGGCTCCTATTGATCTGATATACCGATGTTCTAACTGCCTCAGCCCATAAATCTTCACCCAAGCCACTCTCATCCAAGATACAACGCACTTTCTCCATGATAGTCCTATTCATGCATTCAGCTACTCCATTTTGTTGTGGAGTATAAGCACACTTCTTGTGCCTCTCAATACCATGTTGTCTGCAGAACCCATCAAAATCCTTGTTACAGAATTCCAACCCATTATCAGTTCTCAGACACTTCACCTTCTTGCTAATCTGATTCTCAACTAGCTTCTTCCATTCACAAAACTTAGTGAAAGCTTCACTCTTCGCTGGTAAGAAGAACACCCACACTTTCCTAGTGTAATCATCAATGATAGACAGAAAATACTGTTTACCTGACAAGCTTGGAGTCACCCATTAATGATCTAAAATTTATAACCTGATCTAGGCATCAAATCATGCTGAATACTTTTAACCATAGATTCTACATATTCTAATGGATTTGTGGTCAAAATCTCATACTTTTTGGTGGACTTTAGAGGGTCCCCTCACTTGCCCGAACCTTGTATCGATTTCTCGGAAAAACCGGTTTTACGGTTAATATTTTAAAAACTCTATAGCTGCTTCTATCAATCCACCAAGCCTCATTTTCAGATTTCAGATGCTCTTAGATGAATTTAGAAATTTGAATCAATCCGTTTGGACACCCGTAGCTCCTGTTATGAATTTTACAAGTTTTGTCGGTTTTATCGGTTTCCATTCCCGATAACCCGAAAAACTCATCTACGGTCCGTTTCCACCATTCTTGATCTTCTAAATGTTTTCTTTACTTAAAATGAATAACTTTTGGCCCGTCTTAGCTTCCGGCTCGTATTTTGGTAAATTTACCAAAATACCACTTAACTTCTCAAAATTACGAAAATGCCCTCCATCGACTTTTCTGCTGCCCGTTGACCATATCTTGATACAGGGTATTACATTATTCCCCACTTACAGGAATTCGGTCCCCGAATTCTCCGTTACTTACCAACTTCGAATCGGAACTGAACCTCATAAGTTACTACTCCTGAAACTGATATGTCTGCTCCAACACCCGAACGCTGAATCGATTGGACTATACTCTCGATGCGTACTGACTTCTGAACCCCCGTTTTGCTCACGCCTTAATTATACTGACATATCGAACTTCCCATACCAAAAACCTAACTCACGATCATTTCTGGTTTCTCATCTTCTCGCTTTACAGACTCCGATCTTGATTCTCAATACCAACGATCGTGATTGAACTGCTTCACTCGGTTTTTGATTCAAATCTAATTCTGCTTTGATGCTTACACTTTGATGTATGTTGACTTTCGGACCATCGGTTTTCACACAACTTCTCTACACTGTCCTTCTCTCTGATTACATATTCATTTCTCTTAACTGTACGACTCCATCCTGAGACTTGTTCCCATCTGCGTCATATGATACTGCTTGAACTTTGAATATGTAGCTACACTCCTGATGCTTCAACTGATTCTTGAACCATGGTTTTGCGCCCACTCTCATCACATTGACATCTTTGAACTTCCCACGCGAAATGGCTTGACTCTCAATCAATCTCGGCTTCTCCATTTGAATACTTCGTTGATTCTGTTTCTGGTTTCCAAACTCATACTTCCGATGCCCAAATGACTTCCTGCTATGCAATTGTGCGCAACCCAAACACGCCGTCGCTTTGAATTCCCGACACCGAATTGTTTGATTCCTGATCGCTTCCTTATTCTCCCTCTCCATTGGACTTCCGACTCATTTCCGATTTCGGACCATTAGTTTCGTCTGAATGCTCCAGTCTGACTCCTGACTCCATCTACGCCATCTAACGATCTCCTTAACCGATATTCTGACTTCCCCACTCTGATTCGACTTCCCCGATCACGCGATACTGACTCGTCCTCCACCCCCGATACTTGTTCCGTCTTTACTACTTATCGCTTTCCATTAATCTTCTGATAGGATTGATGTTCCTCCTTCCAACGAAACCGCCATACTCATGTATGCCTCAAAATTCCTCGATTACTGATCTCCACATTTCACCAATTCCCAAAACTGCTCTTCCCACTGATATCCTCGAACGGACTCTTCCATTGACTTTGATGTTTCAGAATCTCTCCGCTAACTCATCGAACGCATTCGTCTTAATCCCTTCTACCACTGATACCCTAATGCTTTCATGAATCCATACTGACTAGCTCTTCGCAGCCAACTCGGGTCAAGCCGCTTCCTGAAATAACATCTCATCTCTCGGGTTCGGGTTCGGTCTCGTGTCCTCGTCAAATCGTCCATCACGTCCTACATCAACAACCTCAACAACACCGATACAGTTAGACCTTTCTAACATACTCCCGATATCGCTTCCTTATAGAGATATTGGTATTTAGTCACGGACCCAACGGTCACACGTGGCTAATAAACAATATCTTATAATTCCGCTCTACCACCAAACAAATATCTTAACGATCAATCCAAGGCAATGATTCAAAATCATCGACTACCAACCTAGCGAGCAATCAATGCATCAATCAGTTCAACATTCTAATACCCTAACAAGGCAATCAATCACACACAATCAATCAATCAAGCAAATCGGCAAATACGGTCGTCTCTTAGGGTCGTAGTAACCGTCTGCTCGGGCCATCATTTGCTTTCACGTTATAACCGTATTGCATTTATTATCCCAACACATGCAATAAGATCACTTCGTTACTTAAACGACGAATACCGAATACACCACATCCACTCCGCAAATAAAACATCTATTCACCACATAGAGTTTCAAATACGTAGGTCCGTCGGAGTCTACATTCTCCCGGTTACTCATCCGTCCCAAACAAAACAACACTACACACAACCGAATTGTCAGACACGAACGCAAGCCGATATACACACACATCAAAAAGTGAGTTAGAGCCCTTACTTACCCGGGCCTAATCTACTTCCTAACATTTCCACCATGAGCGGCAAAACTCATGTAACCGACAGGTGCGCCAGGAGGATGGAATGAGTGCGGAGGTGGTGGCGGAGCGACGCGGTCTTTATCATGACAGAAAGGAGCACAATTTTCATCTCGGCCGCAAATGTGATAAGTCGGAATCGGCGTCAATGCGGCGGTGACTGATATGCTCGGCCAAACTACCGACACCGAATGGAAATGAAAGACACGTGTCACCGCAGGCAAGGAACCAAGAGTCCAATGTATCAGACTGGTGTTCGGATAGCATGCGGTGATAGCTCCCATATCCAAAGGATGTACTTGATCGCCATATCATCGGGGATGAATATCGACGGTGCGCGCTATTGTCGGTGGTACTCTGGATGTAATCGTATCATAAGGCGGCTATGGAATGGGTGGAACGATAACAGGCTCGACACCGGTAATCACATATCCGGAGTAGGCTGCAATTTACGGGAACATTCCGCATGTTGGGAGTATGGACCTCGACTAGCTGGGGTAGATCCACCGGACTTACAGTCATCCATACTGATGTCCCTTATCTTGTCGTCGCAAACCACACACACACACCAATCCCCCTAGGACAACTCTGCTGTGTGACTGCAACAAAATACCAAATGATTAGCGCAATCTTAATAAAATACCCATTTTCCCGGTCTGGCGGACGCGACTCGGATTCCTAATGGTTGCATTGGCGACACATTTGACTCGATAAAACATTGAAACTTTGAAAAACCGTAATATTCGAACCCATGACGAACCATGCTCTGATACCACCTTTTGTAACGCCCCCTTCCCGTTTTCCGCTGATCGACGAGCTGACCGGCCAACAATCAAACAAGAACATGACCGATCGAACCCGAGCAGTCACACGAGAAGAGTTTGTCACAATACGAAAGCTAGAAATGGTCCGGTTTGAGACAAAGGCTCGAACCAAACCACCTTTGACTCTGTTTACCTCGTTTCCACGATACGAAGCTTTTCAACCCATACGCTTCCACGAGTTGTGTTTGGTTCGGACTAAACCATATATCAGGGAAACATTCCGTTTTTATTACTTTGAAAATACAAATCTCATTCATAATAAAATATGATCCAATACAAATCATTTAACTGGTCCCATAAAATCCAAAACCAAAAGTAAAGTCCAAATTGTGTAAACAATCGATACCCAATGCCAACCCGAGACTACTCCGAGTGTCCTACGCGTCCGCCGAGCTACACCAAACCTGAAAAACACAAAAGAGTCTAATGAGCAATCTAAGATTACCCAGTGAGACGGCTTCCCACTACAGCTTCTATTCTATCTAGCATCTACAAATTCCGGTCCCGAAACCCCAAAATAACAACAACAACAACAAGATAACGGTCGATCACGCACTACCACGTCGTGTCAAACCCACAACACACAAGCACTTCAACACAATAACACAAAAGAAACCAAGGGAATCGAGAACAATGCGGCACATGCTCTCGATTGAAACTCTATCTATCTATCGCGCAACACCATCATCATCACCAACACACCATTGGGCCTTTACGCTTCTTGGTAACTTCCACGGGTTTCCACCGTTACCGACATGGTAACAAACCCCCGCCACTCCCAGACGTTAACACAAAGTCTCAAGATCCAGGACACAGTTCTCAGTCCATCGATACACAGTGACTCCGGTTACCCCCGGCAACCCGAGCTTCCATGCAGTTCGGCCCTCGGACGCGACCCCGTATTATCCAGACTACACACCTATGGACGTCACTCCATAGGTTCGCACCTGCCAGAACCACTACCGAAGGTACGTGAACTGACCAGGTTCTCAATTCTCGAGGATCCAATCGGGTAGGAAGTACTAGAACGTATCCAATCACCTAGACTTGCGGGATCTAATGCACCCTAGAGTCCTAGTGCAGAAAAGTAAACACGCAGACTCGCTCGGACTCTAGCAATCAATCAGACTCGATCAACAATCAACCACAATCTCATCACCGCACCCCGCAAGTCTACACACACACCCGCACCACCGCCCTGACTCGGCACTATCCGAGTCAGCATCTACTAACTTAATCGGTCCCGTGACCGGGTTAAGTACACACACGGATCGCTCGGCCCAACACCGAGACAATCTAATAGGCCTGCACAACAAGGATTAACAGCCACAACCACGCAATCACACAATACAAACAATCATCACACAAGCAAGTCTATTAGGGTTTCTAATGTCTTTTAACTCATTTACGTCCGCTACAATGGATTAGCGGATTGCTAACCCGTAGACGGCTCGCATCTCATTATCGTCCGCTACCTTGGATTAGCGTATTGCTAACCCGTAGACGGCTCATAATCTCAACACTTTTCTTTTCTTAACCTTTCCTATGTATCTTTTATCAACTCCCCGATCTGTCGGTTTAGAGCTAGTAGCTTACTAAACTCCCTGATGTCTCACTGTTTATTTATTTCATTCATTTCTTTACCATTAAACCTCAACCGGGTATCATTCCATATGCTATACTTTTGTTAAGTTTACTTCCTTCTTTTATAGCGTCTTAATTCCCGTACTTAGATTCATTCGAGATCATTCTTCTCATACATAGATATATATGCATATACGGCCCTATCATGCAACGACTATATGTATGCATCACACAACGTTACTACCAACCTAACGACACACAACTAGTTTAATCCGTTTAATCTTACGATCCTAGCATGCGTCTCAAAACCCTAACCGGTTTATCGTTAATCCATCAATTCAATTCTCAAACGCCATCAATTCATATCCGGGTATGCAATTACTTAATCTATGGTTTCTCGTTTCCCGATCTATATGCAATACTACTCTACGATGTTTGAGCCGACTCACATTGCTATTATGATGACAGACGGACGGATTGACGGACTAGCGGAGCAACGAGACCCGGCACGAACCCGACGCTAACCCGAACCTTCCTCGAACACACGAACACGAACCTCGAAGCTTTCTAAACACCCGTATACCAACCGCAAACACACAAAACCGGTCGGAGTCAACGCGTTGACCGGCGTTGACTTTGACCTCCGGTTGAACGTTGACCTTGGCTTCCTGAACTGGTTAACCCGCACTTGACCATACCGTTGACCTTCGTGATTCCGATCGAGCCTCCGGACTAATCTCTTCTCTCTCTCCTTCGGTTATCTTTCTCTTTCCTCCATTTCTCTCTCTTCCGGCTCTCTCTCTCCTTCAAGTTTCCCTCTCACTCAAGATTCTCTCTCTCTCCCTTCTGTTGGTGCTGGATTTCCCTCCAAGAAATCCGGCCTGTTAACAAATAAGACAAAGGCCCATAGTTATGAGCCCGCTCCAATATCAAGACAGAGAGAGATCGACCGTTGTCCTCTGTTGGGCCTATACGATTGACTTCTTGACAAGGCCCAAGCAATGCCGAAGTGAGAAGCGATCGAGCTCGAGCTCGGCAGGAGACGACATGGAGATAGAGCAACCCGGTCTTCGTCAGTTCAACTGATTGCCACAAATCTCGGAGATCGTTATGACGGCGAGGCCAAAATATCAGAACAAGAAGATCAAAGTCGAGACTATTTAAAGAAGAAGTGGTGATTCATTCAAGACATTCCAACCCTAACTTAGAACACTTCGACTAGATAGCTCGATCATCATACTTTGTACTCTCTTTTCGATTGTGTTTGTTCTATCTCGACGATCAATATCAATAAAGTCTTTGATTCATAGGAAACTATACCATTTCTATATCCTAAAGTCCAAATCCACGAATACAAATTCTTAGTGTGAATCCCGGATCTCACATTTGGCGCCGACTGTGGGGACATATATAGTTTTCCTGTCTTAAGAATCAGATCTTAGATCCGATAGATCGAGATGAATCCCGACCAATCTGGCTCTCCCAGCGCCACACCACCGGTTGACCACCCTCAAACGGTCGACAATGTTCCTCAGAACACCACCGGGGTAAGGATCATGGGTCAGACCGATGGAGTGTTGACGAGTTCTGTCTCAGTCTCCACGACCTCGGCACCAGCTGGCTCAGTCGCTCAAACAATCGCGACAAGCCAGACTCCGACAAACGTTTTGTCAGGAACTAACGATCCGAGCAGAAACTGGGTATGGATGAGAAATGATTCGATTCCCACCCCTGGAGGCGGATCTGGAACAACCAGACCCAATTCACCACTGCCTTCTGCTCCACAGAGACAAGGGCCAAATGATCTTGCCGAAATCCGTTCGATGTTAAAGCCTATTGGTAGATCGAACGAGAAATAATGAGGCAAGCGCAAGGGCCCAAGAGGTCGCAAATCGCTCTCTGGCCGCGCAACTCGACGAACAGGAAAGGCGCATTAACGCCCGTCTTGAAGAGCTCGCCAGCCAAAACCAGGGGGAGATTAACACACGATCCACGAACCCCCATAAGTCCCCCACCGTGCACACGCTTGGACTTCTCCCAGGTAGTAACTCCACCGGGAACGTCGGGGAATTTCGCCAGTACGTCAAATAGCGGTTTTCGCCCTATAATGACGCCCATCGCGACTCCGATCCCATTCGGTTTGAACTCGGCGATCACAGATCCAACCGGATCGGGTAGTCGACCATTACCCGGACCACCACCTTTCCCGAGTAGTTCGAATATCCGGACGAGGCAACTAGGAGGCTCTGCCTTCGCCTCGAGCTCAGGACCCGCCAACGGGTCAAATACGGTACAGTTCCGAACGCCGCATGTCGGCCAGACGGGATCGTTTCCAACAATCAATCTCCTCGACCCCACTTTCCCTGGACAAATGTCCAATCAAGCACAAGCCCAGTTCGCACCTACGACGGGCGACGACCACGATATGCTTAGACAGTATATTGAACAAGCTAAGGCTCAGTTCGTCAGTCTGAGCTCCAAAGTTCACATGGCGACAAGCGCGGCACCTGACATCGATCGAGTGATCGAAGAAACGCAACAAACGCCGTTCACAGACCGGATCGCCTTCGCGAGAATCCGAGAAATCAAGAAAACTAAATTTCCGGAATTCTCCGGGAAGTCGGACCCCAAAGCCCATATCAGGGCATTCCGATTAGCGATGGCAAGGGTATACCTTACCGACGAGGAAAGAGAGCCGGCTTTCTGCAGGCTCTTCGCCGAAAACCTATCGGGCTCCGCCCTAGAATTGTTTGCCGGACTGGAGGAAAGGTCCATCGACAATTTCACCTAGTTCATGACGGCTTTCCTCAAACAATACTCTGTCTTTATCGAGGAAAAGACTACCGAGGCAGCTCTATTTGGCGTCTCCCAAAAACCGGACGAATCACTTCGCTCGTATATCGACCGATTTAAGGAAATAAAATCCAAAATCGCAAACCCACGAGACGAATTAGCCATAGAAGCGCTGCGACGCGGACTGTGGTATTCAACCAGATTCCGCGAGGAAATAACAGTCCGCGAACCACAAACACTCGATGACGCCCTTCATCGCGCGTCGGCCTTCGCTCGCCTCGAGGACGAAACCACGACCCTCAGAGAAAAGCACTGAAAAGAAAAGAACCCTTCGGGCTCGCAGAAGTCAAACTCGAAAAAGGATTCCCGAAAATCAGGGAACGTCAATGCGGTCGAGAGCCCGAAGAGCTCGAAGAAATTCGAGTTCGACAAGGAAACATTCTGTGAGTTTCACAACAAAAGGGGACACTCGACCGAAGATTGCTATACTCGAGCTAAAGCCGAGGCTCAAAAGCGAGAGTCCGAAAGCAAACAAGATCCCGAAGTCGAGGAGGAAACTCCGTCCGACAAAAAGGAAAGTAAACAGACCAAAGAGTCAAACACCAAGAGGCCTTCTCAGAATAAACGAGAACGGACAAAAGAGCCGGAATCTCCCGAAACACTTCCTCAAGGGTCACGGAAGCGAGTTGAGTTTATTCTCGGCGAGCTCAGCCTGAGCGGCACCCCGACAGGGTCGGCGTTATCCCCACCTCCGGCTCCCTTTAAGAGTTTACGCTCACGAATCAATCTCCCTCGTCTCTGCAGGGGGGGGGGGGTGTACGGGCTATACCCCCCAAACGAATCGACTTCATCTTCGGTGGCTCCAAGCTTTGCCGAGACTCGGTCAATTCAATCAAAGCTCTTCAAAGAAGAGTCGAAACTGACAAGGGGGGAGAATCCCAATGATAGGTCCAGACCACGAGATCACTTTCCACGAGTGCGAGACAAGCAATCTCGACAAACCACACGACGACGCTCTCCTCGTTTGTCTAGTAGTGGGAGATGTCGAACTCCCAAGGATAATGATTGACACAGGAAGTTCGGTAGATATCCTCTTTTACGATGCATTCAAAAAGATGGACTTCAACGACTCCGAGATCGTGGAAGAAAAGACACCACTAGTAGGGTTCGCTGGCGAAACAACGTACTCGATGGGCTCTGTCTTCGCCCCGGTAATCGCTGGAGGAGTCCGAATAATGACAGAGTTCGTCATAGTAGATCGGCCAGCTCCCTATAACGCTATTCTAGGTCGACCATGGATATACGACATGAAAGCGGTACCATAGACCTACCATCAATGCGTAAAATTCCCAACTCCTAAAGGGGTAAAAACCGTGTACGGAAGTCAAAAGATTTCTCGCCACTGCTACATGAACGGACACAAGCAGATTGAGAAATCCCCTGCGTAGCAATTAAAGAAAGGGGACGAGCTCGCCATCATGCAGACCAAAAGGTCGAACGACCCGAGTCAAATAGGACCTCCGAAGGACCTCACGGTCCAAGTTTGCATAGACGATGCTCATCCCGAAAGACTCGTTAGCATTGGAATCGACCTATCTGAGCCAGTCAAAAACGAACTGATCTCTTTCCTTAAACAAAACATCGACTCCTTTCCCTGGTCTTCAGCAGACATGAAAGAGATCAACATCGACGTTACCAGCCACGAGCTGAATGTCGACCCAACCTACAAACCGGTAAGACAGAAACGTCAAAAACTAGGCCCGGAACGAGCTCAAGCCGTCAATGACGAGGTCGATCGATTGTTAAAAATCGGATCGATCAGAGAGGTCAAATACCCCGACTGGCTTGCGAACCCTGTAGTGGTCAAGAAAAAGAACGGGAAGTGGAGAGTCTGCGTAGATTTCACAGATCTCAACAAAGCATGTCCGAAGGACAGCTTCCCACTCCCACACATCGACCGGTTGGTCGAAGCCACCGCCGGACACCAGCTACTATCCTTCATGGACGCTTTCTCGGGGTACAATCAAATATTAATGAACCCTGAGGACCAAGAAAAGACTTCGTTCATAACTGATCGAGGCACATACTGCTACAAAGTCATGCCCTTCGGACTAAAAAACGCAGGAGCAACTTACCAACGCCTCGTCAACAAGATGTTTTCAGGACTCCTAGGCAAAACCATGGAAGTCTACATCGACGATATGCTGGTCAAATCTTCCAGGTATGAGGATCACATCCCACAGCTAAAAGAATGTTTTATCATTCTCAATAAATACGGGATGAAACTCAACCCAGCAAAGTGTACCTTCGGGGTCCCCTCAGGAGAATTCCTAGGTTACCTAGTAACCGAAAGAGGGATCGAAGCGAACCCCAAACAGATCGCAACGTTCATAGAGATGAAATCTCCCAGAACGACGCGAGAAGTCCAGCGCCTAACCGGCAAAATAGTTGCTCTGAACCGTTTCATCTCGAGGTCGATTGATAAATGTCTACCCTTCTATCACTTGCTCAAAGCGAACAAAAAGTTCCTCTGGGACGAAAAGTGCGAAGAAGCGTTCACTGAGCGAACCACCCATACTGGCGAAACCAGTAGAAGGAGAACCCCTCTACCTTTACCTAGCTGTCTTGACGGCAGCAGTAAGTGGAGTCCTGGTTCGCGAAGAACAAAACGAGCAACGGCCGGTGTATTACATCAGTAAAACCTTGATCGACGCTGAAACCAGATACCCCGCCATGGAAAAACTTGCCCTAGCGCTAGTGACATCAGCTCGGAAGCTCCGACCATACTTTCAATCGCACTCGATCGTAGTAATGACCTCTCAGCCACTGAGAACCATCCTTCACAGTCCAAGCCAGTCTGGTCGACTGGTCAAATGGGCTATCGAGCTTAGCGAGTATGACATAGAATATAAAGCTCGGACGTGTCTAAAAGCACAAGTACTGGCGGATTTCATAATCGAGCTCCCTCCGACCATCGAACTCGACCCGACCTCGGCCCAAAGGTGGAAACTCTATGTCGATGGAGCATCCTCGAGGCAAGGATCCGGAGTCGGAGTAAAACTGGTCTCCCCAACAGGCGAAGTACTAGAACAATCGTTCAGACTGGGCTTCGCCGCTTCAAATAACGAAGCAGAATACGGAGCGTTAATAGCCGGGCTCAGACTAGCGATAGCAATAGGAGCCCGGGAAGTTGACGCCTTCAGCGATTCCCAATTGGTCACGAGCCAGTATCATGGCGACTACGAGGCCAAAGACGAACGGATGGTAGCATACCTACGGGTAGTCCACACGCTCGCCGAACAGATCAAATTCTTTGATCTAACGCGAATCCCACGCGGGGAAAACACCGCAGCCGATGCCCTAGCCGCATTAGCATCGACATCGGATCCTAACCTTAAAAGGATCATACCGGTCGAAGGGATCGAGAAACAAAGCATCGACATAGCCCTAAAAGCTCTGACCTTGAAAGAGGACGAACCCGCCATAAAGGACAATGTCGAGCACAAAGAATGTCCCGAGGACACCAGTCGTGACATCATCAATATTGATGATGACCTCGATCCGAGAACAGCCGTGTACGTCGCGAACGTCCCCGACGGACCGATCCAAGCCGCATCCGCTAGTCAAGGACCCGAGCCTAACAATGACAAAGATTGGAGAACTCCGATCATTCGATACATTACAAATGGCGAAGTTCCGGACGACAAGTGGGAGGCACGGAAACTCAAAACACAAAGTGCAAGGTACTGCGTCACACAAGGAGAGCTCTTCAAAAGGAGTCTCTCCGGACCTTACCTTAAATGCCTTAACAAAAAGCAAGCCCTAGCCGTGATTACACAAGCACACGACGGATCCTGCGGAAGCCATTCCGGAGGACGAGCATTGGCCGTGCGAATCAAAAGGCAAGGCTATTTTTGGCCGACAATGGCCACCGAATGTGAGTCCTTCTCCAACAAATGCGACAAGTGCCAAAAGCACACCCCAATTATCCACCAAGCATCGGAGAAACTCTCCTCTATCTCATCGCCATACCCATTCATGCGATGGGGAATGGACATCGTGGGGGCCCCTAGTCGCATCCGGAAAAAGGAAAGCCACACACTTATTGGTGATGACGGACTACTTCACCAAATGGATTGAAGCAGAGTCGTACCAAAAGGTCAAAGACGTTCACGTCAAGGAGTTCGTCTGGCGAAACATCGTTTGCCGGCACGGACTACCCCACGAGATCATCACTGATAACGGTTCCCAGTTCATATCAAACGCCTTCAAGGAGTTCTGCAGAACGTGGAATATAAAGCTGACTTACTCAACGCCACGCTATCCCCAAGGGAATGGACTGGCGGAAGCGGCTAACAAGGCAATCATGAATAGCCTCAAGAAAAGACTCAATGAGTGCAAAAAAAACTGGAGTGACGAGCTCTCAGCCGTACTCTGGGCCTACCGGATTACCCCCCGCAAATCCACCGGCGAGACTCCCTTCTCGCTGGCTTACGGGATCGAGGCGGTAGTACCAGCCGAAATCCTCGTATCAAGCATCCGCAAAGAGGAATGCCCGCGACAAGAGGAACTCAATAACAAGATGATAACTGACGAGCTCGATCTCGTCGACGAAAGGAGGAACCTCACACTAGCTCGAATCCAGAACTACCAACAAAACTCGAAGGTTTCAAGATCCAAGATCAAAACTCGAAGGTTTCAAATAGGAGAGCTCGTCTTACGGAAAGTGTTCGACCATAAAAAGGAAGAACACGCTGGGAAGTTAGGAGCAAAGTGGGAAGGTCCTTACCAGGTCACCGATGTTGTAAAGGACGGGATCTACCGACTCAAGTCGGTGGAAACCCAGAAACCTGAACTACGACCTTGGAACATCATCAACCTCAAAAAGTACTTCCACTAGGAGTACGACAACATAATCGAACTACGAAATGGCTTGATCCCCTTAAAAGGGTACGTAGGCAGCTCGACTTCGAGCGCAGCCGCCCCCCCCAATACAAAGCTCTTACCGAGCTCAACAACTTCAAACGAAGTCATACTAGCTTATATTTGTGAAATCAAAATAAGTCTCTCAATCAAGGTCTCTTTCTGTCGTAAAAGTTAGAGTCATTGTGAAATGCTTCGCCATTTACATTCTACAAAGTGATATGAAATTATCTCTTCAGAAGCTAAAGTGATATGAAATTATCTCTTCAAAAAAGCTAAAGTGATATGAAATTATCTCTTCCAAAACAAAAGATATTAAGTTATCCTTTCCGAGCGACCTGAAATGGCCTCCCCTAAAACCAAGTGATATGAAATTATCTCTTCAAAAAGGTGATATGAAATTATCTCTTCAAAAGACAAGTGATATGAAATTATCCCTGCCGAGTGACCTGAAATGGCCTCCCCCGAAATCAAGTGATATGAAATTATCCCTTCCAAACGACCTTAAACGGTCCCTTCTAATATAAGTGATATGAAATTGTCTCTTCATACAAGCGACCTGAAACGGTCTCTCCCAACCAGAACGAACTGAAATAGTCGTCCCCAAATAAGCGACCTGAAACGGTCCCGTCAAACCAGAACGATCCGAAATGATCGTCCCATAATAAGCGACCTGAAATGGTCCCGTCAAACCAGAACGTCTACCGCCCATTAACCTCGACTCGTCGAAATTAATGGGCTGGGGGGGCTATTATTGGTGCTGGATTTCCCTCCAAGAAATCCGGCCCGTTAACAAATAAGACAAAGGCCCATAGTTATGAGCCCGCTCCAATATCAAGACAGAGAGAGATCGACCGTTGTCCTCTGTTGGGCCTATACGATTGACTTCTTGACAAGGCCCAAACAATGCCGAAGTGAGAAGCGATCGAGCTCGAGCTCGGCAGGAGATGACGTGGAGATAGTGCAACCCGGTCTTCGTCAGTTCAACTGATTGCCACAAATCTCGGAGATCGTTATGACGGCGAGGCCGAAATATCGGAACAAGAAGATCAAAGTCGAGACTATTTAAAGAAGAAGTGGCGATTCATTCAAGACATTCCAACCCTAACTTAGAACACTTCGACTAGATAGCTCGATCATCATACTTTGTACTCTCTTTTCGATTGTGTTTGTTCTATCTCGACGATCAATCTCAATAAAGTCTTTGATTCATAGGAAACTATACCATTTTTATATCCTAAAGTCCAAATCCACGAATACAAATTCTTAGTGTGAATCCCGGATCTCACAGCTTCCTCTTCTTCACACTTCTCTCTCTTCTCCATGGCTTTCTCTCTCCTCCGGTTCTTCTTCTTCTTCCTCCGGTCTTCCTCCTCCGCCGACTTCTCCTCCTCCGGCTTCTCCTCCTCCGGTTTCCCTCCTCCGGTCTTCTTCTCCTCCTCTCCCTCACGCTTCTTCTCTTACTCTTTCTTTTTCTTTGTGTGATGAATAAAAATGAAGAGCTAAGCTCTTCTTATATAGTCACCTTGTGTTAACAAAATGGAGACAAGTGTCTTATGACACATCTCTTCTCATTCTTTGACACATGTTGCCACATCACCACTCTTGCATGTGAAAACCTTGGAGAGCAAGCCTACTCTTCTCCATGCCATGAAACCCACTCCATTCAGAGCCAGAAATTCCTTAGTTTAGCACCCATTTCACATCTAGAAATCCCACTTAGAAGCCCTTTGGATTTGGACCCAAAACTTCTTGAAGGTTCATTGAACCATGAATTCACAAAGCCTCTTCTTCCCTCTTGCATGATTTTCGTGACAAGCCTATTAATGGGCTTTAATCAGGTCCATAATGACTTCAGATATCAGATATGATCAGCCTAAACCAAGCCCAAGCTCCCTTGAATTTATTTTGAGTTTTTAGTCATTAATCACCCATTACTGATCTAAAATTTATAACCTGATCTAGGCATCAAATATTGCTGAATCCTTTTAACCATAGCTTCTACATCTTCTAATGGATCTGTGGTCAAAATATCATACTTTTTGGTGGACTTTAGAGGGTCCCCTCACTTGCCCGAACCTTGTATCGGTTTCTTGGAAAAACCGGTTTTACGGTTAATATTTTAAAAACTCTCTATATGCTTCTATAAATCTACCAAGCCTCATTTTCAGATTTCAGATGCTCTTAGATGAATTTAGAAATTTGAATCACTCTGTTTGGACACCCGTAGCTCCCGTTATGAATTTTACAAGTTTTGTCGGTTTTATCGGTTTCCATTCCCGATAACCCGAAAAACTCATCTACGGTCCGTTTCCACCATTCTTGATCTTCTAAATGTTTTCTTTACTTAAAAATAATAACTTTTGGTCCGTCTTAGCTTCCGGCTCGTATTTTGGTAAATTTACCAAAATACCACTTAACTTCTCAAAATTACAAAAATGCCCTCCGTCGACTTTTCTGCTGCCCGTTGACCATATCTTGATACAGGGTATTACAGGTGTTGTGTATGGGGATTTTTTTAAAGATCTTTCAAACACCACGCTCAACGATGACAAAGACATCTCCCCACCGTGAAGGCCCAGAAGATCGCGATCCCGAAAATAAAGAAGGTATGGAAATCGGTGATCAGACCCATCAACAGAAAGAAGGCGGAGACAAAAGGTCACCAAGAGGCAAGAAAAATGGTGAGCAGATCCAAGCAGACTCTGTCCTCGATTCCTTCCTAGAAAGAAATTGACGAGCGGAATGCGATGTAAAGGAAAACCAGTGCTCGAGTGAATGAACTTATTGATGCTCATAATAAGTCACTCACAGAATAATGATCATAAGAACCATCCAAGACGCAGTAAAACCTCTTTCACACACGAAAAGACGGTATCACCATGCCATATGTTGGATCACCCGCGTACTTTACCGCCCGGGTGTCTTTAACCCAAGAGTCTGACCTCGACAGCAACCCTCGCTGAGAACTTATGGAAATTAAGGACATCTTTTGAGAAATGAAAACCAAGGTGCACTGCGCCACACGATCAACACCAAAAATCAAGTGAGTTTTCAAGGAGACGCACTGGACACCGTTTTCTAGAAAACATAACCAACACACATGTCCGGCATCCTGAAAAAATCAAGCTGCCCACCTTCAATGGTAGTTCTGATCCAAGCATCCATATGACCGCCTTTACAATAGCAATTTACTGGGCACGATTTAAACCAAAAGAAAAATACACCAGCTACTTTCAATTTCTTGTCGAAATCATGGACATCGTCGCTCTTAGTTGGTTCTCGTGCCTATGGGCAGACTCAATCAGCACCTTCCATCAGCTATCAACGGCCTTCCTCAAACACTACTCCATTTACCTCTAAAAGGACGTTCCATCACTTCCCTATCAAAACTAATCCAGGGTTAGGGATGTTAATTTGGGTGGACGCGCCCCATTTAAACCCACCCCAGTTAACTCCATATCCTAATATACCTCAAACCCATGTAGACCCGTTTATGTTATGGGCTGTATTAGGGCTGCTTTTTTAAACCCAATAAAACTACTCTTACCCAATTAACCCCCATTTAACCCATTTAAGCTATAATTTATTTTTTACATTTGTTTTTGTTTTAAATAATTTTGTTAAACGATTTTAACATAAATAATTGACATTTTTAATTCTAAATTTTATATAAATATTAGTTATTTGAACTGTTGACCAAAAAAAAGTAAATTGAACTAAAATTAAAAATATTTAAATATAATACAAATATGTAAAATTACTTAATTAATACAAAATGCAACTATCTAGTTTGATGAGTTATATAAACAAATAACTATAATTATTGCTAATTATTTGTATGTACTTAGATTAACCAAATGACCATAACTCATAAGTATAAGTAATTTGAAAAAACACAAGCATAATCCAGATTCAAAATCTATTATATAATTAGACAAATTCTCTCCCCTGATGCAGCCACGTCACCTTTACTAAAAATATGTGTTTGGGCCTTTTAATTATGTTCTAAAAATCAAGTTCAACAAGCCTAAAGTCCACACAATATCCCTTGCCGTAATAACTTTAATTGGGCCAAAAAGTAACCCTAGCCTTTTGAGGTATGTGTCTCTTCTTCCCCTTCACTCTCAATGGCGGCATCCTTTCAGTTTTCTCTGTAACGATCCTCCATTTATACCCTCTTCTTTCGTCTTCCTTCCATCTCCTCCATATAAACGCATCTCCATAAAGCTCATTTATTCTCCACTGCCCATCCACATCCCTATCCTGTAAGGTAAGGCCCTATGTATATATATGCCCACATCGAGACCAAAACCCTTCATTGTTTCCACCTTTTTCATACTCTCTCGATATTTCCTGCGAATTTTTAACCTTCAAATCTTCCGCCTTTGTCATGGCTCGAAATGATGTAGTCTCCATCCCACCTTCTTCTTTATACGTTGTTTTCGACAATCTCCACCTCGGACGCTCATCACAGAAGGACGTGAGCCGTCTCATTCGCTTATGGGATATACACAACATCAAAAAGGAATGGGAATTCATGGGCATCGTCATCCTCCACCTCGATTAGAAGGTACGTCGTCGTCTCACATTTTTTTCAGAAAAAAAAAATATTCTTCTGCGGCGCTTAAATGACCAACAACCATTGACTGCAGGATATTGTTAATTGATTTTAAAATTTAATGGAATTCAACTTACAAGTGTTTTTTCTTTTCTTTTCTTTTTTCAGTGTTGTGGTGAGAGAGTGGTGACAGAGGATAAAAAATTTGTTCACTATATTTCCTGATGAGCGTGATGGGAGAGCTTTCACAAGGTGCTTCAATACCAGCATAATATTTGAAATACATACTCCCTAAATGTCTATTCGAAAATGATGTTTGTTCTACTGCTAACTTCTCTTTTTGTGATGCAAGACTGAGACATTTGAAGCTTTGTACAACTGGAAAACTGCTCTTGAGCATTCTCTTCCAAGCTGAAACTAATGATGTCTAACGTAGCACTCACACGAGCAAGGTATTTGAACAGTATCTCACTTCCATAATATATGTGATTGTTGTGAAATTGTTTTGGTTTTGTTCTTGATTCATTACGATCGTTTGTTGATAAAAAATCAGTGTGGAGGCAGTTTGTATATGATTGTAAAGCACGGAATTGTTTCCATTAGCTCAGTGTTTTGAAAGATCAACAACAACACTTGCTGATCTTGAAAAGCTTCAAAACAAAAAGCTTATCTAATATATATTGTCTTCGTCGTCTCCTTTTATAAGATGTTTTAGAATTTTTAGGTTTTATTATATTTGATATTTTTTATTAGTCTCAATGAAAAATTAAAATTTATGTGATTCTTTTGTATTATGATATGTCTTCAGATAGAATTTCTGTAATTTCGTATAAGCTTTGGGATATTATCTAAAATATCTTCAAAAAAAGAAATTGAGAGAATATAATTTGAATCATCGTTACTCTCAGCTTATACATTATTCTTTCTTCTATGATCTTTTGTCCTATAGGTTTTGCTTAGCAACGAGTTCTTGAAATCTTTGAAGACGATTGATATTAACAAAATAATTATGAGGATTTTGGAGCAGTTATCAAATGGGGATCTTCAACAGGAGCTTAGAGGATGAGAGTGAGAATCTGTTTAGACAACACAAAAGATGATGGCCTAAGCCTCATTTAAGAAATAGACATTATCACGAAAGAGAATCACTATGTCCAAGTTTTAAAGATATTGCGTGTTATGCCATCTGCTAACGTTTCCTGTTACGAAACATGTGTAGAACGGTGCAGAAAAGCATTACAAGAGATATACGAAAGTCGAAATAGAACAGTGCACATACATATTCTCCCAAGGGTTAGTGCAGTTGAATTTTTGAGCCTTATATATGCTTTTTTTGTTGTCGTTTGCTTTGTTGAGTGTTGTGGAAGAAAATGAGGCTCAAGTAAAGTTTCTTTGACGACTCTTTTCGAAATTTAGGAATTTTTGTATAAAAACAGTTCAAATCATATTTTTGTATAAACGAAAATTGGGCTGGTTGAATCATGGGCTCCAAGCCCAACACAAGTCGCATATAAAGAATTGGAATATAAGCCATGCTCTCCAAGCAAAATGAAACTAGATATGATACATATCAAAAACAGGCCCAAACATAAATCATGTTCAGTAAAAATATTAACGCCACGAACCCTCCCCCCCCGCGCGCGTGCGCGGGGTTGGAAACTGATTAGTATAAGTAATTTAAGAAAACATTGTAGGAGTTTGGGAACACAAAAGGGATTACATAAGTTATAATCTGATAAAGTCATAAAACACAACACACCAAAAGGACAAGACTACAAAATACAAGGTTCGAAAGATCATCAGACATTACTACAGCTTTTGATCACCTCCACAAAGTTCTATCATTCTTCTTGTGTTTCAAGCATTCTTCTTGAGTGAAACTATTTTAGTAGACTTGCTTAGTAAACGGCTGAATCTAGTTAATGGCAAACTTGTGTTGTGTGTGAACTTTGTGTGTGTGTGTGTGTGTGTGTGTGAATCTGATTTAGTTGTGTTTGAGTGAAACTGTTTTAGTAGACTTGCTTAGTAAACGGCTGAATCTAGTTAATGGCAAACTTGTGTTGTGTGTGAACTTTGTGTGTGTGTGTGAATCTGATTTAGTTGTGTTTGAGTGAAACTGTTTTAGTAGACTTGCTTAGTAAGCGGCTGAATCTAGTTAAGAGTTTAAATTATGTTTTAGTGAACCTTGTGTGCTGCGTGAGACTTATTTTTTGTCTGTCTTCGTGATTGAGCTCTTGTTTGTCTGTCTTCCTGATACTTGTCTCATACAATATATGAGACTTGTTCACACAATACTTGTCTCATGTCATAGAAGACAATTGTATGTTTGATTCTTCTTTTTATCTTTTTAGCTACTGATACTTATTTTATCTTTTTAATGTGTGTTTTAGGTTTGGAAAGGACAAATCTAAGTTGACCAGGAAGATCACTAAGGTTCTTACAAACAAGTTCGATGGACAGTATTATAGCTGGGGATGTGTTGATACGCCAAGAAGACACCGCTATTTTCTGGAATTCGCGGTAATCTCATGTAGCCTCTGTTTCAATTTGGAGTTTGGTTGTCTCTTATGATCATTAACATATTGTTTCATCTCTTGTTTTGCAGAAGAAACACACTTGGAATCCGAACCTTACTGGTGTTGTACAATCAAAATTCGAGGAATTTTGTCAGAGGCGTATGAAGGACATGGTCTCCAAGGCAGCAACCAGTAGAGTTCGACCGGCGTGGATTGATGGTACCCTGTGGAAAGAGATGTGTGCTTATTGGGACACAGAAGAAGCCAAGGCTAAGAGTGCGGCTGCATCAGCATGTCGGCTATCTGATCGTAACGGCAAAGGTCCCCACAAGCATGTAGCAGGCCAGAAGTCATTCTTACAAGCTGAACAAGAGATGGTAAGTCTTATTCTGCATTGTTAACTAACTGTTTCTGTCTTTAAAATTTGATTCTCACATTAACCTTTACTTATGTCATTTCAGGAAGTTGAATTGGGAAGACCTCCTACTTTCGGTGAAGTATTCGTAAGGACTCATACCAGGAAAGATGGGACGTTCATCGATTGCCTGGCAAAGGATGTAGCTGATACTTATTTCAAGAAAAGGAAAGCTAAGTTGACAGAACTTGAGATTGACGATTGTGCTGACGGTACGTCCCTTAATCCGCAGCTATCACTGGATGAGGATAACGCCATATTTCTGGAGGTAATGTTGATTATGACTTGCCTTATTTCACTAGCAAAGCAGCTTGATTGTGAATGTGATATTGAGCTTTTAATGTATGTTCTTGTTTTGTTTTTTCAGTCTACTATCACAAACGACAGGGGAGACATCTATGGGATAGGAAGCCTCAGCAACTACATAAATGGGAAGCGAAACTACGCAGGAAGCTCTTCTTCTTTCAGTGGTCTGCAACAGAAGCTTGAGGAAGCAAACCGCAGGATAGCAGAACAACAACAGCTTGCAGCTGAGCAGCAAGCAGAGATCAAGAGTTTGGCACTCATGAAGCAGTACCTCAGCACGGACCCGAACTACCTCGCCTTCATAGCCGCACAATCCCAAGATCCCGCCAATGAAACTGCAAATTAGGTCCTTGTTTCTGGAAACTTGAAAAACTTGGCAGTTATTAGTGTTAATGTTCATGTGTTTTTGTTAGCTCCATATGTTTTGGAGCTTGTTTGGTTTGAAAACCATAAACTATGTGTTTTGTGCTTGTTTGGTTTAAACTTAGTATCTATTGTGTGTTTTGGTTGTAAATACTTTTGTATGTGAAATCATGTTTGTATGTTTGTTTTGCTTGGATCTGCAAATTGTAATTAATATGAAATGAGCAACAATCGAAAATAAGAAACCAAAATGGAAAACCAATTTGTTAAACCGAGATTTTAACATGTCGCTAATCGGACGCTAATGCAGTCGCTAAAAGTTGCGACTAAATAGCGATCACAATTTAATCGTCGCAAAATCGTCACTATAGAGTTGCTAATTGGTCGCAACGTGAGCGTCCTTTTAGCGACTGTTTAGCCACGCCAAATACACGGTCGCAATACAGTCGCTAAATAGCGACCATTTAGCGACCAATAAATTTAGCGACGAGTACTTTAGCGACTACGTGTTTTGGTCGCTTTATGGTCGCAAAAGAGTGTTTAGCGACCATTTACCGACTATTTTCGGAGTCGCGAAATCAATGTTTTCTTGTAGTGCGCGTGCGCGGGGGTTGGAAACTGACTAGTATAAGTAATTTAAGAAAACATTGTAGGAGTTTGGGAACACAAAAGGGATTACATAAGTTATAATCTGATAAAGTCATAAAACACAACACACCAAAAAGACAAGACTACAAAAATACAAGGTTCGAAAGATCATCAGACATTACTACAGCTTTTGATCACCTCCACAAAGTTCTATCATTCTTCTTGTGTTTCAAGCATCTGCAAAAAAAAAAAAAGGAATGTTCTTAATCGCAATTTTTCATGAAGCCATGTGGGATTGAGCTCAAGTTGTTGTTAGAGATATCAAGAAACAGAAGAAGCTTATCACAAAACCATTGTCTGGTAGGGTGCAATTAAACACCTTACCATAAACATGCCAATAACACCTTACCTCAAAAGTCCAAACCAGGAAGATCATTGTGTTTCTCTAGTTTACGACACAAAGAATTTTACAAAATACTAATCAAACCAGAGAAAATCGTCTCAGTGGAGCAACAAGTTTATGACACAAATATTTAACAAATTCAACAACCCACAAACAAAATTCAGTGTGTCTATTCCGAAACAACTACAAAGAGATTAATTTACCTTTATTTCATGGTCTATTTGAATCTTCTGATCTTGAGCATTCTACGCCGGAACTACTTGCAGTCTTTCTAGCATCTTCTTTGCACATGTCATTGACATCTTCTATGGTACCTACAATTCATTATGTGAATAAATTTGAACACTTAGTTAAACAATAGATTTTGTATATAAAATTCTACCTTCATAATATGTAAATCCACACAACCAGTTACGTGCAAAAAGTAACGCTTGAACTTTTTGAGGAAGCAAGCGGTTCCTGTAAGGAGTCAACACCCGAGATCAAATGCTAAAGGATGATTCAGACGCTACTGTAGTAATTGTGATGCTAAGTATATCCCGTGCCATTGATGCTAAATCACCAAGTCTATGTTGATTTTCCCTCCAGTAGCTCAAAATATCCAAATCAGGAAAAGACCTTCTATCTAGCCTCGGCTCATCCAAATACACATCCAAGTGTGTTTTTGTGTTGCTCACACTACTTCCGAGGCTTCTTTCCAGATCAAAAAGATCATGTAGTATAAAAGTTAGCCAACACTGAATAAACTAGTCATTTACAATGGAAAATACAAGTTAAGATGCTCAAAACTTACACTGTCGAAATCATCTTCCAATGGAGATTCAGTAACTAGCTCATGAGGGGTTGGTGTAGCAGAAACTCCAGAAGAACTCCCCAACTTCAAATATGATAATCTTTATAGAGCATAGTCAAGCTGTCCCTAAGTTCTTTGGTTTTTGACTTGGAAGTAGAGGGATCCACTGCCTCATAAGTTTTTTCAAGCAACTGCAACTTCATCCTTGGATCTTATATTGCTCCCATTGCCAAAATAATACTGTAATCATCCCAATACTTAGCAAACTTAACTTGCATATCCTCAGCCATTTGCTTCACATCCTCATCATCACAATTCGCAAATTTCCTCAACAATAGCTCAATCCTCCAAGCTTGTGTGAAGTACACACTAAAGGTGGGATACTTACAGCCTGAAAAGTGAGTCGTAATAAAACTGAAAGGTTTTAGCAACTCACATATTTTTGCTCCACGATTCCACTCATCTTCTGAAGGTAGGGATTTGTAGTTTCTGTCAAAAGCTTCCAAGCTTTTAAATGCTTCCCTAAACTTCAAAGCTCTGACAAGCATTTCATATGTGTCGTTCCATCTGGTATCAAGCGATAAACCGGCTCCACTCTTAATTCCCACTTGCTCTACATATGCTGCAAATGCTTGAATTCTTGTTTGTGATGATTTCACATATCTGATACTTTCCCTTATGTCATGCAAAAGATTTTTCGCCAACTCCAAACCCTCCTTCACTATTAGGTTCAGAATGTGAACACATCATCTCACATGTAAGAACTTGCTATCACACAACAAGTTATTTCCACTCATCATCAAAAGTTGTCCTTTAAGGATTCTCTGCATGCTATCATTATTAGTAGCATTGTCAAAAGTAATAGAGAATACCTTCTTCTCTAAACCACATGCCATCATACACTCAATAATCTTATTAACAATTGCTTCACCCGTGTGTGGAGGTTTCAGATCGCAGAAAGCAAGAATCTTACTATGTAAGTTCCAATTGTCATCAATGAAATGAGCAGTAAGGCAGATATATCCCATCATATTGGGATGAGATGTCCAAAGATCAGAAGTAAAGCAAACCCGGGCACAATGTCTAGCAAACACTTCTTTCAAATTTTCTTTTTCTATTTCATACCTCTTAAAAACATCAAGAGCAGCCGTTTGTCTACAAATAAGCTTACACTCCAGGTTCAAATACTTGTCTCTTTCCCTAACTTTCTCATATTCTACATATCGAAATGGAAGATCATGGTAGATGATTACCTCACTAGTCATCTCACGATCAATCCTTTGATCATATGGAGACCTATCTTCCTTCAAAGGCTTCTTTGGACAAATTTCTAAATGTCGACTCAAGTGATGCGTCCCGTATTCCATGCGATTTACTATGTGTCACCAGCTTTGTAACACAATGCAAACATTTGGCCCTTTCTTTGCCATCAAGTTCTACTCCCACTGATTCAAAATCTGCCCAAACGGTTGAAGTTTTACGCCTCATACGTGGAGCTTGAGTTGACTGTACTACTTGAGTCTCACTTTGCTGTACTTCTAGTTGTGTATCTTTCAAATTTGTCTCAGCTAAAGCATCTTCTTCGTTCATGTCTATTAACTCATTCTGAGCATTGAGAAGTGATATTGTCTCTAAAGATTGAAGATCCATGCTGCAATTATAAAAAAAAAAGATTAAAATTATTAATAATATGCAATAAACACATCAACATACGTGTAATTAATTAGCTTCTTTCAATAGATGTTTGTTCTTTGTTTCAAGAACACTTGCAATGACAAAACAGTGAGAGTATTGTGTTGCTCGTTGCCACTATCAACAATTATAATCAAATTGATAACACATGTGCAGCGATTAACAAACCCAAGCTTTAGAATCTGAGAATTTGGTCAGCGATTAAATTGCTATGGTCTGAAAATTTGGCCAGAGCCGTAAAAACACAAACTTTAGCAGTGATTCACTTCTTTGAAAAAATCAAACAAGAAGAAACAGGAACCAATCAAACCTATTAAAATTCCTTTACAATAAACACAAACTCAATTAAACAAACCCACTAAAATACATATACAATTTGTTACCTAGTAAATCAGAGGAGAGAGGGAAAGCAGGGGTCGATGCTTTCGGAGTTGGTGATGAGACTGAGAAAATAAGGACGGTGATTACAGCTGAGAGGAGAAAACGGAGAAACTGACGATGATTCAGGAAGGTGAAAACGGAGAAGAGGAAACAGAGTTGACCATGAATCACGATGGAGAAGGTGTGAAAACCCTAAAGTAAAACGACACAAAAAAAAAAATTTGGTAAGTCAACACTTAAACGACGTCGTTTAACTTTCCAAAAAAAAAAAGAGTTAGTAGGGTCCCCATTTAAATTTAAGCAAAACCCTTTTGATACATGGGTTTCAAATGCCGTGTCCATTAAAACCTGATAAACTTGTATATGGTAAATGAGTTTATATGGGTATTTATTCCCTCTTCATACCCATTAAAAACCCGCGAATTTCAAACCCAAATTAACATCCCTACCCAGGGTCCAAGATAGTCTCTACGAACATTCATAAAATGATTCAATACAATCATCTCGCGCGTCTTAATTACTAACAAACTAGCCATCATAGCACTCCAAAATATTGTATGGTTTGAGTCCTTCCATAAATACTTTCATCTCAACAATCCTCACACGTTGGAAGACTCCCTTCACCGGGCAAACAATTTAATTAAACTAGAAAAACAAAAATCAGCAAGCCAAGAATATGCATCATTCAAATCTACCAGCAAACATGATGACTATCGTGAGCCACAACAACACTATGAGAAGCATGACCGCCACAGAAAACAGACCAACTTGTTCGTCAAAGACATAGAAACTCAGCGACTCTCATCAAAACAATGGAAAAATGGACTCGTGACACCACAGCTTCAACTCCACCACCAACACATAGTGGAACCTCGCAACAAAAGTATGAATACTACAAGATAACCACTCGTGAATCATGATACAGAATCATGCCGGCATCTAAAAGACGCCCTATTGAGGCAGTTCCAGAAAGGAAAATTTCGCACTACCATCGATCAACAAAGAGATGCCGCTCATCACAATGACGATGAGCGGCGTTCATCACGAAAATAATGAGTGACATCAACATTATAAAACAAACAGACGATGCGAGGATAAATCAACAAAACAAAGCAGGACACAATGTCTTCCTCATATACTGACGCACCAAAATGAACACGCGACGGCTCATGAGACGAATAAGGAGCACCCCGAGGTGTACGTTGAATCACTTGCAATGACTCAGTTAGATCAATCAAAGAGGACGAACACAAAGCCATTGGCTCTCATAGTTGTCCCGACCCATCACAGATGACCCACCCATTATATTCACCAACGACGACTTGGTCCTCATAGAGACACCGCACAATGACCTGCTAGTAATCGAACTCCTTATTGGAAATTGTGAAGTCTCATGAATCCTGATCGAAACTAGTAGTTCCATCGACCTGATATTTAAGGAAATCTTGATGAAAATGAAGATCAAATAAAGCGACATCAAACCCGTCTTCAAGCCTCTAACCAGATATGACGCTCGGCACAATTAAGTTACCCATCTACATCAGTGGAGTTACAAAACTCTTCAAGCTTATGGTAATCGATAAACCTGCGAAATAAATTTCATAATCGTCACTCCCGCAATACATGAAATAAAACCAGTTCTATCAACTTACCATTAATGCCTGAAATTCCTAATACCCAACAAAATTAAAATGATCAAAGGCAATCGGAGAGTCAGCCGCACATGCTTCCTTAAAGAACACAAAATGTGAGCACCATCAACATGTGTGACCAACACAGAAAAATTAGCAAGGGACCTAAAAAGAACTCATCTACCCGGTTTTCATTGGCAAAACCGATACAAACAGATGTGTGGGTATCGGGTCTGAGTTTCCCACCGACAACAAAAAGGAAGTCTTCAACTTCCTTCGTGAGAACTTCAAAACCTTTGTGTGGTCCGTCAAAGAATTAAAAGGCATATCTCCCTCTATCATAACTCACGAACTAAATTTTGACCCGATATACAAGCCAATTAAGCAGAAAAGACAAGCTCAGCCTCAAAAGAGTTAATGCAATCAACGATGAAGTAGGAAAGCTCTTAGGCGCCATATAAATCCAAGAGGTAAAACCATGACCGGTTAGCAAACCGTGTGGTAGTGAAGAAGAAGAAGAATAGCAAGTGGAGAGTGTGTTGACTTCAAAAACCTTGACAAATCTTGTCCCAAAGACAGTTTCCATTGATTCACATTGACCGTCTAATAGAAGCAACGACAGGCAACCAATTGCTATCATTCAAGGATACCAGATCCTAATGCACCCATATGACCGAGAAAAGATAGCACTTATCATAGATCGTGGAACCAAATGCTACAAGTATATGTCGTTCAGCCTCAAAAACGCATGAGCAACTTATCAACGATTGGTAAGTCACATGTTCACGGACAAGCTCGACATTATAATACAGGTCTATATTTATGACATGCTCGTCAAATCATTGGTCGCTACACAGCACGTCTGACATCTCAAAGAATGCTTCAAGATTCTCAATCAGTACAGTATGAAACTTAACCCAACAAAATGCATATTCGACATAACATCTACAAAATTCTTGGGCTATTAATCACACATAGAGGAATTGAGACCAATCTGAATCAAATACAAAGACTCACATGTCGCGTTGCTACCCTTAACCGATTCATTTCATGATCCGACAAATGCCTAACTTTTCAAAAACTTCTCCGCAGCAATAAGAAATTCATTTTGGACGACAAGTGCCAAGAAGCCTTCATCCAACTCAAAGGTTACCTCTCCACTCCACCAGTATTAGAAAAACAAGAAGACGGAGAGACACTCTTACTATACATAGCAGTGCCAACCTCGGCGGTCAGTGGAGTCCTCATTTGAGACGATCGTGTTGAGCAAAAACCGTTTTTCTACATCAGCAAAACCCTCGACGGAGTAGAAAAAAGATATTCAACTATGGAGAAACTTACCTTCGCAATCGTGATCTCAATTTCAGACCATACTTTCAGTCTCATGTGATTATCTTCCTCAGTAGTCAAACTGTACAAATAGTACATAGTCCAAGCCAATCAGGGGAGACAAGCCAAGTAGGGTGTAGAGCTATGTGAATACGACATTGAGTATTGCAACCATACAAGTGAAAAGTCTTAAGTCTTAGTCGTCTTCCTCATCGAGGTATCACTAGAGCTGGACAATGACATGCACAAAGTTTACAAATACTGGAAATTAAACGTCCATGGTCCGTCATCGAAACATGGTGCATGAATAGAAGTACTCCTTTAATAAACAACTAGAGAGGTCATCGAACAATCACTCCGCCTTGTCTTCACCACATCAAATAACAAAGTCGAGTACGAATCACTACCCGCAAGACTCATACTAGTCAGGGTTATCATCACAAAGCACCTACAATCCTACTGTAATTCTCAACTCGTCACAAATCAAGTCAACAGAGATTATGAAGGAAAAAAATGAAAAATATGGAAGCCTACCTCAAAGTCGTGCATGATATAGAAAGGTCATTCAAAAAATTTGAAATCATCAAAACACCAAGAACCAATAACGTGCCCGCAAACACTCGTGTCGCCCTTGAATCAACCACCCTTAATCCATAATTACGAATGGTAATTCCAGTGGCAACATACAACGAACTCAGTATTATCTTGCCGGGCGACACTCACCAAACCAGTGCAAACAACGAAGACATAACCTAAAACAATTCTCGTGATCGATGGGCATGATGATGATCATGCAGAACCATCACAAATCAACATCAAACTAGCTAACCTAGAAGCAAATCCGACCATCATAGACTGACGAGACGAGATGTGACTATACTTAGCAGATGGAAAAGTACCATATGATAAATGGGAGGCATGACAATTAAAAGTCCAAAGTGCTTGATATGTCTTGACGGAAGGCAACCTTTTCAAATGGATGGACAACAAAGTCCTACTGTGATGCATTCATGGCGATGAAGTCCGACGCACATTGGAAAAAACTCATTAAGGCGCTTGAGGAAATCACTCTGGAGGACGCACCCTTGCTCTTAATATCAAAATGAACGGTCACTATTGGCCAACAATGGTTGGCGATTGCAAAGCATATGCAAACAAATACGAGAAGTGCCAGCGAAATGCCTTAATGATTCATCGAACATTATAGTTATTAACAACAACAACCTCCGCATATCCCTTCATGAGTTAGGCAATGGATATTTTAGGACCCTTTCCACTCTCGAATCAGAGACGGTTCTTCTTTATCATGACATACTACTTATCCAAATTGGTCGAAGCCAAAGCATATATCGAGATTCACGACAAACAAGTTCAAAACTTAGTTTTGAAATATATCATATGCCGCTATGGACTGCCATATGAGATCGTCACATAAAACGTTCAAAACTCACCTCCAAACTCTTCAAAGGATTTTGAAAACGATGGTACATCATAATAAGCAAGTTCACCCCCGCGCTACCCCCAAGGGAACGGACATGCTGAAACTACAAACAAGACCATCATCAATGACATTAAGAACAATAAGAAACAAAAGAAAGGAGTTTGGGCTGACGAATTCGACGGCGACTTGTGGTCACATCATAAAACGCCTCGCTTCTGAACAGGAAAAACCGCTTTTACCTTGGCATTCGAAGTATAAGCAATTGTTCCTGCAGAAGTCAATGTCTAGTCTATGCCACGCTCAGATGCAAAAACACGCTGAGCTCAACGAATAGATGTTACTTCATGCTCTTGACAAACTTTTGGAAGAATGCGACCAAGCCTTTCTCCGTAATCAAAACTATCAACAACTGGTCGCTCGCGACTACAACAAAAATGTTCATAACGTCACTTCTCACAAGGAGACTATGTGCTATGAAAAGTCTACGAAAATACAAAGAAATGGAGAGTTGAGAAGCTTGACGCTCATTGGGAAGTACCCTACAAAATCACAAAAGTCGTCAAACCAGGATCTACAAACTCAAATCAATGAACGGCGTAACGCTTCCTCGTTAATGGAACTTATCAAGTTTAAAGCAATATTACAATTAAACGGACACAACATTTTATTTTCCTTTCACATTTCTTTCAAGGCTATTTTTTTTTTTGCTTGATTTTTCATTCTTAATTTAGCCATATCTTGACATTTGTCTCTAATTGTTGTATTTTCTTTTAGAAAATCGAGAATTTGTTCATTTGATGAAACCAAAGTGTTAATAGATGAATCTTTTTACTTTCGTCAATCTTTCTTTTAAGTTTTGCTTTATTCGATCCAATAGAATGATGTATGAATTTGATCTACTATCATCACTATTTAAATATTAATTGAAAATAAAGACATTTGTGGAGATTATGATGTCTGAGAGTTGGAAATCGCTTTCTGTATAAGAAATATTTGGAATTCTGGTGTGAACATTGTCCGCAACCTTTATCCTTTATCAAAACTCACATATGGTTAATTTGAAACCTTTTTTAGTTTTGGATCTTGTATTAACAATTTCTTGACTTCTTCGATTTGCAAAATATTTAAAATACAAAATTTTGTTAATATTGTTCGGAATATTTTATAAATTAATATTTTTCATAACATTTTAATATATATTTTATAGTTATTTTAAAGTTTGATGATATAAATTAATCATTATTAATACTAAGGACTTGTGTAAAACATAAAGTAAGTTATATTTGAAGGAGATGAAAATTTGCATGATTGATGACTGTGCAAGTCTGGTATAAGAAACATAAAAAGAGTAGAAATCGTCATGGTTTATCACTCGTGGTCGAAGGACATACCTCCAAGCTATGCTAAAGCTGTTGTCTTAGCATAACATAGTCTTTTTAAATCTAAAACAAATTTAAAAAAAAAAGAAAACATATAAGAACCAAAATCTTTTTTTTCCTTAACCAAAAACCAAACCCAACAAAAAATTACAAACTACTTCAGTAGATAAAGGAACAAGAACCTCTGAATCATTCATTCTTGGTTGCCCTAAAACTTATAGAAGAGATTCAGCTGCGTTTCTTCTTTTTCGTCCTTAGCGGCCACCACGGTAGTAACCGTTGTCTCTTGGTCTGTAGTCACCTCCTTCCTGGTATCCTCTCCCAGACACACGGGAACCAAATCGGCCTCTTGGTGCTTCTGTTGGGTAACCGCCTCTTCCACGTCCTCCTCTTCCTGTTCAATAGATATCAGTCAACATGTGGTGAGCTTTCATTCTTATAGGGAATTTAAGAGCCACTCAGAAAAAGATATATAATAAAAAAAATTGTTGTTTTCAAAAGAAGACTTACTTGCTCCGCGAACACCAGCGGGATTGGGTCTTCGTTCCTCAATGTATACTTGTCTTCCACCCAAGTATATAGGAGAAGCCTATTTATTAGTTATTACACAGAGAGAAAACTGATAAGAACCAACCCACAATGGGAACAAAAGAAGACAGTTAATCTAGCGAGTTGCATTGTGGTAAATGTGCAAAAGAATTCACACCTTAATAGCATTCTCGACGGAAGTCATGTCCTCAAACTCAACAAAAGCATAGCAAACGCCAATAACATCCTGCATGTTTGGTTGGGTAAGATTGTTAGCTTTGATTATTCATATCACTTGGAAAAACAAAAACAAAGGGCAAAGGTAGAAGATTATTAACCTTGCGGGTTCTGAGGAATACACCATCAGGCTTGATTGTACCAAAGTTCTTGAACTCTTCCTCGATGTCTAAAGCAGATATGTTGGAAGGTAGATTCCTAACGTACACTGATTTGATCTCAACTGGAACAAGGCAAACCAATCAATATACATTTCCAAAGTGACAAATAAAGTCAAATAGCACTATAGCAGAGTCTAACTCACTTCTCTAACCATTTACATAGGAGGAAGTTAAAAACTTTTACTGGTCCAAAGTGATATAAAAAACAACTTACAGTCTTCAAATCCAAAGCCTTCTTCCGCCTCTGCTCCATAGTCAGTAAAAGCATTTGATTGCTGAGCAGGAGCAAGAGGCGCAGCCACCTGAGGAGAAGGAGTCCGTAGTGGTTGATCCCACTCATTGATCTCTTGAGAGTATGATGCTTGTTTAGCAGCTACAGGCGCAGCAGCTGCTTCCTTTGCAACCCGTAACTGAGGAAAAGAGAGAACATCACCGATTAAAAAAGCCAGTTTTCTATAGCCTAACTGAAACAAAACCTGAGTGAAGTACAATAATAAAACCGAATCACCATAATCCATCATGGTGGGAGATCCATTATCACCAGTATCTTTTAAGAGAGTCTAACAGACTATTCTGAGTGACCCCATGAGAAAAATATGAATAGACACATCAGGATATGTCCTTGCAGGTCTTTTTCTCAACAGATGTGCTGTTTGGTTACTGTGCTAAACAAGTACTCATAACCATAGAGAGTGTGTACTTACAATGGAAGCATAACTCATCTTCGATTTTTCACCAACAGGTTCCTCAGCCCGAGGTTCATGTACCACATCAACCACAACTTCTTCCCTAGGCGTTTCCTCAACCGCAACTTCATCCTCGTAGTCTTCATGCTGAGGTTGATGTTGATCCTCTTGCAGACTGTACTTATCGACAAGATCATCTTTGATTTGGACTGCATTCACATAATCTCTTGCCTCTTGCTCCAGAACATAATCAGGAACTGGAAATTCAGAAAACACAAGAATAAGCTACTACATATGCATAAGCCATCTACAATTAGCTTATTGAGATGTAACAAACAAACCTTGGGGTTCTGGATGAGGGCTTGGAGGATTTATTTGGGCCTCGTACTTGCTTTCAGACAGATACGAGGGCTGATGATAGAAGACAGTTCCTTCATCGATGAACTGAAATATATCATTGAGAACAAAATAACCCTTCTCCTGAGGAGCCAAGAAAAAAGTCTGCATGAAACTTCTTCTGTTGCTGAATTCCTTTGTTTTGACAGAGCCAGAAACGGCCACCAGGACACCACCTTCCCAGGACTCGACCGAATTGATTGTCTTCACTTCGATGGCAGTGAAATTCAGTGACATGACCATGTTGTGAATATGCTACAATCGCAACGAACATAATGAGTTATCAAATCCACATCCACCTAGTTTAACTAATAGCAAAAATCTTTAACAAAGATTGATAAATAGAAACAAAGATTGTTGTGATTATTACCAGTAAAGTATTGGCAGTCTCGCTCGAATCACCATCAACACGGATCATTTTACTAGGCTCAGAGTAAAACTGGTGAATAAGATTTGGCTGCTGCTGCAACACTTGATAGTACTGCTCAACAAAGTACGAGCCAACCTGGACACAGATTCGACTACTCAGCAAAATAAAACGGCAAAATATCGTAAAAAAAAGAATCCAATATCAGTTTTTGAAACGAAACTCGCCTGCATCGCTCCAGGATAAGGAGTCGCCATTATTAAACACCACTAAAGCTCCCCAAAAAAAACCCAAGATCTGGATTTATCAAGATCGAAACGGAAAATCGACGCTCCAATACGAAGAACTTCCCAAGTTTGAGAAAGCGAATAGACGAGAAAAGGTAGTCTCTCTCTCTCTCTCTTTCTTTTCAGTTGACGTAGAAACAGATCTGAGAGAAGGAAGACGATGAAGAAGAAAATGAGATTTATAAAGGGTTTTTAGATCTACGAGAAATGTGCAAAAAAGGAGGCAGATTAAAGAGGTTTTTTGTGTCTAGATAGGGTAAGAGGAGACGCTGTTTATTCCTTTTTCTCGCTAGATATGGGACCTTATCTTTCTTTCTCTCATTAATTTGCCCCATTTGTTTTGATGTCCTACTAAAGCAACCCTTAACATTTTAATTTAGGTTTTTAACTTTTGAATAGTGTTGTTACAAGTTGATTGGCATGATGATGTAGAATCTTTTCACAGCCATAATATTTTGTAAAGTCTATTTTTTTTTCCAATCATGCTTTACATATATTTTTTAAAGCTACATATTTTTCTTTTTTTTTAATTTTTTTTGACTATAGAAAGCAAAAAAACTTAAAGCACTTATTTGAAAATTTATAAATTCACAGCTCAAAACCTATAACTTAAAAATTTAAAGTCAAAGCAAAAAACCTATAGCATGATTTATACAGCAATAAATCTAAAGTCACGGCTCTTGCCAATCAGACCCAATAATGAAACTGATACAAAAACAAAATTCCCCATTAATTTTGAGATCATTACTAAAATAACGCTATATTTTCATAGTTAGAAAATACTTTTGTACTTCAAATGGTAACACATCAATAAAATTAAAATACTAGAAATATGTTAATGGCAGTTTTTTTTTCTTTTAGAGTAATAGCATTTATGGTATTAATGTTATTTATACTCCCTCAGTTTCACAAAGAGTGTTATTTTAGAAATTTGTTTTTGTTTTATAAAGAGTGTCATTTTATATTTTCAATGCAAAATTTTAAATAAAAATCCAACTTTAACCTTATTGTTTTAATGTATTAATTAAAAAGAGAAAATTATATAATGTATTTATAAAAGGCATAATAAAATTTTTAATAGTCTTCTTAATATCTGTGAAAAGTTGTAGAATGACATTTTTTGTGAAACATTTAAAGAAGTATTAACTAATTTTATACTAGGTATTGATTATCATTAAATTGGATTTTAATGTCTTTAACGCGTTTTAACAATTGAATCTGTAGATGGTGAATGCTTTGATAATGGTAATTAAACTTTTTTTGATTAACATGGTAATTAAACTTTCTCTCATGAGTTTTTAACTTCAACCACAAACGTTTTGAGAAAATTTTACAACTACAATATGGATCTTATCTTCTTCTTTTTTTCTTATGAATAGTGTGCTAAATTAACCACAAACCATAAATAATATGCTTGTTATGGAAACAGTTTTTTATGTATATGTTGATCCATGAATATCCAAAAAAACTTTTCTGAGGCTTAAAACTCTACGTGATAACTGTAGTATCTCACTTTTTTTTAGACACAGTTGTGGTTTGGATAATTTATCCCCTTTATTTTATTTTAAAACACGATTAAGTCTCTTGGCCTCTTTTTAGTTAAATCTTTAATTTCTATAAGTGGTCGGGTTTTTCAGTTTCCTTATGGGCGTGAGAATTTCTGGTCTTTAATCCATTTCATCTCGAATTGTGGTTCTTGGTGGTGAATCACAGAGCTTCTTGTAAGCGGTCGGGTTTTTCGTTACTGGTAAGGGAAATATTTTACTCAGAAGTGAATCAATGTCTTCAGCTATGGACAAGGTCTTGATGGTGATGTCTTTAGAGGAAAGTGAAGAACCGTTCAACTTGCCAGATCTTCCTTAATTTTCCTCAACTGATCAAAATGGTTTGAGTATTTTTGGTAGGCTTCTCAACCCTAAATGTCAAAATATGTCATCACTTATACTCTGTGTTCTAAAACGCGGCGCCGAAAGCCACGTAAGCACCAGAAAATCGCACCTCGACCATCGGCCGCCACAAATTGGAGCTAATCGGAGATAAATCCGACCATCTTGAAAAAAATCTCATATTTCGTTCATTTTGAATTAAAATTGAGTTTTAAAGTAGATTTAACAATTGGAGATATCAATTCAAAGAGAAACGATGAATAAACGAAAAAAACGATGAAAAAACGAGAGAAAAAAACGCAGCCACCGCCATGGTTGAAGTTTAGGTCGTGAGCAAGAAGGAAGAAGATGAATGGTTAATGACGATTCTGCCCTTCATTAATGTTTTCAATTAAAACAGACAAAATTGAGCATTATGTTACTCGAACCCTAGACATAAGGGTCAATATTCATGCGAACAAACCACTGCACTATGGATCATCTTATGCACATGCTTAACAATTGAATATATATTATAAAAGTGAAAAATTCCGCCCCACGTAATTCTCGTTTAATTTCCGCTTTTCTGTCAACTCGCTAGGCATGGATCAGCGGCACGTACAGCGCCTAACGAGTTAACAAACAAGGCTTATATTCAATATGCCTCGGAAGTGGCAAAAGCTGGGAAATTTATAGTGGTGATTATAAGGAGAGGATTCAGTTTATATTCGACAATGAACATGATCTTATAGAAATTCGGAAAATGGTGTTCATACATACAATGAGTGGGTGTTGGCAATTGAACGGTGGTTCTTCATCCACCATCTTTTCCTTTATTCCATGCCACAATACAAATTAGTAGCATTCCCCTTAACTACATAACAATGGTCTCTATTACCGGTTTTAGACCATGATATAAGTATGTTTTAGAGTCTTTTGGTGTTTCTTTAGAGTCTTTTACAGGTGTTATTAGGTATATGCACGTTTGGAGTGGATTTGGAGTTTATGGAGCTTTTTGGAGCATTTTGGTGCTTTGACCCGAGAGATAGAGTTCACTGTCCAAAACAGAGGAGTGCATCGATCGACACACATTGTGCATCGATCGACACACATTGTGCATCGATCGACACACGAGCGAGATGGGCCTTCCTCGGCGGTTTAATGAAGAATGCAGAATTCACAGTTTTGCCCAGAAGTTCCTGATAATTACAAAGAAGCCCCAAGACGTGATTAGCTTATATAATTAGGTTTTTACATCAGTTTTTAGATACGTTTTGACAGACGCTTACATTACGCTTTCATACTTTGAGCATAGAGATTTTAGAGCTTTTGTGGCTGATCTAATCCTGTACTGCTTTCTGCTTTTTGGAGAAGATTTTGAACCCCTATCTTTACTCTTTATTTATGCAATCTATTATTTCATTGATTATGTTTTCATTATCTATGTCTAAGTAGATTCATAGTTAGGTTTAGGGATTCTCATAGGGATTTCATGAATTGCTAGATTTATTTATTTCAGTTAAGGATTCATATCATATTTGTTCTTCAATCTAAATTGTGCTTAGCACTAGTTTCTGACCTGATCACTTAGAATCTAGATCTTAGGTTGTTAAATTGACACGAAAGTGTGGTTTAGAATCTGAACTATTTAAGTTGAGCAATTGAATTACTCGCAAATAAATTTGGTTTAATTGAATTGTGAACATATCAAACTTAATCTTAAAGCTAGTTTAATCTGTTAGGAATTACAAAGAAATTTGGATTTCTGCTATTAGACTTAGAGAATTCTCACAACGAAAGTTGGTTAGTTCTAATTCCGTGTTTGAGTTCTAGAATCGTACTTAATTTGATCCTGACTGATTATCTGATCTGCTTGTCTGATTTCCTGAGAACTCCCTAGACTTAGCGCTTTTAGTTAATTGCCTTCAAACCAATCTTGCAACCTGATTTACTTTTCTGTTTTGCTTTTAGTTTCTCACATACTTTCACCTAGTTTAACTCGACTGTTTTTAAATCTATCGTTTCCTAGAGTCCTTGTGGATTCGATACCCTATGGACTATAATTGCATTAACTGTGCACTAGCAGTAGAATAGGATTAATTCTTGACCCTATCAAGTTTTTGGTGCCGTTGCCGGGGATCGAACCAGGGTCACCCGCGTGACAGGCGGGAATACTTACCCTAGTGGGTGAAAAATCCATCATCCCCTGCTTCTCTGCCACAAAGTATGGCATGAGACTCCCAGTAGCTCCTAAGTCACACAAAGAGCGCTTGAAACCATCCTCAAAAATAGAACAACTCAGCACAAGATAGTATGGTGGTCTAAAGCTGACAGAGTAAGAATCCATGTGCCCTTTGATCGATAATCCTTAGGTGAGACCGCACTTAATAGCTTATAGAAGTCAGTAGGGTGAATTTGAATGCTTGAAGGTGGTTGTGGAGTTTACTTAGGACAGTTGCTAAGTGTGGGGGAAGTATATGTTGGTCTTGATATCTTGCAGGTGATTCTTTCAGTGGCTTACTAAGGGGAATCTGAGTGTTGTTACTTCTAGGATAAAAAGAGTTTCTGAAAGTTTTCAAATCTCTTCACCATGTTTTAGCATACCGGTGCGTGTAGGCTCAACGCTGAATCCATATATACAGCAGATATCAAGAATGGGAATCCGATACCTGACTCCTAGGCACATGAAGGTAAAGATACCTCCCGAAGCTCTCCTACTCTCTGGATCAGGATAAATAACTCTGCAGGTGGCCAGCAACTGTCTCACCAGATCAGGATACAACTCATAGTGCTGCATAGGCATTGTCCCCAGACCAATGCCCTTAACCAATGCCAGCACCTGCTCATCAATGCCTAGACCTCTACAAGTCCAATAATCAGCAAACTTGGTCAGCTTAATCTTCATGTTACACCAACCATTGTAGAGCAAAGTATCGAACTCGTCCCAGTGGTCATGCAGTGGCCTCTCTGTGAATGTGTCAGTCTTAAGCAGCTTATCAATCTCCATATCCCATACCTTGTCTGTCGGAATCTGCTCCTTATCCGCCTTAGGCCAAGGCAACTGTATTGCTTCCCGATCTCTCTGATAAGGCTCAGGATGTGGCGAGTCTCGAAGAAACCACTCAACTGGCGGATGAGGATTATTTGCAGCTGCAGCTGCTGAGGTAGCTCTGCGTTTGCGAGGTTGTCTGCGAGGAGGCATCTGCAATCAAAATAATAATGCATATTAGTCACGGCAGAACTCCCTGTGAAGTCGCAATGCAACGACCGTTACACAAGTGCAGCGATCGTTGCAAGGCGATTTCACAGTCGCCAAATAATCCTCCAAATCGTTTCAAAATTTGTTCCACAATCTCACAAACAGCATTATTCCATCACCAATCAACCTAAATCAAGTCTATAACAGTACGGAATCATCATTCTCAAGCCAAAATCTTCTAATTCCAAAACCCTAAAATCAAATCCGAAAACGATGAATTTGAGAGACCTTACCTCGGAATTGCTACGAATGGGTTAGAGGAATTGATAAAGCGTGTAAAAACAAGAAGAATAGCACTTCGAATCAATGAAAATGATGAAGAAATGAGTGATTTAGGGAGATGAGAATCGGGTTGTATGGACGGCGAAATGGGGAAGAAGAGAAGAGAGAAAAGGTTAAAGGCACTTACATGGATCGTGGATGCAACGACCTTTGCAGATAAGCAACGATCGTCGCTAGTGAACCGAATTGATTCCTGTTTAGCGTACGTGTACCTTTATTTTGCAATTGAACCAGATGCAACGACCGTTGCACAGGACCGCAACGATCGTCAAAAGGCGATTTCATCTCTTCGTCATTTCTCCCTGCAACGACCGTTGCACATGTAAGCAACGATCGTCACACATATCCAAACTCGTGTTCTGTAATGAAAACTCAGCAAAAACAAAAACAAAACGTAAAATCCTAAGAAAAGCACCAAAATTAATAAGAAAAACACCAAAACCTAACAGTGGGTTGCCTCCCACTCAGCGCTTGTTTAGGGTCATTAGCTTGACCGGACTAACAAGATCAGGCTTCAGGAGATCTCGACAGAGACTGTGACTGCCTCTGCGCAAGTCTCCTCATCCAAGGTGGAGAGTAAGCAGTATCAGTGTGAGCTCGTCCAAGAAAAGACGGAATGAATTGTTCTCCAGGATCTAAAGCCAAAGTCTCACTCATCTGCTCTCCATATCCATCCTCAATCCTGAAGGATTGCCCATCAATCTGCGGCTTGCGCAGCATATCCATCTCAAAGTGTAGAGGCTCATCTCCCAGATAGAGATCAATCAGACTGTTTCTTACATCGATAACTGCTCCAGCTGTGGCTAAAAATGGTTTTCCCAGTATCAAAGCATCATCCTGCTCACTGTCGTACTTAAGCACCAAGAAGTATGTCAGAACCAAGTAGTTTCCAAATCTTATGGGACGTCCTCAAGAACTCCTTCCGGAATCCTTATTGACTGATCAGCTAGGACAAGAGAGGTCCTAGTGGGTGAAAAATCCATCATCCCCAGCTTCTCTGCCACAGAGTATGGCATGAGACTCCCAGCAGCTCCTAAGTCACACAAAGAACCATCCTCAAAAATAGAACAACTCAGCACTAAAATCCCAGGATCAGGTAGCTTCTTCGGGATCTTAGTTAGCAGCACTTCATTGATCTGTTTAGGGACCACTACCACCCAATCTTTCAGCATCTCGTCCAGTGGCAGCATCTTCTCCAAGTAACTCTGCGCACAAGGGTGATAAGATGGATCATCAGACTGTGGAATTTCTTACAGCTTCTCATCCATCTCTTCCAGCTGTTTAAGCTCATCAATCTCCTGTTGAGTTATCTCAGACACTCCAGGGAATAGTCTATTAAGCTCTCGATCCGTCTCTGCATCAATGCCATGAGAATCAAGTGAATCTGTCTGTCACGGCATGCAACGATCGACGCAATAGGTGCATCTATCGATGCAAATGAGTTTTCACAGATTCCACCCGAGAATTTTTCCTCAATTTCGAGTTTCTCAGGTTCTTCCACCAGTTCAGCTGTGTTTAACTCGAAATTTTCACCTTGGTATGATCCATCATTGATATAAACTGACCAAGCCTTGATGTGGGTGTCCATGAAACTCTTTCCCTTAACAAAACTTGAAATTTGGCTCACTTGTGTGTCCAATTGCTTCACATGTGTACTTAAGGACTCAAACTTCCCATTAAGGTCCTCATACACATCATCTAACTTCCTGTTGCAGTCCACATCAATCTTAGTCTGCCCTTCCAGCAACTGTTCCATCATAGCCTCCATCTTGCTCTCATGAGCATTAGCAGCAGGAGGTGTCTGATAAGAAGATGATCCATAAGTCCTCTGATTACCTTGCTGAAAAGGCTTCTGGAAACCAGCATTCTGTCCAAAGCCAGAAGAGTTTTGATTGCTTGTGAAAGCACTCTTCTGTCCACCATTGAAGAACCTATTACCTTGCTGATTATTAAACCTGTTTCCTTGAAAACCAGATCCTCCAATGTAGTTCACATCCTCTTCCTGGCCATCTTCTTCAGCTTGGATAAATTCAACATCTTGAGCAAAATGGACAGCTTTCTTCCCAGTCAACAGATTACAAACAATATCCAACTTACTCATGATATTAGCTATCTCCAAATTATCTATCTTCCCACCAGACTCCTTCCTTCTCCTATCTGCAGTCTTGCAGCTATTACTGCTTACTAAGTTATCTATCAGTTGCTTAGCTTGCTCAGGAGTCCTAGTGTTGAAATTTCCATTGCTGGAATTATCCAACGCAATCTGGTAAGGGAGATATATACCTCTAAAGAAAATACCCAGTAATGTTACCTCAGTGAATCCATGATGCGGGCAGTCACGTTGGTACTTCTTAAATCTCATCCAGTCAGTCTTAAGAGGCTCTATAGGACCTTGGGAGAAAGTGAGAATGTCCTGTCTCGACTGATCAGAGCGAGCATCATCATAGAAGTGTCTCAGAAACTCACTCTTAACAGCATCCCAAGTAGTAAACTTCCCAGGTGGAAGTTGTTTTAACCAAGCAGCAGCATCTCCAGCGAGAGAGTAGGGGAAGAATTTGAGAAACAGATAGTCATAGTTCACTCCATCATACTTCATCCCAGTGACTATGTCCTCAAACTCATCAATATGATCCATTGGCTGCTCATTAGGGAAACCATGGAAGGCAATCTGCCTCAGAATAGAGTAGTAGATGGTCTTGATCTCGAAGTCATTCCTCTCAAAACCAGGAGGTACAAGTGCTGACCGGTTAGCATGAAACTCATCCGGACGGTTATAGTCAGCTAAGAACCTCTCATGACCAACCATCTGTCTCTGGCCTTGTCGTTGTGCTTATCGCGGTTCAGGCTCATGCTCAGGTTCAGGTTCAGGGATAACATTCCCTTCAGCATCAATAGATTTAAAAACACAAGGTGAAAGTATGTGAGAAACTAAAAGCAAAACAAGGACTCTAGGCAACGATAGTATGTAGGGTATCGAATTCACAAGGACTCTAGGCAACGATAGATTTAAAAACAGTCGAGTTAAACTAGGTGAAAGTATGTGAGAAACTAAAAGCAAAACAGAAAAGTAAATCAGGTTGCAAGATTGGTTTGAAGGCAATTAACTAAAAGCGCTAAGTCTAAGGGAGTTCACAGGAAACCAGACAAGCATATCAGATAATCAGTCAGGATCAAATTAAGTACGGTTCTAGAACTCAAACACGGAATTAGAACTAACTGTTGGAATTGTGTCCAGTAATCTCGGTACTGTCTCTAGAAAGTAAGAGTATGTCAAAGATCAGACATAAGTCATATAATACTGGGGGTCATGATGGCTTGCTAGAGTCCGCTCATGATCTATAAGTCTTGGACTTATTGCCTCTATTATATGATCCCATATGGGTCACACGCCTAAGCTAACAGGAAAATGTGTAGGAACGGCTTAGCAGAAGTACGGTAAAAGTGCTAGGCATTTACTGTACTTAGAGAGAATAAAAGGGTTTAGCCATTGTGTGTCGATCGATGCACATGATGTGTCGATCGACACAGTGCGCGAACGGCCAAATGGCCCAAGAGGAACCGGACGAGTTTTATAAATAAAACTCGAGTCTGTTTTCTTCTTTAACCCTAGCCCCCTGCGATTTCCTCTCTCTCTCTGCGCCTCCTTCCCTACTGGTCTAGCAGCCGTTTTCTGTGATCGCGTGTGTGAGCCTTTGGAGGATTCATCTCTCGGTGTTTCTCTGATCTCTGACCTGTTCTCTCCTTCCGCTGCAATTAACAGGTAAAAGGTGAGATCATTAATTGTTTCTATTCGAGAAGAACCTAGATCAGCATGCTTAGGATAATCTGAATCAGAGAATTGAATCAGGATTCATCTAAACATTCCTTCAGTGGTATCAGAGCCAGGTTCTGGTTTTTCTTGTTTAGATTCAAGTTTAGGATTGTTTTCTTGTTTAAGAAGTGTTTTGAATCAACTACTGATAAGAGAAATCACTTAAGCAACAAGGAATTGAAACCTAAACACACTTGAAATCGCAAATCCAAGCTATATTGATTTGGAATGCGATTTTCATAAAGAAGTATCGGCTGTGATCGCATGGATCGATCGATACGATCGCATGGATCGGTCGATACAACCGCGAGAGATCGACTGCAATCGCATGGATCGATCGAACGATCGCATGGATTTCGCATATCTCGGCCAAGCCTGCTCAACGCGTGAACGCATCGATCGATGCTGAGAGCATCGACCGATGCGATTGATGAATCGATCGATGCGGTTGATGAATCGATCGATGCGGTTGGTTCATCGATCGATACGGTTGGGTTTTAAGGCTCGGTTTAGAATTTTGATTAAAATTATTCGTCCTGGTTTAATAAACAGATTTAATAATTTTATTAAGTCTGGTTAAACCGGGATAAGAAATCCAAAGTCGAAAAAATTGGATTTTGTGCCTAAACCAGGATTTTCTAATTTGATTTGGTTGGACCAAATAAATTGAGAAAATCCGGTTTAGTAAATAACCGGTTGACAATTGTGGTCATCGTAGTAATTAAAATTTGGTTAGACCAATTTTAATGAACCAGACCGGTTATGTCATTTAATTGGACAATTGGGTCATGTCTTGGACATGGACCAATTCTTGGGCCTCGGGCCAAGAAGTTAAAACAATTGGGCCAATTATTTGAGTCTTTCTTCAGATTAATTTAGAATTTATTTTATAAAATTATAAAGTCGATTTTAAATTAAAGTTTCCGAAATTTTGAAATTAGAAAGTTTCTTACATTAGAAGTTTCTAGATTTGCGGGTTTTGGATTTTAAAGAAATTTCTAAAGTTAGAAAGTTTCCGTTTTTAGAAAGTTTCCAATTTTAGAAAGTTTCCAAAAATAGTAGGTTTCCAAAAATGGAAAGTTTCCCGAAATAGTAATCTTCTATTTTGGGAATGAATTTTTAAATAAACCTACGAACCTCAAATAATATCAAGCGTTGGATGTCTTGTCCATTCTATGTCAGCTGTCGAAGCCCATTCAATTGTATTCATGGCCTTACAGTGTGAGGGTGTCTGCTTTTGCGTGGATAAGACGGTTTGTGATTCATAAATGTCATTGGGAGTCCCAGACATTAATGATTACATGACTGTATAGTCTGGTTTTCTTGACTAGGCCATCGGGAGTCCCGGGCCTTGAGACATCAGAGTGGATTGGGCCTCGGGCCCAGATTCACAACCAAGAGTTATATCACGGATATAATTAGCCGATATAGGGCTTACCGATATAAGCTAAGGTTGGGTGATGGCCAGTGGCCCACTTTGATCTTAGTTATATGTGGATCTTGGAATCATTATATTCTATTGAGGGTAACTTATGTTATTGAATATAATGCATGATTAATCATATTAAATTTAATACGAGATTAATCATATTGAACATTTTAACTAATAACTTTTTTATCTATATATTTCAGCTATGACTACTACAAGCACACAAAACACATTCTCAATCCGGTCTGTTCTCGAGAAGGAGAAGCTGACTGGAACGAACTTCCTGACGTGGTCAAGGAACTTGAGGCTGGTCCTCAAGCAGGAGAAGAAGGATTATGTCCTTCGTGATCCTCTCCCCGAGAGGCCTGCTAACAATGCCGCCAGGACTCTGCATAATGCTTGGGAAAAGCATTCGTCAGATGAAAATGATGTGTATTGCCTTATGTTGGCAACAATGACTGCTGAGCTGCAAATGCAGTTCGAGAGTGTGTTGTCACCAATTGAGATAATGGCAAGCCTGAAATCGCTTTTTCAGGAGCAAGCAAGGACTGAGAGGTTTCAAACTGTTAAGAACCTCTTAGACTGTAAGTTGGCTGCGAATGCGGCAGTGAGTCCTCATGTCTTGAAGATGATGGGTTATCTCGATCATCTTCAGAAACTCGACTGCCCAATCAGCCAAGAACTTGCTTGCGACATCATTCTGCAGTCATTACCTGCAAGCTATGATCAGTTCATTCTGAACTTTAACATGCATGGCTTGAGTAAGACATTGCCTGAGCTTCACGGAATGCTCAAGACTGCAGAGCCCAACTTGAGGAAAACCGCCAAGGACCCCAATGTGCTTATGGTGCAAAAGGGCAAGGGGTTTAAGAAATCCTCTGCTAAGGATAAGGGAAAGGCCAAGGCTGTCCAAGTCGCGGACAAGGACACGCCAAAGCCCAAGCCCAAGTCCAAGGCTGGGCCAACTGACATATGCAGGTTCTGTAAAGAACCAGTGCATTGGAGGAGAGAATGTAAGAAATTCCAAGAAGGTCTAAAGGAATTGAAGAAGAAGACTCTCGAGACTTCTTCGACAGGTATTTTTGTTATAGAAGTTAATACAACTACTTCTGATAATACCTCATGGGTTATGGATACTGGTTGTGGGGCTCATATTTGTACTAATATGCAGGCACTCAGCAACAGTAGAAGGCTGAAGCAAGGACAAGTGGAGCTACGAGTTGGGAATGGAGCGAAAGTTCCAGCACTAGCTGTAGGCACATACTTGTTGTCTTTACCTTCGGGATTGATTTTAGAACTCAATAATTGTTATTTTGTACCTGCTATACGCAGGAATATTATTTCAATTTCTTTGTTGGATTTGGAAGGTTATGATTTTTCAGTTAAGAATAAATTATGTTCCTTCAATCGCAACAATTTGTTCTATGGTTCTGCCCCTCTTACGAATGGGCTTTACATACTCGATCAATCCGCGCCAATTTATAACATTAATACCAAACGGTTCAAACCTAATGAGGAGAACCGAACGTTTCTATGGCATTGTCGTTTAGGGCACATCAGCGAGAAACGCATCAAGAGGCTCCATTCAAATGGACTTCTTGGCTCATTTGACTTTGAGTCATGTGAGAAATGCGAATCCTGCATGATGGGTAAAATGACACGGGCCCCCTTTAATAAACCTAACGAGAGGGCCAGTGACTTATTGGGCCTGATACACACTGATGTGTGTGGCCCAATGTCCACAAATGCAAGAGGAAACTATCAGTACTTCATTACCTTCACTGATGATTTCAGTAGGTATGGATATGTTTATTTAATGAAACATAAGTCTGAATCTTTTGAAAAGTTCAGAGAATTCCAAAATGAAGTACAAAACCAACTTGGCAAAAGCATTAAGGCTCTTCGGTCCGACCGAGGAGGAGAATACTTAAGCCAAGAATTCAGTGATCATCTAAGAGAGTGTGGGATCGTATCCCAACTCACTCCTCCTGGAACACCTCAATGGAATGGTGTGTCTGAGAGGAGAAATCGGACCTTATTGGATATGGTTCGATCTATGATGAGTCACACAGACCTTCCAATATCCCTTTGGGGATATGCTCTGCTAACAGCAGTGTTCACTCTAAATAGAGCTCCATCGAAAGCAGTAGCAAAGACACCATATGAATTATGGACTGGAGAAGCTCCAGTGCTGTCTTATCTCAGAATTTGGGGTTGTGAAGCCTATGTCAAGAGATTGATCTCAGACAAGCTTACACCAAAATCTGACAAATGCTACTTCATTGGTTATCCAAAGGAAACCAAGGCTTATTACTTCTATCTACGTTCCGAGAACAAGATCTTTGTTGCCCGGGATTGTAACTTTCTTGAGAGAGAATTTCTCTCTAAGAAAGACAGTGGGAGTAAGGTACTGCTTGAAGAAATTCAAGATGAACAGGATACTGCTCAACCTAATGAGGAAGAGCAGCAGGAGGACCTACAAGAAATTGTAGAGCCTGAACCTGTAGTACCTGAAGTTCGAAGATCCGGGAGGATCCGTCACGAACCCGAGAGATATCAAGGATTCCTCGTGACTGACTGTCATGATCTTCTGATCATTGATGGTGATGAACCATCGAACTTCAATCAAGCCATGATGGGCCCAGATTCCTCTAAGTGGCGTAAGGCCACTGATTCCGAAATGGACTCCATGTCGGTCAACCAAGTGTTTTCGTTGGTTGACTTACCCGCTGGTGTAAAAGCCATCGAGTGCAAATGGATCTTCAAGAAGAAGATTGACGTGGATGGAAATGTCCAGATTTATAAAGCCAGGTTGGTGGCAAAAGTTTTCAGACAAGTTCACGGTGTGGATTACGATGAAACCTATTCACCAGTGGCTATGATGAAATCTATTCGGATTCTACTAGCAACTGCAGCTTTTCATGATTATGAAATTTGGCAGATGGACGTGAAAACCGCCTTCCTGAATGGAATTCTGGAAGAGGATGTGTATATGACACAACCTGACGGTTACATAGATCCAAAGAATGCTGGGAAAGTATGCAAGCTTCATAAATCCATTTATGGATTGAAGCAAGCATCGAGGAGCTGGAATCTTCGTTTTGATGAAGCGATCAAGCAATTTGACTTCATCAGAAACGAAGAAGAACAATGCGTGTATAAGAAAACTAGTGGGAGCAAGATAGTATTTCTTATTCTGTATGTCGATGACATATTGCTTCTCGGAAATGACATTCCAATGCTGAAGTCCGTAAAGGACTGGCTTGGAAGTTGTTTCTCCATGAAAGACATGGGTGAAGCCGCATACATTCTTGGAATCAGGATCTACCGGGATAGATCTAGAAGGCTGATAGGCTTGTGTCAAGACTCATACATTGACAAAGTCCTACAAAGATTCAGCATGAAAGATTCCAAGAAGGGCTTCACGCCAATGGTACATGGCACAACGCTAAGCAAGAAGCAGAGCCCTACGACGGCTGCTGAGCTTGAGCGCATGAAGAATATTCCTTATGCATCTGCAATAGGATCTGTCATGTATGCCATGATCTGTACTCGTCCTGATGTTGCTTATGCATTGAGCATGACGAGTAGATACCAGTCAAATCCAGGTGAAAACCATTGGATTGCCGTAAAGAATATCTTGAAGTATCTAAGACATACTAAGGATAAGTTCTTGGTGTACGGCGGAAGTGATGTGCTTAAAGTCAGTGGATTCACGGACGCAAGTTTCCAGACAGACCAAGATGATTTCCGGTCACAGTCCGGTTATATCTTTTGTCTGAATGGCGGTGCAGTCAGTTGGAGAAGCTCCAAGCAAGACACCGTTGCTGATTCCACTACAGAAGCTGAATATATCGCCGCCTCAGAAGCTGCGAAGGAAGCTGTTTGGATACGAAAGTTCATTATTGAACTAGGTGTGATACCAGATGCGGCTGAGCCTCTGGCACTGTTTTGTGATAACAATGGTGCTATTGCTCAGGCAAAGGAACCAAGATCACACCAGAAATCCAAGCATGTTCTAAGAAGATTTCACTTGATACGTGACATCATTAATAGAAAGGAAGTCAAGATCAGCCGAGTTCAAACAGATGATAACGTCGCTGATCCGTTGACAAAGCCACTCCCAAGGCCTAAGCTCGAGTTCCTGACTGAAGCTGTAGGCATTAGAGACATTGAAATGTAATCTAAATTTGAGTGGGAGTTTAAGGGCTTTATTTAGTTATTTTGATATGTTCTTGTAAAACATTCTTATGTTTAATGAAATTATTATTTCAAGATTATTTTAACTGTGATGAAATAATCGTTCCAAAGTGATATAAACCATTTTATAGGTCATCGAAGTAAATGACTTGATCTTGAGTTATCAAAGTCATTTAGCTTGATCATGAGACCCTATATTTGATAAATGACTTATATCATTATGTCCCTAGTCGAAGGTTGTTGAAATTGGAACACCAACAACCGTGTGAGACTGGATTGGTACGTGACTTATGACAAAGTCTCAGTGTGTCATAGATGCGCGGCATCAAAGTCAGTACATAGGTGTATGTTGGGGAACATACGACCGGACAAGACCCGCTTATAAGAACTCTTCAGGATATTTATATCTGTGTCATAAGAGATTCTTACTACGACTATAGAGTATAGTCCTTAGACCTGAGTTCGCATGCATGTGACTGCACATGGACTGATGCACTTTGATCATTGTCTAACGCTGTCGTTCTGCGATAGTTATAAGGACCTTGTTTGGGTACATTATGAAATGAGTAGTTTACAGTGATGGAACAAGACGGGATTTGTCCCTCCAATATAAATGGAGTGAATATCTCTAGGCCAATCGGAGATTTGAATACTGAAAATGCATGGCCATGCTCAAACGGACTGTCCCGAGTCGTTTGGATTGTCAGTATCGAATCAGAGTCCGATGAACAAGATTAGGCTTTATAAGGATGACACTAATCTTGCCTTATGACTAATCGAGATATTGAGACAAAAGGATTATGAATACAGAGATTCCAGTACAAGTGGGAGATTGTTGGAATTGTGTCAAGTAATCTCGGTACTGTCTCTAGAAAGTAAGAGTATGTCAAAGATCAGACATAAGTCATATAATACTGGGGGTCATGATGGCTTGCTAGAGTCCGCTCATGATCTATAAGTCTTGGACTTATTGCCTCTATTATATGATCCCATATGGGTCACACGCCTAAGCTAACAGGAAAATGTGTAGGAACGGCTTAGCAGAAGTACGGTAAAAGTGCTAGGCATTTACTGTACTTAGAGAGAATAAAAGGGTTTAGCCATTGTGTGTCGATCGATGCACATGATGTGTCGATCGACACAGTGCGCGAACGGCCAAATGGCCCAAGAGGAATCGGACGAGTTTTATAAATAAAACTCGAGTCTGTTTTCTTCTTTAACCCTAGCCCCCTGCGATTTCCTCTCTCTCTCTGCGCCTCCTTCCCTACTGGTCTAGCAGCCGTTTTCTGTGATCGCGTGTGTGAGCCTTTGGAGGATTCATCTCTCGGTGTTTCTCTGATCTCTGACCTGTTCTCTCCTTCCGCTGCAATTAACAGGTAAAAGGTGAGATCATTAATTGTTTCTATTCGAGAAGAACCTAGATCAGCATGTTTAGGATAATCTGAATCAGAGAATTGAATCAGGATTCATCTAAACATTCCTTCACTAACCAACTTTCGTTGTGAGAATTCACTAAGTCTAATAGCGGAAATCCAAATTTCTTTGTAATTCCTAACAGATTAAACTAGCTTTAAGATTAAGTTCGATATGTTCACAATTCAATTAAACCAAATTTCTTTGCGAGTAATTCAATTGCTCAACCTAAATAGTTCAGATTCTAAACCACACTTTCGTGTCAATTTAACAACCTAAGATCTAGATTCTAAGTGATCAGGTCAGAAACTAGTGTTAAGCACAATTTAGATTGAAGAACAAATATGATATGAATCCTTAACTGAAATAAATGAATCTAGCAATTCATGAAATCCCTATGAGAATCCCTAAACCTAACTATGAATCTACTCAGACATAGATAATGAAAACATAATCAATGAAATAATAGATTGCATAAATAAAGAGTAAAGATAGGGGTTCGAATTCTTCTCCAAAAAGCAGAAAACAGTACAGGATTAGATCAGCCCCAAAAGCTCTAAAATCTCTATGCTCAAAGTATGAAAGCGTAACGTAAGCATCTGTCAAAACGTATCTAAAAACTGATGTAAAAACCTAAATATATAAGCTAATCACGTCTTGGGGCTTCTTTGTAATTATCAGAAACTTCTGGGCAAAACTGTAAATTCTGCATTCTTCATTAAACCGCCGAGGAAGGCCCATCTCGCTCGTGTGTCGATCGATGCACAATGTGTGTCGATCGATGCACTCCTCTGTTTTGGACAGTGAACTCTATCTCTCGGGTCAAAGCACCAAAATGCTCCAAAAAGCTCCATAAACTCCAAATCCACTCCAAACGTGCATATACCTAATAACACATGTAAAAGACTCTAAAGAAACACCAAAAGACTCTAAAACATACTTATATCATGGTCTAAAACCGGTAAAAACCATGATATATCAACTCCCCCACACTTAGCCTTTGCTTGCCCTCAAGCAAAACAGAGCACTAAAACATGGTGAAGAGGTTTGAAAACTTTCATAAACTCTTTTCATCCTAGAAGCAACAACACTCAGATTCCCCTTAGTAAGCCACTGAAAGAATAACCTGCAAGATATCAAGACCAACATATACTTCCCCCACACTTAGAAACTGTCCTAAGTAAACTCCACAACCACCTTCAAGCATTCAAATTCATCCTACTGGCTTTTATAAGCTATTAAGTGCGGTCTCACCTAAGTATTATCGATCAAAGGGCACATGGATTCTTACTCTGTCAGCTCTAGACCACCATACTATCTTTTTCTGGTTCCTTTCTTCTCTTTTCCCTTCCTTAGCATTCTGATTTTTCCCCATTGGATATCATTTTTTTTATCAGTGCTCTTCCCGTTATGTGGTGTACTTTGGACACATTCCATGAATGCACAGGAGGTAATAGTGGTAGCTACCACTACCGTGACCACTTCGGAGCTACTAGCTCATCCTCAATTTATTATTCTCTTTTTTTTTACTTTAAGAGAAGGGGAGAAGGGAACCATACTCGGACAGGTTTACAAGCTGTGTCAGAACTAACAGAGGAGTCCGACTCAAGGTATACCAAGCCCGTAGGTGAGAAAATTAAGTCAAATTAAGGGTGAAGTCAGTAAAGGATCCTCTGATACCTGAAGTGATGTGGGTGTTCTCAGTAGGTTGATCCGTGTTGGGTTTTCTAATAGTCATAGATAGATCCTGCAACTTCATTCCAATGGTCACTTAAGTTCCTGCAAGTGCTGTTAACTTCTCAAAAATTCACTGTTTCTTACTTAAACAGTTTTGACTCAATAAAACAAAATTTTGAAAAATAGGACTGACTCTAAGAAAACAGAAAGATAAAAGTCAGTACCACCTCCCCCACACTTGAAACACACTGTCCCCAGTAGTGTCAAGCTAAGGATTGGTAAAAGAAAGTAAAAATGTTAGTGGATGAGTTAAGTTCTGTCTGATTTTTTTACCTGTCTCGCACATGCATCGATCGTTACGCATAAATGCGACAATCGTTGCAAGGCGATTGCGATATGTCGATCGTTGCTCAGGTCCGCAACGATCGCTGCAATGCGATTTTCGTGTTGTGACGATCGCTGCATTGCGATTGTCGAGACCAGTCAGCAAGTTAGTCCGTGAGAAAATCTCAATTTTCAAACCTGAAAGCTGAAAATCAATGCAAACAAGCAAAATCAGAGCAACAGATAGTTCAAATGCAAGCATATCATCCAAACATAAGTATCCTAAGAAAATCAAAAGAAAAAATACAAAAGAAAAACAGAAATATAGAACTGTAATCTGAAAATGCCACTACTCTCACTCGTCATCTATGCCATCATAGCGATCAGTATTGCTCGAAAGAACATGAGTCGGAGAGCGCTGTCTACGTCGACTGGAAGGAACAGGCTGATGAATCTGTGGTTGTCTCCTGCAAGTGCAGCCACGCATGAAGTCCAAGATGCTCCGTAAAATACCATCCTGACGCTCTCTTCACTCTGTCTCAGACATCTCACTGAAAGGTACTGAAAGCTCAGGATAAGGGCCAATACCATGTGCAGCAGGAGCATGTGCAGAAGAAGAAGAAAGGCGTGTAGAAGGCTCTCCCAGTGGATGAGCCAACGTAGGCACACTGCGCTGATCGCGCATAGGAGGCTGGAAACTCAAAGCAGCCAACGTATCAATCTTAGTCAGATCAGCAGCAGGAAGATCTATACAACGCTTCGTAGTGTTAGTGCCATAATAGACCCATATACGTCCCTCCTTCAACCATGTAGCACTCTGCAGGTGGGTAAAATCAAGGAACTCCTTACTGTCATCACACTCTGTACCCCTCTAAAGGGATCCAGCAATGCCTGAAGATGGGAGTAAGCAGACTCCCTAATGACTCAGTGTCCTTCCCATCGAATGGCTTCTTCTGCAATGACCACAAGTGATGAGCAAACACAGCTCCTATGTTGAGTCCTCTGGTGGGATCTCTCAAATCAGTGTCAGCAAACTGCTCCCTCAATCCAATGAAAAGCATCTCCAGATCATTCTTACGCATCTTGTTTGCTTCAGCTTTGCACAACAGAGTATATCCCAAGATGCGTAAGACATATCTGAGAACAGGATGCCTAACCTGAATCTGCTTTGTCATCCTCGAGCAATACCGACCATTACCAATGCAGTCCCAGAAAAACTGAGCTTCCAGTACATCCCACTCAAGAGACATACCGGTGCGTGTAGGCTCAACGCTGAACCCATATATACGGCAGATATCAAGAAGGGGAATCCGATACCTGACTCATAGGCACATGAAGGTAAAGATACATCCTGGAGCTCTCCTGCTCTCTGGATCAGGATAAATAACTCTGCAGGTGGCCAGCAACTGTCTCACCAGATCAGGATACAACTCATAGTGCTGCATAGGCATTGTCCCCAGACCAATGCCCTTAACCAATGCCAGCACCTGCTCATCAATGCCTAGACCTCTACAAGTCCAATAATCAGCAAACTTGGTCGGCTTAATCTTCATGTTACACCAGCCATTGGAGAGCAAAGTATCGAACTCGTCCCAGTGGTCATGCAGTGGCCTCTCTGTGAATGTGTCAGTCTTAAGCAGCTTATCAATCTCCATATCCCATACCTTGTCTGTCGGAATCTGCTCCTTATCCGCCTTAGGCCAAGGCAACTGTATTGCTTCCCGATCTCTCTGATAAGGCTCAGGATGTGGCGAGTCTCGAAGAAACCACTCAACTGGCGGATGAGGATGATTTGCAGCTGCTGAGGTAGCTTTGCGTTTGCGAGGTTGTCCGCGAGGAGGCATCTGCAATCAAAATAATAATGCATATTAGTCACGGCAGAACTCCCTGTGAAGTCACAATGCAACGACCGTTGCACAAGTGCAGTGATCGTTGCAAGGCGATTTCACAGTCGCCAAATAATCCTCCAAATCGTTTCAAAATTTGTTCCACAATCTCACAAACAACATTATTCCATCACCAATCAACCTAAATCAAGTCTATAACAGTACGGAATCATCATTCTCAAGCCAAAATCTTCTAATTCCAAAACCCTAAAATCAAATCCGAAAACGATGAATTTGAAGACCTTACCTCGGAATTGCTACGAATGGGTTATAGGAATTGATAAAGCGTGTAAAAATTAGAAGAATAACACTTCAAATCAATGAAAATGATGAAGAAATGAGTGATTTAGGGAGATGAGAATCGGGTTGTATGGACGGCGAAATGGGGAAGAAGAGAAGAGAGAAAAGGTTAAAGGCACTTACCTGGATCGTGGATGCAACGATCGTCGCTAGTGAACCGAATTGATTCCGGTTTAGCGTACGTGTACCTTTATTTTTCAATTGAACCAGATGCAACGACCGTTGCACAGGACCGCAACGATCGTCACAAGGCGATTTCATTTCTTCGTCATTTCTCCCTGCAACGACCGTTGCACATGTAAGCAATTTTCGTCACACATATCCAGACTCGTGTTCTGTAATGAAAACTCAGCAAAAACAAAAACAAAACGTAAAATCCTAAGAAAAACACCAAAATTAATAAGAAAAACACCAAAACCTAACAGTGGGTTGCCTCCCACTCAGCGCTTGTTTAAGGTCATTAGCTTGACCAGACTAACAAGATCAGGCTCCAGGAGATCTCGACAGAGATTGTGACTGCCTCTGCGCAAGTCTCCTCATCCAAGGTGGAGAGTAAGCAGTATCAGTGTGAGCTCGTCCAAGAAAAGACGGAATGAATTGTTCTCCAGGATCTAAAGCCAAAGTCTTACTCATCTGCTCTCCATATCCATCCTTAATCCTGAAGGTTTGCCCATCAATCTGCGGCTTGCGCAGCATATCCATCTCAAAGTGTAGAGGCTCATCTCCCAGATAGAGATCAATCAGATTGTTTCTTACACTGCTCCAGCTGTGGCTAAAACTGGTCTTCCCAGTATCAAAGCATCATCATGCTCACTGTCGTACTTAAGCACCAAGAAGTCTGTCGGAACCAAGTAGTTTCCAAATCTTACTAGGACGTCCTCAAGAACTCCTTCTGGAATCCTTATTGACCGATCAGCTAGGACAAGAGAGGTCTAGTGGGTGAAAAATCCATCATCCCCAGCTTCTCTGCCACAGAGTATGGCATGAGACTCCCAGCAGCTCCTAAGTCACACAAAGAACCATCCTCAAAAATAGAACAACTCAACACAAATATCCCAGGATCAGGTAGCTTCTTCGGGATCTTAGTTAGCAGCACTTCATTGATCTGTTTAGGGACCACTATCACCCAATCTTTCAGCATCTCGTCCAGTGGCAGCATCTTCTCCAAGTAACTCTGCGCACAAGGGTGATAAGATGGATCATCAGACTGTGGAATTTCTTCCAGCTTCTCATCCATCTCTTCCAGCTGTTTAAGCTCATCAATCTCCTGTTGAGTTATCTCAGACACTCCAGGGAATAGTCTATTAAGCTCTCGATCCGTCTCTGCATCAATGCCATGAGAATCAAGTGAATCTGTCTGTCACGGCATGCAATGATCGACGCAATAGGTGCATCGATCGATGCAGATGAGTTTTCACAGATTCCACCCGAGAGTTTTTCCTCAATTTCGAGTTTCTCAGGTTCTTCCACCAGTTCAGCTGTGTTTAACTCGAAATTTTTCACCTTGGTATGATCCATCATTGATATAAACTGACCAATCCTTGATGTGGGTGTCCATGACACTCTTTCCCTTAACAGAACTTGAAATTTGGCTCAATTGTGTGTCCAATTGCTTCACATGTGTACTTAAGGACTCAAACTTCCAATTAAGGTCCTCATACCCAACATCTAACTTCCTGTTGCAGTCCACAGCAATCTTAGTCTGCCCTTCCAGCAACTATTCCATCATAGCCTCTATCTTGCTCTCATGAGCATTAGCAGCAGGAGGTGTCTGATAAGAAGATGATCCATAAGTCCTCTGATTACCTTGCTGAAAAGGCTTCTGGAAACCAGCATTCTGTCCAAAGCCAGAAGAGTTTTGATTGCTTGTGAAAGAACTCTTCTGTCCACCATTGAAGAACCTATTACCTTGCTGATTATTAAACATGTTTCCTTGAAAACCAGATCCTCCAATGTAGTTCACATCCTCTTCATGACCATCTTCTTCTGCTTGGATCACTTCAACATCTTGAGCAAAATGGACAGCTTTCTTCCCATCCAACAGATTACAAACAGTATCCAACTTACTCATGATATTAGCTATCTCCAAATTATCTATCTTCCCACCAGACTCCTTCCTTCTCCTATCTGCAGTCTTGCAGCTATTACTGCTTACTAAGTTATCTATCAGTTGCTTAGCTTGCTCAGGAGTCCTAGTGTTGAAATTTCCATTGCTGGAATTATCCAACGCAGTCTGGTAAGGGAGATCTATACCTCTAAAGAAAATACCCAGTAATGTTACTTCAGTGAATCCATGATGCGGGCAGTCACGTTGGTACTTCTTAAATCTCATCCAGGCAGTCTTAAGAGGCTCTATAGGACCTTGGGAGAAAGTGAGAATGTCCTGTCTCGAGTGATCAGAGCGAGCATCATCATAGAAGTGTCTCAGAAACTCACTCTTAACAACATCCCAAGTAGTAAACTTCCCAGGTGGAAGTTGTTTCAACCAAGCAGCAGCATCTCCAGCGAGAGAGTAGGGGAAGAATTTGAGAAACAGATAGTCATAGTTCACTCCATCATACTTCTTCCCTGTGACTACTGTAGGATTATGTGTTTTTCCATGGTTCAATTCCCAAATTGCAACCTAGCACATAATCTTAACCAGATCTAGGTTCTTGTAAATGAATCATAAACACAAACCTGGACATTACCTTTTGCAGCGGAATGGTGGTGATGTCGAGATCAACGAGAACAGATGAGTACCTGTTCCTCCTTTGGTATCCACACTCTTACAAGCAGGGATGGCTGCTAGACCGGATGGAATCAAGACAGAGAGAGAGAGACGATTGGGAGGAGAGAGAGCCGCGGCCACCAGCTCCAAAAATCGCAGACCAAAAAGAATTCCAGGGTTTCTCAACCCTTGTTGCAATCTTATTTCACTAATGGGCCCAAGTTTAATTAATTAATTAAACTAATGGCTCATTAATGAGTCTTTTGGGTCCAAGACACAAATCAGACAAAAGCCCATTTGTTGTCTGCCCAACTCTCTGTACAAATACAGTAAATGCCTTAGCATACTTACCGTATTAATTCCATCTTAACTTTCCCGTTAGCTATGGTGTGTGACCCTTTGGGATCATACAATACTGGTAATAAGTCCTAAACTTATAGATCAAGAGCGGACTCTAGCAAGCCATCATGATCACCCAGTATTTATGACTTATGTCTGATCTCGACATTTATCATACTTTCTAGAGATAGTACAGTAGATTTCAGGACATTCCCAACAATCTCCCACTTGTACTGGAATCCTACATTCCCTAGTCCTTTTGTCTCAATATCTCGATCTGGCATAAGGCAAGATGCGTGTCATCCTTATATAGCCAGACCATGTTCATCGGACCAGATTTGATACTGACAATGCAAACGACTTGGGCAAGTCCGTTTGGGAGTGGCCACTCTCTTACCAGCTATCAAGTCTCCGATTGGCCTAGAGATATTACCTCCGTTAAACGGCAGGGACAAATCCCATCTTGTTCCATCACTATGAACTACACGCTTCATAATACACCCAACCAAGGTCCTTATAGCTCCCAGTTACGAAACAGCGTTAGACAATGATCAAAGTGCATCAATCCATGTGCAGCCACATGCATGCGAACTCAGGTCTAAGGACTATACTCTATAGTCGTATATGAGAACCTCTTATGACACAGATATTAATATCTTGTAGAGTTCTCATCAGCGGGCCATGTCCGGTCATATGCTCCCCTACATATACCTATGTGTCGACTTTGATGCCGCGCATCTATGACCCCTCGAAACTTGGTCATAAGTCTCAACACAATCTAGTCTCAAGTGGTTGTTGGTGTTCCAATTTCAACAACCTTCGACTATGGACACTATGATTTATGTCATTTCGTTAAATATGGGGTTTCAGGATCAAGTCTTACTCATGTACTTCGATGGCCCATATATAATGACATGAATCATTTTGGAACGATTATTTATATCACAGTCAAAATAATCCAGAAATCATAGATTTCATAAACATAAAATATTATGTTTACATGAACCTTTCAAAACAACTAAGTAAAGCCCTTTACAAACTCCCACTGAAATTAAGACTACATCTTAATTTCACTCATCCTACAGCTACAGTCCGCGACTCGTGCTTAGGCATAAGGAGTGGCTTCGTTAATAGATTAGCAACGTTCTCATTCGATGAAACTTGCTTATCTACTTAACACCTCTGTCATTTATCTCACGGAATAGGTTATACCTACCCTCAAGGTGTTTGGACCTCTGATGTGCAGCTAGTCTCATCTATGCTGGGAATCACATCAAGTTCAGTGATGAACTCTTCTTTCCAAACAACCTCTTTCGCCGCTTCTCAAGCTGCGAAATGTTCAGCTTAAGTCATGGAGTCAGCAACAGTGCCTTGCACCGCCAGTCAGACACAAGATATAGCCGGACTGTGACCGGGAATTATCTTTGTCTATTGGAAACTTGCCTTTCAGACTCTATCGACTTGTAGCACCTCACTTTCTCCGTAAATCAAGAATTTATCCTTAGTATTCCTCAAATACTTTAGGATATTCTTTACGGCAATCCAGTGATTCTTTGCTGGATTTGACTGGTCTTTACTTGTCTTGCTTAACATTAAAACAACATCAAACAAGTACGTTTCATGGCATACATGATAGATCCAATTGCCGACGCATATGGAATCTCATCCATGCATTCAAGCTCAGCAGATATCGTAGGATACTATTTCTTGCTTAACATATTGCCATGTGACATTGGCATAAAACCCTTCTTGGAGTGCTGAAAACGTGTAGGACTTTGTCAATATAAGAATCCTGACTTTGTCCTACCAGCTCTTTTGAATCTCTATCTTTAGATCCAATATCTAAGAACATACGTGGCTTTATCCATGTCAATCATAAAACCAACTCCCAAACCAGTCCTTTACCGACTGCAGCATTGGGACGTTATATCCGAGAATCAGTATGTCATCGACATACACTATGAGAAATGCAATATTGCTCCCACTTATCTATTAGTAAACGCACAGTTCCATTTCGTTCCTGTTCAAGTCAAAACCTTGACTACTTCAACAGAACGAAGATTCCAACTCCGATATGTTTGCTTCCATCCATGAATGGATCGATGAAGCTAACTTACACAAAATGTAATTTTTCGGAGTCCGGGCTCACTTTCGCTTCTTTGAATTTCGCAGATTCGTCGCTTTCAATGATCATCAGATCATGCGAACTTTCAATGATCATCAGGTTCAACTAATGACGAGAAATCACTCTCGGATTAGTGACTGATTCATTCATATCTGCGAACTTCAGGCTCTACAGGTGTAGATTCTACAGAAATCTGTAAATCCATCCGTTGCTCTCCCTCAATAGGTTGAGCAGCCTCCTGTATTTCTCGAATTTCTTCGAGTTATACTTTTACTCCCACTGTTCTTCTTGAAAGTAACTTCCCTTCTTAGAAAACAGAATGGACGTAAAAGTAACAAGCCTTGGTTTCCCTAGGACAACCAGTGAAGTAGCACAACTACAAATACTCAGTAAAGACGAATTTGGATCGATTCCAATCCACATTTACGTGGTGTCTTTCAACTGATATTGGTGGAACTATTTCAGCGTAAACTTAGATATTTCTAGAGCGTTATTCTTAAAGAATATCATGGAAGATTCGTGTGACTCATCTTTAATCATTTCTAATAAGATCTGATTCTTTCTCACAGAAACACCTCCAGGTTTTCAGGAGAAATGAGCTGTGAAACGATTTCACACTCATTCAGATGATCACAAAATCAATGACTTAAGTATTCTCACTCGTGATCTAATCCAGAGTCTTAATACTTATGTCATTCAGATTCTATACTTCATTCTGGAACTCTTTCGACCATGTCAAAGAATTCCGACTTGTGTCTCATCAAATGAACACAGTCACACTCACTGAAGTAATCAGTAGAGACAATGAAGTACATGAAATTTTCTCTGGCATTACTGCTCATCGGACCTCATACATGAGTATGTTCAATCTCCAATAAGCCTTTGGGCCTTTCTCTAGCTCGGCTAAGATGGGCCCTTTGTCTTTTGGTCCAGTAAGCAGAATTCAAGTCTCATAAGATATCCATTCAAATGAGCCCAAAAGTCCATAACTATGGGGTTTCTGAATCCGATTTACTCTATTTGACCAAAACATTTATGCCAAGAAAAATCAGGTTTAATTCATCAGATTTAAACCAATTCGGTATTTATGTTATATTTAGGCACTCTTTGGTTTAAGATATAAAACCCATTCCTTGAATAGGGTGCTACAATTAACATTTCATTAAGATCAAAAGAACAAAACTTGTCTTTATCAAAATGAAAAACATTCAAATTCTTCACAAGAAAATGAAAAACAACTCTGCTTAAAGCAGGTACATTGTAGCAATTACTTAATACAAAATCAAGCCTCAAAGGCATCTACAAGTGAAAACCCTACGGCTGAGGCAGCATCAATTGCTCCTTCCAGACACGCAGTTCCACTTGCCCTTCCTTCAACGTTTTACTGTTGCTCAGGCTCTGCATATTATAACAAATATCAGTGCCACAACCAGTATTCAATACCTATAAGGTATAACTTGAAGTAATAACATGAATACCTGAGGAAGTAGTCTCATACATCGACTTCAACTCCTCATAATCTTCCATGAATTTAATGCAATCTCTCTTCCAATGCCCAGTCTCTTTACAGTAGCAGCACTTATCAACGTAAGAGGTATCTGACTCGGGCTCAGAAGACACGCGCTTGCCATGATTTAAAATCTGGACAACTTTGTCTTCACCCTTGTCAGCATTAGGTTTAGTAAACCTACCCTTCTCATTCATGAGATTGTACAGGGTACTCTTCACGTTTGGCTCAACTGTCTTGAGCATATCATACAGTTCAGTCAACGTCTTCGTTAAGCCTTTCTTGATATAGTTCCTTACGAACTTATCATAGCTTGACGGCAGTGACTGCAGAATGATCTCAGTTGCCAATTCCTGGCTAACTGGATAATCCAGTTTCCTCAGGTTATCAATGTAACCCATCATTTTACTGACATGAGGACTTACTGGATGATCATTTGGTAGCTTGCAGCTAGTGAGAGATTTAACCAACTGGTATCTCTCCACCCTTACCTGCTCCTGAAATCTCAATTTCAGGTTGCTGATCATCTCTATTGGCGACTCCATGTTCTCATATTGCTTCAGCAAATCTGAGTCCATGGTAGCCAATATCAGACCACGCACATCTACCGCATCATTATAATGCTTATTCCAAGCATCATATACTGCATGAGAGGCATTGGACCCGATCCTCTCGGGGAGAGCTCTCTCAAGGACATAGTCCTTTCTCTCCTGCCTGAGGACTAGCCTCAGGTTCCGCGACCAAGTCAAGAAATTTGATCCGTTCAGTTTGTCCATCTCAAGGACAGACCGGATCGAGAAAGTGTTTTGATTGTTTGTGCTATTCATAACTGAAATATAGAGATAAATAGAGTTTTAGTAATTTAGTTCATAAAAGAGTAATCTTAATAACTTATAAGAAAACTCGCATTGCATTCAAAATTTCTTTGTTTAACCTCATAAGAATGCAATGATTCCGAGACCCATGTTCAGCTAAATCCAAAGTGGGCCACTGGCCGTCACTCAGAAGTAGCTTTACTTGGTAAGCATACACACAGCTAGTTATATCCAATAACTCTCGGTTGTGAATTGGGCCCAAGGCCCAATACACCAGATGTCTAAAGGCCCGGGACTCCCGATGGCCCAGTCAAGGAAACCAATCTCTTACAGCCAAATAATCACTAAAGTCTGGGACTCCCAATGAAATTAATGACTATATACTACTTTACTTACGCGAAAACAGATACCTCACACTGTAAGCCATATCTGTAATCGAATAAGCGTTAAGTAGCTGACAAGATTGGAAAGACATCCAAGCTTGATATTGTTTTTGAGGATTTTCAGTTTTATTTCCAAAAATAGAAGATTACTATTTTGTGAAACTTACTTATTTTAGAAACTTTCTAAATTTAGTAACATACTAAAAATAGAAATTTCTAATTTAATATTTTATAAATGTTTTGGGATTGGGTCACAAATTATAGGCCCAATTCTTGGCCCAAGACCATAGAATTCCAGTTGGCCCAATAATTTGACATAACCGATTCGGTTTATTAATTCTGGTCCAAGACCAAATTAACTATCAAAACCATCGGTTATTTACTAAACCAGACCAGCTCTAAATTATTTGGTCCAACCAAATCAAACTTAGACCAGCCTTCGGTTTAGGTTAAAATTCAATTTTTTTTTGAATTTCAATCCGGTTTAACCAGAAATTAAATAATACCATGTATTAAATAATTTCCAGCAAACCGCGATTTGGGTTAACCGCTTGAACCACCAATTAAATTGGATCGGTTCAGTTAAATCCAAAACCGGGAAGAAACACCTAGTGTTTTAGCCAATTTGACCTAACTTGCGGTTTAAGGCTTAAAACACTCGATTAACCGCCAATTAAATGGACCGGTCTAATCGGTGCGGTTTGGGGTAACGAACCGCGAAGCTCGGTTTAACCGATTGACTATTCGCGGGACGTAAAATTTAACGGGCCAAACGATCGGATCCATGATCCAACTCGGCCCATTAACGCATGATCCGTTACACGCGTTCGATCGCCGCGATCCATCTCGATCACACGGCCTCTCGATCACTTACGGCATCACGGCATCACGGCATCACTCGGCGACGATCCATGCGATCCATGATCACACGATCCCTCAGCCTTGCGACTCCGTATCACTCGGCCCATGAACGATTGATCATTGACTTGCGGCTCACCCACATGCCGTGATCACATGATCATCACACGATCATGCGGCATTCTTTTTCTCAGCCCATAACATGATCACAACTTGCGATCGAATTAGGGCAAAGAAATACGGCCGAGACTCACCGATCGATCACGTGGCATACACACGATCACGTTGCCGTGATCCAATGATCCGAGATCATTGTGTACACGCGATCGCCGGCCCTAATCATTAGTTAACCTTGCGGCTTACGTCAAAATGCCATACCTTTGATCCGAGACCAAATGATGGCGATTGATTAGGGTTTATTTATGATTTCAATCAATTAATCATCATTAAATCGATTCAAAAACCATTAAAACATTCATATGATCCAAATTACAAGAATCTAACGAACCTAAAGCTCTGATACCACTGTAGGATTATGTGTTTTTCCATGGTTCAATTCCCAAATTGCAACCTAGCACATAATCTTAACCAGATCTAGGTTCTTGTAAATGAATCATAAACACAAACCTGGACATTACCTTTTGCAGCGGAATGGTGGTGATGTCGAGATCAACGAGAACAGATGAGTACCTGTTCCTCCTTTGGTATCCACACTCTTACAAGCAGGGATGGCTGCTAGACCGGATGGAATCAAGACAGAGAGAGAGACGATTGGGAGGAGAGAGAGCCGCGGCCACCAGCTCCAAAAATCGCTTCATGACCATCTTCTTCTGCTTGGATCACTTCAACATCTTGAGCAAAATGGACAGCTTTCTTCCCATCCAACAGATTACAAACAGTATCCAACTTACTCATGATATTAGCTATCTCCAAATTATCTATCTTCCCACCAGACTCCTTCCTTCTCCTATCTGCAGTCTTGCAGCTATTACTGCTTACTAAGTTATCTATCAGTTGCTTAGCTTGCTCAGGAGTCCTAGTGTTGAAATTTCCATTGCTGGAATTATCCAACGCAGTCTGGTAAGGGAGATCTATACCTCTAAAGAAAATACCCAGTAATGTTACTTCAGTGAATCCATGATGCGGGCAGTCACGTTGGTACTTCTTAAATCTCATCCAGGCAGTCTTAAGAGGCTCTATAGGACCTTGGGAGAAAGTGAGAATGTCCTGTCTCGAGTGATCAGAGCGAGCATCATCATAGAAGTGTCTCAGAAACTCACTCTTAACAACATCCCAAGTAGTAAACTTCCCAGGTGGAAGTTGTTTCAACCAAGCAGCAGCATCTCCAGCGAGAGAGTAGGGGAAGAATTTGAGAAACAGATAGTCATAGTTCACTCCATCATACTTCTTCCCTGTGACTACTGTAGGATTATGTGTTTTTCCATGGTTCAATTCCCAAATTGCAACCTAGCACATAATCTTAACCAGATCTAGGTTCTTGTAAATGAATCATAAACACAAACCTGGACATTACCTTTTGCAGCGGAATGGTGGTGATGTCGAGATCAACGAGAACAGATGAGTACCTGTTCCTCCTTTGGTATCCACACTCTTACAAGCAGGGATGGCTGCTAGACCGGATGGAATCAAGACAGAGAGAGAGAGACGATTGGGAGGAGAGAGAGAGCCGCGGCCACCAGCTCCAAAAATCGCAGACCAAAAAGAATTCCAGGGTTTCTCAACCCTTGTTGCAATCTTATTTCACTAATGGGCCCAAGTTTAATTAATTAATTAAACTAATGGCTCATTAATGAGTCTTTTGGGCCCAAGACACAAATCAGACAAAAGCCCATTTGTTGTCTGCCCAACTCTCTGTACAAATACAGTAAATGCCTTAGCATACTTACCGTATTAATTCCATCTTAACTTTCCCGTTAGCTATGGTGTGTGACCCTTTGGGATCATACAATACTGGTAATAAGTCCTAAACTTATAGATCAAGAGCGGACTCTAGCAAGCCATCATGATCACCCAGTATTTATGACTTATGTCTGATCTCGACATTTATCATACTTTCTAGAGATAGTACAGTAGATTTCAGGACATTCCCAACAACTATGTCCTCAAACTCATCAATATGATCCATTGGCTGCTCATTAGGGAAACCATGGAAGGCATTCTGCCTCAGAATAGAGTAGTAGATGGTCTTGATCTCGAAGTCATTCCTCTCAAAACCAGGAGGTACAAGTGCTGACCGGTTAGCATGAAACTCATCCGGACGGTTATAGTCAGCTAAGGTCCTCTCATGAAAAACCACCTGTCTCTGGCCTTGTCCTTGTGCTTGTCGCGGTTCAGGCTCAGGCTCGGGTTCAAGTTCAGGGATAACATTCCCTTCAGCATCAATCCTATGCCCAGCAGCATTTTACGGATTGTTATGTCGGTCCCTCAGGACACCTTGAGCATCGGGCTTCAGAATCAGACGTTCTTGAACCATTCTTGATCTTTGAGTTTTCCTGTTAGTTCTCTCTAGTCTAGCAAGCTCTTCAAGTCTGAGATTAACGAGATTCGAGTTCGGATTACTTTTGGTATCACGCGTCTGCATAAACCGTCTGTAATCGCAGTGCAACGATCAATGCTTAGAGGCAACGATCGATTCAACTCTAGTCGCCTTGTAACGATCGACACAAACGGATGCAACGATCGATGCCAAGCGAATGTCAAACCTGCGACAGAGAAAAACAGAGAAAATTTATTAGTAACAAAAAACAAAAAAATAAAAATCCTAGTTTAAACTAAGTTCAAATCTATCGAAGACTCAAAAGAGTCCCCGACAACGGCGCCAAAAACTTGATAGGGTCAAGAATTAATCTTATTCTACTGCAAGTGCACAATTAATGCAATTATAGTATGTAGGATATCGAATCCACAAGGACTCTAGGCAATGATAGATTTAAAAACAGTCGAGTTAAACTAGGTGAAAGTATGTGAGAAACTAAAAGCAAAACAGAAAAGTAAATCAGGTTGCAAGATTGGTTTGAAGGCAATTAACTAAAAGCGCTAAGTCTAGGGAGTTCTCAGGAAATCAGACAAGCAGATCAGATAATCAGTCAGGATCAAATTAAGTACGGTTCTAGAACTCAAACACGGAATTAGAACTAACCAACTTTCGTTGTGAGAATTCTCTAAGTCTAATAGCAGAAATCCAAATTTCTTTGTAATTTCTAACAGATTAAACTAGCTTTAAGATTAAGTTCGATATGTTCACAATTCAATTAAACCAAATTTCTTTGCGAGTAATTCAATTGCTCAACCTAAATAGTTCAGATTCTAAACCACACTTTAGTGTCAATTTAACAACCTAAGATCTAGATTCTAAGTGATTAGGTCAGAAACTAGTGTTAAGCACAATGTAGATTGAAGAACAAATATGATATGAATCCTTAACTGAAATAAATAAATCTAGCAATTCATGAAATTCCTATGAGAATCCCTAAACCTAACTATGAATCTACTCAGACATAGATAATGAAATCATAATCAATAAAATAATAGATTGCATAAGGCTAAGTGTGGGGGTGTTGATATATCATGGTCTAAAACCGGTAAAAACCAATGATATTATTCGGAAAATTAAAGAAGTTTCGTTTAATCCAAAACAAGTTAAGATTAGGGACTATGTCAGAGGTAAGGTTGTTTTTGATGTTTCAAAACCCATGCGTAGATCGAAAGTAGTGAATTTACTATATGGAGGTAAAGAACTGGTTTTGTATCACTATGAACATGTTCAGAAGATGTTACTCATGTCAAAGGTTAAATCACTCGCAATAGAAATACCTTGTATTGGTGTTGCATTCAGAAGTTGTTGTAAAATCAAATTTGTTGATAGGTAGTGGGGTGGAAAAATTGAAAGATAAGTTTCTAAAGAAGGGTGATCCTATATTCAGGTTTTTAAAGGAAGATCAAGTTAGGAATCAATCCTACTACTAGTATACATAGGCTTGCACTTGAAGTCTTATAAGGAATGCGTTAATATTTGATAGTGGCCAGTGAAGATGAAAAGCTTATTCGGGTGGAACATGTGAGGAATTCTTTTGCAGAGGTTCAAAAGATCTGATTCTGAGTAAATCTATCCTTTCAAATAGAACAATCTTTGGTGGTTACAAAGGATCTAAATAGAGGAAGGGGATGTTTTTATTAATGACATCTCAGGGGCTTCTTCCATAAATATGGTCGTGTGGGATCAGGCGATAAACTCATGGCAGCGGCTATGATGGCACGTGAGACTCCTTTAGAGAGGTAGAGAGAGGCATTTCAGGAAGGTGATATAACTATGGTGGACTGTGATGTTTCCTCGTCACCCTTTGTGGTTGGTTCAACGGCTTATGAAATTGGTTCTTTTAAACCTAAACCTTCCATGACTAACCGAAAATGGAAATCCAAGGAAAAGTCTATGTGTATCAACAAGACGCCCAAAAGGTCGAGAATCTAGTGCTAGACCATAATATGTGGTTCTAAAACCAGGTGCAGAGGTGGTGGTAGTAGCAAGAGACGAGTGGTGTTGGATAATTCATCTCGTCAAAAGTCGCAAAGCGCAACAATCAAGAGATGCTCTCAAATCAGGGTCCGTCTACCACCTAATGAGAATCATAAGTTGGAACTGTTAAAGTTTGGGGTGGACTAAGATTTGGCAATTCCTAGGAAATATCATTTTCCATAGATGATGCTTGATGGAGACAATAAACAAACATAATGCATTAGTAGATCTTCAATAATTTATGGGCTACAATTTTTATATATTATAGACCTAGTTGGTATATCTGGCGGTTAGCTCTTTTTGGAAAAAAACGTCCAATTAGACTTAAAATTTGTAAATAAGAACATCATGGATATAGCGGTTCAGTTTGGTGACATCATCTTTTTGTTTCATGTATGTATAGCAATATGAATGTTAAGTTCATAAGTACTCTCTCCGCTTCATATTAAGTGTCGTTTTAGAGTTTAAATTTTGTTTCATTATAAGTGTCGTTTTATATTTTTAATGCAGTTTTAACTAAGTTTTCCGTTTTATCCATATTTTTAACTTAATACTAAGTGTGAACATATTATAGATATAACTAATGAAGGATAAAATAGAAAATTTAAATGTTTTCTTAATATGTGCGAAAAAACCTTAAGCGACACTTATGAAATGGAGAGAGTGTTTTTTAAGAGAAGCTATATAGAATTAGTGTGAACATGAAATAGTTGTGGTGTATGTTGATAGGTTATAAGTTTTACCCTATACTAACTGCAAGTGCACAGTATATCAATGTAGTACTTAGGGATCGAATCCACGAGGACTCTAGGCAACGATAGGATTAGAACTAAAAAGATTAAACTAGGAGAAAGCAAATTGTATTAAAAAGCAAGCAAGAAAGTAAATCAGTAGCAAGTTGTGGTTGTAAGCAATAAACTAAGGGCGCTAAGTCTAGGGCGTTCTCAGGAAATCAGACAAGCATATAAATCATTCAGTCAGGATCTAACTAAGCTCAGTTCTAGAACTCAAACACAAATATAGAATTAACCAACTGTCGTTGCGAGAATTCTCTAAGTCTAAGTGCAGTAATCCAAATTCCTTTGTAATTACTAACAGATTAAACCAGCTTTAATTCCAAGTTCGATATGTTCACAATATAACTAAACCAAATTCCTTTGTGAGTAATTAAATTGCTCAACCTAAATAGTTCAAATTCTAAACCACACTGTCGTGTCAATTTAGTAACCTAAGATCTAGATTCTAAGTGATCAGGTTAGAACTAGCATTAAACACAATTTAGTTTGAAGAACATTCTATTGATGTGAATTCCTTAACTGAATTAATTATATCTAGCAAGTCATGAACCCTAAACCTAACTATGAAACTACTCAGACATAGAATATGAAGACATAATCAATGAATTAATAGATATCATAAAAGAGATTAGAATAATAAAAGGGTTCGAAACTTCTCCAAAAACAAAGTGTAGTACAGGATCGGATCAGCCCCAAAAGCTCTAAAAACTCTCTGCTCTAAGTTATGATAGCGTCCCTAAAACAAAATTCAAAAACCTAATTAAATAGCTAAAACACGTATTGGGGCTTCTGTGTAATTATCTGGAACTTCTGGGCATCTTTGCAATATCAGCATTCTTCATTAAACCGCCGAGATCTGGCCCAACTCGCTGTGAATCGATCAATGCTGATGTGCGTCGATCGACGCACTCCTCTGTTTCGGACAGTGAGCTTAAACTCTCGGATCAAAACTCCAAAATGCTCCAAATAGCTCCATAATCTCCAAATCCGCTCCAAACATGTGTGTACCTAATAAAACCTGTAAAAGACTCTAAAAGAACACCAAAAGACTCTAAAACATACTTATATCATGGCATAAAACCGGTAAAAACCATGATATATCAACTCCCCCACACTTAGCCTTTGCTTACCCTCAAGCAAAACAGAGAACTAAAACATGGTTAAGAGGTTTGAAAACTTTCAGAAACTCTTTTTGTCCTAGAAGCAACAACACTCAGATTCCCCTTAGTAAACCACTGAAAGAATCAACCGCAAGATATCAAGACCAACATGTACTTCCCCCGCACTTAGCAACTGTCCTAAGTAAACTCCACAATCAATCCAAGCAATTCAAATTCACCCTACTGACTTCTTTACAATATTTAAGTGCGGTCTCACCTAAGCATTATCGATCAAAGGGCACATGGATTCTTACTTTGCCAGCTCTAGACCACCATACTATCTGTTTCTGGTTCCTTTTCTTCTCTTTTCCCTTCCTTAGCATTCTGATTTTTCCCCATTGGGTATCATTTTTTTTTTTATCAGTGCTCTTCCCGTTAAGGGGTGTACTTTGGACACATTCCATGGATGCACAGGAGATGATAGTTGTAGCTACCACTCCCAGAAACCACTTCGGAGTTACTAACTCATCCTCAGTTTATTACTCTTTTTTTTTATGGAAGGGGAGAAGGGAACCATACTCGGACAGGTTTACAAGATGTGTCAGAACTAACAAAGGAGTCCGACTCAAGGTATACCAAGCCCTTAGGTGAGAAAATTAAAGTCAGGATTAAGGGTGAAGCCAGTAAAAGGATTCTTTGAATACCTGAATTGATATGGGTGTCCTCAGTAGGTTGATCCGTGTTGGGTTTTCTAATAGTCATAAATTGATCTTTCAGCTTCATCCCAATGGTTACTTAAGTTCCTGCAAGATATTGTTAACTCCTCCAAAATTTACTGTTTCTTACTTAAACTTGTTTTGACTCAATAATACAAATTTTTTGAAAAACGGACTGACTCTTAAGAAAACAGAAAGATAAAGTCAGTAGCTACCTCCCCCACACTTGAAACACACTGTCCCCAGTGGTGTTAAGCTAAGGGTTGGTAAAAGAAAGCAAAAAAGTTAAAGGATGTGTTGAGTTATGTCTGATTTTTACTTCTGTCGCACATGCATCGATCGTTGCTAGGCGATATTTCGTCGTGTGTCGATCGTCTCTCAGGACCGCAACGATCGCTGCAATGCGATTACTCGTGTTGTGTCGATCGACGCATTGCGATTTTGGAGAACAGTCAGCAAGTTAGCAGGTTAGTCCGTGAGAAATCATGAAATTTCAAACCTGCAAGCTGAAAACCACTGAGAACAGATAAAATCAAAGCAACTAATAGTCTCAAATCAATCACAGCATCCAAACATAAGTATCCTAAGAAATCAAAAGAGAAATGCAAAAGAAAAGTGAAAAAGAAATACAAAGAACCACAGTCTAGAGATGCCAATACTCAATCACTCGTCCTCCATCCCATCAATACGATCAGTACCACTCGAAGAACAGGGAGTCGGAGATCGTCGTCTGCGTCGAGAAGGTCCTGGATGGTGTATCTGTGGCTGTCTCCTGCAAGTGCAGGTACGCATGAAGTTCCAGATGACCCGTAGAATACCATCCTCACGCTCTCTCCACTCTGCCTCAGACATATAAACGTAAGGCATCGTAGGCTCGGGAAAAGGGCCAACATCATCGACAGGGGCAGCAGGTGCAGGCGCAGACGAAGTAGAAGCTCGTGTAGAGGGCTCTCCCAGCGGATGAGCCATAGAAGGAACTCTGCGCTGATCGCCCCTAGGAGGCTAGAATCTCAAGGCATCCAGCGTATCGATCTGTGTAAGACCAGCAGCAGGAAGATCCACACCACACTTCTCTGTGGCAGGGTCATAATAGACCCATATGCGTCCCTCCTTCAGCCATGTAGCACTCTGCAGATGGCTAAAATTAAGGAGCTCCATGCTGTCATTACGCTCCGTACCCTCTAAGGGAATCCTGAAATGTCTGAAAATGGGAGTAAGCAGACTCCCTAGTCTCTCAATGCCCACACCATCAAATGGCTTCTTCTGCAGCTCGCATAAATGATGAGCAAAAACAGCTCCCAAGTTGAGTCCTCTAGTCGGATCTCTCAGAACAGTATCCTCAAACTGATCCCTCAGTCCAATGAACAACATCTCCATCTCGTTCTTACGCATCTTGTTGGCTTCAAACTTGCACAACATAGTAGATCCCAAGATGCGCAAGACGTATCTAAGAACAGGATGCCTAACCTGAATCACCGGTGTGGTCCTCGAATTGTATCGACCATTGCCAATACACTCCCAGAAATACTGAGCTTCCTCCACATCCCACTCCAGAGTCATGCCAATACGTGTCGGCTCAGTGCTGAACCCATAAATCCTGCAGATATCGAGAAGGGGAATCCGATACTTGCATCCTAGGCACATGAAGGTAAAGAAACCTCCTTAAGCCTTCCTGCTATCTGGGTTAGGGTATATCACTCTGCAGGTGGCTAGCAGCTGTCTTACCAACTCAGGGTACATATCGTAAGGCTGCATTGGCATTGTCCCCAGACCAATGCCCTTACATAGTGCAAGAACCTGCTCATCAATGCCCAGACTCCTGCAAGTCGAATAATCTGCAAACTTGGTCGGCTTAAGCGTCATGCTACACCAACCATTGTACAACAATGTGTCAAACTCATCCCAATGGTCAAGTAATGGCCGCTCTGTGAAGGTGTCGGTCTTGAGCAACTCATCTATCTCCATGCCCCAGACCCTATCTGTCGGAATCAGCTGCGCGTTTGCTCTAGGCCATGGTGGCTGTATGGCTTCTTGATATCTCTAATAATCCTCAGGTGGATCCGAGTCTCGATGGAACCACTCAGCTGGTGGGTGATGGTGAGTTGTATCTGCTGCTGCGGTGGCTCTACGTTTGCGAGCTTGTCGAGGAGGCAGCAAGAAATCAAAACAAGTAAGTCTCGGCAGAAACTCCATGTGAAATCGCAGAGCAACGGCCGTTGCACAAGTGCAACGATCGATGCAGGGCGATTTCACAGCCGACAATAAATCTCAAAAATTGTTTCTAAATCCGTTCAAAAACTACACAAAAAGCCTAATATAATCACCAATCATCCTTAATCATGACTAATCAGTACGGGTTCATCAATTTCAAGCCTAAAAATCCCTAATTTCTAAACCCTAGAACCGAATCCAAAAATGTTGAAAATGAAAGTTCTTACCTTGGATTCACTGCAATTGGGTTAGAGAAATAGGTAGGGGAAGTTAAAACAAGTAAAATCAAGCTTTGAATCAGAGAAAATGATGAAGATTTGAGAGATTTAGGGTAGGGGAGTCGCGGTTGTACGGACGGCGAAATGGGGAAGAAGAGAAGAGAAAAGGGTTTAAGGCACTTACCTGGTCGTGGGTGCAACGATCGTTGCTGATGAGCAACGATCGACGTTGTTGATGTTGGGAATGTCCTGAAATCACACTTGTAATCACTCTAGAGATAGTTGTGTTGTCGAGATTAGACATTCGTATGATACTGGGTAATCATAACGCTTTGCTAGAAGCCACTTATGATCTATGAGTTTAGAACTCATTGCTAGTATTATATGATTCTACAGGGTCACACACCTAAGAAAACTGGATATTTAATATGGGGTTGATCATTAGTGTAATGATCTAATGAATGTATATATGATATGCATTCGATAACAAGTTTCTGAGGTTGTGTCGATCGACACAGAATGTGTATCGATCGACACAGGTCGCGAACCAAAATAGAGATTTTGGTTTATGACTTAATTAACTACGGTTTGATCCTCGGTTAATTAGGTCAAGTAAAAGTCTATATATATGTGATATATGTCGACTTTTACAGAGGAGAGAGACTCAATTCACAGCCACCAGAAAGAAACTGAAACCCTTTGAGAGATCCGATCTCTAAAATGGCACTAGCATCCCGTCTGTTCCAGTTTGTGTACGTGTGGATACCAGTAGAGGCGCAGCACTTGAGGCGCTCCTGATCATATTTCCGCTGCTTGTATTCGAGGTAAACACGAGGTACCCTTTATATTTAAGCAAAACAGTAAACTCGAGATCCGGGCTATGAACTTGCTAGGTTGTTTAATAGAGATTAATCAGCACAAAGTTCTAACAGTGGTATCAGAGCCTTAGGATTTCTGTTCTTGAATCTAGATGCATGTTTAAGTATTTTAATGGTTAAAATCGGATTCAAAAGATGAATTGAAAGGCATGCTAGAAACGATTTTTAGGAAAAACGATTCAAGGGTTTCACACTGTGTCGATCGACACCAATCCGGTGTCGATCGACACGCCTTGAAAACCCTAATTAAAATATTAGGATTTCGATCATCGGATCGAAGATCCCTGAATATCCCACTGTGTCGATCGACACAAATGTTGTGTCGGTCGACACAGGCCATGCGATTGGATTGAATGGTTAAGATAGTTAAATCGGTTCAATTAGATGAACCGGTTCAATTAGATTGGACCGGTTATCTAGATTGGTTTAAAACCGGTTTAACTGGTTGATTTCGGTTCAATTGGATTGACCGGTTATCGACCCGGTTCAATTAGATTGAACCGGTTAACCCAATTTTGGTTTTTGTTAGGTCATGACGACCGACACAAGGAGTTGTGTCGATCGACATGAACCAATAACCGGACCGGTTCAATTCGATTGAACCGGTTAAGGAGATTCGATTCCGGTATGACCGGTTATTGAAGTCCGGTTTGAGTAGTGTGGTGTCGACCGACACCAATGGTTGATATCGATCGACACACTACTCGCAAATCTGGTTGTTGAACCTGAAACTTGCAGAACCAAACCAAAATAAATCCTTTTATTAGAATAAATAAAACTAAGTAAAATTAGTTGTTTTAATAAATTACAATCCTTCTAAGATACATATATGATATGTATATTGGATTAAAAGTTCCGTTCCTCAGCTAAATATCAAGTATATTTAGATGTCTTTTCAATCTTGTCAACTGTCAAGACTCTTTTTATTGTGCGATAGACTTGCAGTGTGAGGTGTCAACAATTACATGAGGAAGGCAATAGATAATCGTGTTGATGATTTTGTAGTGCAAGACATCAGCAATTACATGACTTAAGAGATTGGTTTACTTGACTGGGCCATCAAAATCGTTTTGGGCCCGGAGACATCATGTGGATTGGGCATAAGATGTCAATCCACAACCAAGAGTTATATTGGATATAACTAGCAAGTTGTTGCTTACCTAGATAGCTAAAATTTGGGTGATAGCCAGTGGCTCACTCAAGTTTAGTGAAGTATGGGTCTTGGATCATTATATTCATTTGTGGAAACATTGTTTGAATATAATGCGAGTTTTCTTAATAGTTAAGATTTCTCATTTCTTGATCATCATAACTAAACCTCCCTTTTTTTCAGCTATGTCTAGCGCAAACCATCATAACAATTTCTCCCTGCGATCCGTCCTTGAGAAGGACAAGTTAAATGGATCCAACTTTCTTGAATGGTATCGGAACTTGAGAATTGTTCTCAAACAGGAGAAAAAGGACTATGTCCTTGAGAAAGTTCTCCCTAAGAAGTACCGAGCCAATGCTTGTCAGTCAGATAAGGATGCTTGGGATAAGCATTCTAATGATGTGGTCGATGTGTGTTGTCTCATGTTGGCTACCATGAACTCAGACTTGCAGAAGCAATATGAGTACGTGGAGTCGCCAATGGAGATGATCACTGGCCTGAAAAGCATGTTTCAGGAGCAGGCACGAACTCAGAGATACCAGACGGTTAAGTCTCTAATTGAGTGCAAGCTACCAAAGGACGGACCAATTAGTCCTCATGTCATTAAGATGATGGGTTATATTGATAACCTGGGGAAACTGGATTGTCCCATTAGCCAAGAGTTGGCTACTGACATCATTTTGCAGTCCCTGCCGTCAAGCTATGATCAGTTTGTTATGAACTATAACATGAACAACTTGACAAAGGCTTTGACTGAGTTGCATGGGATGCTCAAAACTGCTGAACCTAACATCAAGAAGGACACCCCAAATGTCCTTATGGTACAAAAGGGCAAAACGTTTAAGAAACTTGGTAAGACCAAAGGTGATGGCAAGACGAGCTCGATTGTGAATCCAAGCGAGTCTAACCATGCTTCTAAGGTTAAACCTGGTCCTTCTAAAGATGATAAGTGCCATTATTGTAATGGTTATGGGCATTTGAAAAGAAATTGCAAGAAATTCCTGGAAGATTATGAGAAGCTGAAGAAGACGTACGAGACTTCTTCTTCAGGTATTTATGTTACAAAAGTAAATGTTACTTCTTATAGTTCTACTTGTTGGGTATTGAATACCGGCTATGGTGCTCATATTTTGTGAAAATATGCAGGGCCTGAGCAACAGTAGGACTATGGAGAAAGGACAAGTGGACCTGCGCGTGGAAATGGAGCAAGAGTTGTTGCATTAGCCGTAGGAACATTTATTTGTCTTTACCTTCTGGCATGGTTTTAAAACTTAATAATTGCTACTATGTACCTGCTATAAGCAGAGATATTATTTCTATTTCTTGTTTTGGATATGGAAGGATATCAGTTTTCAAATTAAGAATAAGTGTTATTCATTTGATTACAATGATATGTTTTATAGTAGCAGTCCATTAGAGAATGCACCTTATGTTCTAAACCAAAACGTGCCTAACTATAACATTAGTACCAAGAGATTCAAATCGAATGATACGAATCAAACTTTTCTCTGGCATTGTCGTTTTGGCCACATAAATGAGAACGTATTCAGAAGCTCCATAGTGATGGACTTTTGGGCTCATTTGATTATGAATCATGTGAGAAATGCGAACCTTGTTTATTGGGTAAAACGACAAAGGCCCCTTTCAACAAAGTAGTGTCGATCGACACAGGATGTGTATCGATCGACACAGGTTGCGAACGAACAAAATGAAGGTCCTAGAGGCTTATGGGGCTTTATACATACGGATGTGTATGGCCCGATGAGCGCTAATGCTAGAGGAAACTTTCAGTACTTCATTACCTTTACTGATGATTTCAGTAGGTACGGTTATGTCTTATTAATGAGACATAAGTCAGAATCTTTTGAAAAGTTCAAAGAGTTCCAGGATGAAGTACAGAATCAATTTGGCAAAAGTATTAAAGCTCTACGATGAGATCATGGAGGTGAATACTTAAGTCAAGAATTTAGTGATCATCTGAGAGATTGTGAAATTGTTTCACAATTCACTCCTCCTGAATCGGACTTTATTAGATACGGTTCGATCAATGATGAGTCACTTAGATCTTCCATTATCCTTCTAAGAATACGCTCTAGAAACGTCTGCGTTTACACTAAATAGGGTTCCATCAAAATCAGTTACAAATGTTCCTAATTTGTCTTTCATGAAGATTTGGGGGTTGTGAGGCTTATATAAAACGTTTAATCTCTGATAAGCTCACATCCAAATCCGATTAATGCTACTTCGTTGGTTATCCTAAGGAGACCAGGGCATGTTACTTTTACAACCGGTCCGAGAACAAAATGTTTGTTGCTCGGAACTATGTTTTCTTGAGAAAGACTTTCTTTTCAGGAAGAACAGTGGGAGTAAAAGTACAACTCGAAGAAATTCGAAAAAAATCACAGGAGGCTGCTCAACCTGATGAGGAAGAACAACAATTGGATCTACAAAGAGTTGTAGAACCTGCACCTGTGGTGCCTGAAGTTTGCAAAGGATCTGGTAAATGTATATTCGATATACATTCAAATGGCGAGTTTCTGAGGAAGTGTCGATCGACGAAAAGGTGTATCGATCGACACAGATCGTGAACCAAAATATTGATTTTGGTTTATGACTTAATTAACTGCGGTTTAAATCTTGGTTAATTAGGTCGTGGTAAAAGTCTATATATGAGATATATGCACGACTTTTACACAAACCTGAAGCTCGCAGATCCGAAAGGATCCGTCACGAACCCGAGAAATGTAGATTTCTCATAACCAATTGCCGTGATCTATTGATCATTGAAAGTGACGGGCCTGCGAATTGAAGCAAGCATCTCGGAGTTGGAATCTTCATTTTGATGAAGCAGTCAAAAGGTTTGACTTCATCAGGAACAAAGAGGAACCGTGTGTTTACAAGATGACTAGTGGGAGCGCAGTTGCATTTCTAGTATTGTATGTTGATAACATACTGCTTCTCGGAAATGAAATTCCATTGTTTTAGTCTATTAAGACTTGACTCGAAAGTTGTTTTTCGATGAAAAATATGGGAGAAACCATATTATTCTTGGAATAAGAATCTATAGAGATAGATTGGACAAGCTAATTGGATTGTGTCAAGATGCTTATATTGATAAGGTCTTGCACATGTCCAATATGCTGGATTCCAAGAAGGACTTCATGCCAATGACACTTGGCATTACTCTTAGCAAGACGCAGTGTCCTTCGACACACGCTGAGCAAGAGCGAATGAGGTTCAGACAACTGCTACAGGCATTAGATGTCTTAAGATGTGATCTTAATTTTAGTGGGAGTTGTTGTTGTTAATTTTAGTTGTGATATGATGTTCATGTAAACATAATTTGATTATGATAATGAACTCAAACATCAGTATTGTTTAATTATGTTATTAAATAATAGTCCCACAGGATTTTTGACATTTTATAGGTCATCAAGTATGTGACTTGATCATGAAACCCTATAAGTGATAAATGACATAAATTATATTGGTCCCTGGTCAAGGTTGTTAAAGTGGGACATTAACAACCGCGTGAGACTAGTATGTGAGGTGACTGATGACTAAGTTTCATGGAATCATTAATAAGAGTATTAAAGTCAATCACATAGATATGTGTTGGAGAACACAGGATCGGACATGACCCACTAATGAGAACTCTACTGGATAGTTATATAAGTGTCATGAGAGTTTTCATTACGACTATAGAGTATAGTCCTTAGACCAGAGTTCATCATGTTTTCTTACATGTGAATTGGTCCGCTTTAACCCTGTCAAACGTCAGCCGTAACTGGTGACTATAAAGGCATTGATTGGGCGTATCATGAAGTGTGTGAAGGAAAAGGGATGGAACAAGATGGGATTTGTCCCTCCTATATAACAGGAGATAAATATCTCAGGGCCCATCGAAGATTTGATACTGAGAAATGTATGGCCACACTCAAACGAGGTGATTGTCAGTCGTTTGTCTTGTCAGTATAAATCGGAGTTCGATGAACATGATTTTGGCTTAATAAGGATGACACGGATCTTGCCTTATGCCAGATCGAGATATAGAGACGAAGGGATTATGGGAATAGATGATTCCAATACAAGTGGGAGATTGTTGGGAATGTCCTGAAATTGCACTTGTAATCACTCTAGAGATAGTTGTGTTGTCGAGATTAGACATTCGTATGATACTGGGTAATCATAACGCTTTGCTAGAAGCCACTTATGATCTATGAGTTTAGAACTCATTGCTAGTATTATATGATCCTACAGGGTCACACACCTAAGCAAACTGGATATTTAATATGGGGTTGATCATTAGTGTAATGATCTAATGAATGTATATATGATATGCATTCGATAACAAGTTTCTGAGGTTGTGTCGATCGACACAGAATGTAAATCGATCGACACAGGTCGCGAACCAAAATAGAGATTTTGGTTTATGACTTAATTAACTACGGTTTGATCCTCGGTTAATTAGGTCAAGTAAAAGTCTATATATATGTGATATATGTCGACTTTTACAGAGGAGAGAGACTCAATTCACAGCCACCAAAAAGAAACTGAAACCCTTTGAGAGATCCGATCTCTAAAACGGCACTAGCATCCCGTCTGTTCCAGTTTGTATGCGTGTGGATACCAGTAGAGGCGCAGCAGTTGAGGCGCTCCTGATCTCGTGTTCCTGATCATATTTCCGCTGCCTGTATTCGAGGTAAACACGAGGTACCCTTTAGATTTAAGCAAAACAGTAAACTTGAGATCCGGGCTATGAACTTGCTAGGTTGTTTAATAGAGATTAATCAGCACAAAGTTCCAACAGTTGAACCAAATCGGTTCCGGTTTAGCACGCATACCTTAATTTTGCAATTAAACCATTTGCAACGACCGTTGCACAGGACCGCAACGATCGTCACAAGGCGATCCCATCTCTTCGTCAAATCTCCCTGCAACGACCGTTGCACATATAGCAACGATCATCACACATCTCCAGACAGTGTTCTTTATCTAAAAACTTAGCAAAAACAAATAAAAATGTGAAATCCTAATAAAAACACCAAAAATAAGAAAGAAAAACACTAAACCTATCAGTGGGTTGCCTCCCACTCAGCGCTTGTTTAAGGTCATTAGCTTGACCGGACGAACAATATCAGTTTGTTGGAGATCCTGACAGAGACTGTGATTGCCTCTGTGCAAGTCTCCTCATCCAAGGTGGAGAGTAAGCATCATCAGTGTGAACGCGTCCGAGAAAAGAAGGAGTGAAATGCTCCCCAGGATCCTTATGGTACAAAAGGGTAAAAAGTTTAAGAAACTTGGTAAGAACAAAGGTGATGGCAAGACGAGCTCGATTGTGAATCCAAGCGAGTCTGGCCATGCTCCTAAGGTTAAAACCAGTCCTTCTGAAGATGTTAAGTGCCGTTATTGTAATGGTTATGGGCATTTGAAAAGAAACTGCAATAAATTCATGGAAGATTATGAGAAGCTGAAGAAGACGTATGAGAGTTCTTCTTCAGGTATTTATGTTATAGAAGTAAATGTTACTTCTTATAGTTCTACTTATTGGGTATTTGATACCAGCTGTGGTACTCATATTTTGTGAAAATGTGCAGGGCCTGAGCAAAAGTAGGACTATGGAGAAAGGACAAGTGGATCTACGCGTGGGAAATGGAGCAAGAGTTGCTGCATTAGCCGTAGAAGTATTTCATTTGTTTTCTTTTATGGCATGTTTTGAACTTAAAACTGTTACTATGTACCTGCTATGAGCAGAAAGATTATTTCTAATCCTTGTTTGGATATGGAAAGATATCAGTTTTCAAATAAAGAATAAGTGTTATTCATTTGATTACAATGACATATTATATAGTAGCAATCCATCAGAGAATGGACTTTATGTTCTAAACCAAATCATGCCTGACTATAACATTAGTACCAAGAGATTCTAGTCAAATGATACGAATCAAACCTTTTCTCTGGTTTTGTCGTTTGGGCAACATAAATAAGAAACATATTCAGAGAAATCCATAGTGATGGGCTTTTGAGCTCATTTGATTATGAATCATATGAGAAATGCGAATCTTGTTTATTAAGTAAAACGACAAAGGCTCCTTTCAACAAAGGTAGTGTCGATCGACACAAACGGTGCGTCGGTCGATACAGGTTGCGAACGATCAAAATGAAAGGGCCAGAAGCTTATTGGGTTTTATACATACGGATGTATATGGGCCGATGAGCACAAGTGCTAGAGAAAACTTTCAGTGCTTCATTACCTTTGCTGATGATTTCAGTAGGTACGGTTAAGTCTTATTTATAAGACATAAGTCAGGATCTTTGAAAAGTTCAAAGAGTTCCAAAATGAAGTACAAAATCAATTTGGCAAAAGTATTAAAGCTCTACGATGAGATCATGGAGGTGAATACTTAAGTCAAGAATTTAGTGATCATCTGAGAGATTGTGAAAGTGTTTCACGATTCACCCTTCCTGAATCGGACTTTATTAGATATGGTTCGATCAATGATGAGTCACTTAGATCTTCCATTATCCTTCTAAGAATACGCTCTAGAAACGTCTGCGTTTACACTAAATAGTTTTCCATCAAAATCAGTTACAGAGACACCACATGAGATGTGGACTGTAAATATTCCTGATTTGTATCTCGTGAAGATTTGCGGTTGTGAGGCTTATATAAAACGTTTAATCTCTGATAAGCTCACACCCAAATCTGATAAGTGCTACTTCATTGGTTGTCCTAACGAAACCAAGGCATGTTACTTTTACAACCAGTTCGAGAACAAATTGTTTGTTGCTCGGAACTATGTTTTCTTATGAAAGACTTTCTTTCCAAGAAGAACAGTGGGAGTAAAGTACAACTCGAAGAAATTCGAAAATCACAGGAGACTGCTTAACCTGATAAGGAAGAGCAGCAGTTGGATCTACAAGGAGTTGTAGAACCTGCACCTGTGATGCCTAAGGTTTGCAAGGATCTGGTGAATGTATATTCGATGTGCATTCAAATGACAAGTTTCTGAAGAAGTGTCGATCGACACAAAGGTTGTATCGATCGACACAGATCGCAAACCAAAATATTAATTTTGGTTTATGACTTAATTAACTACAGTTTAAATCTTGGTTAATTAGGTCATGGTAAAAGTATACATATGAGATATGTGCGCGACTTTTACACAAAGCTGAAGCTCGCAGATCCGAAAGGATCCGTCACGAACCCGAGAAATGTGGATTTCTCGTAACCAATTGCCGTGATCTATTGATCATTGAAAGTGACGGGCCTGCGAATTTTGAAGAAGCAATGATGGGCCTTGACTCCGAAAATGGCTGAAAGCCGCAGAATCCGAAATGGGATCCATGTCACAGAACCAAGTGTGGACTTTGGTCGATTTACCCGATGGTGCAAAAGCCATTGAGTGTAAATAGATTTTCAAAAGGAAATTGATGTGAATGGTGATATCCAAAGCTGGATTGGTGGAAAAGGTTTCAAGCAAATTCATGGTGTTGACTATGAAGAAACCTATTCCCCAGTCAACATGCTTAAAGTCCATTTGGATTCTACTAGCAACCGCCACTCATAATGGTTATGAGATCTGGCAGATGGATGTGAAAACAGTTTTCCTTAAAGGAATTCTGGAAAAGGATGTGTACATGACACAACCTGAAGTTTTCATTGATCCTAATGAAGCTAGGAAGATATGCAAGCTTCGCCGATCCATTTATGAATTAAAGCAAGCATCTCGGAGTTGGAATCTTCGTTTTGATGAAGCAGTCAAAAGGTTTGACTTCGTCAGGAACGAAGAGGAACCGTGTGTTTACAAGAGGACTAGTGGGAGCGCAATTGCATTTCTAGTATTGTATGTTGATAACATACTACTTCTCGGAAATGAAGTTCCATTGTTTCAGTCTGTTAAGACTTGACTCGAAAGTTATTTTTCGATAAAATTATGGGAGAAACCGTATACATTCTTGGAATAAGAATCTATAGAGATAGATTGGATAAGCTAATTGGATTGTGTCAAGATACTTATGGTGATAAGGCCTTACATAGGTCCAGTGTGCAGGATTCCAAGAAGGGCTTCGTGCAAATGACTCTTGGTATTACTCTTGGCAAGACGCAGTGTCCTTGGACACACGCTGAGCAAGAGCGAATGAGGGTCAGACTTCTGCGAAAGGCATTAGATGTCTTAAGATGTGATCTTAATTTTAGTGGGAGTTGTTGTTGATTTTAGTTATGATATGATGTTCGTGAAAACATAATTTGATTATGTTATTGAAATCTGACATCTGTATTATTTAATAATGGTTATTAAATAATAGTCCCAAAGTAATTTATGACATTTTATAGATCATCAAGTATGTGACTTGATCATGAAACCCTATAAGTGATAAATGACATAAATTATGTTGGTCGCTGGTCAAGGTTGTTAAAGTGGGACATTAACAACCGCGTGAGACCAGTATGTGAGGTGACTGATGACTAAGTTTCATGGAGTCATTAATAAGAGTATTAAAGTCAATCACATAGATATGTGTTAGAGAACACATGATCGGACATGACCCACTGATGAGAACTCTACAGGATAGTTATATAAGTGTCATGAGAGTTTTCATTACGACTATAGAGTATAGTCCTTAGACCTGAGTTCATCATGTTTTCTTACATATGAATTGGTCCGCTCTAACCTTGTCAAACGTCAGCCGTAACTGGTGACTATAAAGGCATTGATTGGGCGTATCATGAAGTGTGTGAGGAAATAGGGATGGAACAAGATGGGACTTGTCCCTCCTATATAACAGGAGATAAATATCTCAGGGCCCATCGAAGATTTGATACTGAGAAATGTGTGGCCACACTCAAACGAGGTGATTGTCAGTCGTTTGTCTTGTCAGTATAAATCGGAGTTCGATGAACATGATTTTGGCTAAATAAGGGTGACACAGATCTTACCTTATGCCGGATCGAGATATAGTGACAAAGGGATTAAAGGAATAGATGATTCCAGTACAAGTGGGAGATTGTTGGGAATGTCCTGAAATCTATTGTGCTTACTCTAAGTGAAAGTCGTATTGTCGAGATGAGACAATCATATGACACTAGGTAGTCGTAATGCTTTGTTAGAAGCCACTTATGATCAATGAGTTTAGAACTCATTGCTAGTGTTATATGATCCTACAGGGTCACACACCTAAGCAAACTGGACGTAGAAGACGAGGTTGATTATTAATGTAATGATCTAGTGAATGCATATTTGATATGCATTCGATATCAATATTCTGGGGCAGTGTCGATCGACACAAAGAGTGGGTCGGTCGACACAACTCGCGGATTACCAGATTAATTCGGTTTAATCGTTGGTTAATTCCGTTGTGGTTTAAGTCGACATATATAAGATATATGGTTGACCTAAACTCGAACTTAACCTAATTCACAGCCACCAGAAAGGTAAGAGAAACCTCTTGAGAGATCTGATCTCTAAAGGCACTAGCATCCCTCCTGTTCAGTTTGTGTGCCTGTGGATACCAGTAGAGGCACAGCGTTTGAGGTGCTTCGTGATCTCGATTATCTGCAAAATCTTCCGCTGCAAATCACCAGGTATCTCGAGATCTGGCAGATTCAATTATATGAACCTTAGATCCTAGGCTTGGAATTTAGACCTAGGGTTGCTAATCCTGATTATAACTGCTAGAAATTCCTTCATATGCTTTATGTGCGTCTGTCCTTGGACGTGAATGGTATTATCCATATGTCGGAAGTCTCCAAAAGACAATTAGGGCAACCTACTTTTAAAATCTTTTTAGCTCCTCCCTTCCTACCTCAATTCATGAATTATTTCTAAATTTTGAGCCAAAGATTAATATTGGTATTAACAATACTTTAATAAAGAAGTGACAAGTGGAGAAATAAAAGAAGCTGATTTTGGCATATATCCCACTAATGTACCAGGTGTATATGGTTTAACAAGTATTTTTATTCAACAATATTGGCATATCGTGGGTCAATCGATGACTACGGAGATCCTAAGATTCTTCAAAGATGGTGTATTTAATAAGGAATGGAGTTTCATTTTTCTAAGCCTCATACCAAATAAGATAGGTTCACACCTTATGTTAGACCTTCGCCCCATCAATCATTGCTCAGTAATTTATAAGTTGATTTCAAAGAACTTGGTATCGAGATGAAAGCCATTCCTCTATGATATTGTCTCTGCTAATCAATATGCGTTCATTCAAGATATATTAATCTTTGATAATATTCTTATTGTGCATGAGGCTATTCATGGATTGAGAACTCATAATCAAACTTCTAAAGAGTAAATATCCATTAAATGGACATGTTTAAAGCTTATGACCGAGATGAATGGAATTATATTTGTGGTCTTATTTATGCGATGGGTTTCATCAAATCTTGGTTGATTGGATCATGATATGTCTTGACGGTCTCCTTCTCAATTCTAGTTAACAGGCAAGCTCATGGCCAAAGTGTGGTCTAAGGCATAGTGGGTATTCTTTGATAATGATGTCGAGTTGATCTTGAAATTTAGCCATTATTACAATCTGAAATTTATGGATCTGATAACATACAAATAATGGTGAATACAAAGTTAAGTCAAGGTATTGGCTTGCCAATCATGTTCACATGGAAGACGAAATAAGGTTTTCCAGCTGATTTCCTTCCCTAAACGTGGTGAAAGATTCTATTTGGAAAATTGATGTTAATCCTAAGATCATGACTTTCCTTTGGAAAGCTCTCTCCAGTGCTTTATGAGTGGTGTGTTGGCTTGCAACAAGAGGTATGAAGGTTGACCTAAGATGCCAAATATGTGGAAGTGAGTAGGACTATATCAATCATGTACCCTTCGAATGTGAATTAGCTAGACAAATGTGGGCGGTCTCGCAGGTTCCCTATCCTCAGGGTGATTTTGATGATGAGTCTATTTTTCAAAACATTAATTTGTGATTAAATCAATCCAAAACCATGATATTCCTGAAGTGATTAGACGAAGTATCCCTTGGGTCGGTTGTGGAAAATATATAAACAAATTTCTGTTTTTTTTTGTCAAAAACTTCTTATAGATCTTAAGCTCCATGAAATGAGTAAATGTTCTTAGAATACAAATTCATCTTGGCAATATAAACAAATGCTACAACAAAGTAAATAAAACCATATAAAGAGTTAGGGACAAAAAAAAACTAACTAAAGTCATTGTAGAAGTTTTCTGATCTTAACAACGATCAAATTGGTAAGTGAGATGTTAACTAGGGGATTGGAGACCATATTTGGTGATGTAATACCTGAGATTGGAACAACAACAAATGTACAATTAACAATCTTTAGAATAGTTACAGAGGTGATTAAACACCTATAAGTTGAGCTTTTGATAACACACCTTGCAATACAATCATTTAGAACAAATGCTGAATCAAAAGGGAAAACAAACTTTGTAAAGGACACAATCCGACTACAAAAATCCAATAACTCTCGACTAATGGAAGTGCATATAACAGCAAAAAATCCTCATACAGAGAGATAAAGGAGAGATAAGAACAAGTTTAGCAGTTTTATTAAGAGGTAAATGGAGTGACGAAAACTTAAGCCGGAAAGTAAATCTTGCAAATAGAGTGTTACATTTAATCATAAATTGGTGGTAGATCCCATTTACTAGATATGCACACCAAGAGAGCTTCAGGGAAACGGTTAAGGATGCTTGGATCACTGAGAATAGAGAAGATGATGGGAAAGTGATGAGTAAGGTGCAGAAATGCAGAAAGGCAATTTCTAAATGGAAGAGGAAGAACAAGACCAACTCATCGATCAAGATTCAGGAATTACATCATCAGATTGATGCTGCTACCAGAAATGCTAATCTTGTTCCTGCAGAGCTTAAAAGATTAAAGCAAGAACTGAACTCAGAATATAGGAATGAGGAGTCTTTCTGGAGGTTGAAAAGCAGGATGGATTGGCTTTGTAATGGTGACAGGAACACCAAAACCTATCATGCTGCCACAAAAAATCGAAGAGCTCAGAACAGAATAAGAAGTCTCACAAATGACGAAGGTAAAGAATGGACGGCTGAGACAGATTTAGGCAAGATAGCTGAAGCATACTTCAAGAAGTTGTTCACCTCAGAAGATATTGGGGTCAAAGTAACTGAGATAGATTTAATATCTACTCCACAAAATCTGGTTTCAAGGGAGCAGAACATCTTCATACTAAGGCCAATCACAAGGGAGGAAGTAAAAGAAGCGGTTTTTGAAATCAATCCCCACAAATGTCCGGGACCTGATGGGATGAACGGGTTCTTTTTTCAACAATTCTGGGAGTATATAGGAGAGGATGTGTACCTTATGGTGCATAACTTTGTTGAAAAAGGACTCATGGAGGAAGATCTTAATAGCACAAACATCTGTCTTATACCAAAGAAGTTAAAGGCGACTCTTATGACTGAATTTCGACCTATAAGCTTGAGCAATGTTGCTTACAAGATCATAGCTAAGGTTTTGGCAAAAAGGCTGAGAACAGTTTTGCCCTCCATAATCTCAGAAACGCAAGCTGCATTTGTGAAAGGAAGACTCATCACTGACAATATCTTGGTGGCTCATGAACTGCTTCATGCCCTGAAATCCAACAACAAATGCTCAGAGGAATTCATTGCCATCAAGACAGATTTATCTAAAGCATTTGACAGGGTGGAGTGGAGTTTCCTTGAGTGTGCACTAAGACTGCTGGGATTTTCAGAGAGATGGATTGGGATAATGATGAGATGTGTGACCACTGTTAACTATCAAGTTCTCATCAATGGTCACCCATATGGAAGCATTACTCCAACTAGAGGAGTCAGACAAGGAGACCCATTGTCCCCGTATCTTTTCATAATTTGCACTGAGGTTTTAGTCAGAATGATAATGAAGGCAGAAGCTGATAAAAGATTAACGGGCTTGAAAGTGGCAAGGAAAGCTCCGCCAGTTTCTCATCTCCTCTATGCTGATGATAGTATGTTTTATTGCAAGGGGAATGAGGAAGAGCTTAATCAATTGGTCGGCATCCTGGAAAAGTACAGTTTGGCATCAGGGCAAAGAATAAACTATCAAAAGTCGAGTGTGTACTTTGGGAAGAGGATTCCGATTAGCAAGAGAGAGGAGATAAAGAGAAAGCTGGACATTGATCAAGAGGGAGGAGATGGCCTTTACTTGGGACTGCCGGAATCTTTTGGAGGAGCTAAAGTATCTGTTTTGAGTTATTTAAAGGAAAGATTGCAACAAAAAGTCTTTGGGTGGCAAAACAGATTCTTAACTCAGGCCGGTAAGGAGATACTGTTAAAGTCAGTAGCAATGGCTCTCCCAACATACACCATGTCATGCTTTCTTCTTCCAAAGACCATCTGTAAACAAATAGCCTCTCTCATGGCTGAGTTTTGGTGGAAAAACTCCAAGGATAAGCGTGGAATGCATTGGAAAGCTTGGAAATCTCTTAGTAAAGCAAAACATGAAGGTGGCATTGGATTCAAGGATATTGAAGCATATAATATTGCCTTGCTAGGGAAACAACTGTGGCGGATCCTGACTCATAAGGACTCCCTTCTATCCAGAGTCTATAAAGCCAGATATTTTCAAAATGTAAGCCCTCTTAATGCAACTCTTGGCTCCCGGCCCTCATATGCGTGGAGGAGCATTTTGCAAGCTCAAAGTCTGATCAAAAGAGGAGTGAAGAGGATTATAGGCAATGGCAATGAAACATTAATATGGGAGGATCCGTGGATTGGAGAGAAACCAGCTAGACCGGTGCAAGCGGTACATCCCCAACAGCCAGCAAGGCACCAATTCACTTCAAAGTTAACCCATGTAAGTTCCTTATTAGATGCAGATGGTAGAGAATGGAACCAGGCTTTGATCACTGAACTGTTTGGAGAGGCTGAATTTAGAGAAATCAGTAGGATAAGACCGGGTAGCTTTGCAAGCAAGGATGGGTACTGTTGGGATTTTACTAAAGATGGAACTTATACCGTGAAATCAGGCTATTGGGTATACGTAAACCTGGTCAATGCTGAAACCCCGTTACAGGCTACGACACAACCAAGCTTAGAGCCTTTGTTTCATTTGGTGTGGAAGGCGGATGTCAGCCCAAAGATCAGACATTTTCTGTGGAAATGTCTAAGTAACTGTCTACCAGTTGCGGGGAACATGAAACAAAGGCATATTGCAAAAGATGGAAGCTGCTGTCGTTGTAATGGAGATATTGAATCTGTCAATCACCTTTTATTTACTTGTCCCTATGCTCGGTTAGTGTGGGCTCTATCAGCATTACCAGCCCCTCCCCAAGGTAATATGGATCCCTCATTCTTTGAAAACTATTATAGAGTGATGACAAATGCCCCTTACTATCAAAATGAGGAAGGAGTAGGGAAGTTGAGTCCATGGATCATGTGGAGATTATGGAAGAATAGGAATGAATTCCTTATAAAGAATGTGGACTATGATGCGCTTGCGACAGTAAACAAAGCAAAAGAGGATATGGAAGAATGGCAAGCAAGCAAAGAAAAGAATGGGGAAGAAATTACTAGGAGGCAAGTAGAAACGGCAGACATCAAATAGAGTCCTCCACCGGAAGGATGGTTTAAATGCAATGTTGATGGAGCTTGGGCAAAGGACAAGGAGCATTGTGGCATTGGTTGGGTCCTTCGGGATCATTTGGGCAGAGTTCTATGGACTGGCGCAAGAAAGCTTCCAAGCTTAAGATCACCATTAGAGACAGAGGCAGAAGCACTAAGATGGGCACTTCTCTGCATCAAAAGATTCAATTACAGGAAGATTATCCTAGAATTTGATTCGCAGGGACTAATTAATGCCATTGCAGGAACTGAAGAGAGACTGAACATTCAAGCTTGGACTATGGACTGTCGTTCCCTAATGCAAACTCTTGGTGAGATTAAGCTGGGTTTTATGGCTAGGAATGGTAATATGGTGGCAGATAGGGTAGCTAAGGAATCTAACTCTTTTGAGGATTGTGTTCCAAGGTTGTACTCTATAGTGCCTAGTTGGTTAGCTCATTGTATTGAGAGTGATAAACAATTGATGTAATTTTCTGTTGGTTAATGAAAGTTGTAGTTGAGCCAAAAAAAAAAAAAAAAAAAAAAAAAAAAAAAAAGATCCCGTTTACTATTCCATGCAGGAACTTTTCTAACACCATTTTATGATTAAAGGTAACTTTTTTAAAATGGCAGGAACTTAAGATTGGTTCCTCTCTTTTCCGGTTTTCACCACTTCATGAGCGTGAAACCTTTGATTTGAGTCTTCTTACAAATTTCTGTAAATGTTCCCTTCAAACAAATTTCTGAAACCTGTAAATGTTCCCTTCAAACAAATTTCTGCATTAAAACTTATGCATAAGCCAAAGACAAAGACAAGGGTGCCTTTTTGATTGCTCAAAACGTAGTTAGAGGGGATCGTCTACGGTCATATGTCGCAGTAGGATATCTTTCTTGGCGTAGTCAGAATTTCGAGTTTGATGTTTGTGGCATTACCAACTTAGGGCTATAATTGAATAGGATCCATCTTTTGTACGTGTTTAAACTTTTATAATCAATGAACTAAAGATGACAAAATTAACCACAAACTCTTATTACATACATCAGAGGATCCTCAGTTTGCTCAACGCAGATCCCATTTTGTATATTTGAATCTGCTCGGAGAATTTCTTCAAGCAAAACCAAAATATTTCCTTTTAAAACAACATTCGTTCTTCAAAACAAAAGACTTTTGACCACTACCAGAACATTTCGACGAGTGACGTTTACTCTTTTGACTAAACTAATGTCTCACTAATACAGAACAGAGTAACAATAGTAAGAGAGAGAGACACTAATGTAGAAGATGGACAGGTCACAGGGTGGACTTAGCCGTAGTAAGAACCATAGTATGCTTGAGGAGCTGCCGCAACCGGTGGTAAGCCTACAACTGCAGTTGGAGCTGCATAACTTTGAGCCGGGTACGTCTGAAAAGTTTACAAAGAGATTAAATTTATAAACTCCAAATCCTTTGGTTCACCAAAACTATTAACCAACGAGGAATAAATTACTGCCCGGTAAAAGAAGATTATGTACCTGAGAAGGATATGGTGTTGGATGTGTGCCATAAGCAGCGGCTTGTGGTGCTGTATAGCCAGCAGGATAACCACCATATGCACCATAAGCTGCCTGCAAAGTATATGGTATGAGAAATTATTATAACATAAGAAAGAATTGACGTTTGACTCAACTACACATATCTAAGAAGATGACCGTATGTCTCTTTATATATCGATCAATCATGCACTTATATCTTCTCATCTCACATTACTAATTTAGACAAACTGCAAAGTTTAACCAACCTAATGATATAAGAATGAATTACTTGATTTATAACTTAGCTTACCTGTTGGCCATAACCAGGATTCCATTGTTGAGGCTGTGCAGGAGCGGTTTGTGCTGGTGGCCAAGTCTGAGGCTGTGCTGCGTAGTTAGCAGGCCATTGACTCTGCACATTTGGAACTGGCTGAGCAGGTGGGTTGCTCCCATCGTACGTTTTTGCAATCTTAGTCTTATCTGAATATAGAAAATCTTCTGCGCTACGTTTCTTCAGCTCCAAAGGGATCCGATGAGGTAGAAATAGTTTGGCGTGTTCATCTTCTGCTTTTTTTATGGACTTAACATCTCCAAATAGGCCGAGGAACTGTTAAAACCACGCACCCATATGAATAAGAACAAATCAAATAGATATACAATGGTTTTGAAATTGTGTTTTCTTTTTAGTTACCTCTATATAGATTGCTGATAGCTCTTCCCTCTCAGTGGAACTAATAATATTATGCGCGTCTGCATTTGGTCTTATGAGTTTCTCGACAAGTGGCTCTAGGTAATCAATCTGCCTTGGTGACGAATGGAACGTCTCAAAATGAATCAGAGCCTACCGATAGTGTCCATGACAAGATGTTATTGCTCATCACACACACAAACAAAATAAAAGACAACCGCATTAAATTCAATAAGCAAACCTCCAGGAGAGGTTTTGATGGTTGTACGTAGTCAAGTGCTTCGACTAAAATCTTTCTAGCTTTCTCAGCATCCCCAGAAACCTGAGAGGGTAAATGAGAAAAATAAGATATCAGACCTATCAACCAACCCACCTTGCAAAACTAAAAAAATAAAATAATAATGTGTGAACTTCACAGATTATATTTTCAGCAGATCACGGGACTTACCAAGAATGAAAACCTTGAATACTGAGCATACAACATAGGCAGTATTGGGGATTTTTCTTTCCCCTTTTCAATAGCAATCGTTTGCTCGTACAGAGAGAAAGCTTCATCCAGATTCCCCTACGGATTATATGAAAAAGAAAAGTTAAAGGAAGTACAGAGTTTATTCTATATGACTAGTTCTTAATCCTATTGCCCATGGAAGCTTACTAGTCGTTGTTCCATGTTTGCATGCTTTATTATCGCTTCAAGAAGGCCAGGGGAAATTTCAGAGTGCACAAGTTGATATGCAGCTCTAGCACCAGTTATGTCCTTCTTATGCTCTTTTAATCGTGCAGCAAAGAGATGAATCTCTGGTTGTCTCTGCCACATAAAAGAAGGTAAGCAGAAAGTTAAAGAAGAATTTTCAAAAGTTCTTGACAGCAGTCAGCACAAAAACATCTATAAAGGTAAGAAACTAGATTGGCAAGTGAATCATGGAACATTCCATACCTTGACAAAAACTTGAGTTGCTCTAGTAAGAGCATTTTCTGCAAGATCCATATTTCCACTTGCTTCCATGCTCAATACGTACCGAATCCAATATTCAGGATAATTTGCACATGCGATCAAACATCTTTCATACACCTTCACCACCTATTGGAAAAGTGTATAACACATATAATGACTAGATAACGGGGAGAAAATTAAACAATAGAAACCAAAAAAAATTCACAAGAAATACTCCATAAGAGAAACAGAGAGGCCCTAAACTACGGAGGGACCCTCCTTGCCTGACAGATTGTTAGGAAGACATACCTGCATTAATAACATTGGAGTTTTAACAACAAAGGGTAACTCATAAACATAAAACGTCCATTTACGAATGAGTCAAAATACTTAGCCTTAAAAAGTACCAAATGGAAGGCCCATCTTTGGTTTCAGTTAATTTCCCATTTAAAGTTGCTTGATCCAACGGTTACGCATTAAAGCATATGATGCACCAGATATTACTCAACTGTAAACCAATAATAGTGCAAAGGTACGACTCAATCTATGAAACCACTGGTATGTCCATGTATAGAGAGCCAACCACCCCAATACCTTACTAGAGTCTCCATCACTTTCTAAGAAATCCAGATAGTTATGCCAATTCTCCAGCTCGGTAACACTGAGAGGCCGCACATGGAAATAGGGCCGTGTTATAGCCATCTCAAAGCCAATGACTTTAGATTCGAATTCTTTAGCCTGTCTATACATGTCTTCTCTGATGCTGATATATTTCTTCAGCCCCTCAGGCTCAGTTGCACCAGCTTTTTCTGACTTAGGAGATTGGTCACTGGAAACATCAGCTTTAGGAGATTCTTCATCTGCCTTTCCTCCGGACTCAAATGGTGCACTTTCACTTGTACCCCCTGCAGCCGCAGCTTCTTCAGCATTCCTTAGTTCTGACAGTGGCCGTGTTTCAGCTAGTTCCTTAAAACTACAACCAAACCGCATAAGCACTAATCAATGTCGGATTAGATGTCAGATAAAGTGGTAACAAGAAGAAGAAGATACTAACAAAAAAAATGATGCACATGAGAACTATAAAATAGATTTAGCTTTGGTATCAACTATACAAACAAGAGCCATCTAACAGACAGAGACATATATTGATAAAATTAATATCTTCACAAATTTATAACGCTTTCTCACCATAAAAAGAAACATTTACGCAAATTGAGTTTAATCGTTTATCCAATTTAGCGCTAAGGAATGAGATATGATCAAGTAAGTGAAACTACCTGCTAAAATATCTATCGAAATTTTGAATGGGATTCTCCAGTATTCTGGTGTATATCATGGCAAGTCGGCACCAGTCCTGCTGCAAATACTCGTACTCAATGTATTTGTCCCATAGTGGGGAGGACAGAAAGTCAGATCCAACATAGGCCAATCCTCGCTCAAAAAGTCTGCAGCAGCATCAAAACAATATGTATAACATAAGATATATGACGAGTTGTAAGTACACAGATACACCCAATCAGTCAAGACGCACAGCAACTCTTAAGGAGAAAAAGTATTCACTCTTTGAATGTATGACATTAGCAAACACTGCGTTTACCTTCCTGGTCAAAAAAAACATCAGGGCTAAAATCGAGCAGTTAGAGGCTATCTAAGCCCAAAAAATGTTGACATCTTCCAACAGCATTTTGCACTAGGATGCACTTTGGAGGGTGGAAATTAAAATAGGCATAGTTTATAGATATTAAACAAAAGAATCAAAAAAATTTCAAACAACAAAAGTTCATTCCACAAGATCTTTAACCAACAAGTGAGAGGACTTGCTGTTTGCAATCTAAGAAAAGGGTTAGATGATAACCAAAACCACATTATCTACGAGATTAAGAAGTCAATTAGGCTTTCGATACACAGAAAATAAGAAAATAACCATCCATTACCGTCTAATTGTCTCCGGATCTCCATATGTATTAATGGCAAAAATACAGTAATGCAACCAGATGTCTACTGAATATGTCACCCCCAGCACTGCTCTTTCATAAACTTCCACGACTTTGTCCATTGCCCCTACCCGTGCCTCATGATCCGCATACTTTTTCCAATATCCATAACACAGAGGGAATTCAGCAAGGAAAGCATCATAGACCTTTCGGATTTTCAGTATGTTGTCCTATACATAGAGTGGTGAAATACACATCAATAGAACTGAACAGCTGGATAAAGACTCAAATAAATAAAGTAATCAAAAGATACACAGATAAAAGCAAACAGAAAAACACAGTAAAGAATTGTTTATATCCACAATACTATTTTATATCTTATAAGATTTAAACAAAAAGTGTCGAACATTCCAATCGCCACACAGAACATGTAGAGAACAAAGCTGTATACATCAGGCATTAGTTTTGTTATCGCACATACCAGAGCTATCTTCTCTGTCTCTTCGATAAGGGCAGTCCAAGCATTAAACTCTAAGGAGTTAGCTCGTACTATATTCCATAAGCGCTCCTCCTCTGGTGAAAGAGTAGCCACTGCAATAACAGAGAATGAAGAAGCAAGGAGTTTTACTCTCAAAGTAAACGTGACCAATAAAGGTCGAACAAATGGTAACAGTGCCTACTGAGAAAGAATTAGTATCGAATACCAAATGTTTCTAACGAAAGACTTTCTACTCCCGTACAAAGTACAAACTAGTACGAAAAGACTAACAATATATTATTACCAGAGGTGTGTCCATGTTCAGATGCTGGAGCCCCGTTATTTGTTGCAATTGGAGTGATGTTAGTAGCTTTATTGTCAGTCCCATTGACCAAAGATTTATTATTGGCCGACTGAGAAGAATCAACATTTGATGCAGCAGTGTAGCTTACAGAATCAGCGTTTACTTTCCCTATTGATTCCACAGGAACAGCAGAAGCGTTATATTCTCCATTTGGAGCAGAGGTATAGCCAGTAGAAGTATAGCCCACAACAGCAGATGCATCTGCAACCATTGTAGTACTGTCCACCATAACTTCAAACACAGACTCTAAATCACTGGAAGAAAAAAAAACACAAAATCACATTCGCATTCTTAAGAATGCAATTGATGAAGACTACATCATACAAACCAGAAATCACGCGGATAAGACTAACTCTAACAAAGAGATTCATAGGTTTACCGGAAATTCATAAGAAACAAAAAAGAAAAGATATTCCGCTAGAAAATGGCAGAATCACGATAATATACAAAACTGCATTCTCCATCATCAGATGAGGATAAAAACCCTAATAAAACTAGAGAATCAGAACGAAATGGTAAGAGAGGAGATGGAACCTCGCGAATCTCTACTCGCTTGAAGAAATATTAATTGATTCAATCAAAGAAAGCTTCCTCCTGCCTTCGGATTTGGTTTCGCTCACTGAAAGAGCGCCTAGGTTGCGAAGAAGAAGAACGTACGAAGAACCTAATCTGCACCGTTAAAAGTCTTGTGAGACATAGATTACCAATGGGCCGATTAATATTTGGGTTTATTAGTATATGGGCCGATTAATTAATCGGCCTTAGTGACCCAATAAAAATGAACAAAACTCCTTTGATCGAACGAAAACGAAACCCTCATCGCTACTCGCTATCTCCTCTCTCCTCTTTCAGAAGCAATAAGGTGAATTAAGAAGAAAAAAAAACTACTTATCGATCGATGGCGGCGAAGAGATTTGGTGGAGCCGGTAAATCTGGGGGAGGAGATTCAAACATCTTGGCGAAGATCTCCAATTCCGAGATCGTATCTCAAGGAAGACGCGCCGCTGGAGATGCCGTCGGAGTATCGAAGAAATTGCTCTGGAGCACCGGAAAGGCGGCGTGGATTTCCGGTACGACCTTTCTCATCCTTGTTGTTCCGTTGATCATCGAAATGGATCGTGAAGCGCAGCTCACCGAAATAGATCTTCAGCAAGCTAGCCTCCTCGGAGCTCCGGCGCAACCTATGCAAAGGGGATTCTAGAAAACTCTATTCCGATGTTGAGCCAACTTCGAGGCTTCAATTAGAGTTTTCCTGTTTTTTCTAGTTCCTGTTATGGTTTTATCGGATTGGAATGCGTATAAGAGTGCTTACACATCGCTATGGTTGTTTTTTGTTTCCTATGAATGGCTTAAATCTTTCAATGAACAACCACCAAAACATTCGCTATGTGTCGTGGAGATTAGAGTTTCAGACAAATCTGGGATAGTTTCCTTATGCTATGTTTGATGTGACTGCCAAGTTATTTGCTTTTGAATCATGAAGGGTTTTGAAGTGAAAGAAGATCATTTCAGCTTCTTTCTGGTTCAAAGATCTCTAGAAGGTGATGTTTGTCAGTGTCTCATCTTGTGATGTTGCCATGGTTTGGGAACTCATGTTCATGATCTAACTCAACCAAACCAAAAAAAAAAACGAGATCTTTCCTATTAATATCGCGTTAACGATTGTTCATATTAAGATCGGATACAGTAAGAAAGGGTCTAAAATTTTTAAACAAATTTTAGAGAATTTTTTTATGAGTGTACGACTAACAAAATTTTCAAAAACATTGGACCGGATTTGGGTGCCACTTATAGTAGTATAGGCTAAATTCGAGATAAGAGATGAAACTAAAAGCAAGAAGAGATAGTGAAAGTATGTTTCATTGAGGTTTCTAGGTAACATTGGATTTGAAACTTGTGGGTCTAAATAGGTCTGTTGTGTGAAAATAAGTCTGGTTAAATCTATTTATAGAATAGAGAAATTTGTAATTGATACAAAAACTATTAAAAGCCTCTCTCCATAACGGCTATATTGCGATTTTTTAGATCTAAAACAATAACCACATTCTCTTTGCTTGTCCGACGTCTTTCACGGTGTCGGTGTCCCCTCCCCGTCTCTGCTCGTCCGCCTCCGTCAATCATGGGTGGAAAGAAGAAACCACCCAAACGCTCTGCGAATGTGAAAGGATCTCCGCCGTCATCTCCAAAATCAACTGCGAAGACATCCTCCTCTCTGTTGATGTCTCCAGATACTTCTAGTGGTAGCTTGTCGGAGTCTCACTCTCTCGATGGCGCCGCTGTGTCAAAACTCGCTATTGCTCAATCTGCGAAGGTGGCATCTTCCTTTTCCGACGACAGTTTGTCGGAGTCTCTTGACTCTATCGATGGCTTAGTCGAGATTGCCCACCCTCGTTAACTTAGCTTTAGCAGTTGAAGTACGTATTACAACCTTGGATTTGGCTATTGTAGCTCAACCGCAGTACCCAGGAATTGTCCCAAATATTGGGTCGGAGTCCGCGCCATATACAAATTGTCCCAAATGTGTATTGAGATCCCAAACTCGGTTATTGAAGTATAACTTTGTGCTTGGCCAATTTCTTTGGACCCTCCTTCACAGGACATTGTCCACAACATCGTGAATGGTATATGGAGCTGGAAAATCAGGGAAGTTTCTGTAATAAAGATAGAGGGTCACGCCTTCCTTTTCTGTATTCCGAATGTTACAACTCGTAATAGAGTTCTGAATCAGCGTCTATGGAGCATAGAAGGTCAAACAATGTTTGTAGGTAGTTGGGAACCGCGGCTTATTCCGATGAAACTCGAGCTCTCCTCTGCTTCCATTTGGCTCGAACTCTGAAAGGTGTCCTTCCAATTCTTCAATGACGACGGGTTGGAAAGAATCGTAGGTCTTGTTGCTGAGCCAAAAATTTTACATCCTCTGCGAATAAAACAAATTTGGAGGTGGCAAAAGTGTTTACTATTAACGACCCGAGGATTCCTTTACCTGAGGCAGTGAATTTAAAGTTTCAATATGGCGAGATTGCGAGAGTTGAAGTCTCGAGTCCGTGGATGCCTCCTTTTTGCACCTTCTGCAAAGAAATTGGGCATAATCTGAAAAATTACAAGAAGTCGTCAATCTCATGTTCCGTATGTCAATCTACAACTCATAATGTGGCTGCCTGCACCAGACATGTGAATCAGAGGAGGAAAGGTAAGGGTGCGCAAGTTCAAGGCTCATCTTTTGCGCCGCATCAGCACTTACCTTCTCACCATAAAGAGGGTCCAAAGAAACATGAATGGAAGCCTGCGCATGGTACGTTAATCAAGGTGCAGGATGCTTTCAACCCGATTGTGACTAGCGAGACGAGTAAAGGAGTTGCACAAATCAATCCTGAAGTTTTTCTTCGTCTGAAGACTTCGGATTTCCAGCCCATCTCGTGCCTCAACACGCTTTATAAGGTCATCTCTAGGCTGTTAACTTAGCGACTGCAAGTCTTGTTGGGTAAGTTCATCTCAACCTCCCAATCAAATTTCATGCTGGAAAGACTTCTACCGGAGAATGTTATATTGGCAATGGAAATGGTGAATGTCTACAAGTTGAAAAATATCGACTCGAGAGGTATGCTCAAAGTCGATCTGGGAAAGCCTTTGATTCGGTTCGTTAGGATTTTATTCTTGCTAGTTTCATGGGATGAATCCTGGCATATTTTTTGAATGGATTATAGAATGCATAACCACTCCCTCGTTCTTTGTTTGCGTTAATGACATTACTAGTGGTTTCTTCAAGAGTACTCGAGGCTTGCGCCAAGGAAATCCTTTCACTACAAGAAATAGGGGTATTCATAGCAATAGAAGATAACATTTTTTTTGTTCTGCAATAATACTACTTTTTAATAGCGCTAGAAAAATCACAGTGCTATGGTATACTTGGCGCGGATATTTATTTCATTCCCGCGTAACTTTTTAAGGCATACTCGCCTCTTTTATTGCATTGCCAATCTTAATTACGCTATCGTAGATAATGGCGGGATAATGAATAATTAGCACGGTTAATCTAATTTCGTTTAAGCGCCATTAATTTTTTTTTGGGGAAATGTTTTTCTTGTTTTCGGCCATACGACCTTTCTCTTTCTCTTCTCACTTTCTCGTTCTCTTCTCAGTCTCTAAGATCCTTACACTCTCTCTGTCCCTCTACTTCCTCGTCTTCGCCGTGAAAATCTTCAGTGCTCAGAAGTGAATCATCGTCGTCGGCACTGTATAATCTGATTTCGCAGGTATGAGTTGAGGTTGAAATTGGGTTTCGATTTCCTGGGTTTATGGTTTCTAACGATTTAGGGTTTCGAATGTCGAGTAATTACCCAAATCGATTACTAATCTACGCATGCACAAGTTAGAAATATATGTATTTGCTAGGGGTTTTAGGTGAAAACTAGGTTTTCGATTTTACAGTATAGAAAATTGATTATCCAATTCATGTTCTTTGATGAATTTCCTTGTTGCAGATTATACAGATTCGTCCTCGGATAAGACATTTGTGAAATTGGTAAGCTTTTTATTCCTTTCTCTCTTTTGTAGTCCATTACTGTTTATCTCAAACTCGTTTAACCTTTATCCATTACTTATCTCTTTTTTTTTTTTTCAGGAATCATTAGCTCCGGCTGAAAAGTATAAGGTATATATAATCTTCTTTAGTCAAATTTTCGGTTTTAGAATCTGAGATATAGAAAGTTATTTATCTGAGTATTAATCAGTTTATATTTTTCGTGTTCTTCTGTGACTTTCTTTGTTGCAGATTGCAAAGATCTCTTGTTGCAAAAGGAACCTCTATACTCGTAAGATACAAAAGCCTTTCTTCCTTTTTATTCTAGTTTCTTCTAAAGTGGTTTAAAAGAGTGAATTTGTTAGTTATCTGAGTGTTTGATCAATGGATTTATGCACATTTATGTATGTATAATTGGTGGAAGAGCTGTGGTGTTATTGGTTTATTATGGAGAAGTTATGGGTATGGTTGCCAAGGTATGTACCTCTCGGTCATATTTCTTATAATTTTTTCAACTTCAACGTCTTTGTCAGACATGTTCACAGTTGCATTTGTTTGTTATATACACAGGAATAGCATTGAGTATGGTGAAGGAGCTAGAAATTTTGTGAATACAGCAACAAGCAGTTTGGGTTATCCTACTGAGATTTTTTGTCCATGTGTCGATTGCCGTAATGTTTGCCATCAACCAGTGGATGCAGTTTTCGATCATCTGGTTATCAGAGGGATGGATCAGAAATACAAGAGGAAATCAGTGTGGATTATGCATGGAGAGAGAACAGTAGACAATAAGGATGATGGTCAGATTTCTGGTTTGGAGGCTTATGACTTGTTTAAGACAGCGTATTACGATGGTGAAGGCAGTCCACATTCACCGGATAACAGTGGTTCTCAGTTTGAGGATGGTGAAGAATCTGAGTTTAGGAGGAAACTGAATGATGCTGAAACACCACTCTACTCGACGTGTGCCAATTACACGAAGGTTTCTGCAATAATGGGCCTCTACCGCATTAAAGTGAAGAGTGGGATGTCAGAGAATTTCTTTGACCAGCTTGTGACCATGGTCCATGATATGCTACCTGAAGGTAATGTACTCCCAAAATCAACAGCTGAGATGAAGAGGTTCTTGAAGGTATTTGGGTTTGGGTATGATCACATTCATGCGTGTAAGAACGACTGTGTTCTTTTCAGGAAGCAGTATGAAAAGATGGAAAACTGCCCAAGATGCAGTGCTTCTAGATGGGAGATGGATAAGCACAGCGGAATGGTGAAGAAGGGAGTTCCAGCAAAGGTCCTTAGGTACTTTCCAGTGAAGGATAGATTTATGAGAATGTTCAGATCAAAAAGGATTGCTGAGGAGTTGCGTTGGCATTTTGACAATGCCACTGAAGATGGCACAATGCGACACCCGGTGGACTCCATTACTTGGACTCAGGTGAATGACAAATGGCCAGACTTCGCTGCTGATCCAAGAAACCTGGGGCTTGGGCTTTCTACAGATGGTATGAACCCATTCTCAATCCAGAACACCAAATACAGTACATGGCCAGTCTTATTAGTTAATTATAACATGGCTCCAACTGTTTGTCTGAAGGCAGAGAATATTATGCTGACTATGTTGATCCCCGGGCCTACTGCACCAGGCAACAACATCGATGTCTACCTTGAACCATTGATAGATGACTTGAAGGACATGTGGAATGAAGGAATTAAAGTGTATGACTCGTTTAAGGAAGAAAGATTCACACTCAAAGCTATGCTGTTATGGACTGTAAGTGACTATCCAGCCTTGGGAACTTTGCCAGGATGTAAAGTGAAGGGGAAACAAGCTTGTAACGTCTGTGGGAAGAATACACCACATAGGTGGCTGAAGTTTAGTAGAAAGTATGTGTACTTGGGTAATAGGAAAAGACTCAAACCGGGACATCTTTACAGACGCAAAAAAAGATGGTTTGACAACACGATCGAGGAGGGGACTGCAAGTAGAATACAAACCGGAGCAGAAATATTTGAGGCAATTAAGGATTTTAAGAATGACTTTGGAAGACCATTGGGTAAGGAAAGTAAAAGAAAAAGATCTGAGCTTGATGAAGATGATGTGGTTTCAGAAGAGGAGTATGAAGAAAGTACAGAGCAATGGAGATGGAAAAAACGGTCAATATTTTTTGACTTGCCATATTGGAAGGTTAGCAGTAGTGTTTCTTATCAAGTAGAATACTGCTATGTTCATTGAGTACACTACTTTAACTTACACTTTTGATTTATTGTCTTAGGATATGCCTGTACGTCATAACATTGACGTCATGCATGTGGAGAAGAACCTGTCAGATGCAATATTGTCTACTCTGATGAATAGTGGTAAATCAAAAGATGGATTGAAGTCAAGAAAAGACTTGGAAGATATGGGAATTAGAAGGAACTTGCATGTACAGATGCGTGGAAAGAGAACTTACCTACCGCCAGCTTCTTTTTGGTTAACAAAGACAGAAAAAGTTCGTTTTTGCAAGAGGTTATCCAACTTTAGAGGGCCAGATGGATACTGTGCTAATATAGCCAATTGTGTTTCAGTTGATCCACCTGTTATTGGTGGGTTAAAGTCGCATGATCATCACGTCCTTCTGCAAAATCTACTGCCTGTGTCTTTGAGAGGACTGCTTCCAGAGGGACCAAGAGTTGCTGTTAATCGACTTTGCATTTACTTAAACAGGTTGTGTCAGAGGGTGATTGACCAAGAGAAGCTGATTTCCATGGAGTCTGAGTTTGTGGAGACGATGTGTCAAATGGAACGGTACTTTCCTCCTTCAATATTTGACATCATGTTCCATCTTCCCATCCATCTTGCACGGGAAGCACGATTGGGTGGACCGGTTCATTTTCGCTGGATGTATCCGTTTGAGAGGTAATCTAATCATCTGACTCCATCTATTTATCATTAGTTTAGTTCTGATCAGTAACTTAGCTTACATTTCAATTTTTGTAATACTGAGAAACATGATTTGGCATTGATCTGTAGGTACATGAAAACACTAAAGAAATATGTAAAGAATTATGCAAGGGCAGAAGCATGCATGGCGGAAGGATACTTGGCTGAAGAGTGCATTGCTTTCTGCCTAGAATTTATGAAGAATACTCTACAAATTCAAGAACCTCTTAATCGTAACGAAGATCTTGCTGCCAATGACCAAATACTTGAAGGCCGTCCACTTCAGAAACCAAAAGATGTAACACTTTCAGATAAAGAGAGAGAGATAGCTCATCGGTATGTTCTGATGAACACGGCGATTATGGATCCTTATATTGAGTAAGATAAACTCTATTCAATACTAATATCTTGTAATTTTTTGGAAACTGATTGTGAAGTATGTGTGACTAATAACTTATGAATCTATTGCAACAGTATGCATCTGGAAGAATTGCAATCTACTGATGTCCGGTGTGCAAGAAACGAAACACATTGTTGGAAAGTTCATACCGAAAGGTTCGCAGAGTGGGTAAAATCAAAGGTTCGTGCATTTGTACATTACACTTTCATCTCAGTTTTCATCTTAATTGATACCTTAACGTTGAACTGATGCTGTGATTTTCAATTGTTAGATACCTACAAATTCAGAGTCTCATTCCAAAAAACTAAGATGGTTGGCATTTGGACCGAGAAAAGAAGCTCAAACCTATAAAGGGTATGTCATTAGCGGCCACCGATTTCATACAGACGCCGTAAGACGGAAGACTCAGAACTGTGGAGTGACATATGAAGCATTCAGTATGTGTAGATCAAGTGCGCGAGACGGTAAACAGAAAGCTGACATGGTTGCATATTACGGCGTGATAAAGGAGATTGTGATGTTGGACTACCACATGTTCCATGTTCCTCTATTCAAATGCATTTGGGCAAACAAAGGGAATGGTGTGAAGGAAGAAGACGGCTTCACGCTTGTGAACCTCCATATGAACCAATCCGCTTTTTTACAAGATCCATACATTCTGCCATCCCAAGCAAAACAGATTTTTTATTCTAGGGAAGATGAGTCTTCACCATGGTATGTAGTTATGCGGGCACCACCGAGGGGATATCATGAATTGGAGACAGAAGAGGAGTTTGTTAGTGAAATAGAATCAGTCCAGCATGAAGAAGATTTGGGAAATCAAATGTCTGATGATGAGAGTTTCTGTGTTAGGGATGACTGTGAAGGGGTCCTCCTATGCTAACAACTATTGTCCTTTGTCTTCCTATACTTACAACCAATGACAGTTTCGTTTCAGAAGTATTTATACTAACTTTTATTACTTTTTTTGATTAATTGGTGCCATTGAAGGAGAAATCATGAAGCAAAGAAATCAAACAGAAGAGGCTAGACGACGTAGCAAGCGTAATCAAGGTGCAGATGCAAGTCCTTTGGAGCTACCGGTGAAACCTCGAAAGAAACAGCCTAAAATTACGGTGAAAAAAAACCTGAAAAGGAAGCTTACTACGAAGGATCAGGAGGATCAACAACAGTTGTTAGAGAAGCATAATGATAAGGTTGGAGACCAAGATAATGAAGGTGGAGACCTTCATAATAAAATGGCAGAAGAAGAACAAGATAATGAAGGTGGAGACCTTCATAATGAAATGGCAGAAGAAGAACAAGATAAAGATATGGTGGGAGGCCAAGATGACCAACCTGAGCAAGATGACCAACCTGAGGAAGCAGAAGAAATGGCAAGAGAAGATGGGGAGAAAGATACGCAGATGGGAGACCAAGATGTTGAAACTGAGCAGCGGGCCAGTCAAGGACATGAACAATCCCAGCCAACTATAGATGAACAATCCCAACCGACTGAGAAGAAGAAAAGGAATATACGTGGTCCGACTAAGATGCGTAAATTGGCAAAAGAAGCTATGGAGAAGGTAGATGTTGATTTTTCAGCCGTGGGAGAACATTCGGGTCCAGGTTCAGTTACGCTTTCGTCGTTTCTTGGACCTCTTGTAAGGGAGCATGTTTCAGTGCTTCTTGATGATTGGAGGGTGGTTGACACTGCAACTAAGGACGCAATGTAGGAAGAAATTAAGGTATTCCTGCATTGAGATATTTAAATAACTTTGTGAGTGATTATGTATGATTTTGTTTATTCTGTTATAGGAAAGGTTTAATGTTGAAGATGGTTGGCAAAGAGAGGCTATTTTCAAACAGATGGGCTGTCTCTGGAGGGCTTCTAAATCAAGACTTGTTTCTCAACTTCGAAAAACTAAAAGTGGTCCTCAGAGGCTCAAGTTAAAGCCAAGCAACATTCAATCTCTTGCAGCTTGGAACAATTGGGTGAAAAGCAAGACTTCCACTACTTTTAAGGTTACGCAGTTAATACTATCTTCTTTCATAATTCATATACTTGATGATTTGGATAATAACAATGGTTTCACTTGCAGGAAACAAGTGACAAATATAGGGATCTGAGGAAGACTCAGATTCCTCACACCACTAGCCGGAACGGAATGTATCGTCTATCTGTGGAAATGGTATGTGTCTTTCACGTGTATTCCATTTTTAAAGTGTATAATAGATTGTGTTCATATACATTTTTTAAGTAATATTTTGTACTTGTAGAAAAAAAAGAGCTCTCAGCCAAGGACTGTGACTAGAAGTAAAGTATGGTTAGCAGGACACACGCACAGAGATGGGAGACCCGTGAAGCAAGAATTTGCAGAAACAATTGTAAGATTCCATATTTTAAAGTATTATTGCAGAGTCTTAGATGATTTGCTTGAATAACAATGTTCTCCAACATTTGTTTCAGGAGAAGATACAATCACTCGATAGTCAAATGGGTTCCACATCCAATGATAATTTAAAAGAAGATGCTGTCAGCCAAGTCCTAGGAAAAGATAAGCAGGGAAGAGTTAGAGGGATGGGAAAAGGGATGAGAATGTATAAGGTTGATTATCTTAATGCAAGAGACTCGCATGTTCAGAAGCTTGAAGCAAATCAAACTGAACTGCAAACCAAGGTTGAAAGTTTGGAGAAACAATTGCGTGGCTTAGCTGAGAAGAGAGTAAGTTTCACTCTTGTTTTTCATGGTTGTCAATGAAATAAGTTTTAACCAAAAATTTTCTTCTTGTTAGGCATACGGTGAAGATGTGGATGCTCAATCTGATGTTTCAAACTTAAGGAAAGGAGCAGTTCAGTGCAAGATATTAGATTGGTTTGCAGCAGAGGATGTTATTGTCGGGGAAGGAGAATTCTTCTCCTCTGAACCAGACTATAAGATTGGTAAGATTCCACTCGGTCCTAACGCGGCGGCGGTGATTGTGAAGTCTGCTACAAACCCTGATGCATTTCTGTGGAGGCCTACCACAACAGTTTACTCAATTGGCGAAGCTATTGGAACCAAAATTCCATGGCCATGTGACAGAGTGGTTTTGGTCAGAGACAATAGCTCCCCGAGTAAAAATAAGAGTTCAGCTGCCTCAGTAAATATTTTCATCTTGTTCTAATTCCAAACTGGTAGCACTGTAATTCTCAAACATTAGATGAATAATATATTTTTGAATCCTTAGGCCTCTGATGAATCAACTTCGAAATGCAACATCTTTGCTTGGAATGGAACTGGTAAAATTGTTGCAGAGGGTACAATGCGTTCAGTTGACCCACGTGACAAGATTGACGAAGTGCCTCTGGGTCCTAATGCTGCAATTCTGAAGGTTGATAAGGTTTTGGATCCAGATGCTTTTCTGTGGAGGCCAAGTGCTAAAATGGTAGTGATGGGTGATGCTGCAAATAACAACATCGCATGGCCACTTGATAAGGTTGAGTTCAGCTCGAAAACACCTTCAGTTTCACCAAGATCATCACCTGCGGTAAAAAACTAAACCTTATGCTTTAACTTACTTGTAACTGTGGTTTTTATGTTGCTTTAATGTATTTCTGATTGTTATGTCTTGCAATTTGTGTTACAGAGTACGAGTAACAGCACCGGAAGCAACAAAGGATCCAAAAAGAAGTGTCTTCTATATGATTGCAGCGGCTCCAAGAAAATTGTCGCAGAAGGCCGCGTTTGTTCAACTGATCCAGCTGATCGAGTCCACTTTGTCCCATTAGGACCTAATGCCACCAAGGTTTGGGTGGATGTGGCAAAGATTGGAGATGCTGCAGTGTGGAGACCAAATTCTGAAATTCAGTTTGTTGCAGATGCTATAGGTACGACCATTGCTTGGCCAAATGACAAACTTAAACTAGTGTGATAGGTTTGCTCTTGTTGCTGAAACTTGTTATGTCTGGAGAATGTTTGCTACTTGATTTTCATTATGTTTATGTTGTTTGGGATACACTATGTGTTGGATCTACTTTGTAATATATTATCAGGTTTCAAAATTGTACGATATCCTACTTTGAATTTGGTTTCATTTCTGGAAATACGAAAACATACAAAAGTAGGACCGCTGGAAATCAAATTATAGCACAAACAAATGCTACAAAAATAAAAATTAATAGCAAAAACCAGAAAAAAAGAATGCTATAAAAAATGATTAATAGCAATCAAAATCCGCTATTATAATAACTAATTTATAGCAATTAAAAGGCGCTATTATTAAACATTATATAACAAACAATAAAGCGCTATAATATCTGGACAATATAATTGCGCAATAAAAAAGCGCTATCTAAAGTGCGAGACTTTCTATAACGGGCGTATACATAGCGGATAAAAAAGCGCTATCTATTTTTCTTATAGCGGATAATGTCGCGCTATAGATACCCCTAATTCTTGTAGTGTTTGTCTCCGTATCTTTTTGTACTCTCAATGGAAGTTTTCTCTCGCCTTCTAAACTCTATATTTGAGTCCAGCTACATTCAATATCATCCAAAGGATGAGATTCTCATCATCTCGCACCTCATGTTCACGGACGATGTTGATCTTCTTCAACGGCAGTAGCTCGTCTCTACACGGTATTTCTGAAACTCTTGATGAATTCGGGTCTTGGTTGGGACTGTTTCTGAATCAGTAAAAAATAGAAATTTTCATATCAGGATTGAACCCCAGTAAATCCATTGCTATTGCTAGCTACAGATTCTCGGCTGGTTCACTTCCTATAAGGTATTTAGGACTTCCCCTCATGTGTAGGAAGTTGAGACTCTCATAATACTCTCTTCTACATTCAAAACATGGTCAGTCAAGTCTCAATCGTTTGTCGGGCGATTTCAGCGGGTTGCCTCTGCGATTTATGGTCATGTCAATTTATTGATCTCCATGTTTCTCCTCCCGAAGGGCTGTATCAAAAAGATTGAAGGTCTCTACATCTGGTTCCTTTGGCCAGGCTTTAAGGAAGATAAATTTATGGCTAAAGTGGCATGGAAGACGGTTTGTTACCTAAATATGAAGGGGGATTGGTCTAGGAAGATAATCAACTTGGAATATTGCTATAATGCTGCGTTTAATCTAGTTCATGTTTTCTGATTCGAATTCCTTGTGGGTAGCATGTCACAAGCATTATCAACTCAAAGAGGTCAATTTCTGGACTATCAAAGAAACCAAGAGATTCAGGCTGCTGGAAAATGCTCCTGAAGATCTGACAGTTGGCTCAACAGTTTGTCATCTGCACAGTTTGAATTGGCTTGCGAGCATGGTTCTTGTTTGATAGTTGGACTCCACTAGGTTCTCTGTTTAATGCTTTAGGCACTACCACTCCATCTCTTCTGCGCATTCCACTTAATTTAAGAGTTGTTTATGTCTACTCCAAATACATATGGTTGTTGCATGCAGCTAGTTCTGATCATGTTGTCGCTCAGCAAACTCCCCTAACCACGATGCAGCTTCCATCGGCGTCTCAAGATGAAGATGGTTATCAATGGGTGGTCGAAGGGTCATCCGCCTCTGGTTTCTTGGCCAAAAATTCTTGGAATCAAATCAAAGATAGGAAATATAAGAAACATTAGTATAAAGTTGTTTGGTTCAAAGGTGTCATACCCAAATATGCGTTTTTATGTGGATTGCTCATCAAAATCGGCTGCCTACTCAACTAAGGCTCGAGATGGCGATTAAATGTTCCTACACACTGTGAATTATGCATGAATGTTAATGAATCGAGAGACTCTTTTCTTCTTCACTGTGTGTATAGTAAGGAAATTTGGGGAGATGTTTTGCGAAAGATTGGAAACTCCCTTTTTCTTCAGATGTTGGATGTCTTTTCTAGCTTGGGTCAATCAACGATCAACATCCTCTATGTCCAGTTTTCGCAAGGTAGTAGTTCAAGCAACGATTTATTTCATTTGGACAGAAAGAAACAGTAGGATCTTCAACATCGAATCAAAATCGGCGATGCAAATTATTAAGGAGATTGATACACATGTCTGTAATACCATCACATCAAGGCGAAATCGAAAAGCTTTCTGCAATTTGATGCAACTTTGGCTTAACTAAGTACATCTTCTATGTTCTTTAAATGTGTAACCTTGTTTCATTTATTATGCCTCGGGTATATCCACCTGAGTTTGCTTGTAAACTCACAGTTCATATCTATAAATATTAACCGTTTCAAAAAAAAAAGATCAATTTATAAAACTTGTTTGCCCGTATTCAAACGGCTTGTGCTGTCCACTGTAACTACTTTTCATTATTCCATTTTTGGCAAGAAGACGTCGTATCCTCTAGGGTTTTATTTATGTTTCCAAAATCCAACAACTAGTATAGTATTCTCTCTTTTTGTCTACCTTTTTAGTAAAAAAGAATGGGATCCAAAGGCCGAAGCCAATTACACAAACGAACAACTTAGCCGGCTATCTACATGATACTAGAATGCTATAAATAAAACACTAAGCCCGAAAGAAGAACGGGAATCCATTTTCCTAACATTTTAAGGGAAGCTGAAGCCGGCATGAAAAAAATTCTCCGGTGACGGACACTTTTATAATGAGAACATCAATATAAAACTCTCTAGAAATGTGAAAGCGGAAAAGAGAGCTAGACGCAGAAATACTAACACCAATTAGACATAGCTAAAAGGAAACCACCGAAAACAGAAGAAAACCTAAAGCAAAGGCAAGCTGCAAGATCAAAACCCAAAGACTATGACTAGACGACACTAAAGCTCGAAACTCAAATCTAGCTTCATTCCACCTAATCTAAATCCTAACAAGTCTAAACCAAGAACTCTGCATCCCCACGAAAGGTTAGCTTTACAATATTTGATAAACGAAACGACTAAATCATAAGACTGATTATTCAACTAAACTAAAAACGGCATAAGGAGATAAAGGTTGTAGATTTAGTGAATACCCAAATAACTCTAATCAAAGAAAACCCAAACTTGAAATTGTGACTAAGACCACAAATCCTGCACCTAAGAGAGCAACACCGATGTTCTAGAACAAATGAACAATAATATTCATAAAACAAGGCATTAATCCACCAACTAAAAGGAAACAAAAACTAGAAAATGCACAATCGTATGCCTGAACCCGAGACCACCAAAGGAGAAGATCAGACCGAACATGTCAGAAGAGGAACGATGAGAACCACAGACAGACATAAAACCCACCGGCCTAACAATCGGGCACAACATCACCACAGCTCCAATGAAACTAAGGAAGCACCTAAAAGCTCCAAGCCACACCGCACACATCAACCCACAAACGATCAGATCCCGACACAGCAAAACTGATTCCAAAATCTTTTCTGTTGAGGAGATAAAGCTATTAAACACACGACCTTAGACATAGACAAAGGCAGTCAAAGGACAAACTGAGGACTACGGCGAGAGAACATCCGTCGGAAGGAAAATCCGAGATCAAACCAGATCCGTCAGAGCTAGTCTCCAAAAAATGACCGCTAGACGCAAGGACAAACCGCAAGAGAGAGGATGTGAAATGCCAATACACCCTCACTACCGTGCACGCACGCCGGAGAAAACAGAGATGGGAAAATGGTCAGATCGGAAACTAAAAAAACAGAAGACAAAGCAAGATAAAAGAAGGAAGGGGAAGGCCGCGGCGGCGGCAAAAACGCCGAACTCCAGACGAGAGAGCTCTGGACTAGAAAAGGTTTGACGGCGGCAAGAGAAAGGTTTTGATAGATTTTTACACTCAGCAACCAAGTATAATATTATCTATTCCTTGTATTAATTCGACTAAACTCATTAATCGAAAATAAGTTCCAAGATATGATTCTCTAAAATCCTTTGGTTATGCCAGAAAGTCTCAATTAATTTGAGTTGTAAAATGTTGTTTTTCCTCTATCAAATTTGATAAGTACTGAGATATAATGAAGAACATCAACAAAATGTTGATTGTAGATATAGTCGCTTATCTTGAGAAAAATGCATTTTGCTAAGATGTGTATTAAGAAGATATATGGGAAGTATAGTTCATGTGACAAAGAGATGTATCAATCATTGCTTGATGTTCTGCATAGCTTGTTTAAGCCGTATAGCTTGTCGATTTTATAAAAGATCAATTGTGCAATTAGCTCAGTTTACTCAAGCAACATTATTGGATATTAAAAGCAATCATCGTATCAAAAAAAAATGTGGATGATTATTTGTGTATGAAAAGATGAAATATGAGTTCAAGAATAAAATGTTGAATTAAATACATATCTGGAGAAAAGTGTTGAGAATTCTACAACTATGGCTGGAATATACTAAGATGTATTGTCTTAGTGGAAGTTCAATTTTTCTAAATTTTCTATTTTAGTAGAAATTGGTCGCGATGTACTTGTAAAAATTGCCCAGAATGTACTTGTATATGTATGTCAACCCAGAAGCTACATTAAAGTGTTTATTCTCTCTTAAAAAGTCTGAAATACATCGAACAAAGTGACCTTGTTTTCTATTGTTCTAAAGCGTCACGCTCGACGTCGGAACCCCTTCCGATCGGGTTTCAGTGCTTTTATACCTCCATGAGGAATTCTGGAGCCGCAAAGCAAGGTTCTCCGACAAAGGTAGTGTTGGAATTGTGTCCAGTAATCTCGGTACTGTCTCTAGAAAGTAAGAGTATGTCAATGATCAGACATAAGTCATATAATACTGGGGGTCATGATGGCTTGCTAGAGTCCGCTCATGATCTATAAGTCTTGGACTTATTGCCTTTATTATATGATCCCATATGGGTCACACGCCTAAGCTAACAGGAAAATGTGTAGGAACGGCTTAGCAGAAGTACGGTAAAAGTGCCAGGCATTTGTCGTACTTAGAGAGAGATAAATGGGTCTGATTAAATCGAAGGGATTTAATCAGATTGGTATTTGGGCCCAAAAGCCCAAAAGGGAAAGAGAAGGGTTTTATAAACTAAAACCCAAATCTCTTTCTCCCTAACCCTAGCCCCCCCAGCCGCGAACTCTCTCTCTTCCTGCGCCTCCTCAGCTCGGTCTAGCAGCCTCTCTTCCTGCTTGGTGTGCGTGTGTGAACCTCTGGAGGAGTTATCACTTGGTGGCTCTCTGATCTCTGACCTGTTCTCTCTTTCCGCTGCATAAACATGTAAAAGGTGAGATCTTATTGTTTCTAATCAAGGAGAACCTAGATCTGCATGTTTAGGATCTATTAATCTGATGAATTGAATCAGGATTAACTCCAAAACATCCTTCAGTGGTATCAGAGCCAGGTTCTGGTTTTTCTTGTTTAGATTCATGTTTAGGATTGTTTTTCTTGTTTAAAAGTGTTTTGAATCAACTACTGATAAGAGAAATCACTTAAGCAACAAGGAATTGAAACCTAAACAAACTAAAGAAAATCGCATGACCAAACTATATGATTTGGTATGCGTCGGTTTGATGATGCACGGACCGATCGCCAAAGGATCGAGTCGCGTGATCATCGGCTCGAACGTGAGCATGGCTGGACGTCGAGTGATCGATCGGATCAGCCGAGGATCGCACGATCGATTGCGATCGGATCGTCGCGGCCATCGTCCCGATCGTCCAGCGTCGTCCCGCGTCTCGATCGCTCGGCGATCGCATGACGCACGACCGGTCAGCCCGCGATGTCCCGTCCCGTCCCGTCCCGACAGTAGTCCCGATCGTGGAAGCAAGCTGCTTGCGGCTGAGGCTGTCCCGATCGTGTCTTGCGTGATGATCACGGCTAGGTCATGATCGGATCACGTAGTGTCGTTTCGGTTCGGTTTAAGGTTCGGTTTAAAACTTGATTAAACTTAAACGTCACGGTTTAATAAACAGATTTAATAATTTTATTAAGTTCTTGTTAAACCGGGATAAGAAATCCAAAGTCGAAAAATTGGATTTTGTGCCTAAACCAGGATTTTCTAATTTGATTTGGTTGGACCAAATAAATTGAGAAAATCCGGTATAGTAAATAACCGGTTGACAATTGTGGTCATCGTAGTAATTAAAATTTGGTTAGACCAATTTTAATGAACCAGACCGGTTATGTCATTTAATTGGACAATTGGGTCATGTCTTGGACATGGACCAATTCTTGGGCCTCGGGCCAAGAAGTTAAAACAATTGGGCCAATTATATGAGTCTTTTCTTCAGATTAATTTAAAATTTATTTTATAAAATGATAAAGTCGATTTTAAATTAAAGTTTCCGAAATTTTGAAATTAGAAAGTTTCTTAAAATAGAATTTTCTAGATTTGCATGTTTTGGATTTTAAGAAATTTCTAAAGTTAGAAAGTTTCCGGTTTTAGAAAGTTTCCAATTTTAGAAAGTTTCCAAAAATAGTAGGTTTCCAAAAACAGAAAGTTTCCCGAAATAGTAATCTTCTATTTTGGGAATGAAATTTTAATAAACCTACGAACCTCAAATAATATCAAGCGTTGGATGTCTTGTCCAGGCTATGTCAGCTGTCGAAGCCCATTCAATTGTATTCATGGCCTTACAGTGTGAGGGTGTCTACTTTTGCGTGGATAAGACGGTTTGTGATTCATAAATGTCATTGGGAGTCCCAGACATTAATGATTACATGACTGTATAGTCTGGTTTTCTTGACTAGGCCATCGGGAGTCCTGGGCCTTGAGACATCAGAGTGAATTGGGCCTCGGGCCCAGATTCACAACCAAGAGTTATATCACGGATATAATTAGCCGACATAGGGCTTACCGATATAAGCTAAGGTTGGGTGACGGCCAGTGGCCCACTTTGATCTTAGTTATATGTGGATCTTGGAATCATTATATTCTATTGAGGGTAACTTAGGTTATTGAATATAATGCATGATTGATCATATTAAGTATAATATAAGATTAATCATATTGAACATATTAACTAATAACCTTTTAATCTTATATATTTCAGCTATGACTACTACAAGCACACAAAACACATTCTCAATCCGGTCTGTTCTCGAGAAGGAGAAGCTGACTGGAACGAACTTCCTGACGTGGTCAAGGAACTTGAGGCTGGTCCTCAAGCAGGAGAAGAAGGATTATGTCCTTCGTGATCCTCTCCCCGAGAGGCCTGCTTACAATGCCGCCAGGACTCTGCATAATGCTTGGGAAAAGCATTCGTCAGATGAAAATGATGTGTATTGCCTTATGTTGGCGACAATGACTGCTGAGCTGCAAATGCAGTTCGAGAGTGTGTTGTCACCAATTGAGATAATGGCAAGCCTGAAATCGCTTTTTCAGGAGCAAGCAAGGACTGAGAGGTTTCAAACAGTTAAGAACCTCTTAGACTGTAAGTTGGCTGCGAATGCGGCAGTGAGTCCTCATGTCTTGAAGATGATGGGTTATCTCGATCATCTTCAGAAACTCGACTGCCCTATCAGCCAGGAACTTGCCTGCGACATCGTTCTGCAGTCATTACCTGCAAGCTATGATCAGTTCATTCTGAACTTTAACATGCATGGCTTGAGTAAGACATTGCCTGAGCTTCACGGAATGCTCAAGACTGCAGAGCCCAACTTGAGGAAAACCGCCAAGGACCCCAATGTGCTTATGGTGCAAAAGGGCAAGGGGTTTAAGAAATCCTCTGCTAAGGATAAGGGAAAGGCCAAGGCTGTCCAAGTCGCGGACAAGGACACGCCAAAGCCCAAGCCCAAGTCCAAGGCTGGGCCAACTGACATATGCAGGTTCTGTAAAGAACCAGGGCATTGGAGGAGAGAATGTAAGAAATTCCAAGAAGGTCTAAAGGAATTGAAGAAGAAGACTCTCGAGACTTCTTCGACAGGTATTTTTGTTATAGAAGTTAATACAACTACTTCTGATAATACCTCATGGGTTATGGATACTGGTTGTGGGGCTCATATTTGTACTAATATGCAGGCACTCAGCAACAGTAGAAGGCTGAAGCAAGGACAAGTGGAGCTACGAGTTGGGAATGGAGCGAAAGTTCCAGCACTAGCTGTAGGCACATACTTGTTGTCTTTACCTTCGGGATTGATTTTAGAACTCAATAATTGTTATTTTGTACCTGCTATAAGCAGAAATATTATTTCAATTTCTTTGTTGGATTTGGAAGGTTATGATTTTTCAGTTAAGAATAAATTATGTTCCTTCAATCGCAACAATTTGTTCTATGGTTCTGCCCCTCTTACGAATGGGCTTTACATACTCGATCAATCCGCGCCAATTTATAACATTAATACCAAACGGTTCAAACCTAATGAGGAGAACCGAACGTTTCTATGGCATTGTCGTTTAGGGCACATCAGCGAGAAACGCATCAAGAGGCTCCATTCGAATGGACTTCTTGGCTCATTTGACTTTGAGTCATGTGAGAAATGCGAATCCTGCATGATGGGCAAAATGACACGGGCCCCCTTTAATAAACCTAACGAGAGGGCCAGTGACTTATTGGGCCTGATACACACTGATGTGTGTGGCCCAATGTCCACAAATGCAAGAGGAAACTATCAGTACTTCATTACCTTTACTGATGATTTCAGTAGGTATGGATATGTTTATTTGATGAAACATAAGTCTGAATCTTTTGAGAAGTTCAGAGAATTCCAAAATGAAGTACAGAACCAACTTGGCAAAAGCATTAAGGCTCTTCGGTCCGACCGAGGAGGAGAATACTTAAGCCAAGAATTCAGTGATCATCTAAGAGAGTGTGGGATCGTATCCCAACTCACTCCTCCCGGAACACCTCAATGGAATGGTGTGTCTGAGAGGAGAAATCGGACCTTATTGGATATGGTTCGATCAATGATGAGTCACACAGACCTTCCAATATCCCTTTGGGGATATGCTCTGCTAACAGCAGTGTTCACTCTAAATAGAGCGCCATCGAAAGCAGTAGCAAAGACACCATATGAATTATGGACTGGAGTGGCTCCAGTGCTGTCTTATCTCAGAATTTGGGGTTGTGAAGCCTATGTCAAGAGATTGATCTCAGACAAGCTTACACCAAAGTCTGATAAATGCTACTTCATTGGTTATCCGAAGGAAACCAAGGCTTATTACTTCTATCTACGTTCCGAGAACAAGATCTTTGTTGCCCGGGATTGTAACTTTCTTGAGAGAGAGTTTCTCTCTAAGAAAGACAGTGGGAGTAAGGTACTGCTTGAAGAAATTCAAGATGAACAGGATACTGCTCAACCTAATGAGGAAGAGCAGCAGGAGGACCTACAAGAAATTGTAGAGCCTGAACCTGTAGTACCTGAAGTTCGAAGATCCGGGAGGATCCGTCACGAACCCGAGAGATATCAAGGATTCCTCGTGACTGACTGTCATGATCTTTTGATCATTGATGGTGATGAACCATCGAACTTCAATCAAGCCATGATGGGCCCAGATTCCTCGAAGTGGCGCAAGGCCACTGATTCCGAAATGGACTCCATGTCGGTCAACCAAGTGTTTTCGTTGGTTGATTTACCCGCTGGTGTAAAAGCCATCGAGTGCAAATGGATCTTCAAGAAGAAGATTGACGTGGATGGAAATGTCCAGATTTATAAAGCCAGGTTGGTGGCAAAAGGTTTCAGACAAGTTCACGGTGTGGATTACGATGAAACCTATTCACCAGTGGCTATGATGAAATCTATTCGGATTCTACTAGCAACTGCAGCTTTTCATGATTATGAAATTTGGCAGATGGACGTGAAAACCGCCTTCCTGAATGGTATTCTGGAAGAGGATGTGTATATGACGCAACCTGACGGTTACATAGATCCAAAGAATGCTGGGAAAGTATGCAAGCTTCATAAATCCATTTATGGATTGAAGCAAGCATCGAGGAGCTGGAATCTTCGTTTTGATGAAGCGATCAAGCAATTTGACTTCATCAGAAACGAAGAAGAACAATGCGTGTATAAGAAAACTAGTGGGAGCAAGATAGTATTTCTTATTCTGTATGTCGATGACATACTGCTTCTCGGAAACGACGTTCCAATGCTAAAGTCGGTAAAGGACTGGCTTGGAAGTTTTTTTTCCATGAAAGACATGGGTGAAGCCGCATACGTTCTTGGAATCAGGATCTACCGGGATAGATCTAGAAGGCTGATAGGCTTGTGTCAAGATTCTTACATTGACAAAGTCCTACAAAGATTCAGCATGAAAGATTCCAAGAAGGGCTTCACGCCAATGGTGCATGGCACAACGCTAAGCAAGAAGCAGAGCCCTACGACGGCTGCTGAGCTTGAGCGCATGAAGAATATTCCTTATGCATCAGCAATAGGATCTGTCATGTATGCCATGATCTGTACTCGTCCTGATGTTGCTTATGCATTGAGCATGACGAGTAGATACCAGTCAAATCCAGGTGAAAACCATTGGATTGCCGTAAAGAATATCTTGAAGTATCTAAGACATACTAAGGATAAGTTCTTGGTGTACGGTGGAAGTGATGTGCTTAAAGTCAGTGGATTCACGGACGCAAGTTTCCAGACAGACCAAGATGATTTCCGGTCACAGTCTGGTTATATCTTTTGTCTGAATGGCGGTGCAATCAGTTGGAGAAGCTCCAAGCAAGACACCGTTGCTGATTCCACTACAGAAGCTGAATATATCGCCGCCTCAGAAGCTGCGAAGGAAGCTGTTTGGATACGAAAGTTCATTATTGAACTAGGTGTGATACCAGATGCGGCTGAGCCTCTAGCACTGTTTTGTGATAACAATGGTGCTATAGCTCAGGCAAAGGAACCAAGATCACACCAGAAATCCAAGCATGTTCTAAGAAGATTTCACTTGATACGTGACATCATTAATAGAAAGGAAGTCAAGATCAGCCGAGTTCAGACAGATGATAATGTCGCTGATCCGTTGACAAAGCCACTCCCAAGGCCTAAGCTCGAGTTTATGACTGAAGCTGTAGGCATTAGAGACATTGAAATGTAATCTAAATTTGAGTGGGAGTTTCAGGGCTTTTATTTAGTTATTTGATATGTTCTTGTAAAACATTCTTATGTTTAATGAAATTATTATTTCAAGATTATTTTAACTGTGATGAAATAATCGTTCCAAAGTGATATAAACCATTTTATAGGTCATCGAAGTAAGTGACTTGATCTTGAGTCATCAAAGTCATTTAGCTTGATCATGAGACCCTATATTTGATAGATGGATTATATCATCCTATCCCTAGTCGAAGGTTGTTGAAATTGGAACACCAACAACCGTGTGAGACTGGATTGGTATGTGACTTATGACAAAGTCTCAGTGTGTCATAGATGCGCGGCATCGAAGTCAGTACATAGGTGTATGTGGGGTACATACGACCGGACAAGACCCGCTTATAAGAACTCTTCAGGATATTTATATCTGTGTCATAAGAGATTCTTACTACGACTATAGAGTATAGTCCTTAGACCTGAGTTCGCATGCATGTGACTGCACATGAACTGATGCACTTTGATCATTGTCTAACGCTGTTGTTCTGCGATAGTTATAAGGACCTTGTTTGGGCACATCATGAAATGAGTAGTTTACAGTGATGGAACAAGACGGAATTTGTCCCTCCAATATAAATGGAGTGAATATCTCTAGGCCAATCGGAGATTTGAATACTGGAAAATGCATGGCCATGCTCAAACGGACTGTCCCGAGTCGTTTGGATTGTCAGTATCGAATCAGAGTCCGATGAACAAGATTAGGCTTTATAAGGATGACACTAATCTTGCCTTATGACTAATCGAGATATTGAGACAAAAGGATTATGAATACAGAGATTCCAGTACAAGTGGGAGATTGTTGGAATTGTGTCCAGTAATCTCGGTACTGTCTCTAGAAAGTAAGAGTATGTCAATGATCAGACATAAGTCATATAATACTGGGGGTCATGATGGCTTGCTAGAGTCCGCTCATGATCTATAAGTCTTGGACTTATTGCCTTTATTATATGATCCCATATGGGTCACACGCCTAAGCTAACAGGAAAATGTGTAGGAACGGCTTAGCAGAAGTACGGTAAAAGTGCCAGGCATTTGTCGTACTTAGAGAGAGATAAATGGGTCTGATTAAATCCAAGGGAATTAATCAGATTGGTATTTGGGCCCAAAAGCCCAAAAGGGAAAGAGAAGGGTTTTATAAACTAAAACCCAAATCTCTTTCTCCCTAACCCTAGCCCCCCCAGCCGCGAACTCTCTCTCTTCCTGCGCCTCCTCAGCTCGGTCTAGCAGCCTCTCTTCCTGCTTGGTGTGCGTGTGTGAACCTCTGGAGGAGTTATCACTTGGTGGCTCTCTGATCTCTGACCTGTTCTCTCTTTCCGCTGCATAAACAGGTAAAAGGTGAGATCTTATTGTTTCTAATCAAGGAGAACCTAGATCTGCATGTTTAGGATCTATTAATCTGATGAATTGAATCAGGATTAACTCCAAAACATCCTTCAGGTAGCCCCTATGTCGAAGACATCTCCACCCAAGACTTCGAGTCATCTTCGCCTTCTCCTGTCGGAATCTAATGTTTGGAGTCATCTTCGCCTTATCTCGACCTGGCGCTGGCTAGTGGGGTACTTGCGACTGCTCTGATTGTCTGCGAAAATCCCCAAGTTTGGATTTTTCTAATGTGCTCCCAGCTCAAGACTTAACATTGGATCTCTCGTCTGTGTCTTCTACTCCGGTGGTTACGAGGATTGATGATGTAGAGCAAAATCCTGTGAAGAGTTCTCAAGCAGCTAACACAAAATGTCATGTTTGTAATATCTTGTTCCAAGAAATAGTCAACGGGCAGCAGAGAAGTCAACGGAGGGCATTTTCGTAATTTTCAGAAGATGAAGGGCATTTTTGTAATTTTACCAAAATGCGAGCCGGAAGTGGCGACGGGCCAAGTGTTATTATTTTTGGACGTAAAGAAAATTTAGAAGACCAGACGTGGGAGAAACGGAGATGAAACGAGTTTTACGGACTATCGGGAAAGAAAACCGATATAACCGATAAAACTTGTAAAATACATAACGGGAGCTACGGATGTCCGTTTGAGGCGATTCCAATTTCTAAATTCATCTAAGATCATCTAGAATCTTAAAATGGGTCTTAGTGGATTTATAGAAGCAGATAAAGAGTTTATAAAATATTAAACACGAAAACAGCAATATCGGTACTTCGGAGCGATTCGAGATTAAGGATCTTTTAGATATGGATTGGTACAATGTTTGAGATCAAAATACTCCCTGGAGTGACATTTGTCACTTTCTATTCTGCCCTTGGCGCCACATAGCAAAAGATTCATCACCTTTTTTATTCACATGGAAGGAAAGAAGAAGATTCATTGAATCTTATCTAATTGCTATATGTGGCATGGGGAGAATTAATCTTGAGGTGAGTTGAATTATTCTCAGACTCTTCTTGTCTACGTGGAGGAAGGAGAAGAGATCCATTGAACCTCATTTGCTAACTTAAAGGAAGAAGAGAATGGATCCAATGAATCTCATTTTACAACACATGGTGAAATGTATTCACATCCCTTTTGGTTTGTGGTATAGTGGCATTAGAGCAAAGGAAGGAAGGCCACTTGTCCCTATTTTGTGAGTCTCCATTCTTCTATATAAACAGCCTTCCATCCTCCCATTTTACTCACACCAACAAAGAAAAGAAAAAGAGAGAAGAAGGAGGAGGAGAAGCGTGGGGAGAAGGAGAAGAAGGAGAAGAAGAAGAAGGAGGAGAAGAAGAAGAAGGAGGAGGAGAAGAAGAGGAAGACCGGAGGAAGCCGGAGGAAGAAGAAGCCGGAAGAGGAAGAAGAAGCCGGATGAGGAGGAGGAGCCGAGAGAAGAAGAAGACCGGAGGAGGAGAAGACCGGAAGAGAAGATGAAGTTGAAGCTTGAAGAAGAAGAAAGAGGAAAGAAGAAGCGTGGGAGAGAGAGAAGAAGCGTGAGATATAAGATGAAGAAGCATAAAGAAGAGGAAGAGAGAGAGAGATGGAGGAAGACCGGAGAGGAGAAAGCAAAGGAGGAGAACCGGAAGAGAAAGAGAGAGAACCGGAGGAAAGAAAGAGAGAAAATGAGGAGAGAGAAGATGGTCCGGAGGCTCCATCGGAATCATTCGGTCAACTGTACGGTCAAGAGCGGGTCAAAGCAACGGAGGTTCGGGGAAGGTTCGGGTTGGCGTTGGGTTCGTGCCGGGTCTCGTTGTTCCGCTAGTCCGTCAATCCATCCATCCGTCGTCATAATAACACTGTGAGTCGGCTAAATTGTGTGTTGCATTTAGCTATAATCATATAGATCCGGACTTGATAAGCCATAGATTAGGTTGCATACCCGATTGATTGAATTGGTTAGAACGGCTAGGTTGATTAATAACTCGGTTAATTAATTAAACGGTTAGGTTAAGAGATGCATGCTAATCATAGATAGTTCGTTGATTGCTTGATTGATTGATAGTTCGTTGATTGCTTGATTGGGTGATGCATACATATAGAATGGCATGTTAGGACATATATGCATATATAAGTATTTAAGAACGTATCTAAATGAATCTATATACGGGAAATTATGAGTTGATTAAAATACGGTTAAGAGACATAAAACACTTAGAATATAATAACGGGGTGGATTAATGAATGAAAGTTAAAGAATAATGAGATGTCGGGGAGTTAGTAATTTTACTAACTCTAAACCGGCAGATCGAGGACGTATTAAAAGATACTTAAGGAGTGTTAAGTAAAGAAGTGGTGTGATTGATGAGCCGTGTACGGATTAGCAAACCGCTAATCCAAGGTAGCGGACGTAAATTGGTTAAAAGATGAATAAACCTAAATCATTGGTTGTGTGGTGTTGTGATTGATTGATTGTGTGATTGCTTGCTTGTTTATCTACTTCGGTGTTGGGCCGAGTAGACTGTACTGTAGATACTTACTCTGGTACGGGACCGAGTAAGTTTGGGTGATGTGGAGGTTGGTGATAGGACTTGCGGGATGGATTGGATAGTATTTCTATTTGACCTTATTGGTATTGCGTGATAGAGTCCCAGCGAGTCTGCGTGTTTACATATCTGTTATTAGGACTCTATAGGGCGCGTTAGATCCCGCAAGTCTAGAGATGGCGTTCTGGTACTTCCGACCCGATTGGATCCTCGGGTAGTTACCTGATCAGGCACGTACCTTCGGTAGTGGTTCTGGCAGGTGTTAACCTATGGAGTGACGTCTGTAGGTGTGTGGTCCGGAGAATACGGGGTCGCATCCTAGGGCCGGACTGCATGGAAGCTTGGGTTATCTAGGGGTAGCCTGAGTCACCGCGTATCGATGGACGGAGAACGGTGTCCTAGCCGTTGGACTTCGTGTTATCGCCTAGGAGTCGTGGGAGGTTTTAGCTACCGTGGCGGTAGCTAAGTATTCCCGTGGAAGTCACCGAGTTCGCAAAGTGGGCCCAGATGGTGTGGAGATTGCGTTAGAGATGCGATAGATAGATCGAGTCTAATCGAGAGCATGTGCCGCAGTGTTCTCGATTCCCTTGGTTACTTCCATGTTGTTGTGTTGATATTTGATTGCTTGTGTGTTGTGGAGCTCGTCACGTCTTGGTAGCACGTGACCAGCGATTTATACTTGATTGTTATTTTGGGTTTTTGGGCGGGATTATTATATTGATAGCAGCCTTTAGTTGGGAGCCGTCTCACTGGGTAATCTTAGATTACTCATTAGACTCTTTTGTGTTTTTCATGTTTGGCGTAGCTCGGCGGACGCGTAGGACACTCGGAGTAGTCTCGGGTTGGCATTGGGTATCGGTTGTGAAGCATTTTGACTATATTTTCGGTTGCGGATTTCTTCAGCGCTCGCTAATGTTTTGTATTATACTGTATATTATTATGAATAAGATTTATATTTTTAAAGTAATAAAAACGGAATAATTCCCTGATATACGGTTTCGTCCGAACCGAACACAACTCGTGGAAATGGTACAAGTTGAAAAGCTTTGTATCGTGGAAACGAGGTAAACAGAGTCAAGGATGGTTTGGTTCGAGCCATTGACTCAAACCAGACTGTCTCTGGCTTTCGTATTGTGACAAACTCTTCTTGTATGACTGCTCGGGTTCGATCGGTCATGTTCTTGTTTGATTGTTGGCCGGTCAGCTCGTCGGTCAGCGGAAAACGGGAAGGGGGCGTTACAATGTTCCTTCTGCAACCCTGGCTACAAGAACAAAAAATCAATTAGAGAACAATCATGCATCTATTGTTGTGAAGAAGGATGCATGGACAACGATTATTCATGAGGAGGCAGAAAATGATACATGGTCTGACCTCTTAAAAACGGATCAAAGAAACTCTAAAAGAAAGGTAAAGTCTATAATCCTTCCTAAGGTGAAACTTGTATTGAGATCCCTAATTCGGTAATAAAAAAGAACCAAGGTGTGTGGGAGAGCTTTGTTGTTATTATGTTTGATTTTGATCCTTCATCTCAGGGAATATTCCATTTCATAGTAAATGGCATCTGGAGTAGACAATATATGGATGTTTCTATCACAAATATGGAAGGTCATGTGTTCTTGTTTAGGACATGAACTTTGTAACCCAGATTAGGGTCTTAATCTAGTGTCTTTGGAACATCAAAGGGTTGGCGATGTTTGTAGCTAACTGAGAACCAGAGTTTTTCCTAGAAAGCTAGAACTAATCCCATCTCCAATTTGGCTCAATCTTAGGAAGCTACTGCTGCAGTTCTTCAATGAGGATGGTTTAAAACGCATCGCCGGTTTAGTTGGTGAACCTAAATTCTTGCATACGGTTAAAGCGAATAAAACAATCTTGTATGTTTCCAAGGTCTTTACATTAATTGATCCGAGATTTCCTCTTACGGAAGCTGTTAGTTTAAAGTTTAATCTAGTGAAATTGAAAGGATTGAGTCTAGTCATTGGATGCCTCCGATTTGCTCTTTTTGCAAAGAAATTGGACACATTTTAAAGCATTGTAAGGAGATACCGATCACTTGCAAAGCAAGTAATTCGACGTGTCATAGCTCGAACACTTGTGCTAGAGCAAACCAGAAGGCTAAATCGAAGAAGAAGAGTCATCATGCTCAAATTGTCCCCAATAATGGTGTTGTTAGAAATTCAGGAAAGGCAAAACAAATAGCAACTGCCACAACGCAGCAATGGAAGGCAATGAGCAGAAAAACACAAATCGTGAGAAACTATTACAATGAAGCAGTTATTAGAGAATCTAGTTCTAGACACACTACTATCAAAGAGACAACACTAGTATCTTCTGAAGTTGAATCTGGCTCTTTTGATATGGCTACAACCGAGTCAGAAGAGGAAGGAGAGTTACATGACAAGGAGGATGACTTCATTGAGTTCTTGTCTAGGCGGAAGCCCAAAAAAATCATGGGACAGCGGACCCAAACCCCCACTAGTCCTTATGTGTATAGATCTTTTTGGTTGGAATGTACAAGAGTTCAATAATTGGTAATAGTACCAGTTTTTAGAAATATATTAAGCAGCAAAAACTACTTTTTGGGAGTCTACTCTAGACTCATGTCAAGCAGTTGAAGGGGAGGAAGTTCATCAAACATATTCTGCATGGATGGTGCTTCGACGATAATAATACTTTCTCGGATTTAGGAAAGATATGGGTCCTACATGTAATTGTTTTATATTAGTCATTACAAATGGTGACATGTGAGATAAAGATGTTGGATAGACATAATTAAATCATGTTTCATTCATCTATGCATCAAACTTGGAAGAGGAAAGGATATTGATTTAGGAAGAGATTGTTCAGTTAACAACAAACCCGATTGTGGCTAGTAAGGCTTTGTGCCTCACTGGAGCTTCAATCCAGGTCTTCACTCGTCATAACATTCAACTACTGTTGGAAATAATGTGGACAAAGTTAATAATGAGCAACAATAGTTATTGTTGGAAGCATCTAACCTTCAAACATTGTTCTTACACTTGATGGAACAAAAGAATATCAAATCCAATGGCTAAGAAGCTAGACATAAAATGGTTAATGATCACTGAAATATCGAGTTCCGTTCTTCGGTTACATTATTTGAAGAGTCTAATTTATCAGATCACTCCCCTAGCCATTTGATTCTCAATCAGGCTCACCAAAGGTAGAGAAGACCTTTCAAGTTTCTAAATTTTATGTTTCTTAATGAGGCTTTCCTTCTCTTGGTGGTGATGAAATGGTATTTTACTAATGTGGTTGGTTCTGCGATGTATCTTGTCTCTCATAAATTAAAGTCATTGAAAAATCATATATGCAGCTTCATTAAGGCAAACTATTCCAACTTAGAAATGATAATTGAAGAATCGCTCTTAGAGGTTACATATCTCCAAACTCAGTTACTGGCTGACACATCTCCCTCACTGGCTGAGTTGGAATTTGAAGAAAACCGACAATGGCAAGCAATGGTTAGGGCAAAAGAGTCTTACATGTTACAAAATTTGAGAGTCACTTGTGCTAAAGATGGATATTGCGGCTTTGCTTACTACCATAGGTTGATGGCGGTTAGGCGTTCAGCTAACCACATACATTACATTAAAGGAGATCCGTGCACTATTATTAACTCGGAGCAGAATATCCAAAATCATTGTGTGTTCATATTTTGATAATCTTATGGGTGATGAGGTTTCACCAGCATTATTCATCTATAATGAAATATTAAACCTTATGCGATTTCAATGCTCGGATGAGGATAAAGCTTCTATTGTTAAAGCTTTCTCGCCTATGGATATTAAAGAAGCTTTCTTATCCCTTCCTAGAAATAATACTTGTGGTCTTGTTGAATTCTCTGCCGAATTCTTTAATGCTGATAGTCTATTGTAGGAGCTAGGTAGTGGAGGCTGTTGAGGAGTTTTTTAGATCAAGAAACCTATTGAAACAGTGGAATGTAACCACAATGGTTTTTATTCCGAAAATACCTTATGCTCCTACAAATTAAGACTTAAAACCTATTTCTTGTCTTAATACGATGTATAAGGCTATCTCAAGAATGCTCACATCTCGCTTACATCCATTTTTAGAGAAACTTATTTCGTACTCCCAATTAGCTTTCATCCCTCACACGTTTCTAGCTGAAAATGTTATGTTGGCAACCGAGCTGGTAAATGGTTATAATGGAAGAATATTGAAATATTTTGATTCCGTTCGCTGGGATTTCGTACTCGCGGTACTTCATGGTCTGAATATTCTGAAAGAATATGTAGGATGGATCTCGAAATGTATCTCATCCTCGTTTTTATTTGTATGTGTGAATGGCTATTTCAAGAGCACTAGAGGCATGCGGCAGGGAGACCCGTTATCATCTTATCTTTTTGTGCAAGTCATGGAGATTTTCTCGCATCTTCTTAATTCGATTTGATTCTTAAGGTCATAAACTACCATCTGAATATTAAGGTCCTTCGTCTGTCTCGCCTAATGTTCACAGAAGACGTAATGATCTTCTTCAATGAGCAGATCTTCCCTCCATGTCATTAGTGAGATTCTAGATGAATTTGCTTCGTGGCCAGGGCTTTGCATCAACCCTAAGAAATCACAGGTTTTTACAGCGGGATTGACCCGAGTGAATCCGTTACTATTGCTAACTATTGATTCTCGGCTGGTTCCCTACATATACGTTATCTCAGCTTGCCTCTTATGTCCAAGAACCTTAAAATCTCCAAGTATGCTCCATTGATTGACAAAGTGGCGGCTTGCTTGAGATCAAGGTTGTCTCTTAAACACCTCATCCCGGCTTCTAAGCCCAAGGAGGTTGTTCCCGTTCGATCACTAGGTGACCCGAATAATTTAGTATAATTATTCAAGGTTCCAGCCGTTTGACTAAGTCTTAATCCGTATATACATTTATTCACCTAAGTCTATAAACAAAAAACAAAAACATACAAGGAAATAAACTGGCATTTTATTAATATAACCAAGGTAATGATACAATCGCAAGTTTGCACAATAGGCTAAAGTATTGTTCAGTCCTAAAATATCCATTATATCGCACCACTCGTCCATCTAGTCTTATTATTCGCGCGCCTAAGCCCGGTCATTACCACGATCAACCTCAGGTTGTGCATATACAATACATAAGAAGTCTATAATGACCTAACATATAAACTAACAACCTAACAAGTCCATCTATATGGTTTCTCAATTCCCCCTTACATATTCCACTAAGTCTCTATTTGGCCTATCTCATCTAAAACGAGTTCTATCCACGGTCGCTAACTGACCTAGACACAGACAGCCGAAAATCCAATCCGGCCGTTAGCACCTTTCGTACCATGACCGCGGTCAGATTCCATAGCCAATGGACCAACGTCCTTGACCTGTACATGCGCAGATCGGCATATGGATGGTCTCTGTCCTAACCGCCGATAGGCCCTTTAACAGCAATCGGTTGGTCTCCACGCGAGATACAACCCAACGCCCAACCCGCACACATCCGCGTCCAGCACATACCGCCGACCCCTATGGCCGTACGAGTATGGGAAGTTTGAACGGACGCGACCCTTCGTTCGTGGAGTACAAAACTAACGAACATCCCCAAATTCCTTTGAAATTACCACGAGATAGAGAAAAGCTGATCCGCCCCAATCGTCCATCGACTGCATGGCATAACAGTGGTCGCGGTTCGGGTAGGTCCTCTGGGAAGCACCTTTGGTATACCGGTTGTACTGCCCTGATCCTTAGGTGTATTTGGATCAATGACTAATCCATGTTTGTGCCTTCTCATCCAAGCCTTAACCGCACCAATTACTCCTGAACCGCCGGTGACTTCTCCTTCCAAGAAGTCAGGCCAAACCCTTCTCCTCTTCCTTAGACTTGTGAAATTTCTCTTTGGTATTTTCTAGGAATTTTCCATGTGTGTAAATGTAGCCAAAAATCGCCAAGTACCCTTCCTTTTATAGGCCATCTCTTCCCATAATCACCCATTAGTGAAAGGGTGCAAGTGGTTGGCAAAAAGGTGTCAACCCACTCGTGTCCCTTGGCTTGTAACTGCCCACAGTTAACTTGTGTCACTAGCTAACTTAGCTCACTAGTTGACCCAACTAGCCAACACTCCTCCCAGCTAAATTGAGCTGAGTGGTAGCTGACCCAGCTAACCTAGCTCAACGGTTCAGCTCATTCCAGCTAAAAACTTCATATCCAGCGCCTTCCTTACTCGGCTAAGCTCCATTTTCACCGGACTTAGCCATATTCTGACCATGGAACACTCCTTTTGATCTCCCATTATCGTTTTTCTTCTTGTTCCGATCCCATGGTCCGTCCTTCCGATCCTAGCATGAGTCATGGATGTTACAAGTCTTCCCCCTTGATAGAGATTCGTCCTCGAATCCAAGTCAAGGTGTTCAACTCGTTTAAATTCTAAAATCCATTCAGGATAATCGGCCCGCATCTTACTTTCTGTTTCCAAAGTAAAATCCTTGGTCCAGTTGCAAATCCACTCAACCTTAACCATTTGTATCACCTTCCTTCTTGTTGCTTTTTACGACCTATCTAGGATTCGTAAAGGTTTAGCCTCGATGGTTAGGTTCTCCTTGAGATCTTTGGGTATCTCAGGTACAATTACATTTTGATCCGTCAAACACTTCTGAAGTTGAGACACTTGGAACACGTTGTGTAATCTCTTTCGGCAGATCGAGCTTGTATGCGACCATTCTCACCCTCTATAGAATGCGGAACAGTCCCATGTATCTTGGATACAACTTTCCCCGTTTAGAAACTCTTTATCTTCTTTTGAATGTTATCATCTTTAGGTAAACCCAGTCGCCCACTGAAAACTCTATGTCCTTCCGACGTTTGTCTGCATAACTCTTTTGACAGTCTTGAGCTTCCTTCATTTTGATTCTAAGGAACCGGATTCACTTCGTTTTTTCTTCGATAATTTATGTCCCAATCATGCTCGACTACCTTGCTTGCGTTCAGCAAAGGGGCGTCCGGCAAGGCTGTCCATACAAGGTCTCATATAGTGACATTCCTATGCTTTCCTGAAAAATGTTATTGTAAGCAAACTCAGTCAATGGTAGGTACCTTTACCAGGAGTCACCCCAATCCAGAATGCATGCCCGCAACATGTCCTCCAATGTTTGTATGGTCCTTTCTGACTGACCATCAGTCCGTGGGTGGTATGTTGTACTCATGTGCACTCTAGTTCCCAAAGCTTTTTGGAAAGCCTGCCATAAGTCGGAGGTGAAGCACCCATCTCTATTTGAGACTATAGTTGTCTGAATCCCGTGCAGCCTTTTAATCTCGTTGATATACCTCTCCGCAATTTTACCAACTTCATCTGTCTTCTTAATGGCCAGGAAGGGTGCAGACTTGGTCAATTTGTCCACCACTACCCAAATTGTGTCCCTCTTCATTCTGGTCGCTGGCAACCCGGTTACAAAGTCCACTTTGATGTGGTCCTATTTCCATTCCGGAATGGGTAGACTTTGTAGTAAGCCATTTGGCACCTGATGCTCCGCCTTAACTAACTGAAAAGTATGATACTTAGCCACCCACTCGGCTACGTCCCGTTTCATCCTGACGTACATTCCGGTTCTTCTAACACTTTTCAGGATTTCTTTCTCTATGTCTTTAAAACCCATCCCCACCCCATCTTCTTTGAAAAAAACATCTTCTCCCAACTAATCCAATGAATCTTCTTGTGATGCTCGAGAGAATTCCACCAGAAATTCGAAATGGCTGAAGTGAGAGACGCACAAGTTGACTTAGGAATTTTAAACACACTCATTGCATAGACTGACATCGCCATTGAAACTGATTTGAGGAGCATTTCCTTACCACCCTGGGATAAAAGCTTTGCGAACCACCATGATACCCTTGACCTCATTTGATCATGCAAAAGCCAACATCTCTACCTTGAAACCACTGAAGCATTTGGGAATTCCAAGATAAGTTCTTGCTCCACCTTATGCTTGAATATTCGTGATGTATTTAATGGTTCCTTTCACTTTCTGATCCACTCGTTCTCCAAACCTAATAGACGATTTCAAAACATTGATCTTTTGACTAGCTACCTTTTCATATAATTGCATAATGTCATTTAATGCATCAGCTTGATCTGGGACAGCCTTACACTGTCATCGGCTGAACAAAAGATGATGTACTACTGATCCATCTTCTGAAAAGCTGATACCTTCAATCTGATTTCTGGATTCAGTTCGATTAAGCAAGTGAATAAGAGCTTCAATGCAAAACACAAACATAAAGGGATATAGGGATCTCCCTGTCGTATCCCTCTCTCCGGCTTAATGAGACAAAACGGTTGACCATTTATGAGGACTGAGAAAGAAACTGTAGTTACACACCTCATGATTAGCCTTATCCATGGAAAACAAAAGCCAAGAGCACTGAGAAGAGATTCTAAGAAACCCCATTCAACCATATCATACGCCTTGGACATGTCAGACTTGACAGCCATGAAATCTTTAGATACTTTCGGGTTTTTTCTTAAACCATGCACTAACTCATGAGCAATCATTATGTTGTCTGATATGAGTCTCTCTTCAACAAACGCTGATTGAGTCGGCAAAACAAGGTCTGATAAGAGCGGTTGAAGACGCTTAACCAACACCTTAACCACAATCTTGTACAAAACAGAACAAAGGCTAATAGGTCGAAGGTCAGGCATTGCATTTGCGTTGGGGAATTTGGGAAGAAGACATAAGTGTGTGTAATTCCACTCCTTTGGAAAAAAAAACCGGTCACAAAGAAAGCTTTCACTTCTTTACAAATTTGCTCAAAGTGACCTCATTTTCTATTGTTCTAAAGTATCACGCTCGACGTCGGAACCCCTTCCGATCGGGCTTCAGTGCTTTTATACCTCCATGAGGAAGTCTCGAGCCGCGAAGCAAGGTTATCCGACAAAGGTAGCCCCTATGTTAAAGACATCTCCACCCACTTCTTCTTCATATGCTCATGTCGGAATCTAATGTTTGGAGTCATCTTCGCCTTCTCTCGACCCGGCTCTGGCTAGTGGGGTACTTGCGACTGCTCTGATTGTCTGGGAAAATCCCCAAGTTTGGATTTTTCTAACATGCTCCCAGCTCAAGACTTAACATTGGATCTATCGTCTGTGTATGCTACTCGGGTGGTTACGGTGATTGATGATGTAGAGAAAAATCCGACTGTGAAGAGTGCTCAAGCAGCTAACACAAAATGTCATGTTCCTTCTGCAACCCTAGCTACAAGAACAAAAAAAAAATCAATTAGAGAACAATCATGCATCTACTGTTGTGAAGCATGATGCATGGACAACGGCTATTCATGAGGAGGCATAAAATAATCCATGGTCTGTCCTCTTAAAGAACGGCTCGAGAAACTCTAAAAGAAGGGTAAAGTCTATAATTTTTCCCTAATTCGTAATAGAAAAGAAACAAGGTGTGTGGGAGAGCTTTGTTATTATTATGGTTTATTTTGATCCTCCATCTCAGGGAATAGTCCATTTCATAGTAAATGGCATATGGAGTAGACAATATATGAATGTTTCTATCACAAAGATGGAAGGTCATGTGTTATTGTTTAGGATCATGAACTCTGCAACTCGGATTAGGTCTTAATCTAGTGTCTTTGGAACATCAAGGGTATTACGATGTCTGTAGCTAACTGAGAACCATAGTTTTTTCCTAGAAAGCTAGAACTAACCCAATCTCCAATTTGGCTCAATCTTAGGAAGCTACCGATGTAGTTCTTCAATGAGGATGGTTTAAAACGCATCGCAGGTTTAGTTGGTAAACCTAAATTCTTGCATCCGGCTAAAGCGAATAAAACAAACTTGTATGTTTCCAAGGTCTTTACATTAATTGATATGTGAGTTCCTCTTACGGAGGCTGTTAATATAAAGTTTAATCTGGTGAAATTGCAAGAATTGAGTTTCTAGTCAATGGATGCCTCTGATTTGCTCTTTTTGCAAAGAAATCAGACACAATTTAAACAGGCCCGGCTCAAAAAAATCTGCGACCCTGTGCTAAATAAAAACTGTTGAAAGTTTTTGTAGAAATGTAAATAATTTTGAGTTTTTAACCATCTTTTAAAAAAAACAATTCCTTAAATCCTTTATAAAATTTGGAAATTTTTTTGGACCTAGTGCATTTGCACTCTTGGAAATCCCCTAGAGTCGGGCCTGAGTTTAAAGCATTGTTAGGAGATGCCGACCAATTGCAAAGCAAGTAATTTGACGTGTCATAGCTCGAACACTTGTGCTAGAGCAAATCAGAAGGCTAAATCGAAGAAGAAGAGTCATCATGCTCAAGTTGTCCCCTATAATGGTCTTGTTAGAAATGCAGGAAAGGCAAAAGAAATAGCGACTGCCACAACACAGAAATGGAAGGCAATGATCAGAAAAACACAAATCGTGAGAAACTATAGTCAAGCAGTTATTAGAGAATCTAGTTCTAGACATACTACTATCAAAGAGACAACTCCAGAAGAGGAAGGAGAGTTACATGACAAGGAGCATGACTTCATTGAGTTGTTGTCTAGGCGGTAGCCCAAAAAAGTCATTACTAATGTGGTTGGTTCTGCGATGTATCTTGTCTCTCATAAATTAAAGTCTTTGAAAAATCATATATGCAGCTTCATTAAGGCAAACTATTCCAACTTAGAAAGGATAATTGAAGAATCGCTCTTAGAGGTTACATATCTCCACTACAAGAAATTTGATTACTGATAGCATAACCAGATAGCGTTTTTGATGTTTATGCTATCTTTGACTGAACCGTGAATTAAAGATAGCGTTTGGTTATATCTAAACGCTATTAATGCTTTGAGCGGGACAAAAAATTCACGCGGACCAAATTTTTATTACTTGGTGCCAATGAATTAACTCTAAACCGCTATGAATTCGTTAAGCGGCAAAAATATACCACACACACATCGACCTCTATACCCCAATTACTCTCTTTCTCTCTTTGTCCAATCTGTTCATGAGCTAGAAATCTCTATATCCCTCTCGATTTCTCACTCTTACACTCAATTTCGGGTTTCTACTGTCACGATTTAGCATCTTCTTTAACCCAATTTAGCTTAAAATCTCAAATCACCTTCTTCGATTAATCTTGGTCACTCTCTCTTCTTCGTTCTTGCATGTTCATCATCTTGGCTCGATTTCGCACTTTTCACTCAATTACTCAGTGTTATCGCCAAATCGAAACCCTAATTTGACTCTTAGTTGCCTAGGAATCTTGGGTTCTCGATAATTTCTCAAACGAATCAAAATCAGATATCAAAGGTAAATCTGAGTTAGAATATGTATTGATACGAAGTAGATAAATATCGATTATGCTGACTCTATTTGTTTATTTTGTTGTTTTACAGAGAGATATCACGGCTCAAATCTGCTAAAGGTATGTGAAATTTAAAGGGTAGTAGTTTGAATTTGTGTTTGGTTATATTGTTTACAATCTTAAATCGAAGCTGGGTTTTTTGCAGAGAACTTTGGGGTTTAGAACTTGAGATCGTAATAGACGCAAGTGATACGGATTTGAACAGAACATATTGACTGGTATTGTTGAATCATGGGAGTCTTTGACTGCTGGAATGATGCAGCTTCTTAAAGGGGCATCAATCTACATTGTTGGAGATTCAACTGAGATTAACCAAAAGGTGTCTCGGGGGCTAGCGGTTGGACTCGGGTATTTTGCTATTCAGACTTGTGATCAAAAGCTCAATATGAATGTTATTATGAAAGCTTTTTTAAGAGTCTTATACAGTTGATATGATCTGCAGGTATAGTCCTCTAGACTCCAAGGAATTGCTGGAGAGCTTTTACAAGCAAACAATCGATTCTTGTGAGTCTTTGCTTTTGGAACATGATTCATCTAACAAGAAATATTCCTCACTTCTCAGGACCCTTTGTTTATTTTTTGTCCATTTAGGGATTCTTGCAGAAGCGCCTGGTTCTGTAGCAGAAGCAGAGAACAAACAGCAGTTGGACTGAGAAAACCAATCTGCATAACCTTATCCAGGTTAGATACATCTAAGTTTTCTAACAGTTCTATATGAAACAGAAAACAAAAGACAAAACATAAATTAAAAACAAACAACCATACATAATTAAAGATCCGAAACAAGAAAATAAAAGAGATAAGTTCAGCAACACATCATGTTTAAGTTAAAGAGACAGAGAAGAGACATAGGGCAGATAAAACTCAGGTCTTAGAGAGGCACAATAGCACCGTGTTTGGCAACATACGGGTCACTATTTGCTAGCTCTCTCCTAAAATCATCAACCTCTACCATCCGGGGGTTGAATCTGAAATCAGATAAGCCTTTATGGGTTTCCAGCCATGCCTCATCATCATCGCGTAAGTTCTTATGGATCCTCCACATCTTTAACACTACAATCACCACTCCAAGACCCATAGTGTTTTCCCACTCATCCCTGATTGCAAAAGCAGTGTCCCCATTTGCAACACATTTAATTTGATGGTCTCTGTCATGCAAAAAAAACCTTCTGTCATAACAGACTTGTGAATATAGTAAACTTGTGATTATAAATTCTCTTGACTTACATGTTGTCTCTTATGTGGAACACAAGCCGTGACCTTTTACGGTCTGCCCAACAGATTGCAAGGGGTTCCACGTTGAAGACCACGCCCATTATATCTACAAGATAAGTTTCTCAAATCTGGTTACTTATATTTTATTCATGATTTAGGATTATGTGTTGGTTAGTGTTTAGCAATCATACCTATATGAGTGTCGAAGTTGATGTGAGAGATATGCCCCATACATTTGAAATCCATGTAGTGATAGTTGTTGAGAGGGTCGATGCGTTTGATCTGAGTCCCGTCCATGACACTATGTCTGAAGGGAGAGTTTACAGGCTTGAAATCTGCAAACGCCTTCTCAACATGAACCCTGAAAATCTTGACCCACTTGCCCTCTTGTTCCACAAGTCCTTTATATGGTCAGATGTGTTAATTGCATGTATGATGTGTTCAGTCTAAGATTTAAAGTTTAAACTAACAACCTCGTCTGCCAATATTAACTCCAAAACGGTCCATCTTGGAAAATGTGATATGAGTGGATCCTGATTATCTTCGCTCTAAAACGCCAAGCTCTGAGTTTGTCATTAACTTCCAACTCCGAAAGCTTGTTGCACCACGACAAGATGTTACTGAATGGCTTGTGATTTCTTTCTTTTTGTGGATTTGCAGAGAAAAGTAGATGAGAAAAAAGAAACCTAACTCCATCTATTTATAGGGAAATAACCATGAGAAACCAAACAGTTTCTATTGTTTTTTTATTATTTTACTAATTAATTTGATTTGAAATGACTTGCAGAGAGGTGTAATGATGGTTTTCTCTGAAGAGATGCAACCTTTAATTCTCATTCATTGCATTTGGTTAAGAGCTTTTTGGTATGCTTGCATGCATTTGGTTTAACTTCTCATTCATTACATTTGGTAAGAGATGGTTCAATCAATTAAGATTTAATTTTATAAAATCGAGTTGCCAAGGCAAGCATGAATGTATAATCGGAAGATTTTTCTGATATGGTTGCAGGTGAAAGAAATTCTGATTGAGGAGTCAAACGTACAGCCTGTCCTTGTCTTGTGTTCTTGCTTTGAACATTGCTGTGGGAGTAATGAGAACGGTACAATTAAGCTTATGGGTCATCACAGTGGTAAGTTATCCTTGTCTTGTGTTTTTGCTTTGAACATTACAGTTAAAAAACTTTCGAGCTTTTACTGAGTAAAGGCTATTCTACAGGATTCATAGCGATGTATGCTACATTAGCCAGCAGAGATGTTGATTGCTGCTTGATTCCCGAGTCACCATTTTACCTCGAAGGAGAAGGTGGAATCTTGGAGTACATAGAGAAACGGCTCAAGGAGAGTGGTCACATGGTGATTGTTCTTGCTGAAGGAGCATGACAAGATTCATTGTCTTCTATTGGATTGTGTATATATATATAAGTTTTTTAACTTTGGTTTTGCGTCTAAATAGATGTATACTTTTAATTTAGTGGAGAAATGAGTTGGGACATTCTACTAAGGATTTATATCCATCCTAAAAGTCCAATTTGCTAAAGAATTACTAGGGTATGAATTCAAAACCACATATATACCCTAAACCCCAAAATTTCTTTTTATTTCTCACTTATATTATTATACTTATTGTATAGACAAACTAATGATAATTTCTTTTAGAGTATAAATAAGGTTTAGGGTTTGAACCCTAATCCTATACCCCAAAACCATAAATCTAGGCTATAAACTCAAACCTTAAAGACTTAAATCCTACACTTGTAACATTAAACCCTAAATCTAAAACCTTAATTCCTCACTAAACACAAACCCTAAACCCTAAAATTTTAATCCTTAATCATAAACACTAGATTTGAAATTTTAAAACTTTATCTCTATATCCTAAACCATAAACTTTTAATCCTTAATCCTAAACACTAGATTTTAAATTTAAAAATCTTATCTCTCTACCCTAAACCCTAAACTTTTAACCCTTAATCATTTAACACTAATTTTTTAAACATTGAATAATATAACACAAATTTAATACTTTGAATAATATAACAAAATATTGAATAATATATAATTTATTTTTATTGATTTACCACATATTGTAAAAATAACACAATAATTAAAAGGAAATAATTGACAAAAAAATTAAAAGAAATAAAATAACAAAAATGTTAAACTTGAAACTGTAATGGAAAAAATCTGGTCTTAACAAAAACAACAAATAAAAAAAACTGATTTTTCATTGGTTAAGACATAGAAATAAGGTCACACTTTTTTCATTATCCACCGTTAGATCATAATAAAATCAACGGACATAACTCATTGTCTTCAATTCCTCTTATCACCTTTTTTAACGAAAGCTCTTTCTCATCACATACTAGTTTCTGCTAAATCAGTCGCCCATCTCTTCCATGGTTTCTGATTTAGGGTTTCGAGTTTTGCATTTAAGGCTCCATGGTTTCACGAAATCCCCTTCTCATCGCTTTTCAGGTCTCACTTTATTTTGAATTTAGGTTTCTTCTTTTGTGTGTTTTGGGTTTTGATTTTGCGATTTTCAGTTTTAAATTGAGTGTAGTTTTTTAATAATCCACTTTTGTGTTTGGATTTTCCGAAGATTTCCGTCACCGTATCTTCTCTCCGACCACATCGTCGCCGCGTCACCCAAGAAGCCTAATCTGTCCCCATAACATCCTCCAGGAAATACACGCCATTGGAACAGCAGGTGGTGGAGCTGATGAGCAGGTTGTTCGACGGTAGTCACGTTTACCTAATCGTTGATTACAATTAAAATCGGCTCCTTTTATTTACAGTTGATTACTCTTATTAACGTTTCTGGCTATGTAGGTGTTTGCAATCTCTGTAATGGAGGCGTGAAGTTTGTTCTAGACCATGATATTGTGTCCAGGAGCATAAGGTTTGAAGCATTACAGAGCCAAGCTGGAAAGAATCTAACTTAGTATTTTCAATGGGTGAGTTCATACACCTTTGTTTTCAGTTGTGGCTTGTTAAAGTTTTACAAATTTAACTTAGTATTTTCATTTATTTTAGGTATCAATCTTTGCACACAGTAGTGATGGACAATGGACGAACCAGTTGGAACTGACTCGACCAATTTCTGATGAGTCTCTTACTGAATACGAAGAAGAGATTCAACGGATGTATGATCGAGGACTCGCGTTTTCTCGCCCTGGGACCATGGTCGGTTGGGGAAGCTGTTTTTTTGTTTGGTTTGGGTCATTGGTTTAATTGTAATCAAAAACCGATAATCGGTTTAAGTTTATTAATAAAGTATTTTAATATCATTTTCATTTTTATTTAATTCATTCAATTTATGATTTTATAATTAATTGTGTAATTTAGTTTTTTTTATTAATTTCACATATATTCACTATTAATAGCTTATCAATCAAACATATGTATAGATGATATTTACGTAATGCTATTATATAGCTAATTCATAATACTGAATAAATGCTATTGTATTTTAATCTATTGCAGATATTAAAACGCTATTGTAGTTTAATATGTTGCAGACAGTAAAACGCTATCTTAAAAATACAGTTCATAGCATTTACAAAAAACGCTATCTAAAGTGCCAAACTCTTTATCGCGGTCGATGACATAGCGGGTAACACAACGCTATCGTATCGATATATAGCGTTTTTCGGCAGCTATTAATACGCGAATTTCTTGTAGTGCTCCAAACTCAGTTACTGGCAGACACATCTCCCTCACTGGCTGAGTTAGAATTTGAAAAAAACCGACAGTGGCAAGCACTGGTTAGGGCTAAAAAGTCTTACATGTTACAAAATTTGAGAGTCACTTGTGCTAAAGATGGATATTGCGGTTTTGCTTACTACCATAGGTTGATGGCGGTTAGGCGTTCAGCTAACCACATCCATTACCTTAAAGGAGATTTGTGCACTATTATTAATTTGGAGCAGGATATCATAAATCAGTGTGTTTCATATTTTGATAATCTTCTGGGGATGAGGTTTCACCAGCATTATTCATCTATAAAGAAATATTAAACCTTCTGCGATTTCAATGCTCGGATGAGGATAAGCTTCTATTGTTAAAGATTTCTCTCATATGGATATCAAAGAAGCTTTCTTCTCCCTTCCTAGAAATAATACTTGTGGTCATGTTGGATTCTCTGCAGAATTCTTTAATGGCTGATAGTCTATTGTAGGAGCTAGGTAGTGGGGATTGTTGAGGAGTTCTTTAGATCAATAAACCTACTGAAACAGTGGAATGTAACCACACTGGTTCTTATTCTGAAAATACTTTATGCTGCTACAAATTAAGTCTTAAAACCCATTTCTTGTCTTAATACGATGTATAAGGCTATCTCAAGATTGCTCACATCTCGCTTACATCCATTGTTAGAGAAACTTATTTCGTACTCCCAATCAGCTTTCATCCCTCACATGCATCTAGCTGAAAACGTTATGTTGGCAACCGAGCTGGTAAATGGTACTTCGTACTCGCGGTACTTCGTGGTTTGAGTATTCTGAAAGAGTATGTAGGATTAGTCCTGGGCACGTTAACCGGACCCGAAGACCCGAACCGGAACCGGCCCGAAAAAAACGGTTCTCTTTGGTGTTTTATGGGAATTTTCCATGTGTGTAAATGTAGCCAAAAATAGCCAAGTACCCTTCCTTTTATAGGCCATCTCTTCCCATAATCTCCCATTAGCGAAAGGGTGCAAGTGGTTGGTGAAAAGGTGCCAACCCACTCGTGTGCCTTGGCTTGTAACCGCCCACCAGTCAACTAGTGTCACTAGCTGACTTAGCTCACTAGTTGACCCAACTAGCCAACACTCCTCCCAGCTAAGTTGAGCTGAGTGGTAGATGACCCAGCTAACCTAGCTCAACCGTTCAGCTCATTCCAGCTAGAAAATTCATATCCAACGCCTTCCTTACTCGGCTAAGCTCCATTTTCACTGGGCTTAGCCATCTTCTGACCATGGAACACTCCTTTTGATCTCCCTTGATCGTTTTTCTTCTTGTTCCAGTCCCATGGTTCGTCCTTCCGACCCTAGCGTGAGTCATGGACGTTACAAGTCTCCCCCCTTGAAAGAGATTCGTCCTCGAATCCGAGTTAAGGTGTTCTTCTAGTTTAAATTCTACAATCCATTCGGGGTAATCAGCCCGCATCTTACTTTCTGTTTCCCAAGTAATCTCCTTGGTCCTGTTGCAATTCCACTCAACATTAACAATTTGTATCGCCTTCTTTGTTGTTGCTTTTTCCGACCTATCTAGGATTCGTATAGGTCTAGACTCGATGGTTAGGTTCTCTTTGAGATCTCTAGGTATCTCCGGTATAATTACATTTTGATCCGTCAAACACTTCTGAAGTTGAGACACTTGGAACACGTTGTAAAATCTCGTTCGGCAGATCGAGCTTGTATGCGACCATTCTCACCCTCTATAGAATGCGGAACAGTCACATGTATCTTTGATCCAACTTTCCCCGTTTAGAAACTCTTGCACTTCCTTTGAACGTTATCATATTTAGGTAAACCCGGTCGCCCACTGAAAACTCCATGTCCTTCTGACGTTTGTCTGCATAACTCTTTTGACGGTCTTGAGCTTCCTTCATTTTGATTCTATGGAACCGGATTCACTTTGTTTTTTCTTCGATAATTTCTTTCCCAATCATGCTCGACTCCGCTACTTACGTCCAACAATGGGGCGTCCGGTGATATATCATGGTTTTTCTAGGTTTTCAACCATAATATAGTTGTATATATTGGGTCTTTAACCTGGTTTTTCGAGTTTATTGAGTCTTCACAGGTAGGCTTGCGTTTGGAGCAAAGAGTGGGATTATAGGATGTTTCTGGAGATCTGTGCAAAATTGCCCAGAAGTTTTCCCTAATTCTAATCTAGCCCCAAAACGTGTTTAGGAGTTTAATTAGGTTTTTCAGACTCAAGATCACCATCGGGTTCTTACTTTTTTCTTGCTTTAGAGATTGAGAGATTTGGTGCCGAGGGGTTGTTCTTGTTACTTGTAACCTTTGAGAGAAGGATTTCGAACCCTTTTTATCTATCTATTCAGTCTTTGGTTTTCTATTCAATGATGTGTTGTTTATCTGATAATATGTCTGAGTAGTAACCTAGTTAGATTTAAGAATTCTCATAGGGTTTTTATGCATGTTTAAATATATTCGTTCATGCATATATTGACTAGGATTCTAAATATATTCGTTCATCACCTAAGTTGCGTTTAATGCTGAAATCTGGACTGATCACCTAGGATTTAGATCTGAGACAACTAACTTAGCACGAGAGTGTGAGTTATAATCCGAATTAACTTAGTGTGAGCAATTTGACTAGACACAAAGAGATTTGGTTTAGGAGAATTGTGAACCGAAGAACCTGTTCCTAATGCTTGTTTAGAACTCTAGGATCACAAAGAGATTTGGATCGCTTGGTCGCTAGATATAGAAATAATCTTAGCGCGAGCTGGATTGTTTGTCATTTTGTTTCTATTTCTTGAACTTGCGCTTAATCTGAATCCGGTTAGTTAAGTATCTGGCATTGTATAATTCTTGAGAACTTCCTAAGTCTGACACCTTTCTCCCATTGAAAACACTCTTTATTTTACTTGCATTCGTTTACTGCTTTCTCTTGGTTGGCTTAGCTTAACTGAAAGACATATAATCTGTGATGTGAAACTTTAGTCCTTGTGGATACGATACCCTGAAATACTACATTCGCATAACTGTGCACTTGCAGTACAGTAGGGAATAATCTTGACCTATCAAGTTTTTGTTGCCGTTGCCGGGGACTCAACTGAGTTCGCCGATAGATTTTGTTCTAAGGTTTAGTCTAAGTTGTTTTTATTTCTTTTTTTACTCACATTCTCTTGTTTGGCTTGTTTTGTTACTGCAGGAATCGACAGAATCACTTAGTGTCGATCGACACCCTTCTTGTGTCACCCGACATCGAGCTCGAGACCAGTCTTTGAGTTCAGTTTATGCCAAGTCATCACACCCGAAGCAACCCGAACGAAGAACTTTTAAACCACAGACTTGAGGAGCTTGCTAGACTTGAGAGAACGAACAGAAAGGCTCAGAGAACTTCAAGGATGATGAACAATCGTTTGATTTTGATACCAGATGCTGAAGGAGTTATGAGAGACCAGCAGAATAATCCTTACAATGCTCAGGGGCAAAGGATTGATGCCCAAGGGAATGTGATCCCTGAACCTGAGCAGCCTCAAGGTGGAGGGCAGATGGTTAATCCTGGAGTTAATGGACAGCCTAATCCGCCACCTAATCCTCCTGCTGCTGAGAGGACTCTTGCTGACTACAACCGACCCGATGAGTTTTATGCTAATAGATCAGCAATTGTACCTCCTCCTTTTGAGAGGAATGAGTTTGAACTCAAGACTGCTTACTATGCACTTCTGAGGCAGCATCCTTTCCATGGTCTTCCGCATGAGCAACCCATGGACTACATTGAGGATTTTAAAGCCTTCCTCACTGGGATGAAGCACAATGGAGTGGGTTATGACTTCCTTTTCCTCAAGATTTTCCCATATTCTCTTGCTGGAGAGGCTGCAGCTTGGCTTAAGCAACTTCCACTTGGGAAGTTAACCACTTGGGATGAGTGAAGAGAGAGTTCTTGCGGCATTTCTATGATGATGCTCGCTCCGGTCAGCTCAGACATGACCTTCTGACATTCACTCAGGGACCTACAGAGCCACTTAAGTCTGCTTGGGTAAGTTTTAAGATGTACCAACGAGACTGTCATCATCACGGATTCTCTGAAGTTCAGCCGTTGGGCATTTTATTCAGAGGTGTAGATCTCTGGTACCAGTCTGCGTTAGATGCTGCCAGCAATGACAACTTCAACACAAAGACTCCTGAACAAGCCAGGATATTGATTGAGAACTTGGTGAGCAGCAACAATACTAAGACAGCAGATCAGAGGAGGAAAGAGTCTGGTGGAAAGTTTGATAATCTTCAGATTGCTGAGATGAAGAACAAGTTGGATACTGTTCACAGCTTGTTGACTAGCAAGAAGCATGTCCATTTTGCTCAAGAGGTTGAAGAGTTTGGACCTGAAGAAGGCTGCACAAAAGAAGATGTGAACTACATTGGTGGTTCTGGATTTTAAGGAAACAGGTTTGGGAATCAGCAAAGCAACAAGTTCTTCATTGGTGGACAGAAGAGTGCTTTCACAAGCAATCAAAACTCTTATGGATATGGTCAGAATGCTGGTTACCAAAAGCCTTTTCAGCAGAACAACTCTTATCAGAGAACCTATGGATCATCTTTCTATCAGACATCTCCTACTACTAGTGCTCATGAGAGTAAGTTGGAAGCTATGATGGAGCAGTTGCTAGAGGGCCAGACAAAGACTGTGGTGGATTTCAACAAGAAGTTAGATGCTGTCTACACTGATCTGAATGGGAAGTTTGAATCCTTGAGCACACATATGAAGCAATTGGATACACAAGTGAACCAGATTTCAAGCTCAGTCAAGGGGAAGAATGTTCAGAACACCCACATAAACGCTTGGTCAGTTCAGGTTGAGGATGGGCTGGATCAAGGAGAAGGATTTGAGGTTAAGACAACTGAAATTGTTGAAGATAGTCAAAAATCCAAAGCTGCAACCTCAACGTCGACCGACACTGCTCTTAAAGTCGGCCGACACCCATCTTCAACAATGATTTCGAGTCCACATGACGAACGGAAATCGACCATGATCGATTATGGAGCCGAAATCGATGGAGAATTGGCCAATGTCGACCGACATCAAACAAACGTCGGTCGACACGCCGGGCGAGAAGGTCAAATTTCACCAATACTTTGTGGCACTACTGAAGAGAAGGTCTACAAGCCTCCAATACCTTTCCCTAGGGTGGTTATGAAGTCTAAAGAAGAGCTTGATGAAGCCAGACGTCTGGAAGTGATGGATAAGAAGCTGAAAGAGGATTCACAAGCTGATGTTTTGCCCTATCATCCTTGTCTACAGAGATACGTGGAGAAGATGATGCCCATAGATGAGGATTTGAAAGAATGGGTAGTAGTACTTCCTAAACGAGTCAGTGACGTGATGTTTAGTCAGATCCTCGAGAAGCTACCAGATCCTGGTGTATTTGTGTTGGATTGTTCCATCTTCAAGGATAGCTTCGAGCGCTCCTTGTGTGATTTAGGGGCGGCTGGAAATCTCATGCAATACTCTGTGGCAGTGAGATTGGGGATGACAGATTTCACACCCACTAGGATCTCTCTAATCATAGCTAATCAATCAAGGAGGATTCCAGAGGGAGTTCTTGAAGACGTCCCTGTCAGAGTTGGGAACTACTTAGTCCCAACAGACTTTGTGGTGCTGAAGTACGATAGTGAACCGAATGATCCTTTGATACTGGGAAGACCCTTCTTAGCTACTGTTGGAGCGATGATCGATGTGAGGCATAGTCTGATTGATCTCCACCTAGGAGATAAGCCTCTGCATTTCAAGATGGATAAGCTGCGAAGGTCTACTATTGACGGTCAAGCCTTTAGCATTGAGCTGGAGCAAGAAGCTCAGACTAGTGAGGCTTCAGTTTCTGATCCTGGAGAACAGAAGATGGTGGTTTCTCAAGATTCCACTCTAACATCTTCAGAGCTTGCAACTGCTTATAAGCAGAAAGCTCCAAACGTCAGGGCTCCACCAAAGCAGAGGTATGCAATTTCACAACTCAGTTCTACTAACTTCATTGCTATGAATGCAGGAGAAAATCCCATTCCTTCATTCCTTGGACGATCTCACGCTGACACTGCTTACTCTCCACCATGGATGAGGAGACTTTCGCAGAGGCCCTCACAGCCTCTGTCGAAACCACCGAGAGTCTAATCTCCCACCAAATTAAGCTATTGACGAAACGAGTGCTGAGTGGGAGGCAACCCACTATAGGTTAGTTTTCGTTTCTTTTTGGTTTTCGTCCTTGTGTCTTTTGATTTTTTCTGGATTTTGTGTGTCAGAGTCGTACAGAACAGGCTTGCAGACAGCAGTGTCGGTCGACACTCTATGGTGTTGGTCGATGCCAAACTCGAAAACACGTATGGAAATCGATCATGCTCGATTATGAGCAAATCGATGTCGACCAGAGACTAATGGCGCTCGACACTGGATGTGTGTCGGTCGACATCGACTGCGGCCACAGGTAAGGTTTCTGTTTTCCAAGTTCTCAGTTACTCATACCTTGTTCTCCCGAACCCAAGCTGCGATTGCACTGGGGACAGTGCAGTCTAAGTGTGGGGGAGGTGGTTACTGACATTGTGTTTTGTTTTCTTAGAGCCAGTCCCTTGTTATCAATTGTTTTCAAAATGGTTTTATTGTGTCAAAATGTGTATGAAACTATGATTTTTCGAGGAAATTTTTCGCTAGAACAGGAACTAAGTGACCATTGGATGGACTTGCAGTAGCTATATGACTATTAGAAAACCCCAAACTGATCAACTTACCAAGAACACCCATATCTAACCAGGTATTCAGAGGATCCATCACTAACTTCACCTCTAATCCTGACTTAATTTCTCACTTAGGGGCTTGGTATCTCTGGATCGGATTCCTCTAATGTGTTGAAACAGCCTATGGTTCTGTCTGAGTATGGTTTCTGATTTTCCCCTCCCTTGAAAGTAAAAAAAAAAGAGAGATTAAAATTGCGGATAAGCTAGTAGCTTCGAAGTGGTCACGGGAGTGGTAGAGACCCCTATTACCTCCTGTGCATCCATGGAAACATGTCCAAAGTTACACCCTGAATAAAAAGGGAAGAGCACTGATAGAAAAATAAAATGATACCCAATGGGGAAAAATCAGTGCTAAGTGAGAAAGGGAAAAGAAAGGAACCAAAAACCGACAGTTTGGTGGTCAAGTACTGACTGAGTTGAGTCCATGTGTCCTCTGATCGATACTCCCTCTGTGAGACTGCACCTAATTGTATACAGAGGTTAGTGTGGTGAACTTGAATATCCTAATATGATTGTGGAGTTTACTTGGGACATATGCTAAGTGTGAGGGAAGTATATTGTGGTCTTGATCTTTGTAGGAAAGTTTTCAGTGGTTTACTAAGTGAATGTGAATGCGAAATTTCCTAGGACGAAATGAGTTTCTGTGTTTTCAAACCTCTTTCTTATGCTTTGGTTCTTTACTTGCTTGAGGGCAAGCCAGAGCTAAGTGTGGGGGAGTTGATATATCATGGTTTTTATAGGTTTTCAACCATGATATAGTTGTATATATTGAGTCTTTAACCTGGTTTTTCGAGTCTATTGAGTCTTCTACAGGTAGGCTTGCGTTTGGAGCAAAGAGTGGGATTATAGGATGTTTCTGGCGATCTGTGCAATGAGCTGAAGTTGGAGTCTCGACCACGACTGGATGTCGACCGACATCACCTTAGTGTCGGTCGACACTGAGGGCGACAGGACTTATACGCTGAGTTGAAGACATCTTTTGAAGAATTGCAAAGTTACCTAAAAGTTTTCCCTTATTCTAATCTAGCCCCAAAACGTGTTTAGGAGTTTAATTAGGTTTTTCAGACTCAGGATCACCATCGGGTTCTTACTTTGTTCTTTCTTTGGAGATTGAGAGATTTGGTGCCAAGGGGATGTTCTTGCTACTTGTAATCTTTGAGAGAAGGATTTTGAACCCCTTTTTATCTATCTATTCAGTCTTTGGGTTTCTATTCAATGATGTGTTGTTTATCTGATAATATGTCTGAGTAGTAACCTAGTTAGATTTAGGAATTCTCATAGGGTTTTTATGCATGTTTAGATAATTGATTGACTAGGATTCTAAATCTATTCGTTCATCACCTAAGTTGCGTTTAAGACTGAATTCTGGACTGATCACCTAGGATTTAGATCTGAGACAACTAACTTAGCACGAGAGTGTGAGTTATAATCTGAATTAACTTAGTGTGAGCAATTTGACTAGACACAAAGAGATTTGGTTTGGGAGAATTGTGAACCGAAGAACCTGTTCCTAATGCTTGTTTAGAACTCTAGGATCACAAAGAGATTTGGATCGCTAGGTTGCTAGATATAGAAATAATCTCAGCGAGAGTTGGATTGTTTGTCATTGTGTTTCTAGTTCTTGAACTTACGCTTAATCTGAATCCGGTTAGTTAAGTATTTGGCATTGTATAATTCCCGAGAACTTCCTAAGTCTGACGCCTTTCTTCCATTGAAAACACTCTTTTATTTACTTGCATTCGTTTACTGCTTTCTCTTGGTTGGCTTAGCTTAACTGATAGACATATAATCTGTCGTGTGAAACTTGAGTTCTTGTGGATACGATACCCTGAAATACTACATTCGCATAACTGTGCACTTACAATAGAATAGGAAATAATCTTGACCTATCATCCGGCAAGGCTGTCCATACAAGGCCTCATATGGTGACATTCTTATGCTTGCCTGAAAAATGTTATTGTAAGCAAACTTGGTCATTGGTAGGTACCTTTCCTATGAGTCACCCCAATCCAGAATGAATGCCCGCAACATGTCCTCCAATGTTTGTATGGTCCTTTCTGACTGACCATCACGTCCTTGCTCGTGAACCCATTGCCGAACCTCCTGTAGTAACCTGCCAGACCAAGGAAACTCCGTAATTCTGTGGCGTTCATTGGTATTGGCCACTCCTTGACGGATTTGATCTTCTCTGAATCAACCATTACTCCTTTGTTCGATACAATGTATCCTAGGAACCCGATGCTCTTCTGCCAGAAACTGCACTTACTTAATTTGGCATAGAGCTTTTTCCCTTAACTATTCTAGTACCCTCCGTAGATGATCATGGTGCGTCTCCCGATCTTTTGAATCAACGAGAATGTCATCTATGAAGATGATCACGAACTCTTCTAGGCAATTGCCATTCATCACGGTTTAAGGTTCTCGAGGCTACATGCTCTATCTAATGCAGTATTAACTGACTCACAGTGTGATCTAAGTGACGGATGACGGTGTGACGGAACCTCGAACCACCCGATACCGAACAACACTAAATCCTGAATCTTCCCGAACCAAGAGACTGAACCAACTAAACTCCGAGCTAAACCGATATGAACCAATGCGTTGACCAAAGCTGAATCGGTTGACCGACTGTTGACCAAGCATTGACTTCACTAAACCGGAGTTGACCGTTGACCGAGCATTGACCGAATTAAACCAAGGTTGACCACAATTTGACCTTCACTTAAACCAAGCTGAACCGAAACCAAACCAAGACTGAACCAACCCTAGCTGAACCAGCAAGGAGAGACCGCGTTGACCGGCAGCTGCGGCGACTTTCTCGTCGTTGACCACAGTGGAGGAGGGTTGACTGGCGGCGAATGGAGCTCCTCTGGTGAAGACTTCTCTGGTGAGGTGGCCGGCGGTGAGAGAACCGGCAAGAAGAAGGCGGCAGAAGGGAGAAGAGCTCACAGCAAGCTCTTCTCGACGTTGACCAGCGGTGGCTCCAGCGTTGATCGGCGAGAAAAGAGCTCTCTGGCGGCTGAGATAATCTTTGGTGGAATATCCGGTGAGAGTAGAGTCCAAAGAGAGGGGACAGAGCTGAAGAACGGGCTGAGCATAGCTGAAAGGAGAGAGAGACGGTGAGGCTTCACGGCGGATCTCTGGCGAGACTCCGGCGACGGCGGGGAAAGAAACCGGCGGCGAATGGAGAGGAGGAGGAGGAGGAGAATCCAACTATACAAGTGATTAAGACAGGTTCAAGGTATATTTAGAGTTATTTTAGTAACTTGAGACTCAAGCCATGAAGAACATTCAAATGTTCTTAAAGATCTTCAAAGGATGCATGAAGATGGATGAATTTGGGTTGAAGATGGAGAGAGAAGATGGTGTTTTCGGTGGGAGATGAGAGGAGAGAGGTCAGAGATATTTTTGAGTGTGGTTTCTAGAGAGAGGGAGTGATTTGAGAGAGTGAGAGATGATTAGATGGAAACATGCAAAGAATCAAGAAGATTCTTTGAATCTATGAGAGTGAGAGGTGGCGTCATTTGAGAGGGTTTTTGTGACACTTAACACACCAGGGAGCATTATGAGATTCTAAAAAATGAATCTTCACACTTGAAATTCCTCCAATTCTCCGTTCTATCTGATCGGATCAAAATAACCAATTCTGATTAAAATCTCCAAAAACATCCCATTCCTCAGAACCAAATCCTCCAATATTATTTTAAAATACTAGACTCCTTAAGAGTCATTTATCAAGTCGCTTCACACATTTCAGACTCTCGTAGCTCCAGTACCAAATTTTACAAGTTTTATTAGTTTTCTCGGTTTCCATCTCGATAGTCCGTAAAACTCTTTTAAAACTCCAATTCCACCACTTCTAGTCTTCTAAATTATTTCTTTAATTAAAAAGAGAATCATCTGGCCCGTCTAAGCTTATGTCTCGCATTTTTATAAATTACCAAAATGCCCCTCAAGTCTTGGAAATTATGAAAATGCCCATGTTGATTTTCTGACTGCTCGTTGACCCATTTTTATGAGACAGGGTATTACATTCTTCCCCACTTATAGGAATTGGGTCCCCGAATTCTCCGTTACTGACAAACTTCAAATTAGAACTGAACCATGCAAGTCGCCACTACTGAACTGATCCAACTGCTCCGATGCTTGAACTCTGAACCCAACTGAAACCATACTTTCGATGCTCATCTGACTTTTGAAACACGGTCTTTCACAAACCTCAACATACTTATGCTTGTATCCTCACGCTTAAACTTAACCCTGATCGCTTCATGGTTTACCATCTGATTGTTTCACTAACTCTGACCTTGATTCCCAAAACCACTTATCGTGACTGAACTGCTCCACTCTGGTTCCTGATTCCATATGCCCCAACTGATGGCTTCTTGAACCAATACTTCTAACTTCCCCACTTTGCTTTGACTTCCCCCAATTGCACAACACTGACTCGTCCTCCATTATCGTTACTTGCCTTGCCTCCACTGCTTACTGCTCCTAATTGATATTCTGCGAACATCGATAACCTTTCTTTCATCCAACTGAATCGCCATGCTCACACGCCACGAATTTCCTCAATCCTTGAACTCCAAGCTTTACTGACTCCAGAATTGTTCTTCTCACTGGTATCCTTGAACTGATCCTTTACTGACGGTGATGCTTTCCAAATCTCTTTGCTAACTCATCATACCCAACTGTTTGCTCTGAATCTGACTGCCACTGATATACACGCCTTTCTGAATCCACACTAACTTGCTTGCGGCTCAGGTCAAACGGCTTCACGGCTTCCTTTAACTTCTCTTGTCTATCGGGTTCGGTCTCGTGTTCGCGTCACATCATCCATTGCTGTATGTACTACAACTTAACAACACACACTGGAGTGGTTAGATCTTTTTCTAACTTACTTCTGATATCACTTTCTTATAGAGATATTGTTATTTAGTCACGTACCCAACGGTCACACATGGCTAAGTAACAATATCTTATAATTCCGCTTATCACAAAATAAGTTTCCTATCAAAACCACTAATGCAGGAATACTTACCTCCCAACTAACAACTTAACGAAATGATTAATGCATTGATCCAAAAATGACAAGTCTACCAACTTAACGATTTCTCATTGGCGATCTAACAACCTAACGATCAAGCGATGCACTTCTACCAACCTAGTGGGCAAACAAATGCAACACTAACAATCTTAACGATCAAGCAATGCATTTCTATCAACCTAACGATCACGCAGATGCAATTCTATCAATCTAACTATCAACGAATGCAGTGCTAGTAGTTCTAACGATCAAACCAACATAATACATCAATGTTAAATGGAAAATTCTAACACCCTAACGATCAATCAAATGCAGCGATTCAAAAATCATAAACTAGCAACCTAGCGAGCAAGTAATGCATCAATCACACATGCAATCAAACACTCACACAAGCAAGCGATCAATCAATCAATTGGCTCATCCTCACGGAACATTGCGGTCATCTCATGGGTGTTGGTGAGTGATCGCTTGTTCCGATCATCATTTGTTTTCACATCATAATTGTATTGCATTCAGAAACCATCACATTCATGCAATAGAACTACTTTGTTACTCAAATTGATAAATTGAAGTACTCCGCATCAACTACATTCATAAAACATCCACATCCATATATAGGAGTTTTAGTACATAGTTTAGTCAAAGTCTACTACAAGCAGCCGCCCATCATACCCAAAACAAAAATGCCGCTACAAGTCCACAATCGTCAGTGACGAATAATAAGCCGATCTGTATACAATCAAAAATGGGTTAGAGCCCTACTTACCTGGGACTACTGATAGATCAAGAATTATCCCTATACTAACTGCAAGTGCACAGTGATGTAGTTGTAGTACTAAGGGTATCGAATCCACAGGGACTCCGGTGAACGATAGATTTAGAACTATTAAGATAAAACTAGGAGAAAGCAAAAGTGAATAGAAACTAAAAAGCAATGCAGGAAAGTAAATCAGACGAGTTTGTGAGCAAGGAAGTGAAGCGTTAAGTCTAGGGAGTTCTCAGGAAATCAGGAACATAAGCTAATCAATCAATCGGGATCTAATTAAGAGTTATTCTAGAACTCAAACACAGATATAGAATTAACCAACTGTCGTTGCGAGAATTCTCTAAGTCTAAGTGCAACAATCCAAATTCCTTTGCAATTACTAACAGATTAAACCAGCTTTAATTCCAAGTTCGATATGTTCACAATCTAATTAAACCAAATTCCTTTGCGAGTAATTAAATTGCTCATCTAGGTTCTTTCTAGCTAATTAACCAACTGTCGTTGCATTAATCAACCTAACATCAATAATCTAAGTAGCTAATTCAGATTAAGCAGTAAGAACAATCCTAGATGAAGAACTAACAGATATGAATCCCTACAGATTTATTAACCTATAATTCCATGAAATCCCCAATGAGAATCCCTAAACTTAACAGGTAATCTACTCAGACATAATCATCGAAACAGAAAACATCTTGAATAGAAAACCAAATAGCATATAATAAAACAAAGAACTGGGGTTCGAAATCCTCTCTCTTTCGAGAACAGGATCAGCCCCTCAACTCTCTCTCAAAGCGTAAGTAAAGCGTAGCCTAAACAATGGCTTAAAAACCCTAATATAATGGTCTAAAGTCGGCTGGGGCTTCTTTGTAATTATGAGGAACTTCTGGGCTTTGTTGTAATTTCCATATTCTTCTCATTAAACGCCGAGAATTTGTCTGCGTCGACCTTGTGTCGATCGATGCACCTTCTTTGTCGATCGACACAGGTCTGTGAAATCGACAGTGAAGTCCATGTCTCGGGTCAATACTCCAAAAAGCTCCAGAATGCTCCATAATGTCCAATTCCGCTCCAAACATACCTAGACCTGTAAACATACTAAAAAGACTCCAAAACATAACATAAGACTCGATAAATAAGATATATACCATGGTTAAAAACCCTAAAATCCATGGTATATCAACTCCCCCACACTTAGCTCTTGCTTGCCCTCAAGCAAGTAAATAACCAAAACATGGTGAAGAGGTTTGAAAACTTTCAGAAACTCTTTTCATCCTAGAAGCAACAACTCTCAGATTCTCCTTAGTAATCCACATGAAAAATTTCACCGGCAGACATCAAGACCAACATATACTTCCCCCATACTTAGCAACTGTCCTAAGTAAACTCCACAATCACATTCACGCATTCAAATTCACCCTACTGACTTCTGCAAGTATTTAAGTGTGGTCTCACCTAAGGAGTATCGATCAAAGGGCACATGGACTCTTACCTTGTCAGCTCTAGACCACCATACTATCTTTCTTTGGTCCCTTTCTTCTCTTTTCCCTTCCTTAACAACTGATTTTTCCCCACTGGGTATCATTTTATTTTATTTTATTAGTGCTCTTCCCGTTTTGAGGTGTACTTTGGACACATTCCATGGATCACACAGGAGGTAATAGTGGTAGCTACCACTCCCGTGACCACTTCGGAGCTACTAGCTCATCCTCAGTTTATTACTCTTTTTTTTACTTTATGGAAGGGGAGAAGGGAACCAAATAGGACAGGTTTACAAGCTGTGTCAGAACTAACAAAGGAATCCGACTCAAGGTATTCCAATCCCTTAGGTGAGAAAATTAAGTCAGTATTAAGGTGAAGTCAGTAAAAGGATCCTCTGATACCTGAAGCGATGTGGGTGTTCTCAATAGGCTGATCCGTGTCTGGGTTTTCTAACAGTCAGAGATTGATCTGCAACTTCATCCCAATGGTCACTTAAGTTCCTGCAAGTGCTGTTAATCTTCTCAAAAAATCATCGTTTCATACTTAAACTTTTTTGACTCAATAAATTTTTTTTTGAAAATAGACTGACTCTTAAGAAAACAGAAAGATAAAGTCAGTAGCTACCTCCCCCACACTTGAAACAGACTGTCCCCAGTAGTGTTAAGCTAAGGGTTGGTAAAAAGAAAATAATAGATAAAAGATGAGATTATGTCTGTCGGGTTTTTACCTTTGTCGCACACGCATCGATCGCTGCATAAATGCATCGACCGTTGCTAGGCGATATTTCGTCGTGTGTCGACCGTTGCTCAGGACCGCAACGATCGCTGCAATGCGATTTCTTTCGTGTTGTGACGATCGACACAAGGTGTGTCGATCGACGCACTGCAAATCTGTCGAAACCTGCAGACAAAATTCACCAAAAAACCAAAAACAAAAACGTAAAATGCTAATGAAAACACCAAAAATAAATTATGCAAACCTAACAGTGGGTTGTCTCCCACTCAGCGCTTGTTTTGAGTCATTAGCTTGACTATGGGATAGAGATTGAACTCATGGCGGTTTCAACAGAGACTTTGAGTGTCTCTGTGAATATCTCTTCATCCAAGGAGGTATATAGGCTTTCAGATCATGAGGTTTTCCAAGGAACGAAGGAGTAGAATCAGGGCGGGAGCGAAGCTTGGGTGGGACACTGCGTTTTCCTGCATTCAAAACAATGTGGTCAGGAGGTTTAAGCTTAGGTGATTTATACCTTACCTTTGGTGCAGATCTGATGTCTGGAGCTTTCTGCTTATGAGCAGTTGCAGGTACTGAGGATGTTAGAGCAGGTTCAAGAGGAACCGCTATCTTCTCCTCTCCACTATCAGATATTGTAGTTCCACCAATCTGAACTTCTATTTTCAGATGACCATCAGCGGATATCATCTTCTTTGCATCAACTCGTGAAGCTTCAGCTGGTAGGGTTTCATTCATCTTCTTATCCATCACTTTCATGCAGTTAGCAGCTTCTAGCTCCTGTTTAGAGGGTTTAGGAACCTTAGGATATGGCACAATGGGCTTATAGCCTCGTTCTGGGACTGTTGCAGGCTTCTGGTCTTGTCTGCGATCTGTGTCGATCGATGCAGTAGGTGTGTCGATCGACACAAGGCGATTATGTTCAGATCCATCAGACTTATCGGGGATGCATCGATCGATGCACGAGTTGTGTCGATCGATGCTTGTCTCAGACAAACAGAATTCACCCAGAAAATCCGAGTTTATGCTATCTTCTTCTCCCAGCAAGTCAATCTCATCTCTTATGGTTACAGCATTGATGTACAGCTTCTGTTTAGCTTTCCCAGCTTCATTATTCCTTTGTATTGCTCCAGCTGTCTGTTGAACTTGAACATCTAGCTTCTTCAAATGTGTGCTCAGAGATTCAAACTTACCATTCAGATTTTCATGCATAGCATCCAGCTTCCTGTCGAGGTCTACAACAGTCTTAGTCTGATCCTCTAGCAACTGCTCCATCATGGATTCCATCTTGCTCTTATAAGCATTAGCAGCAGGAGGTGTGTGATAAGTTTCATAGGTTCGTTGATGAGAATTACCTTGCTGCAAAGGCTTCTGATAATCATCAGTTTGTCCATATACAGAAAAGTTTTGATTGCTTGTGAAAGCACTCCTCTGTCCACCATTAAAGAACTTGTTAACTCGCTGATTACCAAACCTGTTTCCTTGGAATCCAGAGCCACTGATGTAGTTCAAATCTTCTTCCTGTTTTTCCAATAACTGCTCCATCATGCTCATCAGCTTATCAGACTGTGTATTGTGAGGAGGAACAGGTTGATATGATGGAGATTCGTAATTCCTGGTGAATGAATAGGAACCATAGCCTCTGCAGAACGAGTTATTCTGCTGATTTTCCAACATCCGTTCCATCATTCCCATTATCTTACGCGCTGTGTCGATCGATGCAGAGCAGTGTCGATCGATGCAAGCTCGAATATGTGTCGATCGACGCACAGGACCGTGTCGATCGATGCAAGGCGATTACAGGCGTACCTGAAACGCAAGAACAGAAAGAAAAAAAATTAGTAACGAAAAATAAAATCGAAAAACCTAGTCTAAACCCTAAGTTCAAATCTATCGAAGACTCAAAAGAGTCCCCGGCAACGGCGCCAAAAACTTGATAGGTCAAGAATTATCCCTATACTAACTGCAAGTGCACAGTGATGTAGTTGTAGTACATAGGGTATCGAATCCACACGGACTCCGGTCAACGATAGATTTAGAACTATTAAGATAAAACTAGGAGAAAGCAAAAGTGAATAGAAACTAAAAAGCAATGCAGGAAAGTAAATCAGGCGAGTTTGTGAGCAAGGAAGCGAAGCGTTAAGTCTAGGGAGTTCTCAGGAAATCAGGAACATAAGCTAATCAATCAATCGGGATCTAATTAAGAGTTATTCTAGAACTCAAACACAGATATAGAATTAACCAACTGTCGTTGCGAGAATTCTCTAAGTCTAAGTGCAGCAATCCAAATTCCTTTGCAATTACTAACAGATTAAACCAGCTTTAATTCCAAGTTCGATATGTTCACAATCTAATTAAACCAAATTCCTTTGTGAGTAATTAAATTGCTCATCTAGGTTCTTTCTAGCTAATTAACCAACTGTCGTTGTATCAATCAACCTAACATCATAAATCTGAATAGCTACTTCAGATCAAGCATTAATAACAATCCTAGATGAAGAACTAACAAGTATGAATCCCTACAGATCTATCAACATATAATTCCATGAAATCCCTAATGAGAATCCCTAAACCTAACAGGTAATCTATTCAGACATGTTCATCGAAATAGAAAACATCATGAATAGAAAACCAAATATTATAAAATCAAATAAAGAACTGGGGTTCAAAATCCTCTCTCTTTCGAGAGCAGGATCAGCCCCTAACTCTCTCTGAAAATAGAATAAAGCGTAAGTAAAGCGTTGTAAAGCGTAGCCTAAACAATGGCTTAAAAACCCTAATATAATTGTTGGGAATGTCCTGAAATCTACTGTACTATCTCTAGAAAGTATGATAAGTGTCGAGATCAGACATAAGTCATAAATACTGGGTGATCATGATGACTTGCTAGAGCCCGCTCTTGATCTATAAGTTTAGGACTTATTACCAGTATTGTATGATCCCAAAGGGTCACACACCATAGCTAACGGGAAAGTTAAAAGGAATTAATACAGTAAGATGCAAGGCATTTACTGTATTTGTACAGAGAATTGGGCCAGACAAAATACAGTCTTTTGTCTGATTTGGGCTTTGGGCCCAAAAGCCCAATAGGCTGTTAGGTCATTTAATGGACCTATATAAAGCCAAGGAGGGGACGAATTTTAGGAGTGCCTCTGCGACTTCTACCCTAGCCGTCCTCCTTGTTTCTCTGTTGTTCCAGCTTGGTCTAGCAGCCTGATCCAGTAGCTTGTAAGCGTGTGGATACCTAGGAGGAGCCGGTTTTTATCAGCTCTCAGTGATCTCTTCATTACCACCAATCCGCTGCACCTAATCATAAGGTAATGATTCTGATCTGTTTATGATTCAACTGCAAATCACCTAGATCCTAGTTGATTATGTGATAGGTTGTAATCTGATAATTAAACCTATGAACCAACATAATCCTTCAGTGGTATCAGAGCCTAGGTCGTTAGGTTTTTGCTGTTTGGATCATATTTAGGTTGTTTTTAAATGTTTAGAATCGAATTTGTGTTAAGAAATTTGATTAGAAAACTTGAAAAACCTAATTTGTAAATCGCATGAACCGATTGAAACCCATCGGTATGCGAAGTGGACGCCCGTATCGATCGACGAGGGAGCGTGATATCGATCGATATCAATCGGATCGATTGCTTCTCGCTGTCCCGATGACCCGATCGCAACGAGCTGATGCACGCGAGTATCGATCGACGAGGGAGCGTCATATCGATCGATATGCTGGCGAGGCATACGTTCTGCGAGTAGCCAATCGGTTCAGCCGAGCTTCGCGGTTCGTCCTTCCCTAACCCGCGACAATGAACCGATCAATCCGATTGTGTTTCATTGTTAGCTTAAGCTTAACCCGCAAGTTAGGTCAAAATCAGCTAAAATTGATTGGTTAGACCAATCTATTTCTTCCTGATTTGGACTTAACCGAACCGATCCAATTTAATTGGTGGTTCAAGCGGTTAACCAAATCGCGGTTTGCTGAAAATTATTTAATACAATTGGTATTATTTAATTTCTGGTTAAACCGGATTTAAATTCAAAATTGAATTTTAACCTAAACCGAAGGCTGGTCTAAGTTTGATTTGGTTGGACCAAATAATTTAGAGCTGGTCTGGTTTAGTAAATAACCAGTTGGATTAAGTAATTAATTTGGTCTTGGACCAGAATTAATGAACCGACTCGGTTATGTCAAATTATTGGGCTAATTGGAATTCTGTGGTCTTGGGCCAAGAATTGGGCCTATAATTTGTGACCCAACCGAAAATTTTAATAAAATATCTAATTATTTCCAAAATCAGAATTAGAAAGTTTCTAAGTTTAGAAATTTCTAGATTAAGAATGTTTTGGAAAATAGAAAATTTCTAAAATAAGATTGTTTCCCGATTTAGAAAGTTTCTAAAATAAGTAGGTTTTCCAAAATAGAAAGTTTCCAAATTTAGTAAGTTTCCTGAAATGGAAAGTTTCCCAAAATAGTAATCTTTTATTTTTGGAAGGAAAACCTAAAATCCTCAAAACAAATATCAAGCTTGGATGTCTTGCCCAATCTTGTCAGCTACTTAACGCTTATTCAATTACAGATATGGCTTACAGTGTGAGGTGTCTGTTTTTGCGTAAGTAAAGTAGTACATAGTCATTACTGTCATTGGGAGTCCCAGACTTTAATGATTATTTGGCTGTAAGAGATTGGTTTCCTTGACTGGGCCATCGGGAGTCCAATTCACAACCGAGAGTTATATGAGTTGTAACTAGCTGTGTGTATGCTTACCTAGTTAGCTAATTCTGGGTGACGGCCAGTGGCCCACTTTGGTCTTAGTTTAACATGGATCTCGGAATCATTGTATTCTTATGAGGATAAACAAAGAAATTTTGAATACAATGCGAGTTTTCTTATAAGTTGTTAAGATTACTCTTTTATGAACTAAATAACTAAAACTCTATTTATCTCTAAATTTCAGTCATGACTAGCACAAACAATCAAAACACTTTCTCGATCCGGTCTGTCCTTGAGATGGACAAACTGAACGGATCAAATTTCTTGACTTGGTCGCGGAACCTGAGGCTAGTCCTCAGGCAGGAGAGAAAGGACTATGTCCTTGAGAGAGCTCTCCCCGAGAGGATCGGGTCCAATGCCTCTCATGCAGTATATGATGCTTGGAATAAGCATTATAATGATGCGGTAGATGTGCGTGGTCTGATATTGGCTACCATGGACTCAGATTTGCTGAAGCAATATGAGAACATGGAGTCGCCAATAGAGATGATCAGCAGCCTGAAATTGAAATTTCAGGAGCAGGTAAGAGTGAAGAGATACCAGTTGGTTAAGTCTCTCACTAGCTGCAAGCTACCAAATGATCATCCAGTGAGTCCTCATGTCAGTAAAATGATGGGTTACATTGATAGCCTGAGGAAACTGGATTATCCAGTTAGCCAAGAATTGGCAACTGAGATCATTCTGCAGTCACTGCCGTCAAGCTATGATAAGTTCAAAAGGAACTATATCAAGAAAGGCTTAACGAAGACGCTGACTGAACTGCATGATATGCTCAAGACAGTTGAGCCAAACGTGAAGAGTACCCTGTATAATCTCATAATGGAGAAGGGTAGGTTTACTAAACCTAGTGCTGACAAGGGTGAAGACAAAGTTGTCCAGATTTTGAATCATGGCAAGCCTGTGTCTTCTGAGCCCGAGTCAGATACATCTTACATTGGTAAGTGCTGCTACTGTAAAGAGACTGGGCATTGGAAGAGAGATTGCATTAAGTTCATGGAAGATTATGAGGAGTTGAAGGTGATGTATGAGACTACTTCCTCAGGTATTCATGTTATTACTTCAAGTTCTATCTTATAGGTATTGGATACTGGTTGTGGCACTGATATTTGTTATAATATACAGAGCCTAAGCAACAGTAGAACGTTGAAGGAAGGACAAGTGGAACTGCGTGTCTGGAAGGAGCTATGGATGCTGCCTCGACCGTAGGGTTTTCACTTGTAGATGCCTTTGAGGCTTGGTTTTGTATTAAATAATTGCTGCAATGTACCTGCTTTAAGCAGAGTTGTCTTTCATTTTCTTGTAAGAATTTGAATGTTTTTCATTTTGATAAAAGACAAGTTTTGTTCTTTTGATCTTAATGAAATATTAATTGTAGCACCCTATTCAAGGAATGGGTTTTATATCTTAAACCAAAGAGTGCCTAAATGTAACATAAATACCGAATTGGTTTAAATCTGATGAATTAAACCTGATTTTTCTTGGCGAAAATGTTTTGGTCACATAGAGTGAGTCGGATTCAGAAATCCCATAGTTATGGACTTTTGGGCTCATTTGATCGGATATCTTATGAGACTTGAATTCTGCTTACTGGACCAAAAGACAAAGGGCCCATCTTAACCGAGCTAGAGAAAGGCCCAAAGGCTTATTGGACCTTGAACATACTCATGTATGTGGCCCGATGAGCAGTAATGCCAGAGAAAAATTTCCTGTACTTCATTATCTTTACTGATTACTTCAGTGAGTATGACTGTGTTCATTTGATGAGACACGAGTCGGAATTCTTTGAAATGGTCGAAAGAGTTCCAGAATGAGGTATAGAATCTGAGTGACAGAAGTATTGAGACTCTGGATTAGATCACGAGTGAGAATACTTAAGTCATTGATGGTGTGATCATCTGAATGAGTGTGAAGTCGTTTCACAGCTCATTTCTCCTGAAAACCTGGAGGTGTTTCTGTGAGAAAGAATCAGATCTTATTAGAAATGATTAAAGATGAGTCACACGAATCTTCCATGATATTCTTTAAGAATAACGCTCTAGAAATATCTAAGTTTACGCTGAAATAGTTCCACCAATATCAGTTGAAAGACACCACATAATGTGGACTGGAAATGATCCAAATTCGTCTTTACTGAGTATTTGTAGTTGTGCTACTTCGCTGGTTGTCCTAGGGAAACCAAGGCTTGTTACTTTTTACGTCCATTCCGAAAACGAAGTTAGGTTGTTCGGAATTCTGTTTTCTAAAAGGAAAGTTTCTTTCCAAGAAGAACAGTGGGAGTAAAAGTATAACTCGAAGAAATTCGAGAAATACAATAGGCTGCTCAACCTGTTGAGGGAGAGCAGCGGATGGATTTACAGATTTCTGTAGAATCTACACCTGTAGAGCATGAAGTTCGCAGATCTGAATGAATCTGTCACTAATCCGAGAGTGATTTCTCGTGATTAATTGCCATGATCTGATGATCATTGAAAGTGACGAACCTGCGAAATTCACAGAAGCGAAAGTGAGCCCGGACTCCGAAAAATTATACTGTATGTAAGTTAGCTTCATCGATCCATTCATGGATAGAAGCAAGCATATCGGAGTTGGAATCTTCGTTATATTGAAGTAGTCAAGGTTTTGACTTGAACAGGAACGAAGTGGAACTGTGCGTTTACTAATAGATAAGTGGGAGCGATGTTGCATTTCTCATAGTGTATGTCGATGACATACTGATTCTCGGAAATAACGTTCCAATGCTGCAGTCGGTAAAGGACTGGCTTGGGAGTTGTTTTTTATGATTGACATGGGTAAAGCCACATATGTTCTTGGATTTTGGATCTAAAGATGAAGATCCAAAAGAGCTGATAGGACAAAGTCAGGATTCTTATATTGACAAAGTCCTACACGTTTTCAGCATTCCAAGAAGGGTTTTATGCCAATGTCACATGGCATTAAGTTAAGCAAGAAACAGTGTCCTACGATATCTGCTGAGCTTGAATGCATGGATGAGATTCCATATGCGTCGGCAATTGGATCTATCATGTATGCCATGACACGTACTTGTTTTGATGTTGCTTTAATATTAAGCAAGACAAGTAAAGACCAGTCAAATCCAGCAAAGAATCACTGGATAGACGTAATGAATATCCTCAAGTATTTGGAAAATACTTAGGATAAGTTCTTGATTTACGGAGAAAGTGAGGTGCTACAAGTCGGTAAAGTCTGAAAGGCAAGTTTCCAACAGACAAAGATGATTTCCGGTCACAGTCCGGTTATATCTTGTGTCTGTCTGGCGGTGCAAGGCACTGTTGCTGACTCCATGTCTTAAGCTGAACATTTCGCAGCTTGGGTAGCGGCGAAAGAGGTTGTTTGGAAAGAAGAGTTCATCACTGAACTTGATGTGATTCCTAGCATAGTTGAGGCTAGCTGCACATCAGAGGTCCAAACACCTTGAGGGTAGGTATAACCTATTCCGTGAGATAAATGACAGAGGTGTTAAGTAGATCAGCAAGTTTCAACGAATGAGAACGTTGCTAATCTATTAACGAAGCCACTCCTTAGGCCTAAGCACGAGTCGCGGACTGTAGCTGTAGGATAAGTGAAATTAAGATGTAGTCTTAATTTCAGTGGGAGTTTGTGAAGGGCTTTATTTAGTTGTTTTGAAAGGTTCATGTAAACATAATATTTTATGTTTATGAAATTTATGATTTCTGGATTATTTTAACTGTGATATAAATAATCGTTCCAAAATGATTCATGTCATTAAATATAGGCCATCGAAGTACATGAGAAAGACTTGATCATGAAACCCTATATTTAACAAAATGACATAAATCAGAGTGTCCATAGTCGAAGGTTGTTGAAATTGGAACACCAACAACCACTTGAGACTAGAGTGTGTTGAGACTTATGACCAAGTTTCATGGGTCATAGATGCGCGGCATCAAAGTCGACACATAGGTATATGTAGGGGAGCATATGACCGGACATGACCCGCTGATGAGAACTCTACAAGATATTAATATCTGTGTCATAAGAGGTTCTCATCTACGACTATAGAGTATAGTCCTTAGACCTGAGTTCGCATGCATGTGGCTGCACATGGATTGATGCACTTTGATCATTGTCTAACGCTGTTTCGTAACTGGGAGCAATAAGGACCTTGGTTGGGTGTATTATAAAGTGAGTAGTTCATAGTGATGGAACAAGATGGGATTTGTCCCTCCTGTTAATGGAGGTAATATCTCTAGGCCAATCGGAGACTTGATAGCTGGTAAGAGTGTGGCCACACCCAAACGGACTTGCCCAAGTCGTTTGCATTGTCAGTATCAATTCTGGTCCGATGAACATGATCTTGGCTATATAAGGATGACACACATCTTGCCTTATGACAGATCGAGTTATTGAGACAAAAGGATTAGGGAATGTAGAATTCCAGTACAAGTGGGAGATTGTTGGGAATGTCCTGAAATCTACTGTACTATCTCTAGAAAGTATGATAAGTGTCGAGATCAGACATAAGTCATAAATACTGGGTGATCATGATGACTTGCTAGAGCCCGCTCTTGATCTATAAGTTTAGGACTTATTACCAGTATTGTATGATCCCAAAGGGTCACACACCATAGCTAACGGGAAAGTTAAAAGGAATTAATACAGTAAGATGCAAGGCATTTACTGTATTTGTACAGAGAATTGGGCCAGACAAAATACAGTCTTTTGTCTGATTTGGGCTTTGGGCCCAAAAGCCCAATAGGCTGTTAGGTCATTTAATGGACCTATATAAAGCCAAGGAGGGGACGAATTTTAGGAGTGCCTCTGCGACTTCTACCCTAGCCGTCCTCCTTGTTTCTCTGTTGTTCCAGCTTGGTCTAGCAGCCTGATCCAGTAGCTTGTAAGCGTGTGGATACCTAGGAGGAGACGGTTTTTATCAGCTCTCAGTGATCTCTTCATTACCACCAATCCGCTGCACCTAATCATAAGGTAATGATTCTGATCTGTTTATGATTCAACTGCAAATCACCTAGATCCTAGTTGATTATGTGATAGGTTGTAATCTGATAATTAAACCTATGAACCAAAATAATCCTACAATAATAGTCTAAAGTCGGCTGGGGCTTCTTTGTAATTATAAGGAACTTATGGGCAAAGTTGCAATTTCCATACTCTTCATTAACCGCCGAGAAAAGCCTATAACGCATGTGCATCGATCGATGCCAAAGGTGCATCGATCGACACATGTATCAAATGTCGACAGTGGACTCTATCTCTCGGGTCAATACTCCAAAATGCTCCAAAATGCTCCATAATTTCCAATTCAGCTCCAAACGTGTCTAGACCTGTAAACATACTAAAATGACTCCAAAACATAACATAAGACTCGATAAATAAGATATATACCATGGTTAAAATCCCTAAAATCCATGGTATATCACCTACTCTAATATATAACCTAAAACCTCCAACAAGAGCGATACGCCCCGCAGAGGCGGCAGTATTGCTCGTGGAAGTATCCACTGGCAGATGTGCCAGGAGGATGGTGTGGGTGTGCAGAGCGGGTAGATGGAGCTGGAGTGGACGCTACACTAGGGCGCGGGTCGGCAATCGGGCAGAAATGTGCGAGATGCCTGTCGTGGCTGCAGATAAGACATTTTTCTAGTGGCGGCTCAAGCTGGTACAGCTCGTGGTAGCGCGCTGTCGGGAGCAGGCACCAATGAAAGTAGAACTCGGTATCTCCGCAGGCGAAGCAAGGCGGATAATGAGCCTGCTCCGGTGACCGAGGTTCAGGTGAGGCAGCCTGAGGAGTGTCTGTTGTTGAGCATCAAGGTGCTGCTGAGCATCAAGGCGCTGCTCCAGAATATCCGCGAGTAGGCCGGTCTGCTCGGCCAGCTGCTCCTCCCACTCGCGGGACTAGGACGGATCGACGGGATCCATCGGGAGACTGAAGTCCAGCAATGAGTCCAACAGGAAGTTACTCGGACTGTACAACTTCGGTATGGCGGGTACCTCGGGGAGAGGCACCTGCTGCAAGGGCGATAGAGATGGTAACAGCGGCAGTCCGCTACCTGATGCCCCGAAGAAAAGCGAGATATCCGACATAAGAGTCGTCAGAATATGTGTCGTCCCTAAGAACTGCAGGGAGAGGAGATGGAGGTGCCGGGACGGCTAGTACTGATGTGTCGTCCCTAAGAACTGAGGCTCTTTCTGAGGTACATGAACCCTGTGCTATTGATAGGGCATGCTGCCCTGGGCTAGCCGACTCTGATCCGACTGACTCCTGGTCGCTCATGCTGATGACGTATGTCCACACCACACACACCAACACCCTCCTGGGGCACGCTGTTGCAGGTCTGCAACCAAAAATACAAAAATGTTAGTACAGTTCTACTAAAATTTCTAACTTACCCATTCCCCCTGGATTGACGGACACAGCTCGGTTTCCTAATGGATGCTTGGCGACTCATTTTGACTCGATAAAACATTGAAAAACTTAGAAAATTAAATTGTTCGAATCCATGACGAACCATACTCTTATACCACCTTTTGCAACGCCCATTTCCCGTTATCCGCTGACCGACGTGCTGACCGGTCAACAATCAAACAAGAACATGACCGATCGAACCTGAGCAGGCTAAACAGGAAACGTTCGTCACAATACGAAGCCAGAGACAGTCTGGTTTGAGAAAATGGCTCGCACCAAACCGTCTTTGACCATGTTTACCTCGCTTCCACAATACACGGCTTTTTAACCAGTATTGTATGCGCGAGTTGTGTCAGTTCGGACTAAACCAAATACCAGGAAAGCAATTTTATTTCTAAGTGTTTTAAGTCTTTTAAATCCTTTAGAATATTCAAATCTAATTCCAAAACAATCAAAAAAATAATAGGCGCCATAAAACCCGAACCGAGATAAACCCAAACAACGTAATTGAATCAAACCATGTTCCAAAATCTATCCCAAGACTCTACCGAGGACCCCCCACGTCCGCCGAGCTAAGCCAAACCAGAAAACAACAAAAAGAGTCTAATGAGTGATCTAAGATCACCCAGCGATTCGGTCCCCACTAAAAGGCTTCTAAGAAACTACTAAGTTAATCCTGCCCCAAAACCCTTAATAACAATAAAAAAAAATAGATAGCTGATCATGTGCCACCATGCCATGATGAGTTCCACAATACACATGCATTCTCTAAAAAAGAAAGGAAATACAGAAATCGAGATCATTGCGGCACATGATCCCTATCGGACTCGATCTACCTAATGCGGAACAACTCTAACACCATTGGTCCAACTATGCAAACTCGGTAACTTCCACGGGAAAACTTAGCTACTGCCATGGTAACTACAAACTTCCCACGACTCCTAGACGTAAACACGAAGTCCTACGACCTAGGACAATGTTCTCTATCCATCGATACACAGCGACTCGGGCTACCCCTAGATAGCCTAAGTTTCGATGTAGTCCGGCCCTAGGACATGACCCTCGTATTATCCGGATCACACACGTACCGGCGTCACTCAGTAGGTTAACACCATAACCAGAATCACCACCTGAAGGCACGTGAACCGATCAAGCAACTACCCGAGGATCCAATCGGGTAGGAAGTACCAGAACGCTTTCGTTCGACTTGCGGGATCTAACGCACCCTAGATTCCTAATAACAATAAATAAATCAAGCATACTTTATGGGACTCTACACATCAATCTACACCGACAAGGTCAAACATAAATAAAGAGCACAATCACGAAACCCAATCTATCCCGCAAGTCCTATTCATCCACCTCCACACCACCAACCTTATTCGGTTCTACACCGGGTTAGATATCTATCAAAATTACCCGGTCCCATGACCGAGGTAAGTAACACACAACATGTCTACCCGGCCCAACACCGGAATAAACCAAACAACACAAACAACGGACTATCCAGCCCGACACTGGAGTAGTCCAACAAACAAGCCTGCACACTATCACACAACATCAAATCCAACAACACACAATCAATTACTTAACATTCCTTTAATTTCTATCTCATCTTTTAATTTATTTAATATGCTACCTTGGGATTAGTAGCTTACTAACCCCGTAGACGACTCATTACCAATTAACACCTTTTAATTTATCTTCCCTAAATATCTTTTACAAACTCTTCATTATGTCGGTTTAAGATTAGTAAACTTACTAATCTCCCGACATCTCATTGTTATTTAATTAAATCTAATTAACCCAATAACCCATCTATTAACTATGAATCCACCCCATTATTATATTCTAAAATATGTTATGTCTTTTAACCGTATTTTATTTAAGTCATAGTTTTCGTATATAGATTCATTTAAACCGCGAGTTTACCTTCACTTAAACAAAGCTGAACCGGAACCAAACCAAGACTGAACCAACCCTAGCTGAACCGGCAAGGAGAGACCGCGTTGACCGGTGGCTCCGACGGCTTTCCTGGCGTTGACCACGGCGGACGAGGGTTGACCTGCGGCGAATGGATCTCATCCGGTGAAAACTGCTCCGGTGAGGTGGCCGGCGGTGAGAGAACCGGCAAGAAGAAGGCGACAGGAGGGAAAAGAGCTCACGGCAAGATCTTCTCGGCGTTGACCAGCGGTGGCTCCGTCGTTGACCGGCAAGAAAAGAGCTCTCCGGCGGATGAGATGATCTCCGGTGTAATCTCCGATGAGAGGTGAGTCCAAAGAGAGGGGAGAGATCTGAAGAACCGACTGAGCACAGCTGAAAGGAGAGAGAGAGACGGCGAGGCTTCACCGGCGGCGGATCTCCGGCGAGACTCTGGCGACGGCGGGGCAAGAAACCGGCGGAGAATGGAGAGGAAGAGGAGGAGAATCCAACTATACAAGTGATTAAGACAGGTTCAAGGTAGATTTGGAGTTATTTTAGTAACTTGGGACTCAAGCCATGAAGAACATTCAAATGTTCTTGAAGATCTTCGAAGGATGCATGAAGATGGATGAATTTGGGTTGAAGATGGAGAGAGAAGATGTTTTTTTCGGTGGCAGATGAGAGGGGAGAGGTCAGAGAGATTTGTGAGTGTGGTTTCTAGAAAGAGGGAGTGATTTGAGAGAGTGAGAAATAATTAGATGTAAACATGCAAAGAATCAAATAAGGTTCTTTGAATCTAGGAGAGCGAGAGATGGCTCCATTTGAGAGGATTTTTGTGACATTTGTCACACTAGGGAGCATTATGAGATTATGAAAAATGAATCTCCACACTCCTCAAATTCTATGTTCAATCCGATCGGATCAAAATAACCAATTCTGCTTAAAATCTCCAAAAACCTCCAATTCCTCAGAACCAAATCCTCCAATCTTCTTTTTAAAATACTAGACTCCTTAAGAGTCATTTATCAATTCGTTTCACACATTTCGGACTCTCGTAGCTCCAGTACCAAATTTTACAAGTTTTATCGGTTTTATCGGTTTTATCGGTTTCCATCCCGATAGTCCGTAAAACTCTTTTAAAAGTCCAATTCCACCACTTCTAGTCTTCTAAATGGTTTTTTAATTAAAAAGAGAACCATTTAGCCCGTCTAAGCTATGTCTCACATTTTGGTAAAATGCACCAAAATGACTTTTTGACTGCCCGTTGACCCATTTTTATGAGACATGGTATTACAATATATGTCCTAACTGCCAATAGGTCCTTTACTGACCTATCGGTTGGTTTCCACACGGGATACAACCCAGAGCCCAACCTGCACACATCCGCGTCTCGCACATACTGTCGACCCCTCCGGCCGTTCGAGTATGGGAAGTTTGAACGGACGTTCAAGGTAGATTTGGAGTTATTTTAGTAACTTGGGACTCAAGCCATGAAGAACATTCAAATGTTCTTGAAGATCTTCGAAGGATGCATGAAGATGGATGAATTTGGGTTGAAGATGGAGAGAGAAGATGTTTTTTTCGGTGGCAGATGAGAGGGGAGAGGTCAGAGAGATTTGTGAGTGTGGTTTCTAGAAAGAGGGAGTGATTTGAGAGAGTGAGAAATAATTAGATGTAAACATGCAAAGAATCAAATAAGGTTCTTTGAATCTAGGAGAGCGAGAGATGGCTCCATTTGAGAGGATTTTTGTGACATTTGTCACACTAGGGAGCATTATGAGATTATGAAAAATGAATCTCCACACTCCTCAAATTCTATGTTCAATCCGATCGGATCAAAATAACCAATTCTGCTTAAAATCTCCAAAAACCTCCAATTCCTCAGAACCAAATCCTCCAATCTTCTTTTTAAAATACTAGACTCCTTAAGAGTCATTTATCAATTCGTTTCACACATTTCGGACTCTCGTAGCTCCAGTACCAAATTTTACAAGTTTTATCGGTTTTATCGGTTTTATCGGTTTCCATCCCGATAGTCCGTAAAACTCTTTTAAAAGTCCAATTCCACCACTTCTAGTCTTCTAAATGGTTTTTTAATTAAAAAGAGAACCATTTAGCCCGTCTAAGCTATGTCTCACATTTTGGTAAAATGCACCAAAATGACTTTTTGACTGCCCGTTGACCCATTTTTATGAGACATGGTATTACAATATATGTCCTAACTGCCAATAGGTCCTTTACTGACCTATCGGTTGGTTTCCACACGGGATACAACCCAGAGCCCAACCTGCACACATCCGCGTCTCGCACATACTGTCGACCCCTCCGGCCGTTCGAGTATGGGAAGTTTGAACGGACGCGACCCTTCGTCATTGGGGGTAGAGAACTAACGAAAACCCCCAAATTCCTTAGAAATGACCGCGAGATAGAGATAACCTGATCCGCCCCAATCGTCCATCGACCGCACGGCATAACCTTGGTCGCGGTTTGGGTAGGGCCTCCACGACGCACCTTTGGTGTACTAGTTGTCCAGCCCTTCTCCTTAGGCGTATTTGGATCCATGATTGATCCTTGTTTGAGCCTCAGACAAGCCTTAACCTAACCAAATACTCCTTGAACCGTCGCCGACTTCTCCTTCCAAGAAGTCCGGCCAAACCCTTGTCCTCTTCCTTAGACTTCTACGATTTCTCTTTGGTGTATTCTAGGAATTTTTCATGTGTGTAAATGTAGCCAAAAATCTCCAAGGACCCTTCCTTTTATTGGCCATCTCTTCCCATAACCGCCCATTAGCGAGTGGATGCAAGTGGTTGGCGAAAAGGTGTCAATCCACTTGTGCCCCTTGGCTTGTAATCGCCCACCAGTCAGCTAGTGTCACTAGCTGACTTAGCTCACTAGTTGACCCAACTATCCAACACTCCTCCACCCGAGTTGAGCTGAGTGGTAGCTGGCCCAACTGACCTAGCTCGACCGTTCAACTCATTCTAGCTGAACACTTCTTATCCAGCTTCTTCCTTACTCGGCTGGCTAAGCTCCAGTTTCACTGGACTTAGCCATCTTCTGACCGTGGAACACTCCCTTTGACCTTGATCGTTTGTCCTCTTGTTTCGGTCCCATTGTCCGTCTTTCCGACCCTAGCGTGGGTCGGGGATGTTACGGTCTCGATCGCTTTCTTTCGCAGGTAGGCTTCAGTTATTACTTCTCGAAGCATTCTTGGAATATCTTAAGAAACAGAGTTGCGAAAACGGACTAGTTTAATGTTGTCTGGTACAAAGGTAATACTCCAAAACATGTTTTTTTTTATATGGACATCGTAGCTTGATATATTACCAACTAGAATGAGATTGGAGGATTGGGGTTTAAATGTCCCAAGATATTGTGGAATTTGCTTGGTTTCCAATGAAACTAGGGAACATTTGTTGCTGAGTTGTGTATAAAGTATGGAAATCTGGTATGCGGTTTTGAGGAAGATTGGATCATTGTCGTTTTTCTTCAGGTCTTGGAAAGAATTACTCGATTGGGTCAAGCAATGATTTGCCTCTTCTTCATCTTCTCTTCGTAAGTTTTTTTTTTTTGTAAAAGATCTTCTCTTCGTAAGTTGGTAGCTCACACTACAATTTATCTTGTTTGGATGGAGAGGAATAACATATTGTTCAACAATGTCTCTAAACATGCAGCTGTGATCCTAAAAGAACTTGACAGACATGTTAGAAACTCCATATCGGCCAGAAAACATTGTCGAGCTTTCTGGAACTTGATGCATCTTTGGCTTGTCTAGGTTGAGATTTGATTCAGTCGTAATTCATTTGCTTCCATATTTTTTATTTCGTTTTGTCATAGTCTTAAGTAATTAAGTTATGCTCCATGTACTCACAGTTCATTATAATAAATATTAACCGTTACGCAAAAAAGAAGGGTGTATGTTGCATTTGAAAATGTTTTTAGCACTGGTGATCGGATGATATATACAGAAGTTGCCTAACTTATTATATGATTAAACTTTTGATGTGTAATAGAACAGTGAAGTAAGACATTTGGTATAGTGAATCAAGAATGGTTCCGATGGAACAAATATTTGTTGAATTTAAATATGAAGATATACTTAAGAAAAGTGAATTTTCTTCTCTTCCATTCTATGTTTAATCTTCTTGTCTTCTTTTGATGTTTGTAAAAGTAATAAATTTAGGAAACTTATGTGTTCTTTGGTTAGTAACACGTATCCTCCTCTATATGGATGGATATACATCAAAAGAACAAAAGCAACAAAAAGAAAAATATATGTAGTGCAATGTATAGCTGTATATTTACACCCCCAAAAAAATGTATAGCTGTATACTGTGAATCTCGGTAACTCCAAGCTTCCAAAGTGTATCACTTTGAGCTACCAATCATGTTTCACCCTTTCCCACCGAAAACGACCGAAATGTGGATTTATGAAGAAATTGACAAGTCGCATACAATTGTATTGCTGCACTAATAAAGCTGCTTTAACATCTTGTTGATTATATATACAATTTTCCATTATAATGCTACATTTTTACTTTTCATAATTTGTACTCTTTTTAGTTGATCTACATTATTGGAAATGAAATAACAAGTACTAGTCAGTAAGTTGGCGAATCTCTTTCATTACTATGAATCAATATCATAATTGAATATACAATTTGGACAGGTTATACTATTCATTCTTTTTTTTACTTCTCAAAACTGTTGTTTTTTTGGTTTGAGTAAATGAGAACTGGTAGGTAAAAACTCAATAACTGTCATATTTACTCTTCTTCTTCAAGGCAGATTTCAAAACCAACAAACAAACAATCACAAATCCAAAAACTGCAACTCCTCCCACCGCCAAAGCTATTGTTCTTTGCGTGTGCTGTCTCTTCTCTCCATCTACACAATTACACAGAGACACCCATCAGTGGCTAACTCATTGTTTCCAAAATCTAATTTTACTATAGAAAAATATATACATTTTAATATTCAAATCTGAAAAATAATCTCTTATTTTCTATAAAGCAATCTAATTTTCCCACTAGCTTTTTTTATTTGATCTTTTTGTTTTTAATTGCCTCCACTAGTTCTTTTGTCTTGCTTCCATTAGCTTTTGTTTAATCTTCTACAACGAAACCACATACAGATTCACATATTCTTCTACAAGATCCATGTGTGTGCTTATATAACAGACAAAATCATCCAATTTTTGGCATAATTAGTGCTAAATTATCACCAAATTGTTAAAATAATCCGAGAAAAAAATGATTAAATAAAAAATGAAGAATTTTTAATGATTTTACGTAATCATTGTATAGGATTAGTTAAATAGCACTGATACAAGTTCGTGTACAAAAATTGATATAGAAACAAAGACCAACAACGATAAAATTAAAAATTTATAGATACGAATACGGTGGACGGAGACACTTATTAAACATATAAATATATATATATATATATATATATATAATTATTAAAAAAATCACTTAAAATTCAACCTAATAACTTAGAAAATGCTTTATTTTTATATAAGATATCAATTTTAAAATTTAAATGTCTAAAATATCTTAAATTTTATTTTTTTGATAATTTTTTCTATCTCATCTTTTATAGGAAAAGTTTTTGAACTGTCACCAAATTTCTCCATCCCAAACATTTTCAGTACAGAGATACTATAAATTTAGAAATCATCATAGTGATTAGTGCTTAACTGCTTAATCATTATATATTTCTAATTTCATTTTAATTTGTTTACCTGAAAGTGGAGAAATATTTGGAACGCCATGAGAGTAGTAACTGTAGCTGACGAAGCACTTATGAAGATAAATCTGACCAGAGATCGAATCTCCACACTCACTCTTGGCTTTCTCAAATCCATCTTTCACACATTCACCACAATCTGAATTTCCCAAACTACCCTCGCACTGTCCCAACACATACACCGACTCGTACTGCCCCGCGTAAAATCCTACTCCGCTTCCTCCACCTCCCGAGGATCCGGTTTTCACGCCGTTCTCCGCCATCCCAAACGCCGTATCCCTCTTCCCGGAGAACCCAGGATCGCCCGAGTGTTTTTTCCCGCATACACGGTACAGCATCTCCGTACCGGAAGTCTGCCGGAATCCTGAGACTTCATACCGGATATAACACCCGGCGAGCTGCACACGCGCCGCCACCACCACATTCCCATCGTCTCCGCCGCCACCGCAGAGCTTGGAGACGAGTTTGGGGATTTTGGAGACGCAATCGTAGCACTGAGCGGCGGGGAGATCGCCTCGGCACTGGAAAACGCCGGTTACGGAGGTGGTGTTATCGGTTCCGGCGGTTGTGGACGCGAAAGATCTCTGCGCGGATTGAGAAACTAAGGAAGTGAATAGAGTATTGAGATTCTGAGAGAAAACACCAGTTGGGTCTGGAAATTTCTGGTTTGCGCAACCTTTAAAGATGAGATTTTTGTTGTTGTCACCGGAGATTGCAGAGAAGCATAGGTAGAACCAAAAGATGATGAATTGATAGATGAGTTTCATCATCGATAAAGAGAGAGAAAGAGAGAAATCCTCTGAAATTTTGCTTTGGAGAGATTTAATTTTGTTTGCTGTTAATTCTTTTAAGTGGTTTGTGCATAAAGTTTGCGTTTTTAGTATCCAGACGATAAAAAGAAAATTTGCCGTTTCTGTTTTTGTTGTATTTTTTTTTTTGTCGTTGAGGGTTTAAAGACAAAACAAATGAATGGGGTTTGGAGAAACAAGAGCTGGTTTTGAGGTATGAAACCATGAAATTAAAGGAGCATACTTTTCTCCGGATCTTGCTTCAAGATTAAGATAAACGAAAGAAACTTTGAGACGACAACTTTGTTTTATTTATACATTTATTTGGGACAGATTATGTAATACACAATTTCATAAAAATGATTACTGTTAGCTTTTTATTGAAATTTAGTCAATTACCTTTAATGCCATTAAATCTGATAACTTTGTTTTTATGAATTTTGAGTTTTTTTATTTATTTATATAATATATATTTATATTTAGTAAACCAATCCAAATAGAGCGATAACCGGATACAACCAACCTAACCAAAGTAAAACACAAAAGACATAAATAACCGGCTGGAGTTTCCCTAAACCGAGTTACATGCAATCGAAAGACATCACCGCCGCCACACTTAGAGGCCATACCGGTTTAGATCCGCCGCCGGCGGATGTGAGACCGTGAAACTGTGCGGCACCAGACGGGCTCTTCCCAGCTTGCGGAGATCCGACCCCGTTCGCCTTTTCGAGCACGCTAGCCCAGACCACGTCTTCGCGACTCCTGACAAGCGAATCTATCGTCGGAATCCTCCGGACTCCCCCAGTAGAGCCGCTCCCGGCTAAGCTCCGATGGCGTCGTCGCTTCTGCCATATTCCCCGATTCGAGTAACCTATCCATGCCAATCGACTCAAGAGCTCCCCTTTCCGGCTGATAGGACTTCTCCGGTGGAGCCGGCATGCAACTAGGCACGGACCAGCCAGCCACCACCGCAGTTGCCTCGGCGTGGCCAACACCTCAACGACGTCTTCTCAGCTTGCAACGCTGTCTTCCAACCTTCTCGCCGATAAACATCGCTCTCAGATCTACCCTCTCCGCCTCGCCCTGCGCTTGCCTCCACTGCCGCATCCTCAGGCAGCTCGAAGGCTTACGACTGACGGATCTGGCGAAGCGAGAGACCCAACCACGGTCCGCCGCTCCGAGAAGAAACCTCTACGCGTCGCCAGAAAGGAGGATGAAGAGCCATCTTTAGCTCGGTTGGTGTATCTGGTTACATCATTTGAGTACAAGAAAGGGACAGGAGGCCTCACCGACCGTCGACGAGCACCGTCTACGCCGGAGAAGCCTCTGGAAATAGGAAAGGAGAATCGCATTCGAGAGAGAAAGAGGAGAGAGAAACACGCCGCTCAAAGGCTCCGTTAGTTTTGTTATTACTGGCGTTGAATTTTGAGTTTTTTTACAGGACTTTAATATATCAGGAAGAAAAAACGCATTTGTGTGTGGATGATTTTGGTGGTACCTGAAAGGAATTTCTAGCGGTTCTAATCACATTAGGCAACCCTAAGTATAAATTCCATAGCCTAGGATCTAGGGTTTAGGTTTATTGAATCATAAGAATCTCGAAAATACCTGGAGATTGGCAGCGGAAGATGAACAGGTATTCGAGATTCACGAGCGCCTCAAGTGCTGCGCCTCTACTGGTATCCACACGCACACAAACTGGAATCCGTCGGAATGCTAGTGCCGGGAGATCGGATCTCTTCGGGATTCCTGTTTTTCTGTGAGGTGGCTGTAATTAGGCTAAAAGTTGGGCTCCAGGTCGTGCTATATCACATATATAGACCTGAGAAAACCTAATTAATCACTGAATCAAACCGAGATTAATTAAGTCATTAAACCGAAAATTAGTATTTCGATTTACGCCTTGTGTCGATCGACGCCACTCTTAGTGTCGATCGACACACCCTCAAAACATGTATGTAATGTGTATCAAATACACATTAATTAGATCATTACATTAATGATCATTCCCACACAAAGTATATCCAGTTTGCTTAGGTGTGTGACCCTGTAGGATCATATAATACCACCAATGAGTTCATAACTCACAGATCACAAGTGGCTTCTAGCAAAACATCATGATCACCTAGTATTATATGAATGTCTAATCTCGACAACACAACTATCTCTAGAGTGATTACAAGTATGATTTCAGGACATTCCCAACAATCTCCCACTTGTACTAGAATCATCTATTCCCATAATCCCTTCGTCTCTATATCTCGATCTGGCATAAGGCAAGATCCGTGTCATCCTTATTAAGCCAAGATCATGTTCATCGAACTCTGATTTATACTGACAAGACAAACGACTGACAATCACCTCGTTTGAGTGCGGCCACACATTTTTCAGTATCAAATCTTCGATGGGCCCTGAGATATTTATCTCCTGTTATATAGGAGGGACAAATCCCAACTTGTTCCATCCCTATTACTTCACACACTTCATGATACGCCCAATCAATGCTTTTATAGTCACCTGTTACGGCTGACGTTTGACAAAGTTAAAGCGGACCAATTCACATGTAAGAAAACATGATGAACTCAAGTCTAAGGACTATACTCTATAGTCATAATGAAAACTCTCATGGCACTTATATAACTATCATGTAGAGTTCTCATTAGCGGATCATGTCCGATCATGTGTTCTCTAACACATTTCTATGTGATTGACTTTAATACTCTTTTAATGACTCCATGAAACTTAGTCATCAGTCACCTCACATACTAGTCTCACGCGGTTGTTAATGTCCCACTTTAACAACCTTGACCAGGGACCAACATAATTTATGTTATTTATTACTTATAGGGTTTCATGATCAAGTCACGTACTTGATGACCTATAAAATGTCATAAATTACTTTGGGACTATTATTTAATAACATTATTAAATAATACTGAAACAAATTTCCTTAAAATAACATAACCATATTATGTCTATATGAACATCATATCATAACTAAAACGAAAAACAACTCCCACTAAAACCAAGATCACATCTTAAGAGATCTAATGCCTATAGCATTAGTCTGATTCTCATGCGCTCTCGCTCATCATGTCACGAAGAACACTGCGTCTTGCTAAGAGTAATGCCATGAGACATTGGTAGGAAGCCCTTCTTGGAATCATGCATATTGAACCTGTGTAAGTCCTTATCAATATAAGTATCTTGACACAATCCAATTAGCTTATTCAATCTATCTCTATAGATTCTTATACTAAGAATGTATGCGGTTTCATTGGAAAAACAACCTCCGAGTCAAGTCTTAACAGACTGAAGCAATATAACGTCATTTCCGAGAAGGAGTATGTCATCTACATACAGTACGAGAAATGCAACTACGCTCCCACTAGTCTTCTTGTAAACACACGGTTCCTCTTCGTTCCTGATGAAGTCAAACTTTTGACCGCTTCATCAAAACGAAGATTCCAACTCCGAGATGCTTGCTTCAATCCATAAATGTATCGATGAAGCTTGCATACCTTCCTATCAGCATTAGGATCAATGAAACCTTCAGGTTATGTCATGTACACATCCTCTTCCAGAATTCCATTATCATAATTAACGGTGGTTGCTAGGAGAATCCGAATGGACTTAAGCATAGTGACTGGGGAATAGGTTTCTTCATAGTCAATACCATGAATTTGCTTGAAACCTTTTGCCACCAACCTAGCTTTGTATATCTTACCATCCACGTGAACCTTTTCTTCTTGAAAATCCATTTACTCTCAATGGCTTTTACACCATCGGGTAAATCAACCCAAGTCCATACTTGGTTCTGTGACATGGATCCCATTTCGGATTCAGCTGCTTTCAGCCATTTTTCGGAGTCAGGGCCCATCATTGCTTCTTCAAAATTCACAGGTTCAGGCTCGTCACTTTCAATGATCAACAGATCATGGCAATTGGTCACGAGAAATCCAAATCTCTCGGGTTCGTGACGAATCCTTTCGGATCTGCGAGCTTCAGGCACCACAGGTGTAGGTTCTACAACTCTTGTAGATCCAACTGTTGCTCTTCCTCATCAGGTTGAGCAGTCTCCTGTGATTCTCGAATTTCTTCAAGTTGTACTTTACTCCCACTGTTCTTTCTGGAAATAAAGTCTCTCTCAAGAAAAATACAGTTCCGAGCAACAAACACTTTGTTCTCGGACCGGTTGTAAAAGTAATACGCCTTGGTCTCCTTAGGATAACCAACGAAGTAGCACTTATCGGATTTGGGTGCGAGCTTATCAGAGATTAAACGTTTTACATAAGCCTCACAACCCCAAATCTTTTGAAAGACAAATTAGGAACATTTCCAGTCCACATCTCATGTGGCGTCTTTGGAACTGATTTTTGATGGAACCCTATTTAGTGTAAACGCAGACGTTTCTAGAGCGTATCCCCAGAAGGATAATGGAAGATCTGAGTGACTCGTCATTGATCGAACCATATCTAATAAAGTCTGATTCCTCCTCTCGGAGACTCCATTTCATTGGGGCGTTCCAGGAGGAGTGAGTTGTGAAACAATTCCACAATCTCTCATATGATCACTGAATTCTTGACTTAAGTATTCACCTCCACGATCTTATCGTAGAGCCTTAATACTTTTGCCAAGTTGTTTTTGTACTTCATTCTGTAACTCTTTGAACTTTTCAAAAGATTCCGACTTATGTCTCATTAAATAGACATAACCATACCTACTGAAATCATCAGTGAAGGTAATGAAACACTGAAAGATTCCTCTAGTACTTGTGCTCATCGGGCCACACACATCAGTATGTATAAGGCCCAATAAGTCACTGGCCCTTTCTTTGTTTGTTAAAAGAGGCCTTAGTCATTTTGCCTAATAAATAAGATTCGCATTTCTCACATGATTCATAATCAAATGAGCCCAAAAGCCCATCACTATGGAGCTTCCGAATCCGTTTCTCATTTATGTGGCCCAAACGACAATGCCAGAGAAAAGTTTGATTCGTGTCTTCTGACTTGAATCTCTTAGTACTAATGTTATAGACTGGCACACTTTGGTTTAGAACATAAAGTCCATTCTATAATGGACCGCTACCATAAAATATATCATTGTAATCAAATGAACAACATTTATTCATAATTGAAAACTGATATCCTTCTAAATCCAAACAAGGAATAGAAATAATATTTCTGCTTATAGCAGGTACATAGTAGCAATTATTAAGTTCTAAAACCATGCCAGAAGGTAAAGACAAATGAATTCCTACGGCTAATGTAACAACTCTTTGTTGGAATTCCTAGCAGTTCCTAATCCGATTAGGCAACCCTAAGTCTGGATTCCGAGCCTAGGATCTCAGGGTTTAAGTAATTGAATCATGAATCTCGCGTTTACCTTGTTCTGGCAGCGGAAGATGAACCAGGTAAGACGATATCAGGAGCGATTCAGATGCCTCACCTCTATCGTAGTCCACACGCACACAACCTGGAAAGCCGGGATGCTAGTGCCGGATCTGGGATTCGAAGAGAGAGTTTTTCTGTTTTCTGTGATCAAGAAAACTGACGGCTTCTAGGTCAGGTCGACCATATAATCCTATATATACGACCTGTTATGACTAAACCATCTTTCGGGTTTAACCGAAAAGGTCTAAGTCATAAACCGAAACATCAGTTTTGGAATCGACCCTGTGTCGATCGATACACCAATTGTGTCGATCGACACACCTCTCTTTAATTGATATTGATATGTATCTAATACATATCATCCTGATCATCACCATGATGATCATTCTCATATATAAGCTTCCAGATTGCTTAGGTGTGTGACCCTATAGGATCATATGATAGTGGCAGTAAGACTACAACTTACAGACTGCAAGAGGCTTCTAGCAAAACATTGCAACCGCCCAGTATCATACAACATGTCTGATCTCGACATACAACTATCGTTAGAGTAAGTACAATGTGATTTCAGGACATAATCCCAACAATCTCCCACTTGTACTGGAATCACCTATTCCTATAATCCCTTCGTCTCTATATCTCGACATGGCATAAGGCAAGAGACTGTGTCATCCTTATTGTAGCCAATATCATTTTCATCGAACTCCTGATCTATACTGATAGAACAAACGACTGACAATCACCTCGTTTGAGCACGGCCATGCATTTTCTCAGTATCAAATCTTCGATGGGCCCTGAGATATTTTTCTCCCGTAATAGGAGGGACAAATCCCATCTTGTACCATCCCTGTTTCTACACATACTTCATGATACGCCTAAGCGATGTCGTTATAGCCGCCAGTTATGGAACGACGTTTGACAAGGTCAAAGCGCACCAATTCATATGCTAGAAAGCATGATGAACTTGTTGGGAATGTCCTGAAATCTACCGTACTATCTCTAGAAAGTATGATAAGTGTCGAGATCAGACATAAGTCATAAATACTGGGTGATCATGATGGCTTGCTAGAGTCCGCTCATGATCTATAAGTTTAGGACTTATTACCAGTATTGTATGATCCCTAAGGGTCACACACCATAGCTAACGGGAAAGTTAAAATGGAATTAATACGGTAAGATGCAATGGCATTTACTATATTAGATCAGAGAATTGGGCCAGACAAAATACAGGCTTTTGTCTGATTTGTGTCTTGGGCCCAAAAGATTAATGAGCCATTAGTCTAATGACTTGGGCCCATTAATGAGAGATAAAAGGAATAAGAAACCCTAAGGAAGAGGCCACCCCCTGCGATTTTCTTCTCCTCATGGCCGTGCCCCCTCTCTCTCTCTAACTCCTGATCTGATCCATCTCTTTGGTCTAGCAGCCAACCCTTGCTTGTAAGAGTGTGGATACTCAAGGAGGAATAGGTGATTCATCTGTTCGTTGATCTCGACATTACAATCATTCCGCTGTAAAAGGTAATGTCCAGGTTTGTGTTTATGATTCAGTTACAAGAACCTAGATCCTTAATTGTGATTATGTGTTAGGTTGTAATTTGGAATTAAACCTTGAAAACACCTCTAATCCGACAGTGGTATCAGAGCTAAGGTCATTATTTTCTTGTAATTTGGATCATAGGGCTGTTTAATTGTTTAGAGAATCAATTATGTTAAAATTGATTAAAACCATTAAAAACCCTAAATCGGCTAGCAAGTTTGGTCTCGGATCATTCATTCGTTTGCTAGCGATCGCATCACATCGGCATGTTTAATTAATTGGCTCACGATGTTTGTTGAGCCGTGTGTTCTTGTGTGTTCCAATTAATTAACAAGAAATCGCAAGTGTTAGGGTTTCATAAGAGGACAAAATTGTGTGATGTTGTTCCAATTAATTATGTGGGCGTGTGTTATTGTGAGCCGATTATTAATAAAACACTAAGCTCTTTTTCGTTCATATGTTGCGTGTGTCGCGTGTGTGTCGGCTGATCATGTGATACACGATATAAACTTGAGATGCTTTCGCTTTAATTAATTGGATCAATCGCTTTATGTGGTCGCATGTTCATTCAATTATTAAACCCTAATGGACATTGTGCGTGTGCCGTATGTGCTGAAAGCGATCGCGTGTGTTGCTGCGTTGCTCGATCGCATGATATTGGCCGAGATCGATCTTATGATCGTGAGGCAAGTTGGGATCGTGCGTGCCGTGTAACCGATGAGCGATAAGCGTGATGCGTGGGCCATGATGCCGTGTACCGAGGGTGATCATGATGCGATGATCGATCGTAAACGATCGTGAGCAAGCGCATGTTGCGCCGTTGGATCATGGGCCTCGGATAATTATGGGCCCACATATTGCGTTAATGGGCCGAGTTGGATCTTGGATCCGATTGTTTGGCCCGTTAAAATTTTACGTCCCGCGAATAGTCAATCGGTTAAACCGAGCTTCGCGGTTCGTTGCCCAAAACCACACCGATTTAACCGGTCCATTTAATTGGCGGTTAATTGTGTGTTTAAAGCCTTAAACCGCAAGTTAAATCAAATTGGCTAAAACAATAGGTGTTTCTTCCCGGTTTTGGATTTAACTGAACCGATCCAATTTAATTGGTGGTTCAAGCGGTTAACCCGAATCGCGGTTTGCTGGAAATTATTTGATACATGGTATTATTTAATTTCTGGTTAAACCGGATTTAAATTCATAAAATTGAATTTTAACCTAAACCGAAGGCTGGTCTAAGTTTGATTTGGTTGGACCAAATAATTTAGAGCTGGTCTGGTTTAGTAAATAACCGATGGTTTTGATAGTTAATTTGGTCTTGGACCAGAATTAATAAACCGGATCGGTTATGTCAAATTATTGGGCCAGCTGGAATTCTATGGTCTTGGGCCAAGAATTGGGCCTATAATTTGTGACCCAACCCAAAATATTTATAAAATATTTAAATTAGAAATTTCTATTTTTAGTAAGTTACTAAATTTAGAAAGTTTCTAAAATAAGAAAATTTCCCAAAATAGTAATCTTCTATTTTTGGAAATAAAACTTAAAAATCCTCAAAAGCAATATCAAGCTTGGATGTCTTTCCAATCTTGTCAGCTACTTAACGCTTATTTGATTACAGATATGGCTTACAGTGTGAGGTGTCTGTTTTCGCATAAGTAAAGTAGTATATAGTCACTAATTTCATTGGGAGTCCCAGACTTTAGTGATTATTTGGCTGTAAGAGATTGGTTTCCTTGACTGGGCCATCGGGAGTCCCGGGCCTTGAGACATCTGGTGAATTGGGCCTTGGGCCCAATCCACAACCGAGAGTTATATGGATATAACTAGCTGTGTGTATGCTTACCAAGTAAAGCTAATTCCGGGTGACGGCCAGTGGCCCACTTTGGTTTTAGTTGAACATGGGTCTCGGAATCATTGCATTCTTATGAGGTTGAACAAAGAAAATTTGAATGCAATGCGAGTTTTCTTATAAGTTATTAAGATTACTCTTTTAATGAACTAAATAACTAAAACTCTTTTTTATCTCTAAATTTCAGCTATGACGAGCACAAACAATCAAAACACTTTCTCGATCCGGTATGTCCTTGAGATGGACAAACTGAACGGATCAAATTTCTTGACTTGGTCGCGGAACCTGAGACTAGTTCTCAGGCAGGAGAGAAAGGACTATGTCCTTGAAAGAGCTCTCCCCGTGAGGATCGGGTCCAATACCTCTCATGCAGTATATAATGCTTGGAATAAGCATTATAATGATGCGGTAGATGTGCGTGGTCTGATATTGGCTACCATGGACTCAGATTTGCGGAAGCAATATGAGAGCATGGAGTCGCCAATAGAGATGATCAGCAGCCTGAAATTGAAATTTCAGGAGCAGGTAAGAGTGGAGAGATACCAGTTGGTTAAGTCTCTCACTAGCTGCAAGCTACCAAATGATCATCCAGTAAGTCCTCATGTCAGTAAAATGATGGGTTACATTGATAACCTGAGGAAACTGGATTATCCAGTTAGCCAGGAATTGGCAACTGAGATCATTCTGCAGTCACTGCCGTCAAGCTATGATAAGTTCGTAAGGAACTATATCAAGAAAGGCTTAACGAAGACGTTGACTGAACTGCATGATATGCTCAAGACAGTTGAGCCAACCGTGAAGAGTACCCTGTACAATCTCATGAATGAGAAGGGTAGGTTTACTAAACCTAATGCTGACAAGGGTGAAGACAAAGTTGTCCAGATTTTGAATCATGGCAAGCGTGTGTCTTCTGAGCCCGAGTCAGATACCTCTTACGTTGGTAAGTGCTGCTACTGTAATGAGACTGGGCATTGGAAGAGAAATTGCATTAAATTCATGGAAGATTATGAGGAGTTGAAGTTGATGTATGAGACTACTTCCCCAGGTATTCATGTTATTACTTCAAGTTATACCTTATAGGTATTGAATACTGGTTGTGGCACTGATATTTGTTATAATATGCAGAGCCTGAGCAACAGTAAAACGTTGAAGGAAGGACAAGTGGAACTGCATGTCTGGAAGGAGCTATGGATGCTGCCTCAGCCATAGGGTTTTCACTTGTAGATGCCTTTAAGGCTTGGTTTTGTATTAAGTAATTGCTACAATGTACCTGCTTTGAGCAGAGTTGTTTTTCATTTTCTTGTGAAGAATTTGAATGTTTTTCATTTTGATAAAGACAAATTTTGTTCTTTTGATCTTAATGAAATGTTAATTGTAGCACCCTATTCAAGGAATGGGTTTTATATCTTAAACCAAAGAGTGCCTAAATGTAACATAAATACCGAATTGGTTTAAATCTGATGAATTAAACCTGATTTTTCTTGGCATAAATGTTTTGGTCATATAGAGTAAGTCGGATTCAGAAATCCCATAGTTATGGACTTTTGGGCTCATTTGAATGGATATCTTATGAGACTTGAATTCTGCTTACTAGACCAAAAGACATAGGGCCCATCTTAGCCGAGCTAGAGAAAGGCCCAAAAGCTTATCGGAGATTGAACATACTCATGTATGTGGTCCGATGAGCAGTAATGCCAGAGAAGATTTCCTGTACTTCATTGTCTCTACTGATTACTTCAGTGAGAGTGACTGTGTTCATTTGATGAGACACGAGTCGGAATTCCTTGACATGGTCGAAAGAGTTCCAGAATGAGGTACAGAATCTGAATGACAGAAGTATTAAGACTCTGGATTAGATCACGAGTGAGAATACTTAAGTCATTGATTGTGATATCATCTGAATGAGTGTGAAGTCGTTTCACAGCTCATTTCTCCTGAAAACCTGGAGGTGTTTCTGTGAGAAAGAATCAGATCTTATTAGAAATGATTAAAGATGAGTCACACGAATCTTCCATGATATTATTTAAGAATAACGCTCTAAAATATCTAAGTTTACGCTGAAATAGTTCCACCAATATCAGTTGAAAGACACCACGTAAATGTGGATTGGAATCGATCCAAATTCGTCTTTACTGAGTATTTGTAGTTGTGCTACTTCACTGGTTGTCCTAGGGAAACCAAGGCTTGTTACTTTTACGTCCATTCTGTTTTCTAAGAAGGGAAGTTACTTTCCAAGAAGAACAGTGGGAGTAAAAGTAAAACTCGAAGAAATTCGAGAAATACAGGAGGCTGCTCAACCTGTTGAGGGAGAGCAACGGATGGATTTACAGATTTCTGTAGAATCTACACTTGTAGAGCCTGAAGTTCGCAGATATGAATGAATCAGTCACTAATCCGAGAGTGATTTCTCGTCATTAGTTGAACCTGATGATCATTGAAAGTTCGCATGATCTGATGATCATTGAAAGCGACGAATCTGCGAAATTCAAAGAAGCGAAAGTGAGCCCGGACTCCGAAAAATTACATTTTGTGTAAGTTAGCTTCATTGATCCATTCATGGATGGAAGCAAACACATCGGAGTTGGAATCATCGTTCTGTTGAAGTAGTCAAAATTTTGACTTGAACAGGAACGAAGTGGAACTGTGCGTTTACTAAAAGATAAGTGGGAGCAATATTGCATTTCTCATAGTGTATGTCGATGACGTACTGATTCTCGGATATAACGTCCCAATGCTGCAGTCGGTAAAGGACTGGCTTGGGAGTTGGTTTTATGATTGACATGGGTAAAGCCACGTAGTTCTTGGATTTTGGATCTAAAGATAAAGATCCAAAAGAGCTGGTAGGACAAAGTCAGGATTCTTAAATTGACAAAGTCCTACACGTAATCAGCAATCCAAGAAGGGTTTTATGCCAATGTCACATGGCAATTAATTAAGCAAGATACAGTGTCCTGCGATATCTGCTTAGCTTGAATGCATGGATAGGATTCCATATGCGACGGCAATTGGATCTATCATGTATGCCATGACACGTACTTGTTTTGATGTTGCTTTAATGCTAAGCAAGACAAGTAAAGACCAGTCAAATCCAGCAAAGAATCACTGGATTGCCGTAAAGAATATTCTGAAGTATTTGAGAAATACTTAGGATAAGTTCTTGATTTACGGAGAAAGTGAGGTGCTACAAGTAGATAGAGTCTGAAAGGCAAGTTTCCAATAGACAAAGATAATTCCTGGTCACAGTCCGGCTATATCTTGTGTCTAACTGGCGGTGCAAGGCACTGTTGCTGACTCCATGACTTAAGCTGAACATTTCGCAGCTTGAGAAGCGGCGAAAGAGGATGTTTGGATAGAAGAGTTCATCACTGAACTTGATGTGATTCACAGCATAGATGAGGCTAGCTGCACATCAGAGGTCCAAACACCTTGAGGGTAGGTATAACCTATTCCGTGAGATAAATGACAGAGGTGTTAAGTTGATAAGCGAGTTTCATCGAATGAAAACGTTGCTAATCTATTAACGAAGCCACTCCTTATGCCTAAGCACGAGTCGCGGACTGTAGCTGTAGGATGAGTGAAATTAAGTTGTAGTCTTAATTTCAGTGGGAGTTTGTAAAGGGCTTTACTTAGTTGTTTTGAAAGGTTCATGTAAACATTTTAAAATGTTAATGAAATTTTTATTTCTGGATTATTTTAACTGTGATATAAAATAATCGTTCCAAAATGATTCATGTCATTATATATGGCCATCGAAGTACATGAGTAGACTTGATCCTGAAACTCCATATTTAACGAAGTGACATAAATCATAGTGTCCATAGTTGAAGGTTGTTGAAATTGGAACACCAACAACCTGTTGAGACTAGATTGTGTTGAGACTTATGACCAGGTTTCGAGGGGTCATAGATGCGCGGCATCAAAGTCGACACATAGGTATATGTAGGGGAGCATATGACCGGACATGGCCCGCTGATGAGAACTCTGCAAGATATTAATATCTGTGTCATAAGAAGTTCTCATATACGACTATAGAGTATAGTCCTTAGACCTGAGTTCGCATGCATGTGGCTGCACATGGAGTAATGCGCTTTGATCATTGTCTAACGCTGTTTCGTAACTGGGAGCTATACGGACCTTGGTTGGGTGTATTATGAAATGTGTAGTTCATAGTGATGGAACAAGATGGGATTTGTCCCTGCCGTTTAACGGAGGTAATATCTCTAGGCCAATCGGAGATTTGATAGCTGGTAAGAGAATGGCCATTCCCAAACGGACTTGCCCAAGTCGTTTGCATTGTCAGTATCAAATCTGGTCTGATAAACATGGTCTGGCTATATAAGGATGACACGCATCTTGCCTTATGCCAGATCGAGATATTAAGACAAAAGGACTAGGGAATGTAGGATTCCAGTACAATATGAAGATTGTTGGGAATGTCCTGTGTAGGATTCCAGTACAAGTGGGAGATTGTTGGGAATGTCCTGAAATCTACCGTACTATCTCTAGAAAGTATGATAAGTGTCGAGATCAGACATAAGTCATAAATACTGGGTGATCATGATGGCTTGCTAGAGTCCGCTCATGATCTATAAGTTTAGGACTTATTACCAGTATTGTATGATCCCTAAGGGTCACACACCATAGCTAACGGGAAAGTTAAAATGGAATTAATACGGTAAGATGCAATGGCATTTACTGTATTAGATCAGAGAATTGGGCCAGACAAAATACAGGCTTTTGTCTGATTTGTGTCTTGGGCCCAAAAGATTAATGAGCCATTAGTCTAATGACTTGGGCCCATTAATGAGAGATAAAAGGAATAAGAAACCCTAAGGAAGAGGCCACCCCCTGCGATTTTCTTCTCCTCATGGCCGTGCCCCCTCTCTCTCTCTAACTCCTGATCTGATCCATCTCTTTGGTCTAGCAGCCAACCCTTGCTTGTAAGAGTGTGGATACTCAAGGAGGAATAGGTGATTCATCTGTTCGTTGATCTCGACATTACAATCATTCCGCTGTAAAAGGTAATGTCCAGGTTTGTGTTTATGATTCAGTTACAAGAACCTAGATCCTTAATTGTGATTATGTGTTAGGTTGTAATTTGGAATTAAACCTTGAAAACACCTCTAATCCGACAGAACTCAGGTCTAAGGACTATACTCTATAGTCGTAATGAAAACTTCCCATGACACTGATATAACTATCCTGTGGAGTTCTCATTAGCGGGTCATGTCCGATCATATGTTCACCAACATATATCTATGTGACTGACTGTGATACTCATATCATTGACTCCATGAAACTTAGTCAACAGTCACCTCACAAGCTAGTCTCTCACGGTTGTCAGTGTCCCACTTTGACAATCTCGACTAGGGACAATCATAATTTATGTCATCTTTTACTTATAGGGTTTCATGATCAAGTCCTCAACTTGATGACCTATAAAATGAACATAAAATACTTTGGGACCATTACTTAATTATCCAATAATTAAATAACACCGATGTCAGTTTTAACTTACACAAACTTTGCCATGGCATGTCTATGTAAAGATCATAACATAACTAAAATAACTCCCACTGGAATCAAGATCATTTGTTCAGATATCTTATACCTACATCATCAGAATAAATCTCGTGCTTAGGTTGTGGGAGAGACTGCGGTGTTTTTGCTTGAAACAATTCCAACAAACCACACCGCCACTCAGACAAAGAGACATAACTAGGTGGGAACCGGGAATCATCTTTGTCCGTCTAACTACTTTCAACTGGTTCGTCACTTCCTCAGTTCACCACGAAACTATCCTTAGAGTTCCTGTAACACTTGGGATATTTCTGGTAACTGTTCAGTGACTATTACCGGAACATATTCGTATTTTCTCGTCATGCTTTATGCGTAATCTGCATCTAGACGAGCGCAAAATATGGCATTCATGATGGATTCTATTGCAGCAGCATTAGCAATCACACTCATTAATACTAGTTTAGCCAGTGTTCAAAAAATACTTCATCTTGCTAATATTGTTACTAGCTCAGCCAGTGTCCAAGACACTTCATCTCGCTTAGATTATTGCCATAAGACCTTTGGTATGAAGCCATTCTTGGAATTAAGCACATATGAACTGTCTAATACCTTATCAACATAAGGATTTTGACATGATCCAATTAGCCTTTCTGATCCATTCCAATGGATCCTTATTCCAAGAACTTTACGGCCTTCTCCCATGTCCATCATTAAATTTGACTTCCGACCCAAATCTTGACAAGACTTTAGCGTCGGAACGTCGTTTATGAGATTAAGTACATTATGTACATACGGTGTGAGAATTGCAATTACGCTCCCACTAGTCTTCTTATAAACGCATGGTTTCATTTCTATTCTGATCAAGTCAAAACTCTTGACCACATTATCAGAATGTTGATTCCAACTCCAAGATGTTTGCTTCAATCCAGAAATGGATCGGTGAAGCTAACATGCATACCCATCCAATTTTTCGGAGTTGGGCTCACCATCGCTTCTTTGAATTTCGCATGCTCGTCACTTTTCAATGATCAACAGATCACGACAATCGGCTACGAGAAATCACTCTCGAGTTAGTGACGGATCCTTTCGGATCTGCGAATTTCAGGATCCACAGGTGCAGATCCTACAACACTTTGTAGATCTCACCGCTGCTCTCCCTCAATAGGTTGAGCAGCCTCCTGTGTTTATCGAATTTCTTCGATGTGTACTTTTACTCCCACTGTTCCTTTTGAAAGTAAGATCTTTCTCAAAGACACAGTTCCGAACAACAAATCTTTGTTCTCGGATTGGTTATGAAAGTAGTAAGCCTCGATTTCTTTGGGACAACCAGCGAGGTAGCACTTATCAGATTTGGGTTCAAGCTTATTAGCTATCATCCCCAAATCATCAGAAACAACTTACTTGAAAAACTTCCAGTCCACATCCAATGTGGTGTCTTTCAATTGATTCTGATTGAAACTCTTTTCTGCGCAAAGACAGACATTTTAGAACGTATTCTTAAATGATTATGGAAGATTCCTGTGACTCATCATTAATCGGAGCATATCTAATAAGATCTGATTCATTCTGTCAGATGATCACCCAATTCTTGACTCAAGTATTTTCTTCCGCGATCTAATCGAGGGTCTTAATACTTCTGTCAAATCGAATTCTTTACTTCATCTTGGAACTCCTCAAGGGATTCCTGCTTGTGTCTCATCAAATGAACACAGCCATACTTATTGATGCCATCAATGAGGTAATGAAGTACAGAAGATTTCCTCTGGCACTAATGCTCATCGGGCCGCATACATCAGTATGTGTAAAGCCCAATAAGCCTTTGGCCCTTTTCCTTTAGCTCTGCTAAAAGGGCCTTATTCATTTGGCCCAGTGAGCAGAATTCATATCTCAAATGATTAATAATCAAATGAGTCCAAAACTATGGAACTTCTGAATCCGCTTCACTTTATGTGGTTAAACGACTATGCCAAAGAAAAGTCGAGTTCGAGTCATCAGACTTAAACCTTTAGTATTTGTGTTATATTCAAACTCACACTGGTTTAAGATATAAAACCCATTCCAAACGGGGTGCTACCATATGATATTTCATTAAGATCTAAAGAACAAAACTTGTCTTTTATCAAAATGAAAAACATTCAAATTCTTACAAGAAAATGAAAGACATCTCTGCTCAAGGCAGATACATAGTAGCAATTACTTAATTTCTAAAACCAAGTATGAAAGGCTCCTACAAGTGGAGAATCTCTACGGCTCATGCAGCAACCATTGCTTCATACCAGACACGCAGTTCCACTTGTCCTTTCTTCAACGTTCTACTGTCGCTTAGGTCCTGCATATTTCAAAAATATCAGTACCACAACTAGTATCCAATACTTACGTAGGACTTGAAGTAATAACACAATACCTGAAGAAGAAGTACCATACATCTCCTTCATCTCTTGTGAATCTTCCAAGAACTTAATGCAATCTCTCTTCCAATGCCCTGGCTCATCGCAGTAGAAGCATTTTCTAACACCAGATGGGCCTGACTTGGGCTTATTAGATGACACAGGCTTATCCTGATTCCAAATCTAGACGGCCCTGCCTCTACCCTTGCCAACACAAGATTTCTCAAATCTTTTACCCTTTATGATGTCTTGCTCTGCTGTTTTGAGCATGCCATGCATCTCAGTCAACGTCTTCGTCAAGTTATTCTTGATATAGCTTTTGACAAACTTATCATAACTAGACGGCAGTGACTGCAGAATGACGTCAGTGGCCAACTCTAAGCTGACAGGACATTCCAGTTTCCCCAGGTTATCAATGTAACCCATCATTTTAATGACATGAGGACTTACTGGAGCATCCTCTGGTAGCTTGCACCCAGTGAGAGACTTCACCATCTGGAATCTCTCAACTCGTGCCAGATCCTGAAACTTCAGTTTCAGGCTGGTGATCATCTCTATTGGCGACTCCATGTTCTCGTATTGACTTTTCAAGTCTGAGTTCATGGTAGCCAACATCAGACCACGTACATCTACCACATCAATATAATGCTTATTCCAAGCATTATATACTGCACGCGAGCGATTGGTCCCAAGCCTTTCTAGAAGAGCTTTCTCAAGGACATAGTCCTTGCTCTCCTGCTTGAGGATTAATCTCAAATTCCGATACCAATCCAGGAAATTCGATCCATTTAACTTGTCCTTCTCAAGGACGGATTGCAATGAGAAAGTAGTCTCAGACATAAGCTGAAATCCAAGAAAAACAAAGATTTGGTTATGCATTCCTTGAGAAATCTTATCTAATAAGAAAACTCGCATTATATTCAAACAATGTTTCCTCAATGAATATAATGATCCAAGATCCATACTTCACCAAAATCTGAGTGGGCGACTCGCCATCACCCAAACTTTAGTTATCTAGGTAAGCAAATCATTGCTAATTGTACCCAGTACAACTCTTGGTCGTGGATGAGATAAACTATGTCTAATCCACTCTGATGTCTCTGGGCCCAAAACTTCTGATAGCCCAGTCCAGTATAACCAATCTCTTCTGTCTTGTGATCACTGACAGTCGCACTGCAAGTCTGTCAATGACCACCTGCCTTACTCATGTTGCAGTGGATACCAAGGACTCCAAGACTATCCAACAAACGACACGAGTCTTGACAGTAGACAAGATTGGGCAAGACATCAAGGTTACTTGATATTTAGTTGAGGAAACTAAACCCAAAAGTTTAGCAAATCAATCTCTTAGGTCATGTAATTGTTGATGTTTAGCACTGCAAATCCATCAACATAACTACCTGCCTTACTCACATAATTGTGGACACCAAGCTCTTGGCTAGACCATCACACAACGAAATGAGTCTTGACAGTTGACCATATTGAAGCTAAGCTTTGATCTATGTTTAAGTCTAGTTTGGTTTCTGCAAATTCAAGGTTCAATAACCAGAATTTCGAATACTGTGTCGATCGACGCAGACTATGTCTGTCGATCGACACCACCAAACAAAACCGGACTTCAATAACCGGTTAATCCAATTAACCCGGTTCATTGAACCGGTCATGTCGATCGACACAACCCATGTGTGACGGTCGACATAGACCCAAACCAAAGACAGTTTTGATAACCGGTCCAATCTAATTGAACCGACTTATCAGATCAAACTGATTTTAACCAATCGGTTTATTAATTGGGATAATTAGTTCAATCCAATTGAACCAATTCATCCAATTTAAACCGTTTTAACCAGTTTTAACTGTTTGCGATAACCGGTCCAATTCAATTGAACCGTATTATCCAATCAAACTGATTTTAACCAATCGGTTCATGCTAATTGAGATAATCAGTTCAATCCAATTGAACCAATTCATCCAATTCAAACTGATCTGTTCGGTCTTAACCAAGCATGATAACCGGTCCAATCCAATTGAACCGATTAACCATTCGCTAGGTCTATGTCGGCCGACACTAACCTGTGTCGATCGACACTCGACCGAATCTGCTCTGTGTCGACCGACACTCAATCTGTGTCGATCGACACAGTAGGCTTTCGGTTTTTCTTCGCGAAAAACTCTAGCCGCCGATTCTGTCGAATTCGCCATTCTGTGTCGACCGACACACCTAGTGTGTCGATCGACACTGTGCGAAAACACATAATCGATTTTGATCTGAATCGATCCAACCTGTTCTAACTCAAACAACCTAGTTTGCGAATTTAAATCATCAAATTCAATTAACAGGTTTGATTCAATGTAAAACCCTAAGGCTCTGATACCACTGTTAGAATTCCTAGCAGTTCCTATTCTGATTAGGCAACCCTAAGTCTGAATTCCGAGCCTAGGATCTCAGGGTTTAAGTAATTGAATCATGAATCTCGCGTTTACCTTGTTTTGGCAGCGGAAGATGAATCAGGTAAGACGAGATCAGGAGCGATTCAGATGCCTCGCCTCTATCGTAGTCCACACGCACACAACCTGGAAATCCGGGATGCTAGTGCCGGATCTGGGATTCGAAGAGAGAGTTTTTCTGTTTCCTGTGATCAAGAAAACTGACGGCTTCTAGGTCAGGTCGACCATATAATCCTATATATACGACCTGTTATGACTAAACCATCTTTCGGGTTTAACCAAAAAGGTCTAAGTCATAAACCGAAACATCAGTTTCGGAATCGACCCTGTGTCGATCGATACACCAATTGTGTCGATCGACACACCTCTCTTTAATCGATATTGATATGTATCTAATACATATCATCCTGATCATCACCATGATAATCATTCCCATATATAAGCTTCCAGATTGCTTAGGTGTGTGACCCTATAGGATCATATGATACTGGCAGTAAGTCTACAACTTACAGACTGCAAGAGGCTTCTAGCAAAACATTGCAACCGCCTAGTATCATACAACATGTCTGATCTCGACATACAACTATCGTTAGAGTAAGTACAATGTGATTTCAAGACATAATCCCAACACTCTTGCTCCATTTCCACCGCGCAGGTTCACTTGTCCTTTCTCCAAAGTCCTAATGTTGCTTAGGCCCTGCATATTTGTACAAAATATGAGCACCACAGCTGGTATCCAATACCCAAGAAGTAGGACCAGATATAGTAACATTTACTTCTATAAGAAGTCTCGTACGTCTTCTTCAGCTTCTCATAATCGTCCAGGAATTTATTGCAGTTTATTTTCAGATGCCCATAACCATTACAATAATGGCACTTATCATCTTTAGAAGGACCAATTTTAACCTTATGAGCATGGTTAGACTCGCTTGGATTCACAATCGAGCTCGTCTTGCCATCACCTTTGTTCTTACCAAGTTTCTTAAACTTTTTACCCTTTTGTACCATAAAGACATTTGGGGGGTCCTTCTTGATGTTAGGTTCAACAGTTTTGAGCATCCCATGCAACTCATTCAAAGTCTTTGTCAAGTTGTTCATGTTGTAGTTCATAACAAAATGATCATAGCTTGACGGCAGTGACTGCAGAATGATGTCAGTAGCCAACTCTTGGCTAATGGGACAATCCAGTTTCCCCAAGTTATCAATATAACCCATCATCTTAATGACATGAGGACTAACTGGTCCGTCCTTTGGTAGCTTGCACTCAATTAGAGACTTGACCGTCTGGTATCTCTAAGTTCGTGCATGCTCCTGAAACATACTTTTCAGGCTAGTGATCATCTCTATTGGCGAATCCACGTTCTCGAATTGCTTCTGCAAATCCGAGTTCATGGTAGCCAACATGAGACAACACACATCGACCACATCATTAGAATGCTTATCCCAAGCATCCTTCTCTGACTGCCAGGCATTGGCTCGGTATTTCTTGGGGAGAACTTTCTCAAGGACATAGTCCTTTTTCTCCTGTTGAGAACAATTCTCAAGTTCCGATACCATTCCAGAAAGTTAGATCCATTTAGCTTGTCCTTCTCAAGGACGGATCTCAGGGAGAAATTGTTGTGATGGTTTGTACTAGACATAGCTGGAGTAAGAAAGGAAAGAGGTTTAGTTATGATGTTCAAGAAATGAGAAATCTTAACTATTAAGAAGACTCGCATTATATTCAAACAATGTTTCCTCAAATAAATATAATGATCCAAGACTCATACTTCACTAAAACTTGAGTGAGCTTTGGCTCATCGCCCAAATTTCAGCTATCTAGGTAAGCAACAACTTTGCTAGTTATATCCAATATAACTCTTGGTTGTGGATTAACATCTCATGTCAAATCCACCCGATGTCTCTGGGCCCAAAACGATTTTGATAGCCCAGTCAAGTAAACTAATCTCTTAAGTCATGTAATTGTTGACGCCTTGCACTGCAGGCCTATCAACACGATTACCTCCTGCCTTACTCATGTAATTGTGGACACCTTGCACTGCAAATCTATCGCACAATGAAACGAGTCTTGACAGTTGACAAGATGGGGAAATATCAAGGATTACTTGATATTTAGTTTGAGGAACGGAACCTTTTTGATCTAATATACATATCATATATGTATCTTAGAAGGATTATAATTAATTAAAACAACTAATCTAATTGAGTTTTAGTTATTCTAAGAAATGGGTTAAGTCTTTGGTTCGGTTTTGCGGTTTCTGGTTCAATAACCAAAACCTCGAGTGGTGTGTCGACCGACACAACTCCGTGTGTCGATTGACACTACCAAACCTAAAACCATTGCGATAACCGGTCAATCAAATTGAACCGGTTTGATAACCGGTCAGTGTCGATCGACACAACACTTGTGTCGGTCAACATCAACCCAATTCAATCAAACCGCAATTAACCGGTCAAACCGGTTTAAACCAATTACGATAACCGGTCCAATCCAATTGAACCGATTCATCCAATTGAACCGATTTAGCCAATTTTAACCAAGCGCAATAACCGGTCCAATCCAATTGAACCGATTAAACCATTCGCAAGGTCTGTGTCGACCGACACAACACTTGTGTCGATCGACACGATGGGGTATGATCGAAACCTAAAAAATTTATTCGGGTTTCCATACTGTGTCGATCGATACCAGATTGGTGTCGATCGACACTATGCGAAACCACAGAATCGTTTCTGAACAAGAACCCTAAACGAGATTTCCTTGAACAAAACACAATCTAGCATGCATATATCATATATATCGATTCAAGTTCATCTAATTCGAATATCATGCTGTTAGATTCAATAGGATAAACCCTAAGGCTCTGATACCACTGAAAGAAATTTCTAGCGGTTCTAATCACATTAGGCAACCCTAAGTATAAATTCCATAGCCTAGGATCTAGGGTTTAGGTTTATTGAATCATAAGAATCTCGAAGATACCTGGAGATTGGCAGCGGAAGATGAACAGGTATTCGAGATTCACGAGCGCCTCAAGTGTTGCGCCTCTACTGGTATCCACACGCACACAAACTGGAATCCGCCGGGATGCTAGTGCCGGGAGATCGGATCTCTTCGGGATTCCTGTGTTTCTGAGAGGTGGCTGTAATTAGGCTAAAAGTTGGGCTCCAGGTCGTGCTATATCACATATATATAGACCTGAGAAAACCTAATTAATCACTGAATCAAACCGAGATTAATTAAGTCATTAAACCGAAAATTAGTATTTCGATTTACGCCTTGTGTCGATTGATGCCACTCTTAGTGTCGATCGACACACCCTCAAAACATGTATGTAATGTGTATCAAATACACATTAATTAGATCATTACATTAATGATCATTCCCACACAAAGTATATCCAGTTTGCTTAGGTGTGTGGCCCTGTAAGATCATATAATACCACCAATGAGTTCATAACTCACAGATCACAAGTGGCTTCTAGCAAAACATCATGATCACCTAGTATTATATGAATGTCTAATCTCGACAACACAACTATCTCTAGAGTGATTACAAGTATGATTTCAGGACATTCCCAACAATACCACGATATAGTTTTTATCGAAGGTACGGACGAAGATATATTTTGATCTGAACGGTAGACTAAAAATGGAAGATCATAAACTCTCAGAACTTTTTTTTTATCAATCTTAAAACTTGAATCAAGTCTTTAGTTTACAAGATTGTGGTGTGGACTATGCCTCTCACCCTTTCATACACAATTCTGAAGTCTCTTTCATGAGCAATGAAGTGCCTCAATTCGATATAACTACTACTACCTTTGTTTCAATTTATAAATAATTTTGTTTAAAAGCATAAAACTTGAAAAACATAATTAAAAATATTTTAACCAATAATAAAATTAATAATAAAATTCTATTGATTACATAATTTAAAAAAAACAAAAAAATATATAGAAAGATACGAACAAAAATTATATCGTAAAACAAAATTTTCTTTTTTAAAAACAACTTATATATTGAAACAAAGAAATATATTTTTAAGATGAATTATTTTATTTAGCCAATACAATTAACATTTACAAAATAACTTTTAATAAAGAAAAACCCTTTACTCTCCTAAAAATCGTACGTGTTTCCATAAACGATAAAACCAGCTTTCATTTATTTATGTGATGGTTCTGGCCAGCGTCGGTTCCGACGTCGACTGTACTTTTTTGTTTTTTCTGTTTTCTTAATTCTTAGGGTTATTAATTATGATTGTTTTTTCATTCTCGAGATATATTTATGAAGAACCAAAATATTAAGCACTACGATAAAAAGCGATTTAATCACGAATAAACAATAAGTGTTAAGGAAACGATGTCAAAATGATTTAGAAGATGCGAATATGATCTCTTTCCTTAACTTAAAGAATCACCCGTAGTGTGACATATCAAATCAGGATTCATGAGTGCCAGAATACAACCATAGGAAACCGTATCGCATCACTCAATATTGGTTTTGTCAAACATAAAGAACTACGATACTCTCGAATTAGACACAACCTAAAATAGAAGGTAATTGAAGGAACTTCTTTTGAGTTTTACTCTGTATAATTTTCGTTGAGGATGCTCTACAAGAGAGGCTTAAGATCGTATATATAGGATTAGATAGGTGGCTAGGCTTAGGAAATAAACCGACTTGTGCAACAAGTCCGCAGACTTATCCACCAAGTTTGTTCGACTTGGGCTGCACACCAACTTGTGCTGCAAGGTTTATTGACGTAATTAATTAAAAATAAATCTCGGTTAAGAGATATTAATTACGTCCAATAACTCGCACGCTCTTCCTAAGATCCAATTAAAAAAGCAAATGAAGCAAAAAGAAACGAGAAACGAGCCACAAGCCACAAGCCACGAGACACGGCGACGACCGCGTGTGTGTGGTCTTTCTCCTCTCTCTCCAACTTTCTTGTAACACAAGTAGAAGTTGGACTCCTTATATAGTAAGTGAAAACTTCCAACTTTCAATGTGGGAAACTTTCCCTTCCCAAAATAATTATAGCCAATGAAAAAATTTCATTTTTCTGGGCTTAAGTCATTTCTTTTCACACAAATACATTTTGGATAAAGCTCATGTTTTATCATGTCTTTATCATAAAATTGTTCCAACAGTCACCCACATTAATAGAAATGACTCTAAACATATAAAGATTCAACTACCTTGATATACTCGGCTTACTAGATAGACTTGAATATACTAGAATTGACTGGACTAGACTAAACAGACTTTGGAGAGTATACGAAAATGTAACTGTATTTGAAAGGTAGCATTTTTCAACTTTGAACCAACCATTTTTAATATCTATCGGGTTTATTCGACAAGGAGGTGAACATGATGTCTTGAACCACTTGAAATTTGATGTAAACCGAGACAACAAGTACCGTACATCGACATTTTCTCGTAGAACTATGTTATCTATTGTGTTCATTTTGGCCTTGAACATGCCTGGTATTTGTGAGTGAAGTTGGAGAGTATAGCCTTCATTCATTATCTTAGAAACAGCCCCATTTCACACTCACTAAGTGATCTGCCATCAACTTTCTTTCAAGAAGTATATGTTTGTACTCCACTATTACAAAGCTATGGAATCATTAAAAGCCAACGCTTAACCTCATTACACATATATAACACTATTTTAGTATTTTATCATCCTAGGAGTTGGACAGAGTTATAATGCTCATTCCTTAATCAACTCAATTTTGTTTTGCTTTTGAACTTAGATCTTAGGATCTCCATTCACATAGGTGAGGTGTCCATCAAACGTCATCTTTTTCATAGGATTTAAACCTATTCCATTTGATGATTTCAGAATTTGATCTCGCGGGCAAGTTTTTTGTGAACGGATTCGCTAAATTATCATCCAACTTGATGTAATCTATCGTGAGTACACCACTTAAGATAAAATATCTAATGGTCTTATTTATTCTTCGTATATGATGAGATTTACCATTATATAGATTACTTAGTGCCCGAGAGATAGCCGATTGACTATCAAAATGTACAAGTAAAGCTGGTACTGGTTTTTCCCACATCAGGATATCTTCCAGGAAGTTACAAAGCCATCTACTTCATTTGCAGCTTTGTCTAAAGCTATGAACTCTGACTCTATGGTTGATCGAGCCATGAGTGTTTTCTTGGGATATTTCTAGGACACTGCTCCACCAACAAGAGTGAATACATACCCATTCATAGATTTGGAATCCAATTAGCATCAATGTACCCTTCTAGTACTGCTGGTTATTTTCCAAAATGAAGCCCATAGCTTTTAGCATTTCTCATATAATTATGGCCTTCCAGTAAGTATGACATGGATTACTCATGAGCGACTTAGTACATTTACTGAGTAAAATAAATTGGGTATAGTATAATTTTTTAAGTACATAAGACTCTCGATTACTCTTGCATACTCCACTTGTGACACAACTTCATATGAATTATTTGTCAAATGAAGTTGAGGGTTAGCCGGATTTTTCGCTATCCCATTTGAGTAGTTCTTAAACCGCTCTAGGATCTTTTCACCATAATGATCTTGCGACATGATTATTCCTTCAGAATTTTGAGTGATCTTAATTCCTAGAATTACATATGCTAGTCCCAAGTCTTTCATGTCAAACTTTCCACTAATCATATTCTTAGTTTGTTGGATTATGTCCTTGTTGCTTCCCATGATAAGCATGTCATTGACGTACAAACAGAGCAAAACATATCCATGAGGAATAGTTTTGATGTATATGCACTTATCACATTCATTACTGTGGAAGCCATTTGACATCATTACATTGTCAACCTTTCATGCCATTGTTTTGGTGCTTATTTAAGTCCATATAATGACTTCACAAGTCTACACACTTTCTTTTCTTGCCCAGTAGCGGCATAACCCTCAAGATGATTCATGCAGATTTCTTCTTCTAAATCTCCATTTAGAAAGACAGAATTTACATCCATTTGATGGATTTCAAGATCTCTTAATGCTGTAATTCCAATCAGCATACGAAACGAAGTTATTCTTGTTACCGTAGAATAAGTGCTAAAGTAATCAAACCCTTCTTTTTGTCGGAATCCTTGCACCACAAGTCTAACAATATACTTGTCTATTGATCCATCTATTTTCAGTTTTGTAGTGAAGATCCATTTACACCCAAGAGGCTTACACCCTTGTGGTAAATCAACCAACTCCCATGTATGATTCTGCATAATGGAATTGATTTCACTGTTAGCAGCCTCTTTCCATGAAGATGCATCAGGTGTAAACATGGCTTCATTTAAAATTATTAGCCCATTTTCTCATGAAATGCCGTTATGAACTCTGAGTTGAATGTCTTTTCTTTACAAACTTTCTTGCTTCGTCTAAGTTCGATTTCTTCTACTTTTGCTTATTCGTTTGTAGAAGTGCCAGAAGTGCTTGCCTCAAGGCTAAAATCTTGTTCATCATGAGTTTGCTTGGGATTTCATCTATCCTTACATGGAAACACATATTCTAAGAAGGAAACATTCCTTGACTCCATTGTAGTGTTTACATGGATATATGGCATATCAGACTTATGTACCAGAAAACGATAGACACTAATTTTATGTGCATATCCGATGAATATGCAGTCTACCATCTTAGGTCCTATGGTGACCTTTTTCGGAAAGGGAACTGCTACTTTTTCCAGGCACCCCCACACTTCCAGGTATTTGTACGAAGGTACTTTACCTTTCCAAAGTTCATATGGAGTTTTTCCAGTAACTTTATGTGGTATTTTGTTCAGGATATAATTAGAGGTAAATAGAGTTTCCTCCCCCCCCCCCCCCCACACACACACTCACACATGTTTTAGGCTAACCCAGGGTCTTGCAACATTGCATTCATCATTTCCTTAAAAGTTTAGTTCTTTTGTTCCATAACTTTGTTAGAATTTGGTGGTAAGGAGCGATAGTTTTATGAATGATATCATGTTCTCTACTGAACGCATCGAAAGGTTCATTACATTCACCTCATTTATCACTTCTAACCATTTTGATAGTTTAATAAAGTTGGTTTTCAACTTCAAGCTTATACTCTTTGAACTTATCCAAGGCTTCATTTTTACTTCGTAATATATACACATAAAAGTATCTAGTGAAATTGTCTAAGAAAGCCACGAAGTACTTATTTCAACCTCTAGTTTGCAAAAATTTTAAGTCACACAAATCTGTGTGAATTAATCCTAAAGGTTCAGTTGTTATTTCTACGCTCGGTGATGGCGTTTTTGTGAGTTTGGCTTGGATACAAACTTCACATTTATCTTTGCCTATCTTGTTTTTCGGAATCAAGTTCATGTTTATCAATCTACTCTTAAACTTGAAATTAGCATGTCTGAAACGTTTAGATCAAATACTAAGAAATTATGAAACATAAGCAACTGGTTCTTTTCCATTAATGTCACATACGTTGGTTACATTAGTATTAAGTACAGTTGTCTCAAAGTTAATTTGGACCAGTCCGTCCTTAAAAAAACCTTTTGCCTACATAGGCATGATTCAGTCTTATGACTCGCCTTGTCACGCTTGTGACATTTTCTCAGGAACTTTATATTTTTTCCATCGGCAATCGAAATCACTAGTGGTTGACCCAAAAACCAAACGTATGGCTTTAGTAGCAATAATTAAATTCAAAATTTCGAGAATTTATGAATGTACAAACTTCACAATTTAGTTATGCAATGATAATGTTAATACAATTTGATTGTATTAATAATCAATATACTCCACATGAAGGATATTAACATGTTCCAATAATATATATAGCTAATTTTAACAAAAGCTAATTTTAGATCAATAAGCAATATATACGGAAAGCTTATTGACTTGCTAAATAACTAGCAAACCCCACAAAACCAACTTGTCCCTTTAAATCAGATTTGGTGCTACAAAAGTATAGACCAATGCAAGTCTTCCAATTTGATGGAAGCACTTCCAAATTTGTAATTTATTTACAAATTTCCAGAATTGTTAATTCAGAAATTAACAATATTCTATGCAACTAATGCTACCACAATGTTGCATATAGCTAAAAATAATTCTCCATAATGAATGAGAGAAATTATTGACCATAGAGCTACAAGGTGTTGGCAGATTTTCAATCTGTAAAATCGTAAACCGGTTTAACCAATCGTCTCTTTCAACAATGTTTGCAACACAAACACTACATATTAAGGAAAGTAAACAATAACGTCTTCATGTAGTTTAATAAATTTAACTATACAAAATGAAAAATCCTATTATATTTTAATATAGAAAAACTCGTAATTTAGATAACCAATATCGAACCGATTAGAATCGCTTAAAGCGCATTCTCAACCTCGAACCTCCACAGAGTGTTCGCCAAAGCGTTTACAACGTGTTTGGTTTAATTGAGTTCATTTTACATAAACTGCGATTTTAACGAAACAATTATAAACTATTCAGACATCGCAGTGAAACGTGTTATCGATCATAATCAATAAACTTATATGAAACACACAAAAGTAATCACGAAACTTGCTACGAAATGACTCGCGATATACACTGCGTTTTCTTAGAAAAACTTCAAAAACCGTTTTGGAAACTGGTTTTAAATCCGCCCCTACATTAACATATCCGAATCACTAGATTTAGCGTTGATACCGTTTTTAGTATCATAAGCGGAAGAGAAATCGTTTGAAAAATGTTTATTTAGTCGCAATTAAAATTCGTTTGATGTTCATAAAACAAAAACGGATTTCTTTGAGTTAAGATTGTAGAACCAAAATATTAAGCACTACAATAAAAACGATTTAATCACGAACAAAAAATTAAGCGTTAAGGAAACGATATCAAAACGATTTAGAAGAAGGAGTAGAAAACATAATATATGGAGGAGAGGGTTAGTTTATTTCTCTAACTCAAAGAATCACCCGTAGTGTGATAGATCAAATCATGATTCATGAGTCTCATGATACAACCATAGGAAACCGTATCACAGCACTCGATATCAGTTTTGTCGAACATAAAGAACTACAATACTCTCGAATTAGACACAAACCTAAAATAGAAGGGAGTTGAAGGAACTTCTTTTGAGTTTTACTATGTGTGATTTTCATTGAGGATGCTCCACAAGAGAGGCTTAGGGGTCGTATATATAGGATTAGAGAGGAGGCTAGCTTTAGGAAATAAACCGAATTGTGCAGCAAGTCCATGAACTTGTCCACCAAGTTTTTTCAACTTGGGCCACACACCAACTTATGCTGCAAGGTTTATTGGTGTAATTAATTAAAAATAAATATTGATTAAGAGATATTAATTACGCCCAATAACTCGCACACTCTTATAGAGCCCAAGCACCCAATTAAAAAAACGAAACAACGAACCTCGAGACGATGACGACAACATGTGTGTGGTCTTTCTCCTCTCTCTCTCTAACTTTTTTGTAACACAAGTAGAAGTTGGACTCCTTATATAGTAAGTGAAATTTTTCTAAGTTTCCAATGTGAGAAACTTTCTATTCCCAAAATAGTTATAGCCAATGGAAATATTTTATTCTTTATGGGCTTAACTCATTTCTTTTGACACAAACACATTTTAGATAAAGCCCATGTTTTATCATGTTTTTATCATAAAATTGTTCTAACAATTTCTTGAAGCAAGTATGTGTTGTTCATTCTATCATTTATCAACAGGCATGGGCCCTAGTTTTTAAATGGCAATCACCATTCATTTCTGAAGTCGAAGATGCAACGACAACAATTCTACCGGACATGTGCGTTCAAACAAAGTCCACATTATTTCACCAGTTTTGATGTTCTTGTGATTTTGCATAAAGATTTCTATCAATTGTGGAGTGATTTTGTTGGCATACAATATACACCTCTAACAACAATTTTTAAAACAACACTCCATTGGACTCGTTTTACGATGGTGTTTGTTGTTTACAGAAACTTCCCAGTGTTGACCAAAAAAGGAAAGAAACTTTTCAGTAGGCAACAATATGGAAGAGATAACATATCCGAATTTTCTGGATATAGCTATGCATAATTGTTAAAATGAAAGAGGATACCAATGGTAGTAATAGCAAACAACGTCATCGATTGCATTCAAAGAAGACAACATCAAAGCAAAATCATGTTAGAAAAGCCTAGATATGAAGACTGTTGGAATTATGTCCGGTAATCTCTGTACTGTCTCTAGAAAGTAAGAGTATGTCAATGATCAGACATAAGTCATATAATACTGGGGGTCATGATGGCTTGCTAGAGTCCGCTCATGATCTATAAGTCTTGGATTTATTGCCTTTATTATATGATCCCATATGGGTCACACGCCTAAGCTAACAGGAAACTATGAGGGAACGGTTCAGCAGAAGTACGGTAAAAGTGCTAGGCATTTACTATACTTAGAGAGATTAAAGGGCCTGATTAAATCTAAGGGATTTAATCAGACTGGGAATTGGGCCCAAAAGCCCAACAGAACTAGACAAGGGTTTTATGATTAAAACTTGACCTAGCTCTCTTTTCTCCCTAACTCTCTGCGCCTCTCTCTCTCTCTCTGCGCCTCCCTCTCTGTGGTCTAGCAGACATTTTTCCTGTAGTGTGCGTGTGTGAGCCTTTGGAGGAACAACCTCTTGGTGGTTCTGCTGATCTCTGACTCATACCTGATTCTTCCGCTGCATAACAAGGTATTACTGAGATCCCTTATGTTTTTGTCAAGAGAACCTAGATCCAATCTGTTTAGTAGAGTTTAATCTGACAGAATTAAACCAGGACAAACACTAAACAATCCTTCAGTGGTATCAGAGCCATTGGTTCTATTAGGATTTCTTGTTAGAATCATGTTTAGGTTGTTTAGAAGTGTTTGAATCAATCTATGCTTGAAATTGATAAGAAAACACTTAAGAAACAAAAGAATTAAAACCTATAAAAACCCTAATCGAATACCGCATGAACCGATCAAGGTTGGATTGGTATGCGTTCGGATCGGTACATGACGCACGGACCGATCGTTTGTTGGATCGTGTCGCGTGGTCATTCCGATCAGCGATGAAGCGCGCGAGATGGACCGATGGATCGCCTTACATCATGCGATCGCGTCCTGCTATCGTCCCGCTCTCATCCCGCTCTCGTCCCGATCGCACGACCCGAGCTCGTCTCGTCCCGATCACGTCGTCTCGTCCCGATCACGTCCCGATCGGATCGATGGTCACAACTTGGCCGGTTCGGTTTTGGTTTGTGGTTCGGTTTAAAATAATTAAAAATCTAATCGTTACGGTTTACAGACTTAATAATATTTATTAAATCTGGTTAAACCGTGATAAGAAATCCAATGTCGTTTAAAATTGGATTTAGTGCCTAAACCAGTGGTTTTCTAATTTGATTTGGTTGGACCAAATAAATTGAGAAAATCCGGTTTAGTAAATAACCGGTTAACAATTGTGGTTATCGTAGTAATTAATCTTGGTTAGACCAATTTTAATGAACCAGACCGGTTATGTCATTTAATTGGGCAATTGGGTTATGTCTTGGACATAGACCAATTCTTGGGCCTTGGGCCAAGAAGTTAAAACAATTGGGCCAGTTATTTGAGTCTTTTCTTCAGATTTAATTTAAAATTCATTTAATAATTAAAATTTGATTTTAAAATTAATCAGTTTCCAAAATTTCAAATTAGAAAGTTTCTTAGAATAGAAGTTTCTAGATTTGCATGTTTTGGATATTTAGGAAATTTCTATAGTTAGAAAGTTTCCAATTTTAGGAAGTTTCCAATTATAAAAGGTTCCAAAAACAGTAGGTTTCCAAAAATGGAAAGTTTCCAAAAATAGTAATCTTCTATTTTGGAATGAAATTTTAAGAAAACCTATAAACCTCAAATAATATCAAGCGTTGGATGTCTTGTCCAGTCTATGTCAGCTGTTGAAACCCATTCAATTGTACACATGGCCTTACAGTGTGAGGATGTCTATCTTTTGCGTGGGTAAGATAGTTTGTGATTCATTAATGTTATTGGGAGTCCCAGACATTAGTGATTACATGACTGTATAGTCTGGTTTTCTTGACTGGGTCATCGGGAGACCCGGACCTTGAGACATCAGAGTGGATTGGGCCTCGGGCCCAGATTCACAACCAAGAGTTATATCACGGATATAATTAGCCGAGATAGGGCTTACCGATATAAGCTAAGGTTGGGTGACGGCCAGTGGCCCACTTTGATCTTAGTTATATGTGGATCTTGGAATCATTATATTCTATTGAGGGTAACTAATGTTATTGAATATAATGCGAGATTAATCAACTTGAACATATTAACTAAAATCCTTTTTATCTTAAATTTCAGCAATGACTACTACAAGCACACAAAACACATTCTCAATCCGGTCTGTTCTCGACAAGGAGAAGCTGACTGGAACGAACTTCCTGACGTGGTCAAGGAACTTGAGGCTGGTCCTCAAGCAGGAGAAGAAGGAATATGTCCTTCGTGATCCCCTCCCTGAGAGGCCTCCAAACAATGCCGCCAGGAATCTGCACAATGCTTGGGAAAAGCATTCGTCAGATGAAAATGATGTCTATTGCCTGATGTTGGCAACCATGACTCCTGAACTGCAAATGCAGTTCGAGAGTGTGCTGTCGCCCATCGAGATAATGGCAAGCCTGAAATCGCTTTTTCAGGAGCAGGCAAGGACTGAGAGGTTCCAGACAGTTAAGAACATCTTAGACTGTAAGATGGCTGCAAATGCGGCAGTGAGTCCTCATGTCTTGAAGATGATGGGTTATCTCGATCATCTTCAGAAACTCGACTGCCCTATCAGCCATGAACTTGCCTGCGACATCGTTCTGCAGTCTTTACCTGCAAGCTATGATCAGTTCATCCTGAACTTCAATATGCATGGCTTGAGTAAGACATTACCTGAGCTTCACGGAATGCTCAAGACTGCAGAGCCCAACTTGAGGAAAGCCAAGGACCCCAACGTGCTTATGGTGCAAAAGGGAAAGGGCTTTAAGAAATCCTCTGCCAAGGACAAGGGAAAGGCTAAGGCTGTTCAAGTCTCGGACAAGGACACGTCAAAGCCCAAGCCAAAGTCCAAGGCTGGGCCTACTGACATCTGCAGGTTCTGTAAAGAACCGGGGCATTGGAGGAGAGAATGTAAGAAATTCCTGGAAGGTCTAAAGGAATTGAAGAAGAAGACTCTGGAGACTTCTTCATCAGGTATTTTTGTTATAGAAGTTAATACAACTACTTCTGATAATACCTCATGGGTTATGGATACTGGTTGTGGGGCTCATATTTGTACTAATATGCAGGCACTCAGCAACAGTAGGAAGCTGAAGCAAGGACAAGTGGAGCTACGAGTTGGGAATGGAGCGAAAGTTCCTGCACTAGCTGTAGGCACATACTTGTTGTCTTTACCTTCGGGATTGGTTTTAGAACTTAATAACTGTTATTTTGTACCTGCGATAAGCAGAAATATTATTTCAGTTTCTTTGTTGGATTTGGAAGGTTATGATTTTTCAGTTAAGAATAAATTATGTTCCTTCAATCGCAATAATTTGTTCTACGGTTGTGCCCCTCTTACGAATGGGCTTTACATACTTGATCAATCCGCGCCAATTTATAACATTAATACCAAACGGTTCAAACCTAATGAGGAGAACCGAACGTTTCTATGGCATTGTCGTTTAGGGCACATCAGTGAGAAACGCATTAAGAGGCTCCATTCGAATGGACTTCTTGGCTCATTTGACTTTGAGTCATGTGAGAAATACGAATCCTGTCTGATGGGCAAAATGACGCGGGCCCCCTTTAATAAACCCAACGAGAGGGCCAGTGACTTATTGGGCCTGATACACACTGATGTGTGTGGCCCAATGTCCACAAATGCAAGAGGAAACTATCAGTACTTCATTACCTTCACTGATGATTTCAGCAGGTATGGATATGTTTATTTAATGAAACATAAGTCTGAATCGTTTGAGAAATTCAGAGAATTCCAAAATGAAGTACAGAACCAACTTGGCAAAAGCATTAAAGCTCTTCGGTCCGACCGAGGAGGAGAATACTTGAGCCAAGAGTTCAGTGATCATCTGAGAGAGTGTGGGATAGTTTCCCAACTCACTCCTCCTGGAACACCTCAATGGAATGGTGTATCTGAGAGGAGGAATCGAACCTTATTGGATATGGTTCGGTCTATGATGAGTCACACAGACCTTCCAATATCCCTTTGGGGATATGCTCTGCTAACAGCAGTGTTCACTCTAAATAGAGCGCCATCAAAAGCAGTAGCTAAGACACCATATGAATTATGGACTGGGGAAGCTCCAGTGCTGTCTTATCTTAGAATTTGGGGTTGTGAAGCCTATGTCAAGAGATTGATCTCTGACAAGCTTACACCAAAGTCTGATAAATGCTACTTCATTGGTTATCCGAAGGAGACCAAGGCTTATTACTTCTACCTACGTTCCGAGAACAAGATTTTTGTTGCCCGGGATTGTAATTTTCTTGAGAGGGAGTTTCTCTCTAAGAAAAACAGTGGGAGTAAGGTACTGCTTGAAGAAATTCAAGATGAACAGGATACTGCTCAACCTAATGAGGAAGAGCAGCAGGAGGACCTACAAGAAATTGTAGAGCCTGAACCTGTAGTACCTGAAGTTCGAAGATCCGGGAGGATCCGTCACGAACCCGAGAGATATCAAGGATTCCTCGTGACTAACTGTCATGATCTTCTGATCATTGATGGTGATGAACCATCGAACTTCAATCAAGCCATGATGGGCCCAGATTCCTCTAAGTGGCGTAAGGCCACTGATTCCGAAATGGACTCCATGTCGGTCAACCAAGTGTTTTCGTTGGTTGACTTACCCGCTGGTGTAAAAGCCATCGAGTGCAAATGGATCTTCAAGAAGAAGATTGACGTGGATGGAAATGTCCAGATTTATAAAGCCAGGTTGGTGGCAAAAGGTTTCAGGCAAGTTCACGGTGTGGATTATGATGAAACCTATTCCCCAGTGGCTATGATGAAATCTATTCGGATTCTACTAGCAACTGCAGCTTTTCATGATTATGAAATTTGGCAGATGGACGTGAAAACCGCCTTCCTGAATGGAATTCTGGAAGAGGATGTGTATATGACACAACCTGACGGTTACATAGATCCAAAGAATGCTGGGAAAGTATGCAAGCTTCATAAATCCATTTATGGATTGAAGCAAGCATCGAGGAGCTGGAATCTTCGTTTTGATGAAGCGATCAAGCAATTTGACTTCATCAGAAACGAAGAAGAACAATGCGTGTATAAGAAGACTAGTGGGAGCAAGATAGTATTTCTTATTCTGTATGTCGATGACATACTGCTTCTCGGAAACGACGTACCAATGCTGCGGTCGGTAAAGGACTGGCTTGGAAGTTGTTTTTCCATGAAAGACATGGGTGAAGCCGCATACGTTCTTGGAATCCGGATCTACCGGGATAGATCTAAAAGGCTGATAGGCTTGTGTCAAGATTCATACATTGACAAAGTCCTGCATAGATTCAGCATGGCAGATTCCAAGAAGGGCTTCACGCCAATGGTACATGGCACAACGCTAAGCAAGAAGCAGAGCCCTACGACGGCTTCTGAGCTTGAGCGCATGAAGAATATTCCTTATGCATCTGCAATAGGATCTATCATGTATGCCATGATCTGTATGTTGGGAATGTCCTGAAATCTACTGTACTATCTCTAGAAAGTATGATAAATGTCGAGATCAGACATAAGTCATAAATACTGGGTGATCATGATGGCTTGCTAGAGTCCGCTCTTGATCTATAAGTTTAGGACTTATTACCAGTATTGTATGATCCCGAAGGGTCACACACCATAGCTAACGGGAAAGTTAAATGGAATAAATACGGTAAGATGCAGTGGCATTTACTGTATTGGTACAGAGAATTGGGCCAGACAAAAGACAGTCTTTTGTCTGATTTGGGCCTTGGGCCCAAAAGCCTAATGAGCCATTAGTTTAATTACTTGGGCCCATATAAAGGAAGGAGGAGGCGCAGGAAGCCCTAATGCTTTTTGTCTGCGATTTTTGGCCTCTCTTTTCCTCTCTCTCTCTGTTGATTCCGAGCTTGGTCTAGCAGCCTGATCCGAAGCTTGTAAGCGTGTGGATACCTAGGAGGAACATGTATTAATCTGTTCTGTTGATCTCGTCATTACCATTTTTCCGCTGCAAAAGGTAATGTCCAGGTTTGTTTATTTGATTCATTTACAAGAACCTAGATCTGTTTAAGATTATGTGCTAGGTTGCAATCTGAGAATTGAACCATGGAAAAACGCATAATCCTTCAGTGGTATCAGAGCTAAGGTCATTAGTTTCTTGTAATTTGGATTATTGAATGAATCGATTTGTTTGGTTTGTTTGATAATCGATTTGTTTGGTTTGTTTGATAATCGATTTGCAAAAGTCACGAACGAATTCATAAGGTTTGAAAAATGTCAAAATTGTTTTTGTCATTTAGTGATTGTTATGATCGTAACAAGATAATTGGCTTTTGACTTTGCTTATTATGATCATAAGAATTGATTTGTTTAATTGAAAATGTCATGAAAGGAATCATAAGTCAAAAGCAATTATTAATCGTTTGGTTGAGAATCACTTTTGCGATTGTAAAGTGATTCACTTATTGAATTAATTGAATCGATAACGAAGCTGTTGACTTTGCTGAATTAAATGAATCGATTATTGAATTGGTTAAGGTCAAATCGATTTTGTCTTCTTGTGGTTGCTTGAAGTGATAATGAAAACGTGTGTCTTTGATAACAATCGCATGTGATGATCGTTTTGTCTTCTTGTACATGTCATAATCGCTTGAACATAAGGTTTTGTTTCGATCGCAAATTGATAATGAATTGGACAAAGTCGGTTTTTGTCTTCTTGTTAAAATCATGATCGAAGCATTTTGATAATTAATTGATATCATGATTCTTTGTTTGGTAATTGTGATTGTTTGTAAATCGCTTATTTGATAATAAGAAACGATGATATTGTTTGTTAATGTCACAATCTTAAGTGAATATTCCGATCGATTGTTAACAAGTTAAATCACGATTTGTAAAAGATCTTGATTTAAATCATTGGATAATTATGGTTTAAGCGGTTAACCCAAATCGCGGTTTACTGGAAATTATTTAATACAATTGGTATTATTTAATTTCTGGTTAAACCGGATTGAAATTCATAAAATTGAATTTTAACCTAAACCGAAGGCTGGTCTAAGTTTGATTTGGTTGGACCAAATAATTTAGAGCTGGTCTGGTTTAGTAAATAACCGATGGTTTTGATAGTTAATTTGGTCTTGGACCAGAATTAATAAACCGAATCGGTTATGTCAAATTATTGGGCCAACTAGAATTCTATGGTCTTGGGCCAAGAATTGGGCCTATAATTTGTGACCCAACCCGAAAATATTTATAAAATATTAAATTAGAAATTTCTATTTTTAGTATTTTTCTAAATTTAGAAAGTTTCTAAAATAAGTAAGTTTCCCAAAATAGTAATCTTCTATTTTTGAAAATAAAACTTAAAATCCTCAAAAACAATATCAAGCTTGGATGTCTTTCCAATCTTGTCAGCTACTTAACGCTTATTCGATTACAGATATGGCTTACAGTGTGAGGTGTCTGTTTTCGCGTAAGTAAAGTAGTATATAGTCACTAATTTCATTGGGAGTCCCAGACTTTAGTGATTATTTGGCTGTAAGAGATTGGTTTCCTTGACTGGGCCATCGGGAGTCCCGGGCCTTGAGACATCTGGTGTATTGGGCCTTGGGCCCAATCCACAACCGAGAGTTATATGGATATAACTAGCTGTGTGTATGCTTACCAAGTAAAGCTAATTCCGGGTGACGGCCAGTGGACCACTTTGGATTTAGCTGAACATGGGTCTCGGAATCATTGCATTCTTATGAGGTTAAACAAAGAAATTTTGAATGCAATGCGAGTTTTCTTATAAGTTATTAAGATTACTCTTTTATGAACTAAATAACTAAAACTCTATTTATCTCTAAATTTCAGCTATGACTAGCACAAACAATCAAAACACTTTCTCGATCCGGTATGTCCTTGAGAAGGACAAACTGAACGGATCAAATTTCTTGACTTGGTCGCGGGACCTGAGGCTAGTCCTCAGGCAGGAGAGAAAGGACTATGTCCTTGAGAGAGCTCTCCCCGTGAGGATCGGGTCCAATGCCTCTCATGCAGTATATGATGCTTGGAATAAGCATTATAATGATGCGGTAGATGTGCGTGGTCTGATATTGGCTACCATGGACTCAGATTTGCTGAAGCAATATGAGAACATGGAGTCGCCAATAGAGATGATCAGCAGCCTGAAATTGAAATTTCAGGAGCAGGTAAGAGTGGAGAGATACCAGTTGGTTAAATCTCTCACTAGCTGCAAGCTACCAAATGATCATCCAGTAAGTCCTCATGTCAGTAAAATGATGGGTTACGTTGATAACCTGAGGAAACTGGATTATCCAGTTAGCCAGGAATTGGCAACTGAGATCATTCTGCAGTCACTGCCGTCAAGCTATGATAAGTTCGTAAGGAACTATATCAAGAAAGGCTTAACGAAGACGCTGACTGAACTGCATGATATGCTCAAGACAGTTGAGCCAAACGTGAAGAGTACCCTGTATAATCTCATGAAGGAGAAGGGTGGGTTTACTAAACCTAATGCTGACAAGGGTGAAGACAAAGTTGTCCAGATTTTGAATCATGGCAAGCGTGTGTCTTCTGAGCCCGAGTCAGATACCTCTTACGTTGGTAAGTGCTGCTACTGTAATGAGACTGGGCATTGGAAGAGAAATTGCATTAAATTCATGGAAGATTATGAGGAGTTGAAGTTGATGTATGAGACTACTTCCTCAGGTATTCATGTTATTACTTCAAGTTATACCTTATAGGTATTGGATACTGGTTGTGGCACTGATATTTGTTATAATATGCAGAGCCTGAGCAACAGTAGAACGTTGAAGGAAGGGCAAGTGGAACTGCGTGTCTGGAAGGAGCTATGGATGCTGCCTCAGCCGTAGGGTTTTCACTTGTAGACGCCTTTGAGGATTGGTTTTGTATTAAGTAATTGCTACAATGTACCTGCTTAACGCAGAGTTGTTTTTCATTTTCTTGTAAGAATTTGAATGTTTTTCATTTTGATAAAGACATGTTTTGTTCTTTTGATCTTAATGAAATGTTAATTGTAGCACCCTATTCAAGGAATGGGTTTTATATCTTAAACCAAAGAGTGCCTAGAAAAAACATAAATACCGAATTGGTTTAAATCTGATGAATTAAACCTGATTTTTCTTGGCGTAAATGTCTTGGTCACAAAGAGTAAGTCAGATTCAGAAACCCCATAGTTATGGACTTTTGGGCTCATTTGAATGGATATCTTATGAGACTTGAATTCTGCTTACTGGACCAAAACACCAAGGGCCCATCTTAGCCGAGCTAGCGAAAAGCCCAAAGGCTTATTAGACATTGGACATACTCATGTATGTGGTCCGATGAGCAGTAATGCCAGAGAAAATTTCCTGTACTTCATTGTCTCTACTGATTACTTCAGTGAGTAAGACTGTGTTCATTTGATGATACACAAGTCGGAATTCTTTGACATGGTCGAAAGAGTTCCAGAATGAGGTATAGAATCTGAGTGACAGAAGTATTAAGACTCTGGATTAGATCACGAGTGAGAATACTTGAGTCATTAATGGTGTGATCATCTGAATGAGTGTGAAGTCGTTTCACAGCTCATTTCTCCTGAAAACCTTGAGGTGTTTCTGTGAGAAAGAAGCAGATCTTATTAGAAATGATTAAAGATGAGTCGCACGAATCTTCCATGATATTCTTTAAGAATAACGCTCTAGAAATATCTATGTTTACGCTGAAATAGTTCCACCAATATCAGTTGAAAGACACCACATAAATGTGGAATGGAATCGATCCAAATTCGTTTTTACTGAGTATTTGTAGTTGTGCTACTTCGCTGGTTGTCCTAGGGAAACCAAGGCTTGTTACCTTTTACGTCCATTCTGTTTTCTAAGAAGGGAAGTTACTTTCCAAGAAGAACAGTGGGAGTAAAAGTGTAACTCGAAGAAATTCGAGAAATACAGGAGGATTTACAGATTTCTGTAGAATCTACACCTGTACAGCCTGAAGTTCGCAGATCTGAATGAATCAGTCACTAATCCGAGAGTGATTTCTCGTCATTAGTTGAACCTGATGATCATTGAAAGTTCACATGATCTGATGATCATTGAAAGTGACTAACCTGCGAAATTCAAAGAAGCGAAAGTGAGCCCGGACTCCAAAAAATTACACTATGTGTAAGTTAGCTTCATTGATCCATTCATGGATGGAAGCAAACATATCGGAGTTGGAATCGTCGTTCTGTTGAAGTAGTCAAAGTTTTGACTTGAACAGGAACGAAGTGGAACTGTGCGTATACTAATAGATAAGTGGGAGCGATGTTGCATTTCTCATAATGTATGTCGATGACATACTGATTCTCGGAAATAACGTCCCAATGCTGCAGTCGGTAAAAGACTGGCTTGGGAGTTGGTTTTATGATTGACATGGGTAAAGCCACGTAGTTCTTGGATTTTGGATCTAAAGATAGAGATCCAAAAGAGCTGGTAGGACAAAGTCAGGATTCTTAAATTGACAAAGTCCTATACGTAATCAGCAATCCAAGAAGGGTTTTATGCCAATGTCACATGGCAATACGTTAAGCAAGAAGCAGTGTCCTACGATAACTGCTGAGCTTGAATGCATGGATAGGATTCCATATGCGTCGGCAATTGGATCTATCATGTATGCCATGACACGTACTTGTTTTGATGTTGCTTTAATGTTAAGCAAGACAAGTAAAGACCAGTCAAATCCAGCAAAGAATCACTGGATTGCCGTAAAGAATATCCTAAAGTATTTGAGAAATACTAAGGATAAGTTCTTGATTTACGGAGAAAGTGAAGTGCTAAAAGTCGGTAGAGTCTGAAAGGCAAGTTTCCAATAGACAAAGATAATTCCTGGTCACAGTCCGGCTATATCTTGTGTCTGTCTGGCGGTGCAAGGCACTGTTGCTGACTCCATGACTTAAGCTGAACATTTCGCAGCTTGAGAAGCAGCGAAAGAGGTTGTTTGGAAAGAAAGAGTTCATTACTGAACTTGATGTGATTCCCAGCATAGATGAGACTAGCTGCACATCAGAGGTCCAAACATCTTGAGGGTAGGTATAACCTATTCCGTGAGATAAATGACAGAGGTGTTAAGTAGATAAGCAAGTTTCATCGAATGAGAACGTTGCTAATCTATTAACGAAGCCACTCCTTATGCCTAAGCACGAGTCTCGGACTGTAGCTGTAGGATGAGTGAAATTAAGATGTAGTCTTAATTTTAGTGGGAGTTTGTAAAGGGCTTTACTTAGTTGTTTTGAAAGGTTCATGTAAACATAACAATTTATGTTTATGAAATCTATGATTTCTGGATTATTTTAACTGTGATATAAATAATCGTTCCAAAAATGATTCATGTCATTATATATGGGCCATCGAAGTACATGAGCAGACTTGATCCTGAAACCCCATATTTAACGAAATGACATAAATCATAGTGTCCATAGTCGAAGGTTGTTGAAATTGGAACACCAACAACCACTTGAGACTAGATTGTGTTGAGACTTATGACCAGGTTTCGAGGGGTCATAGATGCGCGGCATCAAAGTCGACACATAGGTATATGTAGGGGAGCATATGACCGGACATGGCCCGCTGATGAGAACTCTACAAGATATTAATATCTGTGTCATAAGAGGTTCTCATATACGACTATAGAGTATAGTCCTTAGACCTGAGTTCGCATGCATGTGGCTGCACATGGATTGATGCACTTTGATCATTGTCTAACGCTGTTTCGTAACTGGGAGCTATAAGGACCTTGGTTGGGTGTATTATGAAGCGTGTAGTTCATAGTGATGGAACAAGATGGGATTTGTCCCTGCCGTTTAACAGAGGTAATATCTCTAGGCCAATCGGAGACTTGATAGCTGGTAAGAGAGTGGCCACTCCCAAACGGACTTGCCCAAGTCGTTTGCATTGTCAGTATCAAATCTGGTCCGATGAACATGGTCTGGCTATATAAGGATGACACGCATCTTGCCTTATGCCAGATCGAGATATTGAGACAAAAGGACTAGGGAATGTAGGATTCCAGTACAAGTGGGAGATTGTTGGGAATGTCCTGAAATCTACTGTACTATCTCTAGAAAGTATGATAAATGTCGAGATCAGACATAAGTCATAAATACTGGGTGATCATGATGGCTTGCTAGAGTCCGCTCTTGATCTATAAGTTTAGGACTTATTACCAGTATTGTATGATCCCGAAGGGTCACACACCATAGCTAACGGGAAAGTTAAATGGAATAAATACGGTAAGATGCAGTGGCATTTACTGTATTGGTACAGAGAATTGGGCCAGACAAAAGACAGTCTTTTGTCTGATTTGGGCCTTGGGCCCAAAAGCCTAATGAGCCATTAGTTTAATTACTTGGGCCCATATAAAGGAAGGAGGAGGCGCAGGAAGCCCTAATGCTTTTTGTCTGCGATTTTTGGCCTCTCTTTTCCTCTCTCTCTCTGTTGATTCCGAGCTTGGTCTAGCAGCCTGATCCGAATCTTGTAAGCGTGTGGATACCTAGGAGGAACAGGTATTAATCTGTTCTGTTGATCTCGTCATTACCATTTTTCCGCTGCAAAAGGTAATGTCCAGGTTTGTTTATTTGATTCATTTACAAGAACCTAGATCTGTTTAAGATTATGTGCTGGGTTGCAATCTGAGAATTGAACCATGGAAAAACGCATAATCCTTCACTGTACTCGTCCTGATGTTGCTTATGCATTGAGCATGACGAGTAGATACCAGTCAAATCCAGGTGAAAACCACTGGATTGCCGTCAAGAATATCCTGAAGTATCTAAGACATATCAAGGATAAGTTCTTGGTGTACGGCGGAAGTAATGTGCTTGAAGTCAGTGGATTCACGGACGCAAGTTTCCAGACAGACCAAGATGATTTCCGGTCACAGTCCGGTTATATCTTTTGTCTGAATGGCGGTGCAATCAGTTGGAGAAGCTCCAAGCAAGACACCGTTGCTGATTCCACTACAGAAGCTGAATATGTCGCCGCCTCAGAAGCAGCGAAGGAAGCTGTTTGGATACGAAAGTTCACTATTGAACTAGGTGTGATACCGAATGCAGCTGAGCCTCTGGAACTGTTTTGTGATAACAATGGTGCTATAGCTCAGGCAAAGGAACCAAGATCACACCAGAAATCCAAGCATATACTAAGAAGATTTCACTTGATACGTGATATCATTAATAGAAAGGAAGTCAAGATCAGCCGAGTTCCGACAGATGATAATGTCGCTGATCCGTTGACAAAGCCACTCCCAAGGCCTAAGCTCGAGTACCTGACTGAAGCTGTAGGCATTAGAGACATTGAAATGTAATCTAAATTTGAGTGGGAGTTTGAGGGCTTTATTTAGTTATTGATATGTTCTTGTAAAACATTTAAGATGTTTAATAAAATTATTTTTCAAGATTATTTTAACTGTGATGAAATAATCGTTCCAAAATGATATGAACCATTTTATAGGTCATCGAAGTAAGTGACTTGATCTTGAGTTATCAAAGTCATTTAGCTTGATCATGAGACCCTATATTTGATAGATGGCTTATATCATCCAGTCCCTAGTCGAAGGTTGTTGAAATTGGAACACCAACAACCGCGTGAGACTAGATTGGTATGTGACTTATGACAAAGTCTCAGGATGTCATAGATGCACGGCATCAAAGTCAGTACATAGGTGTATGTTGGGGTACATACGACCGGACAAGACCCGCTTATAAGAACTCTTCAGGATATTTATATCTGTGTCATAAGAGATTCTTACTACGACTATAGAGTATAGTCCTTAGACCTGAGTTCGCATGCATGTGACTGCACATCAACTGATGCGCTTTGATCATTGTCTAACGCTGTCGTTAAGCGATAGTTATAAGGACCTTGTTTGGGTGTATTATGAAATGAGTAGTTTACAGTGATGGAACAAGACGGGATTTGTCCCTCCAATATAAATGGAGTGAATATCTCTAGGCCAATCGGAGATTTGAATACTGGAAAATGCATGGCCATGCTCAAACGGACTGTCCCGAGTCGTTTGGATTGTCAGTATCAAATCAGAGTCCGATGAACATTATTAGGCTTTATAAGGATGACACTCATCTTGCCTTATGACTAATCGAGATATTGAGACAAAAGGAATATGAATACAGAGATTCCAGTACAAGTGGGAGATTGTTGGAATTATGTCCGGTAATCTCTGTACTGTCTCTAGAAAGTAAGAGTATGTCAATGATCAGACATAAGTCATATAATACTGGGGGTCATGATGGCTTGCTAGAGTCTGCTCATGATCTATAAGTCTTGGATTTATTGCCTTTATTATATGATCCCATATGGGTCACACGCCTAAGCTAACAGGAAACTATGAGGGAACGGTTCAGCAGAAGTACGGTAAAAGTGCTAGGCATTTACTATACTTAGAGAGATTAAAGGGCCTGATTAAATCTAAGGGATTTAATCAGACTGGGAATTGGGCCCAAAAGCCCAAAAGAACTAGACAAGGGTTTTATGATTAAAACTTGACCTAGCTCTCTTTTCTCCCTAACTCTCTGCGCCTCTCTCTCTCTCTGCGCCTCCCTCTCTGTGGTCTAGCAGCCATTTTTCCTGTAGTGTGCGTGTGTGAGCCTTTGGAGGAACAACCTCTTGGTGGTTCTGCTGATCTCTGACTCATACCTGATTCTTCCGCTGCATAACAAGGTATTACTGAGATCCCTTATGTTTCTGTCAAGAGAACCTAGATCCAATCTGTTTAGTAGAGTTTAATCTGACAGAATTAAACCAGGACAAACACTAAACAATCCTTCAAAGACATCAATATTGTATCGAGAATTAAGAATTTTAAACATAAACATTAGGTTTTATGATGTTGTGTAATTACAAATTCTAGCCAAAAATGGCTAGCAACACACAATAATATCATAAATATGTTAGTTAGAGAGATGGAAAAATAACGGATTTGGTTTTCCGTTAGCGAGTAAGACTCTACTTCAAAAATATTTTCAAATTCATTTCTCATTTTATATATTTATCAATACATATATATCTTCTGCTTATATAATAATTTATTTTCTGAAAACTATGTATATTTATTTTGTAATCTCAAATCATTATTAATGAAATCGTTGCCAAGAAAAAAATGTTAGTATGATTAACAATCTATTGGATTTTAAGAGTAAAATTATATAGAATCTAGATGACTTTTGGAGTCTTCAATTATAATGTATGGCTGAATTATCTTTTAAATAAGGCACGAACACGACGTTTGATTTTTTGCATCTAAATTATTTATGGCATCTCCAATCCATTGCTAGTTTATCTCTAAATGCTATAACAGAACAAAATTCACTTCAATCCACCTCTATATCTTATTCTAAAATAGAGATTGCTATTTTTTCCTCTATATATATATAGAGGAAGAAATAGCATTCCTCTATAATAGAGTCAAATTTTTTTATTTTCACAATTGTCCTTTAACTTTTATATTTTTATAATTATCACCGAAATAAATATATAAAAAAATTATTTCTTTCTTTAAATGCATAGATGTTTTAAATTTTCAAAATTTATAATTATATATAAAATTTGTTAATAATTTTATACATATATGTAATTTCTTTTTTGCTAACATATTATAGTTTTATAAAAAATTGCAAAATAAAAAAGAATAAATATAGTTTCATTTACAATTTTTATAAATAAAACATACTATTAGTAAAATAAAAAAAAATTTGAAAGAGAATATTTCTTCTTATAAAAAAATATAGAGGAATGCTTTTATTATAGAGTTATTTTATTTTAGAGGCAAACATAACAAAATATATTGGAGATGGTCAATGGAATGGATAATGAGAGAGTTTTTTAATCACTAAACTCGAATTGTTTGGGGATTCTCAACGGTCACTATTTGTCTAGGCCGACTTGACGACCCATGTAAGCCCGGTCCATTAAGACGAGGAGAGAATAAAAGAATTTCAACAGACGGGTCGCCAGATAGCAAAATCATTTGGCGCATTGTAGCCAAAACGACCAAGAAGCACCTGGCACAGTCCTCGCGTGTTCTCACGCGCCGACGCAATACTCTGCCGTCGCCGCCGGCATTGGCTCTACAGCCGTTCTCGTCCGTTTAACGCGGCCACGGTTCTCCACTAAGCAGTCAAAACCCTCGACTTCTTCGCTCTACCAGCTTGCATTAAACCCTAACCCTCACCACATTTCGTAAGTTCTTCTAAATTTGGGGGGCGATCGTCTTCCCTTTTGAGTGTCCGAACACTATATTTTCTCTCTGGAAGCAAAAAAAATCGTTTTATTTAGGGTTTCGCTGTGCGTTTCTGGCTGTTACACAAGTTCTTAACATGTGACAGTCGCAAGCCCCTTGGGGTTTTTTTTCCTCAGAAGAAATGTTTCAACCCCTTTAGCGCGTCCAGTTTCTGCGTTTTCGTGGTTTGTCTTTACTGCTAGGTTAGATGTCTGGTTTCTTAGTTTGTAATGTTGATCTGCTTAGGTCCGTCCTTAGCTTTAACTGTTCTTCATTTTCTCTTTTTTAAAGTTTTAGTTCAATCTATTTCCTTTTCGCATCTTGTTTCTTTCCGCATTTGGTAAGTTGAAGCAGATGCGAAGTTATAATTGTCTTTACGGGTTTCTCTTCAATTTTGTGTTTGTTATTGCAGAAACTTCTTGGTATAAACTATGGCACCAAATGCGCATGTCAAAAAAGCATTTTTAGCTATGAATACTCTTGGAATAGAGGATGCGCAAATAAGGCCGGTCTTGAAAAAGCTTCTCATCGTTTACGATAAAAACTGGGAGTTAATAGCCGAGGACAATTACAGGGCTCTCGCTGATGCTATCTTCGATAACCAAGAGACTCAGGTGTCTCATTATTCACTGTATTTTTGTATTCTATATTAGTTGATTTGTTATCAACTTTGACATTCCATATTGATACAACATTTGAAGGCCACTGAAGATAAAAAAGGAAAGGAGAAGAAGGCTGACGAAGCTGAAGGCAGCGTCGTATGTTCTTTCCTCACAATCGTCCTTCTATTAGTTCAAAGACTATATTTTTTCTTTATTGCTTTGTTATCATTCTTCGCTTTGTTGTTGATCACATATTTCAGGCTGCAGAAGTTGGCAGAGGAAAGAAGAAGGCGCATGAAGTAGGGTTGCAAACTGAATATCTTTGTTTTGTTAGAGTAATGTTTCTTCAGGTTCTTGCGTTTATTCAGTTTCTGTCATGTATTATCAGTCTTTAGAAGACGATGAAGATGCCTTGGATGAGCCTGAACGCCCTTTAAAGAGGCTGCGACGCAGAGGTGAATCAGGTTCTGCTTCGGCTTTGAACAGTCCCAATTTAGAAGAGCCTACAACTCATGACCAAGAAACTGCGCCTATCTTATTGCCATTTCATCCTCTACCAACAGCAAATGACTCTGCTGCTGGTGCGCTCATTATGCCAAAAGGCGAGCCCGTCACAGATATGCCTTTCACTTCTACTAGTCAAGGTATTTTTCATAAATAGGAGTAACTAAAATCTTCCTTGAATTTCTTATTTTGTTGTGATGAAGTGTTGAAGCTACTTATTTCAAAACTGATACATGACTTGTATGTTTTCTCTTGGTGTCTTTCTTTAAATTCCTTAGAAAATGGGAGCTCTCCAGTTCCCATGTCTGAGATGGAGAAAACTAATGGACATCTGGAAGAGCGGGATGGTGAAACAGTAGTTACTGTTAATGGTGCTACTAATGACGTTTCTACTACAACTATTGAGAGAGCTAGTGAGCACAAGCTGGCTACAACCCTAGAAGAATCTTCAGCACTTGAATTGGCTTCGTCTGATTCGGGTGAGGTGAAGATTAATCTGAGTTTTGCTCCTGCAACTGGAGGATCCAATCTGCATGTACCTACTATGGAGGAACTGCGAAGAGCAATGGAGGATAAGTGTCTCCGATCATACAAAATTCTGGACCCTAACTTTTCTGTAGGTCATTTTTTGAACGACATCTGTTGCTGCTACCTGGAACTGGCCAAAAAGGCGGAAAAATCATCCAACCAGTCGCCAGAAAACTTGCAATTTCTCACGACTAATGTTGATGCATTGAAGAAATCTGCAGCAAGTATGGCTTTTACTGCTAAGGGCAGTAATGACCTGCCAGCAAAGGTGAAAAGTTTAGCCAACCAGTCGCCAGAAAACTTGCCGTTTCTCAGGACGAATATTGATGTATTGAAGAAATCTGCAGCAGCAGTGGGTTTTACTTCTAAGGGCAGTAATGATCATATGCCTGATGTTGAAAGTGGTGCAGTTGGTGACTCCATGGGTTTGGTAGTTGTTCCTGAATGCCAGATTTCTGCAGATGAGTGGAGATTGATTAGCAGCATCAGTGACATCACTCTAGGAAAAGAAACTGTTGAGATTCCTTGGATGAATGAAGTCAATACCAAGGTTCCTCCACCTTTTCGATACATAGCCCAAAGCCTTGTGTATCTAGATGCTGCAGTTAAATTTTCACTTGGAAATATCAGTGATGACAAATGCTGCTCCTCTTGCTGTGGAGATTGCTTGGCTCCGTCAATAGCATGCAGTTGTGCAACTGCATTTAGTGGCTTTACCTACACAAAAGATGGTCTCTTGCAGATAGATTTCCTCGAAGAGTGTATCTCTGAGGCCCGTGATCCGCAGAAACATGTAGTGCAGTATTGCAAAGAATGTCCATTAGAGAAGGCCAAAAACGTGGAGATTCTGGAACCGTGCAAGGGGCATCTAAAGAGGAAGGCCATTAGAGAATGTTGGAGCAATTGTGGCTGTATCAAGAAATGTGGCAACCGAGTCGTCCAACATGGCATTCACAACAAGCTTCAGGTGTCTACATTCACTTTACCAAATTTATTTTGCCAAGTGGTTCACTATTTAATAATTATAACACATCCCAGTTCTCGTAGGTAAAGAAAATTGATTATGATCACTCTGACTCGAACGAAACTGGTTGAGAGTTTCTGTTGCTTATATTTTGTTTATGCATATCAGTGAAATCTGGACAAACCATTTCCTTTCATTCCTTGAATCAGGTGTTTTTCACGCCCAATGGGAGAGGTTGGGGACTCAGGACTCTAGAAAAGTTGCCTAAAGGAGCATTTGTATGTGAGTTTGCTGGAGAGATATTGACCATTTCAGAGTTGATCCAACGTAGCTCTGAGAAACTTACTTCTCCGGTAATATTGGATGCAAACTGGGGTTCTGAAGAAGCTTCAGGTGTCAACAAAGCTCTTTGTCTTGACGGAACGCACTATGGAAATATCTCCAGGTTTATCAATCACAGGTACAGGGCTTTTACGAGCACAATTTCTTTAAATGAGTCTGATTCCTTTCGTTTTGGCCATTTTAGAAATTTGCAAACGACTAACTTAGCTTTAGAAACTCGTTTGATGAATTTATAATTGGCTTTCCTCTCATTTTATTACTTTTACTATTTATATGTATATGTACAGATGCTCAGATGCAAATTTGATTGAGATTCCAGTTCATGTGGAGAATATGGATTTGCACTACTATCATGTATGAAACAAATCCTGGTTTCACTTCTAATCCCTTGCTTGTAGAAGTCTCATATGTTATGTGGAAACTATAGAACGGGAACATAATCTTTGTTTTTTTTCTTTTCTCAGCTTGCGTTCTTCACAACAAGAGATATCGAGGCTATGGAGGAACTTACCTGGGTGTGTTAGAAGTTTCTCCACCCGCACTTGACAGATTTGTTGTTTCTTGAAATTCACAAGTTTGGGTTCAAGTCATGTTTTTTGTTTTATTTTGAATCTGTCTGAGAATTGTTGGACTTAAACCTGCAGGATTATGGCGTCGAGTTCAACGATTATGTGTATCCGACGCTTCCGTTCCATTGTCGATGTGGTAGCGAGTTCTGTCGGAACGTTAAGCGGATCAGCAGTGAGTAATCATCAAAAGATTTCTAATTGATAGTCTATTTCCTTAGTTTGGCTGTTGATTGATTTATATCGGTTTGGATACATGAACTCTCGACTTTTCTTGCAACTAACAACCAATTCTCTGATTGTGCAGAAAGTAAGAAGGCGAAGAAGAGAGCATGAGAGCTCACAGCGGTAGTTTTTGAGGATGTGTGATGGATGGCCCAATCTCTTTTTATGAATGAATTGGCAAATTTTTTTTTCCAAAAAAACTCTTTTATTGTCAAGCCAAGTCGGTTGGTGGGTCATAAAAACGCTTCTGTCTTCATATTTTGTGATAACAAGCTGTTGTGTATATCTCAACTTAGGTTCTAATGGCTATGGCTTTGGTTTAACCATATAAAATCTCTCTGTTTATGGCTTTGGTTTGACCTTGGAACATTTCTATACATAATTTAGAAGAAAATCTTGAATCAAAATGGCTAAGGCTTTGGTTTAACATTATAAAACATGTCTCCATTTACATACCTAGTATAGACGATAATCTTGAAGTAACATGGCTGTGGCTTTGGTTTAACATTATGAAACACGTCTCTGTTTACATACATAATTTAGAAGATAATCTTGAATAATAAGGCTATGGTTTAACTTTATAAAACATGTATCTATTTATATACATAATTTAGAAGAGAATTCTGAAAGTGATCCCAACTTGAAAGAAGACCTCGCATGAGAGAACTTGTAGAAAGTTTTTCTTCTCTGTAATATATATATATGGTTTTAAATGGAAGGATCATAATAAGGCTAGAGCTTATTATATTAAATAATGACACTTTGAGTGCTGCTGCATCATCCTATGTTTTGAGCTATGTAAATTATTTATAATGGATGTGATGATAAAAAATTTCAACAGTTAAAACGCTACAATAGATATATTGATAAAAAAAAATTCAAACTGATGTGACTAAAAATAATTGTGAACTTTCAATTGTGTGAATTTATGTTTGTATGGTTTTTTTTTTTGCCATGTGAAAAGTACTAATTGGCTAATAAGATTTTTGATATTTTTATTTTTCACCAAATTATTTAAGAATAATTATTTCATAATATATATATATATATTATATTTTTATATCAAAATTCATTATTTTTTCATTATAAATAAAAATTTGTTTTATTTGATTTGGACACAATTTATTTTTTTTCAATTAGCATTTAATAAATTTATTTTAAATTAATGGGGGTATAGTGTTGATATTTATTCAATAAAACCATTGTAAGGTGTAAAAATTAAGTGGGAGTTGAATTATTATCTGGTAAAAAGAGAAAATGATTTGTAAAAGAGAGAAGTTGATGTTGAGTAAAAAGTAGGGTGTTGTAAAACCAAACCATTGTACATGGTCGTACAATTTTCACCGCCTAAAACACAACTATCCTTCAATGACTTTACCCACCGAGTCTCTGTTATGAGATATCAAGAGAAAATCTTGATTGTCATACAAAAAAAGAGCCGGTTGGATTCCACTTATGTTTAGCGGAAAGAACATTTTATAGTACCCATCCATTATAGCGGAAAGATCACAAAGCCGCAACACCGAGAATCTATTTCAACAACAACAAACACATAATATGAAACACACTATATATAGTAATAAAAGCAGTTTTTGAGACATACTTGGTAATGTTGCGCAAAGATCTGTACGGAGTGAATGAAGATGTACTCCAGACTCTTATGATCAGTAAAGATCTGTACTTTACCACCATAAAGATAAGATCGCCATATCTTCAAGGAAAAAACCCTTCGTCCATCTCCATGTCATGAACAGGATAATTGCCCTCATGCTTTCTCAGCTGTCTGGATGCATAAGCAATCACTTTGCCTTGTTGCATCAGAACACATTCCAAACCCGTCCGCGATGCATCAGTGTATACTACATAGGGTTCATCAGCTTCATGCAAATCCAGAACCGGAATACTCGTAAGCATTTCCTTCAGCTTAGAGAACACACAATTCATAGTTCGCAGACCACACAAACGGCACATCTTTCCCAGTCAATTGAGTTATTGGTCGTGACATGCTTGCAAAACTTTTAACAGACCATATGTAGTATCCAGCCAAACCCATATAGATTATTATCTCAGAGGTGCTACGCGGCCTTGGCCAATCCGCGATTGACTTGATCTTTTCAGGGTCAACGAAAAATCCTTTGTCCGAGACCACATGACCCAAGAATCCGTTTTTTCTTTGCCAGAAGCTACATAGCGAACAACTTGTGCTTCCTTAACCTTTCCATCACTGCCCTCATATGAATTCCATGTTCTCCATGATTCTTAGAGTAAACCATGATATCATCAATGAAGATGACTACTGATTCATCCATATAGTATCTAAATACATTGTTCATGAGTTTCTTGAAGGAAGCATGTGCATTCGTCAGCCCAAATGTCATGAATACAAACTCGAAATGTCCATACGTAGTCCGTAAAACAGTCTTGCAAATATCCGACTCTGCTATCAGAATCTTATGATAACCCGAAGCCAAATCAATCTTTGAAAACAAAGTATCCCCTCATAGTTGGTCAAACAACTCGTCTATCCTTGGAAGAGGGTACTTGTTCTTCACTGTCACCTTGTTCAGCCCACGATAGTCGATGCATAGTTTAAAACTCCCATCTTTTTCTTGACAAACAAAACCGGTGCGCCCAAGGTGAACTGCTTGGTCGCACAAACCATTTCTCCATAAACTCACTTAACTGCTTCTTTAGCTCAGCCGTTTCTGCCGGAGACATCCGATATGGAGCTTTAGAGATTGGATCTGTCCCATGCTCAAGCTCGATCGTAAAATGATAAGAACGAGATGGTGGTAATCTAGTCAATGATTGAAACACATCTTCAACTCATTTACCCCCGGAATCTCACTTATCTCAGCATCCAGCCCTACTTCCACCGTAGTGACTGTGGCCAGATATGTTTCACATCCCTTCTCTAACATTTGTTCCGCTTGCAAGGCTGAGATGAACAAGCATCCCGCAGTAGAGCGAATGCCTTGGAAGGTCAAAACTCCCTCATCAGTCTCGAAATGAACTCGCCCTCTATGACAGTCTACATGTGCCTTTTATTTCTCAAGCCAGTCATACAAAGGATCACATCATATGACTTCACCCGACTGATCCTTAAATCCACTGGCATATTCACCGGTCCGATCATCACTGTAGTGTTACTGACTGTTCCGTGTGTGGGCATAACTTGGCCTCCAACTGCCTCAACTATCCCAACTTCTCCCTTAGGATCCCTCTGGAATTGCCTAATCTTAATCATATTCGGACTAACGAAGCATTGAGTTGCTCCGGTGTCAAACAGAACATGGGTTTCCACAACACCCATAACCCATGTTCCTACACATTCACCTAGAATGCTAAGAGCCTAGCAATTTCGACAATCATTCAATTTCACAAAGAAATTATTATATTGAGTCATTGGATAAACAGTACTAACCAATTATCGGACAAGAGGTACTCGTTTCCAGAGCAGTCTCCGAAGCCACCGTGAAAACTCGCAGTGCCACGTTCTGCCTCTTAGAAGATGGTGTAGATCCATCATTTGGCTGTTTCCCAGTCTGTTGCTGTCTCAACTTAGGACATTGTGGCCTGATGTGTCCAAGTTAACCACAGTTGTAACAGGCCTTTTCACTCACATCCTTTCCCCTCAGATCCCCTTCAGGACAGTCACATACCTTTTGGTCCAGGCTACCACAACGATGACATGCTCCTGAAGCAGACCGATATGAACCATGATGCTTCTTCCCACAGGTTGAACACACACTGCAACCAGACTTTCATGAGTTTGAGCCTTTAACCCAACTCTTCTTCTGCGTACCGGCATTTTCAGATCTCTTAAACTGTGAGATAATTTGGGATTTCACCTTGTCTCCTGACAACTCGGCTTCCTCATTCATTCCTTCTTCCAATAACGCTACCTTTTCCTCCAGTTCAAATACACTTTCGTAGTTACGAACTACACATCGATTACGAAGATCAAGCTTCAAACCACGCAGAAAGTGATGCACTTGATTTTTCTCATTCTCATAGTCACGTCCAACAAAGAATTTGAGGATGTTAAACTTAGCCTGGTACTCTCTGACAATCATCTTTCCTTTCTGTACTTCCATAAACTCAGCATTAAGACGATCAAATGCCTCTTCCGGAAAGTACTTAGCCCAAAAATTCTCACAAAAAATCTTAAAGGATCAGTTTGGGTCGTCCATATGACAACCACTCCACGCCACCAAAGGTGTGCATCACCTTCCATATGGTGAACCTCAATATCCTTCTTGTATTGTTCATGACATCGGATGGAATCAAAGTTCCTTTCCAAACGGTTCCTCCATTCCTCTGCCTCCATCATATCGTTACCATCCGGAAAGTACTTAGTACCCATTTCCGCATGTGTTCAATAATTTTAAGATAGGGTGGCAACTGATTTGACTCACCACCCACCACATTATTGATCGGTTCAGGAACTGGTCCTCCCCCAGCAACCATAACCGAGCAAAAATTTGAGCCAACATTCCCATCAGCATATCCATCCCTCCTGGAAGCGCATTACGAGCAGCTTCAGCAATACATTCAGCTTCAGCCACACGAGGAGCCTCAGCAACATGGGCTGCCTCAGCCAGACAAGTAGTCTCAGCAACATGAGCAGCTTCTACAACATCCGCATTCTCAGCAATTTCCACTTTCAGATTCTCTCCGGTTTTAACATTCGCTTGGTTAACATTCTCAAGAATCCCTTCAGTTCCATCAACAATTTGCTTTCTTCCCTTAGCCATTTGTAACAAGCAACATAATACTAAATAGTCCCAACACTAATTCAGTTTCATCTCATATATCAAAATCCGACTATACAGTCAACGGGTTCTAACCCTTTAAAGTATCAGACTATAAAGTCTCAGTAAACCGGGTCTCAACCCTCAACTGTTCAGATCATAAGATCTCAGTAATCCGGTCGAAACCCTTAAACAGAATCCAAACTATATAGTATCAGTAATCCGGGTCTCAACCCTTAAGCAAAATCTAGACAATAATGTCTCAGTGAATCCGGGTCGCAACCCTCATAAGTTAGAAGACTTACTGCGTAACATAGGCGCTGGAAGGATGGTTTTAACCCAATAACCCGTCTACATAAAATCAGTCCTAGAATCGACCATGCTCTGATACCAACTTGAAACGCCCTAACCCGGTTTCCATTTTAATACTTACTTAGGAAATTAGGTTATTCCGTTTTAACTTAGTATTTTTGAGGTTCCACAATTCTAGACTTAATTATTGATATGTCGAGTTTTAATCCATATTCTAACTGCAAGTGCACAGTGATGTAGTTGTAGTACTTAGGGTATCAAATCCACAAGGACTCTGGTCACACGATAGATTATAAGTAATTCAGATTTAAGCTAAGCGAAGCAATATTGGAAAACGTTAAACAAAATAGCAAGTAAAGAAATCAAACGAGGGGGTTGTAAGCAATTAACGAAGGCGCCAAGTTTCGGGAGTTCTCAGGATATCATGAATTCAGATAATCAAACAATCAAGATTCAATCTATAGCGTTCTTGAACTAGAATCACGACGGTAAAACTAACCAGCTGTCGCTGCGATAATTATCTATGTCTAACAACCTAGCAGACCAAATTCCTTTGCGAATCCTAGAGTTCTAAACATGCATTAATTCCAAGTTCGTTCGTTCACAATTTCTCTAAACCAAATTCCTTTGCGGATAGACAAATTGCTCACCTAAATTAGATCTAGTTAAATAAACCAACTGTCGTTGCGTAAATCAACCTAGAATCAGTAATCTAAATGGCCAGTTCAGATCAAGCATTAAGAACAGATCAGATGAAGAACTAGATGATGAATCTAATAAATTAGTTAATCTAACATTCCTTCAAATCCCTAATGAGAATCCCTAACCTAACGAGGGATCTACTCAGACATAGCAATCATAACAGAAAACGTAGTCAAAATAGATATCATAAATAATCAAGAGAATAAGAACAGGGGTTCGAAATCAAGTCTCTTTCGAGAACAAAACCAGCCCCTAAAACTCTCTCTGAAAATAAAACTTAGTTCTGAAAGCGTCCTCTAACAAGTGGCTGTAAAACCTAATTATAAAGCGAAATTACGTTTTGGGCTTCTGTGTAAATATCTGGAACTTCTGGGCACAACTGCAATTTCATCATTCTTCATTAAACCGCCGAGTTTGGCCCATCTCGCATATACAACGATCGACGCCAAAGGTGTGTCGATCGATGCATTCCTCAAATGTCGACAGAGAACTCTATCTCTCGGATATGATAGTTGTAGCTACCACTCCCAGAGACCACTTCGGAGTTACTAACTCATCCTCAGTTTATTATCTTTTTTTTTTTTTTTTTTTTTTATGAGGGAGAAGGGAACCAAATAGGACAGGTTTACAGGCTGTGTCAGAACTAACAAGGGAATCCGACACAAAGTATACCAATCCATTAGGTGAGAAAATTAAGTCAGTATTAAGTTTGAAGTCAGTAAAAGGATCCTCTGATACCTGAAGTGATGTGTGTCCTCAGTAGGTTGATCTGTGATGGGGTTTTCTAATAGTCATAGATAGATCCTGCAAGTTCATCCCGATGGTTACTTAAGTTCCTGCAAGTGCTGTTAATCTTCTAAAAAAATCATTGTTTCTTACTTAAACTGGTTTTGACTCGATAAAACAAATTTTTTTTTTGAAAAACATACTGACTCTAAGAAAACAGAAAGATAGATGTCAGTAGCACCTTGGTGTTGACAGTGGGATCCCTATTCTAACTTGATAGGTCGAGTTTTAATCCCTATTCTAACTGCAAGTGCACAGTGATGTAGTTGTAGTACTTATGGTATCGAATCCACAAGGACTCTGGTCACACGATAGATTATAAGTAATTCAGATTTAAGCTAAGCGAAGAAATATTGGAAAACGGTAAACAAAATAGCAAGTAAAGAAATCAAACGAGGGGGTTGTAAGCAATTAACGAAGGCGCCAGGTTTCAGGAGTTCTCAGGATATCAGGAATTCAGATAATCAAACAATCAAGATTCAATCTATAGCGTTCTTGAACTAGAATCACGACGGTAAAACTAACCAGCTGTCGCTGCGATAATTATCTATGTCTAATAACCTAGCATACCAAATTCCTTTGCGAATCCTAGAGTTCTAAACATGCATATATTCCAAGTTCGTTCGTTCACAATTTCTCTAAACCAAATTCCTTTACGGATAGACAAATTGCTCACCTAAATTAGATCTAGTTAAATAAACCAACTGTCGTTGCGTAAATCAACCTAGAATCAGTAATCTAAATGGCCAGTTCAGATCAAGCATTAAGAACAGATCAGATGAAGAACTAGATGATGAATCTAATAAATTAGTTAATCTAACATTCCTTCAAATCCCTAATGAGAATCCCTAACCTAACGAGGGATCTACTCAGACATAGCAATCATAACAGAAAACATAGTCAAAATAGATATCATAAATAATCAAGAGAGTAAGAACAGGGGTTCGAAATCAAGTCTCTTTCGAGAACAAAACCAGCCCCTAAAACTCTCTCTGAAAATAAAACTTAGTTCTGAAAGCGTCCTCTAACAAGTGGCTGTAAAACCTAATTATAAAGCTAAATTACGTTTTGGGCTTCTGTGTAAATATCTGGAACTTCTGGGCACAACTGCAATTTCATCATTCTTCATTAAACCGCCGAGTTTGGCCCATCTCGCATATGCAACGATCGACGCCAAAGGTGTGTCGATCGATGCATTCCTCAAATGTCGACAGAGAAATCTATCTCTCGGATATGATAGTTGTAGCTACCACTCCCAGAGATTACTTCGGAGTTACTAACTCATCCTCAGTTTATTATCTTTTTTTATTTTATTTTATTTTATTTTTTTTTTAAGGAAGGGGAGAAGGGAACCAAATAGGACAGGTTTACAGGCTGTGTCAGAACTAACAAGGGAATCCGACACAAAGTATACCAATCCCTTAGGTGAGAAAATTAAGTCAGTATTAAGTTTGAAGTCAGTAAAAGGGTCCTCTGATACCTGAAGTGATGTGTGTCCTCAGTAGGTTGATCTGTGATGGGGTTTTCTAATAGTCATAGATAGATCCTGCAACTTCATCCCGATGGTTACTTAAGTTCCTGCAAGTGCTGTTAATCTTCTAAAAAAATCATTGTTTCTTACTTAAACTGGTTTTGACTCGATAAAACAAATTTTTTTTTTTGAAAAACATACTGACTCTAAGAAAACAGAAAGATAGATGTCAGTAGCACCTTGGTGTTGACAGTGGGATCCCTATTCTAACTTGATAGGTCGAGTTTTAATCCCTATTCTAACTGCAAGTGCACAGTGATGTAGTTGTAGTACTTAGGTTATCGAATCCACAAGGACTCTGGTCACATGATAGATTATAAGTAATTCAGATTTAAGCTAAGCGAAGCAATATTGGAAAACGGTAAACAAAATAGCAAGTAAAGAAATCAAACGAGGGGGTTGTAAGCAATTAACGAAGGCGCCAAGTTTCGGGAGTTCTCAGGATATCATGAATTCAGATAATCAAACAATCAAGATTCAATCTATAGCGTTCTTGAACTAGAATCACGACGGTAAAACTAACCAGCTGTCGCTGCGATAATTATCTATGTCTAATAACCTAGCATACCAAATTCCTTTGCGAATCCTAGAGTTCTAAACATGCATTAATTCCAAGTTCGTTCGTTCACAATTTCTCTAAACCAAATTCCTTTACGGATAGACAAATTGCTCACCTAAATTAGATCTAGTTAAATAAACCAACTGTCGTTGCGTAAATCAACCTAGAATCAGTAATCTAAATGGCCAGTTCAGATCAAGCATTAAGAACAGATCAGATGAAGAACTAGATGATGAATCTAATAGATTAGTTAATCTAACATTCCTTCAAATCCCTAATGAGAATCCCTAACCTAACGAGGGATCTACTCAGACATAGCAATCATAACAGAAAACATAGTCAAAATAGATATCATAAATAATCAAGAGAATAAGAACAGGGGTTCGAAATCAAGTCTCTTTCGAGAACAAAACCAGCCCCTAAAACTCTCTATGAAAATAAAACTTAGTTCTGAAAGCGTCCTCTAACAAGTGGCTGTAAAACCTAATTATAAAGCTAAATTACGTTTTGGGCTTCTGTGTAAATATCTGGAACTTCTGGGCACAACTGCAATTTCATCATTCTTCATTAAACCGCCGAGTTTGGCCCATCTCGCATATGCAACGATCGACGCCAAAGGTGTGTCGATCGATGCATTCCTCAAATGTCGACAGAGAACTCTATCTCTCGGATATGATAGTTGTAGCTACCACTCCCAGAGACTACTTCAGAGTTACTAACTCATCCTCAGTTTATTATCTTTTTTTTTTTTTTTTTTTTTTTTTTTTTTTTTTTTTTGGAAGGGGAGAAGGGAACCAAATAGGACAGGTTTACAGGCTGTGTCAGAACTAACAAGGGAATCCGACACAAAGTATACCAATCCCTTAGGTGAGAAAATTAAGTCAGTATTAAGTTTGAAGTCAGTAAAAGGATCATCTGATACCTGAAGTGATGTGTGTCCTCAGTAGGTTGATCTGTGATGGGGTTTTCTAATAGTCATAGATAGATCCTGCAACTTCATCCCGATGGTTACTTAAGTTCCTGCAAGTGCTGTTAATCTTCTCAAAAAATCATTGTTTCTTACTTAAACTGGTTTTGACTCGATAAAACAAATTTTTTTTTTGAAAAACATACTGACTCTAAGAAAACAGAAAGATAGATGTCAGTAGCACCTTGGTGTTGACAGTGGGATCCCTATTCTAACTGCAAGTGCACAGTGATGTAGTTGTAGTACTTAGGTTATCGAATCCACAAGGACTCTGGTCACATGATAGATTATAAGTAATTCAGATTTAAGCTAAGCGAAGCAATATTGGAAAACGGTAAACAAAATAGCAAGTAAAGAAATCAAACGAGGGGGTTGTAAGCAATTAACGAAGGCGCCAGGTTTCAGGAGTTCTCAGGATATTAGGAATTCAGATAATCAAACAATCAAGATTCAATCTATAGCGTTCTTGAACTAGAATCACGACGGTAAAACTAACCAGCTCTCGCTGCGATAATTATCTATGTCTAACAACCTAGCAGACCAAATTCTTTTGCGAATCCTAGAGTTCTAAACATGCATTAATTCCAAGTTCGTTCGTTCACAATTTCTCTAAACCAAATTCCTTTGCGGAGAGACAAATTGCTCACCTAAATCAGATCTAGTTAAATAAACCAACTGTCGTTGCGTAAATCAACCTAGAATCAGTAATCTAAATGGCCAATTCAGATCAAGCATTAAGAACAGATCAGATGAAGAACTAGATGATGAATCTAATAAATTAGTTAATCTAACATTCCTTCAAATCCCTAATGAGAATCCCTAACCTAACGAGGGATCTACTCAGACATAGCAATCATAACAGAAAACATAGTCAAAATAGATATTATAAATAATCAAGAGAATAAGAACATGGGTTCGAAATCAAGTCTCTTTCGAGAACAAAACCATCCCCTAAAAATCTCTCTGAAAATAAAACTTAGTTCTGAAAGCGTCCTCTAACAGAGTGGCTGTAAAACCTAATTATAAAGCTAAATCACGTTTTGGGCTTCTGTGTAAATATCTGGAACTTTTGGGCACAACTGCAATTTCATCATTCTTCATTAAACCGCCGAGTTTGGCCCATCTCGCATATGCAACGATCGACGCCAAAGGTGTGTCGATCGATGCATTCCTCAAATGTCGACAGAGAACTCTATCTCTCGGCCAAACACTCCAAAAAGCTCCAGAAAGTGCCATAATCACCAAATCTGCTCCAAATGTGCTTGTACCTAATAAATACCTCAAAAGACTCTAAAACATAGTAAATGACTCGATAAATAAGATATATACCATGGTTAAAAGCCCTAAAATCCATGGTATATCAACTCCCCCACACTTTGCCTTTGCTTGTCCTCAAGCAAAACAAAGAACTAAAATGTGGTCAAGAGGTTTGAAAACTTTCAGAAACTCTTTTCATCCTAGAAGTAACAACACTCAGATTCCCCTTAGTAATCCATTGAAAGAATCACTTGCAAGATATCAAGCCCAACATATACTTCCCCCACACTTAGCAACTGTCCTAAGTAAACTCCACAATCACATTCACGCATTCAAATTCACCCTACTGACTTCTGCAAGTATTTAAGTGCGGTCTCACCTAAGGAGTATCGATCAAAGGGCACATGGACTCTTACCTTGTCAGCTCTAGACCACCACACTATCTTTCTTTGGTCCCCTTCTTCTCTTTTCCCTTCCTTAGCATTCTAATTTTTCCCCATTGGGTATCATTTTTTTTTTATCAGTGCTCTTTCCGTTAAGGGGTGTACTTTGGACAAATTCCATGGATGCACAGGATATGATAGTTGTAGCTACCACTCCCAGAGACCACTTCGGAGTTACTAACTCATCCTCAGTTTATTATCTTTTTTTTTTTTTTTTTTTTTTTTTTTTTTTTTTTTTTAATGGAAGGGGAGAAGGGAACCAAATAGGACAAGTTTACAGTCTGTGTCAGAACTAACAAGGGAATCCGACACAAAGTATACCAAGCCCTTAAGTGAGAAAATTAAGTCAGTATTAAGTTTGAAGTCAGTAAAAGGATCCTCTGATACCTGAAGTGATGTAGGTGTCCTCAGTAGGTTGATCTGTGATGGGGTTTTCTAATAGTCATAGATAGATCCTGCAACTTCATCCCGATGGTTACTTAAGTTCCTGCAAGTGCTGTTAATCTTCTCAAAAATCATTGTTTCTTACTTAAACTGGTTTTGACTCGATAAAACAAAATTTTTTTTTTGAAAAACATACTGACTCTAAGAAAACAGAAAGATAGATGTCAGTAGCACCTCCCCCACACTTAAGACACACTGTCCCCAGTAGTGTCAAGCGAAAGATTGGTAAAAAGAAAGAAAAAGTTAAATGTTAATGGACGTGTTGAGTTCTGTCTGATTTTTACCTCTGTCGCACAGGCATCGACCGTTGCACTAGGTGCATCGACCGTTGCTAGGCGATTTTTCGTGTATGGTCGATCGTTGCCCAGGACCGCAACGATCGCTGCAATGCGATTTCTTTCGTGTTGTGACGATCGACACAGTGGTGTGTCGATCGACGCACTGCGATTCGTCCGAGACCTACAGACAAAAACTCACCAAAAACAGAAAGAAAACGTAAAATCCTACAAAAACACCAAAAATCCAAAACGAAACAATGGGTTGCCTCCCACTCAGCGCTTGTTTAAGGTCATTTGCTTGACCGGACGAACATGATTTTTAGACACCAAGAGATCTTGACAGAGACTTTGATTGTCTCTGTGCAAGTCTCCTCATCCAAGGCGGCGAGTAGGCTGTATCAGAATGCTCTTGTCCAAGGAAAAAAGGAGAAAAACGTTCCCCCGGATCCAAAATCACGGTGTCACTTGGCTGCTTATCATCTCCATCCATAATGGTGAATGTATGCCCATCAATCAGCGGTTTGCGCAGCTTATCCATCTTATAATGCAGCGGCTCATCTCCCAGGTGGAGATCAATCAGACTGTGTCTAACATCTATTACCGCTCCTGCTGTTGCTAAGAATGGTCTCCCAAGTATCAACGCGTCATCAGGATCACTGTCATACTTCAGAACTAAGAAGTCTGTTGGAACCAAGTAGTTTCCAACTCTTACCGGGATGTCCTCAAGGAGTCCTTCTGGAACCTTTATAGACTGATCAGCTAGGACAAGAGAGGTCCTAGTGGGTCTAAAATCCATCATACCCAACTTCTCTTCCACAGAGTATGGCATAAGACTTCCAGCAGCTCCTAAATCACAAAGATAGCGCCTAAAACTATCCTCAAAGATAGAACAGTTAAGCACAAAGACACCAGGGTCAGGCAACTTCTTTGGAACCTTGGTTAATAGCACATCACTTATATGCTGAGGAACAACTACAACCCAGTTTTTCAGCTCTTCATCCATAGACAACATCTTTCTCAAGTACCTATGCACACAAGGGTGATAAGGTGGATCATCAGATGATGGAATTTCTTCCAACTCTTCACCAATGTCTTCCAGCTGCTTAAGCTCTTCAATCTCTTGCTTAATTACTTCTGACACTGAAGGATATAGTCTAATGGATTATGCATAAATCTCCTGCTGAGTAATCTCAGAGACTCCAAGGAATAAACTATCAAGCTCTAAATCTGCATCAATGCCATCAGAATCCTGCGAGTCTGTCTGTTCACGACCTGTAACGACCGACGCTAAGGGTGCGTCGATCGATGCGTCACTGTTTTCACAGTTTCTACCCGAGAGATTTTTCCAAAAATCCGAAAATTCAACCTCTTCTACCAACTCAACTGTGCTTAGGTCAAATCCTTCACCTAGGTGTGATCCATCATCAATGTACACTGACCAAGCCTTAATATGGGTGTCTACTACTCCTTTTCCTTTAACAGAACTAGAAATCTGACTCACCTGAGTATCCAACTGCTTCACATGAGTGTTCAGAGACTCAAACTTCCCATTGACATCCTCATAGACAGCATCCAACTTCTTATTGCAGTCCACATCAATCTTGGTCTGAATTTCCAACAGTTGTTCCATCATTGCCTCCATCTTACTCTCATGAGCAGTGGCTACAGGAGGTGCTTGGTAGGAAGATGATCCATAGGTTCTCTGAGTACCTTGTCCAAAAGGTTTCTGAAAACCACTAGTCTGTCCAAAGCCAGAGGAGTTCTGATTGCCTGTGAAGGCACTCCTCTGTCCTCCATTTAAGAACCTGTTTCCCTGCTGATTACCAAATCTATTACCTTGGAATCCAGATCCTCCTATGTAATTCACATCTTCTTCCTGAGTGTCCTCCTTAGTCTGAATTACCTCAACATCTTGGGCAAAGTGGACAGCTTTCTTACCAGCTAGGAGATTACAAACTGTGTCCAGCTTAGATCTAATATCAGCAATCTCCAAATTCTCTACCTTTCCACCAGATTTCTTCCTCCTCTCATCAGTAGTCTTGCAACTGTTGCTGCTCACTAAGTTCTCAATCAACTGCTTAGCTTGTGCAGGAGTCCTGGTGTTAAAATTTCCATTGCTGGAGTTATCCAGCGCAGTATGATATGGAAGATCTATGCCTCTGAAGAAGATAACCAGCAATGTGACCTCAGTGAATCCATGGTGCGGGCAGTCACGCTGGTACTTCTTGAATCGCATCCAGGCAGCTTTTAAAGGCTCCACAGGACCTTGGGAGAATGTCAGAATGTCCTGTATGGACTGATCTGAGCGCGCATCATCGTAGAAGTGTCTCAGAAACTCACTCTTCAGGGCATCCCAATTAGTAAACTGCCCAGGTGGCAGTTGCTTTAACCATGCAGCAGCGTCTCCGGCGAGACTGTGTGGAAAGAGCTTGAGAAACAGATAATCCTGGCAGACTCCATCATACTTCATGCCAGTGATTATATCCTCAAACTGATCGATGTGATCCATAGGCTTCTCCGATGGGTGGCCATGGAAAGCATTCTGTCTCATCAGCGAGTAGTAGATGGTTTTGATCTCAAAATCGTTCCTCTCAAAACCAGGAGGTACAAGAGCTGACCGGTTGGCATGAAACTCATCCGGTCTGTTGTAGTCAGCTAATGTCCTCTCATGGACAACCATCTGTCTACCTTGGGCCTGTCCTTGGCCTTGTGCCTGCAGCTGTGGTTCAGGTTCCTCAACATCAGGGATCACACGTCCCTCAGCATCAATCCTCTGCCCAGCAGCATTGTGCGGATTGTTATCTCGGTCCCTCAGGATACCGTTAGCATCTTGTATCAGGATCAAACGTTCACGTACCATCCTTGCTCTTCTTTCTCTTCTGTTGGTCCTCTCTAGTCGTCCAAGTTCTTCAAGTCCGAGATTAACGAGGTTCAAGTTCTGATTACTTCTAGTTTCACGCGTCTGCATAAACTGTCTGTAATCGTCAAGCAACGATTGATGCTAGCAGTGCAACAATCGATTCAATCTCAGAATCGCCTAGTGACGATCGACACAAAGGTGCAACGATCGATGCTAGGCGAATGTCGTACCTGCGACAGAAAGAAAACAAAGAAAAGATCAGTAAACAAAAAAAAAAAAAAATCCTAGTAAAAACCCTAAGTTCGAAGCTATCGAAGACTCTAAGAGTCCCCGGCAACGGCGCCAAAAACTTGATAGGGGTCGAGTTTTAATCCCTATTCTAACTGCAAGTGCACAGTGATGTAGTTGTAGTACTTAGGGTATCGAATCCACAAGGACTCTGGTCACACGATAGATTATAAGTAATTCAGATTTAAGCTAAGCGAAGAAATATTGGAAAACGGTAAACAAAATAGCAAGTAAAGAAATCAAACGAGGGGGTTGTAAGCAATTAACGAAGGCGCCAGGTTTCGGGAGTTCTCAGGATATCAGGAATTCAGATAATCAAACAATCAAGATTCAATCTATAGCGTTCTTGAACTAGAATCACGACGGTAAAACTAACCAGCTGTCGCTGCGATAATTATCTATGTCTAACAAACTAGCAGACCAAATTCCTTTGCGAATCCTAGAGTTCTAAACATGCATTAATTCCAAGTTCGTTCATTCACAATTTCTCTAAACCAAATTCCTTTGCGGATAGACAAATTGCTCACCTAAATCAGATCTAGTTAAATAAACCAACTGTCGTTGCATAAATCAACCTAGAATCAGTAATCTAAATGGCCAGTTTAGATCAAGCATTAAGAACAGATCAGATGAAGAACTAGATGATGAATCTAATAAATTAGTTAATCTAACATTCCTTCAAATCCCTAATGAGAATCCCTAACCTAACGAGGGATCTACTCAGACATAGCAATCATAACAGAAAACATAGTCAAAATAGATATCATAAATAATCAAGAGAATAAGAACAGGGGTTCGAAATCAAGTCTCTTTCGAGAACAAAACCAGCCCCTAAAACTCTCTCTGAAAATAAAACTTAGTTCTGAAAGCGTCCTCTAACAAGTGGCTGTAAAACCTAATTATAAAGCTAAATCACGTTTTGGGCTTCTGTGTAAATATCTGGAACTTCTGGGCACAACTGCAATTTCATCATTCTTCATTAAACCGCCGAGTTTGGCCCATCTCGCATATGCAACGATCGACGCCAAAGGTGTGTCGATCGATGCATTCCTCAAATGTCGACAGAGAACTCTATCTCTCGGCCAAACACCCCAAAAAGCTCCAGAAAGTGCCATAATCACCAAATCTGCTCCAAATGTGCTTGTACCTAATAAATACCTCAAAAGACTCTAAAACATAGTAAAGGACTCGATAAATAAGATATATACCATGGTTAAAAGCCCTAAAATCCATGGTATATCAACTCCCCCACACTTAGCCTTTGCTTGTCCTCAAGCAAAACAAAGAACTAAAATGTGGTCAAGAGGTTTGAAAACTTTCAGAAACTCTTTTCATCCTAGAAGTAACAACACTCAGATTCCCCTTAGTAATCCACTGAAAGAATCACTTGCAAGATATCAAGCCCAACATAGACTTCCCCCACACTTAGCAACTGTCCTAAGTAAACTCCACAATCACATTCACGCATTCAAATTCACCCTACTGACTTCTGCAAGTATTTAAGTGCGGTCTCACCTAAGGAGTATCGATCAAAGGGCACATGGACTCTTACCTTGTCAGCTCTAGACCACCATACTATCTTTCTTTGGTCCCTTTCTTCTCTTTTCCCTTCCTTAGCATTCTGATTTTTCCCCATTGGGTATCATTTTTTTTTTATCAGTGCTCTTCCCGTTAAGGGGTGTACTTTGGACAAATTTCATGGATGCACAGGATATGATAGTTGTAGCTACCACTCCCAGAGACCACTTCGGAGTTACTAACTCATCCTCAGTTTATTATCTTTTTTTTTTTTTTTTTTATGGAAGGGGAGAAGGGAACCAAATAGGACAAGTTTACAGGCTGTGTCAGAACTAACAAGGGAATCCGACACAAAGTATACCAAGCCCTTAGGTGAGAAAATTAAGTCAGTATTAAGTTTGAAGTCAGTAAAAGGATCCTCTGATACCTGAAGTGATGTGGGTGTCCTCAGTAGGTTGATCTGTGATGGGGTTTTCTAATAGTCATAGATAGATCCTGCAACTTCATCCCGATGGTTACTTAAGTTCCTGCAAGTGCTGTTAATCTTCTAAAAAAATCATTGTTTCTTACTTAAACTGGTTTTGACTCGATAAAACAAATTTTTTTTTTGAAAAACATACTGACTCTAAGAAAACAGAAAGATAGATGTCAGTAGCACCTCCCCCACACTTAAGACACACTGTCCCCAGTAGTGTCAAGCGAAGGATTGGTAAAAAGAAAGAAAAAGTTAAATGTTAATGGACGTGTTGAGTTCTGTCTGATTTTTACCTCTGTCGCACATGCATCGACCGTTGCACTAGGTGCATCGACCGTTGCTAGGCGATTTTTCGTGTATGGTCGATCGTTGCCCAGGACCGCAACGATCGCTGCAATGCGATTTCTTTCGTGTTGTGACGATCGACACAGTGGTGTGTCGATCGACGCACTGCGATTCGTCCGAGACCTGCAGACAAAACTCACCAAAAACAGAAAGAAAACGTAAAATCCTACAAAAACACCAAAAATCAAAAACGAAACAATGGGTTGCCTCCCACTCAGCGCTTGTTTAAGGTCATTTGCTTGACCGGACGAACATGATTTTTAGGCACCAAGAGATCTTGACAGAGACTTTGATTGTCTCTGTGCAAGTCTCCTCATCCAAGGCGGCGAGTAGGCTGTATCAGAATGCTCTTGTCCAAGAAAAAAAGGAGAAAAACGTTCCCCCGGATCCAAAATCACGGTGTCACTTGGCTGCTTATCATCTCCATCCATAATGGTGAATGTCTGCCCATCAATCAGCGGCTTGCGCAGCTTATCCATCTCATAATGCAGCGGCTCATCTCCCAGGTGGAGATCAATTAGACTGTGTCTAACATCTATTACCGCTCCTGCTGTTGCTAAGAATGGTATCCCAAGTATCAACGCGTCATCAGGATCACTGTCATACTTCAGCACTAAGAAGTCTGTTGGAACCAAGTAGTTTCCAACTCTCACCGGGATGTCCTCAAGGAGTCCTTCTGGAACCCTTATAGACTGATCAACTAGGACAAGAGAGGTCCTAGTGGGTCTAAAATCCATCATACCCAACTTCTCTGCCACAGAGTATGGCATAAGACTTCCAGCAGCTCCTAAATCACAAAGAGAGCGCCTAAAACTATCCTCAAAGATAGAACAGTTAAGCACAAAGACACCAGGGTCAGGAAACTTCTTTGGAACCTTGGTTAATAGCACATCACTTATATGCTGAGGAACAACTACAACCCAGTCTTTCAGCTCTTCATCCATAGACAACATCTTTCTCAAGTACCTCTGCACACAAGGGTGATAAGTGTTGGAATTGTGTCCAGTAATCTCGGTACTGTCTCTAGAAAGTAAGAGTATGTCAAAGATCAGACATAAGTCATATAATGCTGGGGATCATGATGGCTTGCTAGAGTCCGCTCATGATCTATAAGTCTTGGACTTATTGCCTTTATTATATGATCCCATATGGGTCACACGCCTAAGCTAACAGGAAAATGTGTTGGAACGGCTTAGCAGAAGTACGACAAAAGTGCCAGGCATTTGTCGTACTAAGAGAGAAAGATTAATGGGTCTGATTAAATGGGATTTAATCAGATTGGGCCCAAAAGCCCATTAGGGAAAAGAGAAGGCTTTTAATGACTAAAAGCCAAGTCTTTTCTCCCCAACCCAAAACCCTAGCCGCGGCTCCTCTCTCTCTCTGCGCGCCTCTCTCCTTGTGGTCTAGCAGCCATTTCCTTGTGAAGCGTGTGTGAACCTCTGGAGGATTCATCCCTCGGTGCATCTATCTGATCTCTGACCTGTTCTATTCCTTCCGCTGCAACAAACAGGTAAAAGGTGAGATCATGTTATGTTTCTATTCAAGAGAACCTAGATCTGTATGTTTAGGTTGAGATGAATCTGTGAATTACATCAGGATCAACTAAACGAATCCCAACAGTGGTATCAGAGCCATTGGTTCTTAGGATTTCTTGTTTTAGATTCATTGTTTAGGTTGTTTATTCTGTTTAGAAGTGTTTTGAATCCATTACTGATAAGAAAAACACTTAAGAAACTGAATTAAATCCTGAACAAACATGAAAATCACAAAACCGAGCTATATGACTCGAGTTATTGTGATCGGCCATGGAGAGATCGACCGGCTTGGCCGGTTGGTTATCACGGCTGAGAGTTGGACCGGTCGGACGGACGGGGTCGCGGGTCGGACGGTCGGGATGGTCAAATGGATCGGATCGGATCGTATGACCGATCGCGATCGATCGTCCCGTCGCATCCGATCGCTCGTCTCGATCGCGTCCCGGTCGCGTGCGTCGCGTCCCGATCGCTCGGCGATCGTGGAGCGTCCGTCCGAGCAACTCGTCCGCGTCCCGTGCACCGTCCCTGTCCCGTCCCGTCCTCCACACCGTCTTGATCTCGGATCATCACGAGCGGCTGGTCGAGAGTGATGGGGTAGCTAGGTCACGGCCGAGACCAATTCGGTTCGGTTCGTAACCAATTCGGTTCGGTTCGGTTCAAAACTTAATTAAAAATCATCGTTCTGGTTTAATAAACAGATTTAATAATTTTATTAAATCTGGTTAAACCGGAATAAGAAATCCAATGTCGAAAGAAATATTGGATTTAGTGCCTAAACCAGGAATTTCTAATTTGATTTGGTTGGACCAAATAAATTGAGAAATTCCGGTTTAGTAAATAACCGGTTGACAATTGTGGTCATCGTAGTAATTAAAACTTGGTTAGACCAGTTTTAATGAACCAGACCGGTTATGTCAATTAATTGGACAATTGGGTCATGTCTTGGACATGGACCAATTCTTGGGCCTCGGGCCAAGAAGTTAAAACAATTGGGCCAGTTAATTGAGTCTTTCTTCAGATTAATTTAAAATCTATTTTATAAAATTATAAAGTCGTTTTTAAATTAAAGTTTCCGAAATTTTATAATTAGAAAGTTTCTTAATATAGAAGTTTCTGAATTTGCGGATTTTGGATTTTAAAGAAATTTCTAAAGTTAGAAAGTTTCCGATTTTAGAAAGTTTCCAATTTTAGAAAGTTTCCAAAAATAGTAGGTTTCCATAAATAGAAAGTTTCCCGAAATAGTAATCTTCTATTTTGGGAATGATTTTAATAAACCTACGAACCTCAAATAATATCAAGCGTTGGATGTCTTGTCCAGGCTATGTCAGCTGTCAAAGCCCATTCAATTGCATTCATGGCCTTACAGTGTGAGGATGTCTGCTTTTGCGTGGGTAAGACGGTTTGTGATTCATAAATGTCATTGGGAGTCCCAGACATTAATGATTACATGACTGTATAGTCCGGTTTTCTTGACTAGGCCATCGGGAGTCCCGGGCCTTGAGACATCAGAGTGGATTGGGCCTCGGGCCCAGATTTGTTGGAAGTTTTGGTTGATCCTGATTCAATTCTCATATTGATATCAACCTAAACATGCATTAGATCTAGGTGTTCTTATTTAGAAACATTAGATCTCACCTTTTACCTGTTTGTTTGCAGCGGAATTGATGAACAGGTCAATGATCAGGGAGATACACCGAGAGATGGATCCTCCAAAGGCTCACACACGCAATCACAGGAAACTGGATGCTAGACCACAAGGAAGAGAGGCGCAGGGAGAGGAGAAAAACGGCGCTCGGTGTTGGGGTTGGAAGGAAAAACAGACTCAAGTTTTATTCATAAAACTTGTCTAATTCCTTTTGGGCTTTATGGGCCCAAATACCAATCTGATTAAATTCCATTTAATCAGACCCATTAATTCTTCTCTCTTAGTACGACAAATGCCTAGCACTTTTGTCGTACTTCTGCTAAGCCGTTCCAACATTATTTCCTGCTAGCTTAAGCGTGTGACCCATATGGGATCATACAATAAAGGCAATAAGTCCAAGACTTACAGATCATGAGCGGACTCTAGCAAGCCATCATGACCCCCAGCATTGTATGACTTATGTCTGATCACTGACATACTCTTACGTTATAGAGACAGTACAGAGATTGCTGGACACAATTCCAACAATCTCCCACTTGAACTGGAATCTCTGTATTCATAATCCCTTTCGTCTCAATATCTCGATTAGTCATAAGGCAAGATTAGTGTCATCCTTATAAAGCCTAATCTTGTTCATCGAACTCTGATTTGATACTGACAATCCAAACGACTCGGGAAAGTCCGTTTGAGCATGGCCATGCGTTTTCCAGTATTCAAATCTCCGATTGGCCTAGAGATATTCACTCCATTTATATTGGAGGGACAAATCCCATCTTGTTCCATCACTGTAAACTACTCATTTCATAATGCACCCAAACAAGGTCCTTATAGCTATCACAGAACGATAGCGTTAGACAATGATCAAAGTGCATCAGTCCATATGCAGTCACATGCATGCGAACTCAGGTCTAAGGACTATACTCTATAGTCGTAGTAAGAATCTCTTATGACACAGATATAAATATCCTGAAGAGTTCTTATAAGCGGGTCTTGTCCGGTCGTATGTTCCCAACATACACCTATGTACTGACTTTGATGCCGTGCATCTATGACACATTAAGACTTTGTCATAAGTCACGTACCAATCCAGTCTCACACGGTTGTTGATGTTCCAATTTCAACAACCTTCGACTGGGGACGGGATGATATAAAACATCTATCAAATATAGGGTCTCATGATCAAGCTAAATGACTTCGATGACTCAAGATCAAGTCATTTACTTCGATGACCTATAAAATGGTTCATATCATTTTGGAACGATTATTTCATCACAGTTAAAATAATCTTGAAATAATAATTTCATTAAAACATAAAATAATGTTTTACAAGAACATATCAAATAACTAAAATAAAGCTCACAAAACTCCCACTCAAATTTAGATTACATTTCAATGTTTCTAATGCCTACAGCTTCAGTCAGGAACTCGAGCTTAGGCCTTGGGAGTGGCTTTGTCAACGGATCAGCGACGTTATCATCAGTCGGAACTCGACTGATCTTGACTTCCTTTCTATTAATGATGTCACGTATCAAGTGATATCTTCTTTGAACATGCTTGGATTTCTGGTGTGATCTTGGTTCCTTTGCCTGAGCTATAGCACCATTGTTGTCACAAAACAGTGCCAGAGGCTCAGCCGCATCTGGTATCACACCTAGTTCCATAATGAACTTTCGTATCCAAACAGCTTCCTTCGCTGCTTCTGAGGCGGCGATATATTCAGCTTCTGTAGTGGAATCAGCAACGGTGTCCTGCTTGGAGCTTCTCCAACTTACTGCACCGCCATTCAGACAAAAGACATAACCGGACTGTGACCGGAAATCATCTGTGTCTGTCTGGAAACTTGCGTCCGTGAATCCACTGACTTTAAGCACATCACTTCCACCGTACACTAAGAACTTATCCTTAGTATGTCTTAGATACTTCAAGATGTTCTTTACGGCAATCCAATGGTTTTCACCTGGATTTGACTGGTATCTACTCGTCATGCTCAATGCATAAGCAACATCAGGACGAGTACAAATCATGGCATACATAACAGATCCTATAGCAGATGCATAGGGAATGTTCTTCATACGCTCGAGCTCAGCAGCCGTCGTAGGGCTCTGCTTCTTGCTTAGCGTAGTGCCATGTACCATTGGTGTGAAGCCCTTCTTGGAATCTTTCATGCTGAATCTTTGTAGGACTTTGTCAATGTATGAGTCTTGACACAAGCCTATCAGCCTCTTAGGTCTATCCCGATAGATCCTAATTCCAAGAACGTATGCGGCTTCACCCATGTCTTTCATGGAAAAACAACTTCCAAGCCAGTCCTTTACCGACTTCAGCATTGGAATGTCGTTTCCGAGAAGCAGTATGTCATCAACATACAGAATAAGAAAAACGATTTTGCTCCCACTAGTTTTCTTATACACGCATTGTTCTTCTTCGTTTCTGATGAAGTCAAATTGCTTGATCGCTTCATCAAAACGAAGATTCCAGCTCCTCGATGCTTGCTTCAATCCATAAATGGATTTATGAAGCTTGCACACTTTCCCAGCATTCTTTGGATCTATGTAACCGTCAGGTTGCGTCATATACACATCCTCTTCCAGAATACCATTCAGGAAGGCGGTTTTCACGTCCATCTGCCAAATTTCATAATCATGAAAAGCTGCAGTTGCTAGCAGAATCCGAATAGATTTCATCATAGCCACCGGTGAATAGGTTTCATCGTAGTCCACACCGTGAACTTGTCTGAAACCTTTTGCCACCAACCTGGCTTTATAAATCTGGACATTTCCATCCACGTCAATCTTCTTCTTGAAGATCCATTTGCACTCGATGGCTTTTACACCAGCGGGTAAGTCAACCAACGAAAATACTTGGTTGACCGACATGGAGTCCATTTCGGAATCAGTGGCCTTGCGCCACTTAGAGGAATCTGGGCCCATCATGGCTTGATTGAAGTTCGATGGTTCATCACCATCAATGATCAAAAGATCATGACAGTCAGTCACGAGGAATCCCTGATATCTCTCGGGTTCGTGACGGATCCTCCCGGATCTTCGAACTTCAGGTACTACAGGTTCAGGCTCTACAATTTCTTGTAGATCCTCCTGCTGCTCTTCCTCATTAGGTTGAGCAGTATCCTGTTCATCTTGAATTTCTTCAAGCAGTACCTTACTCCCACTGTCTTTCTTAGAGAGAAACTCTCTCTCAAGAAAGTTACAATCCCGGGCAACAAAGATCTTGTTCTCGGAACGTAGATAGAAGTAATAAGCCTTGGTTTCCCGTGGATAACCAATGAAGTAGCATTTATCAGATTTTGGTGTAAGCTTATCTGAGATTAATCTCTTAACATAGGCTTCACAACCCCAAATTCTTAGATAAGACAGCACTGGAGCTTCTCCAGTCCATAATTCATATGGTGTCTTTGCTACTGCTTTTGATGGCGCTCTATTTAGAGTGAACACTGCTGTTAGCAGAGCATATCCCCAAAGGGATATTGGAAGGTCTGTGTGACTCATCATAGATCGAACCATATCCAATAAGGTCCGATTTCTCCTCTCAGACACACCATTCCTTTGAGGTGTTCCAGGAGGAGTGAGTTGGGATACGATCCCACACTCTCTCAGATGATCACTGAATTCTTGGCTTAAGTATTCTCCTCCTCGGTCGGACCGAAGAGCCTTAATGCTTTTGCCAAGTTGGTTCTGTACTTCATTTTGGAATTCTCTGAACTTCTCAAAAGATTCAGACTTATGTTTCATCAAATAAACATATCCATACCTACTGAAATCATCAGTGAAGGTAATGAAGTACTGATAGTTTCCTCTTGCATTTGTGGACATTGGGCCACACACATCAGTGTGTATCAGGCCCAATAAGTCACTGGCCCTCTCGTTAGGTTTATTAAAGGGGGCCCGCGTCATTTTGCCCATCATGCAGGATTCGCATTTCTCACATGACTCAAAGTCAAATGAGCCAAGAAGTCCATTCGAATGGAGCCTCTTGATGCGTTTCTCGCTGATGTGCCCTAAACGACAATGCCATAGAAACGTTCGGTTTTCCTCATTAGGTTTAAACCGTTTTGTATTAATGTTATAAATTGGCGCGGATTGATCGAGTATGTAAAGCCCATTCGTAAGAGGGGCAGAACCATAGAACAAATTGTTGCGATTGAAGGAACATAATTTATTCTTAACTGAAAAATCATAACCTTCCAAATCCAACAAAGAAATTGAAATAATATTTCTGCTTATAGCAGGTACAAAATAACAATTATTAAGTTCTAAAATCAATCCCGAAGGTAAAGACAACAAGTATGTTCCTACAGCTAGTGCTGAAACTTTCGCTCCATTCCCAACTCGTAGCTCTACTTGTCCTTGCTTCAGCCTTCTACTGTTGCTGAGTGCCTGCATATTAGTACAAATATGAGCCCCACAACCAGTATCCATGACCCATGAGGTATTATCAGAAGTAGTTGTATTAACTTCTATAACAAAAATACCTGATGAAGAAGTCTCGAAAGTCTTCTTCTTTAATTCCTTTAGACCTTCCTGGAATTTCTTGCAATCTCTTCTCCAATGCCCCAGTTCTTTGCAGAACCTGCACATGTCAGTTGGCCCAGCCTTGGACTTGGGCTTGGGCTTTGGCGTGTCCTTGTCCGAGACTTGGACACCCTTGGCCTTTCCCTTATCCTTAGCAGAAGACTTCTTAAACCCCTTGCCCTTTTGTACCATAAGTACATTGGGGTCCTTGGTGGTTTTCTTCAAGTTGGGCTCTGCAGTCTTGAGCATTCCGTGAAGCTCAGGCAGTGTCTTACTCAAGCCATGCATGTTAAAGTTCAGAATGAACTGATCATAGCTTGCAGGTAAAGACTGCAGAATGATGTCGCAGGCAAGTTCCTGGCTGATTGGGCAGTCGAGTTTGTGAAGATGATCGAGATAACCCATCATCTTCAACACATGAGGACTCACTGCCGCATTCGCAGCCAACTTACAGTCCAAGAGGTTCTTAACTGTCTGGAACCTCTCGGTCCTAGCCTGCTCCTGAAAAAGCGATTTCAGGCTTGCCATGATCTCGATTGGAGACAACACACTTTCGAACTGTTTTTGCAGCTCAGGAGTCATTGTCACCAACATCAGGCAATAAACATCATTTTCATCTGACGAATGCTTTTCCCAAGCATTGTGCAGAGTCCTGGCAGCATTGGCAAGAGGCCTCTCGGGGAGGGGATCTCGAAGGACATAATCCTTCTTCTCCTGCTTGAGGACCAGCCTCAAGTTCCTTGACCATGTCAGGAAGTTCGTTCCAGTCAGCTTCTCCTTCTCGAGAACAGACCGGATCGAGAATGTGTTTTGAGTGCTTGTAGTAGTCATATCTGAAATATATAAATAAAAAGGTTATTAGTTATATGTTCAAAATGATTAATCTCGTATTAAAGTATAATATGATTAATCATGCATTATATTCAATAACATAAGTTACCCTCAATAGAATATAATGATTCCAAGATCCACATATAACTAAGATCAAAGTGGGCCACTGGCCGTCACCCAACCTTAGCTTATATCGGTAAACCCTATATCGGCTAATTATATCCGTGATATAACTCTTGGTTGTGAATCTGGGCCCGAGGCCCAATCCACTCTGATGTCTCAAGGCCCGGGACTCCCGATGGCCTAGTCAAGAAAACCGGACTATACAGTCATGTAATCATTAATGTCTGGGACTCCCAATGACATTTATGAATCACAAACCGTCTTACCCACGCAAAAGCAGACATCCTCACACTGTAAGGCCATGAATGCAATTGAATGGGCTTTGACAGCTGACATAGCCTGGACAAGACATCCAACGCTTGATATTATTTGAGGTTTGTAGGTTTATTAAAATCATTCCCAAAATAGAAGATTACTATTTCGGGAAACTTTCTATTTATGGAAACCTACTATTTTTGGAAACTTTCTAAAATTGGAAACTTTCTAAAAACGGAAACTTTCTAATTTTAGAAATTTCTTTAAAATCCAAAACCCGCAAATTCAGAAAATTCTATTTAAAGAAACTTTCTAATTATAAAATTTCGGAAACTTTAATTTAAAAACGACTTTATAATTTTATAAAATAGATTTTAAATTAATCTGAAGAAAGACTCAATTAACTGGCCCAATTGTTTTAACTTCTTGGCCCGAGGCCCAAGAATTGGTCCATGTCCAAGACATGACCCAATTGTCCAATTAATTGACATAACCGGTCTGGTTCATTAAAACTGGTCTAACCGAGTTTCAATTACTACGATGACCACAATTGTCAACCGGTTATTTACTAAACCGGAATTTCTCAATTTATTTGGTCCAACCAAATCAAATTAGAAATCCCTGGTTTAGGCACTAAATCCAATATTTCTTTCGACATTGGATTTCTTATTCCGGTTTAACCAGATTTAATAAAATTATTAATCTGTTTATTAAACCAGAACGAAGATTTTAATCAAGTTTTAAACCGAACCGAACCGAATTGGTCACGAACCGAACCAAGTTGGTCGTGACCTAGTTTCCATCACTCTCGACCAGCCGCATGTGATGATCCAAGATCAAGACGGCGCGGACGGGACGGGACTAGGACGGTACACGGGACGCGGACGGGTTGCTCGGACGGACGCTCCGCACGCGAGCTGGACGGGACGGACGATCGGACGAGCGATCGGGACGAGCGATCGGATGTGTCGCGATGATCGATTGCGATCGATCGAATGATCCGATCCAATCCGACCATCCCTACTGCCCGACACGCGATCCCGTCCGTCCGACCGGCCATTCCTCTCGGCCAACAACCAACCGGCCAAGCCGGTCGATCACACCTCGGCCGATCAACAAAACCCGAGTCATATAGCTCGGTTTTGTGATCCAATTGATGTGTTTAGATTTTAATTCTGATTCTTAACTGTTTTATCTTATCAGTAATAGATTCAAAAACAATTCTAAGCAGATTAAACAACCTAAACAATGAATCTAAAACAAGAAACCTAAGAACCAATGGCTCTGATACCACTGTTGGAAGTTTTGGTTGATCCTGATTCAATTCTCATATTGATATCAACCTAAACATGCATTAGATCTAGGTGTTCTTATTTAGAAACATTAGATCTCACCTTTTACCTGTTTGTTTGCAGCGGAATTGATGAACAGGTCAATGATCAGGGAGATACACCGAGAGATGGATCCTCCAAAGGCTCACACACGCAATCACAGGAAACTGGATGCTAGACCACAAGGAAGAGAGGCGCAGGGAGAGGAGAAAAACGGCGCTCGGTGTTGGGGTTGGAAGGAAAAACAGACTCAAGTTTTATTCATAAAACTTGTCTAATTCCTTTTGGGCTTTATGGGCCCAAATACCAATCTGATTAAATTCCATTTAATCAGACCCATTAATTCTTCTCTCTTAGTACGACAAATGCCTAGCACTTTTGTCGTACTTCTGCTAAGCCGTTCCAACATTATTTCCTGCTAGCTTAAGCGTGTGACCCATATGGGATCATACAATAAAGGCAATAAGTCCAAGACTTACAGATCATGAGCGGACTCTAGCAAGCCATCATGACCCCCAGCATTGTATGACTTATGTCTGATCACTGACATACTCTTACGTTATAGAGACAGTACAGAGATTGCTGGACACAATTCCAACAAGATTCACAACCAAGAGTTATATCACGGATATAATTAGCCGATATAGGGCTTACCGATATAAGCTAAGGTTGGGTGACGGCCAGTGGCCCACTTTAATTTTAGTTATATGTGGATCTTGGAATCATTATATTCTATTGAGGGTAACTTAGGTTATAGAATATAATGCGTGATTAATCATATTATACTTTAATACGAGATTAGTCATTTTGAACATAATAACTAATAACCTTTTTATTTATATATTTCAGATATGACTACTACAAGCACACAAAACACATTCTCGATCCGGTCTGTTCTCGAGAAGGAGAAGCTGACTGGAACGAACTTCCTGACATGGTCAAGGAACTTGAGGCTGGTCCTCAAGCAGGAGAAGAAGGATTATGTCCTTCGAGATCCCCTCCCCGAGAGGCCTCTTGCCAATGCTGCCAGGACTCTGCACAATGCTTGGGAAAAGCATTCGTCAGATGAAAATGATGTTTATTGCCTGATGTTGGTGACAATGACTCCTGAGCTGCAAAAACAGTTCGAAAGTGTATTGTCTCCAATCGAGATCATGGCAAGCCTGAAATCGCTTTTTCAGGAGCAGGCTAGGACCGAGAGGTTCCAGACAGTTAAGAACCTCTTGGACTGTAAGTTGGCTGCGAATGCGGCAGTGAGTCCTCATGTCTTGAAGATGATGGGTTATCTCGATCATCTTCAGAAACTCGACTGCCCAATCAGCCAGGAACTTGCCTGCGACATCATTCTGCAGTCATTACCTGCAAGCTATGATCAGTTCATTCTGAACTTTAACATGCATGGCTTGAGTAAGACACTGCCTGAGCTTCACGGAATGCTCAAGACTGCAGAGCCCAACTTGAAGAAAACCGCCAAGGACCCCAATGTGCTTATGGTACAAAAGGGCAAGGGGTTTAAGAAGTCTTCTGCTAAGGATAAGGGAAAGGCCAAGGGTGTCCAAGTCGCGGACAAGGACACGCCAAAGCCCAAGCCCAAGTCCAAGGCTGGGCCTACTGACATGTGCAGGTTCTGCAAAGAACTGGGGCATTGGAGAAGAGATTGTAAGAAATTTCAGGAAGGTCTAAAGGAATTAAAGAAGAAGACTTTCGAGACTTCTTCATCAGGTATTTTTGTTATAGAAGTTAATACAACTACTTCTGATAATACCTCATGGGTCATGGATACTGGTTGTGGGGCTCATATTTGTACTAATATGCAGGCACTCAGCAACAGTAGAAGGCTGAAGCAAGGACAAGTGGAGCTACGAGTTGGGAATGGAGCGAAAGTTTCAGCACTAGCTGTAGGAACATACTTGTTGTCTTTACCTTCGGGATTGATTTTAGAACTGAATAATTGTTATTTTGTACCTGCTATAAGCAGAAATATTATTTCAATTTCTTTGTTGGATTTGGAAGGTTATGATTTTTCAGTTAAGAATAAATTATGTTCCTTCAATCGCAACAATTTGTTCTATGGTTCTGCCCCTCTTACGAATGGGCTTTACATACTCGATCAATCCGCGCCAATTTATAACATTAATACAAAACGGTTTAAACCTAATGAGGAAAACCGAACGTTTCTATGGCATTGTCGTTTAGGGCACATCAGCGAGAAACGCATCAAGAGGCTCCATTCGAATGGACTTCTTGGCTCATTTGACTTTGAGTCATGTGAGAAATGCGAATCCTGCATGATGGGCAAAATGACACGGGCCCCCTTTAATAAACCTAACGAGAGGGCCAGTGACTTATTGGGCCTGATACACACTGATGTGTGTGGCCCAATGTCCACAAATGCAAGAGGAAACTATCAGTACTTCATTACCTTCACTGATGATTTCAGTAGGTATGGATATGTTTATTTAATGAAACATAAGTCTGAATCTTTTGAGAAGTTCAGAGAATTCCAAAATGAAGTACAGAACCAACTTGGCAAAAGCATTAAGGCTCTTCGGTCCGACCGAGGAGGAGAATACTTAAGCCAGGAATTCAGTGATCATCTGAGAGAGTGTGGGATCGTATCCCAACTCACTCCTCCTGGAACACCTCAATGGAATGGTGTGTCTGAGAGGAGAAATCGGACCTTATTGGATATGGTTCGATCTATGATGAGTCACACAGACCTTCCAATATCCCTTTGGGGATATGCTCTGCTAACAGCAGTGTTCACACTAAACAGAGCGCCATCAAAAGCAGTAGCAAAGACACCATATGAATTATGGACTGGAGAAACTCCAGTGCTGTCTTATCTCAGAATTTGGGGTTGTGAAGCCTATGTCAAGAGATTAATCTCAGACAAGCTTACACCAAAATCTGACAAATGCTATTTCATTGGTTATCCACGGGAAACCAAGGCTTATTACTTCTATCTACGTTCCGAGAACAAGATCATTGTTGCCCGGGATTGTAATTTTCTTGAGAGAGAGTTTCTCTCTAAGAAAGACAGTGGGAGTAAGGTACTGCTTGAAGAAATTCAAGATGAACAGGATACTACTCAACCTAATGAGGAAGAGCAGCAGGAGGACCTACAAGAAATAGTAGAGCCTGAACCTGTAGTACCTGAAGTTCGAAGATCCGGGAGGATCCGTCACGAACCCGAGAGATATCAAGGATTCCTCGTGACTAACTGTCATGATCTTCTGATCATTGATGGTGATGAACCATCGAACTTCAATCAAGCCATGATGGGCCCGGATTCCTCTAAGTGGCGCAAGGCCACTGATTCCGAAATGGACTCCATGTCGGTCAACCAAGTGTTTTCGTTGGTTGACTTACCCGTTGGTGTAAAAGCCATCGAGTGCAAATGGATCTTCAAGAAGAAGATTGACGTGGATGGAAATGTCCAGATTTACAAAGCCAGGTTGGTGGCAAAAGGTTTCAGACAAGTTCACGGTGTGGACTACGATGAAACCTATTCACCAGTGGCTATGATGAAATCTATTCGGATTCTACTAGCAACTGCAGCTTTTCATGATTATGAAATTTGGCAGATGGACGTGAAAACCGCCTTCCTGAATGGTATTCTGGAAGAGGATGTGTATATGACACAACCTGACGGTTACATAGATCCAAAGAATGCTGGGAAAGTATGCAAGCTTCACAAATCCATTTATGGATTGAAGCAAGCATCGAGGAGCTGGAATCTTCGTTTTGATGAAGCAATCAAGCAATTTGACTTCATCAGAAACGAAGAAGAACAATGCGTGTATAAGAAATCTAGTGGGAGCAAGATTGTATTTCTTATTCTGTATGTCGATGACATATTACTTCTCGGAAACGACGTTCAAATGCTGAAGTCTGTAAAAGACTGGCTTGGAAGTTGTTTTTCCATGAAAGACATGGGTGAAGCCGCATACGTTCTTGGAATTAGGATCTATCGGGATAGACCTAAGAGGCTGATAGGCTTGTGTCAAGACTCATACATTGACAAAGTCCTACAAAGATTCAGCATGAAAGATTCCAAGAAGGGCTTCACGCCAATGGTACATGGCACAACGCTGAGCAAGAAGCAGAGCCCCACGTCGGCTGCTGAGCTCGAGCGCATGAAGAATATTCCTTATGCATCTGCAATAGGATCTGTCATGTATGCCATGATCTGTACTCGTCCTGATGTTGCTTATGCATTGAGCATGACGAGTAGATACCAGTCAAATCCAGGTGAAAACCATTGGATTGCCGTAAAGAACATCTTGAAGTATCTAAGACATACTAAGGATAAGTTCTTAGTGTACGGTGGAAGTGATGTGCTTAAAGTCAGTGGATTCACGGACGCAAGTTTCCAGACAGACACAGATGATTTCTGGTCACAGTCCGGTTATGTCTTTTGTCTGAATGGCGGTGCAGTAAGTTGGAGAAGCTCCAAGCAGGACACCGTTGCTGATTCCACTACAGAAGCTGAATATATCGCCGCCTCGGAAGCAGCGAAGGAAGCTGTTTGGATACGAAAGTTCATTATGGAACTAGGTGTGATACCAGATGCGGCTGAGCCTCTGGCACTGTTTTGTGACAACAATGGTGCTATAGCTCAGGCAAAGGAACCAAGATCACACCAGAAATCCAAGCATGTTCAAAGAAGATATCACTTGATACGTGACATCATTAATAGAAAGGAAGTCAAGATCAGCCGAGTTCCGACAGATGACAATGTCGCTGATCCGTTGACAAAGCCACTCCCAAGGCCTAAGCTCGAGTTCCTGACTGAAGCTGTAGGCATTAGAAACATTGAAATGTAATCTAAATTTGAGTGGGAGTTTTGTGAGCTTTATTTTAGTTATTTGATATGTTCTTGTAAAACATTATTTTATGTTTTAATGAAATTATTATTTCAAGATTATTTTAACTGTGATGAAATAATCGTTCCAAAATGATATAAACCATTTTATAGGTCATCGAAGTAAATGACTTGATCTTGAGTCATCGAAGTCATTTAGCTTGATCATGAGACCCTATATTTGATAGATGTTATATATCATCCCGTCCCCAGTCGAAGGTTGTTGAAATTGGAACATCAACAACCGTGTGAGACTGGATTGGTACGTGACTTATGACAAAGTCTCAGTGTGTCATAGATGCGCGGCATCAAAGTCAGTACATAGGTGTATGTTGGGAACATACGACCGGACAAGACCCGCTTATAAGAACTCTTCAGGATATTTATATCTGTGTCATAAGAGATTCTTACTACGACTATAGAATATAGTCCTTAGACCTGAGTTCACATGCATGTGACTGCACATGGACTGATGTACTTTGATCATTGTCTAACGCTATCATTCTGTGATAGCTATAAGGATCTTGTTTGGGTACATCATGAAATGAGTAGTTTACAGTGATGGAACAAGATGGGATTTGTCCCTCCAATATAAATGGAGTGAATATCTCTAGGCCAATCGGAGATTTGAATACTGGAAAACGCATGGCCATGCTCAAACGGACTTTCCCGAGTCGTTTGGATTGTCAGTATCAAATCAGAGTCCGATAAACAAGATTAGGCTTTATAAGGATGACACCAATCTTGCCTTATGACTAATCGAGATATTGAGACAAAAGGATTATGAATACAGAGATTCCAGTACAAGTGGGAGATTGTTGGAATTGTGTCCAGTAATCTCGGTACTGTCTCTAGAAAGTAAGAGTATGTCAAAGATCAGACATAAGTCATATAATGCTGGGGATCATGATGGCTTGCTAGAGTCCGCTCATGATCTATAAGTCTTGGACTTATTGCCTTTATTATATGATCCCATATGGGTCACACGCCTAAGCTAACAGGAAAATGTGTTGGAACGGCTTAGCAGAAGTACGACAAAAGTGCCAGGCATTTGTCGTACTAAGAGAGAAAGATTAATGGGTCTGATTAAATGGGATTTAATCAGATTGGGCCCAAAAGCCCATTAGGGAAAAGAGAAGGCTTTTAATGACTAAAAGCCAAGTCTTTTCTCCCCAACCCAAAACCCTAGCCGCGGCTCCTCTCTCTCTCTGCGCGCCTCTCTCCTTGTGGTCTAGCAGCCATTTCCTTGTGAAGCGTGTGTGAACCTCTGGAGGATTCATCCCTCGGTGCATCTATCTGATCTCTGACCTGTTCTATTCCTTCCGCTGCAACAAACAGGTAAAAGGTGAGATCATGTTATGTTTCTATTCAAGAGAACCTAGATCTGTATGTTTAGGTTGAGATGAATCTGTGAATTACATCAGGATCAACTAAACGAATCCCAACAATAAGGTGGATCATCAGATGATGGAATTTCTTCCAACTCTTCACCAATGTCTTCCAGCTGCTTAAGCTCTTCAATCTCTTGCTTAATTACTTCTGACACTAAAGGATATAGTCTAATGGATTGTGCATAAATCTCCTGCTGAGTAATCTCAGAGACTCCAGGGAATAAACTATCAAGCTCTAAATCTGCATCAATGCCATCAGAATCCTGCGAGTCTGTCTGTTCACGACCTGCAACGACCGACGCTAAGGGTGCGTCGATCGATGCATCACTGTTTTCACAGTTTCTACCGAGAGATTTTTCCAAAAATCCGAAAATTCAGCCTCTTCTACCAACTCAACTGTGCTTAGGTCAAATCCTTCACCTAGGTGTGATCCATCATCAATGTACACTGACCAAGCCTTAATATGGGTGTCTGCTACTCCTTTTCCTTTAACAGAACTAGAAATCTGACTCACCTGAGTATCCAACTGCTTCACATGAGTGTTCAGAGACTCAAACTTCCCATTGACATCCTCATAGACAACATCCAACTTCTTATTGCAGTCCACATCAATCTTGGTCTGAATTTCCAACAGTTGTTCCATCATTGCCTCCATCTTACTCTCATGAGCAGTGGCTACAGGAGGTGCTTGGTAGGAAGATGATCCATAGGTTCTCTGAGTACCTTGTCCAAAAGGTTTCTGAAAACCACTAGTCTGTCCAAAGCCAGAGGAGTTCTGATTGCCTGTGAAGGCACTCCTCTGTCCTCCATTTAAGAACCTGTTTCCCTGCTGATTACCAAATCTATTACCTTGGAATCCAGATCCTCCTATGTAATTCACATCTTCTTCCTGAGTGTCCTCCTCAGTCTGAATTACCTCAACATCTTGGGCAAAGTGGACAGCTTTCTTACCAGCTAGGAGATTACAAACTGTGTCCATCTTAGATCTAATATCAGCAATCTCCAAATTCTCTACCTTTCCACCAGATTTCTTCTTCCTCTCATCAGTAGTCTTGCAACTGTTGCTGCTCACTAAGTTCTCAATCAACTGCTTAGCTTGTGCAGGAGTCCTGGTGTTAAAATTTCCATTGCTGGAGTTATCCAGCGCAGTCTGATATGGAAGATCTATGCCTCTGAAGAAGATAGCCAGCAATGTGACCTCAGTGAATCCATGGTGCGGACAGTCACACTGGTACTTCTTGAATCGCATCCAGGCAGCTTTTAAAGGCTCCACAGGACCTTGGGAGAATGTCAGAATGTCCTGTATGGACTGATCTGAGCGCGCATCATCGTAGAAGTGTCTCAGAAACTCACTATTCAGGGCATCCCAAGTAGTAAACTGCCCAGGTGGCAGTTGCTTTAACCATGCAGCAGCGTCTCCAGCGAGACTGTGTGGAAAGAGCTTGAGAAACAGATAATCCCGGCAGACTCCATCATACTTCATGCCAGTGATTATATCCTCAAACTGATCGATGTGATCCATAGGCTGCTCCGATGGGTGGCCATGGAAAGCATTCTGTCTCATCAGCGAGTAGTAGATGGTTTTGATCTCAAAATCGTTCCTCTCAAAACCAGGAGGTACAAGAGCTGACCGGTTGGCATGAAACTCATCCGGTCTGTTGTAGTCAGCTAATGTCCTCTCATGGACAACCATCTGTCTACCTTGGGCCTGTTCTTGGCCTTGCGCCTGCAGCTGTGGTTCAGGTTCCTCAACATCAGGGATCACACGTCCCTCAGCATCAATCCTCTGCCCAGCAGCATTGTGCGGATTGTTATCTCGGTCCCTCAGGATACCGTTAGCATCTTGTATCAGGATCAAACGTTCACGTACCATCCTTGCTCTTCTTTCTCTTCTGTTGGTCCTCTCTAGTCGTCCAAGTTCTTCATGTCCGAGATTAACGAGGTTCAAGTTCTGATTACTTCTAGTTTCACGCGTCTGCATAAACTGTCTGTAATCGTCAAGCAACGATCGATGCTAGCAGTGCAACAATCGATTCAATCTCAGAATCGCCTAGTGACGATCGACACAAAGGTGCAACGATCGATGCTAGGCGAATGTCGTACCTGCGACAGAAAGAAAACAAAGAAAAAATCAGTAAACAAAAATAAAAATAAAAATCCTAGTAAAAACCCTAAGTTCGAAGCTATCGAAGACTCTAAGAGTCCCCGGCAACGGCGCCAAAAACTTGATAGGGGTCGAGTTTTAATCCCTATTCTAACTGCAAGTGCACAGTGATGTAGTTGTAGTACTTATGGTATCGAATCCACAAGGACTCTGGTCACACGATAGATTATAAGTAATTCAGATTTAAGCTAAGCGAAGAAATATTGGAAAACGGTAAACAAAATAGCAAGTAAAGAAATCAAACGAGGGGGTTGTAAGCAATTAACGAAGGCGCCAGGTTTCAGGAGTTCTCAGGATATCAGGAATTCAGATAATCAAACAATCAAGATTCAATCTATAGCGTTCTTGAACTAGAATCACGACGGTAAAACTAACTAGCTGTCGCTGCGATAATTATCTATGTCTAACAACCTAGCAGACCAAATTCCTTTGCAAATCCTAGAGTTCTAAACATGCATTAATTCCAAGTTCGTTCGTTCACAATTTCTCTAAACCAAATTCCTTTGCGGATAGACAAATTGCTCACCTAAATCAGATCTAGTTAAATAAACCAACAGTCGTTGCGTAAATCAACCTAGAATCAGTAATCTAAATGGCCAGTTCAGATCAAGCATTAAGAACAGATCAAATGAAGAAATAGATGATGAATCTAATAAATTAGTTAATCTAACATTCCTTCAAATCCCTAATGAGAATCCCTAACCTAACGAGGGATCTACTCAGACATAGCAATCATAACAGAAAACATAGTCAAAATAGATATCATAAATAATCAAGAGAATAAGAACAGGGGTTCGAAATCAAGTCTCTTTCGAGAACAAAACCAGCCCCTAAAACTCTCTCTGAAAATAAAACTTAGTTCTGAAAGCGTCCTCTAACAAGTGGCTGTAAAACCTAATTATAAAGCTAAATCACGTTTTGGGCTTCTGTGTAAATATCTGGAACTTCTGGGCACAACTGCAATTTCATTATTCTTCATTAAACCGCCGAGTTTGGCCCATCTCGCATATGCAACGATCGACGCCAAAGGTGTGTCGATCGATGCATTCCTCAAATGTCAACAGAGAACTCTATCTCTCGGCCAAACACTCCAAAAAGCTCCAGAAAGTGCCATAATCACCAAATCTACTCCAAATGTGCTTGTACCTAATAAATACCTGAAAAGACTCTAAAACATAGTAAAGGACTCGATAAATAAGATATATACCATGGTTAAAAGCCCTAAAATCCATGATATATCAATTATGCAAAATAGAATACTTGAATTACTAAAGATTCGGTTCTAGTACAATGAAGTGTTTGCTAATAAGCTATTACATTCTTTAAACTAGACCAGAAACCCAACATAATATAAAACCACCACCCTTCCTTCCCGCCTGCCTTTGTCCTACGGTATTAGCCACTTTTATCATGTTCATTTCTTGTGTTAAGTCAAAGAGAGCATAAGTGATACGATCAGGTTTTAATCCCTAGATCTACACTGCAAGTGCACAGACGTGAACCAATAGTATATAGGGTATCGAATCCACAGAGACTCTAGATTCTTGCGATAGATTATAGAATGGCAGGTTAAGCTAGGTAAAACAGTAGAAAGCAGTAAATCAGAAAGCAGAAAGTAAATAAAGGGGTTTGTAAGCAATCAGACGAAGCGTCAGGTCAAGGGAGTTCTCAAGAAATCAGGAACACATGCTAATCAATCAATCAGGATCTAATTAAGAACTTTTATAGAACTAGAATCACAGAATTATAACAGACCAACTTTCTTTGCGAATATTATCTATGTCTAACAACCTAGCAAGCCAACTTTCGTTGCGAATCCTAGAGTTCTAAACAAGCATTAATCTCAGGTTCTATCGTTCACAATTCTCCTAAGCCAAATTTCTTTGCGAATAGTCAAATTGCTCATCTAGGTTCTTTCTAGTTAATTAATCAACTTTCGTTGCAGAAACCAACCTAACATCAATAATCTAAGTGGCCAATTCAGATCAAGCAATAAGAACAACCCTAGATGAAGAACTAACAGATATGAATCCCTACAGATTGATCAACCTAAAATTCAATGAAATCCCCTGTGAGAATCCCTAAACCTAACTGGTAAACTACTCAGACATGATCATCGAAACAGAAGGCATCATGAATAGAAATATCATAAAAGAGAAACAAAGAATATGAGTTCCAAATCTCTCTCTCTCTGAATAAAAATAAAACTTAAGTCTGAAAGCGTAGCCTAAACAATGGCTTAAAACCCCTAATATAATGATCTAAAGTCGGCCGAGACTTCTTTGTAATTATGAAAAACTTCTGGGCCAAAGTGCAAATTCTAAAACTCTTCATTAACCGCCGAGAATTGTCTGTGTCGACCTTGTGTCGATCGATGCACATGTTGTGTCGATCGACACAGGTCAATGAAATTGATAGTGAACTCTTCCTCTCGGGTTAAATCTCCAAAATGCTCCAGAATGCGCCATAATGTCCAAATCCGCTCCAAACGTGTCTAGACCTGAAAACATAGATAAAAGAACTCCAAAGGACTCAAAAAGACTCGATAAGAAGACATATACCATGGTTACAAGTCCTAAAAACCATGATATATCAATAAGCAATGCAAGTTTCCTAGTGAGTACATTAAGCCGCTCACTGAGCCAAGTAAAAAATACGTAACAAGCAATCAGTTCATTTAATCGGTTACAAGACAGAATCCGACAAGCCTAATCATCCAAGTTATCTGGATCGATCATCAAGCTGAATAGCAGAATATTGAATAGAGTCAGGCTATCTAAATTAAAGAAACACAGCAAGGAAACAAACCAGACTTATAGATCGGTCTAGAACACTCACCTTAATCTTTCGATCCGGTTGTTAAGATTGATTTCTGACACATCTTGCACTCGATCCTTCAGAACGGTCAATATCCGGTGAAACTCACGGCCAATTCTCCCTTCTTCTCAGCCTGAGCTGTTAATCTCTCTTTCGAGTTCTTCCTGAACTTTCTTTCTTTTCTGTGTGTGAAAAGGTGACAGAAACTCGCCTAAGGGCGATTTAATGAGCGGTTGGCCAATTTTCGTCAGCCAAAACCGTCCAAACCGTTCCTGCCTCATTCTGATTGGCCAATCTCAAAACGAAATGTTTCCCCGCGGTCTAACTCATAAGATGCGTGGATTATTTGTCTGACTTTTTCCACTCAATTGCCTTAGCCAAAGTCTACGCTTTCGGCGATAACCGTTCCCGCCAAAACCAAATATGCGATTTTCCCCTTAAACTAAGCTTAAGCCGACACATCCAACCGTCTTGTCTGAATCCCGACCAATCACTGTATGTAAAAAACAATAGCTGACTAAACTGAATACTTGCCAGCTAGTCCGAGAAATCCGTCATGACTGATTTTAGCTAGGAAATGACCTTAACCAACTTATCTAACTAAGTAAAACTTAATCATTCGATCTTTCCATTTATTTTGGCTAAGTCTTCTTCGAACATTCGGATTCCCATCAGCCCAAGTGATAACATGAATTTATCTAATTCCTCGAGGTATCAATTCCCCTTACTTATCGTGTAGTAAGAGGTATCGAACCTTTTTGGGACTGAATAAGACCAATATGAATACACCGAACCAAATTAGCCAAGTCAACCAATTGCAAGATTCAAATTCTAAGATTCTAAAGGTTCTAATAACAAAGACAAAGTAGACAAATGCAAACAAGAGAACTAAACAGCCAATAAACAGAGATGACTAGAAATCAATGATAAGAATAAGGTCTATGAGCAAGGTCAATGGACTAGGAGACTCAGCATGATCTCGGGATGCTAATCAAGCCTCAAACAAGCTAACCTCCTAGAAAGAACACAATAAGTTGATTAGCCTAATCTCTTAGAGCTAATCTCTTCACTCAATCCTAATCCAAGAACAAACTCTCATTTGTGAAATGGGATCAAGCAAGCATTCAATCAAGTTCTAAACAGCCAATAATCACTCTAGACATTCATTCCCATGAGCTAGAATGTGAAAATCCTATCTAAGCCATAACTGGAATTTCATCAAACACTTGGTGAGCATGAAATCCTAAACATCCTAGTTTAACTTGATCAAGGTCAAATAGGCATTAAGCACACATAGATAGAAGAGATTTAAGAAAGATTAAACACTAGACACCCCTTAATCATCCCTAATCACACTAATCCTACCTAACCCATAAACCCTATGGGAAACTACTCACTAATCATCATTTGATCAACAAAATCTATAGAGATAGTGTAAATCATTGAGGATTAAAGAAAGAAGAAAGATTGAAACTAGAAATCTCAAAAGAAGTACTTAGATTAGCAAAAGATTAAACTTGTTCTTACAAAAGGTTTAGAAATCAAAAACAAGCTTAAGAGAGACAACAAAAATCAGGTTTTTGGCTTAAATAGTAAACGGGTGCGAACCGGGTCAACCCGGAACAAACCGGGTATTGACCCGGATCCAATCTGAAAATCAGGGAATCGTATCGGTTTGCTGACCGATATCATGGCCGATATTGGATCTTCTGGGTTTCTGTATCGGCTTGGTTGGCCGATATCCAAGCCGATATGGACTCTCGGTTTTTCTGCCTACGATGCGTATCGGCTTGTCTTGGCCGATATCCTAACCGGTACGCTTTTGTTCTGGGGAGAGTATCGGCCTGTCTGCCCAAAATGAGGGCCGATATCGTTTCTTCGAAAGCTCGTATCGGCCCGCCTGGCCGATATCCTAGCCGGTACAAACTCTCGGATTAAAATCTGCATTTCTGTATCGGCCCTCCTGGCCGATATTGACACCGGTATGGACTTGGCGAAGGTTTGTATCGGCCCACCTGGCCGATACTGAGACCGATATTGCTCCATGTTGCTCCTCCTTGGTTCTTTGAGCTCTAGACTCCTCTCCCAAGCTCACCTTAGCTCCATGCACTCCAAATCACCTGAAAAATCATAAGGAAACACTCCACAAGCAACCTAGAGAGCTAAATCCTAGCCTAAATGCCTAGAAACTCTAAATGCTCACAAGATAAAGGAAAAAGAAGCTAAAAGAGACTAAGGAGGACTAAAACATGAACTAAACATCATCCTAATATGCCATGAAATACAAGTATATCAATTCCCCCAAACTTGAACCTTGCTTGTCCACAAGCAAGCATAAGACAAACAATCCATTTGGGAGAAAGGTTTGAATGTGGGAACTCATATCCAAAGGCTCAATCAAGCTTCAACAAGTTTCAAGTCTATACAACCAAAGTGCAACCGAGAAAAGCCTACTCCAAGGATATAGCCATACTCATCGAGAAAAAACTTCTAGCTTAACCTTCAACCTACACAAGCATTCAAATCCACTAGCTCCTTGACATTCATTAGATTTTTCAAGTGAATCCTTATTCAAAGCAATGTGATCAAACTCATTTGGTTTAAGGGACAAGGTCTTGAGACAAAAATGGTCTCAACTGAAAGAAAGGCTTCTCCACAATCATGTAGGTTCTCTCGGAGGAAATGTGAACAAGCTATAGTAAAATGCTAAGAGTTAGAGGCAATTGGTACATACTAGGATAGATTCCCATCTACCCATACCCCAAGAACTTCAACTCCTAGTCTAAACCCTCCTAAATGAGTTCTACCCTTTTTCAAGGCTATTGATGCCTTTTCTTTCTTTCACAATACAAAACTTCCCAAGAACCCCAAAGGATCACTCAAAACACTTTGAAAACATTGGTAACTTTACTCTTTTCAACTTAGCTCAAAACTCTTCTTTCTTTTCTTTGGTCTCTTCTTTCACAAACTTTCTTTTCTTTTTGGTGAGCCAATTGGCTTCTTTTCCTTTCAAAACATTGAGACACTTTTATTCTTTTTCAAAACACTTAAGAGCTTTTCATTCTTTGTTACCAAACCACTTTGATCCCATTCAAACTTCTTTCTTTTCTTTACCCTCTTTTTCCTTTCCCAAATTTTCCCCTAAACTTAAACTCTAGCCTATTGCAAAGCCAAAGATGAAGAGCTTGCATCTATAATGGAAATTTCTCCTAGTCGCCTCATACTCAACACTTTTTACCGAGCTTGTTCCAAATAGGCCTACCACTCAAGATAGTGTTTGGGGTTTGAAATAAGGGTGGTGAAAGGTATGGAAATCTATTTGAGCATGTATAGAGGGGTAGAAAGGATAAGCTTGCTCAAATATTTTGGGGGTACCCATGAGTTTATCACACAAAGCATGAACAAGGATAATTAGATCATTCAATTAAAGTTCTCACTTAGATGGAGCTAGCTTCAAATCACACAAGTTTCAGCATCAAATCAAGTTTCAAAGCAAGTTATCCAAGTATGGTTCGTTCTAGCTTTCAATGCGATTCTCGAGTTACAACTTTAGTGTGATCTATCTAGCATTAAGCTAGCTTATGAAACAAGTTTAACCCAATTGAACCTTACAAGGAAATCAAATAATTGTTCCCTATGCATGAATCCTATACTACTAACTAGACTCGATCCTACATGCTTCTTTTTGTGAAAATTTTTGAAAATTTTCAATTTTTTTTGGGTTTTTTCTATGCCTTAAGGATGCATGAGACTCAAAAATGATAAGAACGAAAATAAGAACAAAGAACACAAGATTAGCGACTAGCCTCTCCCCCAAACTTACTTCACACCGTCTCGGTGTGAAAGCAAACTAGAGAGAGAGACTTAAAAGAAAGAAAAAGAAAGTCTAAAATGCAAGTATTTACAAAATGGTGCTGGAGTGGTACCTCAGAATTGTGGAGACTCGGCAGATGGTTCCCGAGTTGGTGGTGGGGAGTGATTGCGGTAGCCCGCGGTTTTGTTTCTGCCGCTGGAGGAATCGCAGTTCAGTTGCCATTTTTCCGAAAATTTTCGACCAAACTTGTTTCTAACCTTGCCTTGACTGACTTTGACCTATGAAGCACTTAAGAACCTGAAAGCACTCAAACAAAGCATTAAAAATGACAAGATAAAGGAATATTTACAAGGATAAACATGGGAATGTCTCCCATGTGCGCTTTTGTTTAGAGTCGTTAAGCTCGACTTTTGCAAACCGGTTTTTAGGTGATTGAAGAGGATGACCTGCCCTCGAGACTGATGGTCAGGACCTGAGAGGTTAGCTTACTGAGATTGACTGAATCACCTTGAAACCTTGGACTGATTGAAGCTTTAGCACTTGCAAATGGTCTGGATTTTCCATTAGACTTGAGCTTGTACTCAATATAGTTACCCTTCAGACCCAACGGATGCAAGCTGATACAGTTGAGAGATGATGGAGTTTCAAAAGGCATTAGAGCTTGCATCTTGTCCTTATGTCCTTTTTCAGCTCTCTTAACTCCATCCAATACATTGGTTAGAGCATTTCCATTATGCTCATCAAACAAAGATTGTAGACTCTCACTATCCTTGATCTCCTTTTCATACTCTTGAGCCTTTAGGGGATTGTTGACAACCTTATCCTTTCCAGCCTTTACAACCTTTGGAGACATCCTTGTCACCATATCCACAACCTTCTCTTTTGGAGCTTTTTCCTCATCGATGCTCAGCTTCTTCAAAGAGATAGATCCAACATACTCAGTCCTATTGGGTATAGGAGGAGTTCCACCAGCTCTACCCACCTTCTCCATTTGAGCACGTCCCATGTGCTCACTCAATGATCCATAAGGAGTGGGTTTATGCCAAATTTGCTTCCCTACATTTGCAAAGAGCCTTGCCTCCTCTAACACATCATCCTCATTTGGAGATAGGATGACACCACAAGTGTGGAGAGTTGTGCTCCTAAAAGGATAGAAAACCTTGTTGTCAACATTATTCAGCACAGCACATTTCTTTTTGAAGTCCATAGAAGCTCCAGTGGTATGGAGGAAAGAAGTACCAAGTAAGAGAGGTAGTTGGGTACTCTTCTTCATCTTCATGACAATGAAGTCAGTTGGGATTGTGCACTCACCAATCTTCAGTGGATAGTCCTTGATCAATCCCATTGGAGTTTTTGAGTAAGAGTCTCCAAATGTAATAGAAGATGGGTATCTTTCCATGCTCTTAATCCCAAGAGTTTCCACCATTTCAAGAGATATCACACTCACAGTAGAGCCGGAGTCACACAATGCATCATGAATCTCCAAGTCTCCCAAAGTACAACTGATGGTAAATTTACTCGGATTGCCAAGCTTTGGGAGTACCCGTGGTGTTGTTTGGACAATAGACACAATATCTTCAGCAGGAGTTTTAGTTGCACTTATCTTCTTAGCTGGTGCAATATAGGGAGGCTTAACTACAGTGGCCTTCATCTCCTTGAGAAGCATAGGTACTGCATGTGTGATTTCATAACAATAGAGAAGTGCTTCAATCTCATCAACCTCTCTTTCATGGTCTGGTTTCTCATGATCAACAGTAGAGAAGATTGCATTACAGTACTCTTTCGGGTTCTTCTCCGGGTTTCCGGGCAAGGTACCGGTGGGTCTAGAAGTGGAAGCGTGTGTGTTTTCAACATTGATCAAACGAGAAGTCAAATGCTGCAGCTCATTCTTTAAGTTCTTCACTTCCAATGCCCCACTTGCTTGCCCTTGGATGAGTTGTTGCATCATTACCTTTAACTCATTATCTAAACCCGAAGAAGAAGAGGTTTGTGACTGTTGTGGAGCAAACCCGGGTGGGTTGTATTGGGGTTTAGGGGCATAGTGTTGCTGTCCTTGAAACTGAGGTGTAGTACCGTACCCTTGCTGAGTAGTATAAGGGACAAAAGGCTTTTGTTGCTGAGGTTGTGTGAAGCCTTGTTGCCCTTGTTGTTGAGTTTGAGCTTGTGGTTGAGCTTGAGGATAAACTTGATCTTGTGGGTTGGCAACATTGGTGTTTCTGTAAGAGAAGTTGGGGTGATTCCTGTAGTTTGGGTTGAAACCCCTGTTGAAACCTCCTTGGCCAGCAATGAAATTGATCTCTTCTTGGGTCATATCTCCTTCAAGACTGAATAGGACTGGTTGGGAATCATCATAGTTCTCCACAAAGCTTATTTGCTTTTGGTTGGATGAAATCATCTTGTCTATCTTGTCATTTAGCGACTTGATTTCCTTCTCGTACTTCTCATCCGAAGAAGATGATCCTCTAGTAGTCCGCTCATAGTCCTCATTGTAGTTCCCATCACTTGTAGCAAGGTTTTCAATCAATTCCATAGCCTCATCAACTCCCTTGCTTAGGAAGTGTCCATTACTACAAGAATCAAGCATTGCCCTCATCCTAGGGAGCACTCCTCGGTAGAGGTTACTGAGTAGTGTCTCCTTATTGAACCTTTCCCAAGCTTCAGCGAAGGTCTCGTTGTTGCGTTGCACAAACCCAGATAACTCATTGCGAAAGCGGGCAGTTCTTGTAGGTGAGAAAAATTTCTTTAAGAAAGCTTTCTTAAGGTCTGCCCATGTAGTGATAGACCCCGGAGGGATAGTGCTTTCCCAATCTTTGGCTCTATCCGCCAAGGAGAAAAAGAAGAGGCGCATCTTGAGACCCTCATCAGTCACGCCATTGAGCCTAGTTGTGGCACAGATTTTATCGAAGGTATCCAAGTGTTGCAATGGGTCTTCTGAGGCAAGTCCATGGAATTGGTTGTTCTGCACCATATTCATCACCATGGCCCTGATTTCAAAATTGTTGTTGTTCACTGGTGGTGGAATGATGCCCCTTCGATTAGCATTAGTGTCTGGTGTATCGCCATCTCCAATGGCCCTGAAAGGTCTCTCACGATGAACCGAGATCCTGTTTCCCTGTCCATCTCTAGCATCCTCATCCTGTTGATGCTGCTCTTGATGGCCCTGTTGGCCCTGTTGGTCCTGGTGACCCTCTAGATCCATAACTGGCTGCTCTTGAGGCTCAAACAGAGGCTGAAGTACTTCTTCCTGTTCCAACCCGAGTCTCTCTAAGTGAACAACTCTTTCCAATGCTCTGCGTTCCTTTGCTAGTCTTCTCTCGTGTGCTTTGATATCCTCTACTCGTGCAACAAGGTTTGTAGGGCCTCTGCTACGCAAGTTCATGCACCTGACATCAAAGAGAGAGGAAGAGGCAAAGTTAGTAACCAAAACTTGATCTAAATAGGAAAGGAAATCGAATTGATCTATCCAAGTTCCCAAAATGGCAACGACGCCAAATTGATAACATGAATTTATCTAATCCCCGAGGTATCAATTCCTCAAGCTGATCGTGTAGCTATGAGGCATCGAACCAATTGGGAGTGGATAAAGACCAAATAGAATGCACCTATCCTTAGAAGCCAAGCAAATTCAAGTTCAAATTGAGATCCTAATAGTTCTAAGCACAATTAACAATGACAAAGTAAACTAAACAAGCAAGATATCACTAATCAAGATAAAACAAAGATAATCAAATAAAGAAGACAAGGCTTATGGGCTAAGGTCAATGACTAGAACCATCTAGAGCTAACAAGGATGTCTAAAAAATCAATCAAAGAAGCAATTCTCAAGCTAGGAACAATAACATTTGACTAATCCAATTTCTTGGTACTAATCACTTTCCCTAATCACATTTCAAGATCAAATTCTCATTTGTGAAATAAGATAAGGCAAGCATTAACAATCAAGTTCCATAAGCTAATAATCATTCTAAACATTCATTCCCATGAGCTAGAATATGAAAATCCCCTAAAAGATCATAGCTTGCATTTCATCAAACACTTGGTGTGCAATAAAAGCCAAAGGATCTAGATTAACTTGATCATGGATAACCTAGCATTAAGAACATCTAGAAGGGTGAGATCAATCATAAATAAGCTTTAAACATCCTTAATTCACTCTAAATAGCCCTAATCTACCTAACCCATAATCCTTGAAGAAGACTACTCACAAATCATGTTTAGCCCAACAAAATCCATGAGAGAGATGTTAAGCATGATGATTTGTGAAGGATTAAAGAAAAGAGATGAAGAATCAAAGCAAAACAACTCTAGATTAAGGAAAGATTAAAACTTTGTCTTACAAGTACTTAGAATAAAAACAAGCTTAAGATTCTCTAAAAGTTAGGTTTTTAGCCTTAAATAGTAGAAAGGGGCGAACCGGGTCAACCCGGAACAAACCGGGTATTGACCCGGATCCATGGGTCAAATCTGGTCAAAGCAGAAAAGTCAAAGAGGGATTCGTCGCCAGCGGTTTCGATATAACCGCTGGCCCAACCGCTGTGGACGCGGAAAATCACGGCGTAAAAATGTTCGACGGACCTGGCCCTCCTCCGCGGTTATGACTCGGCCGCTGGCGCGACCGCTGTGGACTCGGCTCTTTTGCTCAAGACTCGTCGACGGATCGGATGATGGCTCCAGCGGTTATGTCTTCGCCGCTGGTTGATGTTGGAATTATGTCCAGTAATCTCTGTAGTGTCTCTAGAACGTAAGAGTATGTCAATGATCAGACATAAGTCATATAATACTGGGGGTCATGATGGCTTGCTAGAGTCCGCTCATGATCTATAAGTCTTGGACTTATTGCCTTTATTATATGATCCCATATGGGTCACACGCCTAAGCTAACGGGAAAATACGAAGGAACGGTTTAGCAGAAGTACGGTAAAAGTGCTAGGCATTTACTGTACTTAGAGAGCATAAAGGGCCTGATTAAATCCATGGGATTTAATCAGAACTGAGAATTGGGCCCAAAAGCCCATGAGAACTAAAGGGAGTTTTAATGAATAAAACTTGACCTAAAGCTCTCCAATTCATCTCAGTCTCTGCGCCTCCCTTAGCCTCTCTCTGCGCCTCCTCTCTGTCTGGTCTAGCAGCCAATTCCCGAGCGTGCGTGTGTGAGCCTTTGGAGGATCCATCCCTTGGTGGTTCTGCTGATCTCTGACTATTACCTCCCATTCCGCTGCACAAAAAGGTAACAGGTGAGATCAATTAAGTTTCTAAATAAGAGAACCTAGATCTGCATGTTTAGTAGTATGAATCAATTGAGAATTGAATCAGGAGACACTAAACGATCCAACAGTGGTATCAGAGCCATTGGTTCTGTGGTTTTTCTTGTTTAGAATCTTGTTTAGGATTGTTTAAGAAGTGTTTTTGAATCAATCTACTGATAAGAGAAAAACACTCAAGAAACAATGAATTAAAAACCTAAACTAATGAAAATCGCATGACCAAACTATATGATTTGGTATGCGTCGGCCGAGTGATGATCCGATCGACCAAGCCGATCGCATGTATCGATCACGGATCGATGGCGTGGATCGCGTTGCCTGGTCGGATCGATCGACCGTGAGGCGCGAGCATCGCATGGATCCGCTAGGCAGATCGCATGGATCGCGTGCGTCTCGGCCAGCGTCGTCCCGCTCTCGTCCCGCGCTGTCCCGGTCGCTCGGCGATCGCGTGAAGCCAACGACCCGAGCTCGACGATCACGGTCCCGTCCCGAGCGATAGTCCCGTCCCGTCCAGCAGCCTGTCCCGATCGTCCCGTTCGTGAGGCTTGCGGCTGTCATGATCGTGTGAAGCTCACGGCTAGGTCGTGATTGGTTCACATGATCAATCGGTTCGGTTCGGTTTAAGGCTCGGTTTAAAATTTTAATTAAAATCAAAACGTCGCGGTTTAATAAACAGATTTAATAATTTTATTAAGTTCTGGTTAAACCGGGATAAGAAATCCAAAGTCGAAAAATTGGATTTTGTGCCTAAACCAGTGATTTTCTAATTTGATTTGGTTGGACCAAATAAATTGAGAAAGTCCGGTTTAGTAAATAACCGGTTGACAATTGTGGTCATCGTAGTAATTAATTTTGGTTAAGACCAATTTTAATGAACCAGACCGGTTATGTCATTTAATTGGGCAATTGGGTTATGTCTTGGACATGAACCAATTCTTGGGCCTCGGGCCAAGAAGTTAAAACAATTGGGCCAATTATTTGAGTCTTTTCTTCAGAATTAATTTAAAATTTATTTTATATAATTATAAAATCGTTTTTTAAATTAATAAGTTTCCGAAATTTTGAAATTAGAAAGTTTCTTAAATTAGAAGTTTCTAGATTTGCATGTTTTGGATTTTAGGAAATTTCCATTTTTAGAAAGTTTCCAAGTTTAGGAAGTTTCCAATTTTAGAAAGTTTCCAAAATTAGTAGGTTTCCCAAAAAGGAAAGTTTCCCAAAATAGTAATCTTCTATTTTGGGATGAATTTTTAATAAACCTACAAACCTCAAATAATATCAAGCGTTGGATGTCTTGTCCAGTCTATGTCAACTGTCGAAGCCCATTCAATTGTATTCATGGCCTTACAGTGTGAGGGTGTCTACTTTTGCGTGGATAAGACGGTTTGTGATTCATAAATGTCATTGGGAGTCCCAGACATTAATGATTACATGACTGTATAGTCTGGTTTTCTTGACTAGGCCATCGGGAGTCCCGGGCCTTGAGACATCAGAGTGGATTGGGCCTCGGGCCCAGATTCACAACCAAGAGTTATATCACGGATATAATTAGCCGACATAGGGCTTACCGATATAAGCTAAGGTTGGGTGATGGCCAGTGGCCCACTTTGATCTTAGTTATATGTGGATCTTGGAATCATTATATTCTATTGAGGGTAACTTATGTTATTGAATATAATGCGTGATTAATCATATTAAGTATAATACAAGATTAATCATATTAAACATATTAACTAATAACCTTTTTATCTATATATTTCAGCTATGACTACTACAAGCACACAAAACACATTCTCAATCCGGTCTGTTCTCGAGAAGGAGAAGCTGACTGGAACGAACTTCCTGACGTGGTCAAGGAACTTGAGGCTGGTCCTCAAGCAGGAGAAGAAGGATTATGTCCTTCGTGATCCCTTCCCCGAGAGGCCTCCTAACAATGCCGCCAGGACTCTGCATAATGCTTGGGAAAAGCATTCGTCAGATGAAAATGATGTCTATTGCCTGATGTTGGCGACAATGACTGCTGAGCTGCAAATGCAGTTCGAGAGTGTGTTGTCACCCATCGAGATAATGGCAAGCCTGAAATCGCTTTTTCAGGAGCAAGCAAGGACTGAGAGGTTTCAGACGGTTAAGAACCTCTTAGACTGTAAGTTGGCTGCAAATGCGGCAGTGAGTCCTCATGTCTTGAAGATGATGGGTTATCTCGATCATCTTCAGAAACTCGACTGCCCTATCAGCCAGGAACTTGCCTGCGACATCGTTCTGCAGTCTTTACCTGCAAGCTATGATCAGTTCATTCTGAACTTTAATATGCATGGCTTGAGTAAGACATTGCCTGAGCTTCACGGAATGCTCAAGACTGCAGAGCCCAACTTGAGGAAAACCGCCAAGGACCCCAATGTGCTTATGGTGCAAAAGGGCAAGGGGTTTAAGAAATCCTCTGCTAAGGATAAGGGAAAGGCTAAGGCTGTCCAAGTCTCGGACAAGGACACGCCAAAGCCCAAGCCCAAGTCTAAGGCTGGGCCTACTGACATCTGCAGGTTCTGTAAAGAACCAGGGCATTGGAGGAGAGAATGTAAGAAATTCCAAGAAGGTCTAAAGGAATTAAAGAAGAAGACTCTCGAGACTTCTTCATCAGGTATTTTTGTTATAGAAGTAAATACAACTACTTCTGATAATACCTCATGGGTTATGGATACTGGTTGTGGGGCTCATATTTGTACTAATATGCAGGCACTCAGCAACAGTAGGAGGCTGAAGCAAGGACAAGTGGAGCTGCGAGTTGGGAATGGAGCGAAAGTTCCTGCACTAGCTGTAGGCACATACTTGTTGTCTTTACCTTCGGGATTGATTTTAGAACTCAATAATTGTTATTTTGTACCTGCGATAAGCAGAAATATTATTTCAATTTCTTTGTTGGATTTGGAAGGTTATGATTTTTCAGTTAAGAATAAATTATGTTCCTTCAATCGCAACAATTTGTTCTATGGTTGTGCCCCTCTTACGAATGGGCTTTACATACTTGATCAATCCGCGCCAATTTATAACATTGATACCAAACGGTTAAAACCTAATGAGGAGAACCGAACGTTTCTATGGCATTGTCGTTTAGGGCACATCAGCGAGAAACGCATCAAGAGGCTCCATTCGAATGGACTTCTTGGCTCATTTGACTTTGAGTCATGTGAGAAATGCGAATCCTGCATGATGGGCAAAATGACACGGGCCCCCTTTAATAAACCTAACGAGAGGGCCAGTGACTTATTGGGCCTGATACACACAGATGTGTGTGGCCCAATGTCCACAAATGCAAGAGGAAACTATCAGTACTTCATTACCTTCACTGATGATTTCAGTAGGTATGGATATGTTTATTTAATGAAACATAAGTCTGAATCTTTTGAGAAGTTCAGAGAATTCCAAAATGAAGTACATAACCAACTTGGCAAAAGCATTAAGGCTCTTCGGTCCGACCGAGGAGGAGAATACTTAAGCCAAGAATTCAGTGATCATCTAAAAGAGTGTGGGATCGTATCCCAACTCACTCCTCCCGGAACACCTCAATGGAATGGTGTGTCTGAGAGGAGAAATCGGACCTTATTGGATATGGTTCGATCTATGATGAGTCACACAGACCTTCCAATATCCCTTTGGGGATATGCTCTGCTAACAGCAGTGTTCACTCTAAATAGAGCGCCATCGAAAGCAGTAGCAAAGACACCATATGAATTATGGACTGGAGTAGCTCCAGTGCTGTCTTATCTTAGAATTTGGGGTTTTGAAGCATATGTCAAGAGATTAATCTCAGACAAGCTTACACCAAAGTCTGATAAATGCTACTTCATTGGTTATCCGAAGGAAACCAAGGCTTATTACTTCTATCTACGTTCCGAGAACAAGATCTTTGTTGCCCGGGATTGTAACTTTCTTGAGAGGGAGTTTCTCTCTAAGAAAGACAGTGGGAGAAAGGTACTGCTTGAAGAAATTCAAGATGAACAGGATACTGCTCAACCAAATGAGGAAGAGCAGCAGGAGGACCTACAAGAAATTGTAGAGCCTGAACCTGTAGTACCTGAAGTTCGAAGATCCGGGAGGATCCGTCACGAACCCGAGAGATATCAAGGATTCCTCGTGACTAACTGTCATGATCTTTTGATCATTGATGGTGATGAACCATCGAACTTCAATCAAGCCATGATGGGCCTAGATTCCTCTAAGTGGCGTAAGGCCACTGATTCCGAAATGGACTCCATGTCGGTCAACCAAGTGTTTTCGTTGGTTGACTTACCCGCTGGTGTAAAAGCCATCGAGTGCAAATGGATCTTCAAGAAGAAGATTGACGTGGATGGAAATGTCCAGATTTATAAAGCCAGGTTGGTGGCAAAAGGTTTCAGACAAGTTCACGGTGTGGATTACGATGAAACCTATTCCCCAGTGGCTATGATGAAATCTATTCGGATTCTACTAGCAACTGCAGCTTTTCATGATTATGAAATTTGGCAGATGGACGTAAGAACCGCCTTCCTGAATGGAATTCTGGAAGAGGATGTGTATATGACACAACCTGACGGTTACATAGATCCAAAGAATGCTGGGAAAGTATGCAAGCTTCATAAATCCATTTATGGATTGAAGCAAGCATCGAGGAGCTGGAATCTTCGTTTTGATGAAGCGATCAAGCAATTTGACTTCATCAGAAACGAAGAGGAACAATGCGTGTATAAGAAAACTAGTGGGAGCAAGATAGTATTTCTTATTCTGTATGTCGATGACATACTGCTTCTCGGAAACGACATTCCAATGCTAAAGTCGGTAAAGGACTGGCTTGGAAGTTGTTTTTCCATGAAAGACATGGGTGAAGCCGCATACGTTCTTGGAATCAGGATCTACCGGGATAGATCTAGAAGGCTGATAGGCTTGTGTCAAGATTCATACATTGACAAAGTCCTACAAAGATTCAGCATGAAAGATTCCAAGAAGGGCTTCACGCCAATGGTACATGGCACAACGCTAAGCAAGAAGCAGAGCCCTACGACGGCTGCTGAGCTTGAGCGCATGAAGAATATTCTTTATGCATCTGCAATAGGATCTGTCATGTATGCCATGATCTGTACTCGTCCTGATGTTGCTTATGCATTGAGCATGACGAGTAGATACCAGTCAAATCCAGGTGAAAACCATTGGATTGCCGTCAAGAATATCCTGAAGTATCTAAGACATACTAAGGATAAGTTCTTGGTATACGGTGGAAGTGATGTGCTTAAAGTCAGTGGATTCACGGACGCAAGTTTCCAGACAGACCAAGATGATTTCCGGTCACAGTCCGGTTATATCTTTTGTCTGAATGGCGGTGCAATCAGTTGGAGAAGCTCCAAGCAAGACACCGTTGCTGATTCCACTACAGAAGCTGAATATATCGCCGCTTCAGAAGCAGCGAAGGAAGCTGTTTGGATACGAAAGTTAATTATTGAACTAGGTGTGATACCAGATGCGGCTGAGCCTCTGGCACTATTTTGTGATAACAATGGTGCTATTGCTCAGGCAAAGGAACCAAGATCACACCAGAAATCCAAGCATGTTCTAAGAAGATTTCACTTGATACGTGACATCATTAATAGAAAGGAAGTCAAGATCAGCCGAGTTCAGACAGATGATAACGTCGCTGATCCGTTGACAAAGCCACTCCCAAGACCTAAGCTCGAGTTCCTGACTGAAGCTGTAGGCATTAGAAACATTGAAATGTAATCTAAATTTGAGTGGGAGTTTGAGGGCTTTATTTAGTTATTGATATGTTCTTGTAAAACATTTTCTTATGTTTAATGAAATTATTATTTCAAGATTATTTTAACTGTGATGAAATAATCGTTCCAAAATGATATGAATCATTTTATAGGTCATCGAAGTAAGTGACTTGATCTTGAGTTATCAAAGTCATTTAGCTTGATCATGAGACCCTATATTTGATAGATGGCTTATATCATCATGTCCCTAGTCAAAGGTTGTTGAAATTGGAACACCAACAACCGTGTGAGACTAGATTGGTATGTGACTTATGACAAAGTCTCGGTGTGTCATAGATGCGCGGCATCAAAGTCAGTACATAGGTGTATGTAGGGTACATACGACCGGACAAGACCCGATTATAAGAACTCTTCAGGATATTTATATCTGTGTCATAAGAGATTCTTACTACGACTATAGAGTATAGTCCTTAGACCTGAGTTCGCATGCATGTGACTGCACATGAACTAATGCGCTTTGATCATTGTCTAATGCTGTCGTTAAGCGATAGTTATAAGGACCTTGTTTGGGTGTATTATGAAATGAGTAGTTTACAGTGATGGAACAAGACGGGATTTGTCCCTCCAATATAAATGGAGTGAATATCTCTAGGCCAATCGGAGATTTGAATACTGGAAAACGCATGGCCATGCTCAAACGGACTTTCCCGAGTCGTTTGGATTGTCAGTATCGAATCAGAGTCCGATAAACAAGATTAGGCTTTATAAGGATGACACTAATCTTGCCTTATGACTAATCGAGATATTGAGACAAAAGGATTATGAATACAGAGATTCCAGTTCAAGTGGGAGATTGTTGGAATTATGTCCAGTAATCTCTGTACTGTCTCTAGAACGTAAGAGTATGTCAATGATCAGACATAAGTCATATAATACTGGGGGTCATGATGGCTTGCTAGAGTCCGCTCATGATCTATAAGTCTTGGACTTATTGCCTTTATTATATGATCCCATATGGGTCACACGCCTAAGCTAACGGGAAAATACGAAGGAACGGTTTAGCAGAAGTACGGTAAAAGTGCTAGGCATTTACTGTACTTAGAGAGCATAAAGGGCCTGATTAAATCCATGGGATTTAATCAGAACTGAGAATTGGGCCCAAAAGCCCATGAGAACTAAAGGGAGTTTTAATGAATAAAACTTGACCTAAAGCTCTCCAATTCATCTCAGTCTCTGCGCCTCCCTTAGCCTCTCTCTGCGCCTCCTCTCTGTCTGGTCTAGCAGCCAATTCCCGAGCGTGCGTGTGTGAGCCTTTGGAGGATCCATCCCTTGGTGGTTCTGCTGATCTCTGACTATTACCTCCCATTCCGCTGCACAAAAAGGTAACAGGTGAGATCCATTAAGTTTCTAAATAAGAGAACCTAGATCTGCATGTTTAGTAGTATGAATCAATTGAGAATTGAATCAAGAGACACTAAACGATCCAACAGTTGAACCGCGAGGTACTCCACGGTTCGGTTTTGGACCGCAACCCAAACCGCTATCGTCACGGCTCATTGGTTCTCAACTTGTCCTTCGGTCTTCAGCGGCTCGCGGCTCTGTTCCACCCGCAAGGCCAACCGCGGAGAAGGCTGCGGTTTGCTTCTCCACCGCTGGTATCACCGCGACCAGCTCGGCAAACTCCTGGGCGCACCGGTGAAGTCGTCTTCGCCGCTGGTTGAACCGCGAGGTACTCCACGGTTCGGTTTTGGACCGCAACCCAAACCGCTATCGTCACGGCTCATTGGTTCTCAACTTGTCCTTCGGTCTTCAGCGGCTCGCGGCTCCGTTCCACCCGCAAGGCCAACCGCGGAGAAGGCTGCGGTTTGCTTCTCCACCGCTGGTATCACCGCGACCAGCTCGGCAAACTCCTGGGCGCACCGGTGAAGTCGTCGGCGGCGGGGGGGGGGGATCGTGATCTTCATCTCGTCGGCGGGGGGGGGGGGTCTTCGCTGGCTTGGACTCGGGGGGGGGGGGCAAAGCCTTCACAGACATACTCAGGTTCACGTCCACGTCGTCTCTTCACGTCAGCATGCAATGGTTGATCAGGAGCACACCATTATTGACTTGAACGTTGACTTGAATATCTTCTTTTCATCTCTTCTCCTCAATTTAATTCTCCAAATTCCCTAGCCCCTGCAAAAGACTAAAACAAACTCCCAAACAATACTAAAATATGCAAGTTTTAATCCTAAGAACATTAACTTCTACATGCATAATTTCATATCTAAAGACATAAAAGTAAATGTAATATGCATGAAAACTAAGTAGATTATTATAATAAAAACCTATAAATTATGCATATATCAATTCCCCCAAACTTATCTTTTGCTTGTCCGCAAGCAAACAATCAAAATTAAGTTGGGAGAAAGGTTTGAAAGCGGGAGCTCATATCCAAAGGTTTAATCGAGATCAAAAGGTTTCAATTCAATACTGTACAACTAAGGCGCAGCCGAGTTAAGCCTACTCCAAGGATGTAGCCATACTCATCAAGACAATACTCTTAGCTTAATCCTCAACCTACACAAGCATTCAAATCCACTAGCTCCTTAACATTCATTAGTTTTTCAAGTGAATCCTATTCAAAGCAATGTGATTAAACTCATTTGGCAAGGGACAAGGTTTTGAGATTAAAGTGATCTCAATCAAAAGAGGGGATTCTCCAAATGCATAAAGGTTCTCTCATAAAGAAGATGAATGAGCTATAGTAAAAGGCTAAGAGTTAGAGGCAATTGGTGCATACTAGGTTGATTTCCATCTACCAATGCCCCAAAAGCTTCTTCTCCTAGTCTAACCCACCTAAATGAAGTCTACCCTTTGATCAAGGCTATTTTTGCCTTATCCCTCTTTCTCAATCAAACACTTTCCAATCAAACTCCCCAAGGATCATTTAGAACATTTCAAAACAGTGGCAATTCTTTCTTTTAACTGCTCAAATCTTTTCTTCTTTTCAAATGCCTCTTTTCATAAACTTTTTTTTTTATGGTGAGCCTTTGGCTTCTTTTCATTTCAAAACTTGAGACATTTTTCTTTTCAAAACACATAAGAGCTTTTCTTTTAAACACTTTTGCCAAAAATTTCATGATCCCATTCCAAAATCCCTTTTTATTCTTTCTTTTCTTTACTCTCTTTCTCCTTTCCCAACTCTTCCCCCAAACTTTGATCCTAGCCTATTGCAAAGCCAAAGATGTTGAGCTTGCATCTACAAGGAAATTTCTCCTAGTCGCCTCATACTCAACACTTTTTACCTAGCTCATTCCAAATAGGCCTACCACTTCAAGATAGTGTTTGTGGCTTGAAAGAAGGGTGGTGAAAGGTATGGAAGTCTATTTGAGCAAGTAGAGAGGGGTAGAAAGGATAAGAATGCTCAAATATTTTAAGGTATCCATGAGTTTAATACACAAGCAGGAATAGGATAATTTAGATGATTCATTTAAGGTTCTCACTAGATGGAGCTAGCTTCAAATCACAGCAAGTTTCAGCATTAAATCAAGTTTCAAAGCAAGCAATCAAAGCAGGGTTCGTTCTAACTTTCATGCTTTACTCGGGTTACAAACCTAGTGTGATCTGTCTAGCTTAAAAGCTAGCAATTGAAACAAGTTTTACCCAATTAAACCTTACGAGGAAATCAAATCATTGCTCCCAAATGCATGAATCCTACAACACTAGCTAGACTCGATCCTACATGCTTTCTTTTTTAGAAAATTTTTCAAAATTTTTCGATTTTTTTTTTTGGTTTTTCTATGCCATAAATGAAATGCATGAGACTCAAAATAGAGAACGAAAAATAAGATCAAAACAAACGCGATTAGCAACTGGTCTCTCCCCCAAACTTACTTCACACCGTCTCGGTATGAAAGAAGAAAGGAAGAAAGACCGGGAAAAACAAACAAATGCAAGAAGAGAAAAGAAGCAAAATATTTACAAGGTTGGAGTGTGTTACTTGGAGCTTTAAGTGGAGTGGAATGGGATGAGAGCTCAATCCTTTGTTGATTTCGCCATGACCTAGGCTCATTCCGATTGATCCCCAACTTCACCTACTGACCAAAACCTGATAAAACTTAAAGAAAGAACATCAAAAATAACAAGCAAAAGATCATATGTACAGGAATTTATCTAATTCCTCGAGGTATCAATTCCCCTTACTTATCGTGTAGTAAGAGGTATCGAACCTTTTTGGGACTGAATAAGACCAATATGAATACACCGAACCAAATTAGCCAAGTCAACCAATTGCAAGATTCAAATTCTAAGATTCTAAAGGTTCTAATAACAAAGACAAAGTAGACAAATGCAAACAAGAGAACTAAACAGCCAATAAACAGAGATGACTAGAAATCAATGATAAGAATAAGGTCTATGAGCAAGGTCAATGGAATAGGAGACTCGGGATGATCTCGGGATGCTAATCAAGCCTCAAACAAGCTAACCTCCTAGCAAGAACACAATAAGTTGATTAGCCTAATCTCTTAGAGCTAATCTCTTCACTCAATCCTAATCCAAGAACAAACTCTCATTTGTGAAATGGGATCAAGCAAGCATTCAATCAAGTTCTAAACAGCCAATAATCACTCTAGACATTCATTCCCATGAGCTAGAATGTGAAAATCCTATCTAAGCCATAACTGGAATTTCATCAAACACTTGGTGAGCATGAAATCCTAAACATCCTAGTTTAACTTGATCAAGGTCAAATAGGCATTAAGCACACATAGATAGAAGAGATTTAAGAAAGATTAAACACTAGACACCCCTTAATCATCCCTAATCACACTAATCCTACCTAACCCATAAACCCTATGGGAAACTACTCACTAATCATCATTTGATCAACAAAATCTATAGAGATAGTGTAAATCATTGAGGATTAGAGAAAGAAGAAAGATTGAAACTAGAAATCTCAAAAGAAGTACTTAGATTAGCAAAAGATTAAACTTGTTCTTACAAAAGGTTTAGAAATCAAAAACAAGCTTAAGAGAGACAACAAAAATCAGGTTTTTGGCTTAAATAGTAAAGGGGTGCGAACCGGGTCAACCCGGAACAAACCGGGTATTGACCCGGATCCAATCTGAAAGTCAGGGAATCGTATCGGTTTGCTGACCGATATCATGGCCGATATTGGATCTTCTGGGTTTCTGTATCGGCTTGGTTGGCCGATATCCAAGCCGATATGGACTCTCGGTTTTTCTGCCTACGATGCGTATCGGCTTGTCTTGGCCGATATCCTAACCGGTACGCTTTTGTTCTGGGGAGAGTATCGGCCTGTCTGCCCAAAATGAGGGCCGATATCGTTTCTTCGAAAGCTCGTATCGGCCCGCCTGGCCGATATCCTAGCCGGTACAAACTCTCGGATTAAAATCTGCATTTCTGTATCGGCCCTCCTGGCCGATATTGACTCCGGTATGGACTTGGCGAAGGTTTGTATCGGCCCACCTGGCCGATACTGAGACCGATATTGCTCCATGTTGCTCCTCCTTGGTTCTTTGAGCTCTAGACTCCTCTCCCAAGCTCACCTTAGCTCCATGCACTCCAAATCACCTGAAAAATCATAAGGAAACACTCCACAAGCAACCTAGAGAGCTAAATCCTAGCCTAAATGCCTAGAAACTCTAAATGCTCACAAGATAAAGGAAAAAGAAGCTAAAAGAGACTAAGGAGGACTAAAACATGAACTAAACATCATCCTAATATGCCATGAAATACAAGTATATCACCAAGCATCACTGATCCTATCTTTGATCCAACTTGATCCCATCTAAGCCGACTATACCATGTTTCTTATATGATCTGGGTGAGTTTAACTAGCCAATGGTCCATTACAGTCCAGTTTTCAAGTTGTCGAGTCAGTCAAGGATATCCACCCCTATATAGCGTTAACACAATTTTTCGATCTGGCATCATGAGACATTAAATTTGTCTAAAATCAATTAATTTCGAATTAATTATTTATAAAAATAAATAATTAAAAATCAGAGTGTTACTCTCTTGGTGCATTTAAATAGAATGTTGTAAATACGATCAAAAGGAATCAGAGTTGTGAACAGACATACATCAGCCAGTGTTAACCTTTCTCCACACAAGTATCTATTACTACCTAAGTAATCTTCAATAACATCCAAGGTGCTAATCATATAATTCACTGCTCAATCATACGCTTCTTGCCTCTGCACAAATCCACATCAAAAGCATCACACACAGCCATAAACTTTAACAAGAAACATGTATTGGAGCATCAAGAAGACTAGCATTGAGCAAACAATAGACACAATTAAATACTAAAATAATATTTTTTTCTAGTTCCAAATTGGGTGATGTACAACTAATAAAATTCGATAAAATAATTATTTTTTGAAACTTATGTGTAAATATATGGACTAGTTAGTAGCATAAATTAATAACTATAAAATACTGTGCATCTATACATAAGACAATTTAGTAAAATATTTTTTACTGACTTTATTATTGTTTGTTTTTCAGAAAATAGAAATCTACTTAAAACACATATATAATTTTTCTTATTGCATCAATAAATTTTCGAGTTGTTTTATCAATTCATATCTAAAAATTATGAATTAAAAAACTATAATTAATTCATTACGTCTATGAATTCTCTTCTTAAAACCATAATTACAAACTTTTTTAATCGCATGCTGTGATTTTTTTGTATTCACATAATTATGTGTTTTTTGATACGTCATTGTTGATTTTCAAATGAGAAACTAATGCTAACTATGGTGTAAGAAACACATGTAATGTTTTGATGAAAATAACGTTTAATCAACTAAATAAAAATATTATAATAAACACAATTGTATGTTGTATAAGAAAAAATGAAATAAATAAAACATTAATTTATTATAAAATATGTAATAATAGTGCTTATAAAAATTCAAATCAAATAAAACAGTAAAATTCTATGAAATGAAATATAATTCTACAAATTATTAATTTATCAATTAATTAATATATTATCAAATAATAAATTTTTGAATTCCTAAAATTATTAATTTATAGAGGTTTTACCGTATATAAGTTTTGCTTTATGAAATTGTGAAGATGTTTTTCAATTACACCAGCATCAAGAAGACAAGCAATGAGCAATCCATAGATAGACAGACAAACAATGGCTCGGGTGTATGACTTGGATGAATTGGATCATGGAGGAAGAGATGATAAGTAGACCCGGAGGAAGAAATGAGCCCCAAATTAGCTTTGTGGAGTAGGTGAAGATGTTGGTGCTCGTGCTGGATTTTGGTGACTGGTGCCACATTCTAGCACTGAATTGGCGTGGCACGAAGGAGTTGGTCGTGGTTGTGAAAGACGGAAAGCTTAACTGCGGCGGTACGCTGCAAATGGCCATGGACCCATGGTTGAGCTTCCTTGCTCTTTCTCTCACTCGACGCTTTTTTTTAGGGTACTCCTGGGAACAGATCCAGTGGAGACGGGGTGGGGCTTGTAGCTGATTTGATAAAAGGAAAGCATGTCCATTTGTATTTTTATAGGCCCAAATGTATATTTAGTTTGTGGAAGTAACCATGGTTTAGTGGTCAAGTGGTTAAAGCTCTACACCGGCTGGTACTGGGTTCGAATCTTCGATGGCGCAAGTTTTACAAGATTATTGGAGGTAAGCTTATAAAGAAATTTTCAGGAGCAGGTGGAGCCGTTGATTGTGATCGTTGATGATTCTCGTAGAACGGAGATAGTATTATCTGTAAAATTGTCCTTGTAATAGTTCTCATAATCTGTATCAGCGTTAAAAAAATGTATATTTAGTTTTGCGTTGCTTCGAATCGAAATATTTGGGGTTAACATTTGAAAATAAAAATAAGATGACTGTGGTTTGTTCTAGACTCTCAAATTCAAATTTGGAAATGTAAAATTATGTGAATTGTAGGTCGAAAAACAATGAAATGTAATGGTCGCAAGTCGTTATTTCGTTGTTACACTAGCAACGAATTAACATCGAATAAAAGACGAGTAGAAAATTTTAATTTAATAATAATAAGTCGTTAATACGTCGATAATATATTCGTTTTTAATACGTCGTTAAGATATTCGTCGTTGTTAAGATATTCGTCGTAGTTTCGTCGTTAATTGCTTATTGTCGTTAATACAACATTACCTATTTCGTTAATTTAAGTGGAAGTAACGACGAATATTTAATATATATAAATATTTAATTATATATATAATTTACTGATTATAAATTAATTTAAGAAATTAGAATTTAATAATAATATTAAAAAACAAAATAAATAAATATTATAATAATATTTTACAAACCGAAATAAAAACCGTAATATATACAAAAAAACTGTAACTAAACTATTCTAGTTTAGTTCCAAATCCGTCCCGACCAGAAGGTCCGCTGTCTTAATTAACTCCCTGGTCTTCAGTACGAATGTCCTTGGTGCGGACGAAGACATCTAAGATGGTCCCTGTAACACCCGTATCCTGGGAACCGACCCTAGAAGGATCGGGGGATTGGGACATGAGACCAGAACGTGGAACCATACATCTAAGGGGTCAAGGAGGAGTGTTCCAAGGTCTTAAAGAAGCTAAGCTCAGCTAAAAGGCAGCTCAGCTAAGAGGAAACGAGCTGAACCAAGAGTGTTCAGCTGAAACGAGCTGAACAGCCAGCTGGTCAGCTGGGTCAGCTGATAATCAGCTCAACCCAGCAAGCTTGAGTGTTCAAGTGTTGGGTCAGCTGGTCAGCTAGTGACTAGCTGACCAAGGGGAACAATGGCGAATGGACACCAAGGAAGGATTGTGTCCATTCGGCCAACCAATGCACCCTTTTCCATGGGCAGTTATGGCACGACTTTGGGGCTTATAAATACCCCATTTGGAGGCCATTTCGTGCATCTATCTTCAGGGGAAAATCCCAGAAACTCCTAAGGCAAAAGCCAAACAAAAACCGAGAGAAAAAGGGTGATTTTGGCCGGAATGTCTATGGGCATTGGCCGGCTGTTATTGGCGAGTTAGAATGGGTTTTCTAATGGAAAGAAGTCCGGGAAATAAGAGGCAAAAACCCAGAATGGATTGAAGATTGAAAAAAATTCCGGGCAACCGTCTGTGGGTCGTTCACGGACGACCGCGGGTCATTCACGGACGACCGCGGGTCGTTCACGAACGACCGCGGGTCGCACACGGTCGACCGCGGATCGTCATGGACGACCATAACCGTCACAGACAAACGCGGGTCGCGTACGGACGACCGCGGACGACCGCGGGTCACGTACGGACGACCGCGGGTCACGTCCGGACGACCGCGGGTCACGTACGGACGACCGCGGGTCACGTCCGGACGACCGTGACCATTTGCGTATGGTCGTGTCCGTTCACGGACAACCGTGGGACGATCACGGATGACCACGGGTCGTTCCAGACAACCACGGGTCACGTACGGACGACCACGACCGTTCGCGTACGGTCGTGTCCGTTCACGGACAGTCGTGTCCGTTAACGAATGACTGCGGGACGATCTCGGACGACCGCGGGTCGTGTACGTACGTCCGCAGAACGATACGGACGACCGTGGGTCGTACACGAACGACCGCGGGTCGTACACGTACGTCCGCAAGATGATACGGACAACCGCGGGTCGTACACAGACGACCGTCCGTTCGTGGAATGGTCGAGTCTTTTCGTGAACATGGATGAGTAATCCACACGCATATCTCTGCGGATAAGGAACAAGGAGCGATCGGCGGTGGTACGATTGCATGGTCGGGTCGCGGAGGAAGGCAGGACAGTCGAGAGAGTCGGGTCGCGATTGGAATTGACCGAAGGCCAGGAAGGCTGAGTAGGTGATTCAACGGACACCGGAAAAGGACTGATCCGGCCACGGGTTGGACCCGCGCGATGAGCAAACTGACCATGGATCATACCTCACCTAGGATTGGTTCCGGCTTCCAACCGACGAGATGATGTAGAGACGAATGGACGGATCAGGCAAGGAAACGAGGGAGCTTAACGGATCAACCAATTCCATAAGGAATCGCTACAAGGACTAAGGTACATATTAAATATGTTGGGATAGCGTCCTGAAATCACACTTGTACTCACTCCTGTGATAGTTGTGTGTCGAGATCAGACATTCGTATAATACTGGGCGTTTGCAATGCTTTGCTAGAAGCCTCTTGCAATCTGTAGGTCGTGGACTTACTGCCAGTATTATATGATCCTATAGGGTCACACACCTAAGCGAACTGGAAGCTACGACATGAGAATGATCATTGTGGCAATGATCATATTATGTGTATTGAAATACACATAAGAATCGATATAATGGTGTTGTGTCGATCGACACAGCTTGTGTGTCGGTCGACACAGTTCGGATTTTCCGAACAGGCTTTTTTGGGTTATGGCTTAATTGAGTCTGGCCCGTTAAGCAAGTTTAGGTCGAATAAAATCAGTTTAGTTCGACCTAAACGACAGAGCCGTCCAGTTTTCTTGACAGAAACACTAGACACACCAGAACCTTTCGATCCCCATTGATCCGGCACTAGCATCCCGTTTCCAGCGAGCGTGCGTGTGTATCTGGTAGAGGCAAAGCGTTGCGTTGCTCCACTGATCTCGTTCACCATCTCTTCCGCTGCCAAAAGATAAGAACGAGGTTGGTTCTAAATTTCAATATAACAAACCCTAGATCCATCGGGATACAACAGTGGTATCAGAGCATGCTTAGGGTTTAGCTATTGAAACTGGTGATATAAAATCGAAACTTGATGTTGTTGATCTGTATATTGCTTGTTGAAATCGTTTTTCATTGATTAAATCTCGGATTTTTGTCTCTGTTGAAAACGATGATATTGCTAAAATCGCACTGTGTCGATCGACACAAAGCGTGTGTCGGTCGACATGCCGCGGCGCAAAATGTAAAATTTTAGGGTTTGTCGCAGGGTGTCGATCGACACAAAGCGTGTGTCGGTCGACACAAAGCGAAAACTCGCGAATAAAATTTAGGGTTTATCGCACAGTATCGATCGACACAAAGCGTGTGTCGGTCGATACAAAGCGAAAATCCGTAAATAATTCCAGGGTTTTGATCTGAGATCGAGTACCCGTAATCGTGTTGCGTCGATCGATACACTGGGTGTGTCGGTCGACACAGGCAATGCGATCAGATAGATCGGTTCAATTGGATTGGACCGGTTATCTGGCTCGGTTAATTTTATTAACCAAATTGATTCTGGTTTGGTCATATCGATCGACACACAGTGTGTGACGATCGACATGGACCATTAAACCGAACTGGTTCAATTGAATTGAATCGGTTAAGTAAATTCGATCCGGTTTGACCGGTTATCGAAGAACGGTTTAAATATAGTTGCATCGATCGATACCAATAGTTGGCGTCGATCGACACAACGTCTGCAGACTTGTTGGTTTGACCACAAATTTGCATGAACCAGAATAATCTAATCCTAAAAGTTTTAGATGAATCTAAACTTAATAAAACTGAATGTTTTAATTTATAATTTCTTAGAGATATATATTGGATATAAATCAAGATAATATTAGTTCTTTTCCTCAACTAAATATCAAGTGATCTTGATGCCTTGCCCGATCTTGTCTACTGTCAAGACTCGTGTCGTTTGTTGGATATCTTGGAGTCCTTGATATCCACTGCAACATGGGTAAGGCAAGTGGTCAATGACAGACTTGCAGTGCAACTGTCACTGATCACAAGACAGATAAAAGATTGGTTATACTTGACTGGGCTGTCAGAAGTTCTGGGCCCAGAGACATCAGAGTGGATTGAACATAGTTTGTCTTATTCATGACCAAGAGTTGTACTGAGTACAATTAGCAATGATTTGCTTACCTAGATAACTAAAGCTTGAGTAACGGCGAGTCGCCCACTCGAATTTTAGTAATCTGAGGATCTTGGCGCATTGTATTCATATGAGGAAACATAGTTTGAATACAGTGCGAGTTTTCTTATTAGATAAGAATTCTCATTTCTTGTGCTTTATAACTAAAATCTACCTCTTTTTGAATTACAGCTATGTCTGTCTCAAATCACATCAACACTTTCTCACTAAGATCCGTCCTTGAGAAGGACAAGTTAAATGGATCTAATTTCTTGGAATGGTATCGGAACCTGAGAATAGTTCTCAGGCAAGAGAACAAGGAATATTTCCTTGAAAGAGTTCTCACCGAGAGGCCACGTTCCAATGCTCCGCAGACAGAAAAGAATGCTTGGGATAAGCATTCAGCGGATGTCAAAGATGTTAATTGTCTAATGCTGGTGACTATGAACTCTGAGCTGCAGAAGCAATATGAGAACGTGTTGTCACCCATTGAGATGATTAACAGCCTGAAAGCTTTGTTTCAGGAGCAAGCTCGCACAGAGAGATACCAGACGGTTAAATCTCTCATGGATTGCAAGCTGGCTAAGGACAGTCCAGTAAGTCCTCATGTCCTTAAAATGATGGGTTACATTGATAACCTGGGGAAACTGGACTGTGCCATTAGCCAGGAGCTGGCCACTGACATGATTCTGCAGTCATTACCGTCGTGTTTTGATCAGTTCATTATGAACTACAACATGCAAAACATGACTAAGACATTGACCGAGTTGCACGGTATGCTGAAGACAGCAGAACCGAATCTCAAGAAGGCTACTCCCAGTGTCCTGATGGTACAAGGGGGTAAAAGGTTTAAGAAACCTAAGAAGGGTAAGGGTAAGGCCCAGGTTATCCAGGCTGAAAGTCAGGACAAGCCCAAGCCGAAGCCCAAATCCGGGCCTTCTCCTGAGGATAAGTGCAACTACTGCAAGCAGTTGGGGCATTGGAAGAAAGACTGCAAGAAGTTCATGGAAGATTACAAGAAACTGAAGAAGACGTATGATGCGTCTGACTCAGGTATATATATCATCGAACTTGGTATTATGTCTTCTAGTTCTACTTCCTGGGTATTGGATACCGGCTGCGGTGCTCATATTTGTACTGATGTGCAGGCACTAAGAAACAGTAGGACGCTGAAGAAAGGACAAGTAGAGCTACGGGTCGGGAATGGAGCTAAGGTTGCTGCACTGGCCGTAGGCACCTACGAGTTGTCCTTACCATCGGGCATGGTTTTAATTTTGAATAATTGCTACTTTGTACCTGCGATAAGCAGAAACATAATTTCAGTTTCCGTTTTGGATTTGGAAGGTTTTGATTTTGCTGTTAAGAATAAAGTTTGTTCTTTTAATCGTGATGGTACTTTTTATGGTAGCGCCCCATTAGATAATGGGTTATATGTATTAAACCAAGAAATGCCTGTCTTTAACATAAATACAAAGAGGTTTAAGTCCAATGACGAAAACCCGACTTTCTTATGGCATTGTCGTTTGGGCCATATCAATGAGAAACGCATCCAGAGGCTCCATCGAAATGGACTTCTGGGCTCATTTGATTTTGAATCATGTGAGAAATGCGAATCTTGCTTGGTGGGCAAAATGGCTAGAGCCCCTTTCAACAAACCAAATGAAAGGGCCAGTGATTTATTGGGCCTTGTTCATACTGATGTATGTGGGCCGATGAGTACTGCTGCCAGAGGAAATTTCAAATACTTCATTACCTTTACTGATGATTTCAGTAGGTATGGCTATGTCTATTTGATGAGACACAAGTCAGAATCCTTTGATAGATTCAAGGAATTCATGAATGAAGTACATAATCAACTTGGCAAAAGTATCAAAGTTCTGCGATCGGATCGCGGAGGAGAATACTTAAGCCAAGAATTCAGCGACTGTCTGAGCGAGTGTGGAATTGTTTCACAACTCACTCCTCCTGGTACACCCCAATGGAATGGAGTGTCAGAGAGGAGGAATCGAACCTTGTTGGATATGGTTCGGTCTATGATGAGTCATTCTAATCTTCCATTATCCTTTTGGGGATACGCTCTAGAAACGTCTGCGTATTCACTAAATAGGGTGCCATCAAAATAAGTGGCAAAGACACCACATGAATTGTGGACTGGGAATGTTCCTAGTCTGTCTTTCCTGAGGATTTGGGGTTGTGAGGCTTATGTCAAACGTTTAATCTCTGACAAGCTTGCACCCAAATCAGATAAATGCTACTTCGTTGGTTATCCTAGGGAAACCAAGGCATACTACTTTCACAACCAATCTGAGAACAAAGTATTTGTTGCTCGGGACTGTTCTTTTCTTGAGAAGGAGTTTCTCTCAAAGAAAAACAGTGGGAGTAAAGTACATCTTGAAGAAATTCTAGATGCACAGGATACTACTCAACCTGCTGAGGAGGAGCAGCAGTTGGAACCACAAAGTTCTGTGGAACCGGCGACTGTGGAGCCTGAAGTTCGCAGATCCGGAAGGATCCGTCACGAACCCGAGAGATACTATGGATTTCTCGTGACCAGTTCAAATGATCTGATGATCATTGAAGGTGACGAACCAGCGACCTTCGCGGAAGCAATGATGGGACCGGACTCCGCAAAGTGGCTTGGAGCCTCTAAATCCGAAATGACATCCATGTCAGAAAACCAAGTATGGTCCTTGGTCGATTTACCTAGTGGTGTAAAAGCCATTGAGTGTAAATGGATCTTCAAGAAGAAGATTGACGTGGATGGCAATGTACAGATTTACAAAGCGAGATTGGTGGCTAAAGGTTTCAAACAAATTCATGATATTGACTATGATGAAACCTATTCCCAGTAGCTATGCTTAAATCTATTCGGATTCTTCTAGCGATTGCTGCTCATTATGATTATGAGATTTGGCAGATGGATGTCAAAACCGCATTCCTGAATGGTATTCTGGAAGAGGATGTGTACATGACACAGCCTGAAGGTTTTGTCGATCCTAAAAACGCTGGGAAGGTATGCAAGCTTCATAAATCCATTTATGGATTGAAGCAAGCATCACGGAGTTGGAATCTTCGTTTTGATGAAGCAGTAAAACAATTCGGTTTCATCAAGAACGAAGAGGAAGCATGTGTATACAAGAAGACTAGTGGGAGCAAAATTGTATTTCTTGTACTGTATGTCGATGACATACTCCTCCTCGGTAATGACGTTCCGTTGCTTCAGTCTATCAAGACTTGGCTTGGAAGTTGTTTTTCCATGAAAGACATGGGAGAAGCCGCGTATATTCTTGGAATCAGAATCTACAGAGATAGAACTAACAAGCTGATTGGATTGTGCCAGGACACTTATATTGATAAGGTGTTGCACAGATTCAGGATGCAAGATTCCAAGAAGGGCTTCATACCAATGTATCATGGCATGAGTCTCAGCAAGAAGCAGTGTCCGGCGACATATGCTGAGCGAGAACGCATGAATAGAATTCCTTATGCTTCTGCCATAGGATCTATTATGTATGCCATGCTCTGTACTCGTCCAGATGTAGCTTACGTGTTAAGCATGACGAGTAGATACCAATCTGATCCAGGTGAAGTTCACTGGACAGCTGTCAAGAATATTCTCAAGTATTTGAGACATACTAAGGATAAATTCCTTGTGTATGGAGGAAGTGATGAGCTTGTGGTGAATGGATTCACCGATGCGAGTTTTCAGACAGACATAGACGATTTCCGATCACAGTCTGGATATGTCTTCTGTCTAAATGGCGGTGCGGTGAGCTGGAAGAGCTCTAAGCAGAATACCGTAGCTGACTCCACAACGGAAGCTGAATATGTTGCTGCTTCAGAAGCGGCAAAGGAAGCTGTTTGGATCAAGAAGTTCATGACTGAACTTGGTGTGGTTCCTAGTATCTTGGAGCCAGTGGCATTGTTCTGCGATAACAATGGAGCTATTGCTCAGGCGAAAGAACCCAGGTCACACCAGAAGTCCAAACACGTTGAGAGAAAATATCATCTGATTCGTGATATTGTCAATAGAGGTGATGTGAAGATCAGCCGAGTTCCGACAAATGAGAATGTCGCTGATCCTCTGACCAAGTCACTCCCAAGGCCTAAGCATGAGAGTCATTCGACTGCTGTAGGCATTAGAGATCTTAAGATGTAATCTTGATTCTAGTGGGAGCTTTGATTTTGTTTTAGTTATAATAAGACGCTATTGTAAACATTCTTTTAGAAGTGTTTAATGAAATCCGATTTCAGCATTATTTAATGTGATCTAAATAATGGTCCCAAAATAAGTTTATGACATATTATAGGTCATCAAGTTGAGAACTTGATCATGAAACCCTATAAGTTAATAAATTATTTTGTCCCTAGTCAAGGTTGTAGAATCGGGACACTGCCAACCGTTAGAGACTAGATTGTGAGGTGACTGTTGGCTAAGTTTCATGGAGCCAATGATATGATTATCGCAGTCAGTCACATAGATATATGTCAGTGGACATATGATCGGACATGACCCGCTAATGAGAAGTCTACAAGATAGTAATATCTGTGTCATAAGAAGTTCTCATTACGACTATAGAGTATAGTCCTAAGACCTGAGTTCATCATGCTTTCTTGCATATGAATTGGTACATTTTGACTTTGTCAAACGTCGATCCGTAACTGGCGGCTATAACGACACTGTTCAAGTTTATCATGAAGTGTGCGTTGAAACAGGGATGGAACAAGATGGAATTTGTCCCTCCTGTATAACGGGAGATAAATATCTCAGGGCCTATCGAAGATTGAATACTGAGAGAATGTGTGGCCGCACTCAAACGAACTGTAGTTCAGTTGTTTGTAATGTTCAGTATGAGATCAGGAGTTCGATAAACGCGATGTTGGCTTAATAAGGATGACACAAATCTTTCCTTATGCCAAATCGAGATATAGAGACAAAAGGATTATAGGAATTGATGATTCCAGTACAAGTGGGAGATTGTTGGGATAGTGTCATGAAATCACACTTTTACTCACTCCTGTGATAGTTGTGTGTCGAGATCAGACATTCGTATAATACTGGGCGTTTGCAATGCTTTGCTAGAAGCCTCTTGCAATCTGTAGGTCGTGGACTTACTGCCAGTATTATATGATCCTATAGGGTCACACACCTAAGCGAACTGGAAGCTACGACATGGGAATGATCATTGTGGCAATGATCATATTATGTGTATTGAAATACACATAAGAATCGATATAATGGTGTTGTGTCGATCGACACAGCTTGTGTGTCGGTCGACACAGTTCGGATTTTTCGAACAGGCTTTTCGGGTTATGGCTTAATTGAGTCTGGCCCGTTAAGCAAGTTTAGGTCGAATAAAATCAGTTTAGTTCGACCTAAACGACAGAGCCGTCCAGTTTTCTTGACAGAAACACTAGACACACCAGAACCTTTCGATCCCCATTGATCCGGCACTAGCATCCCGTTTCCAGCGAGCGTGCGTGTGTATCTGGTAGAGGCAAAGCGTTGCGTTGCTCCACTGATCTCTTCCGCTGCCAAAAGGTAAGAACGAGGTTGGTTCTAAATTTCAATATAACAAACCCTAGATCCATCGGGATACAACAAAATAGCCATAACATAATCTAAGTGTTTGGTTGAACAGGAACAAATGGTGGTCAAGGATGGAACTAGAAGACCTCTCTTGTGCTTGGTCATGTGGGGATGGTTGGTTGAATGACTATGTACAAGGGAGGTATGTTCTATAAGTTTGATGGAAGGACGAGCTAAGCTGAACGCGGAGCTAGCTTAACACCAGCTTCCCCTAAGTATAAGGTACACGTTCAAATACTCTTCTATTGTTCTAAAGAATGGTTAGAGCTGAATAGGAGAACAGAACGATCTAAGCAAGACTTAGGTTGCTAGAATGGATAGATAGGAACAGAACCTCGAAAGAGTTTTACGGAAACTCAATAAGGTTATAAGAGGTTCACGGATGGATGATTCTTTAGAAGAACAATATAATGGTTAAGTAAGGATTTCCGCTGCATAATTATTAAGTATGAAGGATCTAGGACTAGAAGTCAAATAGAAGATCCTAGGAATACTTGTTCCTACGGGAAAATTTTAAATAGGACGAAATTTAGGGAGGTTCAGGCCAGGGTTCGGCCTGACCACTGGAACGTATCGACCGCGGCCTAGGGAGGCCGGGTCGGGGTGTTTCAAGTTGGTATCATAGCGGAGTTGTTTCTAGGACCATTTAGAGGTTGGGTATCTCGGCCTAAGTCCCATTATTCACATGATCGACCAACAGATCAATCATGGGCGAGTGATAGTTCCAGCAGGGCGATGCGCGGGTCGGTCCGCGGGAAGACCGTAAGGGTCGTGTGGGCGGTACGCGTGCGATATACCGATAAGTCTGAGAAAACTGTATCGGAGACGACGGACCGTGACCATGGACCGAGTGTACCTGCGGGAATGATCAGCTGGATCAGTCCGGACGCGATCAACCTACGTGCGAGTATCACTCATCGGTTCATTGAGCCAATTGTTCGTAGGGGCTTAGATCGGGATATGGAACAAGAGAATGGCATTGCGGTTCACTTTCAAGAGGTGACGCACCTAACTGGTGGCTTGCGGCCGACAGGCGCACCAGGGTCCGCACCAAGTCTTGGACGGACTTAGGGTCGAGTTCAATCGTTAGTCCTTTCCAGCTAAGTATGTGATCGGTTGGAAGGATGTACTTCCCAGCTGAGTATGGGATCGGTTGGTAATGTTAGTTTATAGACTTGGCTCGAGGTCGCAAGACGGTGTGGGCGTAAGTGGCAGGGTTCAATCAACTCAGGTGTTCCATGGGACGAGAGCTTGAGGACGAAGGGGCATGATTACGTGTTAACTCTGCGGGATGCGGGTTGAACATCGTACCCACTGCCCGGTTTGTACCTTCAGCTATGTTCCAAGTTGGTTGAGCGGACTGCCGCAACATAGGCCAATTTAGCCAAGGAGAACCGGAAGAAAGCACGGTCACGGGAGAAGGTGATGTGCCGAACCGGGAGGGACCTAAAGAGGAAATGAGATCAGGTCAATGGTCGCCAATCCTCCAATGGTCGCGCTAAGGGTGCGAGGTGCGGAAGTACAGACCACGAGGTCCAAGGCTGTCCGCAGGACAAGGGCAAGGTGGCAGGTGATAACCCTAGAACCTGCTTCTACTTTGGCAAGGTTGGGCATTTGAAGAAGGATTGCCCAAAGTTGCAAGGTAGAACGCAAGGTCGTTCGGGGGTGAACCGCGAGGGTGGTAATACGGTTTAGGCCAAGGGCCAAGCCGGTGTACCTCGAGTTTATCAGCTAGTGGAGACGTCTGGGGTGGCCATCGACTTCAATGCGATCGCCAGTACGATCACCGAACCTAAGCTTCCCATAGAGATGGGAAAGGGTCGAGTCCGGTAAATGACCATGGCCAGATTTTTCTTTTTCTGCAATGCATCGCATGGGGAAATTGGGGTGGCCGTTTCCTGCATAGCATCGTATTGGGTTAAAGAGTCCTTGTCTGCAATGTAGCATGGGGAAAATGGGGTGGCCTTTTCCTGCATAGCATCGCATTGGGATAAAGGGGTTGCGATTCCTGCTTAGCGTCGTATTGGGGAAAGGGGTAGACTTTCCTGCAATGCATTGCTCGGGGGAATTGGGGGTTAAGTACTTACAAGTCTGGAATGAATAAGTAAGGACTGTAATCATTAGTAGTGTGGAAACACACACACACACACTGTTTGATTTTGGACTACACAATGTTTTGTGAGTTCAGAGATGACGGGTAACGTGTCAAGACCCGCGAGGTCGAAGGTGAGCTAACGCTTACAAAAGACCAAAGGATCGCTATGAGGATCAGACATGGATTCCACACAGGCCAAGGAGTCTAACGAGGCAGCCAGTAACAACCGAAGGTGCGTACCGCCCATGGCTTGAACCGCGACCGTGGCTAAGCCGCGTAGTTGACGGTTAAGTGCATGGTTCGACGGTGATATTCTTCTTTTTCTCTTTATGAATTCCTGGAACCGGATGATAGGGATCATTTGGCTAGTAGCCCGAGCTTAGTCCCTTAAACCGCATGATCGACCATCAGATCGATCATGGGTGTATGGCGGTATGAACGGACAGAATATGATCGGACCATGGGACGACCGTAAGGGTCGCGTGGGCGATGCCGAGCGATCCACCGATAAGCCAAGAGCTGTATTGGGGACGACGGATCGACGTCACGGACCAGGTGAACCGCGGATGGGTCAGACTTTCTGTTCGGGCATGTGCGAACTGGGATGACCGGACGACACACGGTACGACCGTGGACGGTGGCTACGGTTCGGGTCAGGGTATGGACCATGTCCGTGTTCTGTCCTTGAACCAGAGGCTTGCAAAGACTTAAGGCTGGGCTAGGGAATTAGAACGGTTGTTAGGTTGCTGGTATATTATATAAGTATTGATTTGATCGAGAAGTTTACCGCTACTGAATTCGGGGACGAATTCCTAATTGGTGGGGGAGACTTGTAACACCCGTATCCCGGGAACCGACCCTAGAAGGATCGGGGGATTGGGACATGGGACCAGAACGTGGAACCATACATCTAAGGGGTCAAGAAGGAGTGTTCCAAGGTCTTAAAGAAGCTAATCTCAGCTAAAAGGCAGCTCATCTAAGAGGAAACGAGCTGAACCAAGAATGTTCAGCTGAAACGAGTAGAACAGTCCAGCTGGTCAGCTGGGTCAGCTGGCAATCAGCTCAACCCAGCTAGCTTGAGTGTTCAAGTATTGGGTCAGCTGGTCAGCTAGTGACACTAGCTGACCAAGGGGCACAATGGCGAATGGACACCAAGGAAGGATTGTGTCCATTCGGCCAACCAATGCACCCTTCTCCATGGGCAGTTATGGCACGACTTTGGGGCTTATAAATACCCCATTTGGAGGCCATTTCGTGCATCTATCTTCAGGAGAAAATCCCAGAAACTCCTAAGGCAAAAGCCAAACAAAAACCGAGAGAAAAGGGTGATTTTGGCCGGAATGTCTATGGGCATTGGGCGGCTGTTATTGGCGAGTTAGAATGGGTTTTCTAATGGAAAGAAGTCTGGGAAACAAGAGGCAAAAACCCAGAATGGATTGAAGATTGAAGAAAATTCCGGGCAACCGTCCGTGGGTCGTTCACGGACGACCGCGGATCGTCACGGACGACCGTAACCATCACGGACAAACGCGGACGTGCACGGACGAACGCGGGTCGCATACGGACTACCGCGAATGACCGCGGGTCACGTACGTACGACCGCGGGTCACATTCGGATGACCGTGACCGTTTGCGTACGGTCGTGTCCATTCACGGACGACCGTGGGACGATCACGGACGACCGCGGGTCGTTCCGGACAACCGCGGGTCACGTACGGACGACCGTGACCGTTCGCGTACGGTCGTTTCCGTTCATGCACGGTCGTTTCCGTTCACGCACAGTCGTGTCCGTTCACGGACGACCGCGGGACGATCACGGACGACCACGGGTCGTGCACGTACGTCCACAGGACGATACGGACGACCGCAGGTCGTACACGTACGTCCGCAGGACGATACGGATGACCTCGGGTCGTACACGGACGACCGTCCGTTCGTGGAATGCTCTAGTCTTTTCATGAACATGGATGAGTAATCCACACGCATATCTCTGCGGATAAGTAAAAAGGAGCGATCAGCGGTGGTACGATTGCATGGTCGGGTCGCGGAGGAAGGCAGGACAGTTGAGAGAGTCGGGTCGCGATTGGAATTGACCGAAGGCCAGGAAGGCTGAGGAGGTGATTCAACGGACACCGGAAAAGGGCTGATCCGGCCACGGGTTGGACCCGCGCGATGAGCAAAATGACCATGGATCATACCTCACCTAGGATTGGTTCCGGCTTCCAACCGACGAGGTGATGTAGAGACGAATGGATGGATCAGGCAAGGAAACGAGGGAGCTAAACGGATCAACCAATTCCATAAGGAATCGCTACAAGGACTAAGGTACACATTAAATAGCCATAACATAATCTAAGTGTTTGGTTGAACAGGAACAAATGGTGGTCAAGGATGGAACTAGAAGACCTCTCTTGTGCTTGGTCATGTGGGGATGGTTGGTTGAATGACTATGTACAAGGGAGGTATGTTCTATAAGTTTGATGGAAGGACGAGCTAAGCTGAATGCGGAGCTAGCTTAACACCAGCTTCCCCTAAGTATAAGGTACACATTCAAATACTCTTCTATTATTCTAAAGAATGGTTAGATCTGAATAGGAGAACATAACGATCTAAGCAAGACTTAGGTTGCTAGAATGGATAGATAGGAACAGAACCTCGAAAGAGTTTTAAGGAAACTCAATAAGGTTATAAGAGGTTCACGGATGGATCGTTCTTTAGAAGAACGATATAATGGTTAAGTAAGGATTTCCGCTGCGTAATTATTAAGTATGAAGGATCTAGGACTAGAAGTCAAATAGAAGATCCGAGGAATACTTGTTCCTACGGGAAAATTTTAAATAGGACGAAATTTAGGGAGGTTCAGGCCAGGGTTCGTCCTGACCACTGGAACGCATCGACCGCGGCCTAGGGAGGCCAGGTCGGGGTGTTTCAGTCCCATCTTGCTCAATCCTGCTACTGTCGCCGCTGCCGCTCGTCTCCTCCTCTTCTCCTCCAAACCCCATGCAAATTGGGGGTTATCGTCGGCAAGAAGTTCGAACAAGCTATCCTGAGCTCGTATCGAATCCTCATATAAAGCCACCTTCTCTTCCAAAGCGGCCGTCTTCGTCTTCAACTCCGCGATGACAACATTCACAGAATGAAGCTCTGTCTGTAAAGCGGCCGGTTCCTGGTTAACACCTCTCAGGTGTAATATAGAAGTGACCGGAGTATCTTGGATGGATCCAATTCTGACGATCCGTCCCTTCTTCCTAGGAGCGACCTACAAATAAAAGCGATAACCAAAATTGTGAATATCAAAAATAATTTGAAAAATAGTTAAACTTAGTAGAAGGAGAAGAATATCTACCCTGGTGAAGATCTCATCGATCTTCTTGGTCGTCAGTCTATCGCGGCTCAGAGTACCGCCCAGCGAGAGGAGCTGTGAGAGCTGCATCCCTCGCTCTCTGACTGAGACGTCACTGCGTTGTAGAACATCTCGGCTGAAGGACTCACAAAAAACCATTCTTGTTTTTGTGAGTTGCTGCGTAAAAGTCGGGCAGTGAAGGCAGCTCCCCGTCCTTAGCCTACACGAAAAGTAAAACATTACTTATATATATTTTTGAATAATTATAAAAACATTTTAAAGATAAGAAATATTATTTTCTTACCATATCTAAACGTATGCCGGAAAAAGACTTCTGCCCATATGTATGGGGCGTCGGTGGCTGACCATCTTCCCCGGGGTTAACCGAGCTGAGGAACACTTTACAGAATTGTTGACCGAGTGGTCATCGATCCAAAACCGCTTCAAGCCGTCCCAAACAGCTTTTGACAAGTAAGCTGGTTTCCTTTTGTCGCCTTTGATCTTCCATCCCTTGTTCTTCCTGGCAGAGACGGTGCCGTTGATGCGAAGCATCGCCTTTTTATTGAACTTCTCCTTGACAAGCTCGTGGTGGGTATCATAATCCCAATGCCACTTTTTCTGAAAGGAAAAAATACATGTTATTATAAATAAAGATTATAAACTTAAAATGATTAAAAATATATATGAAAAATAGAGGAATTATCGCGAAACACTTGAACTAGGTATCTCTAGTATTCTTTTTGGTCTGACTCCAGTTCGCGGGAGGCTCTCTGAAATAGCCTTTAATTGTATAGGCGATACTGCGACTGATACAATTATCGATCGGAAACCTGAAATTTGAAAATAATATAAATATTAATCATTTTAAATTAAATAAATTTTAATAAAAAGTAGTTTAATTAGAAAAGATAATAATTGATTACCAGAAATTCGTGTATGGACGGTCAAGATGTATGATCGGTAGAGAATCCCAGCCTGGATGCACAAGTAGCTGCTCGACGGTCATGTGGGCATACGGATCCGGTGCATCCTCGGGATACAGAGTGGCCGGCTATACAGGAGGTGGCGGCGGAGGCAGATGTGCGGGAGGAGACAGTTGTGGCGCATACGGAGCATGTGGTGTCTGGGATACAAAATCCGTCTATGAAGACGACTTACCGCGACTCGATCCTGGTGGCGGCTCGTGAGTCTCCATAATGTTATTGTAGTGACGCTTATTATTACACGCCAGCTACAAAAACAATTTTATTTAATAATTATCATTAATATTTTAACTAACTACTAACATAAATTTTTAAAAAAAATTCCAACCAAACAACCTAACATTTTATTTAACATTCTAATTAACCCAACAACCTAACAATTTTAAAACCAATTATTTATCAACCTAATTAATTAACACTAATTAACCTACATATATAACACTAACACTATTTATATATATACCATAAATATATATATATATAAACTTACCGGCGGTGGAGGAGGAAGACTCGCCGAAATAATGAATCCAAGGTGGGGGTAACGGAGCCGGAGAAGAGGACACCGTGAAGAGTCGCCGCCGGAGGAATAGTCGCCGGGAGAGGAGAAGAGGAAGAAGCTTCGCCGGACGAAGTCGCGCGCGAGAGGGAGAGAGGCTCGTCGGGAAAGGAGACGCGTAGGAGAGAGATTTGCCGGAACGAGGATAATTTTTAATGTTCATCATCCTAGATGCTAACGATAATTTGGACAATCCTTTCTACATCCTCTGTAGAGAGGCTGATTTTCTGCGTCTAGCATATCATAAAATCGTTTGGCATCTAATTTGGGTTCCTTCTGATCATTACTTATTGTTTGATGAAATGCATCTGTAACAATTTCATGCACCCTATCATGCTCATGATAACTGAATTGATCATGATTAACATGCATTTTATTTTCATGATGAACGTTGCTACTACTACTTCTTGCATCATATCCACTACTAGTACTATAACCTTCTCCGTGTTGATATCATATATAATAATGCAGTGTAAATCCTCTATTCAATAAGTGATGCCAAACTGTCTCAACAAGAATAAAATTTCGATTTATGCATTTGGGACAAGGACACAACATCTTACTGCTTTCTATAGTTATCGATGTCTGACCTGCTTGATACCTGAATATCTCAAGCCCATCTCGAAACTCCTTCGTCACCGCTCCTTCGGAATCCTTACGTTTATACATACAACTCCATAGTTCGTATATATACATATTTTTGGAAAGGAATTTTTTTTGAGAGGGAATTGTAGTTTTTGGTGTTTTGAGTTGTGATTTTCGTTTTGAAATATGAAGTATTTATAGAATTTTTATACAATTTAGCAAAGAATTAGCAACAAAATATTATCAATAATTTCGCAACGGATAGAAATAACAACGATTTAACGATGATTTTCGGTCGAAATTACGACAAATACACACGTCGTAACAAAACCGGTAGAATTTATTAAAACGTGTATATCTTCCAAATCACCACGTTACATTTCGATGTTAATTCGTCGTATTATACTACACATATATTTTGTCGCTAAATCGTAGCATTATACGACGATTTAACGACGAAATGTAGTGACTTTACTTTTACGTCGCTAATTCTTAGTTACTTGCTACAGATTAACAATGAAATATATTCGTCGTTAATACACGACGTATTTACGACGAATTCGCAAGACGATTGCTAATTAGAGATACATATTTCGTCGCTAATATTCATTGCAAAGGGACTGTTTTCTTGTAGAGTATATATTTTTGGTTGATCCATTTAGTAGGTTCAGTATCCTTCATTTGTGTCGTGAAATCTTTTTTTTTTATAACATGGAGTGTGAAATATTTTTAATTCTCTTTCGGTTTCACAATGATACTTTGTCTTTTTCTTTTCACATAGATCTATCCATTGTGGTTATTATATATTTACTTATATAGTTATTTTTTTTGTTAAGACTTTATTCTATTTTAGTTTTTCTTGCCATTTAGATAACATAATTATTTCCATTTCCATTTCTATTTTTGTATATTTTTATTTTTGACTCTAATTATTTTCGATATAATCTAAAAAAAATTATATAATGCTATGCATTAGAATCTCACAGTTTTTGTTATATTGGAATTGAAATATATAACTACTATTATATAATGTTTAGTAATTAGGTTGATATGTGCATAAATAATTAAATTTGTGACTTTTAAATTAATGGTTTTTGGACATTAATGGAGGGTGGGCATACCGGAAAGTTTGAGCGGTTTAAAGACACATGTCTTAAGTTTTTTACAAGATACTTCATATGAGGGTTAATGGGTGGACAACGAAACTTCTCTCACGAGGAGGTAAAGAGGTTTTGATAAAGGCTGTAGCAATGGCCATACCTAACCATGTAATGTCATGTTTTAGATTACCAAAAAAAATCACTACAAATTTGACGAGCGTAATTTCTAACTTTTGGTGGAGTTCAGGGGAAATAAGTGCATGAATGCACTGGATGTCTTGAGATAAACTATGTAGAGATAAAGAAAATGGTGGGATTGGATTTCGGGTATTTCGGGATGTTGATATGGCTTTTTAGCAAAAAAATTATGGAGACTAATTGATAAACCATATTTTCTTTTCTCGAAAGTTTTTAAGGGAAAGTACTTTCAGAATATATATCCAATAGATCCGATAAGGTCATATTCATCATCCTATGTATGCAAAAGTATTACCTCAGCTAGATCTCTGGTTAAAAAATGACATATCAAAAGGGTGGGAACATGGGAGTCCATTTCAATTTGGAATGATGCGTGGATACCAGCCTAACACCCGAGATCAGCAAAACAAAAAAAACAGATACAATTCAAAATTTGGTACTGTTGACCAACTGATTGATCATCAAAATCAGATTTGGAATAAACAACAGATGGATATAATCATGGAACCTGAGGATGTGGCTCAGATCTTAAGTATTTTGTTTAGTCATCTAAACATACCTGATTCATTGGGATGGAATTATACAAAATCTGGTAAATATACGGTAAAATCAGGATATGATACAGAGAGAGAGACTTTCCAGATAATGGCGAGACTACTTTTTTTCTGGGACAAAGTATTAAGAGTCTTCAAGCTTTCTCGTTGAAGATAAAGTGTCCTCCTAAAACAAGGCACTTCATTTGGCAATCATTTTCATGATGTTTATCAGTAACAAAAATTTGAAGGGACGAGGGATAACATGTGGCACACGTTGTATTCGATGTGGTACAAAGGAGGAAACAATTAGCCATGTTTTATTTGAATGTCAATATGTGATTCAAACTTGGGCACTATCCCAAATACCAACAAACCCAGAAATTTTCCATTTGGTATCTATCTATACGAATTTGGATTATCAGTTTTGGAGACTACCTCCAAACAATAATACTAATATTTATCCTTAATTACTATGGTATATTTGGAAAAGTACGAATAATATAGTTTATAATAACATTGACATGAGCCCTCATGAGACATTATGGATGGCAGAAACAAAATTTATGACATGGGGAGATGCACACATAGTTTAGGTAAAAGAACCAATGCCATGGATGGGAGAAATGAGAAACACATGAAATTATTTGGTCACAAAAGGTCAATGGTGTTTTGTAGACGGATCATGGAAGGAGGGAGATCAGTTTTCAGGACAAGGGTAGTATAGTTGCTACGAGATAGGCGCTAATGTTTTGATGGGAGCAATGACTATTAGGGCAAGTTTGTCTCCTCTTCATGCGGAATTCGAAGCCCTTATATGGGCTATGGAATATATTTGAAGGTTCATCAAGATACTCACATTACATTTGCAACATACTTTTCAGATTGGTAAAAATAGTGTCGAAACCAGAAGAATAATCATCGTTCTCGATCCATATAGAGGAGTTCGAACGAAGAAATGAGTACTTTACTACATTCGACTTCATTCACATACCACATACAAGTAATATGAAAGCAGATAAACTAGCAAAGAGTGCATGTCTCATGCCATCATATACAATCCACATTAGACCGGAGCCACCAAAATGGATTAGTGAAAGAGATTTTTTTATGTATCTTGTTGACAAAAAGACATTAATGAAGAGTAAAATTAATAATTGTTGTTTAGAATTAATGAACTCAAATAATTAGTCTTTTATAAACTTAATGATTTTTTGATGATGTGCATAGTATATATATATAGAGAAAAGTGCCTATTTAAGATTAATTTATAGATAATTAAATAGCATTGTTGATTTCCACTTTGATTTCAAGATTTTCATGTGCAAAAAAGTGAAATTTTTAATAATTATTCAATTTTTCGAATATCTTAACTGACCCCTTGTATCTTTTCATCTACATTGTTTTCACATAATTTTTCATTTATGGATTAAGAAAATCATCAACAACATCATTTTAAAGAATATGGACTATTTTATCGAGTTAATTGCATATAGTGTATCTTTTTTAATTTTTAACATCAATTTTGTATCTTTAGGAAAGTTTGTTCATTTTTGTATCTTTTTATGTTTTCTAGGCGTCAGAAAGTTCATTTTGCTCTCACATGCATGAAATCTCCATGGATGGATAGGAATTCCACGCCTATCCCTTTTATCCATTCATATTTTTTTTTCCTTTCTTTTCTCCACTCATTCTCTTTCCTACTTTACCTTTATTTTGACCCCTCATTTTTTTGATGGTGGATAGGATGATGGAGTTGAAGTTTCAGGCCATATAGACCGCCATAATGAAGATAAAATAGGTTGATGTACCAGAATTCACAAAAAAATCGGACTTAATATGGAAATTGCGAATAGACAGTTTAGACTAGATGTCCACAATATCTGCTATTCGTGGATACTACCACGATCATATCACATGCAAGATGCTTACCATGGGTAGGAAGTGGCCAATCAAAAATATTTAAAAGTGTTTACTATGTATCGACTATTCGTGGACACTACCACGATTATATCACATGCTAGATGCTTGTGATGAACAGAAGTGGTCAAGAGTTCAACTATGTATCGACTATTCGTGGACACTACCACGATTATATCACATGCTAGACGATTCTGATAAACAGAAGGTGCTCAAGAGTTCTACTATGTATCGATTATTCGTGACTCTACCACGATTAAAAGTGTTTATTATGTATCGACTATTCGTGGACACTACCACGATTATATCACATGCTGGACGCTTCTGATGAACAGAAGGTGGTCAAGAGTTCTACTATGTATCGATTATTCGTCGACTCTACCTCGATTATATCACATGCTAAAGGCTTCGGATGAACAAAAAGTGGTTAAGAGTTCACATGATTGTGAATCTGGGACACAAAGTACGATCGAAAATATTAAAAACTGTGTTTACTATGTATCGACTATTCGTGGACACTACCACGATTATATCACATGCTAGACGCTTCTGATGAACATAGGGTGGTCAAGAGTTCTACTATGTATCGACCATTCGTGGACACTACCACGATTATATCACATGCTAGACGTTTCTGATGAACAGAAGGTGGTTAAGAGTTCACATGATTGTGAATTTGTGGATACAAAGTACGCGTGGACCACTATCCATCCTAAAACAACATTTCGATTGGCTACTTCATATTGATGGTAAGTGTCTTGTATGTGATGTGATCGTGGTAGTATCCACGGATATCCGATATTGTTGCAATTTTGTATCTTTAGGAAAGTTTGTTATAAGCCCGACTTTCGACCTTTTGTCCACTCGAAACTTCTGTAATAAGCCCGATTTTTTTTTTGAATTCCGGTACATCGATCGATTATATCTTCATTCCGGCGGTCTATATGGCCGGAAACCTCACCTCCGGCATCCTATCAACCGTCCAAAAAATGAGGGGTGAAAGAAACAGTAAAGTAAGGGAAAGAAAAAAATAAAAAGAATAAAAAAGAATGGATAGTTTTGATAGGGTGCGACACCTATCTATCGAGAGAGTGTCTTGATCTTTTTCCCTCTTTTTCCCTATCTGTGAGGGATAAAATGTTTTTTTAATGGCAGGACCTACAAAAAAGATAAAAAATTGCACAAAGTTTCAAAAGATACAAGAATGCAAGGAAAAAGAAAAAAAAATACAACTGGTGCAAGACACCCTCATTTTATCAGCTATGATCAATGAAAAACAGCTCCTTGAACAAAAACAAAGTCACCATTGTTAATTGTAAATAACTTACAACAAAACATAAATAACAAAATTAAGGTCAATTAAACACCATCATATTTATATTAGTTGTATGTTTAGGATTCTTTCATGTTTCATAGAACAAATATAACATCTCCATAGTCTCTAGTAATTTTTGTAGATGTAAACTAGAGACAAAGGGAGTTTACGGGGGTGAGATTCACCGGCGGGGAAGAAAAGTTCTTCACCAGCCATCAACGCCAGTGGACAGAAGCTGCTTAAACATGATGAAATCTCAACCGTGGTGCAACAGTAGAGACGGGGCTGAGCGGCGAGGAGAGAAACGACAAAAAGGGACGGCGAATCAAGCATGCACTGAGGTGGTGGATCTGGGGGAACAAGGGGTACCAGCAGTTCTGTTGGCAGAAGCGAGACGCATCATAGATCTGGCGGCTTTGATGGTGGAGGAGGAAGAGAGGCGGCGGCTAAAAAGGGCTCCATGGCCAAGAGGAAGCTATCCACGGAGAGAGGCGTCTTCTGGCGGGCGAGAAACGGCACAGCGGAGCACAAGTTGTCATCTCATCTTATTTGCCGGTTAAGCTCCTCCCAGCTCCGCCGTCGTCGCTTCTATCTATTTGTTCGGACTCTCTGCCGCATCTGGCCATCCAAACCATGGAGATCTCTTTGGATTGGAGTTTGTTGGCCTCGTCGTTTGCCGATTGTTTGTATCTCCTCAGCTTTGGCCTCTCTTTTTCCTACTGATGTGGACAACAAGTTAGGTGAGATTGTGACCACCTCCTCGTCTAGCCATCCTTCTGCCGGCTCCTATCTCCTCTTGATGCTCGCCTCTGATCCACATAAGCTCGCCAGTCCTCCTTGTTGTCATTCTATTCCTCTCATTGTGAGTTTGGATAGTAGTTGGTTAGCAAGGACTAGGTCGTTAATGGATTTTCTGTATCTGGTATCGGTTGATACTATATGGAGTGTTGTTGCCCCCCCTGTTTCTTCTCTTGTACGTCTCTGTCGCATTAATGTCGTTTTGTTGCGACCTCTTACCACAGTGTGCGGATATATTACCGCAATATGCGGGTCCTTTACCGCAGTATGCAGATCTTTGACTACGTTTAATCCTTTGTTTGCTACCATGAGTTTGGTCTCTCTCTTGCATGTCAAGAAGAACCTAAATTCTATGCTTCTTATGGTGAATGTGGCTCTCTTGGGTACTTGGAATCCTATGATCTCCTTTGAGGAGCAGCTTGTTATCCAAATTTGCCCTCTTATATGGAGTGAAGTGGATGTTGAAGACGCGTTGGTATTGCAAGGATCTTCCTCCCGGCTCGTTGTCTCTTCTGCGTTTGATGCAGAACCTGATATGTTATATCAAGAAGTCTCTGAGTTCAGCTCTGCTGGTCGATCTCTTATGGTGTTCTTTGATGGAATATATAATCTCTATCTTCTCTTAACCATGCTTTAGTGTGCTTTTGTTCTTTTGTGGCTGTACTTTGTAGTATTTCCTTTGTGTAAGGTTGGATTTCATCCTCCTCTAATAGAGTTTGAGGCTTAATTTTAATGAAAAGTGTTGTTTGATCAAAAAAAAGTAAACTAGAGACAAATTAGAAATCTAGAATTGAGAGATATTAACTGTGTTAGATAAGTTACCAATACTATTTTATTACTATTTCATTTATATCTTATAGAGACAGCTCGCAAACGAAACTAGTTTTCTCGTGCACGGTTTTGTCTGCGTTAGACTTAGACATTCTTACATTAAGACCCTGAGTTTCTTGCTGCTTAGACTTTCGTTTGAGTGAATCTCCAGCCAGGTTTTCACTTGCTCCGACCTGTTTCTTTGGTTTAGCTTGTGTTTTTCGGATATGGGGTTGTTGATATTGGTATTTGTTATTTGAATTGTAGGCTCTAAATCATCCGGGGAACCATTGCCTTCTTTATCACCTTTGTGTTGAGTCTCTGCTGTTCTAGAATCATTTTCCTTTGCTTTTAAGGTCATTCTCTTTCGCTGCTCATCACCATCGTCTATTACAATATTCTTTACTGAGTCGATATTGGTATATGCCTTCCCATCTTACCAATACTGTACATCATCAACAATGATATATTTGGCTGGATATGTGTTAGCCTCCCCATCGTGAGCATGTTTATGATTTAAATCATCAGATGCTAGAAACGCTTTGGATTCCACGTTCCTCTTCCACACCTCTTTACCGTGAGCATCATCTGAAGGAGTATCAACAACCACAAAACTATTTGAGTCCATCTTATGGTCAGGCCTATCGATCAAATCGCTAAAATCTCCTCCACCTCATAAAGTTCTCCACATGAAGTTACATCTAAATCGTTCTCATCTTCTGAAAGCGATAGTAGACACCACAGTATCAACACCAGAAATTAATACAAGATACATATATGAGTATGCATTCAAACTTAACAGTTCATTTAACGGATGATCATAGAAAATTTCACAATGGGCCTACTGAAACACCCTAACCCGATTTCCATTTTTAGAACTTACTTAGGAGGTTGTTCCGTTTTTAACTTAGAATTTATTCTGAGGTTAATCGATTTTAGACTGATTCATGCTTAAACAGATAACTTGAATTACTTAAACATGCGGTTCTAGTACAATAAGAGTTTGCTTATAAGCTATTACATTGTATCTAGTCCAATAACCCGAAAATACTAAAAACCACAATCCTTCCTTCCCGCCTGCCTTTGTCCCGCGATCTAGCCACTTTTATCCTGTTCTTTTCCTGTGTTAAGCCAAAGAGAGCGTAAGCAAAACAAGATGCTTAGTGAGTGCGTTTAACCGCTCACCAAGCCAAGTCAAAATCCGTAAACAAGCCATCAGTTTAATAAAATCAGTTAGAAGACAAGAGTTCGGCAAAAGTAATAACCCAAGTCGTTTGGAAAGATCATAAGGCCAAATATGCAGAACATTGGATAGAGTCAAGCAATCTAAACTTAAGGAAACACAGCAAGTAAACGAACTAGATAAGAGATCGGTCTAGAACACTCACCTTGATCTTTCGATTCGGTTGTTAAGATCGGTTTCTGACACCTCTTGCGCGCACAATCCTTCAGAACGGTCAATCTCCGACGAAACTCACGGCCAAATCTCCCTTCTTCTCAGTCTGAACCATCAGTCTGTCTTTCTAAGTTCTTTCTCGATTTTCTCTCTTTCAACCCGTGAAAAATTGATCGAAATATACTCCGGGACGATTTAATGAGCAGTTGGGCGATTTTCATTTGCCAAAATCGTCCCAAAATTGCTTCCGCTTCATTCTGATTGGCTAGTCTCGAAACCAACCGTCTCCCCATGGTTTAACACATAGAATGCACAAATTATCTGTCTGACCTGTTCCCGCTCAATTCCATGAGCCAAAATTCTGCGTTTTGGGCAGTAATCGTTCCCGCCAAAACCAGTCATTCTGTCTGTCCGTGGATCTTAGCTTAAGCCGACCATTCTAACTGTCCTGTCTGAAAACCGACCAGACTTTGTCTGAATGCTGACTGAACTGGATAACCGTCCAGCAAGTCTGATAAATCCGGCCAAACTAAGTTTAGCTTGGAAATGACCTTCACCAGCTTATCTAACCGAGTAGAACTTAAGCCTTAGATCCTTCCAGGGATTTGGCTAAGTTTTCCGCAAACATTCGGATTCCCATCATCCCAAGTTTCATTGATCCATATTGATCCCCTCTTGATCCCATCTGAGCCGACTAGATCATGTTTCATGCATGATCTGGGTGGCTTTAACTAGCCAACGTCCATCCCAGTCTAGTTTCCAAGCTGCCCAGTCAGCCAAGGATACCCACCCCTTTATATAGTCCTTAAGATATTTTTCGATCTGGCACCGGGAGACATTGAATTCGTTTGAAATCAATTAAATTCCGAATTAATTATTTATAAAAATAAATAATTCAGAATCAGGGTGTTACAATTTTCCCCCACTTAAGTTTAGATTCGTCCTCGAATCTTTTTCTTTCCTTGGCTGATTTTTCCGATAAGTTTGCTTTGGCTGCTTTTCAAACCAATTTGTAAACTTCTCCTTCATGACTGTTTCAGGTTCCCATGTGACTTCCTCTTAACCTTCACAGTCCCATTCCACTTGGATCATTCTGACCTGTTTCCGTCCTACTACTTGTTTTTTTTTGTAGATCATGAGTTGGTTCTGCGATCACATAGTCCCCAAGTTTAATGCATTTCCTTAGCATTGAAACGTGGAACACATTATGAAACGCTACCATAGATTTTGGCAACTCCAATCGATAGGCAACTGGCCTAACTCTGTCCAAAATCTTGTAAGGACCCATGTACCTCAGAGCCAATTTCCCAGTCAATGTGGCTCAATCCTTACCGTTGTAAGTGACTGTATTTAAGTAAACCAGATCGCCAACAGCAAATTCCAAATGCTTTCGGCGTTTATCAGCATAGATTTTCTGTCGGTTTTGAGCCGCTTTCATATTCCGCTTGACCAATCTGATCTTTTCGCTTGTTTCCTGAACAAAGTCAGGACCATAGATACTCCACTCCCCCACTTGATTCCAACATAGAGGAGTTCAGCATGGCCTTCCATACAACGCCTCAAAGGGAGATATTCTAATGCTAGCCTGATAGCTATTGTTGTATGAGAATTTGGCCAAAGGTAGGTAATGTACCCACTTACCACCCCAATCCAGAACACAAGCTCGTAACAAGTCCTCAAGTGTCTGGATTGTTCGCTCCGATTGTCCATCCGTCTGAGGGTGATAGGCAGTACTCATATGGACCTTTGTTCCGAACTGTCTTTGTAGCTGCTTCCAAAACAAAAATGCAAACTTTGCATCCCGATCTGAAACTATGCTCGTAGGCACCCCATGCAGCTTAACAATCTCCTCCACATAAATCACTGCCAACGCCTCAGCCTTATCATGTTTATGCACCGGTAAGAAGTGAGCAGACTTAGTCAACCTGTCCACTATTACCCAGATCGCATCATACTTGTTGTGCGGTGGCAGCCCAATAATGAAATCCATCATGATCAGATCCCACTTCCACTCAGGAATCGGTAAACTCTGTAACAAACCGCTTGGAACTTGATGTTCTGCCTTAACCAGTTGACAAGTCGGACATGCAGCAACCCAATCGGCACATCCTTTTTCATTCCAACCCAATAATAGTATCTCTTCAGATCACGGTACATCTTTGTAGATCCCGGATGTATTGAGAACTTAGAATGGTGAGCTTCCTTTAGTATTTCATGTTTCAGTTCCTTATCATTTGGAACACAAACCCGTCCATTCACCAAGATTGTCCCATTATTCGAAATCTTGTATTCTGGCTTATCATTCTGGGACATCTTAACCATATTTGGATCCATTTCCTGAGCCATTCGAACACGGGTCAAGAGATCAGCTTGATCTACCGCTTCCAAACCCAACGGTTCAAGTTCTTCAGTCAATGCAGCCAAGCGCAAGGTTCCAACCATGCTGATCAATCCTTCCATATCCTTTTCTGAGGCCACACTTTCTGAGGTGGCAGCCACTCTCTTTCGGCTTAGAGCATCTGCGACTAGACTTGCCTTTCTCGGATGGTAGGAAATATCCAGATCATAGTCAGCAATCAGTTCCATCCATCTTCATTACCTCAGATTTAGTTCCGACTGAATGAAGATGTACTCCAGATTCTTATGATCAGTAAAGATCTGTACCTTACCACCATAAAGATAAAATCGCCATATCTTCAAGGCAAAAAACACTTCGTCCATCTCCATGTCGTGAGTAGGATAATTTTCCTCATGCTTTCTCAGCTGTTTGGATGCATAAGCAATCACTTTGCCTTGTTGCATCGGAACACGTCCCAAACCCGTCCGCGATGCATATGTGTATACTACATACAGTTCATCAGCTTCATGCAAATCCAGAACCGGAGTACTCATTAGCATTTCCTTCAGCTTAGAGAAACTCATCTTGCAGTCTGCCGACCACACAAACTGCCCATCTTTCCCCGTCTGTTGAGTCATTGGTCTTGCCATGCTTGCCAAACCTTTAACAAACCGTCTATAATACCCAGCTAATCCCAGAAATCTTCTTATCTTAGAGGCGTTACACGGCCTTGGCCAATCCGCGATTGACTTGATCTTTTTTGGGTCAACAGAAACTTCTTTGTCCGTGACCACATGATCCAAGAATCCGATTTCATTTTGCCAGAAGCTACATTTGCTAAGCTTAGCGAACAACTTGTGCTTCCTTAGCCTTTCCATCACTGCCCTCAAATGAGTTTCATGTTCTCTATGATTCTTAGAGTAAACCAGTATATCATCGATGAATAGATTACTGATTCACCCAGATAGTCTCTAAAGACATTGTTTATGAGTTTCATGAAGGCAGCATGCACATTCGTCAACCCAAATGGCATGACTACAAAATCGAAATGTCCATACCCATTCCGGAAAGCAGTCTTACGAATATCCGACTCTGATATCGGAATTTGATGATAACCCGAAGCCAAATCAATCTTTGAGAACAAAGTAGCATCTCAGAGTTGATCCAACAACTCGTATATCCTTGGAAGAGGGTACTTGTTCTTCACTGTCACCCTGTTCAGTCCAAGATAGTCGATGCAGAGCTGAAACTCCCATCTTTTCTTCTTGACAAACAAAACCGGTGTGCCCCAAGGTGAACTGCTTGGTCTCACAAACCCTTTCTCCATCAACTCGCTTAACTGATTCTTTAGCTCGGTCATCTTTGTCAGAGCCATCTGATATGGGGCTTTAGGAGATTGGAGCAGTCCCAGGCTCAAGCTCAATCGTGAACGGATCAGAACGAGCTGGTGGTAAGCCAGTCAATGACTGTAACACATCCTCAAACTTATTTACCATCGGAATCTCACTTATCCCAGTATCCGGCCCAACTTCCACCGTAGTAATCGTGGCCAGATACGCTTCACATCCCTTCTCTAACACCTGTTCCACTTGCAAAGCCGAGATGAACAAACATCCCGCAGTAGGACTGATGGCTTGAAAGGTCAAGACTCCCTCGTTAGTCTCGAAATGAACTCGTCCTCTGAGACAGTGTACATGTGTCTTGTATTTCCCAACCCAATCCATACCAAGGATCACATCATATGATTTTACCCGACAGATCCTCAAATCTGATGGCATATTCACCAGCCCAATCATCACCGCGATGGTACTGGCTATTCCGTGCGTGGGCATAACTTGGTGATAGGCTCAGAGTTTTAATCCTATTCTACTGCAAGTGCACAGTTATGCAATGTAGTACTTAGGGTATCGAATCCACAAGGACTCACAGTCACACGACAGATTATATGTTGTCAATCTAAGCTAAATAAAATCCAGAGAAAGCAGTAAACAAAAGCAATAAACTAGAAGGTTGTTTCAAACAAGAGAAAAGCGTCAGACTTAGGAAGTTCTCATGAATTATGCTATGCTAAACACTTAACTAACCGGATTCAGATTAAAACAGGTTCAAGAACTAGAAACACAATGCTAAATAATCCAACTCTCGCTGAGATTATTTCTATATCTAGCAACCTAGAGATCCAAATCTCTTTGTGATCCTAGAGTTCTAAATAAGCATTAAGAACAGGTTCTATCGGTTCATAATTCTCCTAAACCAAATCTCTTTGTATCTAGTCAAATTGCTCACTCTAAGTTTGTTCAGATTATAACTCACACTCTCGTGCTATTGTTAATTGTCTAAGATCTAAACCCTAGGTGATCAGTCTGGAATTCAGTATTAAGAATACTTAAGTGATGAACAATAGATGGTGAATCCTAATCAATCAGTTATCAAGCAAGCATAAAACCTTTGTGAGAATCCCTAAATCTAACTAGGTTACTACTCAGACATATCAGTAATCAAACAACACATCATGAATAGAAAACCAAAAGACTGAATAGATAAAGAAAAAGGGTTCGAAATTCTTCTCTCAATGTTACAAGTAGCAAGAATCAGCCCTCTCCAAATCTCTCAAGAAAGAACAAAGTTAAGAACAAGATCAAAGGTAGAACGAGTCTGAAAACTTAATTAAACTCTCTAAACATGTTTTGGGGCCAGTTTAGAATTAAGGAAAATTTCTGGGTAATTCTGCAAATCTTCAAAACTTGTCTTCAACTCGCGGATGTTGTTCTGTCACGCTCAGTGTCGACCGACATCCAAGTCAGTGTCGGTCGACACTCAATCATGGTCGAGACACCAACTTCAGCTCGTTGCATAAATCACCAGAAACGTCCTATAATCCCATCCTTTGCTCCAAACGCAAGCTTACCTGTAGAAGACTCAATAGACTTTAAAAACCATGTTAAAGACTCAATATATACAACTATATCATGGTTGAAAACCTAGAAAAACCATGATATATCACTTGGCCTCCAGCTGCCTCGACTATGCCAACTTCTCCCTCAGGATCCTTCTGGAATTGCCCCATCCCAATCATATTCGGGCTAACGAAACAATGAGTTGATCCGGTGTTAAACAGAACATGGGTTGCCACACCACCCATAACTAGGGTTCCTACACATTCACCTAGAATGCTAAGAGCCTAAAAATTTCGATTATTATTCAATTTCACAAAGAAATTATTATACTGATTCATTGAGAAAACAATACTAACCAATTATCGGGCGAGAGATACTCGCTTCCAGAGCAGACTCCGAAGCCACCTTGAAAACTCGCGGTGCCACGCTCTGCCTCTTAGCAGGTGGTGCAGATCCATCGTTTGCCCATTTCCCAGTTTGCTGTTGTCCCAGCTTATGACATTGTGGCCTGATGTGTCCAACTTCACCACAGTTGTAACACGCCTTTGTGTTCACATCTTTTCCCCTCAGATCCTCTTCGGGACAATCACACACCTTATGGTCCAAGCTTCCACAACGGTGGCATGCTCCTGAAGCAGATCGACATGCACCCTCATGCATCTTCCCGCAGGTTGAACACGCACTGCGACCAGTCTTTCCTGAGTTTAAGCCTTTCACCCAACCCATCTTTTGCCCACCGGCATTCCCAGATTTCTTAAACTGTGCGACAATTTGGGATTTCTGCTTGTCTCCAGCCAACTTGGCTTCTCATTCATTCCCTCTTCCAGTAACGCTGCCTTTTCCACCAGTTCAGTATCACTTTCGTAGTTACGAACTACATATCGATTACGAAGCTCAAGCTTCAAACCACACAGAATGCGACATACTTGATTTTTTTTCATTCTCATAGTCACGCCTAGCAAAGACCTTGAGGCTGTTGAATTTAGCCTCGTACTCTCTGACAGTCATCTTTCCTTGCTGTAGTTCCAGAAACTCAACATTAAGACGATCAAACGCCTCTTCCGTAAAGTACTTAGCCCGAAACTTCTCAAGAAAGGTCTCAAAAGAGCAGTTTGGGTCGTCCATATGGCCAACTACTCCACGCCACCAAAGGTGTGCATCACCTTCCAGATGGTGCACCGCAATTTTTTCTTATACTGTTCGGGACATCGGATGGAATCAAATTCCTTTCGAAATGGTTCCTCCATTCCTCTGCTTCCATCAGATCATTACCATCCGGAAAGTACTTAGTACCCATTTTCCGCATGTGTTCAAGCATTTTCAGGTAGGGAGGCAACTGATTTGCCTCACCACCAACCACATTAAGGTTCGGCTCATGCACTGGTTCACCCCCAGCAACCAGAACCCTAGCCAACACTTGAGCCAACATTCACATCAGCGCATCCATCCCTCCTGGAGGCGCATTTCGAGCAGCTTTAGCAATACGTTCAGCTTCAGCCACACGAGTAGCTTCGGCAACAAGGGCTTCCTCAGCCAGACGAGCAGTCTCTGCAGCGTGAGCTGCTTCAGCAACTCGGAAAGCTTCCGCAGCAGCCGCGTTCTCAGCATTCTCCACATTAAGATTCTTCCCATGGTTAACATTCTCTTGGTTAACATTCTCTAGAATCCCTTCGGTTCCATCAACAATTTTTTTTTCTTCCTTTAGCCATCTGTAACAGTAACAAAACACTAAATTAGTCCCATCACTAATTCAGTTTTTCATCACATATAACAGAATCTGACTTTGCAGTCAACGGGTTCCAACCCTTAACAGTATCAGACTATAGAGTCTCAGTAAACTGGGTCATAACCCTTAACTATTTTGATCATTTGATCTTAGTAATCCGGTCCAAACCCTTAAACATAATTCAGACTATATAGTCTCAGTAATCCGGGTCTCAACCCTTAAGCAGCATCTAGACAATAATGTCTCATTGAATCTAGGTCGCAACCCTTATCAGTTGGAAGACTTACCACGGAACATAGGCGCTGGAAGGATGGTTTGAATCCAATAACCCGTCTACATAAAATCAGTCCTAGAATCGACCATGCTCTGATACCAACTTGAAACACCCTAACCGATTTCCATTTTTATAACTTACTTAGGAATTAGATTGTTCCGTTTTTAACTTAGAATTTGTTCCGAGGTTAATCGATTTTAGAATCATTCATGCTTAAACATATAACTTGAATTACTTAAACATACGGTTCTAGTACAATGACAGTTTGCTTATAAGCTATTACATTGTATCTAGTCCAAACCCCAAAAATACTAAGGCTTTGAATGGTAACTGTGGTCAAGGCGGATTAGTCAGCGAATGGTCTAAACTTCTTTTGTTTGCCATTTACAGTTTTTAGTCCGCAAAGGTCTGAAAAAAGAAAATAAAGGAAACCCGCTACGGACCAAGTGTGTTCCAGTTTTATGAACATAAAATATTGGTCCGCAGCGGACTGTGTCCGCCCCAAAAACAAAATGGTTTGGTCTGCAACGGACTGTGTCCGCACTAACCGTGGTTACCATTCAAAGCCTAAAAACCACAATCCTTCCTTCCCGCCTGCCTTTGTCCCGCGATCTAGCCACTTTTTGTTGGAATTGTGTCCAGTAATCTCGGTACTGTCTCTAGAAAGTAAGAGTATGTCAATGATCAGACATAAGTCATATAATGCTGGGGGTCATGATGGCTTGCTAGAGTCCGCTCATGATCTATAAGTCTTGGACTTATTGCCTTTATTATATGATCCCATATGGGTCACACGCCTAAGCTAACGGGAAAATACGAAGGAACGGTTTAGCAGAGGTACGGTAAAAGTGCTAGGCATTTACGGTACTTGGAGAGACTAAAGGGCCTGATTAAATCCAAGGGATTTAATCAGAACTGAGAATTGGGCCCAAAAGCCCATGAGAACTAAAGGGAGTTTTAATGAATAAAACTTGACCTAAAAGTTCTCTAATTCTTCAGCTGATTTGCGCCACCCACAGCCTCTCTCTGCGCCTCCCCTCCTGCTCGGTCTAGCAGCCATTTCCTTGTGAAGCGTGTGTGAACCTTTGGAGGATTCATCCCTCGGTGTATCTCTCTGATCTCTGACCTGTTCTATTCCTTCCGCTGCAACAAACAGGTAAAAGGTGAGATCATCTAATGTTTCTAATCAAGAGAACCTAGATCTGTATGTTTAGGTCCATATGAATCTGTGAATTACATCAGGATCAACTAAACAGTTCCTACAGTGGTATCAGAGCCATTGGTTCTTAGGATTTCTTGTTTTAGATTCATGTTTAGGTTGTTTAATCTGTTTAGAAGTGTTCTGAATCAACTACTGATAAGAAAAACACTTAAGAAACAGAATTGAAATCTAAACACATTAATCGGATCACAAACAAGCTATATGACTTGTTTTTGGTGATCGGCCGTGAGTTGGACCGGTCGGACGGACGGGATCGCGGGTCGGACGGTCGGGATGGTCGGATTGGATCGGATCGGATCGTACGATCGATCGCAATCGATCGTCGCGTCGCGTCCGATCGCTCGTCCCGATCGCGTCTCGGCCAAGTCTCGTCCCGCTCGCGTGCGTAGCATCCCGATCGCTCGGCGATCGTGGAAGCGTCCGTCCGAGTGACCCGAGCTGTCCCGGCTGTTGCGTCCCGTCCGAAGCTGCGCATCGTCTCGATCTCGGATCGTTGGCGGCTTGCGGCTGGACGATGGTCGCGAAGCTAGGGCTGACGTGATAGTCACGGTTCAGCAATTCGATCGGTTCGGTTCGTTTTGGCGGTTCGGTTCAAAACTTAATTAAAAATTATTCGTTCTGGTTTAATAAACAGATTTAATAATTTTATTAAATCTGGTTAAACCGGAATAAGAAATCCAATGTCGAAAGAAATATTGGATTTAGTGCCTAAACCAGGAATTTCTAATTTGATTTGGTTGGACCAAATAAATTGAGAAATTCCGGTTTAGTAAATAACCGGTTGACAATTGTGGTCATCGTAGTAATTAAAACTTGGTTAGACCAGTTTTAATGAACCAGACCGGTTATGTCAATTAATTGGACAATTGGGTCATGTCTTGGACATGGACCAATTCTTGGGCCTCGGGCCAAGAAGTTAAAACAATTGGGCCAATTATTTGAGTCTTTCTTCAGATTAATTTAAAATTTATTTTATAAAATTATAAAGTCGATTTTAAATTAAAGTTTCCGAAATTTTAAAATTAGAAAGTTTCTTAAAATAGAAGTTTCTGGATTTGCGGGTTTTGGATTTTAAGAAATTTCTAAAGTTAGAAAGTTTCCGTTTTTTAGAAAGTTTCCAATTTTAGAAAGTTTCCAAAAATAGTAGGTTTCCAAAAATAGAAAGTTTCCCGAAATAGTAATCTTCTATTTTGGGAATGAATTTTAATAAACCTACGAACCTCAAATAATATCAAGCGTTGGATGTCTTGTCCAGGCTATGTCAGCTGTCGAAGCCCATTCAATTGTATTCATGGCCTTACAGTGTGAGGGTGTCTACTTTTGCGTGGATAAGACGGTTTGTGATTCATAAATGTCATTGGGAGTCCCAGACATTAATGATTACATGACTGTATAGTCTGGTTTTCTTGACTGGGCCATCGGGAGTCCCGGGCCTTGAGACATCAGAGTGGATTGGGCCTCGGGCCCAGATTCACAACCAAGAGTTATATCACGGATATAATTAGCCGATATAGGGCTTACCGATATAAGCTAAGGTTGGGTGACGGCCAGTGGCCCACTTTAATCCTAGTTATATGTGGATCTTGGAATCATTATATTCTATTGAGGGTAACTGATGTTATTGAATATAATGCGTGATTAATCATATTAAATTTAATACGAGATTAATCATATTGAACATATTAACTAAAATTTTATCTTATATTTCAGTTATGACTAGCACAAACAATCAAAACACTTTCTCGATCCGGTCTGTTCTTGAGAAGGACAAACTGAACGGATCAAATTTCTTGACTTGGTCGCGGAACCTGAGGCTAGTCCTCAGGCAGGAGAGAAAGGACTATGTTCTTGAGAGAGCTCTCCCCGTGAGGATCGGGTCCAATGCCTCCCATGCAGTGTATAATGCTTGGAATAAGCATTATAATGATGCGGTAGATGTGCGTGGTCTGATATTGGCTACCATGGACTCAGACTTGCAGAAGCAATATGAGAACATGGAGTCGCCAATAGAGATGATCAGCAGCCTGAAATTGAAATTTCAGGAGCAGATAAGAGTGGAGAGATACCAGTTGGTTAAGTCTCTCACTAGCTGCAAGCTACCAAATGATCATCCAGTGAGTCCTCATGTCAGTAAAATGATGGGTTACATTGATAACCTGAGGAAACTGGATTATCCAGTTAGCCAAGAATTGGCAACTGAGATCATTCTACAGTCACTGCCGTCAAGCTATGATAAGTTCAGAAGGAACTATATCAAGAAAGGCTTAACGAAGACGCTGACTGAACTGCATGATATGCTCAAGACAATTGAGCCAAACGTGAAGAGTACCCTGTACAATCTCATGAATGAGAAGGGTAGGTTTGATAAACCTAATGCTGACAAGGGTGAAGGCAAAGTTGTCCAGATTTTGAATCATGGCAAGCGTGTGTCTTCTGAGCCCGAGTCAGATACCTCTTACGTTGGTAAGTGCTGCTACTGTAAGGAGACAGGGCATTGGAAGAGAGATTGCATTAAATTCATGGAAGATGATGAGGAGTTAAAGTCGATGTATGCGACTACTTCCTCAGGTATTCATGTTATTACTTCAAGTTCTACCTTAAAGGTATTGGATACCGGTTGTGGCACTGATATTTGTGATAATATGCAGAGCCTGAGCAACAGTAGAACGTTGAAGGAAGGGCAAGTGAAACTACATGACTGGAAGGAGCTTGGGATGCTGCCTCAGCCGTAGGGTTTTTCACTTATAGATCCCTTTGAGGCTTGGTTTTGTATTAAGTAATTGCTACAATGTACCTGCTTTAAGCAGTGTTGTCTTTCATTTTCTATTGAGACAACCGGTGGCCCACTTTAATCCTAGTTATATGTGGATCTTGGAATCATTATATTCTATTGAGGGTAACTGATGTTATTGAATATAATGCGTGATTAATCATATTAAATTTAATACGAGATTAATCATATTGAACATATTAACTAAAATTTTTATCTTATATTTCAGTTATGACTAGCACAAACAATCAAAACACTTTCTCGATCCGGTCTGTTCTTGAGAAGGACAAACTGAACGGATCAAATTTCTTGACTTGGTCGCGGAACCTGAGGCTAGTCCTCAGGCAGGAGAGAAAGGACTATGTTCTTGAGAGAGCTCTCCCCGTGAGGATCGGGTCCAATGCCTCCCATGCAGTGTATAATGCTTGGAATAAGCATTATAATGATGCGGTAGATGTGCGTGGTCTGATATTGGCTACCATGGACTCAGACTTGCAGAAGCAATATGAGAACATGGAGTCGCCAATAGAGATGATCAGCAGCCTGAAATTGAAATTTCAGGAGCAGATAAGAGTGGAGAGATACCAGTTGGTTAAGTCTCTCACTAGCTGCAAGCTACCAAATGATCATCCAGTGAGTCCTCATGTCAGTAAAATGATGGGTTACATTGATAACCTGAGGAAACTGGATTATCCAGTTAGCCAAGAATTGGCAACTGAGATCATTCTACAGTCACTGCCGTCAAGCTATGATAAGTTCAGAAGGAACTATATCAAGAAAGGCTTAACGAAGACGCTGACTGAACTGCATGATATGCTCAAGACAATTGAGCCAAACGTGAAGAGTACCCTGTACAATCTCATGAATGAGAAGGGTAGGTTTGATAAACCTAATGCTGACAAGGGTGAAGGCAAAGTTGTCCAGATTTTGAATCATGGCAAGCGTGTGTCTTCTGAGCCCGAGTCAGATACCTCTTACGTTGGTAAGTGCTGCTACTGTAAGGAGACAGGGCATTGGAAGAGAGATTGCATTAAATTCATGGAAGATGATGAGGAGTTAAAGTCGATGTATGCGACTACTTCCTCAGGTATTCATGTTATTACTTCAAGTTCTACCTTAAAGGTATTGGATACCGGTTGTGGCACTGATATTTGTGATAATATGCAGAGCCTGAGCAACAGTAGAACGTTGAAGGAAGGGCAAGTGAAACTACATGACTGGAAGGAGCTTGGGATGCTGCCTCAGCCGTAGGGTTTTTCACTTATAGATCCCTTTGAGGCTTGGTTTTGTATTAAGTAATTGCTACAATGTACCTGCTTTAAGCAGTGTTGTCTTTCATTTTCTTGTAAGAATTTGAATGTTTTTTTTTTTTTTTTCATTTTGATAAAAGACAAGTTTTGTTCTTTTGATCTTAATGAAATATTAATTGTAGCACCCTATTCATGGAATGGGTTTTTATGTTTTAAACCAAAGAGTGCCTAAATGTAACATAAATACCGAATTGGTTTAAATCTGATGAATTAAACCTGATTTTTCTTGGCATAAAGTCTTGGTCACATAGAGTAAGTCGGATTCAGAAATCCCATAGTCATGGACTGTTGGGCTCATTTGATAAAATATCTTATGAGATTTGAATTCAGTTTACTAGACCAAAAGGAAAAGGGCCTATCTTAGCCGAGCTAGAGAAAGGCCCAAAGGCTTATTGGACCTGGAACATACTGATGTATGTGGCTCAATGAGCAGTAATGCCAGAGAAAATTTCCTGTACTTCATTGTCTCTACTGATTACTTCAGTGAGTGTGACTGTGTTCATTTGATGAGACACAAGTCGGAATTCTTTGACATGGTCGAAAGAGTTCCAGAATGAAGTATAGGATCTGAGTGACAAAAGTATTAAGACTCTGGATTAAAATCATGAGTGAGAATACTTAAGTCATTGATTATGTGATCATCTGAATGAGTATGAAATCGTTTCACAGCTCATTTCTCCTGAAAACCTGAAGGTGTTTCTGTGAGAAAGAATCATATCTTATTAGAAATGATTAAAGATGAATCACAGGAATCTTCCATGATATTTTAAGAATAACGCTCTAGAAATATCTAAGTTTACGCTAAAATAGTTCCACCAATATCAGTTGAAAGACACCACGTAAATGTGGATTGGAATCGATCCAAATTCGTCTTTACTGAGTATTAATAGTTGAGCTACTTCGCTGGTTGTCCCAGGGAAACCAAGGCTTATTACTTTTACGTCCATTATGTTTTCTAAGAAGGGAAGTTACTTTCCAAGAAGAACAGTGGGAGTAAAAGTACAACTCGAAGAAATTCGAGAAATACAGGAGGCTGCTTAACCTATTGAGGGAGAGCAGCGGAAGGATTTACAGATTTCTGTAGAATCTACACCTGTGGAGCCTGAAGTTCGCAGATATGAAAGAATCAATCACTAATCCGAGAGTGAATTCTCGTCATTAGTTCAGCCTGATGATCATTGAATGTTCGCATGATCTGATAATCATTGAAAGCGACGAATCTGCGAAATTCAAGGAAGCGAAAGTGAGCCCAAACTCCGAAGAATTACATTTTGTGTAAGTTGGCTTCATCGATCCATTCATGGATGGAAGCAAACATATCGGAGTTGGAATCTTCGTTCTGTTGAAGTAGTCAAGATTTTGACTTGAACAGGAACGAAGCGGAACTGTATGTTTACTAATAGATTAGTGGGAGCGATATTGCATTTCTCAAAGTGTATGTCGATGACATACTGATTCTCGGATATAACGTCCCAATGCTGTAGTCGGTAAAGGACTAGCTTGGGAGTTGGTTTAATGATTGACATGGGTAAAGCCACGTAGTTCTTGGATTTTGGATCTAAAGATAGAGATCCAAAAGAGCTGGTAGGACAAAGTCAGGATTCTTAAATTGACAAAGTCCTACACATTTTGAGCAATCCAAGAAGGGTTTTATGCCTATGTCACATGGCATTAAGTTAAGCAAGATACAGTATCCTACGATAACTGCTGAGCTTAAATGCATGGATAAGATTCCATGTGCGTCAGCAATTGGATCTATCATGTATGCCATGAAACATACTTGTTTGATGTTGCTTTAATGTTAAGCAAGACAAATAAAGACCAGTCAAATCCATCAAAGAATCAATTTTCTTAAAGTATGTCCTAAAGTATTTGAGGAATACTAAGGATAAGTTCTTGATTTTCAGAGAAAGTGAGGTGCTATAAGTCGATAGAGTCTGAAAGGCAAGTTTCCAATAGACAAAGATGATTTCCGATCACAGTCCGGTTATATCTTGTGTCTATCTGGCGGTGCAAGGCACTGTTGCAGACTCCACGACTTAAGCTGAATATTTCGCAACTTGGGAAGTGGCGAAAGAGGTTGTTTGGAAAGAAGAGTTCGTCACTGAACTTGATGTGATTTCCAGCATAGATGAGACTAGCTGCACATCAGAGGTCCAAACACCTTGAGGATAGGTATAACCTATTCCGTAAGATAAATGACAGAGAAGTTAAGTAGATCAGCAAGTTTCAACGAATGAGAACGTTGCTAATCTATTAACGAAGCCACTCCTAAGGCCTAAGCACGAGTCGCGGACTGTTGCTGTAGGATAAGTGAAATTAAGATGTAGTCTTAATTTCAGTGGGAGTTATTAAAGGGCTTTATTTAGTTATTGGATATGTTCTTGAAATAACATTTAAGATGTTTAATGAAATTATTATTTCAAGATTATTTTAACTGTGATGAAATAATCGTTCCAAAGTGATATAAACCATTTTATAGGTCATCGAAGTAAATGACTTGATCTTGAGTCATCGAAGTCATTTAGCTTGATCATGAGACCCTATATTTGATAAATGTTTTATATCATCCTGTCCCTAGTCGAAGGTTGTTGAAATTGGAACACCAACAACCGTGTGAGACTGGATTGGTACGTGACTTATGACAAAGTCTCAGTGTGTCATAGATGCGCGGCATCAAAGTCAGTACATAGGTGTATGTTTGGGAACATACGACCGGACAAGACCCGCTTATAAGAACTCTTCAGGATATTTATATCTGTGTCATAAGAGATTCTTACTACGACTATAGAGTATAGTCCTTAGACCTGAGTTCGCATGCATGTGACTGCACATGGACTAATGCACTTTGATCATTGTCTAACGCTATCGTTCTGCGATAGTTATAAGGACCTTGTTTGGGTACATTATGAAATGAGTAGTTTACAGTGATGGAACAAGACGGAATTTGTCCCTCCAATATAAATGGAGTGAATATCTCTAGGCCAATCGGAGATTTGAATACTGGAAAATGCATGGCCATGCTCAAACGGACTGTCCCGAGTCGTTTGGATTGTCAGTATCGAATCAGAGTCCGATGAACAAGATTAGGCTTTATAAGGATGACACCAATCTTGCCTTATGACTAATCGAGATATTGAGACAAAAGGATTATGAATACAGAGAGATTCCAGTACAAGTGGGAGATTGTTGGAATTGTGTCCAGTAATCTCGGTACTGTCTCTAGAAAGTAAGAGTATGTCAATGATCAGACATAAGTCATATAATGCTGGGGGTCATGATGGCTTGCTAGAGTCCGCTCATGATCTATAAGTCTTGGACTTATTGCCTTTATTATATGATCCCATATGGGTCACACGCCTAAGCTAACGGGAAAATACGAAGGAACGGTTTAGCAGAGGTACGGTAAAAGTGCTAGGCATTTACGGTACTTGGAGAGACTAAAGGGCCTGATTAAATCCAAGGGATTTAATCAGAACTGAGAATTGGGCCCAAAAGCCCATGAGAACTAAAGGGAGTTTTAATGAATAAAACTTGACCTAAAAGTTCTCTAATTCTTCAGCTGATTTGCGCCACCCACAGCCTCTCTCTGCGCCTCCCCTCCTGCTCGGTCTAGCAGCCATTTCCTTGTGAAGCGTGTGTGAACCTTTGGAGGATTCATCCCTCGGTGTATCTCTCTGATCTCTGACCTGTTCTATTCCTTCCGCTGCAACAAACAGGTAAAAGGTGAGATCATCTAATGTTTCTAATCAAGAGAACCTAGATCTGTATGTTTAGGTCCATATGAATCTGTGAATTACATCAGGATCAACTAAACAGTTCCTACACTTTTATCTTGTTCTCTTTCTATGTTAAGTCAAAGAGAGCGTAAGCAAAACATGATGCTTAGTGAGTGCGTTAATCCGCTCACCGAGCCAAGTCAAAATCCGTAAACAAGCCATCAGTTCAATAAATCAGTTACAAGACAAAGTTCAACCAGACTAATCACCCAAGTCGTTTGGATCGATCATAAGGCCGAATATGCAGAACACTGAATAGAGACAAGCAATCTAAACTTAAGGAAACGCAGAAAGTAAACGAACTAGACAAGAGATCGGTCTAGAACACTCACCTTGATCTTTCGATTTGGTTGTTAAGATCGGTTTTTGACACCTCTTGCACGCACGGTCCTTCAGAACGGTCAATCTCCGCTGAAACTCACGGCCAAATCTCCTTCTTCTCAGCCTGAACGATCAGTCTGTCTTTCTAAGTTCTTTCTCGATATTATCTCTTTCAACCCGTGAAAAATTGATCGAAATAGAGTTCGGGACTATTTAATGAGCAGTTGGGCAATTTTCATCACCCAAAACCGTCCCAAAACTGCTTCCGCTTCATTCTGGTTGGCTAGTCTCGAAACCAACCGCTTCCCCGCGGTTTAACACATAGAATGTGCGGATTATCTGTCTGACCTGTTCCCGCTCAATTCCATGAGCCAAAAGTCTGCGTTTTGGGCAGTAACCGTTTCCGCCAAAACCAGTCATTCTGTCTGTCCGCGGATCTTAGCTTAAGCCGACCATTCTAAATGTCTTGTCTGAAATCCGACCAGACTTTGTCTGAATGCTGACTGAACTGGATAACCGTCCAGCTAGTCCTATAAATCCGGCCAAACTGAGTTTAGCTCGGAAATAACCTTCACCAGCTTATCTAACCAAGTACAACTTAAGCCTTCAATCCTTCCATGGATTTGGCTAAGTTTTCCTCGAACATTCGGATTCCCATCATCCCAAGTTTCATTGATCCATCTTGATCCCCTCTTGATCCCATCAGAGTCGACTAGATCATGTTTCATGCATGATCTGAGTGGCTTTAACTAGCCAACGTCTATCCCAACTTAGTTTCCAAGCTGTCCAGTCAGTCAAGGATTCCTACCCTTTTATATAGTCCTTAAGACATTTTTCGATCTGGCACCAACATACATTAAACTCGTTTGAAATCAATTAAATTTTGAATTAATTATTTATAAAAATAAATAATTTCAGAATGAGAGTGTTACACCTACCTATGCCTAAATTCTTTTGGGAACTGATCCTTGGCATCCCAAAGTATATCCATCTCATGGCGTTGGACAATCAAAATATTAGCACGTACAAATGCTGTGTGAAAAATTATTCTAAAGACCATCTCTTCATGCACCAAATCATCATGCAAGTGTATACATTCCAGATCAACATCCCCTTGAACACAACACTGGATATCTAATTTCTCTAGGATACACTCTTTCTGTAGATAAGATCAAAATAATGAACCTTATTTTTTAGCGAATGTTTAGCTTATATAATAAACCACCAAAAGAACTCCCAAACTCTAACCTTTCCCGTATTAGATTAATGTAACTAACTCGCATATAATAGATTTGGAAACGATACCACCGTCTCAAGTTCACATGGAAAGAATATATATTAACTAAACAATGTCTTGTGCATAAATCAGTGTAACGATCATATTCATATATGTTACAAATATCCAGTGGTTTGAAAGGTACATATTGGTAGAGGCCAGTGTGTTTTTTTGTCTTTGGTGTGGAAAAGTGAACTATGTAAATATAATGTTTAGGGAGTGGATATGGACGAAGACGAAGTATAATATAAGCATTGTTAGTTTTAGTAGAATATAAGCAGCGGCCAAAACTCTCTTGGGAAGAACGACCGATATACAAATTGTTGAAAGTACAATAAGAAGCGGATGCGTGGATAGCGCTGACATCAAGTTGGGCCATGGAAGAACTGGAAGATGAATGGAGCCTGAATATACATGACCGCAAAGAGCTTGATATGTAACGCCTGAATACAGAAAGGGTCGTCGAATTGAATGGTATTTACTGAGATTGTGGTCAATTGGATGGAGTTTATAGGCGTGGATATATTTATGAAGATGATATTATGGGGTTTCACCATAGGAAGGTGGAGGAGGTGGTTGTCGATATTCTTGAAGAAGAGAGAAGAAGAAGAGACACGTAAAGACAAGAATCTGACCAGAGCCTATTATATTACAAAATGATACTTTGATTGCCGCTGCATCATCCTATGTTTTGAGCTATGTACAGTTTTCTCCGCTTAAAGTAAAAACTGTCCTTCAACGGCTTGACCCACCAAGTCTCTGTTATGAGGTCTCAAGAGAGAATCTGGATCGGCAGACAAAGAAACGGCCGGTTGGATTCCACTTGCGTTTAGCGGAAACAACGTTTTGTAGTACTCATCCATTATATAACAAGTAGCCGCAATACCATGAATTTATTTGAACAACAAGAAACGCACTTCCAAACACACTATATAGTAAGAAAGGCAGATTTTTAGGACATACTTGGTAAATGTCGCACAAATAGCTCGACGAGCTTCTTTCATTTGAATAGATTATTGTAAACATGATCAAAAGAGTCAGAGCTGTGAACAAAAACATACATCAGCCGGTGCTAAGCTTTCTCCACACAAGTATCTATTACTACCCAGGTGATCTTCAATATCATGTAAGGTACTAAACAATCAATGTCTATCATTGGTACGGTGAACAAGGATTTTGAATCAATGTCAAACAATCGATCTATCACAGGAGTTGTTGGCGGTGATTTAGGGTTTCACAGAGGTTCGATGCGATACGGTTGGGAATCAAACGCGCCGATAATTTCTCGTACCAGTGACGCCGTAGTTGAGCCATTGACAACCATACGAGATCGATTGGAGTCCGTGAGTGTGGGATTGCAGAAGTTGTGAATCAGAGACTCGATCGATAGCATGTATGTCCGCCATGGAAGTTCATCTCAGTACAATGCTGTCGATAGTGGAGAAGATGGATTCTCGTGCACAAAACGGTAGCTCCAGATCATACCATACACATACGACATCACATTCAGCAACTCTGTGTCGCAACGGCAAGGAGGTGACACAAACGGAGATGATCGATCCGAAAGATGGTGGTCCGAGTCATAGGGCAGCTGATCCGAGAGTAGTGATGAGACCAGCATCTTCGCTTACTCAATTTCTGGTATCATCATCGAACTGGGAACAAAACGGGAATAAGATACAACTAGGTTATCGATCTGGTGTATTGCCTATTGCGAGTAGAGACAGTTTGATCAAGAAAATTGAAATGCCAACTTTCGATGGAAAACACATACACGAATGGCTGAGCGATGTTGAGAATTTCTTTATTGTGTGTGGCTTTCGTGAGGAGGACAAATTAGAAGTGGTCGCGTTATCAGTTGAAGGAAGGGTTAAAAAATGGTTTGCTTGGGTGATGAAGAGAGGAGGTTTTCGTGATTGGTTGGATTTCACGCAGAAACTGTTAATCAGATTTACAGAACCCATCGATGATGTACCAGAAACAAAGCTATTCTCTATTAAACAGACTGATTCGTTTGATCAAGTTACAAATTGTCCTTCAGAAGAAGTGAATTTGGATGAATCTGGTTTTATGGCTGAAGCTGTTCCTGAGACAGAACTAGCGAGGAAGACAACATCACAAATTCAGGAAGCAATTTCTGTAAAATTTGGTGACTGTCATGTTCAGAATCATTCTTCACCAGAATTAATTCTCACAAACGATTCACTTCCTGCGTCGGATCATGCGAAAGAGAGCATAACGACAGGAATGATCTCAGCGATTGATCATGTCAGAGAAGTATATGCGCTGTCTCTGACTTTACAGGAAGAAGTGGTTTTGAAAATTGAATCAATTCCTGCAGTTGCTCGGGAGAAATATTTGGTGCAGCAAGGGGAGTCACAAACTGTGGAAGAAGTTTATGAGAGTTGTGAGTTAGGAGGCGTAATAGAAACTGTGGCTATTTGGGAGATGACTGATTTTTTCACTGGAGCAGGAGTTGCAGCTTTCAAAAGTTTCACACTTGAAAACAAAGTGTGCTCTATAACAAACAGATATCGATGTTTGGTTGGCTCATCAAGAAGGCAAATCATATGTTTTCCAGGTCACAAAGAGGGATGAGTTTTTTCAGCAATCAACAGGAATCACTAACAAACAAAGAGCATACAACCGGGCCATTGCAAGAATTTTTCGGGTAACATATACGACGAAACAGAGGAAGTATTCTAAGGGGTGGAAATTCAAGTTTAAAACGAGTAATGCGCAAAGACATAAGTCAGGAACTGTTTCAAAAGTGATGTGCAAAATGAGGTTGAGGCAGAAACTACAGGAACGGCACGAGTTTACGATTGGTGATGGGAAGTTCCAAGTGAAACATAAGTGGCGATTTAAGAAGATAAATCAAGCTTCAGTTCTGGAGGTTGGTTTTAAACAAGTTGTGGCAGAGATTTGTTTGGACGTGTCCTTCTTGGACAAGAGAATAATGTCACCAGTGGATAACAATCATTTCACTGTGTTGTTGGAACATAAGAGAGTTGTGTTGCAGTGGGTTTTCTTAAAGGAAACAATGGATCAATCAAAAGTCCATTATGCCATTGATGTTGTACTCTTTCCACCCGATCTTCCAATCTCAGTTGCAGATGAAAGGCTGGAATCACAGCCACATGTATATTCTTATAAGAGCCCTCCTATCATTCTCATCAGCTCAAGCTTGTGGACAAGCTTGTTTTCAAGGGCGGAAGTATACAAGAAGATATTTATGTACTGGTTCAGATTAGATGTGTTGTTGTGGCTGTTATCACTAGTTTGGAAGACTGAGGTTCTTGTGAAGTATCTGAGAAAACAGAGAGGAGAGACAACACTGATAACTCAGTGCTTGTTACAAGCGGGTCAACAATTTACACATGTTCTACCAGAGAAAGTGAATCCGCGGTATAAAGAGAAAGTTTCCAGAGTGACGAATCATCATTCGAATACAAAAGTGGAGGGTTTATTGATGAATATCCAGAGGAGAACTATATTACAAGTACAACTACAACGAACTGAGAAAATGAAAAAATCTTGGATGTTTAAGTATAAAGAGATACAATGGAGAATTCAGATACTAATATTAGCCACTGAACAGTGAATTACTGGTGCTGCAGCAAAAGGGAAGAGTCAAAAATGAGGGAAGCAATTGATCAGCTTGGTTGTGATTTATTTCATATGCGCCAACAATTTTTTCCTTCCAAGCTTGTGGGCAAGCTTGTTGTCGTTGGGAGGAGTATTGATAGATATCATATCTATCAGTCTATTGAAGTGGCAAATGCAGAAGCTGATGTGGACGAGAGAATAAAGCACAATAGAAACTCGGGATGGTTTAGAAGCTTTTCTGTTAGAGACCTAAAACAGCTAAGTGAAGAAAGAAGCTGAAGTATAAAAGGGAAGCGAGACTAAACAGGAGAGCAAGCGATTTATGTGGAATGAAAAGCAGGCGCCATGAGCTTGTGATGATCGACATGAGATCATCAGTCAAGATCGACATGAGATCTTGATCTTGTTCTTTGTAATTCACATTCCAGTCATCAATAAAGAGTTACGGATTAGCAAAGTCTATCACATTCACTGATCGATCATACGCTTCTTGGCTCTGCGCAAATCCAGACCTTTCAAAAAGCATAACATAAAGCCATAAACTTTAGCAACAAACACAAATTGCAGGATCAAGAAAACAAGCCATTAGCAAACCATAGATAAGTATGCGGTGTGATGATGTGTTCCAATTACGTGTAAACGAAATTGTTGACTCTAGGGTACACAATTTTCAATCCATCCTTTCAATTCTGGGGGCGAGAGATCCAAGCCATTTCGTGCCAATTCGTTTAGACCCGAATTAAAGAAGTCGATAATATCGTAGCTTTCGTTATAGAGAACTTATTTCTTCCTTGAATCCCACAACATCGGAACCGGACACCTCCCGTGGTAACCTCCGGTTCTAGATTTCTACACTTCCTTCAGATTCCGGCACCGGTTAGCCTTATCCAAACTCGGGATAAGTTTATTCTCATCCCTTATCCGGAGATTGTTATTGTCGAATTCCCAATACCTGTCTTAATCCATCGATGCGACTGAGACTGACACAGCGTCGTCTAAACGCTTGAGAGCGTGTCCAATTAGCGTTCGGTGAGCCCAAGGGCAAGGAAGACCAACGTAGAGATGAAGCTCAGAAGATGCGGCAGAAGGGATTGGGTAGGTTCAGGCGGAATTAGGAAATGGGTCGGGTGTATGACCCGAGTGAATCAGATGGAGCAAGCTGGGTCATCATGAGCTGCCACACGATGGTTCAGGCTATTCGACCGGTGTAGATTAGTAGACCCGGAGGAAGAGATGGCCCCAAAGTAGCTTTGTGGCAGAGGTGAAGATGATGGTGCTCGTGCTGGATTTTGGTGACGTGCGACATTCTGATAGATCCGATTCTATCAGGAAGGATATAAAAGAGAAATAAAAAGAGAAACAAAAAAAACAAGAACATAAGAAACCATAATAAGAAAGGAACTTTTCCATGTACCAACAAGAATAGTGAATAATCAGCTATACTATTTGTGAAACCATACCTCAAGAGTGCCTTTGTAAGTTTGGAAAACCAATATCTTTGAACTTGTTTCAAACCATACAATGATTTTTCAGACGACAAACCATTCCATTTTTAGAAGAGCCAAAACCTTGTGATAATCTCATTAAACACTTTCTCATCCAAGACTCCATGAAAAAACATATTGTGTACATACATCTAATGCAATTCCAAAGTCTTCCTAGCAACCACTTGAAGAATTAATCTAACATTGCTCATCTTTGCCACTGACGCAATGTATCAGAATAATCAAGTCCTTCCTTTTATCGGTAACCACAAACTACAAGTCTCGCTTTATACCTTTCAACTGTTCCATCCACATTAGACTTAGTTGTGTAAATCCATTTGCTTCTAATAACATGCTTACCCGATAGAAAGTTTTCAACTTCCCATATTTTGTTTCGTTTCTGAGCTTCAATATCCAGTTTCATTGCTTCTCTCCATCTAGGACATTTCATTGTCTCAACGAGTGTCTGTGACACCACTCATGTAGTGATGATACACAAAATGCTCTACATGATGATAAAAATCTATCACAATTTACAAAATTCTCAATTCCATACTCATGTCATGACTCCTGACTCACAATAGATAAATTCATCTGAAGTGTTGTGCTACACATGTAATTAATACCACAACTTAGCATGTGCTTCATTCTTTATCATTCCTTGTCCCCACAGTTCTTCTAATGTAGGTCGTTTCACATGTTATGTCTGTGTAACACTTGCAGGTTCCGCCTGTGTTACTCTTTCTGCTGTTTGTGTTACTCCTTCTGCTACAGTCTCATTATACATTACTGTTGTTGGGATCGAAATCCCCCCCGACGAAATCAATAGGTTAAAATAGACTAAATAATCAGACATAACTAGGTTTCGTATAAATAACGTTTCGTATAAATGACGTTTCGTTATATATAACATTTCATAAAAAAACCTACGAAACCACTTAGCCAAACTTCTGAGCAATCAAACTGCTCGGATGGATTGCTTAGACAAGCGTACCATTCAACAAAATCCATAGGCAAGCTCAAGCGCTCAAACAAGGTTCTCGAATGATCCAAGCAAAACAACCGGCTCAGACGATCCAAGCAAAACAACCGGCTCAGACGATCCAAGCATGCTAGTTTGCTCGGAAGATCCAAGCAGGACAGTCTGCTCGGACGATCCGAGCATGGCAGTATGCTTGGACATTTCGAACATGACAATATGCTCGGATCGTCCGAGCATATTGTCCGAGCATGACAATATGCTAGGACAATCCGAGCATGGCAGTCAGCTCGGATCCTCCGAGCATGACACATTTCTCGGTCCAACTGATCGGACCCTCGTCGACATCTTCCTCTGAATGTGCGATTAGTCGTAACTTACCTTCATACCAACAACTTATACATACTCGTAATTACTAGCCGTTGACAAAATTTCCGAATAAGTTATGAAACGCGGAATTGGGCTATACTCGGAAGATTCATATTCTATAGACTTTGGGCCGAACTAAGAAGACACATACTCGACGGAATCGTATCGTCATTTTTGGCCCATTTGGAAGATAAAACTAATTCACGGAAAGATAAATACAAAAATGGGAAGATAAATCTGAGCAAGAAAAGATGAAGATAAATCCTAGCAAGAAGAAGAAAATCCTAACAGAAAAGGAAATCTAAACAAAAATGGAAGATTCAATAACAAGAAAATCTCCAGAAATCTTGCAGGTGAATCTCTTCCAACCGACTCACCGCGACTATAAAATACAAGAGATTTCCTACGATCAAACGACGCTGAAAACCATAGCAAAAACACTTAGACTTTTTTTTGGCTCTTACGCTTTTTGTACTCTATTTTTTTCCCGTCAAACAATCACTAAAACTATTCTCCAGATCTCTTTTCGTGTTGTTTACTTAGAATCTTATGTTCCCTAAATTGTAAACCGTGCAAAAATCGACTATGTGAATCCGATTCTAATAGTTTGGCGCTTTCTGTGGGGAAAATAAGTTTTTTTACACTTAAAGACTATCGATCAGCAGATCCGAAGAGATGGCCACCGACGGAGATGGAGACGGAGACATAATAGATTACCAACTGGCGATCGGTAATACAACAAACAACATCACAACAGATAAAACCGCGATGGAAAACATCATAACATGCAACACCGTGATATAAAGTGTTGCTACAAATGCAACGTTGGCAAACACAACAACCAACACGATGATGACCGAGTTAAAGGAGATGATAGCAGTAATGATGAAAAAAAAACCAGGATCAGAGGAAGGCGAATAGCACGCTCACCGAGCAAGTGGAAAGGCTTAGAACAGAAATCTGAGAAAGGAACACCCGAGCGGTGAACTTCGGACCACCAGACTTCTCAACGCCCAATGGCTCCACGAAAAAACATACGCTACATCAACCAACGAGCGGACCCCTCTAGTGGCTGGATCCAACACAATGCATCCACCACCACTGATCCGTCCAAGAACGCTTGCAACAACTATCAACATCGACGAAGAAGATTGCAGAGTTATAGATTAAATATTATCTGAAAACCAAAATGAACAACAATCTGACAATGAAGGAGAAAGGGTAAGAACGGATCGACTCATTCTTGAACTAAATGAAAACGAGCTCACGGAGGAAGAAGAAAACGTCCTACGGTTAAACAAAACGAGTCAGCTGAAGGGCTAAGAGTAAGAAGTCATGACAAACTCAACGACCTCATAGCCACACTAATACAAACTGCCGTAGAGATGAAAGTCGTACTATCAAAAGTTCACAAATAGATGAGCGCAAAACTGGAGATCGACCGTGTCTTAGAAGAAACACGAAAGACGCCATTCACGGCATCATGACCTTTCCCATGCGCATTATCTTGCTCGGCCAATAACTTGCTCGGGAATAATCTGCTCGGCTAGGCATGCTCAGACAAAAACTGCTCGGCAAGGTATGCTCGGCTCGTGGATCATAGAGACAAAAAAGTCTACTCAGAAAATACATTACAAACTCTCCCTCTTGTCGACAGATCACATTTTGTTGATCTTGTGTTTAACTTAACCACTCCCAAGCACAAACTCTTCATAGCACAAGTAATCACGAGCACAAGTTATCTTGAGCACAAAGTGACCTCCGAGCCGCATCCTAGTTCACGTCTATCATGCATGAGGATAGAGAATAATCGGACGTTAAAAGTTTAAAGCTCAAAATTCACAAAAACATCTAAGAGGAAAAGGAAGTTATGACGACATCTCGTAACGAGCGTCCCCCCTATAATCTCGTAACAAGCATCATGACATCTCGTGACAGGAAAATGAAGATAAATATCTTCTCGAATTTAAGACCCAATTTTCCCTCAGAGTTAACACGTCGCATAAACACTATCCCTTAGAGATAATCTCTTTGATATTCTTGGTTATCTCTTCGACACATCCATTACAATTTATGAGAATGTCCGTCTCACAAATTTCCCGAGAAGTAATTTCCGGTCTGACATTGGTTCATCACATCCATTATTAGATAAGGAAACTTCGATATCATACAACAATCATTGTATCTCCTTAATTGCTGTATATTCTTGTTTCCATTCCTCTGTATATCCTCTCTGTATCCTCATGTCAATAATATTATTCAATCCCAATATTCAATATGGTATTAGAGCCCTAAAGGGAAAATTCCCATTTTTTTTCCTGCTTTCTTCTTCCCCAACGTTCCTCATCTTTCTCTCTCTCTCTCGTCTCCTCTCTCTCTCTCTCTCTCTCTCTCTCTCTCTCTCTCTCTCTCTCTCTCTCTCTCTCTCTCTCTCTCTCTCTCTCTCTCTCTCTCTCTCTCTCTCTCTCTCTCTCTCTCTCTCTCTCTCTCTCTCTCTCTCTCTCTCTCTCTCTCTCTCTCTCTCTCTCTTCTGTTATCTCTTGTGTGTGCTGTAAAACTTCACGGCTAACATCATGTCAAATGAAACTTCTTCCGCTGAAAACACCATCTTCTACAATCCCGCAAACCCTGAAAGCACTCTGATCTCAGTAAACATGTCAAACATCACAAAGCTTACCAATCTCAACTACATCATGTGGAGTCGTCAGATCCGGGCTTTGCTTGAAGGACATGAACTTCATGGATTCTTGGAAGCTTCTGGTGGTGCTCCAGAGCCTCTGCTCGTGACTAATGGTGTAACAAACCCAAATCCAGACTTTGCGATGTGGCGTCGTCAAGACAGGCTTCCCTATAGCACGCTTATTGGAGCTATTTCTCAACCGGTGCAATCTGTTGTCTCCACTGCAACAACAACATCAGAGATATGGAATCTGTTGGAGATGACATTTGGAAAGCCAACTCGCGGCCATGTCCGACAGCTAAGACAACAGATCAAAAACTGTGTCAAAGGTACCAAAACTACCAGTGAATACATGCGGTTAATCAAAGGAAAGGCTGATGATTTGGCACTGTTGGGAAAGCCCTACGATCATGAGGACTTAACGGAGCAGATTCTAGCTGGTATGAGTGATGAATATAAACCAGAGATAGATGCTGTCAATGGTCGAGATACTCCGATATCATTCTCGGAGCTTCATGAAAGGCTTCTAAACAGAGAAGTGATGTTGCTGTGCAAAGAAGATTCAACACCAGCTGGTCCAGTCACTGTGAATGCTGCTGATGCTCGATCAAAGTCATCAAATCAGAACAACAATTGGCGGCAGAATAACAACAGGAATAGCAACAATCATACAAACTATCACGCCAACACCAACAACCAATCAAGCTATCAAGGCAACAAAAACAATCGTGGGGCAAGACCTTACTTAGGAAGGTGTAAAGCTTGTGGTACACAGGGCCACAACGCTAAATATTGTCCAGAATACCGCATCATACGCGGCTCAGGACCACAGTGGCAACCACGGCAGAGAATTCAGCCATGGCAAAACACCAACTCTCATCAACAGTGGCAGCCATGAGCAAATGTAGCTCTGACCCACGGATCTGATGCTTCAACATGCCTCCTGGATAGTGGTGCCTCCCACCACATGAGCTCGGACCTGGCCATTTTCTCTCTGCATTCTCCATATAATGGTGGCGAGGAGGTCATTCTTGGAGATGGATCAAGTCAAACCATCTCTCACACTTGTTCCTTATCTCTTCCTTCTTTAACTCAACCTTTCTTTCTTAATGAAGTTTTATGTGTTCCTTTTTTAGATAAGAACTTAATATCTGTTTTTCAATTATGCTCATCTAATGGCGTTGCAGTAACCTTTACTCCGACATATTTTCAGGTCCGCGATCTGAATACGGGGATGCTTCGTTTGGAAGGCCAACCTAAGAATGGCATTTACGAGTGGCCAACAAAACGATCTCGGACTACTTCATCGTTAGCTTTTTCTTCGGCTATTAAGACATCTATCACCGATTGGCATGCTCGTTTAGGACACCCTGCATTACCTATTCTTAAAGCTACTATTTCTACTTTCAATTTACCTTTATCTTCTACTGTTTTGTTAAACAAGCCGTGTAGTGCTTGTTCAGTTAATAAAATGCATAAACATACTTTTTCAAAATCTACTCTGGTTTCGTTGATCATTATACTAGATATACTTGGCTATATCCGATGAAACGAAAGTTACAAGTTTTAGAAGTTTTCACAAAGTTTAAAATGTTGGTTGAAAATCGATTACAATCAAAATTAACAACTTTGTACACTGATAATGGTGGAGAATATATTGCTTTAGCAAGCTTTTTCTCCACTCATGGCATTTCTCACTTCACTACACCGCCTCACACTCCGGAGCATAATGGCATAGCTGAGCGTCGACATCGTCATATTGTCGAAACCAGACTTGCCCTCTTATCTCAAGCTTCAATGCCTAAGTCATATTGGACATATACATTAGCTACTGCGGTATATTTAATTAATCGTATGCCAACACAAAACCTTTCGCTAAAAACTCCTTTTCAATGTCTTTTTGGTTTTACACCGAACTATACAAAGCTAAGAATCTTTGGTTGCTTATGCTTTCTTTGGTTAAGACCTTATGGATCTCATAAATTGGATTCAAGATCATCACCATGTGTGTTCTTAGGATATAGTACCACTCAAAGCGCATACTTTTGTCTAGATCGATCGACGTCCAAGACATATACGTCAAGACATGTCCTCTTCCATGAATATGTCTTTCCTTTCTCTATGGCTAATCACTTAACTTCGGGATCTTCTACTGAGAATTGTGTTTCAGGTACACAACATGGAAGTGAAAGGGCAGATAATCCAGTCATTCAACGTATCTCACCACGACAAACACAACAACAAATACTCATGAACACACCAACTCTGCTGAGATGCTTGTACCATTGACAGCTACACCTCCAATTACACAAGACGCACCGGAGGTACATCAACAAGCAGGGGCGTCACAGCCGGTGACTGATATACTAGCAACCACAAAACCACTCGCAACAGCTCCTGCTGTACCAGTTTCCTCTACCCAACCAGAACAAGCTCCTGCCGCACCACCACCAACAAGAGTCTCAACTAGACAAAAGAAGCGTATCACACGCCTTAAACTTAGTGCATCTATCACTCATTTATCAGAAACAGAACCACAAACTGTTGCTCAAGCACTACGAGATCCTCGTTGGCGTAAATCAATGTGTGAAGAAATCGATGCCCAAACCAGTGAACACACATAAAAATTAATCGCAGCCAAACCATTAACAAACATTGTAGGCTGTAAGTGGGTATTTACAATAAAACGACATGCTAATGGTACTGTTGACAAGTTTAAGGAAAGGCTCGTCGCCAAAGGATACACTCAGCGTCCGGGCATTGACTTTCATGAAACGTTCAGCCCCGTGATAAAACCAGCAACGATCAGACTTGTCCTCAGTCTCTCAGTGTCCCTGAACTGGCCAGTTCGTCAATTTGACATCAACCATGCATTCCTACAAGGAAAACTCTACGATGAAGTATATATTGCGCAGCCACGGGGCTTTATTGACAAAGACAAACCACTCGCTGTATGCAAACTCAACAAGGCAATTTACAGACTGAAACAAGCCCCGCGAGCGTGGTACAACGAATTGCGCTCATTCTTACTACAATCAGGATTCATCAACTCAATTGCCGACGCAAGTCTATTCATATACAACAAACATGGAGTAATTCTATACATGCTTGTTTATGTTGATGATATCATACTAACGGGCAATGATACAAAACATCTTAGTCTTTTTGTTCAATCATTATCCAGCAGATTCTCGCTTAAAGATTTAGGAACTCTTTCTTATTTTTTAGGTATTGAAGCCAAATACACTTCAAAAGGATTATTACTAACTCAACGTCGTTACATTGCAGATCTGATCCACAAGAAGAACATGACAAACTGTAAACCTGCGACCACACCTATGTGTCCACATTCAACACTCACGCTTGATGCTGGAAACCGATTGGAGGAAGCAACCCAATACCGAGAAGTGGTTGGAAGCCTCCAATACCTCTCACTCACGCGACCAGACATATCATTCGCAGTCAACAAGATGAGCCAATTCATGCACAAGCCGGCATACATACATTGGACTGCAGTGAAACGCATCCTCAGATATCTCTCGGGCACATCATCACTTGGTGTCTTCTTCAACAAACAAAATACATCCTCACTTCATGCATATACAGATGCAGATTGGGCTGGGAATAAAGATGATTACACATCGACAAGTGCTTACATTGTCTATTATGGTCGCCACCCCATCGCTTGGTCATCGAAGAAACAAACAGGTGTGGAAAGATCATCCACCGAAGTTGAGTATCGGGCAATAACATCCACAACGGCAGAACTTTGTTGGGTCACGTCACTATTGCCTGAACTTGGTGCTTCTTCATCAACTACACCAACAATTTATTGTGACAACATCGGTGCTACATATCTTGCTGCAAATCCGGTGTTCCACTCTAGAATGAAACACCTTGCTTTAGATTACCACTTCGTTCGCAACCTCGTACAATCCAGACAGGTCCGTGTCACTCACGTCACGTCCACAGATCAACTGGAAGACACACTCACCAAACCCCTTGCTAGGCAACGCTTACAACAACTGATTATCAAGATCGGAATCATCTCCGACGATCCGTCTTGAGGGGGCGTATTAGATAAGGAAACTTCGATATCATACAACGATCTTCGTATCTCCTTAATTGCTGTATATTCTTGTTTCCATTCCTCTGTATATCCTCTCTGTATAAAGCTCTGTATCCTCTTGTCATTAATATTATTCAATCCCAATATTCAATATCCATATCCGAGAAACAACCGAAAGCACATCATTTTCCGAACAGGGTCACATGGTCGTTCTCCGAGCAGAAAAGGTTACCTTTCCCCCTAACGAATTGACTTGTCTGCTCGGCATAACCTTGCAGCGAATACAATCTTTCTCACAAACTAGAGAACTACTCGTCACACCACACTCACCATCCTTGCATTACAAATAGGATTCACATGTTACATTGCATCTTATGAGCTTATGCTCGGAGCATGCGTTGATCACATGCTCGGTGTGCATGGCTTTGCTCAGCTGAACGCGGACACCAAAAAAAATCTTGTTTGACATATTGAGATGGACTGCTCGGAAGATTAAAAAATTATGCTCGGCAACCTTATAAAGATTTCTGCTCGGAAGAGAAACAAAAATTCTCCGAGCACAAAAAGTGACGAGCAGTATGTGGACTGGCTTCTGCTCGGAAAATGTTTACTACTCGAAGGATTTGTGTTCGGTTTGAGTTTGGGCTTCTTCTTGTCGCACGCATCTGATTGGCTCAGCCAAAGACCTCACGAAAATTCCATAGTTATATACTGACCTAACTCGAAGAAAAAGCTCGACAAGAACACATCCTTCAAACATTTCATGATGTATTCGCCTAATACACGGAAATCTAAGAGAAGAATAAGTTACTTGCGGAACAAGCAAACAAAGCCTACACCAATACTCATCAATAGTATTGTAAACCGAGCTAAACCATAGAGCATGTACATCTATGAACCCCATCTTGGGGTTCTTAAGAATTTTTTAATAGTTTTTAATTGGTTTTAAATAGTTAAGAACTCTATGTTGTTTTGCTCATCCATTGATGAACTCTTAAGTGGGGTTCTTAACAAAAAAAAAATTATTTACTTTTTAAACATTTTAATTGAAATTATTAACAATTTTTTATTTATTTAAATAAAAAAATTATTTAATTAAAAATAGGCGAATCAGAATGTGACACGTGGTTAAGCAACCGTATCTAAAAATCCTTAAATAAGGATCGGTTCTAAACTATTTTTCTCTTTTTCATTTTTTTAATCCTATACTCCTAAGAACATGTGCCAAGAACTCCCTAAGATACATTGATGTACATGCTTTTAGACACAAATGTCGCCATTATTCGTGCCACAGTACTTGATGTAAATAAAATTTTTTTTTTTTCTTTAATTGTGTGCGCCTTTCTTCCTCGCTATCATCCGAGCCAAAAAATGCTCGGCATTATACCTTTACCCGAGCAGAATTCCTCGTACAAAAAACTGCTCGATATTATCTTCCAAACACTGCTCGGCATTATGGTTCAGAAACTGCTCGGCATTAGTCCAGAACGGAAGGAGTCGATCTGCGAACTAAAGTTGAGCATAAATCACAGCTCTGAAACCATTATTACACAACATTATCTCAGGATGCTCAACGGCAACAAAAAAGAAGATTGAGAAGAACATGAATATTCAAAATTCATCAGAAGAACTCCATTAGAGTTAAAACATGAGGAGACAATAACAAGATAAGGAGAAAAAGAATCTCACCAGATCATCAATTTTCTAGCTCTTCCGCTACTGTCATCAACGACATCCATCATGACACATGAAATTAACGACATGGATCTTTGACAAACACCTCCGACCAACAAAAATGCCGAGCTCTCCAGTCTCACACACACTAACAATTTAATTAATCTGCTATGGTTGTTACCAATATTTTGTGTGTAATTAAATAACACTAGTCTCAGAAGCCATTGCCTTGACATTCATCACTTTCATAAAGAAAGAAATGCTATCGGTTATTGTTAGAATTTAAGAGAATAAAGATAGAGATTTGTAGAATCAACAAAACATAAGAGAAGAAGATTAGAGAGAGTGTTAGAGAATAAGAACAAGAGAGAGATTAGAGAGAGAAATGGAGATGAGAATAAGTCTCCTTAGATTCAAAATTCAAAATCAGAGGTTACAATATAGAGGATAGCTCTTAGACTAATTTAGCTTACAAGAGAAGCTAATCTAAAATATCTTGAAGTGACAAGACTGTTTTCACTGTTCATTCGCGGATACTATCCACAGATTCTTCATGGACAGTTCGGTTACTCCACATAGCATCCATGTAGAATGATAGTCTTTGAGCTATCCATCTCTGATCATTAGAACTTCATCTCAATGGATATCTCGTGATCAATACTCCCCCCTCAAGCTTAGACTTTGGACTAACCCTAAAGGCTAAGCTTGGAATGATCATGACAACACCTCATTAAAAACCTTGATATGGAAAACCACTTGAGACAAAACCACATCAAGGGAAAAAGAGCATGCTGCTCATGAATCAGGAGAGTTCTAATCATGAATGGTTACAAGTCCTAGTTTGCTAAAGATGTGATCGCAAACCTTGAGACTCGCAGCTTTGGTGAAGATGTCTGCTAACTGATCTTCACTTCTTGTATAGCAGGGTAAGACAGTTCCATCTTCAATATTCTCCCTGACCTTATGACAATCAATCTCTATGTGTTTAGTCCTTTCGTGGAACACCGAGTTTGTGGCTATATGGATTGCAGCCTGATTGTCACAATGGAAGGTAATGGGACTTGATTGGCCAAAGTCCTTAAGGAGAGCCTTCAGCTATGTCAACTCGTTTGTGAGTTTCCTCATTGCTCTATACTCAGCTTCAGCACTTGAGCAGGAAACAACCTTCTGCTTCTTGGTCTTCCAAGTCACTAAGTTTCCTCCAATAAAGGTGCAATAACCGGTTGTGGATTTCCTATCACTCTTATCACCAGCCCAATTTGCATCACAATACCCAACAATCTCAGTGCTATCATTCTTACCCATCCAAATGCCTTGTCCTTGAGAGCTCTTGAGATATCTGAGTATCCTTTCTATCATGCTCCAGTGGTGGACAGTAGGTGTTTGCATATGTTGGCTGACTTGATTCACAGCAAAACATAGGTCTGGTCTAGTGAGTGTAAGATAGATGAGCTTCCCAACCATTCTCCTATATAGAGACACATCCTTGAACTTCTCATAGTCTGATTTCTCCCCCTTTCTATTGACTTGGTAACCATCTTCAAGAGGATTTTTAGCTATCTTGCTTTCTTGCATTCCTGTTTCTGTCAACAAGTCCTTCACATACTTTCTTTGGGACAGAAACAGACCATCTTGAAATCTGCACACTTCAATTCCCAAGAAGTATTTCAACTCACCAAGGTCCTTGATGTCAAATGAACTTTTGAGGAATGCTTTGGTGGATTGGACCCCTGATTTATCACTGACAGTAATGATCAGATCATCCACATATATAAGTACCACAACCACGCCTGAGGAGCTTTGAAGAGTGAACAAGGTATGGTCCGCTTGAGACTTCCTGAACCCATGATCCATAAGAGTGTGGCTCAGCTTGTGATACCAGGCTCTTAGTGACTGCTTCAAACCATAGATAGCTCTTCTCAACCTCAACACTTTCCCTGGCTTACACAACTGTTCAAGACCTGATGGTGGAGTCATGTACACCTCTTCTTCAAGTTCTCCTTGTAGGAAAGCATTTTTGACAGCCATCTGCCATAGATCCCATGAAAGATTGGTAGCTAAAGAGAGAGTAACTCTTACAGTGTGAAGCTTCGCTACTGGTGCAAAAGTATCAGTGTAGTCTTCTCCATAAGTCTGGATGAATCCTCTAGCAACCAGCCTTGCCTTATACCTCTCTATATCCCCATTGCTCTTGTACTTGATTGTGAATACCCATTTGGAGCTAACAGCTTTCTTTCCTTTTGGTAAAGGTTCTACATTCCAAGTATGATTCCTTTCCAAAGCCTCCTTCTCATCAATCACAACATTCATCCACACCTTAGTGTCCTTAGCCTCTTCATAAGTTTTAGGAACATGATTCATTTCTATCTTCTCAAGAAAGGCACAATGACTTGATGGTAACAAGTCAATAGAACACACGGATTGGTTGGGATGAGCAACAACCTGATTGTTGAAGTAGAACTTCTTGTTGATCCAGATTGATGGATCCTTCTTTTCTCTAGTGCTTCTTATGAGTTGTTGCACCGGTTGAGCAGCTTCCTGAACACCCATTTGTTTTTATCCAAGATGAATTGTCTCCTCCACATTCATATTCAAATTTACTTGATCTTGATTTTGAGGTAGAACTTCCTCTTGAGTTTGAGTGGGTTCTTGATTTGCTGCAACTGGTACTTCTTCTTGCAACTCTTCTTGATGACTTCCAGTTTCTGTTTCCCTTTGTCTTGGTAACTTAGGAGAGTCATTCCCCAAATGATCCAAGAGAAACCTCAGACTTGTAGCAAGGTCAGAAGGTGATCTTGAGAGGTCTTTCAATTCTTCCCAGTCCCTCTTTTCAAAATAGCCTTTTCCTTCCATAAACTTGACATCTCTTGAGACATAGGTGCGGTTGTTGATTGGATCATAGCATTTGTACCTCTTTTGAGTAGTTGAATATCCAAGGAACATGCACTTGATGATCTTAGCTTCTAGCTTGTTTCTTTAATCACCTGAATTGTAGGCAAAACACACACACCCAAACACACGTAAGTGTTCAATAAAGGGTTGGGTTTTGTTTAATACCTCAAATGGTGAGATGTCTTGGAGAACTTTTGTTGGAGTCCTATTGATGAGATAGCAAGCTGCTAAGACCGCATCTCCCCAAAATCTTTTAGGCACATTGGTATGAAACATAATGGACCTAGCAACTTCCATGAGATGTCGGTTCTTTCTCTCAGCCACTCCATTTTGTTGGGGTGTATGTGGACAATTTGTTTGATGTAGGATTCCATGTTTGTTCAGGTTGGATTTGAATCTTTGACTTGTATACTCTCCTCCGTTATCTGATCTAAACACTTTGATCTTTGCATTAAACTGATTAGTAATATAATTTTGAAATTGAATGAAATCTTCATAAACCCTATCTTTAGATGGGAGAAAAGTGACCCAAGTATATTTCGATTTCTCATCTATGAAAGTCACAAAATATTTGTTCCCATCTCTAGATAGACAAGGTGAAGTCCAAACATCAGAATGCACTAGATCAAAGCAATTTTCATAGATAGTAGCAGATTTAGGAAAGACAGTTCTACAATGTTTACCAAGAATGCAAGCTTCACAAGTTGAATGATCAAAGTTAGCACTAGGAAACATTAAACTGAGAGCACGCGCATGAGGATGACCAAGTCTAGCATGCCACAAAGCATTTTGATTAACAGAAAAACAGGAATTGAAAGCTAAAGAATCCGAATTGCTTGGAGAAGTGTTTTCAAGGAGGTAAAGCTCATCTTGTGTTCCACCTCTTCCAAGTACCTTGCCATTCTTAATATCCTGAAAGCAAACTTCATTAGGCCCAAATATAACATTGCAATTCATATCATTTGTAATCCTTTTCGCAGACAGAAGATTAGACTTAAACTTAGGCACAAAGAAAGCATCACTGTCCTTGTTAAAGAGTCTTAACTTTCCTGTCCCTACAATGGGAATACCTTGACCATCAACAATAGTAACTCTACCTAGAGCCAGTTTAATGTCTTTTAACAACGTAGCATCACTAATCATATGGTGAGAAGCTCCTGAGTCTATTACCATTTATGATCAGATTGTGCAAGAAATTTATGAGACAAGAGCGTGATACCAGAGGGTTTAGAGGCATAAGCCTTGATGAGATCCTCAAGATCACTTCTTCTTACATACTCAGTGTTAGTGAACAAGGCAATCTCTCCTCCTTGAGTAGATGAAGTCGCTTTCCCAGTCACTTCTTGAGAGATGTTGGCTTTTGAATCCCTGAACTTGGATGACTTGAGATGTGGATGGAGGATCCAACACTTGTCTTTGGCGTGTCCCTTCTTCTTGCAATGCTCACAGGAAGTGTACTTCCTGTCCTCATGCTTGAACACACTCTTGTTGGCAGTGACAAGATCCCCCTTTCCTCCAAACAGCCCAATGCTCCCTTGTTCCTTTTGGATCCTTGAGCACACTTCTTCATAGTCAGGAAGAGTAGTCTCCCTTAGAATGGACTTGATAACATCGTTGTAGACCGGATTCAAATTGAGAAGGAGTCCAAAGATCTTGTCTTGCTCCTTCCTTTCATTAAGAACCTTTGGGTCCATGGTTCTTGGCCTTAACATGTCAAGCTCGGACCAAGCAGATGAGAACTTCCCAAGATACTTGGTGAACTCACAATCCTCTTGGTGAAGGTTACTGATTGTCTTCTTTACTTCAAACACACGGCTGAGGTTGGAGACATCACCATACACCCTTTTAAGAGTGTCACAGTGGGAGTAAGCTTCAAGGATGGAGGGATCTAATGAGTTTTGGAGGAAACCAAGAACTGACTGGTCTTCTTGAAACTACCTTGCCTCCTCCTTCTTTGTTGCCTCATATTTATTCCCCTTTGAGTCTTCTTCATCAGGTGGCGTCTTGTCCTCAAGGATGTACTCCCAAAGCCCTCTGCCACAGATTGCGGTCTTGGTTGTTCTCTGCCATGTTCTGTAGTTTAAGCCTTTTAGGACCACAAGAATGACAGTGGGCTTGAGACTTGAGTTAACTTGGACAGTATCTTCCATTGATGATGAAGTTTGTGAAGCTTAAGAACACAAAGAAGAGATTTTTAAAGAGAATATTGAGAGATTAAAGAGAACCAGTGAACAATAACATCTATTGCTCTGATATCATGTTAGAATTTAAGAGAATAAAGATAGAGATTTTTAGAATCAACAAAACATAAGAGAAGAAGATTAGAGAGAGTGAAAAAAAAAAAAAAAGATTAGAGAGAGTGTGAGAGAATAAGAACAAGAGAGATAATAGAGAGAGAAATGGAGATGAGAATAAGTCTCCTTAGATTCAAAAATCAAAATCAGAGGTTACTATATAGAGGATAGCTCTTAGACTAATTTAGCTTACAAGAGAAGCTAATCTAAAATATCTTGAAGTGACAAGACTGTTTTCATTGTTCATCCGCGGATACTATCCACGGATTCTTCATGGACAGTTCGGTTACTCCTCATAGCATCCATGTGGAATGATAGTCTTTGAGCTATCCATCTCTGATCATTAGAACTTCATCTCAATGGATATCTCATGATCAATAGTTATAATTCTCGCATAAGCTTGCCACTCATGATTTTTTTATTCCATGTGCCTTAGATTCGATCCATGACTAACGACCGAGAACGGCATTTTCTGGTTATTTTGGTATCTCACCGATCACAACCTACGATCTAAATTATGTCAACATATAATAAAAAAGGAGAGAAAGACCTACCCGTCATTACAACGACACCACCACTTTGAGCGCCGCAACACCTCATATAAATAGGAAAGAGCTTTCAGTTTGCAAGATCACTGCAGATGAGTTATACATAAGTCCCATCATAGCTCGACAGCTTTGAAGAAGGTCACATAAACCTCTCAAAGCTCGACAATAATGAGAAACCAAGATCCTTAAGCATCATTTCAATTCGTCAAGCTCCTCAGTTCAGACTTCCTTGCCGTTTCATCAAGTTCGAGCTTGGCAGTTTATCAGTCATTGCTCGCCAGCTCTGTTCCAATCCAGAAACGAAGCTCTCAAATACATCACTTCTTTATCAATCTAAAATCGAGAAAAAGGGAGAAGAAAGCATGTATCACATAAATCTTCTTAATCAGCTCGTCAACTCACGTTTAAGCATGACATACTACTTTTTGACGCATAAATACTATGTGAGCCCGTCGTTTGATCAGCTTCGCACTATGCACGAGCTCCCAAACAAAGCAAAACAAAACCAAGTTTTCAAGAACCAAAACCTAGAGCATTTTAATACTTCACAAACATAATAGCTTACAAGTTGATCAACTTAAGCTCATCAGTTCATCATACATCGCTAATCATTTTATATCACAGCTCATCACACATACTAAATTACACTCGAAGTATTTACCTAGTTACGCTCAAGTTACATCCGAGCAAAACCCTACCGATGAGTTACGCTTGACGTATTTACCGAGCTATGCTAACCATATTTACCGAGCTATACTTGACGTACTTACCAAGCTAAGCTTGACGCCATACCGAACTACTTTACACCCACTTCTTGGTGGGCATATCTTGTACCAGCGTGCCCAAAAACTTTTTCCCGAGCAAAAGACAAGCAACACTGAGCACACCACTAAAAAACATTTGCTCGGCAATTTATCAAAATCCTGCTCGACATATGCACACCATTGTCTGATTCTCTGAGTATGAAGTTGTGGTCGTGTAAAAAAAGGGGGGGGGAGTGAGTCCGTATATACATATACTTCAGCATCAGAAATTCCAATTTTTAAAAAAATTTTACTCAAAGGCAACCTTCTCAGAGATTCTCGCTCTGCAGCTCGCAACGAGAAGCGGTTTTCTCTGCTCGGGGATTCACATAGCCCAACATGCTCGGATGCTCGATCATTCAGCATATCGGACAATCACAGAACAAAGGGTGGATATGCTCGGTGACTAATCCTTCTTGGGGCGCAAACAGCAGACCCTGATCTAATTTCGGCTCTCGGATGGACTATCGAACGGTCTGTTCGGCATGCCTTTTACTCGGACAACATACCCTGCGCGGATGCGATCATCTTGTTCAGAATTCTGCTCGGCAAACTGATCCTTAGCCTGCTCAGAGATCCTCCCATACGCATGAAGGACTCCATCAATCTTCTTGCACGTCCCATTTCCGGGAAGAGTCGCTTTGTCAACGTTGCGATCAGCTCATGGACTTTTTGTTCAGCATTCCCGTAAGACGCTCAGCTCGTCGGGTTGCGATCATGAAGCTCCATTTCTCTGCGATCGTTCAACTCATCGATCATCCGCTCACAATCGTTCGACAAACAAAAAATATTTTTTTTTTTTCAATTCACTTGTCTTTTAAAGTAAATTCGGAACTCAACTAACTCTGCGACATAACATATCGACTAGCCAGACCAAATTAATTCACCAGTCATTTCGCTATAATACCGCTTCAAATTAAGGTTAGTACACTTACATTTATCTCAACATTTTCTTTCTCGTTTGTTGCTAGCCACAAGAGACGAATAATCACATCCCTTACGGATAATAACCAATAGAACCTATATAGATGATGCTTCTTATACATCTTCAGAGATTTAAAAGCGCGCTATAAAAATCCCGACTGAGTACACCTCGGTCTAATATCCGCTAGGTATATCCAAGCTGATATTCACTTATAGTTTACTACCAAAACAGGTCTGTAAGTCGAGTATACCTCGCTAACCTTTAAACTTGGATTACAACTCGAAACCTAGTAAAAAACTTCTAAGTACCCTGGTATTAAGTAACATTTCATTACCGAAACAATTATGTAAGTGGATTTTATCTCGCTAACCTTCAAACTCAAAGTATGACTTGAAAACCATCAAACCGCTTCTGAGCACACTAGTCTTAAGTATATACTTACTATCAAAACAGGTCCGTAAGCAGATTATATCTTGCTAACCTTTAAACTTGGAGCACAACTCAAAACCCAGTAAAACGCTTTTAAGCACGCTGGTCTTAAGCATCATTTCATTACTGAAACGTGTTTGTAAGTCGAGTATATCTCGCTAACCTTTAAACTCAAAGTATGATTCGAAACCCAGCAAAACGCTCTGAGTACGCTGTTTTAGGTATATACTTACTATATAACAGGTCCGTAAGCCGAGTATATCTCACCGACCTTCAAACTGGAAGTACGAATCAAAACCTAGTGAAATGCTCCTAAGCACACTGGTCTTAAGCACATACTCATTGCCGAAACAAGACCGTAAGTTAATTATATCTCGCTGACGTCTAAGCTCGAAGTGAACCTCGAAACCCAACAAGGCGCTCTTAAGCACACTGGTCTTAAACTATGATTTATGAAAAATGTATGAAACAACTCAATCAGACAGCTCAGACCGATTACTCGGACAAAGTTCTGATCAGGCGGATTACTTGGACATCCTCCTCGACAACCCTCTTTTTAAATGCTATACTTTCTGTTTGGCATTTCGTCTCGCGAACGTAAATCTCCGACCAGAATACACAAGGAAATAACATGTTTGAATCATAATCAGCATGTTCGGATTTTCGCCGGCATGCTCGGATCCTTGCTCTACAAATTTATATACCCTACTCAGACAATCAGGCTATCAATTTATTGTAAAAAACGAGAATGTAAGTCGAGACACCTTGAAAGATTCTAAAATTGAAGTAAATCTCTAAACCCAACATATGCTTCGTAGCACACTGGTGTACGACATCCTCATCGTCGAGATAAACATGTAAGTTAAAACAATATCGCGAATCATGAACTGACAACGATTTTGGAAACCCAATAAACTGCTTCCTAGCACACGGTCTTAAACATCTCAAAACATTAAAACAAAGACTACACTTCTTGTGCTCATCATGAAACCAATATACGTCACATAAGCCGAGCATTTGTAAGTTTCAAAACCATTTTCTTTCTTTTACAAGAAAAATACAAGCATCACGCCTCATACGATTTCAAAAACTTGAATCTTTACGCATCTCTGCATCAAAGGATTCTTGCGGTCATCAACTTTACGAAAAATGTCTAAACAGCTCCCAACAGCTAAACAACAAGGTCACTTTCGATAACTTTGTCAAAAATGCCTCAAAAACTTCTTACAGCTAAATGACTCCACTTCTTGTGAAACTACTTCACTGACTTTCGAAGAAAATGCCGCGACAAATCGGAACAGCTCGAAAACCTTTGATGAAACGCCTTGCTAGCTCCTGTCAAGGACGTTCATAAAAAAAAAATCTCGACAACGTTTTCCGAAAACAACTCAACGATTACTGACAAAACAGCTAGGCATAGCTTTCACCCATGATCTTGCCTCGTCTACTTCAAACTCGTCATCATCACACTTGAGAATGACAAAGATCAACAAATAAAAATAAGGTAAATACAAAGAGGAGCAAAAGCATTCACCATGATCAAAAAAGTACAAGAACTTGTATGACTTAATGAGAGATCATCTTCGACCAATACACGAATGGAATCGCCATACACACAATTCACAATATGCTCGGCAAGCGTTGGTATATTGGGTTATCGATAATGATTATAAACAATTTTGACACTAATCCATCCGTTCGTGTATAAAATCCGAGGCAAATCAGATCACGATCGCCCGCAGCTGGGAAAAGTGCACGATCATCCCGCAAACTAATATCCTTGACATACGTCCTGCTCGGGGTGAACCATGATCAAGTAATCAGCGCATATGTTCTGCATGGATTTCCGGCTTATTTTATGCTCGGAGAGAAAGCGTCTACATGCATCTTGATCAGCTCGATTCGTCCTGCTCGGCAATCATGATGAATTCTTCTTGGAGCATTTCATCTCCTATTTGTACATCATGCTCGTTTTTCTGCGACTAATCTTTCTCGGCGTTCTGATCCTCCATGACAAAGTCTGCTCGGACATCATGCTCTTTGCCAAACCTGCTAGGTATAATATCACTCGCGGAAGCGATCAACAATGTTCATAAATCTCACATTCGAATCGTATGGTCTGCTCAACACCAATCAGAAAATCCAGTACCACGAGATCCCTCCTCGTCGCATTGCTCTGATTGGCGCGCGTGATGGCAGCTCGGCGCATCTAAAGACATCATGTTCGGCACATCCTTATACTCGGCACATTCATTTGGTCAGAAAATGAATATGCTAGGCATGGTTCGTGCCTTGTCGCATACTGCTCGGAAAATGAATCCACGCGACGTCCCTCTTGATTAATCTTTCTCGAAGCATTCTCACGATCACCCGATGCCGAGCAGAACACTCGCGTGTGAACACCCAATTCACATATTTATTTGTGATCCCCCCGAGTACTCAACAATGTTTGCCTAAATAGCTCGAAAAGTTTGTCAGAACGTCTTGGCAGTCTTTCACGGCTAAATATCTAGGTAGTTTTGTTAAGAGTCGTGTTGACGATAGTGAAGGATTATGGTGTTTGTTCAAGGTTTAATTCCCATGTTTCAACCTAACACATAATCTTAACAGATCTAGGTTCTTGCAAAACGAATCATAAAACCAACCAAACCTGGATCATTACCTTTCAGATTGCAGCGGATAATTGATGGTAATGATGAGATCAGTTAGAACAGATGAACAACCTGCTCCTCCTTTGGTATCCACACTCTTACAAGCCGGGATGGCTGCTAGACCAAAGAGATGGATCAGATCAGAAAGAGAGATTAGAGAGAGAGATGGGGCACGGCCACTGAGAGAAATCGCAAGCCTTGGACCATGCCCTAGGGTTTCGATTTCTTCCTCTCTTATTAATGGGCCCAAGTCATTTGACTAATGACTCATTAATCATTTGGGCCCAAGACACAAATCAGGCAAAAGCCTGCATTTTGTCTGGCCCAATTCTCTGATCCAATACAGTAAATGCCACTGCATCTTACCGTATTTATTCCATTTAACTTTCCCGTTAGCTATGGTGTGTGACCCTTCGGGATCATACAATACTGGTAATAAGTCCTAAACTTATAGATCATGAGCGGGCTCTAGCAAGTCATCATGATCACCCAGTATTTATGACTTATGTCTGATCTCGACACTTATCATACTTTCTAGAGATAGTACGGTAGATTTCAGGACATTCCCAACAATCTCCCACTTGTACTGGAATCCTACACAGGACATTCCCAACAATCTCCCGATTGTACTAGAATCCTACATTCCCTAATCCTTTTGTCTCAATATCTCGATCTGGCATAAGGCAAGATGCGTGTCATCCTTATATAGCCAGACCATGTTTATCGGACCAGATTTGATACTGACAATGCAAACGACTTGGGCAAGTCCGTTTGGGAATGGCCATTCTCTTACCAGTTATCAATTCTCCGATTGGCCTAGAGATATTACCTCCGTTAAACGGCAGGGACAAATCCCGTCTTGTTCCATCACTATGAACTACACAATTCATAATACACCCAACCAAGGTCCGTATAGCTCCCAGTTACGAAACAGCGTTAGACAATGATCAAAGCGCATTACTCCATGCGCAGCCACATGCATGCGAACTCAGGTCTAAGGACTATACTCTATAGTCGTATATGAGAACTTCTTATGACACAGATATTAATATCTTCCAGAGTTCTCATCTTGCGGGCCATGTCCGGTCATATGCTCCCCTGCATATACCTATGTGTCGACTTTGATGCCGCGCATCTATGACCCCTCGAAACTTGGTCATAAGTCTCAACACAATCTAGTCTCAACAGGTTGTTGTTGTTCCAATTTCAACAACCTTCGACTATGGACACTATAATTTATGTCACTTCGTTAAATATGGGGTTTCAGGATCAAGTCTACTCATGTACTTCGATGGCCCATATATAATGATATGAATTATTTTGGAACGATTATTTTATATCACAGTTAAAAATAATCCAGAAATAAAAATTTCATTAACATTTAAAATGTTTACATGAACCAATCAAAATAACTAAAACAAAAGCCCTCACAACTCCCACTCAAAAAGAGATTACATTTGAATATCTCTAATTCCTACAGCAGCAGTATGCAACTCGTGCTTAGGTCTCGGGAGTGGCTTTGTCAACGGGTCAGCCACGTTCTCATCAGTGTGAACTCTGCTGACCATCACTTCGCCTCTATTCACTATCTCACGAATGAGATGATACCTTCTCATAATGTGTTTGGATTTCTGATGATGTCTCGGTTCCTTAGCTTGAGCAATTGCACCATTGTTGTCACAATACAGTGCCAGTGGCTCAGCAGCTTTTGGGAATACACCGAGTTCAATCATGAAGTTCCTAATCCAAACTCCTTCTTTCGCAGCTTCTGAAGCAGCGATGTATTCAGCCTCAGTTGTGGAATCTGCCACGGTGCTCTGCTTGGAACTCTTCCAACTTACTGCACCGCCATTCAGACAGAAGATGTAGCCAGACTGTGACCGGAAATCATCCTTATCTGTCTGAAAGCTTGCATCTGTGAATCCACTGATTTCAAGCACTTCACTTCCTCCGTAAACCAAGAACTTATCCTTAGTATTTCTCAAATACTTCAGGATATTCTTTACGGCAATCCAGTGACTCTCACCTGGATTAGACTGGTACCTACTCGTCATGCTCAGTGCATAAGCAACATCAGGACGAGTACAGATCATGGCATACATGATAGATCTTATAGCCGAAGCATAAGGAATCCTACTCATGCGCTTAAGCTCATCAGGTGTTTTAGGACACTGATCCTTGCTTAGTGTAGCACCATGTATCATTGGCGTGAATCCCTTCTTGGAATTTTCCATTCAGGAAGGCGGTTTTCACATCCATCTGCCAAATCTCATAGTCAAAATGAGCTGCAGTCGCTAGGAGAATCCGAATTGATTTCATCATTGCCACTGGTGAATAGGTTTCATCATAGTCTATACCATGAATTTGCTTGAAACCTTTTGCCACCAACCTGGCCTTGTAAATCTGGACATTTCCATCCATGTCAATCTTCTTCTTGAAGATCCATTTACACTCGATGGCTTTTCCACCAGCGGGTAAATCAACCAGTGAAAACACTCGGTTAGCAGACATGGAGTCCATCTCGGATTCAGTGGCTTCACGCCACTTTAAGGAGTCAGGGCCCATCATGGCTTCTTCAAAGTTTGAGGGTTCATCACCGTCAATGATCAAAAGATCATGGCAATTAGTCACGAGGAATCCCTGATATCTATCGGGTTCGTGACGGATCCTTCCGGATCTTCGAACTTCAGGTACTGAAGGTTCAGGTTCTATTACAACTTCATGTAATTCATCCTGCTGTTCTTCCTCATTAGGTTGAACAGGTTCCTGTCCTTCTTGAATTTCATCAAGTTGTACCTTACTCCCACTATCTTTTCTAGAGAGAAACTCTCTTTCAAGATAAGTGCAATCCCGAGCAACTAAGATTTTGTTCTCGGATCGCAGATAGAAGTAATAAGCCTTGGTATCCCTAGGATAACCAATGAAGTAGCATTTGTCAGATTTTGGTGTAAGCTTGTCTGAGATTAATCTTTTGACATATGCTTCACAACCCCAAATTCTGAGAAAAGACATTGCTGGAGCTTTTCCAGTCCATATTTCATATGGTGTCTTTGCTACTGCCTTTGATGGCACTCTGTTCAGTGTGAACGTTGCGGTGAGTAAAGCATATCCCCAAAGGGATATAGGAAGGTCTGTGTGACTCATCATGGATCGGACCATATCTAACAATGTCCGATTTCTTCTCTCAGACACACCATTCCACTGTGGTGTTCCAGGAGGTGTGAGTTGGGAGATAATCCCACACTCACTCAGATGATCACGAAATTCCTGGCTCAAGTATTCTCCTCCTCGGTCCGACCGAAGAGCTTTAATACTTTTACCAAGCTGGTTCTGTACTTCATTCTGGAATTCTTTGAACTTTTCAAAGGTTTCCGACTTATGTTTCATCAAGTAGACATATCCATATCTACTGAAATCATCAGTGAATGTAATGAAGTACTGAAAGTTCCCTCTAGCATTTGTGGACATTGGGCCACACACGTCAATATGTATCAGGCCCAATAGTTCACTGGCCCTTTCTGTGGGTTTATTGAAAGGCACCCTTGTCATTTTGCCCATTAGGCAAGATTCGCATTGCTCACAAGACTCAAAGTCAAATGAGCCCAAGAGACCATTTGAATGGAGCCTCTTGACGCGTTTCTCACTAATGTGCCCCAAACGACAATGCCAGAGAAACGTTTCATTTTCTGCGTTAGATTTGAACCGTTTCGTATTTATGTTATATACTGGAGCAGATTGATCCAGCATGTACAGCCCATTTATAAGAGGGGCACAGCCATAGAACATATCATTGAGATTAAAGGAACACAATTTATTCTTAATAGAAAAATTAAATCCTTGCAAATCCAACAATGAAACTGAAATGATATTTCTGCTTATAGCAGGTACAAAATAACAATTCTCAAGTTCTAAAATCAATCCAGAAGGTAAAGACAATAAGTAAGTGCCAACGGCCAGTGCTGGAACCTTCGCTCCATTGCCAACCCGCAACTCTACTTGCCCTTGCTTCAACCTTCTACTGTTTCTGAGCGCCTCCATATTAGTACAAATATGAGCCCCACATCCAGTATCTAATACCCAAGTGGTATTATCAGAAGTAGTAGTATTTACTTCAATAACAAAAATACCTGAAGATTTAGTCTCCAAGGACTTCTTCTTCTTCAGACTTTCCTGGTATTTCTTGCAGTCCCTACGATAATGCTCTGCCTCTTTGCAAAAGTGGCAGATGTCAGAAGGCCCAGCTTTAGACTTGGGCTTGGACTTGGCATCATCATTGCTGACTGCCTTGCCCTTTCCCTTGTCTGCAGCGGATTTCTTAAAACCCTTGCCCTTCTGCACCATGAGTACATACGACTCCTTGGCTTTCTTCAGGTTAGGTTCTGCAGTCTTGAGCATACCGTGTAGCTCAGGCAAAGTCTTTATCAACCCATGCATATTATAGTTCAAAATGAACTGGTCATATGCAGGAGTAAGAGACTGCAGAACGATATCACAAGCAAGCTCTTGGCTTATAGGACAGTCGAGCCTCGTCAAATGATCGAGATAACCCATCATTTTCAGAACATGAGGACTCACTGCTGCATCCTTAGCCATTTTACAGTCCAAGAGATTCTTAACAGTTTGGAATCTCTCTGTACGAGCCTGCTCCTGAAACAACGCTTTCAGATTTGCCATCAGCTCCATGGGACAAGTCAGGCCTTCCCACTGCATCTGCAGTTCGGGAGCCATTGTCGCCAACATCAGGCAAATCACGTCATTAGCATCTGAAGAATGCGTATCCCAAGCATTCCTCACAGCTAGTGTGGCATTATTCGCAGGTCTAGGAGAGAGAGCTCTTTCAAGGACATAAGCCTTCTTCTCCTGTCTGAGCACAAGTCTCAGGTTCCTGGACCAGTTCAGGAAGTTTGATCCGTTCAGTTTGTCCTTCTCAAGGGCAGACCGGATCGAGAAAGTGTTTTGTGTTGTTGTGCTTGACATAGCTGAAAATATGAGACAATAGAGATTTTAGTTATTAAGTTCATAAAAGAGTAATCTTAAAACCTTATAAGAAAACTCGCATTGTATTCAAAATTTCTTTGTTTAACCTCATAAGAATACAATGATTCCGAGACCCATGTTCAGCTAAATCCAAAGTGGGCCACTGGCCGTCACCCGGAATTAGCTTTACTTGGTAAGCATACACACAGCTAGTTATATCTCATATAACTCTCGGTTGTGAATTGGACCCGAGGCCCAAATTCACCAGATGTCTCAAGGCCCGGGACTCCCGATGGCCCAGTCAAGGAAACCAATCTCTTACAGCCAAATAATCACTAAAATCTGGGACTCCCAATGAAATTAGTGACTATATACTACTTTACTTATGCGAAAACAGACACCTCACACTGTAAGCCATATCTGTAATCGAATAAGCGTTAAGTAGCTGACAAGATTGGAAAGACATCCAAGCTTGATATTGCTTTTGAGGATTTTAAGTTTTATTTCCAAAAATAGAAGATTACTATTTTGGGAAACTTTCTTATTTTAGAAACTTTCTAAATTTAGTAACTTACTAAAAATAGAAATTTCTAATTTTGACATTTTATAAATATTTTGGGTTGGGTCACAAATTATAGGCCCAATTCTTGGCCCAAGACCATAGAATTCCAGCTGGCCCAATAATTTGACATAACCGATCCGGTTTATTAATTCTGGTCCAAGACCAAATTAACTATCAAAACCATCGAATATTTACTAAACCAGACCAGCTCTAAATTATTTGGTCCAACCAAATCAAACTTAGACCAGCCTTCGGTTTAGGTTAAAATTCAATTTTATGAATTTAAATCCGGTTTAACCAGTAATAAAATTATTTCCAGTAAACCGCGATTTGGGTTAACCGCTTGAACCACCAATTAAATTGGATCGGTTCAGTTAAATCCAAAACCGGGAAGAAACACCTAGTGTTTTAGCCAATTTGATTTAACTTGCGGTTTTAGGCTTTAAACACACAATTAACCGCCAATTTAATGGACCGGTTTAATCGGTGTGGTTTTGGGCAACGAACCGCGAAGCTCGGTTTAACCGATTGACTATTCGCGGGACGTAAAATTTTAATGGGCCAAACAATCGGATCCTAGATCCAACTCGGCCCATTAACGCAATTGTGGGCCCATAATGCATCCGAGGCCCAATGATCCAACGGCGCATGTTGCGCATGCTCACGATCGCAAGATCGATCATCGCATGTGATCATCCTCGGTACAATGCATCATGGCCCACGCATCACGCTCGATCCATCTTGCCTCACGATCGATTACGCTCGATCTCGGCCAAGATCATGCGATCGTTTATCGCAGCAACACACGATCGCTTTTGCATCGAATTAGCTACGACATTCGATTAGGGTTTTATTATAATAGAATGGAGCCGCGGTTTTTGATCTCATTCAATTATTAACAATTATCATTCGACAATAACAAAACCGATTAGGGTTCATATAGTTTTAATCAATTTTTCAACTTTAAATCGATTCAAAAACTATTAAATAACCATATGATCCAATTTCACAAGAAACCTAAAACTTGGGCTCTGATACCACTGAAGGATTATGGTGTTTGTTCAAGGTTTAATTCCCATGTTTCAACCTAACACATAATCTTAACAGATCTAGGTTTTTGCAAAACGAATCATAAAACCAACCAAACCTGGATCATTACCTTTCAGATTGCAGAGGATAATTGATGGTAATGATGAGATCAGTTAGAACAGATGAACAACCTGCTCCTCCTTTGGTATCCACACTCTTACAAGCCGGGATGGCTGCTAGACCAAAGAGATGGATCAGATCAGAAAGAGAGATTAGAGAGAGAGATGGGGCGCGGCCACTGAGAGAAATCGCAAGCCTTGGACCATGCCCTAGGGTTTCGATTTCTTCCTCTCTTATTAATGGGCCCAAGTCATTTGACTAATGGCTCATTAATCATTTGGGCCCAAGACACAAATCAGGCAAAAGCCTGCATTTTGTCTGGCCCAATTCTCTGATCCAATACAGTAAATGCCACTGCATCTTACCGTATTTATTCCATTTAACTTTCCCGTTAGCTATGGTGTGTGACCCTTCGGGATCATACAATACTGGTAATAAGTCCTAAACTTATAGATCATGAGCGGGCTCTAGCAAGTCATCATGACAACCCAGTATTTATGACTTATGTCTGATCTCGACACTTATAGTTCTTGCAAAACGAATCATAAAACCAACCAAACCTGGATCATTACCTTTCAGATTGCAGCGGATAATTGATGGTAATGATGAGATCAGTTAGAACAGATGAACAACCTGCTCCTCCTTTGGTATCCACACTCTTACAAGCCGGGATGGCTGCTAGACCAAAGAGATGGATCAGATCAGAAAGAGAGATTAGAGAGAGAGATGGGGCGCGGCCACTGAGAGAAATCGCAAGCCTTGGACCATGCCCTAGGGTTTCGATTTCTTCCTCTCTTATTAATGGGCCCAAGTCATTTGACTAATGGCTCATTAATCATTTGGGCCCAAGACACAAATCAGGCAAAAGCCTGCATTTTGTCTGGCCCAATTCTCTGATCCAATACAGTAAATGCCACTGCATCTTACCGTATTTATTCCATTTAACTTTCCCGTTAGCTATGGTGTGTGACCCTTCGGGATCATACAATACTGGTAATAAGTCCTAAACTTATAGATCATGAGCGGGCTCTAGCAAGTCATCATGATCACCCAGTATTTATGACTTATGTCTGATCTCGACACTTATCATACTTTCTAGAGATAGTACGGTAGATTTCAGGACATTCCCAACAGATAGTATCATATAAACTGTACGCTTTGTAATCAGGAACTTTTCACGGAAAAAATCCAAACCAGCTTTTTAAACAGCCTTTCACGGCAAAGGAGCTAGCTAGTTCTATTTAAGTACCACCTCGACGACATATGTTGACAGTGCTTCGTAAATCTTCCGTTACGACTAAGCATTCGTCAAAAAGTAGAACGACCATGCCTAACTTTCATTTAAGTATTTTCGCCTCCACTATTTAAAACTCGCCCTTATCGCACTCGAGTGTGACGAGCTGGGGGCTAACTGTTGGGGTAAATCCACCTCGACGAAATCAATAGTCGAAAATGGACTGAGTAATCAGACATAACTATGTTTCGTATAAATGATGTTTTATATAAAAATACGAAACCACTTAGCCAAACTTCCGAGCAATCAAACTTCTTGGATGGATTGCTTAGACATGCGTACCATTCAACAAAATCCATAGGTAAGCTGAGGCGCTCGGAAAACCTTCTCAGACGATCCAAGCAAGATAACATCCTCGGACGTTCCGAGCATGAAAGCCTGCTCAGATGTTCCGAGCATGACAGTCTACTCACATTTTCCAAGCAGGATATTCTGCTCGGAAGATTCGAGAAAATCAGCCTGCTCAGACAATACGAGCAAGGCAGTCTGCTCGGACGATCCGAGCAGAACAACCTGCACGAACAATCCACGAAGGACAGTCAGCTCGGACGAGGCATTCTGCTAGGATGGGGCATTCTTCTTGGACTATCTGATAAGACACATTGCTCGGACCAACTGGTTGGGCACTCGTCGACATCTTCCCTGAATGCGCGATTAGCCGTAACCTTTCTTCATACCAACAACTTATACATACTCATAACTACTAGCCGTTGAAATAATTTACGAATAAGTTATACGAAAAGTGGAATTGGGCTATACTCACAAGATTCATATTATATACTTTTTGGGCTGAACTAAGAAGAAATATACTCGACGGACTCGAATCGTCTTTTTCGGCCCATCAGAAGATAAAAACTACAAAAATAGGAAGATAAATCCGAGAAAGAAAAGAGGAAGATAAATTTGAGCATGAAGAGGAAAATCCTAGTCGAAAATGAAATCTAAACGAAAACGAAAGATTCGATAACAAGAAGATTTCCAGAAATCTTGCGGGTGAATTTCTTCCAACCGACACACCGCAACTATAAAAGACAAAGGACTTCCTAAGATCCAACAAAGCTGAAAACCCAAGCATAAGCACTTAGATGTTTTCGGCTCTTACGCTTTTTGTACTCTATTTTTTGTCAAACAATCAATAAAACTATCCTCTGGATCTCTTTTCGTGTTGTTTACTTAGAATCTTCTTTTCCCTAAATAATAAACCCTACAAGAATCGATTGTGTGAGTTCCGACTCTCACAATTGTATCTGCTAGGATCTCCAATATGTATTCAGCTAGAACATGTGTTTTTGTCCCTGAGCGCCGTCTAAGACATGATTAGATTGTATCATCATATCTCCAACATCCTCGTCTCGTGTATCTATTTATCTATGTGTTACTCTTCCCTCAGACTGTGTTACTCTTCTATGCAACAGATAAGATGTATCATCGTGTGAAGAAATCTCATCACATCTGACTTTAATGGCATCCTCCATATGTGTATCTTTAGTCTCCAAATATGGAAATCTTTCTTCAATAAACTAAACATCGCGAGATACAAATATTTCATGTGTGTCTAAATCAAAGAAAGACAAACCCTTCTTAGCATAAGGGTAACCAATAAAAACACATTGTTGACTCCGACTAGCAAACTTATCTCCATCTCTCTTCTGATTGTTGTCATATGAAAGACACCCAAAGATCCGAATCTCACTATACAAAAGAGGCTTGCTAAATAATATTTTATAAGGACTATTTCCTTTTTATAACTCTTGATATGATCCTCCTAAGGATATGCACTCTTAGTGTAGTAGAATGGATAGGCCTTGGTCCAACATAAGCTACTAGCAACCGGTTTTAACAAGGAAAGTTGATTGAAGGGTCGCAAGTGGACACGGAAGGCTACTGATGTTCCCACCTCTTTAATAGCATGATGTGACGCACAAGCTCTATTTAAGAGGGTTGAAGACTTGGAAATTACGCACCAGATCTTTAGTAAGTTCACAAGGAAAAAGGTGAGATTGCTCTCAAAGATGATCAAATATCAAAAGTTAAAAGATGAAAAGGTTGTTTATTCGTTCAAAAATGAAGAATACATATAGAGTTTCTCTTGCATGAAGAGTGTAGAAATTTAACTTCGGAAATAGAAAACAATAAAGAACAAAGACTTGACTAATAAAGACTCTTGACAAAATTTTGGACTGATTTGAAGTGAATCTGGTCGACAGTTTACAACTTCTTCAGGTCATACACCAAGGCGTATTCCAAGGTGTACACTTTACTCAATTTTGTTCAGCACCAAGCTGACCGTTTCACGTTTCTTGCATTGGTCCATTCAGTCCCCGCAGAACAGTGTATAGTTCAACATAATGTACCCGTTCAATGCTCTTCAGTGTACACCTTTATTTCAACAAGTCTTTCTTCTGAAGCTATTGATCTCGTGATAGCTCCAACAGGTAGATGCAATGCTTTCTCAGGTTCTAGAAGATCACCATTTGGTTCATTCAGCTCTGGTTAAAGTCCTTCTTCTCCTAAACTCCTCATGATCATATCATCTTCTCCCCCTTGAGAAGGATTAGACCCCAAATCCGGATCATCTACATCAAAAGAACTTAAGTCAGAAACATTTAAGCTTGAAGATACTTTGTACTTACCTTGTAGATCAACATGTTAGGCATTGTCATTGATCTTTTTGATGATTCTGAACGGGCCATCAACTCTAGGCAGAATCTTGGACTTCCTCTCAACTGGAAACCGTTCCTTTAGTTTCTCAAATGAATCCAGACCAAGTCACCTTCCTTAAAAACCTTCTTTACACGTCCCTTGTTTGCATGCTTCTCATACAACCGTGTTTTGGCTTCAAAGTTTCTTTTTGACTTCTCACGCATTTGTCTCACGATCTCAACCTTCCTTTTCCCATATGTACCTCTCCTTTCACTCACAGGTAAAGACATCAAATCTAAATAAAAAAGTGGCTGAAAGCCATAAACAAGTTCAAATGGAGAAAAATTGGTGGCTGAATGCACATAATGGTTATAAGCAAATTCTACATTAGACATACATTCTTCCAAGTCCTAAGATTCCTCTTAATCAATGATCTAAGCAAAGTTACAGAAGTTCTATTCACTACCTGAGTTTGACCATCAGATTGTGGATAACAAGTAATGGAGAACAAGAGTTTAGTTCCAAGTTTAGACCAAAGTGTTTTCCAAAAAAAACTAAGAAACTTAGTATCTCTATTCGATTGTGTTTGTTCTATCTCGACGATCAATCTAATAAAAGTCTTTGATTCATAGGAAATCTATTTCATCTTTATATCCAAAAGTCCAAATCCATGATTACAAATTCTTGGTGTGAATCTCCGATCTCACAGTAACCAAGTTCTCAATCAGCTCCTTTTCTTCCTCTGGAGACTTTGTGTTGAAGTTCCCATTACTTGCAGCATCTAGAGCCATCTAATACCACAAATCAACTCCTCTGAAGAAAATGCCCAGCAGCTGAACCTCAGAGAAACCATGATGAGGGTAATCTCTCTAGTACATCCTGAATCTCACCCAATCTGCTTTCAAGGGCTCTGTATATCCCTGCTTGAAAGTCAAGAGATCCTGTTTAAGCTGATCGGATCTAGCATCATCATAGAAATGTCGCAGAAATTTCTTCTTCACTGCATCCCAAGTAGTCAGAGTCCCAGGTGGAATCTGCTTCAGCCAATTAGCAGCTTCTCCTCCAAGAGAGTGAGGAAAAAGCTTGCAGTGTAAGTAGTCATAGCTCACTCCATTATGCTTCATCACAGTGACTAAAGACTCAAAGTCCTTTATGTGATACATAGGCTGCTCATGTGGGAGTCCATGAAAGAGGTGCTGTCCCACAAGCATATAGTATGAAGTCTTCAGCTCGAAGTCATTCCGCGGAAACGCAGGAGGCACAATCGCAGACCTATTAGCATAGAACTCATAAGGCATGTTGTAAGCTAGTGTCCTCTTGACATGAGGCTTTGGTGCTCTAGGTGGCGCATCTGGTTGTGGATTTCCTTGTCCACCTTCTCCTCCACCTTGAGCATCTTGCTCAGGTTGTTCAATCACATTTCCTTCAGCATCAATCCTCTGTCCCTGAGCATTATAAGGAGTGTTCTGCAAATTCCTCAAAACACCTTCAACATCTTGAATAAAAATCAAAGGCGCAGAATTCACGTTAGCCATCTTAACTGGTCTCTGAGCCTTCCTGTTCGTTCTTTCTAACCTTGCAAGTTCCTCAAGTCTGAGATTTATGAGTTTCTTGTCCGGATTACTTCTGGTCGCGCGATTATGCATAAACCGTCGGTAATCGTCAAGCTTCGATCGATGCACAAGACTGCGTCGATCGATTCAGTTCGTGTTCGCGTAGCGTCGATCGACACAAAGGAGTAACGATCGATGCACGGGTCTAATCATAAACCTGAAACACGCAAAGCAAAAGAAAAACAGAAAATTAGTAACCAAAAACAAAAACGAAAAACCTAGTCTAAACTCTAAATTCAAATCTATCGAAGACTCAAAAGAGTCCCCGGCAACGGCGCCAAAAACTTGATATGCTTAGAGTTTAATTCCTTAAGTTACACTGCAAGTGCACGGGCAAATGTAGTATGTAGGGGTCGAACCACATAGACTCAAGAAATCTTACGATAGATTATAGAACTTCGAATTAAGCTAGGTGCTGCAAATCGGAAATAAATAAACTAAAATCAGCAACTAAATCAGAAAGCAAGTCGGTTTGTTTTATCAATATACTAAAAGCGCTAAGTCTAGGGAGTTATCAGAAAATCAAGACAAGCAGATCAATTATCAGTCAGTATCAAATTAAGCACGGTTCTAGAACTCAAACACATATGTAGAACTAACCAACTTTCGTTGCGAGAATTCACTAAGTCTAAACCCTAGAAATCCAAATTTCTTTGCAATTCCTAACAGATTAAACTAGCCTTAAGTGCATGTTCGATTTGTTCACAATTCAATTAAACCAAATTTCTTTGCAGATAATTAAATTGCTTAACCTAAATAGATCAAATTCTAAATTACACTTTCGTGTCAATTTATAAATCCTAAGTAGTGATCAGATTAGAAACTAGTGTTAAGCACAATTCAGGTTGAAGAACTAATTAAGTTATGAATCCTAACTGATTGATTAAATCTAGCAAGTCATGAAATCCCTAATGAGAATCACTAAACCTAACTATGAATCTACTCAGACATGATCACTAGAACATAAATCATAATATGAATAGATTGCATAAATAAAAGAGTAGAGAATAAAGAGGGGTTCGAAATCTTCTCCAAAAGCAAAAGCAGTACAAGGTAAGATCAGCCCCCAAAGTTCTCAAAATCTCTCTAGCTAAAAGTATGAATGTGTAAACTCAACAAAACACCAAAAACCTAATTATAAAGTGCTAATCACATATTGGGTCTTTTTGTAAATACTGGAACTTCTGGGGTAAAATTTCAAATCGCCAAAATCTTCATTAATTCGCTGGCACGGGTATGCGTCGATCGACGCCAATGATGCATCGATCGACACAGAGGTCGCTCCGATATAGTCATTTATGCTCCTTACGTATTTAGCTCCAAAACTCGCTCAATAAGCTTCAATATCTCCCAAAATCCTCCAAACGTACATCTACCTAATAAACACCTGTAAAGACTCAAAAGACACTACAAAAGACTCGAATATATACTTATATCATGGCTTAAAACAGGTAAAAACCATGATATATCACCTGAAACATTAGTGCGCATGCCACATTCAGTATATGCTTATGCTTCCGCTCAACTCTCCCATTCTGGTGAGTAGTTCTAACACAAGAAGTCTGATGAATCACACCCTCTCTATGAAAATACCTCTGCATTCGCACGAATTCACTCCCATTGTCACTAGTACTATCTACACATGCTTGTCAAACTATCTCAAAATAAGAGCAAAGAAATCCAAATTAGTTCTCTCAACATGTGTTTTGTCGACCAGAAGAACGCCCACACAACTCGAGAGTAATCATCCACGACAGTGATGACGTTGTAAGCTTCACACAAACTTTGTGTATTATATGGCCCCCATAGATCACATTAATGTATCATCTTAAAAAACTCTTTACTTTTGTTTGAACTCAAAGGAAATTCACTGTGACACTACTTTGATCGGAAACATATGTCACAATCAGACACACCAACACTACCATATTCAATTACCGGTAGTCTCCTAATCACTTTCTCAAAGGCATGAGTTATCCTCTTATCCCAAAATTCTAATGATTTCAATTTACCAATTTTCTTCACATTCTTAATCTTCTGGATACCTTAAAGAAAGTTCAACCCTTTTTCTTCTCTCACCCATTCCAGTCGTGAAATGAAACCACAATCATACACAAGATAACTTACTTAGAGAACAACATAATGCATCTCATCTCGTTAATCATATGTGACACAGAGATGATATTGCATTTCAATTCTTTCACAAAAGAACACGCTTCAAAGTTAATTTTTCTGGCAGAATCACACTCCCTTCTCGATCATCAATTACAATATTCCCATTAGGTAATCAAACCAAACATGGTGTGACTCTACGTACATTCACTAGAGCATTCTACGTATAAGTCATTTGGTGCAATACTCAACTATCAATTATCCACTCATCATCATAGCTCTTATTACTTACACGATTTGAAGATTTTGGTATCGACTCCAACATATTCAAAAGCCGATATCATTCTCCTTTCTTTAACCTTGTTATTGTGTGGTCGCTTCAGTGTATTTCACATGAGTGTGACACAACATGTGTGTGGGCAACAACATTAGTATTCTTCATCAAATTAAAAGAACACATTTTGCAATTCCCCTTTTTATTTCATCTAGCACATGAACAATTTGTAGCTCTGCCTTTTTCTCAATATTCATAATCGCCATATAAGAAATAATGATTGCGTCGAACACATTTTCTCACGAACTAGTTTCAATCGCAATCCCAAAAACTCTATGGCTTTGATACCATAAAAGATTTGGAAAATTTTATTTTTCTCGTATAATAGTTTTTATATCCCTTATATTAGTGAAGCTAAACCTAGAGTATATACCAACCTAAAAAGAATAAAGAAATATTCTTTTATAACAATCTCTCTCTCTCTCTCTCTCTCTCTCTCTCTCTCTCTCTCTCTCTCTCTCTCTCTCTCTCTCTCTCTCTCTCTCTCTCTCTCTCTCTCTCTCTCTCTCTCTCTCTCTCTCTCTCTCTCTCTCTGTGTTTGACAAAAAAGGAAAGTAGGCCGATCAACGTTTTTTTCTAAGCCCAAAACAAAAATCAAGTTTTGTTTTCAAGATTTTCATCTGCACACAGCTTGAAAAATTCTTTTAATTAATTTTTAATAATTATTCAATTTTCAGAATACCTTAACTGCCCACTATATCATTTCAGCTACATCAATTATTAATATGTAATTTATGGATTAATAGCATCATAAAATTTTAAAGAATATGGACCATCTTTTGCTATGATCAATGAAATACAGCTGCTGGCAAAAAAAAAGTCACCAGAATGTTAACTCTAAATAACTTACATTTAAAGAAGTCATAATTAGTAACAAAATTAAGGTCAATCATCTTTCTCTTGGAGTTGCATGTTTGAGAATTCTTACACGTTTCAATTTTCAAAGAACAAGTTGTAACTTTGTAATACCAAATATAACATCTAAAACTTTTTATTTGAAGAAACAGAGATGATTTTCATTAATAAATAAAAGAATTTAATCTCACAAGCATTGATATTTGAGAGTCATAAAATAAAATAGCACAAAAACATACTTTATCATAAATATAGCACCAAGAAAAATAATTCACATTTTTAGCATTATTTTAATTACAAAGACTTTTATATCATTATATAATTTAGGGTTTAAGGTTAATTATTTAGGGTTTAGGGTTTAGTATTTAGGGTTTAGGGTTTATTATTCAAGATTAGGGTTTAGTATTTAGGGTTTAGGGTTTAATATTTAAGATTTAGGGTTAGGGCTAATTTAGTGACAAAACATGTTTTGTGTTATTTTTATGATTTTTTTTCCTTGGTGCTATATTTTTGACAAGTCATGTTTTTTGTGCTATTAATGCGATTTGCCCTTGATATTTTTCTAAGATACAATTTTTAATTTTTCGACAAGTAATATATTAGATCAACAAATATACAAAGCATATGATAAAAAAGATCTTTCAAATTACGCACGAAAGAAAACACGAAGATAATCAAAATGGTTTTTTTTAAGATTGAGACTTTAACAATATACAAAACAAGAAAATAAAAAATATTTTCCATAAGTTTGAAAATTATCGTTAACGAGACCATCCGTCGTCGAAATTCAGATGATAGCTCCGGAGATCATAGCTACCCTGAATATTATGATTATGATCACTCTTCTTCGACAGTCTCAAACGCGATTTCAACCTCCAAACAAACTGCTTCACGAGAACGCGAGGATGTTTCCCAAAACATGATGAGAACGCAAACGCCAAAATCGTTCTTTCCTCTGCGTTTCCTAGCGTCGATGAAGCCGTCCTCTTTGAGCTTCCGATTCGATTTCCCCATTTCCGGAACTGAAATCTCTTCAAACTCTGTCTGTTCATAGCTTGTTTACTCTCTCTTTTGTGTGATTTGCGAGAGTGAGAAAATGTAAATGTAACGATGAAGCAAAGAATCAGAGATATATTTGATAGAAAGGGGGAGAGGAGAGAGAGAGAGAAAGGTTCGCAACGTGTGTATTTCCAATTCGTACGTCGCCTAAAAGTGTATAGTCAAAGAATAGTCCAAAGTGCATCATCCATCCTCCACCATATACCCAATTATTTTGATCTAATATTGATAAAAAGTTGATATTATAAAAACTAACTTAATCTAGGCTTCAACGGGAATTTTCGAGTTTCAGAGATATAAAATCCGTTCGTATATTTTAGAATTTCGATTCAGATTTAGTTCGGTTTCATTTGAGTTCGAGTCGGATTCAGATACCCAATATATATATATATATATATATAAATATATATATATATATAAATTGGTTAAATTTGAATAAAATTTAGTTAATTTATTGATAATTATAATTAATTATTTTAAGATAATTCTGTTATTTTAGTATTTCGATTATTTTAGTTTTAAAATAATTGATAACTTCAGATTTATAATTGTAATTTTAAATATTTGAATTATTTTAAGTCTAAATATACTAGCTTTTTTAGATACATTATTGTATTTTAGATATTTTGAGTATTTATTCGGTTTTCGGTTTGGTTCGAGTTCAATTTTTCAAATATATGAATACATAATCCATTTGAATATTTTGCCGGTTTCAAGTTCAATTCAATACCACTTTTCAGATCAGGTTCGGTTTATTTTGTTACCACTTTAATAGACTACCGTGACATATTTTGCGTCTTAGTTTTGGCTAAACGAAATCATCTATAGGGAAAATCATGGTCTAGCAAGGTTTTAAACGACCAATACAATGACATGAGTTACTAGATAGAACATCATCTACTATATATTCTTTGCGAAGTCGAATTATTAGAACTGCTGATGTGGATGATTTTTGGCCAATCAAAACTATGATGTCATTGATGACATGACTTTAATGAAATGTTTTGATTGGTCGAGAGCATTTTTGGCATTAAAAATAAATCAAAATTCGTTTAGGAAACATTTTGATTAAAAAAACAAAAATTCGAGAATTAATCTAATTTAAAAAAATAAATGTGTTTTCTAAACTTACGAAATGTAATCTTAACTTCTTCCCATAAATTTAGATTACAGTTTATATTTTTTCATATTTTATTTCCTTACTTTTCAAATTCAAAATAAAGTCGAACCTAAAATGTAGCAACTAATAAATATCGACAATAGTTGTCAAATTTGAAGAAAAAAATATCACAAAGAATATACTAATCTTCTAATAGAAGATTTCGAAAACCAAGTGCAACCCTAAATATGATGATCCTTATAAATAGAGCCTCTACCAGACTAATAGCATCCACATCTCGAAGCATTCTTTTGTTTGCATATTAATATTGTTCTAAATTTGTTTCTGTGGTTTTGATTATTTTGCAGGTATGTAATATACCAACCAAAACGATAGGTAACTTTTTCACTTACTATTAACATGCTTATAATTTTATTATGTGGTTTTGATCATTTTGCAGGAATGTAACATACCAAGCCAAACGATAGGTAACTATATCAGTTCCTATTAACATGCTTATTATTTTGTTTTGGGGGTTTGATGCATTTGCAGGTATGTAACATAACAACTCAAACCATAGGTACCTATTTTCTTACAATTTACATTGTAATTATCATTTTGTGATTTTTTATGAATCGGCATGTCTATTTCAAACCACTCCAAATGATAGGTATCCATTTCTGTAACTTTTACATTGTTCGAATTATTTTCTTTGCCTTGGTATGAATTTGCAGATTGGATTCATATGAAGGTATCGAATATGTATGTATAGGAGGCAATGATATTATGGTTATAACCAATCGGTGTTGGTTAAATTGCACACGGAAAGAAGATTAAGCACGAAGTCAATGAAGTATTCAAGAATATATAGTAGATATTGTTTTGTATGTTCTTTAGAGTTCACATTTGTATACTTTTATTGTTGCATTACGAAAGCATATTTCATTAATAAAATGATATTTTCTTCTTTATCTGTCCATTTAATTCTTTACTTTTGTTTTCTGGATTCTTCTCAATAGAATAATTTTGAAGTTTTGTATGTTTCGCTCTCTAATCTTTATTTGGTAGATAACTACTTATCAATCGGTGTATGTTTAATTTCTAAGATTAAAGTATACGAAGTCAATGAAGTATTCAAGAGAAGGATAATATATAGTAGATATTGTTTTGTATGTTCTTTAGAGTTCACATTTGTATACTTCTACATAGTAATCCAGATAAAAAAATTTGATTATGATTGTTAAGTTATCCAGTACGACTCCTTCAATTGTCTTATCAGTTCAATTAAGTTATTACTCAATAAATAGGAAAAATCGTCTTCACAACTATAAGTTACATCTTCACAACTATAAGTTACATATTTTGTATATGGTCCGTTTTTTGATCTTTCATACTTTAAAAAAAAATCCAAATGTTTGCATGTGTTTTTGTACCATTGTGTTTGGATGTTATAAATATTTGGATTATTAAGAACCATCGATAGAACGCTTTAATCTAAATATTTTTATTCCTTAATTAACAACGTAATTAATATTTAACTACGTTGTGTCTTATTAATATTTAAATACGCTGTGTCGTAATTCAATCAATAATTATTAGTTGAAAATTATTAGTTATCCTAAGAAACCAAATATTATGTTGAAATTCCAAATGGGCAATTAAAAAGATTTGGTGGAGTCAAATCCGCAACCGATTTTTTAAATTATAATAGACCTACTTGGTTTGGATTTTTCACCAAGAGTGTGATATCATTCGTAATATGATTGTTTGAAGATTTCAGAATTATAATCGAGAGTACCAAGATTTACTCAAATAACCATGAAAAGAGGTTGTACTGATTCTGATAAAAAAAAATGATTTTGTGTCACCTCCATTACAAAAACATGAGTTATTTAAATTAGCGATATTGATTTCTAAACATTATATGATAACCATTTATACGATTTGTTGCAAGGTGGAAGAAGGTGCTAGAACAAACCGATATCACCTCCTCTTCAGAAAGGTTTGGCTTCGATATAAAATACATTGACATTTCTTACAATGGGATGATTCATTGATATAATTATACTTAATTTAAACAGTAGGTAGACCCTCAGTCAAATCTTCGATGGCATCTTCAAGTATCACAAATGGTCCGAGCGAGAATGGCATTGGATATATAACTCCGATGCGTGATATTACCAATATTCTTCCTCAAAGAACACATGTTTCAAATGAAAATGTGTCTCACAGAAATCAAGCCAAAAGTCGTGGTACTTTGAATTTGCTTGCCTCTTTAATAAAATTTAAATATCTTAAACGGCAATCTTTTCTAAATTTATTTATTTTGGTAAATTAAACAGGAATAAAGAGTTTGGAATGCACAAGTGGTAGCTCAAATTCCATATTTTTACAAACCTTGGAGTCAATAGTTACATCAGGTTTTGGATCAACATTCCTCTATTACAATAATCAAAACTATTGAACCATTGCACTAACTGTATACTTTCTGCATGGAATTGTAACCTAATTCATCTCAAAGAAAATGAAAAGAGAAAAGCCAAAATACATTTGGTCCATCATCAGTAAATATGGATGAAAACCCATCTAATCCTCCCCCTATACTGAGATTAATTACCATCCTCAAGGTATACATTGTTATAATCAATATTCAATTGTTAGTTACATTGATTTTGCCCATTTTTTAGTATTAAATTTGTTTAACTATATTGCAAATTTTTTATTTCAGCTTTCGCAAACAGGTATGCTGATGTAAGTGAATCTGATGATGACGATAATGCAAGTGATGTAGATTCAAATGAAGAGGATATGACTGATGCATCATATCACATAGAAAATGAAGTAAATACCCAATATGCTTTAGATGATATGATTGGTATGTTATTATATTTTAGTTTCTTCACGTATAACAGCACACATCTTTTATAACATCATTTACAAATTAATAATAGGTTACTTTGACGACGGAGATCCATCTTATAAGTGTCAATACTGTGGAGCATACATGTGGTATGGAGAACAAATAGGGAAGAGAAATAGACAAATGCAGCCCGGTTTTACAATGTGTTGTAAGAAAGGAAAAATCGTCCTACCAAAGCTCAGGAATCTTCCAATGGCATTATTGGAATTACTTATGAATGGTAGTGAATTGTCCAAACATTTTCGGGAATTTATTCGTGCTTATAATATGATGTTCGCGTTCACCTCACTTGGAGACAAGATTGATCATACCGTCAATGATGGACGTGGACCATATGTTTTCAAGATGCATGGCCAAAATTATCATAGAATTGGTGCTCTCTTCCCAAACGTTGGAGAGTGTCCCATGTTTTTGCTGCTATACATTTATGATACGTTAAATGAACTTACTAATAGATTTGAGGCATACGGGTAAGAGTTTATTATTTTTGATAAATGCTAACTTTCTTTTCTTCATAAGGTTGTTTATTATTTTTCGTAATATATTTTTTATAGGGGAGATAACAACAGGGACGTAACAAAATTGAGGATTCAAGTTGTCGAAATCTTGAAGATTATGTAGATTAGGTTAATCCTTATGTGGCCTCATTGAGGGCAGCCAGAGATAGATTTGATGTTACCCAAGATACCGGTTTCCATATCATACTCATGGAAAGTAGAGCAACGGATGCAAGGACTCACAATATGCCAACAAAAGATGAAGTGGCTGCACTTATTCCCGGAGATTTTGTCTGTAACATGGAGACCAGGGACATTATATTGGAGACAACTGATGGCGGATTTCATAGGATTAGTGAACTTCATCCAGCCTATTTGCCTCTCCAATATCCAATTATGTTTCCATACGGAGAGGATGGTTTCAGGTTACAAATTCCTATAGGTTTGACAGATGATGCTGGAAGGAAGAGGAAAGTTATTTCTATGCGTGAATTTTTTGCATATAGAATTTGTGAAAGAGTTGGCGAGGCTCTTACAATAAACATATGTGGAAGATTGTTTCAACAGTTTTTGGTTGACGTATATGTGATGATTGAATCCAACCGGTTGCGTTATGTGTGGAAAAACCAGAAGAAGCTTCGATCAGAAAACTACAAAAAAATTCAAAAAATGGCTTAGGCGGGAGGTGTTAATCTTCAAAAACAAGGTCAACGCATATTTATTCCATCAAGTTTTACAGGTGGTTTTAGGTATATGCATCAGCATTATTTGGATGCAATGGCTATATGCAAATACTTAGGTTTCCTGACCTTTTCATTACTTTTACATGCAACCCTAAGTGGCCGGAGATAACCAGGTTCCTCGAGAAATTTAGGTTAACCATCGAGGATACACCAGATATCATTTGTCGAATCTTTAAAGCAAAACTGGACAATTTGATCATGGAATTGACTAAAAAAGGAGGAGGTGTCTTTGGCAAGACTGCTGGAGGTATATTTTTTACTTCCTCATTATTTACCTTTTTCATCTAAATATACTACATATATTTAGATATTTGGTTATATATCTTCAAGGGTGGTAGAATGACAAGTTGAAAATTATAATTTTTGTGTTCTTATATTACAGCATGTACACAATTGAGTTTCAAAAAAGAGGATTGCTGCATGCTCATATTCTACTATTTATAGAGAAAGGTTACAAATTCCCAACAACGGATGACATAGATAAGATTATTTGTGCAGAAATACCAGACAAGGTTACACAACCGAACTTATACGCAGCAGTGTCAGAATGCATGATGCATGGTCCATGTGGAAACGCAAACAAGAGTAGTGTTTGTATGGTAAACGGAAAATGTTCGAAGAAGTATCCAAGGCCGGTTAACAATAGGACGACAATTGATACTAATGGTTTTCCTTGCTACAGACGTAGAGATGATCAGAGGTTTGTTGAAAAGGGAAAATTTAAACTTGACAATGGATATGTTATTCCTTATAACAAGGAACTCATGCTTCGATATCGTTCACATATTAATGTCGAGTGGTGTGTTCAGTCGCGAGCCATAAAGTATTTGTTTAAATACATTCATAAAGGTCCTGATTATATTGCGGCTACTATTGAAAAAGAGAATCAAGATGGTGTTATTGACGAAATTGAGCATTACTACAACTGCAGGTATTAGACACGTTTGTTTGCACACGATTTATTATTTTTATAACATTTATCGTAATATATTAATATATTGATTGCTAGATATCTTTCACCACCCGAAGTAACATGGCGTATATTTACGTTCCCTACACATTACCGTACGGTAGCTGTTGAGAAATTTGGTTTTCATCTTCCAAACTAGCAGCGGGGTCCCAAATGAATTGACTTATTCTAAAAAAGAGATTGTCTACTTTGATGAATTTGAACCCATTGAGACTATGCTGGTCAAAACGACTGCTATTCAATCTATGTTTATCGCTTGGATGGTTGCATGTAGGAAATATCCTAATCTTGCAAAGGATATTAGTTATTCTCAGTTCCCAACTAAGTTTACATGGGTATCAAAAGAGAGGTCATGGAAACCAAGGTAGAGAAAGCTTGGTGTTGTGATTGGTAGGATTGCCCATGTGAGTATAGCATGCAGTGAGTTGTATTATTTAAGAATACTTCTTAACTATATTAAAGGCCTGGAATGCTATGAGGATATAAGGACATTCGATGGTATTGTCTATCCTACTTTTAAAGATGCATGTGATGCTCAGGGATTGCTAGATGATGACAAAGAATTTATTCTAGCAATTGAGGAGGCAAGTGAATGGGCCAATGGAAATTATCTTCTGAATTATTTTGTTCAGATGTTAATAACATATAGTATTTCCCATCCTTTGGTTGTGTGGAATTCAACATGGGAATATCTAACAGAAGACATTCTAATCGATGAAAGGAGAAGTCGTCGGAATCCTGGTATGTACTAAAAATCTTTGCCAAAATGTTGATGGTTTTTTTGACTTTGTCTATTTGTTATTAATTTAAATTTTGTGAAACATGAAAATACCTCATGAAGATATAATTGTGTTAACATCTTTTCAACCATGCATATTTGATTTTAAATGATGATCAAAGGAAGAACATAGCATTGACAAGGATACAAAAAAGTTAGAAAGTTATGGTGGATCACTTACTAAATGGCTTGAGATGCCACTACCAGAAGATTATGAAGAGTACAACGGCAACCGTCTCATAGATGATGAGAGAAATTATAACCGTGAGGATGAAAGAAAAGAAGAAGAGAGGCTTCTTGCCAAGATAACGGACGAGCAAAGAATAGTATATGAAACTATATTGGATGCAGTTGTGAATGATAAAGGAGGAATGTTTTTTCTCTATGGGTTTGGAGGTACGGGGAAAACATTCATGTGGAGTCTATTAAGTGCTTCTATTCGTTTCAGAGGTCTTATTGTGATTAATACTGCTTCAAGTGGAATTGCCGCTTTGTTTTTGAAAGGTGGGAGAACAGCACATTCAAGATTTGCAATTCCGATCAATCCAGACGAGTTCACAATTTGCAATATGAAGCCAGGATCTGATCTTGCTGAATTGATGAAAGTTGCTAACATATTAGTTTGGGGTGAAGCTCCTATGATGAGTAAACAGTGTGTGAAAAACTTGGACCGAAGTTTGCACGATATTATCAGAGAAAAGGAAGACAGGCCATTTGGAGGAAAGTTGGTTGTTTTTGGTGGTGATTTTAGGCAGATTCTTCCAGTAGTTCCTGGGGGAGGAAGATCAGAAACAATTTTTGCAACTTTAAACTCTTCGGAACTATGGCAATCATGTAAAGTTCTAACACTTACAAAGAACATGAGATTGCTAGGTGGAATTAGTGGTGAAGATGCCGAAGATTTGAAAACATTTTCAGAATGGTTATTGAATATAGGTGATGGCAAGATTAATTCTCCAAATGATGGAGTCGTTGAGATCGATATCCCTGAAGATTTGTTAATAACTGAGTGTGAGAAACCAATTGAGACAATAGTTAACGAAGTTTATGGTCCGGACTTTGTTAAATCAACAGATGGTCAAGTATTCAAAAACAGAGCTATACTCAGCCCTACCAACGATAATGTTGATGAGATTAATGATTATATGCTTTCCAAGTTGTCAAGTATATAACAATCTTACTGATTAGATTATTTTAGCTCCATTTAACTAAATTATCTATAAGATATTGTCTAACCTGTTTAGTTTTTTTAATAGGCATAGAAGTAACATATCGAAGCTCGGACAATATTATTCCTTTAAATGCTGCCATAGATGAAGATATCAATTATCCTATTGAGTTTTTGAACAACATAAAGGTGCCTGAATTACCCAAACATTTTTTGAATCTAAAGGTTGGTGCTCCTGTGATGTGTTTACGTAACATTGATCCTAATGGCGGTCTTTGCAATAGAACAAAGTTACTTATTACTCATCTCAGACCTCATTGCATGGAAGTAATGATTTTAACTGAGAATAAATCTGTTATTGGTCGAAGATACTTCTAAACAGAATGTATGTAACACCATCAGATACAAAGTTTCCATTTAGGATGCGTCGGTGACAATTTCTTGTGGCATTAGCATTTGCAATTACCATCAATAAGAGTCAAGGTCAAACACTTGAGAACGTCGGTTTATATCTTCCTAGACCTGTGTTTTCACATGGACAATTATATGTCGCTTTGTCTAGTGAAATCAAGGCCTGGACTGAAGATTCTTGTTAAAGATGAAGATGGAAATGTGCTGAAAAAGACTACCAATGTTGTTTTGATATATCATGGTTTTTACCGGTTTTATGCCATGATATAAGTATGCTTTAGAGTCTTTTGGTGTTCTTTTAGAGTCTTTTACAGGTGTTATTAGGTACACACATTTTTGGAGTGGATTTGGAGATTATGGAGCTATTTGAAGCATTTTGGAGTTTTGACCCGAGAGTTTAAGCTCACTGTCCGAAACAGAGGAGTGTGTAGTTGGGCCAGATCTCGGAGGTTTAATGAAGAATGATGATATTGCAAAGTTGCCCAGAAGTTCCAGATATTTATACAGAAGCCCCAAGACGTGATTTAGCTATTTAATTAGGTTTTTGAGTTTTGTTTTAGATACGCTATCATAACTTAGAGCAGAGTGTTTTTAGAGCTTTTGGGGCTGATCTGATCCTGTACTACACTTTGTTCTTGAAGAAGATTTTGAACCCCTTTTCATATTCTAATCTCTTTTATGATATCTATTATTTCATTAATTATGTCTTCGTATTCCATGTCTGAGTAGATTCATAGTTAGGTTTTGGGTTTCTCATAGGGATTTCATGACTTGCTAGATATAATTAATTCAGTTAAGGATTCACATCAATAGATGTTCTTCAAACTAAATTGTGTTTAATGCTAGTTCTAACCTGATCACTTAGAATCTAGATCTTAGGTTGCTAAATTGACACGACAGTGTGGTTTAGAATCTAAACTATTTAGGTTGAGCAATTTAATTATTCGCAAAGGAATTTGGTTTAATTAGATTGTGAACATATCGAACTTGGAATTAAAGCTGGTTTAATCTGTTAGTAATTACAAAGGAATTTGGATTATTGCACTTAGACTTAGAGAATTCTCGCAACGACAGTTGGTTAATTCTATATTTGTGTTTGAGTTCTAGAACTGAGCTTAGTTAGATCCTGACTGAATGATTTATCTGCTTGTCTGATTTCCTGAGAACGCCCTAGACTTAGCGCCCTTAGTTAATTGTTTACAACCACAACTTGCTACTGATTTACTTTCTTGCATTGCTTTTTAGTTTCTATTCACATTGCTTTCTCCTAGTTTAAATCTTGATAGTTCTTGATCTATCGAGACCAGAGTCTCTGTGGATTTCGATACCCTATATACTACGATTGCATATCTGTGCACTTGCAGTTAAAATAGGATTAAAACATGACATTATCATGTTTACAGAGAGGTTTTTAGAAACCTTACTCAGTAGATCAGTAGTAGTTGTCCCTTTATTTTTCAAAGAATTTTATCTGCCACTCTTTCACCTTTTAGTTTTTTTCAATTCAAAATTTTAGAGTATTAATACAAATCATTAATTGGTATTTATAATATGGATTCACTCATAAATATTTTTCTAACAATATTTAATAAAATAAATTCCGTGTCGTCAAACAATGATAGATTTTTCTGATTTCTAATAGAAGATATATAATGATCAAACAATTGCTCAGAAGGAAAGTATTATATCAATATTTTTAAAAATATTGACATGTATTAAATTGTGATCATAAATTGATTTGACAAAAACCTACAAACAAGTAACATTAAGTATAGATTTTGTCCGACATGAAAGATATCATAACAGATTCCAAGAATATTGATATAAGGAATAATATTAAATTATCATATTAAATGTAAAATCATAGACGTTTCTAATTTGAACTAAAGAAATATTACGTTAAAGATATATTCGCGATTGTTATTTCTGTTTTTGTGATTTTATTATTTTTAAAATAACTAAAATCAACTAATATCACAAAGTTCTAATTTGAACATACCGAAACGCTAAATTAAGAAATTTTAAAAATATGTTCAATCATAATAAATCTATATACACCTCATTAAAAGCAATATTAAAGCCACAACCACCACTTCAACTTTTAAGAACTTAACTTCTCAATGGTTACATCTTTTCCTTTATAAACGGTTTCTTAATTTTTTTCAAAAGGTACGAAATTTCCTATATTTATCATATCTTCTTCTCTTCCAAAACCGTACTCTTCCATAACTGAAAAAATCAAACCAGACAAAAATAGAGAACATCACTCTATTATGGGACGTCAACAACATCAAAAATGACTAGTGTTATCGTTTGGAGATCATTAGAAAGTGGTTCACAAACGTACAACCAAGTGGTCTTCAAGGTCATGTAATCTTCTGTGATGAAAAAGTTTGTGTTTTTTTTTCGATTTATTTAACTTAGACAAGATTTACCCACATAATATTTCATATTAGATTCATCTACTTATTTTTGAAATAAATATTGCATGTTTAGGGTTTCAAGATTAAAGCAACAATACCCACAAACGTGTTTCAAAAAATAAACGAAAACTTTGAGGAGGGCTCATGGAAATATGTTCAAAACTTTGATGTCATCTACAGTCAAGATGATTCGAGAAACACTACTACAGCGAAAAAGATTGTTATAAACACTCAAACTCAAATTTCCAACTGCTTTATTGTTGTTGATGATAATTTCTATGATTTTGTTGGATTGGAAGCAATATTAGATCGGAAAATATCATCAAAGCACACCAATTGTATGTTTGAGTGTCTAAATCCTTTAATTTATTTTTAATTATTTTTTGTCAAACATGCATAATATTTTATGAATTACTCATATATTGGTTTTGTAGATGTCATTGGATGCATCAAATTTGTGGGTCATCTGGAATCATGTGATCAGGAGAGGATTAACAGGAGACAGATCTCATCTGACTCGGTGAAGCAGATTTGGTTTGGTCTTAGGGAAATGAAGTAAGAATCAAAATTTATATATTTATTAAATTGATATTTATTGATACCATTTACGCATAGAAATAAATGGTGTCATTTTAATTACAAGTTTCTATATATTGTATTACAAATAACTATTTAAAAATCATATAATTGTAGTGGAACCTACATAAAATGTCTTGCTAGGGGTCCTCATGCAATGAAGTTTCATGTATTCTTGCATTCGTCCGGAAATTATGAAACAATTGTTGTTTTGAGGTTTTTGAGAGTCAATGGTAATTTGGGTAAGTACATATGTTTTTTTACATATTTACTTAATTCCATTTTCGTGTAAAATGATAACTATAGTATATAAATATATTATACTGTTTCTCCCTTAGGTAAACCTTATGTAAAAGATTCCGGAATGATTTCCCAGATTGAATTTGATCCTGAGTTGGAAGAGGTTAAGCATATGAAAGAATGGTATGTTTTTTCAACAATTACCATATTATAATTGCATTTTGATGGTTTAGAATGTAACACCTTTCCTATTTAACGTTTACGGCTCGATGGACCAAAGCCACAAGAGTCAATTTCAAACCATGATCCTCCTCATCTTATTCAAACTCCTTTTTAATTTAGAACTTTTTATGTTATTTGTAATACATTTTTATTTTCTTTTGGACTTAATGCCCATCTAAGGGCTTTAACTTATTTTATCGTTAAACATTACCTTTTGATCTTATTTATTATAACTTTTTTTATTCTGCATAATAGTATTATTAATCTATAATATCGGATAATCACAAATAAATTGCCATACCATTTGTAAGAGTAACAAACTGTCAATTATGCAGTTGTGCGTATATATTTTTTAAATATTTATATTAGAGAAAATTTTACATAGTTTTTTGGAGATTACGATCTTTTTAGAGAAGTGGTTACATTTACAGCATAATCTGAAAGCAGCGTATTTAATATATTTTTACTTCTTAAATATTGACTGTAATTGAACATAGATACTTCTGTATTTTATATAGATCAAATCATATTAGGCCCGTTTAAAAGGCCCAATAAATTTAACATTCACAACTAATTTTGAAGGCTCGATGTCAAATTTTTTCCAACATTGATAATATCAAAACAAAATAAAAGTACAATAAATATTTACCAAAATCGGTAACAATATTTTCACTTTTTGGAAATCGTACCTTTCTTTACTGATTATTCTCTTCAGACAAGGTTTCAATGGTGAATCAGAAATTTGTCAAAACTCCCATCCCACAATCCCTTGATGATGTGGTATGTAATTGTTTTTCTTCTTCTATATTTATCTTTATTGCTTGCTTACTTTAAGTTTTAAAATTCTAAATTATGATTGATCGTGAATGCAGAATAACCCTGTCAAAGACAATATTTTGACACTAAAAGCCGCCAAGGACACAATAAAAAACAGCAGAGTTGTAAGCGCTCATCACATATATTTTGCTTACAAATTTACTTATTGTTCATTCATGAAAACATAATTTTAGAGAAACAATTACAATTTTGATAATGTCGTTTCTACCTCAGAAGTTTGTAGAGTCTAATGATTTTGAAAAGGTATTAGGAAAAATAATATTGTTGTCAAATGAGAATGGTGATTGGTGGCCTGGATTTTTAGTAATGGAGTTTGGAAGTACATGACGTCATTTGCGTTTAACAGTTTTTTTAAGCGAATTTCTTAGGTATAACAACATCAAGCCCAACAACACTTTCATGTTGGAGTTACTATGGGCAACGGCTACTTGGTTATATCTCCAGCGTTGAAACAACACCATCAGCTCATGTTGTTTTATTGTTGCAACTTTTAAAACATGTTGAACTCGAACTTAAGTTTATGTTCTATATTGTTTAACTATTGTCTAATGAATTTTAAAAGAATATAAAACAATAACTATTGGCTAAATGATAACTTATGTCTAATAAAATTTAATAATGCAATGATTTGCAGTATTGCAAATAGTATAACTTAGTCTAAATAAAAAAGCTTTAGTTATAGATATGACTGTCATTTCCAATCTAACCTTCCATTTGGGCTAATTTAGTTATAACATAACATTTCTGGAGAAGGTATACTATTAAAGCCCAAATAATAATGGCCCATTGTAAGATCAATGAAGATGAAACGATACTATCTTCTTTAAGTCGTTCTAACCATTCAAAATATCGGTAAAGTACACAGGCGAAATCTAATCTCTTAATCAGTTCAATCTTGGCGCTGCAAAATCCGGACCATAAAGTTGAGGTTCGTGTTTAATCAACAACGCATTCAACAAGGTAAACCTAAATTTAGTAGTAGAATGATATTTAAAATTAGAGTTTGTATTCATTTAATTTACCAATTTATACTGAGATTAACAGATTGTGAAAGACCAATGAATAAGAGCTCATCGATTTTGAAACACAAATTCAAGTTTAAATTTTAAAGTATACTTTATGGTTTAGTCAACTTTACACTCCGTTCTCTATTTTTAGATGTTGTCTATTTCATCTGATGACTTTTGATTTATTTTAAGGCATATTAGCTTTCAGAACAAATCAGAAGATGACAAATCCAAGATTTTTCAAGCCAATGATTCCAAAAAAAATGTAGAAAGAGTCTGGTATGTAATCTTAGTTCTTTATCTTATTGGGTTTATTTTCTATACAGCTTTTATCTCTGGCTATCATTGATTAAACTTTGTGTTGCAGACTATCCCCAAAAAGTTCTTTAAGACTTATATACTTGGAAAAACCAATGTTACAGTCGGTAAACTTACATCTGATGCGAGGCCAGAAGAGTTCCCTATTAAACGTCTTGGTGATAGGCTTAAAAAAGGATGGAGACAGTTCTTTAAAGAACATTCATTACAGGATGGTGATTTTTTAATTTTTAAGTATCGTGGAGGTGCCGATTTTAATATGTTACAACATTACGGACTGAATTGATGTGAGATCACATATGAAAATACTCTTCAGATGGAGACAGGAGAAGCAAGCACAAGTATGTTTTTTTCTCTTATTTTCGAGACACTTTCTTCACCCTTTCTAATATTTTGACTAATAAGGGAATAATTTGTAAGGAACCGAAGAGAAGTTTGTTACCTTAAACGTAACGAGTGACAACATCAAACGAACCAGAATCGTAAGTTGTTCCTTTGTTTTTTGGTTATAAATATTGTTACATGATCCATAGTGAATCATTTTGCAGTATCTTCCAAAGTCCTTTGTGGATGCAAATGATTTAGAGAAGGTTGCGGGAAACACCATATCGATGGTCAATGATGCGGGAGAGAAATGGTATGTTGAGCTTGCATTCCATTCTTATAGTGACAGGCGATGTATACGTTTGAGTGGCGGCTTAAGAGAGTTTTTGTTGGCAAACAATGTCAAGGCCAAGCAAGCAATCGTGCTTCAACTTTTCTGGGAAAATGCCTCTGCTCCTGTCCTCAAACTCCTCTCCTCCATAAATGTATGACTTGGTCTAACTCATGACTGATCCTTTGTTTAAATTTTGTTTGATTTTGTCAAAAACTTATGTTTAGTGCTATGGTTTGTATGTTTGTTGAATTGGTACTATATTTTTGTTTCGTTTAGGACATCTATCAATTTCAAGTATTTAATTTACTAATCCGATTTCTATGTCACCACAATAGTTACCAAAAGTTAATACTATTGAAATAGTTACCAAATTTTAATATAAATATAATATAATTCTACTATGTAAAAGAAACAAATCGATATTCACCAGACAACCAATTATATATTTTATCCACTAACTTACATCTTTTCATCTATACAACTAAATATTTATATATTCAAATGAAACTTTTCTTTTAATTAAAAAAACAATCGTAGACCCAAAAAAATTAAACCCGCACAAGGTGCGGGCGAGTCATCTAGTTATATATATTATCATATGTTAAACAAAAAAGAGAAATATATTAAAATGATGTGTTCCATATGTCAAGTTAGCACTTGCTCATGCACTACATAAAATCTTACTTATGCACCACCTTTAATGTTATCTTATTTATTTAGTTTTTTAGGTTTTACAAAAAAAACAAGTTATGAAGATCATGATTTATAAGTTATAAAAAGTTGTTCAATTTTAATAATTTTATACTTGGTGGTTATGAAAATTATTAAAATACTCTTCAGATGGAGACAGGAGAAGCAAGCACGAGTATGTTTTTTTCTCTTATTTTCGAGACACTTTCTTCACCTTTTCTAATATTTTGACTAATAAAGGAATAATTTGTAAGGAACCGAAGAGAAGTTTGTTGCCTTAAACGTAACGAGTGACAACATCAAACGAAGCAGAATCGTAAGTTGTTCCTTTGTTTTTTGGTTATAAATATTCTTACATGATCCATAGTGAATCAATTTGCAGTATCTTCGAAAGTCCTTTGTGGATGCAAATGATTTAGAGAAGGTTGCGGGCAACACCATATCGATGATCAATGATGCGGGAGAGAAATGGTATGTTGAGCTTGCATTCCATTCTTATAGTGACACGCGACGTATACGTTTGAGTGGCGGCTTAAGGGAGTTTTTGTTGGCAAACAATGTCAAGGCCAAGCAAGCAATCGTGCTTCAACATTTCTGGGAAAATGCCTCTGCTCCTGTCCTCAAACTCCTCTCCTCCAGAAATGTATGACTTGGTCTAACTCATGATTGATCATCTGTTTAAATTCTGTTTGATTTTGTCAAAAACTTATGTTTAGTGCTATGGTTTGTATGTTTGTTGAATTGGTACTATATTTTTGTTTCGTTTAGGACATCTATCAATTTCAAGTATTTAATTTACTAATCTGATTTCTATGTCAGCACAATAGTTACCAAAAGTTAATACTATTGAAATAGTTACCAAATTTTAATATAAATATAATACAATTCTACTGTGTAAAAGAAACAAATAGATATTCACCAGAAAACTAATTATATATTTTATCCACTAACTTACATCTTTTCATCTATATAACTAAATATTTATATATTCAAATGAAACTTTTCTTTTAATCAAAAAATAATCGTGGACCAAAAAAATTAAACCCGCACAAGGTGCGGACGAGTCATCTCGTTATATATATTATCATATGTTAAACAAAAAAATATATATATTAAAATGATGTGTTCCATATGTCAAGTTAGCACTTGCTCATGCACTACATAAAATCTTACTTATGCACCACCTTTAATGTTATCTTATTTATTGAGTTTTTTAGGTTTTACAAAAACAACAAGTTATGAAGATCATGATTTATAAGTTATAAAAAGTTGTTCAATTTAATAATTTTATACTTGGTGGTTATACAATCGTGTTTCAACTTTTCTGGGAAAATGTCTATGCTCCTGTCCTCAAACTCCTCTCCTCCAGAAATGTATGACTTGGTCTAACTCATGATTGATCCTCTGTTTAAATTCTGTTTGATTTTTTCAAAAACTTATGTTTAGTGTTATGGTTTGTATGTTTGTTGAATTGGTACTATATTTTTGTTTCGTTTAGGACATCTATCAATTTCAAGTATTTAATTTACTAATCTGATTTCTATGTCAGCACAATAGTTACCAAAAGTTAATACTATTGAAATAGTTACCAAATTTTAATATAAATATAATACAATTCTACTATGTAAAAGAAACAAATAGATATTCACCAGAAAACTAATTATATATTTTATCCACTAACTTACATCTTTTCATCTATATAACTAAATATTTATATATTCAAATGAAACTTTTTTTTTAATCAAAAAAATAATCGTGGACCCAAAAAAATTAAACCCGCACAAGGTGCGGACGAGTCATCTCGTTATATATATTATCATATGTTAAACAAAAAAAAAAGAAATATATTAAAATGATGTGTTCCATGTTGGAATATCAAGTTTAGATTGAGAGAATGAGGTAGAATGAGTGAAGAATTGAAGAAAGAAGCTTAAGACCCGATTAGGGTTCTTAAGTCTCTAGAGAGAGAAAACTAGGTTTGCGATCGTAAGGAAGTTTAAGAAGAGAGGAAAACTGATTCTATTTCAAGAGAATGAACACTTTAGCTATAAGAAAATGTATCCAAGAGCTTAACATCTCATCAAAAGAGTTTACTCATGAGAATGGACCCAAATCAGTAATTAGCTAAGAGATGTTCTAAAGAAGAAAGAATGATAAGAGCTTTAATGAAACCGGTTGATCTCACACTTGGATTAGTTATGGAAGAACTATCCAAGTGTGGTTTTGGACTGTCTTTAGCAGCCAAACCGTGGCTCTTACATGAGTCTACATTGTTTCTGATTGAAGAACACAATGATAGACAGAAAATAGAATCAACAAAGAGAAGAGAGAAGGAGAGGAAGAGATAAAGGGTTTTGTATCAAGAATGTATCCGATTCTTATTATGTGACTTAGCAAGGTATTACAATGGCGTGGGAGGCCTTTAAATAGGCTTACAACTAGGTTAAACCATCAATAAACAAAGATATAAAGTCATTACATCACATCCATTGATTATGAGAGGGAGATTCGAATTTGAAATCAATGGTTGGATCTTCTTCACTCCATTTCGGTTCTGGTTCTTTCTTACACTGAAAGTGACATGTCTGGTCTCTTAATTGGCGTGTTGCAGACCTGAGGAGAGAGAGAACACACTCCCAAATGGTGAAAGTGACTGGTCTTCACTTGTGTTCAGACCTTAACTCCACATGTGACTCCTTCTTGATCACACATTTGAACATTCTTCACTTAATTAATGTAGGACTTGATTTTATCCCTCTTTTGCATACTTCATAACCTTGTCCACCATATTGCACGTCCACCATGTTGTACTTCACCATATTGCACTTTATGTCCACCATATTACTTAACTGAGACCCGACCCTTTGCTTGCATAAGCTTCATCAAGGAGTCTCGACTTTGTTTGATTAACCAGCCTCTCCTCCTCCTTTCCATTATCCTTTCTAATAATCCCAAGGACTATTACACACTTAGACATCTTGACTTAAACCTAGATGTCGTGTTGCACACTTAAGCACAAATTCACTTGCTTGTGAGATCAAGTCTTCTTCATGGAATGAGGAGAGGCTGAAGTCGGCCCGGCTTTGTCTTCATGACTTCAGCCTCTCCTCTTCCATTTCATCTTCCTCTCTAATATTCCATATGTCAAGTTAGCACTTGCTCATGCACTACATAAAATCTTACTTATGCACCACCTTTAATGTTATCTTATTTATTGAGTTTTTTAGGTTTTACAAAAACAACAAGTTATGAAGATCATGATTTATAAGTTATAAAAAGTTGTTCAATTTAATAATTTTATACTTGGTGGTTATAACCCCCCCCCCCCCCCCCCGATAACTGTACGGCAATTACGTTAACAAAAGAAAAAAAACAATGAACTACGAATTCGGGCTTTGTATATAATATTATTATAGTATGTTCTATAAAATTATATTGTGTATTTATTTTATAGATTAGCAGAAAATCCGCGCTAACACACATATGTATTGTTTTAATTTAAAATATTTTGGTTTTTGATTTTATTTTAAGTATCAATATTTTATATATTTTTTACAAATTTATATTATTTTTTCTTGTTATGATTATAATAATTTATAAGAGAAGATATACAGTAACATGCAAATATTTTTTATTATAAATAATATGTTTTATATGTCTTTTTATTATCAATATTTTCATGAATTTTCTAGTTTTTTTTAATTGAATTTTTATCATTTTAGTCTTTTTATACACTATTTTAAATATATTTGCATATTATTTATATTTTTCATTCATTCAAGTCTTAATATTACAATAATATTTTTTTTTCTTATTTATAATTTTGAATTTCGTTAATTTTCTATATATTTCATTGATTTTATTTTTATGTATTTTTATTTTGTATTTATATTTTTATCTAATATTATCATATTTTTATATTTTGATAATTATTATTTTCATTATTTATTAAATATCTTTACTATGATTTTGCTTATAATATTTTTAGTTATTTGACACTATTTTATCATATTCTTCACATTTTTATTTGTATAATTTGACATTTTTACTTGTATTAAAAATTTAATATTTTTATTAATTTATTGTGCAAAAATATGTACGATATATTTTAATTTTATAATATGTAATCTAAACTAAATTTCAATTTATTTTATTTTATATTTATGTTTTAGTGATTTGAACTAATTAAATTAAATGATTTTAAATAACCCATTTTATTTGGCTCCACATCACAAAGCCTAATTTATGGGTCATAAACCCGTCCCACTTTCGGGTGGAGAATCAAATTACCACTTTGTTGTTTTTTTTAATGTATACCAACGGACAACGGTGAAGCAAAAATCTCAACGAATGAATCATTTCCACTTTTGATGCGAACTCGTTTTCACTTCAGTTGTTCTGTCAGAAACTGCTGGAAAGATTCGATAAAAGTGAGATTTGACTGTTTTTTCCTCTTCTTTTTCGTTTAAACCGGTTAGTTTTACACCGTCCGTACCTTACCATTTTTAGGATAGATCCTGAGCGAGATTAAAACTCATGACATGAAGCACCAGTTTTAAACGCTAAAATTTATATAAAGTTTTAGGATTATCAAAATTCTGTAAAGTAATGGACCATCTTTTTTTTCCATGTTTTAGACTACTTACAATGGGCTTTGGTGGCCTGTTGAATAAAAAATTTCAACTGTTGAATTTTAAAATCTTGTTGCAATGGGGGTGTTGAAGTGAGGTGGATTCAACATGAGTTGAAACAATTCAACGCCGTTGAATACCTTCTGGTGGGTCCCTTTTTTTTGTTTTTATTTTTTATTTATGTAATAGATGACACATGTCAATTAATAATTGGGTGTTTATATTCTTTACTTTATTTTACATCTCAATTCTCTAACATCATTTATCTTATAGTAATTACAATTATTTATATATAATTTTTATATCAAAATTTATAACTTTTTAAACTATATAAATAGAGATTTGTTTCATTTCTTTTGGACACAAGAAAAAAACTAGATTTTTACTACATTCTTTCAATTTTTCTACCATATGTACGTTCATATATAACATTTATACGTTCATATAAGTTTATTGTATTTTATTTTCAGTTTTTATCAATGAAAACTTCGTACGTTCATATCGGGATATGGTGTGATGAATTTCCATTGATAAGAGAACTTCGTACGTTCATATATATCATACATATGTTCATAAGAACTATATATACGTTCATAAAAATCAATATCACATTGTTCAATAATTTTATTTAACTTTTATTTATTAATTTTGTTTATAATAATTTTTATTATGTTTTATTTATTAATAAGGTAGAGTGTTGAATTTTTTTTTTAAACAAAACCATTGTAGAAGTTAAAAGTTGAATGGGTGTTGAATTATGATGTGGAAGAAAGAGAAAGTGATGTGGAAGAAAGAGAAGATGATGTGTAGTGTAAAATGGGGTGTTGAATCATTTTACCATTGTGCATAGCCTTAGACGGACCGAGCCTGGATCCTAATTTACAATTGATACAAAAGAAGAATATACCAAAAAGACAAAGATTATGCCTAAAACCAAAAAACAAACCCCACGCGCTAAGTGCTTTCTTGGTTTACCTGACGTAAAAGTAAAGAAACAGTGGACAAAGACAACGATGGATAGCAAAGAGCATTCGATTTCTAAACAACCAAAATAAAAGCAGATGGAATATCTCGAACCAGAAAAAATAATTCATTTCTGAATTTTTTTTTCCTGTTACTTATCCATCAAACCCATTTATTGAATCGATTGCGAATGAAATTGAAGGCATACCCCTCGATGTTGGTTTTTCATCTACTCACAAACGCAAATGCCATTAATCCTAATTTTTCATAACATATAGTGACAAAACATCTGCATCAATATGAACTTACCTTGAAGATGCTGATGATCTTCTTGTATGATCTATGACCATTAAATTGTTTGGTGGCATCTGCAGAAAATATGGAATACGTACAAGAAGCACCAAACTCTTTCCTCGAGCTCACCTAAAACATACAAACACAATACTATCAATGTCATTGCTTAAATATCTCAAAGTAAATTTATAACATTTAAGGCACATTTGTTGAGGAAACTTAGAGTCCTTGTGCTCGTTTAGATCTTTATAACATCTGTAGAAGAGAAGGAGACAAATGTATAGATGTCGGTTTCTAGCTTATGTTTAGATTCAAGAACAATGTGAAACTGAGTGTTTAGATTAACCTTATTGTTGAGAGGTCTAGTTTCAATTGTTTCTCTATTTCAACAAAATAAAAACCAATTACAGCGGTGACCTTTGAAACCGTGATTCAAAATCTTTAGCAAAAGTTGTTACTACATGAACAGATGACGAACAAATAAGGGACATCACAAATGAAAAACATGATGCATAAAGAGCGCTTACATGAGCTATTTCAGGTGAAATGGGTTTGGCTATATGCTCAGATTTCTTATATTAGAGAGACATTCGTTGATGTTCTAGAATTTGCTTATCCCAACTAATAGTCCATCAATGAAATTTCAGTTATAAATTCTTAACCACAAGAGAATAACGGCATAAATCACATGAGAACTGTGTTTTAAATGGCGCGAGGCGCACTGAGGCGATGAAGTGTTGATTATGAGCCTCGAGCCTAGGCGTAGCATAGCGCCTTTGGTACATGAGGCGCAACTACATACCAAAACACAAGGTTAATGATCATACTAGATCTTTAAACTATGTTAGGACAAACTGTGATTTAAATACCGTGCTAAAACCAATAAAATGTCAATTTTCTATGATATAAAAATTAAAACCTTAGTCTCAAACAGAGAAATGAAACTGAAAACAAAGAAAAAGTCAATCACTCAAACTTTCAAACTCTAAAACAAAGTTTAAAACTATACAAATCCAAATCATCATCATCCTCAAACCCATAATCTTCCACAAACACAGCATTATCTTCATCTCCTCTTCCAAAATCTTCTTCAATATCATCCTCAAAAACTAACACCAATATCATGCATTATTTTGCACGAAGGCTCTTATTTCTTCCTTCACATCATCTGGAACTCTAGAACACCAAGTTACATTCCTAAAACCTCCAACTAAGTGTTGTTTAAAGCGATAAACTCCACCATTTGCGATTTTATCACAAAAGTTACACTTCCACTTTTTTGAGCAACACAAGTTGCATATTTTTTTTGCTGGATCACTCTTTTTATTAGAAGACCTGATGAAGTACAGTAAGAGTAGAGATGTTGAATAAAGAAAGACTTAGAGACTTAGAAAAGTGGTTAACGTGAGAGTAGGAAGCATGGAGTGTGTATTTTAATAGTAACCAAGGTTCAGTTTTTTTTTTTTTGAGTTTTAAGAATGGAAGGCACAAATTCATGTAACTAAGAATGACAAAATACGATAGACCTTTCAATTGCCAAATGTTCCATGTCAAAAGTTCAATAGGGTGTTGTCTTCGACTAAGAAAAATAATAACATCAAGATCATCGACAAGATTGAAATATATGTTATATCGTGCTTCAAACACATACATACCCAAATGAAGTATCCTTGTCTTATTTCTGTATAAACTCTTTTGGCTCTATGTTTTTAGAAAGGATATTCAAACAATATCGAGCGCTGAGACACATGACACAACAGATTGCCTCTCGCAGAGATCCCCCATTAAATTATGTCTGTAATATCGTCACCCGACTCCACAGCTGCAACCATAATAGCTTGGAGTTGTTTATCCTTTAATGTTGAGTTATTCATAAAATGCTCTAAGAAAAATTCTCAGCCCTTTGAAAGAGTATTTGATGATAAATTCTCCAAACCCTGAAATTATGATAAGAGAAAACTGATAAGCTAAACTTAAATAACAACCTTTGGGAACAATGGGTTAGATTTCATCTCGGATATAGCTTCGTCAAGCTCTCTCACAGATTCCACAAATGTGTCTGAACTATTTATGCTTCTTAACATCTAGAAAAATGATACTCCGATAAACAGAATGAAAGCAATATAGAACACAAGACATATAATAGAAGAGAGACGAGTGATGTTGAGCGTGAAAGCAAAGAGTAACCAACATTTTTGAATAAAATACCCCACTGAAGAGCTTTCCTGTAATTTGCAGCATCTCAATGAACGAGAACACCGTAAGATTGGAACCCAGATGCAAGGATGAGCAAATCCACTGAAACAATCTTTATTAGTATGTTCAAAATAATGATAGACAGAGGCTAATATTCATGTAAACAACACCCTCTTTTACCAATTGGAGCCTCCAATCCCGAAGATGGAACCCATAATTAGCGAAGAACACAATGAACCAGAGAGAAAGGAAGAAACTGAGATATTATGAACCGAAATAGTTTTTTTTACAAATGTGTTTTATCAACAACTTTTCTATTTTGAGTTTAAGAAATCTTGGCCATCCACGTGGCATTCCTACGTTCCATCTTTTGCTGTTTCAAATCTCTCCGTTTCACTGAAACTTGTCCTCAAGTTTGCTCAACAAAATCCAAAAATTTCTCCTGTAAGTCATAGAAGAATTCCCAAGAAGCTTCGTCCTCTGGTTTGTGCTTCCACTTAACTAGCTTTTTAGTCACTGTCCGACCCTGTCGCTGCACCATTCTTCTTTGATCAGCACATCAGAGACATTACTAGGCAACTAAGTATGGCAAATGGACTGGAGGTGGTTGGCCATAAACTGCCTCATAAGGCCACTTGCTCCATTTTCCAGGCTGTTCACTGCTCATACAACGCAAATAAGACTCCAAGCAGAGATTCAAAACGTTTGTTTGTCCATCACTTTGTGGATGATATAGAGAAGGATAATTAAGAGACACACCCTGCAAGATGAACAATTCCCTACAAAGATCACTTAAAAACACATCATCTATATCACTCATGATAGACATTGGTAATCCTTGCAGCTTGAAAACATTGTCACGGAATGCTTGAGCCACTGTGGAAACTATTTAAGGATGAGCTAATGATATGCTCAAAGTTTTAATCCCTAGAGCTACACTACAAGTGCACATAATGTGACTTTAGTATATAGGGGTCGAACCACAGAGACTCTATAATCTTACGATAGATTGTAAAGGTTGAGTTAAGCAAAGCAGAAACAATAAAAAAGCAGTAAATCAAGCAGAAATATAAAGCAGACAGTTTGTTTTCAATACGGAAGGCGTCAGGTCAAGGGAGATTAATTGAAAGTCATGATCTAATTATGCACAGTTCTAGAACTCGAATCACATATGTAAAATAAACCAACTTTCGTTGCGAGAATTCACTAAGTCTAATTCCTAGAAATCCAAATTTCTTTGCAATTCCTAAAGACTAAACTAGCATTAAGCGCATGTTCGATTTGTTCATAAATTATCTAATCCAAATTTCTTTGCAATTATCTAATTTGCTCAACCTAAATTCTTTCAGATTCCAAATTACACTTTCGTGTCAACTTAGCAACCTATGATCTAGATTCTAGGTGATCAAGCTAGAACTAGCGTTAAGAAAAATTCAAGATGAAGAACTAAACATGTTATGAATCCTAACAGATAAATTAATCTAGCATTCCATAACGAGAATCCCTAAACCTAACTTGAGATCTACTCAGATATATCAGATGAAACAAAAGACATGAATGAAATAGATATAATAATATAAGATAATAGAATAGAAAAGGGGTTTGAAATCTTCTCCAAAAGCAGTATAAGGTTCAGATCAGCCCAAAAACTCTAAAACTCTCTCTAGCCAAAAGTATGAAAAAGTGTAGAATGAAAAAAACATAAAACCCTAATAATAAGTGTAAAACACGTCTTGGGTCTCTTTTATAAATAATGAATCTTCTGGGCCATTCTTGCAATTATTCTAGTCTTGTAAATTCGGCGAACGCTTCCTGAAATCGGTCTGCATCGATCGATGCTCCTATGTGGCATCGGTCGATGTTGAGTTGATACCCGAACATCGGACTGTGATAGAACGATATCTGAAGCCGATAATGTTACGGTGGTTTTCGCCTCTTTTGCAAAAATTGTGTCGACCGATGCCAGAGCTGCATCGGTCGATGCTCAGCTCAAACACTAAGGGTGATTTCTGTCATCACGGCATCAGCTCCAAAGAATGTCCAAAAAGCTTCAGTATCTTCCATAGTACCTCCAAACATGTGTAAACCTATAAAACACCTAAAAAGACTTGAAAGACACTATAAAAGACTCAATTATGTACATATATCATGGCTTAAACCGTATAAAAACCATGATATATCAGCTAATACCACGAAATGAGCTGCTTTGCTAAAACGATCCACAATCACAAAAATCACTGATTTCCAAAGGAAAGAGGAAACCCATCTATGAAATCCATGGATATTTCAAACCACAATATTTCTGGAATTGCAAAAGGTTGAATCAATCCAGGATATGCTGAGTTATCATATTTGCACCTTTGACAAACTTCACAACTTCTCACATAAGCTTGTATCTCTTTGCTCATACATTTCCAATAGAATATCCTTTTAATTCTCTGATGCGTAACATCTTTTCCAGAATATCCACCCATTGTTGAACCATGTAACCATTCATGTATTAGCTTCTTAATTGCAGCATCACTAGGAACTACAATCTTGCTTCTGCATCATAAAACACAATCAGACCAAGTGAACAAAGGGTGAGACTTAGGCTTAGTTACAAAATCTTGAATCAAACTCTGCAAGGTAACATCAAAAGCATAAGAATCCTTAATTCTCTGCGAAATTTCACATTCTACAAAGGTTAGAGCCATGTGCAGAATCTCAGAGCTTTCCACACAAGATAGTGCATATGCAACCAAGTTATTTTTACCCTCCTTGTACTGTATTTCATAAATTAATTCTAACGGTTTATGGAGCCATTGATATTGAATTAGCATATTCAATATCTGTTCCAGAAAGAATTTAAGACTTCTTTAGTTTATTTTAATGATGAAATTTCCAATGAGGAGATAGTGACGCCATTTATGAACCCCAAACACCACTGCCAACAATTCTTTTTCATAAATGGACAAGTTCAGCTGCTTACCCTTCAAATGGCGTCTGATATAAGCCAGAGGATGCCCATTCTACATAAGAACTGCACCGATTCCATTACTACACACATTTGTTTCAACAAGAAACGTATGATCAAAAAGTGGAAGAGCTAACGCTGGTGATGTACACAGAGCTTCCTTAAAACTTTCAAAAGCTACTTGAGCTTCCTCATTCCATTGAAAACAATCTTTCTTTGTAAAGGCATTGAGTGTTCTAGCTTTAGTGCCAAAGTTTTTTATAAAACGTCGATAATACCCAGCTAATCCTAAAAATCCCCTCAACTGCTTTAGATTTTTAGGAACATGCCAAAACTATACTGCTTTGATCTTGTTTGGATTAGTTGAAATACCTTCTGCTTGGATATAATGACCAAGATATTCCACTCTTGAGGTTGCGAAAGCGCATTTGCTTCTCTTGGCAAACAAATTGTTCGGCCTCATCACGCTCAAAACCTTCCTTAAATGCTCCAAATGTGACTCCAAAGACGTGATATATATGAGTATATCATCGAAGAATATTAGCACAAACTTCCGCATGAATTCTTTGCAGAATTCATTAATCCTTGAAACGTGGCTGGAGCATTTGTTAGTCCAAAGGGCATTACAAGATATTCGTAATGGCCACTATGGGTTTTAAAGCAGTTTTGTGAATGTATTGAGGGGATATTATGACTTGGTGATATCCTTCTCGCGAATCTATCTTCGAATAAATGGTTGATCCTCCAAGATCATCCATTAAATCCTCAATCAATGGAATTGGAAAGCGATCTTTAACTGTCAAATCATTCAACCCACGATAGTCAACACAAAGACGCCAAGTTTCATTCTTCTTTTTCACCAATACAACCGGAGATGCATACGAACTTGAGCTTGTCTGAATTGTGCCACTATCCAACATTTCTTGCACAAACTTGTCGATTTCATTCTTTTGGTATAGAGCATACCAATATGGCCTCTGGTTAACCGGATTTGAACCTTCCAACAGAGGTATCTTATGGTCATGTTTGTGTCTAAACAGAGGTAACGAAGACTCCTCAAATACATCTGGATATTCTGCAATTACTTGTTCCACCTTTTGCATTGACACATCAGATTCAGTAGTCGTTAATGTATTAAGCTGTAAAGAATCCTCTAAAGTCTCATTAAAACAATCACATATCATCGAAATATGTAGACTCTCTTCTGGTATTTTGTTCAGATTTGCAGCTTTAATGGTTCTCACATAATTCTTCTTAATTCCCTGTAAAATCACCTTTCGTTGATTCCACTTGAACTGCACTTCCAGTTGCTTAAAATTCCAAGTAATTGTTCCCAATTCTTGTAACCACTGCACCCCAAGAACCATCACAGCCACTCAAAGAAATAACAAAAAAATCATCGGTGAAAGAAACATCCTGAAAATTCCATTGGAGATTTTTGACACGTCCTTGCACACCCAACTTACTACCATCTGCTACTTTCACTTTAGCATCATCCATAGATTCAACGCAACATCCCAACTTCTCCACCGCAAACGGATCTATGAAATTATGTGTAGAACCCGTATCCAATAACATGAAGAGAGTACACTTGTTATGCACACCTTTAACTCACATTTTAAAGTAATCTGTATGACCAGCCACTGCATTAAAGGAATTAGAGAAATAGCCAAGTTATCTGGTTGTTGATCTTGAGGATTAACAACTTCTTCAACTTCATCATCGTCCACTTCTAACAAAAAAAACTGCGAATTTTTATGTACTTGGTAATGTCCTGGAGTATATTTTCCAGGAAAGAAATAACACAACCCTTTCGCTCTTCTCTCATTCATCTCCTCAGTTGTGAGAAATTTCTTTGGTGGTACTAACTTATCCTTCGAAATACCCCCATTCACTCCTTTGTCCACTAGTTTAAAATACTCCTTTGTTTGTAAGATATCTTTAACAGAGTGAGAAGATTTAGCTGACTAATCATGACCACTCAGTGGCTTTGGGTGAGCAGCCTCATGATAGGTCTCGAGTTTTACCCTATACTAACTGCAAGTGCACAGTATATCAATTGTAGTACTTAGGGATCGAATCCACGAGGACTCTAGGCAACGATAGGATTAGAACTAAAGAGATTAAAAACTAGGAGAAATTAAAAGGCAAATTGTATTGATTAATTGAAAAGCAAGCAAGAAAGTAAACAGTAGCAGGTTGTTGTTGTAGGCAATAAACTAAGGGCGCTAAGTCTAGGGCGTTCTCAGGAAATCAGACAAGCAGATAAATCAATCAGTCAGGATCTAATTAAACACAGTTCTAGAACTCAAAACACAGATATAGAATTAACCAAATTCCTTTGCGAGAATTCTCTAAGTCTAAGTGCAGTAATCCAAATTCCTTTGCAATTACTAACAGATTAAACCAGCTTTAAATCCAAGTTTGATATGTTCACAGTCTAATTAAACCAAATTCCTTTGCGAGTAATTAAATTGCTCAACCTAAATTGTTCAGATTCTAAACCACACTGTCGTGTCGTATTTAGCAACCTAAGATCTAGATTCTAATTGATCAGGTTAGAAGTAGCATTAAACACAATTTAGTTTGAAGAACATCTATTGATGTGAATCCTTAACTGAATTAATTATATCTAGCAAGTCATGAAATCCCTATGAGAAACCCTAAACCTAACTATGAAACTACTCAGACATAGATAATGTAAACATAATCAATGAATTAATAGAAATCATAAAAGAGATTAGAATAGTAAAGGGGTTCGAAAACTTCTCCAAAACGAATGTAGTACAGGATCAGATCAGCCCCAAAAGCTCTAAAAACTCTCTGCTCTAAGTTATGATAGCGTATGTAAGCGTATCCAAAAACTGATCTAAAAACCTAATTAAATAGCTAAAACACGTTTTGGGCTTCTGTGTAAATATCTGGAACTTCTAGGCTTTTCTGCAATATCAACATTCTTCATTAAACCGCCGAGTCTGGCCCATTCGCGCTATGCATCGATCGATGCAGGTGTGCAACGATCGACGCAATCCTCAAATCTGGACAGTGAACTCTGTCTCTCGGACCAATTCTCCAAAATGCACCAAATAGCTCCAAAATCTCCACTTCTGCTCCAAATGTGCTTGTACCTAATAAAACCTGCAAAGGACTCTAAAAGAACACCAAAAGACACTAAAACAGACTTATATCATGGCATAAAACCGGTAAAAACCATGATATATCAACTCCCCCACACTTAGCCTTTGCTTGACCTCAAGCAAAACAGAGAACTAAAACATGGTGAAGAGGTTTGAAAACTTTCAGAAACTCTTTTTGTCCTAGAAGCAACAACACTCAGATTCCCCTTAGTAAACCACTGAAAGAATCACCTGCAAGAAATCAAGACCAACATATACTTCCCCCACACTTAGCAACTGTCCTAAGTAAACTCCACAATCACATTCACGCATTCAAATTCTCCCTACTGACTTCTGCAAGTATTTAAGTGCGGTCTCACCTAAGGAGTATCGATCAAAGGCACATGGACTCTTACCTTGCCAGCTCTAGACCACCATACTATCTTTCTTTGTTCCCTTTCTTCTCTTTTCCCTTCCTTAGCATTCTGATTTTTCCCCATTGGGTATCATTTTTTTATCAGTGCTCTTCCCGTTAAGGGGTGTACTTTGGACACATTCCATGGATGCACAAGATATGATAGTTGTAGCTACCACTCCCAGAGACCACTTCAGAGTTACTAACTCATCCTCAGTTTATTATCTTTTTTTTTTATGGAAGGGGAGAAGGGAACTAAATAGGACAGGTTTACAGGCTGTGTCAGAACTAACAAGGGAATCCGACACAAGGTATACCAAGCCCTTAGGTGAGAAAATTAAGTCAGTATTAAAGTGAAGTTAGTAAAAGGATCCTCTGATACCTGAAGTGATGTGGGTGTCCTCAGTAGGTTTATCTGTGTCTGGGTTTTCTAATAGTCATAGATAGATCCTGCAACTTCATCCCAATGGTTACTTAAGTTCCTGCAAGATATTGTTAACTTCTCCAAAATTCACTGTTTCCTACTTAAACTGGTTTTGACTCAATAAAACAAATTTTTTGAAAAACTAGACTGACTCTAAGAAAACAGAAGGATAAAGTCAGTAGCACCTCCCCCACACTTAAGACACACTGTCCCCAGTAGTGTCAAGCTAAGGGTTGGCAAAAAGAAAGACAAAAATGTTAATGGATGTGTTGAGTTCTGTCTGATTTTTACCTCTGTCGCACAGGCATCGATCGTTGCATAAATGCATCGACCGTTGCTAGGCGATTTTTTCGTCGTGTGTCGATCGTTGCTCAGGACCGCAACGATCGCTGCAATGCGATTTCTTTCGTGTTGTGACGATCGACACAAGGTGTGTCGATCGACGCACTGCGAATACTCGATCAGTCAGCAAGTTAGCAGGTTAGTCCGTTGGAAAATCTAAGTTTTCGATCCTGCAAGCTGAAAACACCGAAAACAGAATAAAATCAAAGCAACTAATGTATCAAATCAAGCACAACATCCAAACATACTAAATCATAAGAAATTCAAAAGAAAATGCAAAGGAAAAATAAGAGAATACATAACCGAATGTCTAGAGATGATCGCTACTCGAAGAACCGGGAGTCGGAGATCGTCGTCTGCGTCCTGACACTTATCGTCCCACACGAATCTTTTGTTCCCTCGTAGGAGCTCGTAAAAAGGCAGACATTCCTGGATGGTGTATCTGTGGCTGTCTCCTGCAAGTGCAGGTACGCATGAAGTTCCAGACGACCCGTAGAATACCATCCAAGCGCTCTCTCCACTCTGCCTCAGACATATGACCATAAGGCATCGTAGGCTCGGGAAAAGGTCCAACGTCATCGACAGGGGCAGCAGGTGATGGCGCAGGTGCAGAGGAGGTAGAAGCTCGTGTAGAAGGCTCTCCCAGCGGATGAGCCATAGAAGGGACTCTGCGCTGCTCACTCTCAGGAGGCTGAAACCTCAAGGCATCCAGCGTATCTATCTGTGTAAGACCAGGAGCAGGAAGATCCACACCACACTTCACCGTAGCAGGGTCATAATAGACCCATACTCGTCCCTCCTTCAGCCACGTAGCACTCTGCAGAAGGCTGAAATCAAGGAACTCCAAGCTGTCATTACGCTCCGTTTGTTGGAATTATGTCCAGTAATCTCTGTACTGTCTCTAGAAAGTAAGAGTATGTCAATGATCAGACATAAGTCATATAATACTGGGGGTCATGATGGCTTGCTAGAGTCCGCTCATGATCTATAAGTCTTGGACTTATTGTCTTTATTACATGATCCCATATGGGTCACACGCCTAAGCTAACAGGAAACCATGAAGGAACGGTTTAGCAGAAGTACGGTAAAAGTGCTAGGCATTTACTGTACTTAGAGAGACTAAAGGGCCTGATTAAATCTAAGAGATTTAATCAGACTGAGAATTGGGCCCAAAATCCCATAGGAACTGGACAAGGGTTTTAATTAATAAAACTTGCCCTAGCTTCTTTTTCTCAGCCATTCCTGCGCCTCCCTCAGCCTCTCTCTGCGCCTCTCTCCTTTCGGTCTAGCAGCCAATTTCCTGCTGTGTGCGTGTGTGAGCCTTTGGAGGAGCTATCACTTGGTGGTTCTGCTGATCTCTGACCCGTACCTCCTCTTTCCGCTGCATAAACAAGGTAACAGGTGAGATCCTTTATGATTCTGCAAGAGAACCTAGATCTGGCATGTTTAGGTGAGTTTAATCTGAAGAACTGAATCAGGATTAACACCAAACTATCCTTCAATGGTATCAGAGCCAGGTTCTGTTAGTTTTTCTTGTTTAGAATCATGTTTAGGATTGTTTAAGAAGTGTTTTGAATCAATCTACTGATAAGAGAAAACACATAAGAAACAAAGAATTAAAACCTAAACAAACAAGAAATCGCATGATCCAATCTATATTGAATTGGTTGCGTCGGAGTGTGGTCGAACCGCACGTCCGGATCGAATAGACGCACGGACCGATCGATGGATCGAGTCGCGTGGTCGAGTCGATCGCGGGATGCATGATCGAGCCGATCACATACATTGATCGCGGATCGATGGTATGGATCGATGCTTGCATCGCGTCCTGCCTGTCCCGCGTGACCGAGAGCCGAGTCTCGACCCGGGCTGTCCCGATCGCTCGGCGATCGCGTGAAGCCACCGACCCGAGCTCGTCCCATCACGCAGTCCCGTCCCGTCCAGCTCGCGTCCCGATCGCGTGAGGCTCGGCCGTCCCGATCGTGGATCGCACGCTTGCGGCTGGTCGATTGTGATCAAGGAGCTAGGTCACGACCGTGATCGGTTCGTGACCAATCGGTTCGGTTCGGTTTTAAAAACTGATTAAAAATTAATCGTCACGGTTTAATAAACAGACTTAATAAATTTATTAAGTTCTGGTTAAACCGGGATAAGAAATCCAAAGTCGAAAAATTGGATTTAGTGCCTAAACCAGTGGTTTTCTAATTTGATTTGGTTGGACAAAATAAATTGAGAAAAATCCGGTTTAGTAAATAACCGGTTGACAATTGTGGTCATCGTAGTAATTAATTTTGGTTAGACCAATTTTAATGAACCAGACCGGTTATGTCATTTAATTGGGAAATTGGGTTATGTCTTGGACATGGACCAATTCTTGGGCCTCGGGCCAAGAAGTTAAAACAATTGGGCCAATTATTTGAGTCTTTTCTTCAGATTTAATTTAAAATTCATTTATATAAAATTAAAATCGATTTTAAATTAATCTGTTTCCAAAATCTGAAATTAGAAAGTTTCTTAGAATAGAAGTTTCTAGATTTGCATGTTTTGGATTTTAGGAAATTTCTATATTTAGAAAGTTTCCAATTTTAGGAAGTTTCCAATTTTAGAAAGTTTCCATTTTAGAAAGTTTCCAATTTTAGAAAGTTTCCAAAATTAGTAGGTTTCCCAAAAAGGAAAGTTTCCAAAAATAGTAATCTTCTATTTTGGGATAAAATTTTAATAAACCTACAAACCTCAAACAATATCAAGCGTTGGATGTCTTGTCCAGTCTATGTCAGCTGTCGAAGTCCATTCAATTGTATTCATGGCCTTACAGTGTGAGGGTGTCTACTTTTGCGTGGGTAAGACGGTTTGTGATTCATAAATGTCATTGGGAGTCCCAGACATTAGTGATTACATGACTGTATAGTCTGGTTTTCTTGACTAGGCCATCGGGAGTCCCGGGCCTTGAGACATCAGAGTGGATTGGGCCTCAGGCCCAGATTCACAACCAAGAGTTATATCACGGATATAATTAGCCGAGATAGGGCTTACCGATATAAGCTAAGGTTGGGTGACGGCCAGTGGCCCACTTTAATCTTAGTTATATGTGGATCTTGGAATCATTATATTCTATTGAGGGTAACTGATGTTATTGAATATAATGCGAGATTAATCATATTAAATATAATACAAGATTAATCATATTGAACATATTAACTAAAATCCTTTTATCTTAATTTTCAGTTATGACTAGCACAAACAATCAAAACACTTTCTCGATCCGGTCTGTCCTTGAGATGGACAAACTGAACGGATCAAATTTCTTGACTTGGTCGCGGAACCTGAGGCTAGTCCTCAGACAGGAGAGAAAGGACTATGTCCTTGAGAGAGCTCTCCCCGTGAGGATCGTGTCCAATGCTTCTCATGCAGTATATAATGCTTGGAATAAGCATTATAATGATACGGTAGATGTGCGTGGTCTGATATTGGCTACCATGGAATCAGATTTGCTGAAGCAATATGAGAACATGGAGTCGCCAATAGAGATGATCAGCAGCCTGAAATTGAAATTTCAGGAGCAGATAAGAGTGGAGAGATACCAGTTGGTTAAGTCTCTCACTAGCTGCAAGCTACCATATGATCATCCAGTGAGTCCTCATATCAGTAAAATGATGGGTTACATTGATAACCTGAGGAAACTGGATTATCCAGTTAGCCAAGAATTGGCAACTGAGATCATTCTGCAGTCACTGCCGTCAAGCTATGATAAGTTCAGAAGGAACTATATCAAGAAAGGCTTAACGAAGACGCTGACTGAACTGCATGATATGCTCAAGACAGTTGAGCCAAACGTGAAGAGTACCCAGTATAATCTCATAATAGAGAAGGGTGGGTTTATTAAACCTAGTACTGACAAGGGCGAAGACAAAGTTGTCCAGATTTTGAATCATGGCAAGCGTGTGTCTTCTGAGCCCAAGTCAGATACCTCTTACGTTGGTAAGTGCTGCTACTGTAAAGAGACAGGGCATTGGAAGAGAGATTGCATTAAATTCATGGAAGATGATGAGGAGTTGAAGTTGATGTATGAGACTACTTCCTCAGGTATTCATGTTATTACTTCAAGTTCTACCTTATAGGTATTGGATACTGGTTGTGGCACTGATATTTGTGATAATATGCAGAGCCTAAGCAACAGTAGAATGTTGAAGGAAGGACAAGTGGATCTACATGTCTGGAAGGAGCTATGGACGCTGCCTCAGCCGTAGGATTTTCACTTGTAGATGCCTTCGAGGCTTGGTTTTATTAAGTAATTGCTACAATGTACCTGCTTTAGCAGAGTTGTCTTTCATTTTCTTGTAAGAATTTGAATGTTTTTCATTTCGATAAAAGAGAAGTTTAGTTCTTTTGATCTTAATGAAATATTAATTGTAGCACCCTATTCAAGGAATGGGTTTTATATCTTAAACCAAAGAGTGCCTAAATGTAACATAAATACCAAATTGGTTTAAATCTGATAAATTAAACCTGATTTTTTCTTGGCATAAATGTTTTGGTCAAAGAGTAAGTCGGATTCAGAAACCCCATAGTTATGGACTTTTGGGCTCATTTGAATGGATATCTTATGAGACTTGAATTCTGCTTACTAGACCAAAAGGACAAAGGGCCCATCTTAGCCGAGCTAGAGAAAGGCCCAAACGCTTATTGGAGATTGAACATACTCATGTATGTGGTCCGATGAGCAGTAATGCCAGAGAAAATTTCCTGTACTTCATTGTCTCTACTGATTGCTTCAGTGAGTGTGACTGTGTTCATTTGATGAGACACAAGTCGGAATTCTTTGATATGATCGAAAGAGTTCCAGAATGAGGTATAGAATCTTAGTGACAGAAGTATTAAGACTCTTGATTAGATCACGAGTGAGAATACTTAAGTCATTGATGGTGTGATCATCTGAATGAGTGTGAAATCGTTTCACAGCTCATTTCTCCTGAAAACCTTGAGGTATTTTTGTGAGAAAGAATCAGATCTTATTAGAAATGATTAAAGATGAGTCACACGAATCTTCCATGATATTCTTTAAGAATAACGCTCTAAAATATCTAAGTTTACGCTGAAATAAGTTCCACCAATATCAGTTGAAAGACACCACGTAAATGTGGATTGGAATCGATCCAAATTTGTCTTTACTGAGTATTTGTAGTTGTGCTACTTCGCTGGTTGTCCTAGGGAAACCAAGGCTTGTTACTTTTACGTCCATTCTGTTTTCTAAGAAGGGAAGTTACTTTCCAAGAAGAACAGTGGGAGTAAAAGTATAACTCGAAGAAATTCGAGAAATACAGGAGGCTGCTCAACCTGTTGAGGGAGAGCAACGGATGGATTTACAGATTTCTGTAGAATCTACACCTGTAGAGCCTGAAGTTCGCAGATATGAATGAATCAGTCACTAATCCGAGAGTGATTTCTCGTCATTAGTTGAACCTGATGATCATTGAAAGTTCGCATGATCTGATGATCATTGAAAGCGACGAATCTGCGAAATTCAAAGAAGCGAAAGTGAGCCCGGACTCCGAAAAATTACATTTTGTGTAAGTTAACTTCATTGATCCATTCATGGATGGAAGCAAACATATCGGAGTTGGAATCTTCGTTCTGTTGAAGTAGTCAAGGTTTTGACTTGAACAGGAACGAAATGGAACTATGCGTTTACTAAAAGATAAGTGGGAGCAATATTGCATTTCTCATAGTGTATGTCGAAGACATACTGATTCTCGGATATAACGTCCCAATGCTGCAGTCGGTAAAGGACTGGCTTGGGAGTTGGTTTTATGATTGACATGGGTAAAGCCACGTATGTTCTTGGATTTTGGATCTAAAGATAGAGATCCAAAAGAGCTGGTAGGACAATGTCATGATTCTTAAATTGACAAAGTCCTACACGTTTTCAGCAATCCAAGAAGGGTTTTATGCCAATGCCACATGGCATTACGTTAAGCAAGAAACAGTATCCTTCGATATCTGCTGAGCTTGAATGCATGGATGAGATTCCATATGCGTCGGCAATTGGATCTATCATATATGCCATGAAACGTACTTGTTTGATGTTGCTTTAATGTTAAGCAAGACAAGTAAAGACCAGTCAAATCCAGCAAAGAATCACTGGATAGACGTAAAGAATATCCTAAAGTATTTGGAGGAATACTAAGGATAAGTTCTTGATTTACGGAGAAAGTGAGGTGCTACAAGTCGATAGAGTCTGAAAGGCAAGTTTCCAACAGACAAAGATGATTTCCGGTCACAGTCCGGTTATATCTTGTGTCTGTCTGGCGGTGCAAGGCACTGTTGCTGACTCCATGACTTAAGCTGAATATTTCGCAGCTTGGGAAGCGGCGAAAGAGGTTGTTTGGAAAGAAGAGTTCATCACTGAACTTGATGTGATTCCCAGCATAGATGAGACTAGCTGCACATCAGAGGTCCAAACACCTTGAGGGTAGGTATAACCTATTCCGTGAGATAAATGACAGAGATGTTAAGTAGATCAGCAAGTTTCAACGAATGAGAACGTTGCTAATCTATTAACGAAGCCACTCCTTAGGCCTAAGCACGAGTCGCGGACTGTAGCTGTAGGATAAGTGAAATTAAGATGTAGTCTTAATTTCAGTGGGAGTTTGTAAAGGGCTTTATTTAGTTATTGATATGTTCTTGTAAAACATTTGAGATGTTTATGTTAATGAAATTATTTTTTCAAGATTATTTTAACTGTGATGAAATAATCGTTCCAAAATGATATGAACCATTTTATAGGTCATCGAAGTAAGTGACTTGATCTTGAGTCATCAAAGTCATTTAGCTTGATCATGAGACCCTATATTTGATAGATGGCTTATATCATCTTGTCCCTAGTCGAAGGTTGTTGAAATGGAACACCAACAACCGTGTAAGACTAGATTGGTATGTGACTTATGACAAAGTCTCAGTGTGTCATAGATGCGCGGCATCAAAGTCAGTACATAGGTGTATGTTGGGTACATACGACCGGACATGACCCGATTATAAGAACTCTTCAGGATATTTATATCTGTGTCATAAGAGATTCTTACTACGACAATAGAGTATAGTCCTTAGACCTGAGTTCGCATGCATGTGACTGCACATGAACTAATGCGCTTTGATCATTGTCTAATGCTGTCGTTAAGCGATAGTTATAAGGACCTTGTTTGGGTGTATTATGAAGTGAGTAGTTTACAGTGATGGGACAAGACGGGATTTGTCCCTCCAATATAAATGGAGTGAATATCTCTAGGCCAATCGGAGATTTGAATACTGGAAAATGCATGGCCATGCTCAAACGGACTTTCCCGAGTCGTTTGGATTGTCAGTATCAAATCAGAGTCCGATGAACAAGATTAGGCTCTATAAGGATGACACTAATCTTGCCTTATGACTAATCGAGATATTGAGACAAAAGGAATATGAATACAGAGATTCCAGTACAAGTGGGAGATTGTTGGAATTATGTCCAGTAATCTCTGTACTGTCTCTAGAAAGTATGAGTATGTCATTGATCAGACATAAGTCATATAATACTGGGGGTCATGATGGCTTGCTAGAGTCCGCTCATGATCTATAAGTCTTGGACTTATTGCCTTTATTACATGATCCCATATGGTTCACACGCCTAAGCTAACAGGAAACCATGAAGGAACGGTTTAGCAGAAGTACGGTAAAAGTGCTAGGCATTTACTGTACTTAGAGAGACTAAAGGGCCTGATTAAATCTAAGAGATTTAATCAGACTGAGAATTGGGCCCAAAAGCCCATAGGAACTGGACAAGGGTTTTAATTAATAAAACTTGCCCTAGCTTCTTTTTCTCAGCCATTCCTGCGCCTCCCTCAGCCTCTCTCTGCGCCTCTCTCCTTTCGGTCTAGCAGCCAATTTCCTGCTGTGTGCGTGTGTGAGCCTTTGGAGGAGCTATCACTTGGTGGTTCTGCTGATCTCTGACCCGTACCTCCTCTTTCCGCTGCATAAACAAGGTAACAGGTGAGATCCTTTATGATTCTGCAAGAGAACCTAGATCTGGCATGTTTAGGTGAGTTTAATCTGAAGAACTGAATCAGGATTAACACCAAACTATCCTTCACCGTTCCCTCTAAGGGAATCCGGCAATGTCTGAAAATGGGAGTAAGCAGACTCCCTACTCTCTCAGTGCCCACGCCATCAAATGGCTTCTTCTGCAGCTCGCATAGATGATCAGCAAAAACAGCTCCCAAGTTGAGTCCCTTAGTGGGATCTCTCAGAACTGTATCCTCAAACTGGTCCCTCAGCCCGATAAACAGCATCTCCATCTCGTTCTTACGCATCTTGTTGGCCTCAAACTTGCACAACAGAGTAGATCCTAAGATGCGCAAGACGTATCTAAGAACCGGATGCCTAACCTGAATCACCGGTGTGGTCCTCGAGTTGTACCGACCAGTGCCGATACACTCCCAGAAATACTGAGCCTCATCCACGTCCCACTCAAGTGACATAGCAATGCGCTGCGGCTCGGTGCTGAATCCGTAAATCCTGCAGATATCGAGAAGGGGAATCCGATACCTGGCTCCTAAGCACATGAAGGTAAAGAAACCTCCTGAAGCCCTCCTGCTGTCTGGTGTAGGGTATATCACTCTGCAGGTGGCGAGCAACTGTCTTACCAACTCTGGGTACATCTCATAAGGCAGCATTGGCATTGTCCCCAGACCAATGCCCCTACACAGTGCAAGAACCTGCTCATCTATCCCCAGACTCCTGCAAGTCGAGTAATCTGCAAACTTGGTTGGCTTAAGCGTCATGCCACACCAACCATTGTACAACAATGTGTCATACTCGTCCCACTGGTTAAGCAATGCCTCTCTGTGAACTCATCAGTCTTAAGGAACTCAGCAATGTTATTTGGCCACTCTCTATCTGACTGGATCTCTGTCATATCTGCTCGGGGCCAAGGTAGTGCTATTGTCGGACCAACTCTCACATAATCCTCAGGGTGCGGTGATTCTCGATGGAACCACTCTGGTGGTGGAGCATGATGTGCTGTAGTAGTGGCTGCGGTGGCTCTGCGTTTACGGGACGGTCGAGGAGGCATCTGCAAGAAATCAATAAATCATATAAGTCACGGCAGAAATCTCTCTGTGAAATCGCGAAGCAACGACCGTTGCACTAAGGCATCGATCGTTGCAAGGCGATTCCACAGCATCGAACAAATCCCTAAAATCGCAAAGCAACGGCCGTTGCACTAATGCATCGATCGTTGCAGGGCGATTTTTACAGATGCTAAGTATCGATCCAAAATCGTAAATCAAACTCAAATTCAGCATGCATCCACCACAATCGACCTAAATCAGGCTAATAACAGCACGGAATCATCAATCTCAAACAAAAAATTCTCAAATTCTAAAACCCTAAAAATGAATCCGGAAATCATGATATCGAGACACATTACCTTGGATTTGTGACAAATGGGTTATAGGAATGGATTAAGAGTGTAAAAACAAGAGAATAGCACTTGGAATCAGTGAAAATGACGAAGAAATGAGAGATTTAGAAGTGTGGAGTCGCGGTTGTACGGACGGCGGAGTGGAGAAGGAAAGAGGAGAAAAGGCTTTAAGGTACTTACCTCGATCGTGGGTGCAACGACCGTTGCAGATGAGCAACGATCGATGCTGGTGAACCGAATCGATTCCGGTTTAGCACGCGTACCTTAATTTTGCGATTTAGACCAATTGCAACGACCGTTGCACAGGACCGCAACGATCGTCACAATGCGATCCCATCTCCTCGTCAAAATCTCCTTGCAACGACCGGTGCATAAGTGCATCGATCGTCACACATCTCCAGACTCGAGTTCTGTATCTAAAAACTTAGCAAAACAAAATCAAAACGTAAGTTCCTAACAAAAACACCAAAAATCAAAAAGAAAAGCACTAAAACCTAACAGTGGGTTGCCTCCCACTCAGCGCTTGTTTAAGGTCATTAGCTTGACCGGACGAACAAGAATCAGGCACCGTGAGATCCTGTCAGAGACTTTGATTGTCTCTGTGCAAGTCTCCTCATCCAAGGCGGAGAGTAAGCTGTATCAGAATGAACTTGTCCAAGAAAAGAAGGAGTAAACTGCTCCCCAGGATCCAAAACCGTAATGTGACTCGACTGCTCTTCATCTCCATCCATAATGGTGAAGGTCTGCCCATCTATCAGTGGCTTGCGCAGCTTGTCCATCTCAAAATGCAGCGGCTCATCTCCCAGATGGAGATCTATCAGACTGTGTCTCACATCTATTACTGCTCCAGCTGTAGCCAGGAATGGTCTTCCCAATATCAAAGCGTCATCCTGCTCACTGTGGTACTTAAGAACTAAGAAATCTGTTGGAACCAAGTAGTTTCCAACTCTCACAGGGATGTCCTCAAGAACTCCTTCTGGAATCCTTATCGACTGATCAGCTAGGACAAGAGAGGTCCTAGTGGGTCTAAAATCCATCATACCCAGCTTCTCTGCCACAGAGTATGGCATAAGACTTCCAGCAGCTCCTAAATCACAAAGAGAGCGCTTAAAACCATCCTCGAAGATAGAAAAACTTAGCACAAAAATCCCAGGATCAGGTAGCTTCTTAGGAACCTTGGTTAATAGCACATCACTTATATGTTGAGGAACAACTATAACCCAATCCTTCAGCTCTTCATCCAAAGGCAACATCTTACCCAAGTACTTCTGCACACAAGGGTGATAATGTGGATCATTAGACGGTGGAATTTCTTCCAACTCTTCACCAATCTTCTCTAGCTCTTTAAGCTCATCAATCTCTTGTTGAATTACTTCAGATACCTTAGGATATAAGCGAATAAAGTGTGCATAAATCTCCTGTTGGGTTATCTCAGACACCCCAGGGAATAAGCGGTTAAGCTCTGAATCTGCATCAATGTCATAAGAATCCTGTAAATCTGTATGTCCACGCCTTGCAACGATCGACGCTAAGGGTACATCGATCGATGCAGTCAAATTTTCACAAATTCTACCCGAGAGATTTTCCTCAAAATACGAAATTTCACCTTCCTCTACCACTTCAGCTGTACTCAGCTCAAATCTTTCACCTAGATGTGATCCATCATCAACGTACACTGACCAGGCCTTAATATGGGTGTCTACAACACCTTTCCCTTTGATGGAGTTTGAAATTTGGCTCACCTGAGTGTTCAATTGCTTCACATGAGTGTTCAGAGACTCAAATTTCCCATTTAGATCCCCATAAACAGCATCCAACTTCTTGTTGCAGTCCACAACAATCTTGGTATGTCCTTCCAGCAGCTGTTCCAACATAGCCTCCATCTTACTCTCATGAGTAGTAGCTACAGGAGGTGCTTGGTAAGAGGAGGATCCATATGTTCTCTGATTACCTTGCTGGAAAGGCTTCTGAAATCCACTAGTTTGTCCGAACCCGGAAGAGTTTTGGTTGCTGTTGAAAGCACTCTTCTGTCCTCCATTGAAGAACCTGTTACCAGACTGATTACCAAACCTGCTTCCCTGGAAACCAGATCCTCCGATGTAATTCACATCCTCTTCCTGCTCTTCTCCTTCATCATTGATCATCTCAACATCTTGAGCGAAGTGGACAGCTTTCTTCCCAGCTAGAAGATTGCAAACCGTGTCCAACTTAGATCTAATATCAGCTATTTCAGAATTATCAATCTTTCCACCGGACTTTTTCCTTCTCTCATCAGTGGTCTTGCAGCTATTACTGCTTACCAGATTGTCTATCAACTGCTTAGCTTGAGCAGGAGTCCTAGTGTTAAAGTTGGCATTGCTAGAATTGTCCAACGCAGTCTGATATGGAAGATCTATTCCTCTAAAGAAGATGCCTAAAAGTGTTACCTCAGTGAATCCATGGTGCAGGCAGTCACGTTGGTATTTCTTGAATCTCATCCAGGCTGTCTTAAGAGGCTCTGTAGGACCTTGGGTGAAGGTGAGAATGTCCTGCCTGGACTGGTCCGAGCGAGCATCATCATAGAAATGACGCAGGAACTCACTCTTCAGGGCTGCCCAAGTAACAAACGTCCCAGATGGAAGTTGTTTTAGCCATGCTGCAGCATCTCCAGCCAGAGAGTAGGGGAAAAGCTTGAGGAACAGATAGTCTTGGTTAACTCCATCGTACTTTATCCCAGTAACTATGCCCTCAAACTCATCTATGTGATCCATCGGCTGCTCACTTGGAGAGCCATGGAAGGCTTTCTGCCTCAGGAGAGAGTAGTAGACGGTTTTGATTTCAAAATCATTCCTCTCAAATTCAGGAAGTACAAGAGCTGACCGGTTAGCATGGAACTCATCCGGACGGTTATAGTCAGCTAAAGTCCTCTCATGGACAACCATCTGTCTACCTTGGTTCTGTCTTTGATTCTGCTCCTGCTGCGGTTGTGGTTGCTCTGGAGGATCAGGGATGACATTCCCTTCAGCATCTATCGGTTCTCCAGCAGCATTGTAAGGATTGTTGTGTCGGTCCCTCAGGACACCTTGAGCATCAGGCAATATGATCACACGTTCAACAACCATCCTTTCTCTTTGAACTCTTCTGTTTGTCCTCTCTAGTCTAGCAAGTTCTTCAAGTTAGAGGTTTACGAGATTAGCGTTCGGATTACTTCTGGTATCACGCGTCTGCATAAACCGTCTGTAATCGCCCAGCAACGATCGATGCTAACAGTGCAACGATCGATTCAACTCCAATCGCCTAGTGTCGATCGACACAAGAAGTGCAACGGTCGATGCTATGCGATTTTGAAACCTGCGACAGAGAGAAAACAGAGAAGAAAAATCAGTAAACAAAAATAAAAACAAAAATCCTAGTAAAAACCCTAAGTTCGAAGCTATCGAAGACTCTAAGAGTCCCCGGCAATCGGCGCCAAAAACTTGATAGGTCTCGAGTTTTACCCTATACTAACTGCAAGTGCACAGTATATCAATTGTAGTACTTAGGGATCGAATCCACGAGGACTCTAGGCAACGATAGGATTAGAACTAAAGAGATTAAAAACTAGGAGAAATTAAAAGGCAAATTGTATTGATTAATTGAAAAGCAAGCAAGAAAGTAAACAGTAGCAGGTTGTTGTTGTAGGCAATAAACTAAGGGCGCTAAGTCTAGGGCGTTCTCAGGAAATCAGACAAGCAGATAAATCAATCAGTCAGAATCTAATTAAACACAGTTCTAGAACTCAAAACACAGATATAGAATTAACCAAATTCCTTTGCGAGAATTCTCTAAGTCTAAGTGCAGTAATCCAAATTCCTTTGCAATTACTAACAGATTAAACCAGCTTTAAATCCAAGTTTGATATGTTCACAATCTAATTAAACCAAATTCCTTTGCGAGTAATTAAATTGCTCAACCTAAATAGTTCAGATTCTAAACCACACTGTCGTGTCGTATTTAGCAACCTAAGATCTAGATTCTAATTGATCAGGTTAGAACTAGCATTAAACACAATTTAGTTTGAAAAACATCTATTGATGTGAATCCTTAACTGAATTAATTATATCTAGCAAGTCATGAAATCCCTATGAGAAACCCTAAACCTAACTATGAAACTACTCATACATAGATAATGTAAACATAATCAATGAATTAATAGAAATCATAAAAGAGATTAGAATAGTAAAGGGGTTCGAAAACTTCTCCAAAACGAATGTAGTACAGGATCAAATCAGCCCCAAAAGCTCTAAAAACTCTCTGCTCTAAGTTATGATAGCGTATGTAAGCGTTTCCAAAAACTGATCTAAAAACCTAATTAAATAGCTAAAACACGTTTTGGGCTTCTGTGTAAATATCTGGAACTTCTGGGCTTTTCTGCAATATCAGCATTCTTCATTAAACCGCCGAGTCTGGCCCATTCGCGCTATGCATCGATCGATGCAGGTGTGCAACGATCGACGCAATCCTCAAATCTGGACAGTGAACTCTGTCTCTCGGACCAATTCTCCAAAATGCACCAAATAGCTCCAAAATCTCCACTTCTGCTCCAAATGTGCTTGTACCTAATAAAACCTGCAAAGGACTCTAAAAGAACACCAAAAGACACTAAAACAGACTTATATCATGGCATAAAACCGGTAAAAACCATGATATATCACCTCATAATACCTTCCCAGCATGAAAATGGTCTAGCAGTCTGTGGTTGAAACATTCGAATATACATTTGAGTGTCCAACTTGAGCCCTGCTAGATAATTGCTTACCAACACATCTTCTACCAAAGAAACTCACATACGGATCTTCTAAAATTTGGTATGATAATCAAGAATACCATCAGTCTCGACCAACTTCTTTAATTTCGCATGTGGATCATCATATACCTCCTCAAATCATTCTCTAATCCAGGTATGATATTGCTCCCAATCTTTAATTGCATCATTGTTTTCCTCAGATTGAATCACCGATTGATGCCAAGTCGCATCATCATCATCAAGATGTATAGATGCGAGATTTACCTTTATATCAGGAGAGGTATGATCCAACTCGTAGAATTTTTCGACCTTAAACAATTAATCTTTAATGTGATCTCCACTGAATCTCGGAATTCCAGTTTCGTGAGCCTCGTAACACCGGCTTAGTTCTGATGAGGTCAGGCGCGGTGATTATGTTGATTCGCAGCTCCATAAGAGGTATCACCCAACGAATTATACGATCGTTGATTCGAGAGTAACCTAATGGCTTCAAACAACTCGGTGTTACTCCTGGAAATTTTGGAAGATTACGACTCAATCGATCCTTCGATGTTCTAGAATTGATCGGAAAACTTGTCTTCCAGCTCCTTCGCCATCGATTCTTTCAACTGAGTGATATATCATGGTTTTTTATAGGTTTTCAACCATGATATAGGTGTATATATTGAGTCTTTAACCTTGTATTTGGAGTCTTTTGAGTCATTTGCAGGTTTAGGTACGTTTGGAGCTTATCTGGAGATTCTAGGAGCTTTTAGAGTGATTTTGCAGCATACATGGATTTCACAGAGTTCGATGGGTGCGTCTGCACTTATTGTCAGTCGACACCACTTTGGTTTCGGTCGACACCACTAAAGGACGAAATTCCTGCGCATCAAAAATACAGATTTTGGAGATTTGCAAGATTTACCCAGACGTTTTTAATATTTACAAGAAGGCCCAAAATGTGTTTTAGCTATTAATTAGGTTTTACGGCTACTTGTTAGGCTAAGTTTGATTCTACACTTTGTTCTAAGAGAGATTAGGAGATTTTGGGAGCTGGTCTTGTACTCGAAAGAGAACAGATTTCGAACCCTTTTTCTTACTCTTTTAGATTTATATGATTTCTACTTTGATTATGTCTTTTGTCATGATTGCCATGTCTGAGTAGTTTTCTTGTTAGATTTAGGGATTCTCATTAGGGATTTTATGTAATTGTAGATTGATTGATTAATTGGATTCAAAACATCTAGTTCTTCGTTTAGGTTGTTCTTAATGCATAATCTGAATTAGCTACTTAGATTATTGATATCAGATTGGTTAGTGCAGTGAGAGTTGGTTAATTGATTAGAAAAGAACCTAGCTGAGCAAATTACCTATTCGCAAAGAGATTTGGCTTAGGGAATTTGTGAACGAAAGAACCTGAATTAAATGCATGTTTAGAACTCTAGAATTCGCAAAGAGATTTGGTTTTCTAGGTTGTTAGAAATAGTTAGCATTCGCAGCGAGAATTGGTTTGTTATATGATTGTGATTCTAGTTCCAGAACATCGATATCTGAATCATGTTGATTGGTTGAACTGTGTTCCTGATTTCCTGAGAACTTCCCTAAGTCTAGCGCCTTCGTTCATTGATCACACATCGTTTGCTAACTTGCTTTCTTTACTGCTTTCCATCTGTCTTGTTTATCTTAATTCGATTGCATACAATCTATCGCATGAACTAGAGTCTCTGTGGATTCGATACCCTTTATACTACGATTGCATATTTGTGCACTTGCAGTTAGAATAGGGATTAATTCTTGACCTATCAAGTTTTTGGCGCCGTTGTCGGGGACTCTTTGAGTTCAACAATAGATTTTGTACTAGAATTTAGTCTAAGTGTTTTATTTTCTTGTTTACTAACTCTTTTTCGCGTTTTTCTTGTTTCTGCAGGAAAACCACGAGCCAGAGAACTTAGTGTCGATCGACATCATCTCAGCGTCGGTCGACACTCTTTGCGGGATCAGTCTGATTTTTAGTGAATGCCCAATCGTCACACCCGAAGCAACCCAGACGAAGAGCTTTTGAACCTCAGACTTGAGGAACTTGCTAGACTTGAGAAAACCAACAGGAAGGCTCAGAAATCTGCAAGGATGATGAATCCGAATGTTTTTGTGTTGACTCGGGATGTAGAAGGTGTTCTGAGAGATCCGCAAAACAACCCCTACAATGCTCAGGGACAGAGAATTGATGTTGAAGGAAATGTGATCCATGATTCTGAGCTACAGATTGTTAATCCTCCTGCTAGGAGGACACTAGCTGATTACAATAAACCTGACGAGTTCTACGCTAACAAGTCTGCGATCGTACCTCCTGCTTTTGAGAGGAATGAGTTTGAGCTGAAGACTTCCTACTACACACTTGTGGGACAGCACCTCTTTCATGGATTTCCACATAAGCATCCCAAGGACCACATAGAGGACTTTGAGTCTCTTGTCACTGGAATGAAGCATGATGGAGTGAGCTATGATTACACTGCAAGCTTTTTCCTCAATCTCTTGGAGGAGAAGCTGCTAACTGGCTGAAGCAGATTCCACATGGATTCTGACTACTTGGGATACAGTGAAGAGAGAATTCCTTAGACACTTTTATGATGATGCTCGCTCTGATCAGCTAAGACTGGACCTTCTGACCTTCAAGCAGGGATCTACAGAGCCTTTTAAGGCAGCTTGGGTGAGATTCAAGAGGTACAAAAGAGATTGTCCACACCTTGGTTTCCCTGAGGTTCAGCTGCTGAGCATCTTTTTCAGAGGTGTGGATTTGTGGTATCAGATGGCTATGGACGCAGCAAGTAATGGAAACTTCTACACTAAGTCTCTAGAAGGAGCCAAGGAGCTTATTGATAACTTGGTAACTAGCAATAGTGTCAAGAATGCTGATGTGGAGAGACAGAAGAATGGTGGCAAAGCTGATAACTCACAGATAGCTGATTTGAAAAACAAGATTGATTATGTCCACATCATTTTGCTTGGGAAGAAGCAACCACATGAGGCATCTGAGGCTGGAGAGTATGCACAAGAGGGTGTGAATTACATTGGAGGGTCTGGATTTCAGAAGTATGGTACTCAAAATCCTGCTTCTTTCACTCAGAAGTCTGCATTACAGAAGCCTTTCCAGCAGCAGAACAATTCCTTCACAAGGAACTATGGAGCTTCTTCTTATCAGACACCTCCTGTTACTAATGCTCATGAGAGTAGATTGGAAGCTATGATGGAGCAGTTACTTGAGGGGCAGACAAAGACCACTGTGGACTTCAATAGGAAGCTTGATGCTGTATATGAAGATCTGAATGGGAAGTTTGAGTCCTTGAACACTCATGTGGAGCAACTGGATACCCAATTAGCTCAGATTTCAGGCTCAATCAAGGGTAAGAATGCTCAGAACGCTCATATCAATGCTATCTCAGTCCAGGTTGAAGATTGGCTGGGTCATGAAGAAGAATTTGAGGTCAAGGCTGTGAGAATCGTGGGTAACAGTCGAGAATCCGTAGCTGCAGACTCAGTGTCGATCGACCTACATTATCAGTGTCAGTCGACACCCACTGAAACGCCCGAGTTAGAGAGTTTCGACGAACCAAAATTGACCGAGATCGACATTGATCTTATGACTATAGCTCTCGGTGTCGATCGACACCCTCTTAGTGTCGGTCGACAACTAGTTTTGGCGGCAATTTCGAATTCCCATTACGAACGGAAATCTACCCTACTCGACACAGAAGGATCGACCGGAAACAGCGTCGACCGACACCACTTCAGCGTCGGTCGACACTACAATCGGGCAGACCCAGTTTCGTCCAAATCTGATGTTTTTGCTAAGGAGAGGGTCTACAAACCTCTTGTACCGTTTCCCAGAGTTCCTATGAGGTCTAAACATGAGCAAAATGTGGTCAAATGCATGGTGGTGATGGATAAGGAGCTAAATGAAACTACACTAGCTGATGCCTTGCGAGTTCACCCTTGTGTGCAGAGATATGCGAAGAAGATGATCTCTACTGATGGAGATTTGAAAGAAGGGGTGATGATTGTATCTAAGCGAGTCAGTTATGTACTGCTGATTCAGATTCCAAAGAAGCTTCCAGATCCAGGAGTCTTTGCGCTAGATTGCTCTATCTTCGAGAACAGCTTCAAGCACTCCTTATGTGACTTAAGATCTAGTGTGAATCTCATGCCATACTCTGTGGCTGAGAGATTGGGATTGATAGACTTCCAGCAGACTAGGATCTCTCTAATCCTAGCTGATCGATCGAAGAGGATTCCAGAAGGAGTTCTTGAGGACATCCCTATCAGAGTTGGAAACTACTTGATTCTGACAGACTTCGTGGTACTGAAATATGATATGGAACCGGATGATCCTCTGCTACTTGGCAGATCCTTCTTAGCTACAGCTGAAGCAGTGATTGATGTGAGGCGCGGTCTGATTGATCTCCACCTAGAAAATAAACCTCTACACTTCAAATGGATAAGCTGGGAAAGTCCACCATTGATGGTCAAGCCTTTAGTGTTGAAGTGGAGCAAGAAGTTCATATTGGTGGAACTACAGTGTCTAATATTGGAGAGAAGAAGATGGTGGTTCCTTAGGATTCGACTCTAACATCTTTAGAGCCTGCAACTGCTCATAAACAGAAAGTTCTAAACATCAAACACCCACCAAAGGAAAGGTATGCATTTTCTACACCTTTAGTACCTGACTCTATTGCTGTGATTTCAGCGAAACGCTCTATCCCACCCAAGCTTTGCTCCCGCCCTGGATCTATTCCCTCTTTCCTTGGACAAGCTCATGCTGATACCGCTTACACACCTCCTTGGATGAGGAGACTTTCGCAGAGGCACTCACAGCCTCGGTTGAAACCCCCAGGAGCCTGATCTCCTACCCATAGTCAAGCTAATGACTAAAAACAAGCGCTGAGGGGGAGGCAACCCACTGTTGGGTCAGTTTTTCTTTTCTTTTTGGTTTTTTGTTTTGGTTCTTTGATTTTTCTGGTTTTTGGTGTTTCAAAACGTGACGAACAGGTTGCAGACAGCAGTGTCGGTCGACGCCACTTTAGTGTTGGTCGACACCAAAATCGAAAACACTGACCATAATCGAGGACGCTCGATCGGATCAGATTTGTGTCGACCAAAGCCTTGTGTCGTTCGACACTGGCTGTGTGTCGGTCGACACCAACCGCGACTGCAGGTAAGGTTTCTGATTTTCCAAAGTTTTTGCTGGTTATACCTTGTTCTCCCGAACCCAAGCTGCGATAACACTGGGGACAGTGTTGTTTAAGTGTGGGGGAGGTAGTTACTGACCACCGTTTGCTTTCTTTTCTTAGAATCAGTCATTTGTTTTCAAACTTGTTTTATTGAGTCAAAATTGGTATGAAACTATGATATTCCAAGGAAATTTTTGTTGAAACAGGAACTAAGTGACCATTGGACAGACCTGCAGTAGCTCTATGACTGTTAGAAAACCACACACTGATCAACCTACCAAGGACACCCATACCTTCTTAGGTATTCAAAGGATCCACTACTAACTTCACTTCTAATCTTGACTTAATTTTCTCACCTAGGGGTTTGGTAACTCTGGATCAGATTCCTCTGACGTGCCTGACACAGCTTGTAAACCTGTTTGAGTATGGTTTCCTTCTCCCCTCCTTTGAAAGTAAAAAGAAATAAATTGCGGATAAGCTAGTAGCTTCGAAGTGGTCACGGGAGTGGTAGAGACCCCTATTACCTCCTGTGTATCCATGGAAACATGTACAAAGTAACACCCCGAATAAAAAGGGAAGAGAACTGATAGAAAAAATAAAATGATACCCAGTGGAGAAAAATCAGTAGCTAAGGGAGAAAGGGAGAAGAAAGGAACCAGAAACTGACAGTTTGGTGATCAGGTACTGACTTGGTTGAGTCCATGTGTCTTCTGATCGATACTCCCTTTGTGAGACCGCACCTAATTATATACAGAGGTTAGTGTGGTGAATTTGGATGCTCTGTCTTGATTGTGGAGTTTACTTGAGACAGTTTCCAACTGTGGGGGAAGTACATTGTGGTCTTGATCTCTGCAAGAATGTTTTCATGTGTGTTTCTAAGTGAATGTGAATGCGATGTTCCTAAGACGAAATGAGTTTCTGAGTTTTCAAACCTCTTTCTTATTACCTTTGTTCTTTATTTGCTTGAGGGCAAGCAAATGCTAAGTGAGGGGGAGTTGATATATCATGGTTTTTATAGGTTTTCAACCATGATATAGGTGTATATATTGAGTCTTTAACCTTGTATTTGGAGTCTTTTGAGTCATTTGCAAGTTTAGGTACGTTTGGAGCTTATCTGGAGATTCTGGGAGCTTTCGGAGTGATTTTGCAGCATACATGGATTTCACAGAGTTCGCTGGGTGCGTCTGCACTTAGTGTCAGTCGACACCACTTTGGTGTCGGTCGACACCACTAAAGGACGAAATTCATGCGCGTCAAAAATACAGATTTTGGAGATTTGCAAGATTTACCCAGAAGTTTCTCATATTTACAAGAAGGCCCAAAACGTGTTTTAGCTATTAATTAGGTTTTACAGCCACTTGTTAGGCTAAGTTTGATTCTACACTTTGTTCTAAGAGAGATTAGGTAGATTTTGGGGGCTGATCTTGTACACGAAAGAGAAGAGATTTCGAACCCTTTTTCTTACTCTTTTGGATTTATATGATTTCTACTTTGATTATGTGTTTTGTCATGATTCCCATGTCTGAGTAGTTTTCTTGTTAGATTTAGGGATTCTCATTAGGGATTTCATGGAATTGTAGATTGATTGATTAATTGGATTCAAAACATCAAGTTCTTCATCTAGGTTGTTCTTAATGCATAATCTGAATTAGCTACTTAGATTATTGATATCAGATTGGTTAGCGCAGCGAGAGTTGGTTAATTGATTAGAAAAGAACCTAGCTGATCAAATTACCTATTCGCAAAGAGATTTGGCTTAGGGAATTAGTGAACGAAAGAACCTGAATTAAATGCATGTTTAGAACTCTAGAATTCGCAAAGAGATTTGGTTTTCTAGGTTGTTAGACATAGTTAGCATTCGCAGCGAGAGTTGGTTTGTTATATGATTGTGATTCTAGTTCCAGAACTTCGATATCTGAATCCTATTGATTGGTTGAACTGTGTTCCTGATTTCCTGAGAAGTTCCCTAAGTCTAGCGCCTTCGTTCATTGATCACACATTGTTTCCTTACTTGCTTTCTTTACTGCTTTCCATCTGTCTTGCTTAGCTTAATTCGATTGCATACAATCTATCGCGTGAACTAGAGTCTCTGTGGATTCGATACCCTTTATACTACGATTGCATATATGTGCACTTGCAGTTAGAATAGGGATTAATTCTTGACCTATCACTGAGCATGAAGTCTTGTTTCCGCCATGATTCCGAGGAAAGAATGGATCTCTGATACCTTTGATACAATCTTTATTAGTATCTTCAAAAGAATGATAGACAGAGGCTAATGTTCATGTAAACAACACCCTCTCATACCAATTTGAGCCTCCAATCTCGATAATGGAACCCATAATTAGCGAAGAACACAATGAATCAGAGTGAAAGGAAGAAACTGAAATATATTCTCACTAATTAGCAGAATGAATCGAAATAGTTTTTTACAACTGTCTTTTATCAACAACTTTTCTATTTTTAGTTTAAGAAACATTGGCCATCCACGTGGCATTCCTCCGTTCCATCTTTTGTTGTATCATCCGCAAACCCTTTCAAAGGTTTCATAAAATATTCCTTAGAAATTTCTGGGAATTTTCAAACCATTTCTTCATTTTCTGATTCGATTCGAATAGAAGCGCAAGCGATTAAACCGATCCTCCAACGACATTATCAGAATCACTGAAAATTTTCTATTTCCAGCGCTTTCGTGCCCTAGAGAAGAAGATTCTAAATTATTGAAGTTTTGGTTTCCAAGTACACTACAAGAAAACAGCGTTTTTACGACTATACTTTTAATCGCAGAATACTCATTAATCGGGGTTTTACGACAAACGTACGACTAAATGTGGTAGTCGTCGATCCATAGTCGCTAAATCTCATAGTCGTATTATTAGTCGGCAAAATACTATTATTTATACGACCAACATACGTAATCGTAAAATAGACGCAGCGATGTCAAAAGATATAGGGACTAATCTCCGACTATGTTAGCGACAATTGTGCGACTATAGATGGAGTCCAGGTGACGTCGGGTATATGTTGTCATCAAATAGTCGTAACTTGAGGTGACCATGAGGCGATTAATATGCGATTGTATTGTATAGTCAGAAAGTAGTCGTAACTATTAGCCACTATGGAGCGGCTTGATAACGACCATTTTAACTACTATCCCGCGACTAATCTGAGCATCCATATACGATTATGGTAATGACTCGCCTCTATGTGGCGACTGTTATGTGACTGAGTAGTATAGTCTCGAATTAGTCGTAGACTATGGTGACGTTTTGGCGACTGTTTATTGACTAATTTACGATTATAGGACGACTAAATGGAGAATCCAAATATGATTATGATAAACATCTTGCTACTAATTGTCGACTGTTAAACGACTATGCAGCGTCTAAACGAAACATCGAGATACGATTATGGTACAGTCTGGCCGACTACTATCTGACTGTCTAATATAGTCACAATATACTCGTAAGAAATGGTGACTACTTGGCGACAGTGTAATGATTAGATAACGATTATTAAGCGGCTATTCGGAAAATCCATATCGCTGATGGTAAATATTTAGCGACCAGTTTGTGTGTGTAGTGCGATTTGTTGACGACTGTTTAGTGGCTTTTAATCGTAAAATTAAGATTTTGGGTTAATTTCATTTTCGATTTGGTAATCGGTGATACCGTAATTTGAATGGTACAACAAACGTAACAAACACTTGCATCAAAAATAACATTGGTAACATGTAGACAAAGACGGTCTACATACGCAAACTCCAGCATTTAGGAGTTGCCAACTCATATACTAATAAATTAACAAGTGGAAGAGACAGTGATAAAGTAACCTACGAATCAGATGGTGTTGTTGTCTTACTTTGTGCTTCCTTCAGTTTCTCTTGATGGGCGACAACGCTGAAAGGCTTTCGACTCCATGAGGATTTACTCTTCCATCATTCTCATTGGCATGTGACAATTAAAGACACTAAGTGAAAAACACCATCTTTAAAGATCGTGAGATGACTTTATAAACATGGATTGAAACAAAAATTACTTTACCTGAGGAAAGATGTGGTTATTCAACTGTTGATATCTCGCGATGTCGCAGTGCTTCTGCAGTCCTCTGTGATGCTAACCATTTTTTTCATAAGTCGTTGATAGATCTCCTCAAAAAAAAATTTAGAAGAAAGTTATGTGAGATTTGGGAACACCTAAAATAATACAAAACTATCTTGTAAGCGCTCAGACACTCGAACTTACCCGAACACATTAATGAGGTAAGCAGAGATTGGTGTCTTCAATTGCATGCTACCTATAAGATTAACATCCTAACCATCAGACTCCAACTCCTCAAACACTCATTAAACAATACAACCAACTTACCCAGACTGTGGAGTATAGGAGTCGTTGACAACCTGTAGAACCAAAATTAATTGTAAAGAAATAATCAGATTCAGAGCCTGTCCCATTTCAAAAGCAAAGCAAAGCAGAAGCAAACTAACGACATAGCTACATGTACACGTAGGCATCGATTCACGGAGGTTTTTGTGATTGAGATATTCAAGGAAGAATTTGAGAGAGTCGATAGGGTTTTGGCCAATGTTAGCTATGAAATGGAAAGCTTCGAATAAGAGATTCGAAGAAGGGATATCAGATTGAGAGGGGTGGGCGTAGAAGAGGATTCGTGGAGGGATTAGAGAGATGATTCGAAGGAAATATCTGAAAAGGGGAAGAACAAAAGAAAATCAGGGTTTGACATATTTGATGATTTCTCGGCACTTAGTTGAAAATTCTTTTGGTATAGGCGGGTAATTGAAATATTTTGGGCTATAAAATTGAGTTTAGGTTTTCCGGATTTATTTGGCAAATATTTTGAATTCTTACCCACTTGTGGGCGTAACGTGGCCGTTATATAATCCTTTTTTGTTGACTTTGTTTTAAAAATTTAACTAATCTATTTTACTTTATTAAAATATAAGAACAAGTTTGCTCAAAGTTTAAAGAACGTTTGAATACAGGTTTTATGAAAGCAAATTTGTGTTTTAAATTCTTTGAAATAGTTTTGCAATATTGGTAACACACATATTAAAAATAGTACATAACAAGATTTAAAAAATAGTTTTCGGACTAGAATGTTAAACACATACGAAACTTTCTATTTTTAGGGTTTAGGGTTTAGGGTTTCAGTTGGAATGATTTTGAGACGTTTCAGACTAAAATGTTAAAGCACAGACGCAACCTTAGATTTCTATGGTTCAGGGTTTAGGGTTTCATTTTGAATGAACAAAATCCTATATTATTTAATTAAAGAAATACAGGATTAGAGAGACTAGACTATGATTTTGTGACGTTTCGGACTAGAATGTTATAGCACAGACGAAACCTTTGATTTTTAGGGTTTAGGGTTTCATTTGGAATGAACAAAACCGTATACCCTAAAAAGGAACCGTAAATTGAGGTTTTGAGGTTTGTTTTGGAGATGCTAAAACCTAATATTTGAGGTTTCGTCTTTTCTTTTACGTCGAATGATCTTAATCAAACATATATAGTGAGATGAGGTGGTCGAGAAATTAAATAATGATTTTGTGAATCTTTCTAGATATATGTGGTTTTTTGGATTATATACAAACTTATCATATGAAGGGAATTTAATAATATCGGTTAAGAGGAACATTGAATATTCTCCATGTCTCTCGTTTAATGTGTAATCAAAAAGCATAAGCATGTCAAATGAAACGTTCAGAACAAGATTGGAGAAAAAAAGACGAAAGACCAGTGCACGGTTCTATGTTTTTGAGGCTACACCAAAGCAAACCACAAACCAGTATACGGTTCAAGGGCTCAGGGGCTACACCATGACAAAAGACAAAATGAGTGTACGGTTTGTATAATTTTTAACCATGATATAAACCAGGATATTTAACCATGATTAACTGATTTTATTGGGGGCACGAAGATACACACTCCACGTAACATTCCAGAAATACAAAAGACGATATCTAATTTATATAAAGCACAAGTCATGAGAGAGAAAAATTGAGCAATCCACCAATCAGAACAGAGGATTTTGCCAGCATGTCAACCTTTTTGGTCACTACTCCAAATTTTTTTTTGATGACTATTCCATCAATTTTTTTTGTCTCTCCATCTCTCTCTCTAGAAAACTATCGGCGGTTCTCTCCAAAAAAGTTTCATCTCCTTCTCTCATTCTCTATGGCCTGTGTTCGATTTCCAGTTCAATTCATAAGTACATCGGATGAGATCAACAATTCCCGTGTTCCATGTTCTTTTCCCATTACAAATTTCATCGGGATTATTCTTCAACAGATGTGACTTGCTACATCAGACCAAGGTGAAGAAGAGGTATGGTTTTGAGAATTAATTTTAGGGGTTCTTATGTCTTTCAATAACTGTTACTATTGTCTGTGATCTATAAATTTGATTTTCACGACGTATTAGCCGATTTCAGTTTTGAAAGAAAAAAAACCGTTCCTTTATAATTTTGCTTTCTGAGTCTGATCTTTTTTTATTCAGATGATCCACGCATCATCTGTCGTTTGTTTTGCCGGGACGGTATCGAGGAGAAGGCGAGGAGATCCCGGAGGAGACGGAGTAGTGTGGTCGCTTCCGGGCAGCCGATTCTTCGCAAGCATTTGAGAAAATGGACAGATCTCAATCCTAATTTCCCCTCCTCTTTCGTCAACACCTTACATAATAAGTCATAGAGGCGGCAGCGGCGAGAAGGTCGTGAAACGCAGAGATGCCACGAGTATCTGTCCACCCAACGACGGCATCTATGGAGGAGCACGGTTGCAAAATTTGAATTGAACTGATGATAACTTCAACTTGTGTGCGTTAGTCATTGCTTTAGTCATCTACGATCTCAACTTCTTTTACTTCTATGAACTGATGATAACTTCAACTTTAAAAGGTTTGAGGAAAACTGTAATCTAAAATTCATTATCTCAATTTCGTTTCAGGTTCTATAAGGCTGGTGGACTTGATTACTTTTGGATGGTAAAGCACAACATAATTTTGAATTGTTTATGTTTATATATGCTTTATATAAATGTTCTATCATATGCATACTTCAATTATGTTGGAAAAGCAATGTGTGGAAGAGGTATGTGCTTAACTTTCTACGTGGGTCATCCGACTTGGACGATATGCTTCAAATCATACGTGGGTCCATTCGTACCTGATCCATATCACCCCAGCTTATACGTGTGTGGTCCAGCAGATTTGCATTTGCCTTCCGCAAACAAGAAGTCCACAGATGTTGGATCAGATTAGATTTACCTCATATGTTGAAGAATACATGTAGTTGCGGATCTATGTTAATCGAATTTAAAATTGGTGTTTGAGCTTCAATTCTCAGAAATCATGAGGCCTAAGAAGCAACATACAATCTGATTCAGGTTTGTTATCCACCATCTGTCAATTGTCTTTGTAAATTTTCAAAACCTAACTCCAGCTAACAATTTCTTTGTGGACGTTTAATGTATGTCTGCAGTGGGTTAAAGATCTTCTCCACATTTATTTGTTTTCTCAAGAGCAAAGATTCAGGAGATGGAACTGAACAAGTCTTATTGGATGAGCTTAGTACATTCAACGATTATCTCAAAGAGAATGTAAGCTCTTTTGGTCTTGGTCTTGGATTATGTGTTACATCTTTGTGAACTTTGGAGCGATATATATATATATATATATATATATATATATATATATATTTATGGCTCTTTTCTTCGTTACTATGAAGGGACCATTCATAAATGGAGAGAAGATTTCAGCAGCGGATCTATCCGTAGGACCAAAGTTATACCACATGAAGATTGCATTGGGACATTACAAGAACTGGTATGTTCCAGATTCACTTTCTTTCCTTCAATCCTACATGGAGGTAAATAAATGCCTTTTAAATCCTAGATGTTCTCTGCAACTGCATTCTATTTCATGTATTTCTTTTCATTTGGTTTAACTAATAACCACACTGATGATTATTTACAGAATGTTTCTCGAGGGAATCATTTGAGAATACATGAGCACAAACAGAGGATGTAATTGCTGGTTGGAGACCAAAAGTGATGGGTTAAGACTTGAGAGTAAGAAGTTTAGATGTTGGCCTGAGTGATCGATCATCTTGATAATTGCATTTCTTTTTCCCTAGAAGAGGATGAGAAGGTAGAGAACAAAGTACCTTAACCTCTTTTTCTGTAGCTATGTCATGAGATAAGAGCAACTTTCGCATCCTTTCAATAGGATCACGCACCTAAAGATTTATTCAAGTAAACCTCATTCAATCTGAAATCTATGCTAACTCATATAATCGTTTGGCTATTTTATAGTTACATAATGTTGCATTTGAGAAGGAAGTTGAGGTGGAGGATGTAATAGTAGAAGAACCAATCTAGGATATTGATGTCTCAGATGTGAAGAACTCACTTGCAGCTGTTGAGTATGTCCAAGATCTATAAGCATTCTACCAAAAATGGAGGTAAACTGGTTTTACTTTATTTTTCTTTGTAGCAACAAGAGCCTTGAGAGAATGTTTAAGACAGTACTTGATTTGTATTTGCAGAGGTTTAGCTGTGTTCCAGTAGATTATATGATGCAACAAATCGACTTGAACGAGAAGATGTGAGCAATACTGATCGACTGGCTAATCGAGGTATACATCGAAATTAAACACATTCACGCTAGAATTTATTGTGTAATTGAAAAACTAAAGAAGCTTATGTAAAATTTCAGGTACATGACAAGTTTGATCTGATGAACGAGACACTTTTTCTCATAGTGAATCTGATCGATATGTAAATAACACCCTTACACTTATTTATAAAAGTTCCGCTGTTTATATAAATAAAATAATATAAGTAAATAATGAAGAAATATATTAAATAAATATAGACAACTTATTACCACCTAAATACGTAGAATAATTAAATTTTGATTTCAATTAGTATAATAAAGTATTTAGGCCTTTAAATCCATTAGTCATATTTGAAAAAAAGATTATATTTATTTAATTGGGACTTTTCTCTGACCATGTTTTAAGACTTTAATACACATTTAAAATATATACAGATATGTAATTTTTTCCCTTATAGATACACATAAGTAGATATATAGTCGACCAAAAAAAATATAAGTAGATATATATATGTATATTTTTCTATACATATATATTACTTATTAATCCATTAATTAAATATTTTTTTCAAATATATACGTTATAATTGATCTTTCTATACCAAGTTAAATTTAAAATATATTAATTACAAATATTAAATGTATATTTTTTGTTACTTCTAAATCAACAAATTGATCATCTTATTGCTTTAGCACTGTCTATTTTACATCTAGCAAAATAGTGAATTTAAAAGTTGTCATATTTTTGTCCATACGTAAATCAATATTAATTACCTATTATCTAGATGACATTCACACATATGATAAAATATTTAATCTGAACATGAACGACTTTTTTCTTTTTCAAGAGATTAAAAATATATATATTTGAGTTTTTTTTAGTTCCAACTAAGAGGTATATTTAAACCGAACATAAATATTAACTCAACATAGAATATAAGTTTCTTAAACTGTCTATTTTTTATTTAATCTAAAATCTTAAATGACCGGTTAATCAATTACCAAGAAGAATAAGAAGGATAAAAATCAAATTACAGAATATATGCTTCCACCAACACTTTTTAAAATATAGCGAAGAAAAATTCAAATGCAATAAATATTGAACACTTTGTGTGTATTTTTGTTTATTTTTAGTCTAAACTTCTATACAACCGGAAATCTTCTAAAATACTTAGCCGATAAATTTAAATTTCTATTTTTAAAATTTTAGAAAATTAACTAATAGGGGGCAATAACATTTTCATAAAATGTTAGTTATCATCTTGTTTTCAATTACAAGTACTTTCCTAGGATAAAGGATTTGTAAATAAATCCTGTTGATGAGGATGAAAGTAGTAACTATGGGAACAAAAAATTTGTTGAGTGACACAAAACAAACAAAACATATGTGTTAATATATCTTCAATATAATATATTTTATGAAAATATAGCTTTATTTTGTGTCACTCAATCAATTTTTTGATTAATTTTAATATTTTTTATTTTACCGTATCTGATGGTATTTTTGATTCGTATATAGTTAGAGAATTTTCATAGAATTATCTAGATGACATAAAAACATATGATAAAATATTTAATCGGAACATGAACAATTGGTTCTTTTATTCAAGATTAATATATATATATTAGAGTTTTTAGAGTACAAACTAAGACGTGTGTATTTAAGCCGATGAATGAAGTTTTTTTTTAATGACATTCACATCTTTTTGTCGATCGAATATGAAGTTAATTCTTTTAGAGTTTATGGGTTTCATTAAATCTTAGCACAAAATATGACTTTGTAACACTTTTTTAATGTAATCTTTAAAATCGAATATTTCATTATATTGTTCTCTTGGTGAGTCATACTATATAAAGTTATTTGCATCCGGTGGTAAGAAATGTTTTGACCATATTGAATAAAATGAAATAGTTTTGTACCAAAACAAATATTAATTTAAAATTTGTATAGGAGGAAATAAGTATTAAATATTCAAAATTAATTTTTAGTTTATAGTATTGATTAGGTCTTCCAATATAGATGTATGTATATTCCGAAAATGTGGGATATAATGTAAGACTTCTCCAAATAATAATATTTGTTTATGTAAATTATAAGTCATGTCGTATGTTACAATTGATTAATCAAAAAATAATATTTGTTTTTTAGTTATAACAGTAGACGAATAATAGGTGTATAATAAAATGTTTTGAACGTGGATCTAGACTTCAGATTAAGTGCGAGATATAAGTATATAGCTAAAACATTTAATTTTTTCAGTCAGCGAATTTTAGGTTAATTCTTTGTTTCATGGCTTGTATGGTGCTGCGTCTTATTATAATCGAGCCAAAATTATATCTTTGTAATACGTTATTAATAAAAACTATATAATATATTAATACATGTTATTATTTTACCTTTTTCTTTTACTAAAAATGTTTTTAAAATAAATTAACGGAAATTCAATGCCCGTGCAACGCAAGGGCCAAAATCTAGTTTTATATAAAAGAGTACTCTGAGAAGTTCTTCTAAAAAAGAGTACTACATGGCCGAGAAATTAAAAACAAAACCAGAGTACGAGAAAAGAAATTAAACACCCTGATAAGGGGCAATAATCGAATTCATATAGAAGAGTTTCAAACCCCGTTTGTACATAAAGCGGTCAGGGCAGTCGATTTCCATATCGAGAACATCGCAAGATCTATCGGGCTTGCTGTTCTTCATCGATCGCACATAAACCTGCTTCTTCCGGACAGTGATTCCATGCAGTGTCTTCCTCAAGTTCTTCCAAACTCGGGCCAACAAATCCTCCTCATCTTCCCACCAGTTCTTGAAGGCCATTTCATCAAAGGGACCCCTTAGAGGATCGCCGTGGAGGAAGCGCAGAACACCATACATGTAAGCAGCTTCCAAAATCTCATCGTCTCCCTCCCCAATCGCGGCATTCTTTAAATAAGCCATTATGTTTTCCTCATCACCCTCTAATAAGTAAGTGAGATTACCTCGAATGAAGAATGCATCACAGTTCTCATGCTCTATGCACTTATCCAGATTCGCCGAGTACTGAAGCGCACGGCGAGGCTTCTTCACCAGCGGTGAGAGACAGAGAGAATGGAGGACTTCCGGACTGTTGGAGGCTTCTTTCATTATTTTGCAGGTTGCTTTAAGGTTGCAGTAATCGGCAGATGAAGCTTTGCCGACTTTTTGGACGATCTTGGTGAGGACTTCGATCGGGAGTTGTTGCAGAGAGACAATCGATCTCCTGTGGCCATGCTTTCTGTGTTTGATGGTTATGGGTGAGTTCTTCTCTCTGTTTTTCGTCAGTTTTTTGGAACTTCTCTCTGTGCTTAATGGTTATGGGGTCATCGAGTATTTAAAGAAAGGTTTTTTAGGGCTGCGTCTTTGTGATTTGACAATAGTTCGAGAAGCGTAAATGATGAGGACATCATCTTGACCGACACTGAGCTGGACGAGGAAGACGGACCAGGCTCGACCAAGAGGCTAGCAGACCTGTTTCCAACCATGCGAGACATACCGAGGACACGTTCGGAAAAACGACAGATACAAGTTGAATTCAACAATGCCATGGAGCAGCTGATCTCGAGGACAAGCCTAGAAGACATCACGACCCAGCTAGGCCAGCTCGATCAAGGACAACTTGTCCTGAACCAGTTGGCCCATAGGATGATCCATACTGAAGTTGGCGGCCCATTTGATCAGACCATGCCCTGGCCCATACTCCGGACGAACGGACCGACCATGATCTTCTGCATCGAGTCAGACGATCCCTTGACCGGTCTGCCTCTGGGATAAAGATCATACTCTTTTTCTCTTGTGAAGTTTTGTCCCAAATGGGTTTTCTTCACAAGGTTTTTAACGAGGTGATCCGAAGCCCATTCATTAGAGAGACAGGCCGACCCTTCTTCTATTTCGACCAAGGAGTTTCCTTTTCCGTTATGGGTTTATTTCTTTTGTCTTTTTCTGATATTTTCGTGGCCCAAGTTGCTGGCCCATTTGTTTCAGTTGTAAGTTGTTTAAAACACTCCTTTCTTTGGTTTAATGAGAATCACGCAAGATTAAACTAAGAAAACCCTAAGCATAGGCGATTTCCTTCTCTCCTCAACGTGGCTGCCCCTTTGGAGGATCGACATCTCTTGGTTTTGCTTGCTGCTCAGATTGTTTTTAGTGTTCTCACTGCTCTCTAGTTCCTAGACCATCACCGATCATCCACTGACCAAGCTGAGAGTGCCTTCGGCCAGCAGCTTCGTCCCATCCGTCCACCTCTCTCTCGGCCATCAATCACCACGCCTCTCCATCTCACATCATGCGCCTCATGAACCAAGTTTTAAGGGCCTACATCAGTAAGTTCATAGTTGTTTATTTCGATGATATATTAATCTATAGTCGATGTTTTGCTGATCATATGGTGCACCTTGAGCAAGTAATAGATACTCTTCGACAGGAGGGTCTTTATGCGAACCTCAAGAAGTGCAGCTTCTGCACTGATAAGCTTGTCTTTCTAGGTTTTGTTGTAAGCTCGCAGGTATTACATGTTGATCAAGAGAAAGTCAAGGCCATTGAGGATTGGCCAACCCCGACCACGATCGGCCATGTCAGGAGTTTTCATGGCCTGGCAATTCTACCGGCGATTTGTGAAGGACTTTAGCACCGTGGCATCTCCACTTACAGCTGTGATCAAGAAAGACGTCCCGTTCAAATGGGGCCAGTCGCAGGAGACCGCATTCCAGAAGCTCAAGGATTTGCTAACCCATGCTCCTATTTTGGTTTTTCCTAATTTTGATAAGACGTTTGAGATTGAGTGTGATGCTTCAGGTTTAGGAATTGGATCTGTCCTGACACAAGGAGGACGGTCAGTCGCCTATTTCAGCGAGAAGTTGAGTGGAGCCACGCTCAACTATCCTACCTATGACAAGGAGTTGTACGCGTTGGTTATATCCTTGGAGACTTGGCAGCATTACTTGCTGGCCAAGGAGTTTGTTATTCACACCGACAACGAGACGCTCAAGCACCTAAGAGGACAGACGAATCTGAAGAGGAGGCACGCCAAGTGGCTTGAGTTCGTGGAGACCTTTCCGTACATCATCAAGTACAAGAAGGGAAAGGAGAACATAGTCGCTGATGCACTGTCGAGAAGATACACACTGATCAGCACCATGGAGGCCAAAGTCTTGGGGTTTGAACTTATTAAAGAAGATTATGATACTGATCCTGATTTTGGTGAAATTTATCAGGAATGTAGCAATGGACCGAAGGGAGCTTTCTACTTGCATAACGGATTTCTGTTCAAAGGAAAACGGTTGTGCATTTCTCAAGGATCGATGAGGGAGCTTCTAATCCGATAATCCCATGGAGGAGGACTGATGGGACACTTTGGCGTGGACAAGACACTGAGTGTCCTAGTCGAGCACTTCTGTTGGCCACATCAGAAACGAGACACGGAGCGTTTCTGCTCCAAGTGCATCACGTGCCTTAAGTCTAAATCCAGGTCACATCCTCACGGTATTTACTTACCTCTGCCTATACCTAACCGACCATGGGTCGATATTTCTATGGATTTCGTGCTTGGTTTGCCTAAGATCAGGAACAAGGATGCAATCTTCGTCTTGGTCGACCGGTTTTCAAAGATGGCTCATTTAATACCATGTTCTAAGATGAATGATGCGACCCAGACAGCCGACCTCTTCTTCAAGAAGTGGTCAGAATGCATGGACTGCCCTGAACTATCGTCTCCGACCGTGATCCGACCTTCCTAGGTCACTTCTGGAGAACGTTGTGGAGGAAGCTTGGGACCAAGCTGCTGTCCTCTACCACTTGTCACCCACAGACAGATGGACAGACCGAGGTCACGAACCGGACTCTTTCAGCCCTTTTAAGGGCCACGGTTGGTACAAATTTGTCAAATTGGTTGGATTGCATTCCTTTTGTTAAATTTGCTTATAATGGTGTCAAACACTCTGCTACTAAGATGTCTCCTTTTGAGGTTGTTTATGGATTTAAGCCAGATACGCCACTTGATCTGAAGCCACTGCCGGCACTAGAGTTCATCAACCTTGATGGAGAGCGCAAGGCCGAGGCCGTCGCCAAGCTGCACCAGGCGGTCAAGGAGAACATCGAGAAGAGGACGAAGCAGTACAAGAAGCAAGCCGACAAGCACATGAAGGAGTTCGACATTAGGCCATGCGAATGGGTTTGGGTTTACATGCGACCTGAGCGGTTTTGAAACAAGAGGAAATCCAAGCTTGCCCCACGTGGAGATGGACCATTCTGGGTCCTGAAGAAGATCAACGACAACGCCTACCAATTGGAACCTCTTCAAGAGGGTGGGAATGATGAGGACATCAGCTTGACCAACACTGAGCTGGACGAGCAAGACGGACCAGGCTCGACCAAGAGGCTAGCAGACCTGTTTCCAACCATGCGAGACGTACCGAGGACACGTTCGGGACAACGACAGATACATGCTGAATTCAAAAATGCCATGGAGCAGCTGATCTCGAGGACAAGCCTAGAAGACATCACGACCCAGCTAGGCCAGCTCGATCAAGGACAACCTGTCCTGAACCAGTTGGCCCATAGGATGATCCATACTGAAGCTGGCAGCACATTTGATTAGATCACGCCCTGTCCCATACTCCGGACGAACGGACCGACCATGATCTTCTGCATCTAGTCATACGATCCCTTGACCGGTCTGCCTCTGTGATAAAGATCATACTCTTTTTCCCTTGTGAAGTTTTGTCCCAAATGGGTTTTCTTCACAAGGTTTTTAATAAGTTGATCCGAAGACCGTTCATTAGAGAGACAAGCCGGCCCTTCTTCTATTTCGATAAGGAGTTTCCTATTCCGTTCTGATTTTATTTCTTTTGTCTTTTTCTGATATTTCGTGGCCCAAGTTGCTGGCCCATTTGTTTCAGTTGTAAGTTGTTTAAAACACTCCTTTCTTTGGTTTAATGAGAATCACGCAAGATTAAACTAAGAAAACCCTAAGCATAGGCGATTTCCTTCTGTCCTCAGCGTGGCTGCCCCTTTGGAGGATCGACATCTCTTGGTTTTGCTTGCTGTTCAGATTGTTTTTAGTGTTACCACTGCTCTCTAGTTCCTAGACCATCACCGATCATCCACTGACCAAGCTGAGAGTGCCTTCGGCCAGCAGCTTCGTCACATCCGTCCACCTCTCTCTCGGCCATCAATCACCACGCCTCCCCATCTCACATCAGTAAACGTCAAATCGGTTTGTATGAGAGACAAATACAGAGAACCAGAAGAAAGAGACACACAAAAGTGAGGTTTTTCTCATTTTAGAGTTTTTTTTTTGTCAACTCGAGAATTTCATTAAAAGCCCAAAGGGCCAAGAGTACAAAGGCCGTAGATAAACAAGAGTAAAATTTTGGACTTATTTTTGGTTTCTTAGTTGTATATTAATAATTTTTCGGTTACATTTAAGACGCCTCTTCTTCCACCAATGAATGTGCTCGGCGTGACCGGAAGGTCGTGTCGCTTTAAATCAGGATTGGTTCGATAACCGATCTGTCTTCTCCTAAGTAAATATATAGCCCCTCTTTTCATCGTTCTTCCCCATCCTCACTTCTTACCTCTCCTTCGCTTCAAGTTTGAACAGAGCCTCGCTTCATCTTCTACCTTTACTCTTAAGTTCTTCCTTAAATATGCTGACATGTTCTGTTGTTTTCTTTTGTTCGGTTCTGGTCGATCTCCGGAGTCATGCATGAACAAAACCGGAACCAGTATTCTCCTATAGATAAAGTCACCTACGAGTCTTGCAAGGTCAAACCACCAAATGGTCTTTCGCCGTAAAATATTCGGCGGCAAGATCGATTCCTTTGGGTTACTTTATCTTTATGAGAACATTGTTTCAGGTGTTGATTTCATAACAATTCCTATCTCGTCGATGGCCTTGCTTGGAGAAGACAACTTAATCGTCAGTCGAGATAGCAGTTCGGTTTCTGGCAGAAAGGATCTTGATACAAAAGGGATTACTTGCTTCTGCTCAATATCTAACACTGATAAGTTTTTGACGTTTTTTTATAACTTGGTGGATTGAATTCAATGTTGATATTGAGCAGAAGCGAGGATTCCCTTTTATAACGCCCCTTTCCCGTTATCCACTGACCGTTGAGCTAAACGGTCAACAATCAAACAAGAACTTGTCTTTTAAGAAATTAGTCTAGCTCTAATTCCTATAGTTCGACTTGTAATAATATCAGTATTTGAGGTCTTCCACTCAATTCCTATATTATCATTCATATTTGATTTTCCTCTTGTATTTCTTTTTTTGTAATTTATAGTGGAATATTTTGGGACTGACAAATTGGTAGTAATATTAATTTAATAATCATTCTAGTGAAAAAAATATTAATCTAATAAGACCCACCAAAACAAGAAACATTATTGCGCATAAACCAAGTTCTTTAGGTAAATTATCATAAACCGAAAGAATATACTAGACCATGATAACCTCGACAAAGTCAACAGGAAAAGTACAAGTGCTCCTCATCCTGCTCTTCATAGTAATCTTGATCATCCTCATCATCAGAAGATGATAAATTACAACGGAATTCATCTTCAGGTTCCGCATCCCCGACTTCGTAATCAAGATATATTGTGTTTCCTCCTTGTACCGAGTTCTCAATAACGAGATCTTCAATTCTAGTCATCATTACAGAATCATCCTTTTCTTGTTGCAAAAGAATCGGTTCCATGTCACCATAATCTCCTGAAATATTTCCCCCGGGTTGTATTGTACAACACTTAGCCACTCAATCTTCGGTTTCTTCGTGTACGGATACGGGATATAAAAAACTTGATCTGCTTGTGAGGTTGTGCAGATCAAGGAGGAATTTGTTTGTATGTACTGAATGAAGTTATATACGTACATAGATTGAAAGGCATTAAGTTTTATAGGTATGGAACTAACGTACCTAGAACAAATGGTTCGTTTTTACTTTACGTTCTTGCTGCAAGAATGTCTACAACGCCAACATAACTCTTCCGAGTGCCTCTACCGATCATTCGGTCGTACCAGTCACACTTAAATAGTGTGATTCTTAAATTCACAATTCTCTCATACTCGAGCTGTATGATATCAGTTAAAATCCCGTGGAAATTAGCCTCATCAGTTGCATCAGCATAATTCTCTGCTTTAACACGTACACCATAGTTACATGTCTTCCGTCCCACGCCGTGATTCTCTGTATGAAACAAATATCCTCTTGTAAAGTAGATGGGCCAGGTTTTACCCTTATGCATAGGTCCATGCACTATCTCTAGCACTCAATCAGGAAATATATCAGGAACATATATAGAAAGAAACCTACAATACATATATAGAAAGAAAATATCAAATATCGAGTTTGACAAAGATAAATTCAAATAAATAAATAAGTAAGACATAATTTTACACATACATAATCTTCCACCCCAAATTCGATATTCTTCGGGTCTTTTTGTGGAGACCTCTTCTTTGGAGAGTTCTGGATATTTTGTGGACATATAATCTTCGAACATACTTTAATTTCACCCAAAACTTATATGAGAAATCATAGTAAAGTTGAATATATTAAACAAAAAGATAAGACATGCCAATATATATATATATATATATATATACCTCTCTAGTGGCTCAAAATATCCACAGTTTCGCAGAACATAAACATGTGCGCGTCTATAGTCTTCTTCTGAAAGAAAGATTTCTTGCATTCTTCCACTTAGACGACCCACTTGAGTAAATATATCAGGAACATCGACATGATATACGGGGATTTCACCTTCGGTGAATCTGGTTATCCTGACCAAATTAATTGGTTTAGAAAAAATTATAATTAACTAATATACTACCATGTGTGTGTCTTACAAATGGCAAAGTGAACATGTGATAGCGCATTTACCTTGATTTTATTGTTATATTCGCAGCAAAGTAATGCTCTGAGAAATAAGCTATATCCTCGTTGATTTACGATTCAACAATCGATCCTGCCGCATATCTTTTGTTCTTTGCTTTCCCTTTCAAATTTTTGAAAAACCTTTTAAAAGGGTACATCCACCTATATTGCACCGGACCTCCTAATTCGGCTTCGTAGGGGAGATGTATAGGTAAATGCTCCATCACGTCGAAGAATGATGGTGGAAAAATCTTCTCCAAGTTGCATATGATTAAAACTATGTTTTCTTTGAGATTTTGGAGACGACTTATTTGTAAAGTTCTCGAGCATAAGTCACGGAAAAAACTTCCAACCCCTACAATATATATTTTTGAAACTGTTGGTAAATATAACATACTATACTCATATTTAATTATCAAATATTAAGTAAAATAAAATAGAAAAACCTGCTAACGCAAGGTAGACGTTCCGGTCTAAGAGTTCAGCAAAGATAAATGGAAGTAGTCGATCCATAAAAACGTCGCAGTCATGACTCTTCATCCCTGAAAACTTATCGTTATCCAAATCAGCACAAGTAGCTAAGTCGGCCGCATAGCCATCTGGGAACTTTACTGCATGTTCCACACATTCTAGTAATTTTTTCTGGCATCGTTTGTTAATTTGTACGTGGGGAAAAGAGCTTTACCCTCACCATCAATATGTAGGTGTGGCCGAGAACAGAATCGTTCTATATCAATTCTTGACATGATGGTGTCATTGAATTTACCTTTCACACTCAAAAGAGTATTCATGATGTTGTCAAAAAAATTCTTCTCTACATGCATCAAATCAAGATTATGTCGGAGAGTGAGGTCCCTCCAGTACGGAAGCTCCCAGAATATGATTTCCTTGTGCCAGTTATGCCACTTCCCATAGCCCCACTCCTTATTTTCGTGACCGTTTCCACCGACGTCCTTTGTTTTCAGTGGATTTATACCTTGCAATCGCTCGCTATAAACTTGCTCACCACTCAATACATCAGGTGGATGCTCTTTCGAGGAGTCTTTTCCCTTCAAGAAGTCTTTTTATTCTTCCTCAATGGATGACCAAATGGAAGAAATCTTCGGTGACAATCAAACCAACATGTCTTCCTTCCCTTAGGCAGATAAAAATATTTTGTATCATCCATGCAAATAGGACAAGACAATCCACCATGGGTTGTCCATCCTGATAACATCCTATATGCCGGGAAGTCTCTTATCGTCCACAGCAACACTGCTTTTAGTTTAAAGTTTTCATTCAATGACACATCGTATGCATCGACTCCGGAAGACCACAATTCTTTTAACTCCTCAATAAGAGGTTGGAGGAAGATATCGAGACTAGCGCGCGGATGATTTGGCTCATAATTCAGAATTGTAAGAAACAAGTGTTCTGTATTCATGCACATATCAGGGGGTAAATTATATGGAGTCAAGATCACGGGCCACAACGAATGATTACGAGACATACCAAATGGATTGAAACCATCTGTACATAATCCAAGATAAACGTTACGGGGTTCTTGGGAAAACAGAGTATGTTGAGATTGAAATGATTTCCACTCCACCGCATCAGACGAATGACACATTTCTCCCTCCTTCGTTTGGTGCTCCGCATGCCATCTCATCGCCGCTGCAGTCTTCTCGCTTTGATACATTCTCTTCAGTCTGTCAGCAATTGGTAGATACCATATACGATTGTAGGGTACTCTGGTTCTGCTTTGTCTCTCATTTGGCTTCCATCTTGGTTTACCACAAAACCGACACTCTTCTTCCTTTTCGTCTTTTTTCCAGAAGATCATACAATTGTTCATGCAAACATCAATTATACGATAGGGGAGGCCTAAATTTTGCATCAGTTTCTCTGCCTCGTAGTGTGAACTTGTTGCCTGGTTTCCTTCTGGTAAATACTCTGTCAGCATTTCACATATCGAATCCACTAACCTTTCATTCATATTATGTTCTGTCTTGTTATGCAGGACCCGAGCAGCCAAGGATAACTGGGAGTGCCCTTTACGACAACCATCATATAAAGGATTGTTGGCTCCTTCTAACAGGTCATAAAACTTTTTTGAATGATTACGTACAGGTTCTTAACTATTACTCGCGTAACCACGAAATGCATTGTTGTCACACACACACAAAAAAAAACACGAAATGCATCATTCACCATATCTACATACCTATCTTCTACATTATTATGACCATTCGGATCAACATAACTCGTTCCTATATCCAAACCGATTTCTTCTCCATGCTTATACCAAACACAATAATCATGCATAAATCTGTAACTAAACAGATGACTCCAAATTCCTTGTTATGTGGTTTCCGGTTTTTCGTTCTTGCAGAAACGACAAGGGCAGAGAAACTTACCGTTTATGAAGGCTGTTGAGAAATTGCCCGTGGCATCATCGAGCCTGTTATATATCCACTCCCGAGTCCCGATGGTTGCCATAATTATTGTAGCCTCCCGCCATGTAGCTAGATTTCCAAATTCTTTGTGTTTCTACAAATGAAAACGGACAAAGGACTGAATTTCGACTATGTAGACATAGTTGGCCACTCCCATTAATGATGATAAATGCATGCACCAACCACAAGCAGGTGAAACATAACCAAACCAAATGTCAGGGTAAATTACCACCAACCGGTTGAAATGCCCTAACCATCATAACCTCTCTAAAATTCACTATTCCATATTATTATTATTAAATCCAAAAATACTATATGATACGACCCATACCCGACTACTTTGCGACACAAATAATGAGATGAATATTAGTCGTATCAATAGCGACAAATAAATGACTCGGTTACTATTATACCCGAAGTAGCGAATTAGTCGCCCATATAATGACTAATTCGCGATTGTTCTACGACTCTTCACATCAGACACAAAAATAGTCGCCATATCACCGACTAGCCTGCGACTATTGGTTCCGGTCTTAACAATAGTCGTAAATCGACGACTAAATTGGCGACAAACATTTTTAGTCGTATATAAGCGACTAATACACGTCCATATTTCCGTTGTCGCAAAATAGTAGCATTATTGTCCCCTAATAGTGGCCAAATTTTACGACTACAAGTATAGTCGCAAGGTCCAGTCGCCAAAACGCTGTTTTCTTGTAGTGGTAAGAACTTTGTGACGTTTTCATATAGTGATAACTACAGGATGTTTAATCATTTAAGAGAAAACGTTCAGCTAAATCTGTGAACCAAAACAAACTGAGCCAGATCCCGCTCGTTTAACTTTTCGTTGATATTTTATGTTTAAAAATAATATTCACATCTACAGTTTTACAAAAAAAAAATTAAAATGTTTATATAAAAAATAGTTACAAGGTTAACAAAATGTGTGTTCAAACAACAAAAACCCCATTATCTATCTAAAAAATCTCTTCATTCTATATATTCAATATGGTTTTTTGGTCGATGTCAATGAGCTTGCAAAGCCACAAAAACATTCCAGTTTATGCTTTTACTCTTTTGTATTCTTTTCTCTTGTTTGTTTATATAATTGATAGGATATATAACTTGATGTTTTCAGTACTCAGATTTATGTCTTAATCGATAGATTTAGAGTTTGTGGCTTAGCATGTGACGCTTGTGTTCCTGCCTTTGGAAGATGCAGCATAAGTACATCATGTACTAGTCATTAAGTAGTTCAGGAAGTGACACAAGAGAGCATGATTGTGAGTCAGATCACATTGAGCGAGTGGAACAATCTGATCGAGTTCTTGAGCTAACGTGGACGATCCAAGTAGTTGTGGCTGAGCTGGACACGCATCTTGGAGAGGATCAACACAAATATTAAAGATACATGTAGAATACACGATCTAAGAGAGAATGAGGATATTGTGATTATCCTTAAAGATTTGTATTGATCTCCAAGAGGGTTTCCACTAGGTTAGTCAAATAATCTATTATGTATAAATAGAGTGTCAGCCGTGTATAATCTTTAACAAAATTAGAGAGAGAGAGAGAGAGAGAGAGAGAGAGAGAGAGAGAGAGAGAGAGAGAGAGAGAGAGAGAGAGAGAGAGAGAGAGAGAGAGAGAGATTTCTGAATATGAGGAATCAAGTTGAGAGGTTCAAGGATCACATATAAATCATGGAGACGAACGAGAGTTTATATTGCATTGAGTGTTACTTATAAGTTCACAATAAGATCAATCTAATAATTGAAGTTTTCAGTGGAAAAAACTTTATTTACTCTATCAATCCATTATCACGAGTACGGTTACATTTTCATTTGGTATCAGCGCGGTCACTTGTACGCTCTAAAACAGGTGAGACTCTGAGGAAAAGATGAAAGGCTATCAATAATTGGTAGACAGCTTAAGAGTGATATTTAACCTATGAAACTATGGGTTTTAGAAGTCAAGAATGAGGTCCTTAATAAAAGGAATTGATGTGTTTGCATGGAAGGCCATACTAATTAGATGGGAAGAACATACGATAAAAAATTAAGAAGGTGAGAAAATTCCTAAACGTGAAAAAACTTGGACCGAGGATGACCTGAAGAAATCAAAATTCAATTCAAGAGCACTCACAACCATTCACTGAAGCGTGTCAAAGAAGACATTCTAACTAATCCAAGGATGTGAAACATTTAATGATGTGTGTGATATCTTGCAAACACTCTTCGAAGGGACTTAAAAAGTTCGAAATTCAAGAAAAGATTAACTAGCCTCAAGATTTAAAATTCTAAATATGGAGGACACAAATCTATAGAAGACTTTAGTTCGACATTAAGCTCACTGGATCAGAAAGCTTCAACACTTGGGTAGAAATACAAAGACAGAAACCTGGTGAATAATTTTCTTAGATGGCTTCCTGCTAAGTACATGATCTACAAATCAACATTAAGCGTATCTCAAAATACAAAGAAGCTTTTATTTTGAAAAGTTGTAGGTATGTTGCAAACACATGAGTTAGATTTATATGGTATGAAGAAAACCAAGAGCATGGCTCTAACTTTATGTGAAATTAAAAGTCAGAAGACAAAGGAAGAAGATCCAGTGAGTCTCCTGGTTCGAAGATCCAATTGAGCTTTAAGAAGAGTTGAACAAGGAAAAGGATCAGGAGTGTAACATCCTTGTTTGTGGTATAAGCAGGGAGGTTTAAAAGAACTGATTTGACTACATATGTCACCAAAATGTATTTATCTTTTCAGTCACCTATCCAAAGAGAACTCCCGAGTTAACCTTGCTTGAGATGGAGTAGTTGAAAGATGGGTTACCTACCGCGAAGTGATTCACAGTATCGTGCGAGTGAGGACAAAACACGGAGAAGTATTGCTGGTGATTGCAAGGACAATAAACAAGTCTTTCGAGCCTCTAGGACAAACAATCCAACTATTGGACGTGGGTAGACCCACAGGTCGGGGCGTGGATCCCACAGACGGTGGCGGTCGGGGCGTGGGGCCCACAGACGGTGGCAGTCGGGGCGTTACAAGTGGTATCAGAGCCGAATCCAAAAACGTGTGTGAAATTATGTGGTTTCACACCGTTAAAGATAACAATTCTGGAGCGCAATGAGGGCAGCGCTCTGTGAGAGGGGTGATTGTAATATCCCAATTTGTGGTATATGCGGAGAGGCTTAAAAGAATTGATTTGACTATCTATGTCCTTAAAGTGTATTTATCTTTTCAGTCACCTATCCAGAGAGTACTCCAGAGTTAAGCGTGCTTGAGATGGAGTAGTTGAAGGATTGGTGACCTACCGGGAAGTTAATCGCGGTACTCGTGGTATGATATACCATGGATTTTACCGGTTTTAACCATGGTATATGCCTTATTTATCGAGTCTTATGTTATGTTTTGGAGTCTTTTTAGTATGTTTACAGGTTTAGATACGTTTGGAGCATAATTGGAGTTATTGGAGCATTCTGGAGCATTTTGGAGATTTTACCCAAGAGACAGAGTTCACTGCCCATATTTGACGCTTGCAACGATCGGCACACCATTAGCATCGATCGTTGCATAGCGTGACCAAGCATTCTCGCGAGCGTTAATGAAGAATGAGGATTAATGCACTAAAGCCCTGAAAGCCCATATATTTACACAGAAGCCCAAAAACGTGTTTTAGCTATTATATAAGGGTTTTTAAGCCATTGTTTAGGCTACGCTTTACTTAAGTTTTATTTTATTTCAGAGAGCCTTAGGGGCTGATCTTGTTCTCGAAAGAGACTTGATTTCGAACCCCTGTTGATTATTCTGTTTAATGATATTTGGTTTTCTACTTATGATATTTTCTCTCTCGATGAACATGTCTGAGTAGTTTACCTGTTAGGTTGAAGGATTCTCATTAGGGATTTCATGGAACTATAGTTTAAATAAATCTGTAGGGATTCATATCTGCTAGTTCTTTGTTTAGGTTGTTCTTAATGCTTAATCTGAAGTAGCTAATCAGAATTATGATGTTAGGTTGATTGATACAATGAGAGTTGGTTAATTAGCTAGAAAGAACCTAGATGAGCAATTTGATCTACTCGCAAAGAGATTTGGTTTAGGGGAATTGTGAACATATCAAACCTGATCATTAATGCTAGTTTAATCTGTTAGTAATTGCAAAGAGATTTGGATTGCTGCACTTAGACTTAGAGAATTCTCGCAACGAGAGTTGGTGAATTCTATATCCGTGTTTGAGTTCTAGAACAGTTATTGATTAGATCCTGATTGATTGATTGCTTGTGTTCCTGATTTCCTGAGAACTCCTGAAACCTAACGCTTCGCTTCCTTGCTCACAACTCGCTGCTACTTACTTTCTGCTTGCTGATTTACTGCTTTCCCATATTGCTTTCTCCTAGTTTAATCTCTTCTGTTTTATAATCTATCGTTGACCGGAGTCCCTGTGGATTCGATACCCTAAGTACTACAACTACATCACTGTGCACTTGCAGTTAGAATAGGGATTAAAACTCGACATATCAAGTTTTTGGCGCCGTTGCCGGGGACTCTTTTGAGTCCTCGATAGTTTTTGAACTTAGGGTTTAGACTAGGTTTTTCGTTTTTTTGTTTTTGGCTACTAATTTTTTTCTTTTTCTTGCGTTTCAGGTACGCCTGTTCGCCTTGCATCGATCGACACGGTCCTGTGTGTCGATCGTCACAGTTTTCGCACTGCATCGATCGACGCTCTTATTGCATCGGTCGACACAGTTTTGCGGAAGCACCAAGAGGAGATCCGTAAGGACGATGTGTTGGGATGATATTTTCAGCTCAGGAATTGACAGTTCACAGATAGCTGGATTGAAGAGTAAAGTCGACTATCTGCACAGTCTTATACTTGAAAAGTATGGGCAAGAACCACCTGCATCTACATATGAAAGCAGATTGGAAACTATGCTGGAGCAGTTATTGGAAAGACAGGAAGAGGATTTGAACTACATCAATAACTCTGGATTCCAAGGAAACAGGTTTGGTAATCAGCAAGGTAATTCCTATCAAGGGATTTATGGATCAACTTCTTATCAGACACCTCCTCCTGCTAATGCTTATAAGAGCAAGATGGAATCTATGATGGAGCAGTTACTAGAGGATCAGACCAAGTTTGTTGTAGAGTTCGACAGGAAGTTGGATGCTATGCATGAAAATATGAATGGAAAGTTTGAATACTTGAGCACACATGTGAAGAAGCTGGATGTTCAAATTCAGCAAACAGCTGGAGCAATACAAAGGCATAATGAAGCTAGGAAAGCTGAACAGTGCAGATCCATCAAGGCTGTGACCTTAAGAGATGAGATTGAGTTGCTAGGTGAAGAAGAGAGCATAATCTCGGATTTTCTGGATGAATATTGTCTGCCTGATACATGCATCGATCGACACCCCCTTAGTGACGATCGACACGCCGTTCTGACGGCAATTTTGAGTTCTTTCGAGAAACAGAATCGCCTTGCATCGATCGACACACATCATGCAACGATCGACACAAAACGCAGACATGACCAGAAACCTGCAACAGTACCAGAACGAGTGTATAAGCCCCCAGTGCCATATCATAAGGTTCCTAAACCTTCCAAACAAGAGCTAGAAGTGGCTAACTGCATGAAAGTGATAGATAAGAAGGTGAATAAAACACCACCAGTTGAAACTTCGCGAGTTCATGCAAAGAAGATGATCTCCACTGATGGTCATCTCAAAGAAGAAGTTCAGATTGGTGGAACTACAGTATCTGATAGTGGAAAGAAGAAGATGGCGGTTCCTCTTGAACCTGCTATAACATCTTCAGCACCTGCAACTGCTCATAGGCAGAAAGCTCCAGACATCAGATATACATCAAAGGTAAGGTACAAATCACCTAAGCTTAAACCTTCTGATCACATTGTTTTGAATGCAGGAAAACGCAGTAGACCGCCCAAGCTTCGCTCCCGCCCTGATTCTGATTTCTCTTTCCTTGGGAAGCCTCATGATCTGAAAGCATATACACCTCCTTGGATGAAGAGATATTCACAGAGACATTCAAAGTCTCTGTTGAAGCCGCCATGAGTCAAATCTCTGTACCATAGTCAAGCTAATGACTAAAAACAAGCGCTGAGTGGGAGGCAACCCACTGTTAGGTTCGTTTTTGTTTTCATTTTTTTCGTTTTGATTTGGTATTTTTAATTTTTCTGTTTTGTGTGTTCAAAGCCGAGAGAAACAGACAGAAGCGCACTGCATCGATCGACACACATAGTGCATCGGTCGACACAGTGCGATTCACGGTTAGCCAATTTGATTGCGGTTCAAACACCGGTTATCTACATAACCGCGAGCTATAATCACCTTGCATCGATCGACACCCTTGTGGCATCGATCGACGCAGGGCGACGACAGGTAAGTAATCTGCAACTTTTCGGTTTGTTCTTCAATTTGATTATTCTTTCACCGAGCTCATGCTTTGATTACACTGGGGACAGTGTAGTTTAAGTGTGGGGGAGGAGCTACTGACGCACGCTTTTGTTTTCTTAGTTTTTCAAAATTTGTTTTATTGAGTCAAAATATGTATGAAACTATGATTTTTCCAGGAAAATTTTCGCTTGAACAGGAACTAAGTGACCATTGGACAGACTTGCAGAGCCTCTATGACTATTAGAAAACCCAGACACGGATCAACCTACTGGGAACACCCATATCACTTCAGGTATCAGAGGATCCTTTTACTGACTTCAACCTTAATACTGACTTACATTTCTCACCTAAGGGCTTGGTATACTTTGTGTCGGATTCCCTTGTTAGTTCTGACACAGCCTGTCAACCTATCCTATTTAGTTCCCTTCTCCCCTTCCATAAAAAAAAAAAGATAATAAACTGAGGATGAGTTGGTAACTCCGAAGTGGTCATGGGAGTGGTAGGGACCCCTATTATCTCTTATGCATCCATGGAATGTGTCCAAAGTACACCCCATAACGGGAAGAACACTGATAAAAAAAATAAAATGATACCCAATGTGGGAAAAATCAGTTGTTAAGGAAGGGAAAGAGAAGAAAGGGACTAGAGAAAGATAGTATTGTGGTCTAGAGCTGATAAGGTAAGAATCCATGTGCCCTTTGATCGATACTTCTTACGTGAGACCGCACTTAAATACTTGCAGAAGTCAGTAGGGAGAATTTGAATGCTTGAATGTGATTGTGGAGTTTACTTAGGACAGTTGCTAAATGTGGGGGAAGTACATGTTGGTCTTGAGTTCTGCAGGAAAGTTTTCAGTGGATTACTAAGTGAATGTGAATGCGAAAGTTCCTAAGACGAAATGAGTTTCTGTGTTTTCAAACTTCTTTTCTTATGCTTTGGTTCTTTACTTGCTTGAGGACAAGCAAGAGCTAAGTGTGGGGGAGTTGATATACCATGGATTTTACCGGTTTTAACCATGGTATATGCCTTATTTATCGAGTCTTATGTTATGTTTTGGAGTCTTTTTAGTATGTTTACAGGTTTAGATACGTTTGGAGCATAATTGGAGTTATTGGAGCATTCTGGAGCATTTTGGAGATTTTACCCAAGAGACAGAGTTCACTGCCCATATTTGACGCTTGCAACGATCGGCACACCATTAGCATCGATCGTTGCATAGCGTGACCAAGCATTCTCGCGAGCGTTAATGAAGAATGAGGATTAATGCACTAAAGCCCTGAAAGCCCAGATATTTACACAGAAGCCCAAAACGTGTTTTAGCTATTATATAAGGGTTTTTAAGCCATTGTTTAGGCTACGCTTTACTTAAGTTTTATTTTATTTCAGAGAGCCTTAGGGGCTGGTCTTGTTCTCGAAAGAGACTTGATTTCGAACCCCTGTTGATTATTCTGTTTAATGATATTTGGTTTTCTACTTATGATATTTTCTGTCTCGATGAACATGTCTGAGTAGTTTACCTGTTAGGTTGAAGGATTCTCATTAGGGATTTCATGGAACTATAGTTTAAATAAATCTGTAGGGATTCATATCTGCTAGTTCTTTGTTTAGGTTGTTCTTAATGCTTAATCTGAAGTAGCTAATCAGAATTATGATGTTAGGTTGATTGATACAACGAGAGTTGGTTAATTAGCTAGAAAGAACCTAGATGAGCAATTTGATCTACTCGCAAAGAGATTTGGTTTAGGGGAATTGTGAACATATCAAACCTGATCATTAATGCTAGTTTAATCTGTTAGTAATTGCAAAGAGATTTGGATTGCTGCACTTAGACTTAGAGAATTCTCGCAACGAGAGTTGGTGAATTCTATATCCGTGTTTGAGTTCTAGAACAGTTATTGATTAGATCATGATTGATTGATTGCTTGTGTTCCTGATTTCCTGAGAACTCCTGAAACCTAACGCTTCGCTTCCTTGCTCACAACTCGCTGCTACTTACTTTCTGCTTGCTGATTTACTACTTTCTCATATTGCTTTCTCCTAGTTTAATCTCTTCTGTTTTATAATCTATCGTTGACCGGAGTCCCTGTGGATTTGATACCCTAAGTACTACAACTACATCACTGTGCACTTGCAGTTAGAATAGGGATTAAAACTCGACCTATCATGGTATCGTGCGAATGAGGACAAATCATGGAGAAATATCGCGTGGTAATTGCAGGGACAATAAACAAGTCTTTCGATCCTCCCAAACTAACAATCCGGCTGTCGAATGAGTGTGGGTCCACTGGCCGAGAGAGCAGGCGTGGGACCCACAGATGGTGGCGGTCGGGACTTTACAAGGACAAAAAAGTTCAGTTCCAAAAAAAAATCTGATGGAAAGAAGATGTCAGGGCGTACCGAAATTCAGTGTCATGAGTGCAAGGGTTTGAGTAATTACAAAACCAAAGGCCTCACGGTAAAAGAAGGGAGATCAAATCCTTTAGATGTCAGGGTCTAGGAAACACTCAACTGGAATGCATTAATGATCAAAAACAAAGGAAAGGAAATCCTTACTTTCTGAAGAAGACACTGAGGAAAAAGAAATGAAAGTGAGGAAGATCTAAACAATTTCGTTGCGTTTTTTGGAATCACAGAGTTTGAGGAAGGAGAAGAGGGGACATACTGAATCGGAGAAAGAAATTGATCTCGCTAAAAGTTACAAGAAAGTTAGAGATACTCTTGTCAGGATTAGAAAATAAAATTTGGAACTGATCAAAGAAAAACAGTATCTTGAGGCGATCATTAAGTCAATGAAGTTAGAAATAATGACTTAAAAGAAAACCAGTCATGAAAGCTTAACCTTGATAAAGGAGAAAATAAATCTTGCCAACAAGGCTGAAAAACTAGAGAAAGAGTTTTTGGCTGAGCGAGAAACATCTGCACAATTTCAAGCAGAACTCACACATCAACACAAGAAGATTCACATGCTTGCTGGAATAAAGCAGCTCGAAAAAATCTTGTGCTAGGGAAGAATTGAGCAGACACACAAGGGCCTTGGATACACGGTAAGGAAAGCAGAATAGTCCTAGGGAATCAAGTTTATCTCGGCATGATTCGCAAGGAACGACCTCAAACAACTAGAAAGAAGCTCAACTAAGAAGAACAGATGCAAGGTTTGTGGGAACAATGGGTACATCAAGACTTTCTGCTACAAGTTATGGGAACGATTCAACTGGCTGAATCGACATGGGAAGTTCTTCTGGAATGGGCTCCAACGACAAATATGGGTGAAGACTTCTGATCTAAATCAGACTTAGGTAACACCAACAACATGCAAAAGAGCTGGTATGGGGTTCAGATGCAATGTGACCTTTGTGCCAGATGAACATGATGAAACAACCCCTTGGTACTTTTACAGTGGTTGTTCACGACCCATGACTGGAACTAGAATCAATATACAGAGTGTCAAAGCGATCAAAGGAGGAAAAATCATGTTGGTGATGGAAGACATAGTGTCATTCTAGGTAAGTTATACACAAATGAAAATGACTTACCTAAAGTGATAAATGTGTATTTGGTGCAGGACTCAAAAGCAAATCTCATCAGCGTGAGTCATATTTGTGATGAAGGCTGATGGTTGTCTTCACAAGTACTGAGTGCAAGGCAGTCAATGACAAACAAGAGGTTGTGTTACGAGGAATACAGTCTGACGACAACTGCTACATGTAGAAATATACAATAAATTCCTTACAAGAGATGCTTTGAATCTGTGGCATCAACAGTTGGAACATATGAATGTCAGAAATCTAACAACTCTTGTCAAGAAATAGATTGTGTGTGGAGTTCCTCAGATGTGACAAAATAGCTTGTGGACCATGCAACAAAGGCAAGCAGGTGAAGGTCCAACACAAGAAATTACATGACATTCAATCTAAATCAGCACTGTATCAGGTACACATGGATTTGATGGGACAAATGCATGTGAAAATCTTGTCTGGAAATAAGTATATTTTTGTGCTAAAGGACGTTTTATAAGATTCACATATGTCAGATTCATTCGATAAAAATCTGATACAGCTGACAGCTTCAGAATCTTGGCACTTCAGTTGATCAATTAAAAGGGAAGTGTCAAGCGAGTTCGAAGTGATCATGGAAGAGAATTCCAGAATGAAGCTATGAGAGTGTTCTGTGAAGACCATGGAATCAGCCATCAATTCTCAGCTCCACGAACACCTCAGCAAAATGGTGTTGTTGAAAGAAAAAATAGAACACTTCAGAAGATGGCAAGGGAAATGATCCATGGTAACAAAATACCTATCATATTCTAGGCATAGGCTATTAACATTGTTATATCATCAACAAATTGTATGTCAAGAAAGGATCGACCAAGACACCCTATGAAATGTGGAAAGGGAAGACGCCGAATCTATGTTGATTCAATGTCTTTGGATGCAAGTGTTATATCCTAAATGACAAATATAATCTTGGAAATTTTGATTCAAAAAGTGACGAAGGAATCTTCTTGAGTTACTTAGGGAGTATTACATTATTCAGAGTCTACAACATTCAGACTTGTGCTATCATGGAATCGGTCAATGTTGTCTTTGATGACTATTCGTTCACTCAATGGGAAGGGGTGAACTCATGAAGATACTGATATACCATGGATTTTAGGGTTTTTAAACATGGTATATGTCTTCTTATCGAGTCTTTTAGAGTCTTTGGAGTCCTATTATCTATGTTTTCAGGTCTAGACACGTTTGGAGCGGATTTGGACATTATGGCGCATTCTGGAGCATTTTGGAGATTTAACCCGAGAGATAGAGTTCACTGCCCATTTCACAGACTTGTGTCGATCGACACAACATGTGCATCGATCGAAACAAGGTCGACACAGACAACTCGCGAGCGTTTAATGAAGAATGTGGAAATTGCATAAAAGCCCAGAAGTTTCTCATAATTACAAAGAAGCCCCAGCCGACTTTAGATCATTATATTAGGGTTTTTAAGCCATTGTTTAGGCTAGGCTTTACTTACGCTTTATTTTACATTCAGAGAGTTTTAGGGGCTGATCAGATACTCGACAGAGAGAAGATTTTGAACCCCTGTTTCTTATTCTGTTTTATGATATTCAGTATTCTATTCATGATGTCTTCTGTTTCGATGATCATGTCTGATTAGTTTACCTGTTAGGTTTAGGGATTCTCACACGGGATTTCATGGAATTATAGGTTGATCAATCTGTAGGGATTCATATATGTTAGTTCTTCATCTAGGGTTGTTCTTAATGCTTAATCTGAAGTAGCTACCCAGATTTATGATGTTAGGTTGATTTCCGCAATGACAGTTGGTTAATTAACTAGAAAGAACCTAGATGAGCAATTTGACTATTCGCAAAGAAATTTGGTTTAGGAGAATTGTGAACGAAAGAACTTGAGATTAATGCATGTTTAGGATCTCTAGAATTCGCAACGAAAGTTGGTTTGCTAGGATTGTTAGACATGGATAATATCCGCAACGAAAGTTGGTTTCTTATGCTTCTGTGATTATAGTTCTAGAACGGTTCTTAATTAGATCCTGATTGATTGATTAGGCTATGTTCCTGATTTCCTAAGAACTCCCTTGACCTGACGCCTTCGCCTTCTGATTTACAAACCTCTTGATTTACTTTTATGTTGCTCTGATTTACTGCTTTCTACTGTTTCACCTAGCTTAATTTGACGTTCTATAATCTATCGCAAGATCACGAGTCTCTGTGGATTTTGATACCCTATATACCTTTAGTCACGTCTGTGCACTTGCAGTGTAGATCTAGGGATTAAAACCTGATCGTATCAAGTTTTTGGCGCCGTTGCCGGGGACTCTTTTGAGTCTTCGATAGATTTGAACTTAGGGTTTAGACTAGGTTTTTCGTTTTTGTTTTTGGTTACTAATTTTTTTTCTTTTTCTTGCGTTTCAGGTACACCCGATTCGCACTACATCGATCGACACGGTCCTGTGTGTCGTTCGACATAGATTTCGCATTGCATCGATCGACGCTCTTCTTGCATCGGTCGACACATTTTGCGGAATCACCAAGAAGACTAAGAGATCCGTAAGGACGATGTGTCGGAATGATTTTTTCAGCTCAGGGATTGACAGTTCACAGATAGCTGGGTTGAAGAACAAAGTTGACTCTCTACATAGTCTTCTACTTGGAAAGTATGACCAAGAAGCTATCAACTACGTTGGAGGGAATGGATTTAACAGTCAGGAATCTGCTTTTCAGGAACCCTTCCAGCAACAGAGTAACTCCTTCTCGAGGAACTATGGTGTTTCTTCTTACCAGGCACCGCCTGTACCTACATATAAGAGCAGATTGGAAACCATGATGGAGCAATTTCTTGAGGGACAACAACAGATCACTGTGTCCTTCAACTCAAAGATAGATGCATTGTATGAAAATCTGAATGGGAAGTTTGAATCTTTTAGCACGCATGTGAAGAAGCTAGATGTCCGAGTTCAACAGGCAGCTGGAGCAATACAAAGGCAAAATGAAGCTGGGAAAGCTGAACAGAGGCAATACGTCAATGCTGTGATCACAGGAGATGAGATTGACTTGCTGGAAGAAGAAGAGAGCATAATCTCGGATTTTCTGGATGAATTATGTCTGTCTGAGACAAGCATCGATCGACACCACTCGTGCATCGATCGACAGAGTCCCCATACGTCTGATGAAATTGCTCGAAATCGCCTTGCGTCGATCGACACACATCGCGCATCGGTCGACACAGATCGCAGACGGGACCAGAAACCTGCAACAGTCCTAGAACGAGTCTATAAGCCCTCTGTGCCATATCCTAAGGTTCCTAAACTGTCTAAACATGAGCTAGAAGTGGCTAACGGCATGAAAGTGATGGAAAAGAAGCTGATTCAGATTACAGATAAGATACCAGACCCAAGAGCCTTTGTGCTCGACTGTTCCATCTCTAAGGACAGATCCAAGCGTTCTCTATGTGACTTAGGATCTTGTGTGAATCTCATGCCATACTCTGTGGCTGTGAGATTAGGACTGACGAATTTCCAGCCTACTAGGATCTCTCTTATCCGAGCTGATCGATCAAAGAAGTATCCAGAAGGTGTTCTTGAGGACATTCATGTCAGAGTTGGAAACTACTTGATTTCGACAGACTTTGTGGTGCTGAAGTATGATATTGAGCCTGATGATCCTATTCTGCTTGGAAGATCATTCTTAGCTACTGCTGGAGCTGTAATTGATGTGAGACAGAGTTTGATTGCTCTCCACCTGGGGAATCAACCTTTGGAGTTCAAGATGGATAGGCTGCAGAAATCCACCATTGATGGACAGAGCTTCAGTGTTGAGGTGGAACCGGAGACTGAGATTGGAGAAGAGAAGATGGCAGTTCAGTCTGAACTTGCTTTAACATCTTCAGATCCTGCAATTGCTCTTAAGCAGAAAGCTCCAAATCTCTTTCATCCACCAAAGCACAGGTATGACTCTTCTAAACTCAAACCTCCTAATCGCAAAGCTGTGAATGCAGGAAAACGCAGTATCCCACCCTCGCTTCACTCCCGCCCTGGTGCTGTTCGCTCTTTCCTTGGGAGATCTCATGATCCGAATGCTTATACGCCACCTTAGATGAAGAGACATTCACAGAGATACTCCAAGTCTCTGTTGAATCCCCCATAAGTCTGATCTCCTTTCCATAGTCAAGATATTGACTTTAAACAAGCGCTGAGTGGGAGGCAACCCACTGTTAGGTTCGTTTTTGTTTTCATTTTTGGTTTTGTTTTGGTGTTTTTGATTTTTCTGTTTTTGTGTGTTCAAAGGCGTGAGAAACAGGCACAATCGCACTGCATCGATCGACACACATTGTGCATCGGTCGATGCATATGCGATATACGGTTTTAAGGTCGACACAATCGCCTTGCATCGATCGACACCCTTGTGGCATCGATCGACACAGGCCGACGACAGGTAAGTGTCCTGACTCTTTTTCGGATTGTTTTCATTCCGATTTCTTTTCTCGCCGAGCCTAAGCTTGACACCACTGGGGACAGTGTGTTTTAAGTGTGGGGGAGGTAGCTACTGACGCACGCTTCTCTTTCCTTAGTGTCAGTCCCATGTTTTCAAAATTGTTTTATTGAGTCAAAATGTGTATGAAACTATGATTTTTCGAGGAAATTTTTCGCTGGAACAGGAACTAAGTGACCATTGGACAGACTTGCAGGACCTCTATGACTATTAGAAAACCCCAAACGGATCAGCTTACCAAGGAAACCCATATCTAACCAGGTATTCAGAGGATCCATCACTAGTCTCACACTAATCTTGACTTTAATTTCTCACCTAGGGGCTTGGTAATCTTTGGGTCGGATTCCTTTGATGTGTTTGGGACAGCCTGTGATCCTGTTCTTAAGTATGGTTTCTGATTTTCCCCTCCCTTGAAAGTAAAAAAAAAAAGAGAGATAAAAACCGAGGATAAGCTAGTAGCTTCGAAGTGGTCACGGGAGTGGTAGAGACCCCTATTACCTCTTGTGCATCCATGGAAAGATCCAAAGTTAAACCCCAATAAAAAGGGAAGAGCACTGATAGAAAAAATAAAATGATACCCAATGGGAAAAAAATCAGTGCTAAGGGAGAAAAGGAAAAGAAAGAAACCAGAAACCGACAGTTTGGTGGTCAGATACTGAATAGGTTGAGTCCATGTGTCCTTTAATTTGATAATCCCTCTGTGAGACTGCACCTAATTGTATACAGAGACTGGTGTGGTGAATTTGAATGTCCTAACTTGATTGTGGAGTTTACTTGGGACAGTTGCTAAGTATGGGGAAGTATATTGCGGTCTTGAGTTCTGTAGGAAAGTTTTCAGTGGTTTACTAAGTGAATGTAAATGCGAAAGTTCTTAGGACGAAATGAGTTTCTGTGTTTTCAAACCTCTTTTCTTATACTTTGGTTCTTTACTTGCTTGAGGGCAAGCAAGAGCTAAGTGTGGGGGAGTTGATATACCATGGATTTTAGGGTTTTTAACAGTGGTATATGTCTTCTTATCGAGTCTTTTAGAGTCTTTGGAGTCCTATTATCTATGTTTTCAGGTCTAGACACGTTTGGAGGGGATTTGGACATTCTGGAGGATTTTGGAGATTTAACCCGAGAGATAAAGTTCACTGCCCATTTCACAGACCTGTGTCGATCGACACAACATGTGCATCGATCGACATAAGGTCGACACAGACAACTCGCGAGCGTTTAATGAAGAATGTGGAAATTGCACAAAAGCTCAGAAGTTTCTCATAATTACAAAGAAGCCCCAGCCGACTTTAGATCATTATATTAGGGTTTTTAAGCCATTGTTTAGGCTAGGCTTTACTTACGCTTTATTTTGCATTCAGAGAATTTTAGGGGCTGATCAGATACTCGACTGAGAGAAGATTTTGAACCCCTGTTTCTTATTCTGTTTTATGATATTCAGTATTCTATTCCTGATGTCTTCTGTTTCGATGATCATGTCTGAGTAGTTTACCTGTTAGGTTTAGGGATTCTCACAGGGGATTTCATGGAATTATAGGTTGATCAATTTGTAGGGATTCATATATGTTAGTTCTTCATCTAGGGTTGTTCTTAATGCTTAATCTGAAGTAGCTACCCAGATTTATGATGTTAGGTTGATTTCTGCAACGGCAGTTGGTTAATTAACTAGAAAGAACCTAGATGAGCAATTTTACTATTCGCAAAGAAATTTGGTTTAGGAGAATTGTGAACGAAAGAACTTGAGATTAATGCATGTTTAGGATCTCTAGAATTCGCAGCGAAAGTTGGTTTGCTAGGATTGTTAGACATAGATAATATCCGTAACGAAAGTTGGTTTCTTATGCTTCTGTGATTCTAGTTCTAGAACAGTTCTTAATTTGATCCCGATTGATTGATTAGCCTATGTTCCTGATTTCCTGAGAACTCCCTTGACCTGACGCCTTCGCCTTCTGATTTACAAACCTCTTGATTTACTTTTTGCTGCTCTGATTTACTTCTTTCTACTGTTTCCCTAGCTTAATTCGACGTTCTATAATCTATCGCAAGATCACGAGTCTCTGTGGATTTCGATACCCTAAATACTACTAGTCACGTCTGTGCACTTGCAGTGTAGATCTAGGGATTAAAACCTGATTGTATCAGATACTCCGACCAAGAAGAGGATAATGAAGCAAAGGGAGAAAATTCTGACACAACTCAGGGGATAGTACAACAAAGAAATCATCTAAACATTTCTAGAAACCATTCAACATCTGACATAATCGGTGAGGTTCAAGATGGAATGAAAAATAGATATCGTCTGATCAACTTCAGGGAGATGGTTCAATTTGCGTGCTTTGTATCCAAAAATTGATCCAAAGACTCATGTGCATGCAATAGATCATGAGTTTTGGATTATGGCCTTGTAATAAGAACCATGTCAGTTTTTGTGCAATGATGCTTGGGAGCTGGTGCCTGGACCTAATGGAGTAAATGTTGTATGTACTAAATGGATCTTCAAAAACAAGATTGACGAAAAAGGAGTAGTAGTACACAACAAGGCTACACTAGTCGCTCAGGGAAGGCTACACTAGTCGCTCAGGGATACTCTCAGATTGAAAGTGTGGATTTTCAGGAAACATTTGCACCAGTGGCAAACTTGAGTCAATACGACTCTTTTTGGGAATGACATGCATCTTGAACTTCACAGTCTATCAGATGGATGTAAAGTGTGTGTTTTAAAATGGATTCTTACAAGAAGAAGTCTATGTGGAACAACCTAGAGATTTTGAGGATTCCTTGAATCTGAAGCACGTCTACAAGCTAAAGAAATCTCTCTATGGACTTAAGCAAGCTCCATGTGCAGGGTATGAGAGACTTTTTGGTTTCCTTTTGGAAAAAAGATACACAATAGAAAGTGTGGACAATACCTTATTCATTCTTGAAAAAGAAAAGTAAATTTTGATAGTTTAGATCTATGTGGATGACATCATTTTGGAGGAACTTCACAAGCATTGGCAGATGAATTTGTGATGGGCATGGCTCATGAATTTGAAATGAGTATAGTGGGTTAGCTGAATTACTTTCTGGGTCCAAACTACACAATCATAAGTTGGCATGTTCATCACCCAAATTACATATGCTAAGAATCTTCACGTAAGGTTCAAGTTGGATTTATGCAAAGAAGCAAAAACATCTATGAGCACTACGGCCAAGATGACAAGAGATAATGAGGGAGAAGATGAATATGTCAAAGGGTATAGGGGAATGATTATAAGTCTATTGTACTTCACAACTAGCATACCAGATCTATCTTTTAGCGTTGGTGTTTGGGTAAGATATCAAGCTAAACCACAACAGTATCATCTGGAAGCATTCAAGCGGATCATCAAGTATGTAAAGGGATCCATGAATCTAGTAATTTGGTACTTAAAAGGATCAAACAAGAGCTTGGTTGGATATTGTGATGCTGATTGGAAAAGAAGTGTGGATGACAGAGAAAGCACAAGTGGTGGATGCTTCTTTCTTGGAAACAACTTGATCACTTGGATGAGAAAGAAGCAGAACTATGTATCACTATCTACAGCAGAGGCTGAATACATAGCTATGGGAAGTTGTTGCTCTCAACTCATCTAAATGAAACATATGTCAGCTGACTATGTGATGGATTCATGAGTGCTCTTGGTTCACTGTGACAAAAAAATAGCCATAAGTATTTCAGAGAATCTGGTGCATCACTCAATAGCAAAGCACATTGATATAAGACACCACTTCATTCGTGAACTGGTTGAGGAAAAACATGTAATGATATAACACATTTTCACACTACAAGAAATTTGAGTATTAATAGCAGTTGCAGATAGCGTTTTTAGTGTTTAGCTATGGTTGATATACTCTTGTATTTTATATAGCGTTTACAAAAATACAAACACTATGTTTACTCGGTTTGACATGAAACGCTATGTATAACTGACGCGAAAAAATAATTATGTTAACCGCCTCTTAGACTTAGTGAAAATTTTACTCTCCCTCTTATTTTTTTTTCAGTTTCCCTCTTTTTACTAAGCGATACGAATCCAACAAGGATTCGTATCTCCCTTTTCTTCATTGTCCAATATTCGGAGAAAAGGGAAGAACCTACTCAACGAATCCAAGACAATAAGTCGTACGAAGATTTCCAGATTCATGCATCCCATCCCAGTACTAAATCCTTTCCGGGTTCGAATGACCCAAGGACTTCCGTTGTGATCTGACATCCTGGAAAGAGTTATATGATGATTGGTTTCAATTTGAGCTTGATAGTAAGAGACCCAGAGTTTGCGACTTTAAACACCTGGTGGTGAGGTAACCACATAGATGGCGTAAGAATCTTGGGATTCATTATGGTCGTGTGAGCTTCTGTCACTGAACGCGATCGCATGAACTGGATCTTCTTCTTTTGCTTGAATTGTAGCATCTTCGGAAAGGAAAACATATCCATTTCGATTCGAATTTATGTCCTATCAGATGGAACTCGAACTTCTCAATGGCTCTTTTGACAGCTAGGATTTCTTTGAACGTGGAGTGGTAGTGGATTTTGGAATCTTTAAAGCGTCCGCTTTTGTAGCCGCAGATTTGATGTTTTTTACTTATCTCTTCGAACAGTATGGCACCCCAATATTTGTCGCTTGCGTCAGTCTGCAGAATACGCGTTCCCGTTGAAGGAATCTTTAAATGTGGTAGGTTCTGTATCTCTAGCTTTAGCCTTTTGACCGCTTTGGTTTGTCGTTTTGTCCACTGTGATGGATTCTTGGCCAACATCTTCTGGAGTGGTCTTGTCAGTTGGGAGAGTTTCGGAATAAAGTCACTTACGTAATTGATTACTCCAAGAAATTGCTGAACTTGTCTCCTCGTGAGATTCTCTTCGGGAAAATCCAAAAGTGTTGTGGCGAGATGGGCTTGTATCGCTCATCTCGCCACAACACTTTTCTTCTCCGAATGTTGTGGCGAGATGGAGCAGTCGTCTATCCTTTCAAAGAAGAAAATGGACATCAATACTTTGATGTATGCTCTTGTTCTGCTTGTATTGAAGATATTTATGAATCAGACGAAGATATTAAGAAAAGACAGAGCGACAAAAATCCAGGAGGCAGAAAGACTCGGAGTTTCAGGTTAATCCGCCCAAGAAACCAGCTATTACTTCGTCATCTAGCCATGAATCAGTTGACGAAGATAAAATAAAAGGGAAGGATATTGCCATGATCGAATTTTCAATGTCCTCTCTACTTGATGCTCTTGGCAAAACCTCTGCTGAGTCAACACAAAAGACGCTAGATGCTCAACCCAAGCCTTCTCAATCAATCATAATGATCAATCATTATTCTGACTCGAGCACAAGTGACTACGAATTCAGTTCTGAAGACGAGTCTCTGCCAAAACAATTCGCTATCGGAAGCGGATCATCTCCAAAATGGGAACCTGATATTAACGAAGTTATCTCAAGCGACGAAGAGATGAGATATGTTCCCCCCAGGAATCAGGAGATGCCGTCCAAACAGTTCTCGTTAAAAGTGATGACGTTCACCTTCGACAATATTCCTTTTGAAAAATGGAAGGATCGTCTTGATGAATTTCATGCATGGATGACTTCGGAAGCCATGACCTCGCCATTACCTTTTGTCATACAACAATTTGCAGCAAGATTATCAGGTGCGCTTAAAGAATGGTGGAATTCACTTGGAGAATACAGACAGCTACAAGTCTATCAAACAACTATACCGGTGCTTCTAGGAGAAATCCATAAAGAATTTATCGGAACTCTTAGCCATCTAAAGGATCAACTGCAAGAAGAATTCTACACAGCAAAATGTTGTTCGTTGAAGAAGAGAGATCTAGCTAAACATTTCGAACAACAGACAAGGAGATACTACGCTCTCGACGGTCTCAACAATCCAAGCTTGAAGCAGGTCTATCTTTCTTCCATCGATGATTACTTGAGTCAGCAAACCAAGCTCTACATCATAGATCAGAATCAAACTATCGAAGATATCTCTATTGGATAGATCCAGCAATATGTTTTCAGAAATCTCGACAAACTTTGCAAACAAAAGGAATTCTGGATGGAATTCATGGATAAATCGAAGCAGTTATCAAGAATTTGTGCTAGACCTGATCTAGCTATCAAATTCTCATGCTCGAAAAGGTCATGTTCGTGTGATGCACGGAGCAAGCCACGAAAATTCAAGAAGTACAAGAATATCATCGATGTATATTAAAGCCGTATGTAGGAGAGGCTTGAATATCTTTAACATCGCTTGTTGGAACAATGAGCGATGTTAAAGATATTCTTTCAAACCTGGTAGAAACGATAAAGGAAGAAAAGCAAGAACCATCATCTTCAGAATGTCCACCAGAGTATTTCCAAGATGCACAGCTCCCAGATGACGAGATGAACATTGATGACATCGAGAAAAGGCTCAACCCACTGTTAGGAACGACCTCTATTCCCCACGAATATTGTGTTGACCGTCGTATTGATAGATCGGAATCCTTGACCAAAGAAAAGGAACAGAATCGCGACTTATGAATGAAAGAAAGAACCAGAGCTTATGAAGATGTTAGGAAGTCTGGAAAACTTAAGCGTTTAGAGAAACATAGAGAGAGAAATTGTAGAGAGATGTTTTATAAATTTTTTGACGATATCTTACAATGGGGTTACACATATTTATAGGAGGAGGATAAGATCGCTGACATAAGCGCTTACCTCACTTATTTAGTGCGATGACATCATCGCTTTCATCATTCTTACATATGCGCTGACATAAGCGCTTACATTATTTATATATTTCTTAATTTTTAGATTAGCTACTTAATGATCCATTTCGAATTCGAGCATATGTTCTTCACAACATCCGTAAGGATTATCTGGGCATTCGTACGTTATCTCTGGTCCTTCAAAGTGTTGCTGTGAGTCTAAAGTGATGTTGAACCTTTTCTCGATGTCATCAATGTTCATCTCGTCATCTGGGAGCTGTGCATCTTGGAAATACTCTGGTGGACATTCTAAAGATGATGGTTCTTTCTTTTCTTCCTTTATCGTTTATACCAGGTTATGTTGCCTTATCATGAAATGTTGTAGATCATCGTCGAGGGTCATCTGGTAGTCAATCGGGTAGTAGCTCCGATTTGGTTTGAAGGATCCCAGATGACGAGATGGGCTTGTGGTGTGAACTGTCCTTTTGTAATTTGCATTCCAAGGAACTCGATATCGGGCTGGGCTATGATCATTTTTCGAGCCGAGAGCATAACTCCTTAGTTCTTCACTATACTTTGGAATTGTTGGAGGACCTGAGCATGCTCCTTGTCATCCGATGAGAATAGGAGAATATCATTGATGTATATTAAAGCCGTATGTAGGAGAGGCTTGAATATCTTTAACATCGCTTGTTGGAACAATGACGGTGCGGTTTTGAGACTGAATGGTAGGACGTTCCACTGGAGATGGAGATTTGGTAGGCAAAATGTTGTCTTATATCTTTCTTCTGGGTTAACTCCTAGTTGCCAAAATCAAGATTTGAGGTCGAACTTTTAGAATACCGTTGCACTTTGTAGATGTTGGAAGAATGCTCTTTTATTCAGAAGAGGAAATCGGACATCTTGTAGGTATTGATTTAATGGTTTGTAATCAATAAATAGCCTCAATTTTCCCCTTGCTTGCTCTGCTCGGTTGTTGACATAAAATGCTTTGCACGCCCATGGTGAATTCGTTGATGAAACTATTCCTTGACTCATTAGCTGGTCACATTCTTCATTAGCTTGTTGCAATAATGCGGGTGGCATTCCTGCGTGACTCGCTTTCGTTGGAATTGTGTCAACACTTTCTTTGAACGGTAGCGATACAAAGAACTTTGAATTTAACCATAGAGGGGTTTTACACTTCTTTAAGAAGTCAGTGTGAGACTCCGCGCACGAGATCAACGTGATTTCTTCTTTGATCTTGCCGAATTCTGTACCCACGGTATCTTCAACAGCAAACAGACGTGGTATTGTTGTGAAAGCTTTGAACAGAGTCTTCCATTTTAATCCTCGTGGTTCAAGCGAGATGTCAAACCTTTTCTTCAATGAATAGTATACATCAGAGATCAGAATCAAACTATCGAAGATATCTCTATTGGACAGATCCAGCAATATGTTTTCAGAACTCTCGACAAACTTTGCAAACAAAAGGAATTCTGTATGGAATTCATGGATAAATCGAAGCAGTTATCAAGAATATGTGCTAGACCTGATCTAGCTATCAAATGCTCAAGCTCGAAAAGGTCATGTTCGTGTGGTGCACGGAGCAAGCCACGAAAATTCAAGAAGTACAAGAAATCATTCCGAAGGGATTTTAATAAAACAAGATGAAGGTGATTCTTCAGAAGAAAACAAACTTTCAAGAAAACAACAAGATGTTTTCTATGTCGAAAGGAGGGACATTATGCAAAGAACTGCCCGAACAAATCAAAGAAGAAGAAGCAGTATCTCATTGGCTCGATATCGAAGATAGCCCCAGATATTGATCTCGAAAATCATGACCTTGAATCGGTACTATCGTATGATAGTGATGAAAAGGAAGCTATCTGCAGTTATTCAGATTATGATGACTCCTCAGAATCATCATATGAAGACAAAGAAGATTGCTGTTTCAAGATTACTAAAGTTCCAAGAAAAGAGGTTCCAGGTAAAGGGGAGCAATAGCGGCACCTCCGGCCTTTGGCTCATTGAGAAGTTCGAGTTCCATCTGATAGACGACTGCTCCTGCTTGCTCTGCTCGGTTGTTGACATAAAATGCTTTGCACCGTCGTATTGATAGATCGGAATCCTTGACTAAAGAAAAGGAACAGAATCGCGAGATTATCCATTCGCTCAACTCTACAGAATTGGAAGCACCTGCATGCCAGAACCTACCATATTTAAAGATTCCTTCAACGGGAACGCGTATTCTGCAGACTGACGCAAGCGACAAATATTGGGGTGCCATACTCTTCGAAGAGATAAGTAAAAAACGTCAAATCTGCGGCTACAAAAGCAGACGCTTTAAAGATTCTGAAATCCACTACCACTCCACGTTCAAAGAAATCCTAGCTGTCAAAAGAGCCATTGAGAAGTTCGAGTTCCATCTGATAGGACATAAATTTCGAATCGAAATGGATATGTTCCGAAGATGCTACAATTCAAGCAAAAGATGGTCCCACATCAACAGCTGTTAAGATGGAGCGAACGGTTCTCGAAATATGACTTTGAGTCCTGCTATATAAAGGGTACAAAGAACACTTTAGCTGATATGCTCAGCAGAAACCCTCTCAAAGAAATTCACATGATGGCATCATCCTCTGCATCAGAGAAACATTATTTTGACTTCGAAGCCAATATGCCTGAAGACGCTCACCAACTAATCGATAAGAAGGCCCTACATGAACATCTCCATATGAAGATTTTCCAATACCAGTCGATGATCATTTCAAAGCATGGAGCAAGCTGTCATTACTTCGCACCATTGGGAGTTCACCCAGATTATCCATTCGCTCAACTCTACAGAATTGGAAGCACCTGCATGCCAGAAGAAGTTCTCTGTTTCATCTGGTACCTTTGTTCGGTCTATACCATAGGGATCGCGTTTGATATACAGTGGCTATATCACTATGTCAATGCTCAGCAAGGACAGAGAGAATGCCTTTCGACATTCTTAACATGGTTCGCACCTCTAACTAGCTGGAGCGGAAAGCTAAGAAAATCAGCAAAAGCAACAAACATCCCATTCAAGAATTTGAAGAAAGGAGGTCTCAATCCATTCTTTAACCCACACACAATCTACTTTTTCCATCGTCCTGTTCAAGCCAACAAAAAAATCAAAGAAGGTCCATGCGCTACCGACCCTCATTCATCACATCGATTACAATAAGGGAATTCGTCCAGATTTCAACCTCCAAGACAATAAGGCGTACGAAGATTTCCAGGTTCATGCATTTCGTCTCAACAATGCCTGGCAAACGTTCCCCATACCCTTCAAACCAAATTGGAGCTGCTACCCGATTGACTACCAGATGACCCTCGACGATGATCTACAGCATTTCATGATAAGGCAACATAACCTGGTAGAAACGATAAAGGAAGAAAAGCAAGAACCATCATCTTCAGAATATCCACCAGAGTATTTCCAAGATGCACAGCTCCCAGATGACGAGATGAACATTGATGACATCGAGAAAAGGTTCAACATCACTTTAGACTCACAGCAACACTTTGAAGGACCAGAGATAACGTACGAATGCCCAGATAATCATTACGGATGTTGTGAAGAACATATGCTCGAATTCGAAATGGATCATTAAGTAGCTAATCTAAAAATTAAGAAATATATAAATAATGTAAGCGTCTATGTCAGCGCATATGTAAAAATGATGTAAGCGATGATGTCATCGCACTAAATAAGTGAGGTAAGCGCTTATGTCAGCGACCTTATCCTCCTCCTATAAATATGTGTGTAACCCCATTGTAAGATATCATCAAAAAATTTATAAAACATCTCTCTACAATTTCTCTCTCTATGTTTCTCTAAACGCTTAAGTTTCAGACTTCCTAACATCTTCATAAGCTCTGGTTCTTTCTTTCATTCATAAGTCGCGATTCTGTTCCTTTTCTTTAGTCAAGGATTCCGATCTATCAATACGACGGTCAACACAACATTCGTGGGGAATAGAGGTCGTTCCTAACAGTGGGTTGAGCCAAAGGCCGGAGGTGCCGCTAATTTCTCCCCTTTACCTGGAACCTCTTTAACCCTTGTTTGTTTTCTGATGGTCGAATGAGTTCTCGAACACCTTTAACCGAGAAAGCAATGGGTTTTTTAGCGAAGTATTCATATGGATTAACGAGAGGTAGAGTAGTTTCAGGTAATTGATCTCCTGGAACATACTCAATTTCATAAAGAGAACTAATCCGACCATCAGCAAACAAAAGGGTTATGGCGAGGTCATGGCTTCCGAAGTCATCCATGCATGAAATTTATCAAGACGATCCTTCCATTTTTCAAAAGGAATATCGTCGAAGGTGAACGTCATCACTTTTGACGAGAACTGTTTGGACGGCATCTCCTGATTCTTGGGGGGAACATATCTCATATCTTCGTCGCTTGAGATAACTTCGTTAATATCAGGTTCCCGTTTTGGAGATGATCCGCTTCCGATAGCGAATTTTTTTGGCAGAGACTCGTCTTCAGAACTGAATTCGTAGTCACTTGTGCTCGAGTCAGAATAATGATTGATCATTGTGATTGATTGAGAAGGCTTGGGTTGAGCGTCTAGCGTCTTTTGTGTTGACTCAACAGAGGTTTTGCCAAGAGCATCAAGTAGAGAGGACATTGAAAATTCGATCATGTCAATATCCTTCCCTTTTATTTTATCTTCGTCAACTGATTCATGGCTAGATGACGAAGTAATAGGTGGATTCTTGGCCAACATCTTCTGGAGTTGTCTTGTCATTTGGGAGAGTTTCGGAATAAAGTCACTTACGTAATTGATTACTCCAAAAAATTGCTGAACTTGTCTCCTCGTGAGATTCTCTTCGGGAAAATCCAAAAGTGTTGTGGCGAGATGGGCTTGTGGTGTGAACTGTCCTTTTGTAATTTGCATTCCAAGGAACTCGATATTGGGCTGGGCTATGGTCATTTTTTGAGCCGAGAGCATAACTCCATAGTTCTTCACTATACTTTGGAATTGTTGGAGGACCTGAGCATGCTCCTTGTCATCTGATGAGAATAGGAGAATATCATCGATGTATATTAAAGCCGTATGTAGGAGAGGCTTGAATATCTTTAACATCGCTTGTTGGAACAATGACGGTGGGGTTTTGAGACCGAATGGTAGGACGTTCCACTGGAGATGGCGATTTGGTAGGCAAAATGCTGTCTTGTATCTTTCTTCTGGGTTAACTCCCAGTTGCCAAAATCCAGATTTGAGGTCGAACTTTGAGAATACCGTTGCACTTTGTAGATGTTGGAAGAGTGCTCTTTTATTCGGAAGAGGAAATCGGACATCTTGTAGGTATTGATTTAATGGTTTGTAATCAATAACTAGCCTCAATTTTCCCCTTGCTTGCTCTGCTCGGTTGTTGACATAAAATGCTTTGCACGCCCATGGTGAATTCGTTGATGTTGAACCTTTTCTCGATGTCATCAATGTTCATCTCGTCATCTGGGAGCTGTGCATCTTGGAAATACTCTGGTGGACATTCTAAAGATGATGGTTCTTTCTTTTCTTCCTTTATCGTTTCTACCAGGTTATGTTGCCTTATCATGAAATGTTGTAGATTATCGTCGAGGGTCATCTGGTAGTCAATCGGGTAGTAGCTCCGATTTGGTTTGAAGGATCCCAGATGACGAGATGGGCTTGTGGTGTGAACTGTCCTTTTGTAATTTGCATTCCAAGGAACTCGATATCGGGCTGGGCTATGATCATTTTTCGAGCCGAGAGCATAACTCCTTAGTTCTTCACTATACTTTGGAATTATTGGAGGACCTGAGCATGCTCCTTGTCATCCGATGAGAATAGGAGAATATCATTGATGTATATTAAAGCCGTATGTAGGAGAGGCTTGAATATCTTTAACATCGCTTGTTGGAACAATGACGGTGCGGTTTTGAGACTGAATGGTAGGACGTTCCACTGGAGATGGAGATTTGGTAGGCAAAATGTTGTCTTATATCTTTCTTCTGGGTTAACTCCTAGTTGCCAAAATCCAGATTTGAGGTCGAACTTTTAGAATACCGTTGCACTTTGTAGATGTTGGAAGAATGCTCTTTTATTCAGAAGAGGAAATCGGACATCTTGTAGGTATTGATTTAATGGTTTGTAATCAATAAATAGCCTCAATTTTCCCCTTGCTTGCTCTGCTCGGTTGTTGACATAAAATGCATTGCACGCCCATGGTGAATTCGTTGATGAAACTATTCCTTGACTCATTAGCTGGTCACATTCTTCATTAGCTTGTTGCAATAATGCGGGTGGCATTCCTGCGTGACTCGCTTTCGTTGGAATTGTGTCAACACTTTCTTTGAACGGTAGCGATACAAAGAACTCTGAATTTAACCATAGAGGGGTTTTACACTTCTTTAAGAAGTCAGTGTGAGACTCCGCGCACGAGATCAACGTAATTTCTTCTTTGATCTTGCCGAATTCTGTACCCACAGTATCTTCAACAGCAAACAGACGTGGTATTGTTGTGAAAGCTTTGAACAGAGTCTTCCATTTTAATCCTCGTGGTTCAAGCGAGAAGTCAAACATTTTCTTCAATGAATAGTATGCATCCCATCCCAGTACTAAATCCTTTCCGGGTTCGGATGACCCAAGGACTTCCGTTGTGATCTGACATCATGGAAAGAGTTCTATGATGATTGGTTTTGATTTGAGCTTGATAGTAAGAGACCCAGAGTTTGCGACTTTAAACACTTGGTGGTGAGGTAACCACATAGATGGCGCAAGAATCTTGGGATTCATTATGGTCGTGTGAGCTCCTGTGTCAATGAACGCGATCGCATGAACTGGATCTTCTTCTTTTGCTTGATCGAAAATCGTCACTGGAAAGTGCGGTGTTTGTATCTCCTCTTTTCTTGGAATTTCAGTAATCTTGAAACAGCAATCTTCTTAGTCTTCATATGATGATTCTGAGGAGTCATCATAATCTGAATAACTGCAGATAGCTTCCCTTTCATCACTATCATACGATAGTACCGATTCAAGGTCATGATTTTCGAGATCAATATCTGGGGCTATCTTCGATATCGAGCCAATGAGATAATGCTTCTTCTTCTTTGATTTGTTCGGGCAGTTCTTTGCATAATGTCCCTCCTTTCGACATAGAAAACATCTTGTTGTTTTCTTGAAAGTTTGTTTTCTTCTGAAGAATCGCCTTCGTCTTGTTTTATTAAAATCCCTTCAGAATGATTTCTTGTACTTCTCGAATTTTCGTGGCTTGCTCCGTGCATCACACGAACATGACCTTTTCGAGCTTGAGCATTTGATAGCTAGATCAGGTCTAGCACAGATTCTTGATAACTGCTTCGATTTATCCATGAATTCCATACAGAATTCGTTTTGTTTGCAAAGTTTGTCGAGAGTTCTGAAAACATATTGCTGGATCTGTCCAATAGAGATATCTTCGATAGTTTGATTCTGATCTCTGATGTAGAGCTTGGTTTGCTGACTCAAGTAATCATCGATGGAAGAAAGATAGACCTGCTTCAAGCTTGGATTGTTGAGACCGTCGAGAGCGTAGTATCTCCTTGTTTGTTGTTCGAAATGTTTAGCTAGATCTCTCTTCTTCAACGAACAACATTTTGATGTGTAGAATTCTTCTTGCAGTTGATCCTTTAGATGGCTAGGAGTTCCGATAAATTCTTTATGGATTTCTCCTAGAAACACCGGTATAGTTGTTTGATAGACTTGTAGATGTCTGTATTCTCCAAGTGAATTCCACCATTCTTTAAGCGTCTTTAGTAAATTTGAATCTTGCAAAGAAACATTAAAGTTTGGAAACAGTGTTACGAATACTGTTCCTGCGTTTAATATCGTCTGGACCCACAGTATCTTCAACAGCAAACAGACATGGTATTGCTGTGAAAGCTTTGAACAGAGTCTTCCATTTTAATTTTTACTGAAAATAATTATGTCTGTTTGATCAAAAAAATTACCAAGTCTCGCTTAACAAAAGCTTTGTCTCTCTAGATTTCTCTGATTCTAGCTGGTCTTTCTGAATCTCTAACTCGACTTATCCGCTTTAGTAGGGGTTATTGGTTTATGCATTTTAATGAATTTTTAAATCCAAGTGAAATCAGGTGTTATTGGATCATTGATTTTAAAATCCTTTCCAAAATCAAGTGTTATTTGTTCTATGATTTTAGAATCCTAATTAAAATCCTATGTTATTGGTTCTATGATTTCAAAATCCAAATTAAAATCAAGTGTTATTCAATAGTAAAAATGTATATACGGATTTGATTTTATCATGGATTTGAATGGATTTTTGTGGATTTTAAAGTAAAAATACAAAGACTCAAATCCGAGTGAAAACCTACCGATTTTGCAAATATTAGTAAAATCTATGTATTAGATTTTAAAATCAACGGATTTCTAAATACAGAAAAATATACAAACCAATAACACCCCCTTAATCTCTCACTCATTCTCGTTCTAGTTCTTGTTTTTGAATCTCTCACTCATTCTCATTCTCGTTCTCGATTGGTGAAGAACGAAGACATGTACTCGTTCAATACTCGTCTGGAATTGGGGTTCTTAGATGTCTATAGTTTATTCTAATCGATTATTAATTAGTCCTCGTTGCAAGAAGATTTCGGCGTATGTGTCTGTTTCAGTTCAAGGTATGTTCAATAGTTAGGGATTTTTATATTTTTCCCAATTTCGCAGGGATTTCGGCTTTCAAGCTTGATTTGAATCATTAGTTCGCATTACAGCATGTAGCTTTTTTGTTTCTGAGCATCGAATTTGTTGTCGAGTTGCTCCATTACTTGATATTCTGCTTCGTAAGTTGATAGATTGTTGTGTGGGGTTATGCTTTCGCGAGTTGGAACTAGTGATTTCATTCAATCTTCACATTCGGTTTTGTGCTATACATATTATTCGACTGTCTTACATTTGAAACTCTTATCTCATATGCATGTGTCGTGGAGCGGTGGTGATGTTGTGAAATGGACAAGTCTTGGGTTTGTTTGCCAAGGGAGAACACCAAATCAACTGAGACCTCTTGCTTGTTCCCGTAACGTCCTTCATCGTCCTCATGGCTCTTCTTTGAAGTCATTTGGAAGCCTAAATCAGGGCAGATTGGTATAATAAATGCATTTAGTTTGATCATGTCTGGATGTTTTTTTGCTGCTTGATTCCATGGTGTTGGTGGTGGTTCTTGGTTCATTGGGTTGATTTTCAACTCATGCGTAATTATAGGAAAAGCCGAAAAGGAGTATGAGATGATACTAAAAAGGAAAATACAGAGTATTTGTGTCTTGACAGTGAATCCAAATACTACCACGTCAGTGATAATTCAGGTGACTAACCCATCCCAATGCTCATGTCTTGTAAGAATATCAACTTATCTATTTGAGTTGTATTTGATGTTTCAATTATTTGATTGTTGAGCAGGTTGTACGTGATGATGGTTCTGTATCCTTTTTATAATGCTTGGTAACCATTTACTGATGTTGTCTCAAGCACATTCAGTCCGGTATAAGAAATTCCGATTTGAGAATTTATATAGAGTAGTGAAAGCTTGTAATTCCATAAGCTGGAATGGTGAATATGGTTGTAGTGATAGCATTGACTTAAAAACACAGCTTCGTTTGCTTGGTGAATATGGTTGTTGTAGCTTCATGTTTCAGGTTCAATGGCCATTATCTATTGTCAACTTAAGCCGACAACTCAATGGATCAGTCATACCTTCAGAACGTGAGTTCTGTTTTTCTAATAACAATAGTCTATAAAGCTTATGTTACGATTATTCGCTTTGATTCAAAAGGCACTTGGATTTGGAGATTCTTGTTTTCCTGTTTTCGATAACTTATCACAAGATGTATCTCTAAACTCATCATAATATCTTTGTTACAGGCCCAAATCATATGATGTTGGAGGTGAATTGCGAGTTTCTTACATTGGAGTTTTTAATTTTCATAAAGTTGCTGATATGAACTGAGTACTTTTATTAATGAATCTTCGACAATCACAAGTTCTCGATATGAAAACCTGTAATCCTCTCTCTCGAATTCTCTCTACAAGAATCCAGACTTCAGCTATCTCTTTAGCTAATTGTAACCGAATGGACTTGAGTGACTTATATAGTATCACTCAATTACAATGACTCGGTTAAATGAAAGTCAACAAGTCAACTAACTAACAAACTGATAACAACCAATCAATTTGCCACCTCATCTCCTTGCTCAACGACTTGTTCTTCCCTCTCTTTTCTACTAATCTTATTTCTCCTCTTATATGTTCTTAATGGCATATCAATACCCCCATCGCCAAGACCGAGCTTGCCCTCAAGCGAATAATCTGGAAATTGTTGCTTGAGCTCTCCAACTCTTACCCAAGACGCTTCATGGCTATTCAATCCATTCCACTTAACCAAGACTTCCAGAAATCCTTCCTCATCGTAACGTTTATCCAATATTTCCTCAGGAGCAACAATAATGTCAGCATCCGAGAAGGCACTTGGTGGAAGTTCCATAACAGTGTGATGCTGTCCTACCACGGGTTTCAACTGAGAGACGTGGAACACGGGATGGATTTTGGACCCTTCAGGAAGTTTCAACCGATAAGCAACCTTGCCAACTTTAGCTAACACCTCGTAAGGACCATAATATCGGGCAGCCAATTTCTGGTACAAACGACGGCTCACTGTTTGCTGCCTGTATGGACGAAGCTTAAGGTAAACCAATGCCCCGACGTCAAACTCCAATTCCCTTCTTCTTTTATCTGCATTGGATTTCATGATATGTTGAGCACGTAGCAGATTCTCCTTGACGGTTCCTAGAATAAGCTCTTGTTCCTTCATCATCATGTCAACCTCAAAATTCTTAGTAGATCCTGTTTCATAGGACAACAGATTGGGAGCTTCCCTGCCATAGACCAGCTTAAAAGGAGTACACTGTAATGCTGTATGGTATGAAGAATTATACCACAACTCTGCCCAAGATAGATACTTGGCCCATGTTTTCGGGTGAGTTGAAGCAAAACACTGGAGATATGTCTCTAAGCAGCGGTTCAAGACCTCAGTTTGGCCATCGGACTGAGGGTGAAAAGCTGTACTGAAGCGTAGTCTTGTGCCTAAAACTCTGAAACATTCCTTCCAAAATCCACTTAAGAAAATCTTATCCCTATCTGAGATGATGGATCTTGGGAAACCATGGAGTTTGATGATCTCTGAAGTGAATTTACGAGCCACATCTGAGGCTGTAAATGGATGTCTCATGCCAATGAAATGACTATACTTGCTCAACCTGTCAACCACAACAAAGATAACGTTGGTTCCTTGTGACAACGGCAACCCTTCAATAAAATCCATGGAGATGTCCTCCCAAATCTGTGATGGTAACTCAATTGGTTGCAGTAACCCCGCAGGAGAGAGGGTCGAGTATTTATGTGTCTGACAAACTGTACAAGCAGCCACATAATCTTGCACTGTTTTCCTCATCTTCGACCAGTGAAACAAGGCTTGAATTCTCTGCAAAGTACGCAGAACACCAGAGTGTCCTCCTACCAAGCCGTTATGATTCTCATGCAATATCAGTGGTATATGCTTTGATGTTGATGGTATAACCAATCTGTTTCTGTAAAACAGTCGGTTATTAATCAAAGTATAACCCGGCTTCACCTGTCCTGAACTGTTCAACTTGTATATGAGTTCATTGATTCCTGCGTCTTCATCAATCTCTCTATATAAGTCTTGTAGTTCCAGGTTTGTAGGTTTGGTAAGTGAGAGTAAAGAGTGAGTAGTAACAGTTGCTGCTGTCTGCTGAATCCTAGACAAACCATCAGCCACTTTATTTTCACTGCCCACCTTGTACTCAATATCAAACTCATATGTGAGAATGCGAGTCAGCCATCTCTGATAATCTAATGTTATCTCCCTCTGCTCCAACAAATATTTCAGGCTCTGCTGATTTGTTCTCACTAAAAATCTCCTTCCCAACAAGTAATGGCGCCATTTCTGAATGGAAAACACAATGGCCATCAGTTCTCTTTCATAGATGGGCTTCATTTGTTCACGCTCTGTTAATGCATGACTGAAGTATGCTATGGGGTGACGGTCTTGCATCAGGACGGCACCCAGCCCAAAACCAGAAGCGTCAGACTCAATAACAAACTGTTTTGTGAAATCAGGTAAGGCCAAAACTGGAGCTTCAATCATAGCGTTCTTGAGTTTATCAAAAGCATGTTGAGCTGTTTCTGACCAACAGAACTGATCCTTCTTCAGTAGCTCAGTAAGATGCTTGGCAATGGATCCATATTGCTGAACAAACCTCCTGTAATAGCCTGTGAGTCCCAAGAACCCTCTCAATTCCTTGACTGATTTTGGGGTTGGCCAAGCTTTGACTGCTTTTATTTTGTCTTCATCAGTAGCTACCCCCTCTTTTGAGATAACATGGCCAAGATACTCTACTTTTTGTTGAGCAAAATTGCACTTCTTTCTATTCGCAAATAGTTTCTGTTGCTCAAGTACTTTCAAGACTAACTCCACATGTTTGACATGTTCGTCCCATGTCCTGCTATATACCAATATATCATCAAAAAACACAAGGACAAATCTGCGCAGATAAGGTCTGAAAATCTCATTCATCAGAGCTTGAAATATCGCAGGAGCATTAGTCAAACCGAAAGGCATGACTAAAAACTCATAATGGCTGTCATGTGTCCTGAAAGCTGTTTTTTCAATGTCCTCCTCCTTCATCCTGATTTGATGATAGCCTGCTTTTAAATCCAACTTAGTAAACCATTTAACCCCATGTAATTCATCCAACAATTGATCTATCATGGGGATAGGATACTTGTCAGGAACAGTGGCTCGGTTGATAGCTCTGTAATCAACACAGAATCTCCATGAGTTATCCTTTTTTTTAACCAACAGAACTGGACTAGAATACGGGCTATGGCTCGGCCTGATAAATCCTTCCTCTAACATTTCCTGGACTAACTTTTCCATAGCCTCTTTATGTGCGTGTGGGTACCTATACGGTCTCACACTTATTGGTCCTTGTCCTTTATGCAGTAGCACTGAATGTTCTCTTCCTCTCACAGGTGGTAATCCTTTTGGATCCTGAAACACTGTGTCAAACTTCTGTAATACAGCCTCCATTTCCAGATGTGATACGTGCATTGTGTTTGTCATCACTGATTTGGCAGCAAACTGTAACTCATTTGTTTCATTCAGCAAGACAGGAGCATGTCTCAACAACTTCAGTGATGCTCCACCATTATGTAAAGATGCATCTCCCCTTAACGTAATTGGCTTTCCATCATAAGTGAATGATATTTCATGGTTCTCCCAATCCACCAAACAACGACCCAACGTACGCAGCCACTGCACCCCCAAAATGATATCTGCACTGCCTAATTCCAGGACTATGTAATCCGTTTTAAAAGACATCTCAGGTAAGTCCAGCAGAACATCCTTGCACACACCCATGCCTTGAACCGAAATGCCTGTTCCCAACAACACTTCTAGATGTGGATTAACAGTGGTGTTAAGTTTTGTTCTCCTCACTGTTTCCGGGGAAATGAAATTGTGAGTAGCCCCACTATCGATCATCACCACTACCTCTTTACTCTGGATGTCACCTCTCATTTTTGTTTTTGTTGGTGATTTTAAACCCAAGAATGAGTTCAAAGAAAGTTCCATCATCTCCACTGTATCTTCTCCCTCAATATCTGCTACTTCAATCAAAGATTGATCCAATATCTCCATCTCAAATCCATTAATCACTGTTAGGACTTGAAATGTTTTGTTGGAACATTGGTGTTGTCTAGACCACTTCTCATCACACTTGAAACAGAGACCTAGCCGCTTCTTCTCCGCAATCTGTGCTTCAGTCAGTTTCAGTTGTGGCCTAGTACTTTGGGTAAGACCCTGTTTCGCGACTGTAGAGCTAGATGAGCTGCTAATATGTTTCCCTTGCCAGCCTGTGTTAGGTACATGGCTAGAGTATGATCGCGAAACACCAGACTTCATCAGTGGTTTCCCTTCCGTTTGCCTTTCTCGGCAGGCCACTTGGTAAAGAGAACTAGTTTCCATTTGATAAGCTGTCGAGATCATCTCCGGAAGATCACTAGGCTTACACATGGTAACCACTTCTCTCATTTCATGACTCAAAACATTCATGAAAATCCCTTCAAGTTGCTTATCTGTCAGACCAGAAACTTGTGTCGACAAATCCTCAAACAAGTGTATATACTCAGCCACGGTTCCAGTTTGTTTCACAGCAAAGAATGGTTGACTGGGATCCCTCAGTTTTTCTCTGCTAAACCTGGCTATCAACCTTTCTTTAAACTCTTTCCACCTCTCAAATGGCCTTCGGTGTGTTTCATTGTTAAACCAACTGAGAACATCCCCTTTTAGGCTGACCGAGATAATCTCCAATTTAGTTGCTTCATCATAACCAGCGATTCTGAAAAACCGTTCAGCTAGAGCAATCCATCCGTAGGCGTCTTCGCCATCAAACACAGGTAACTCCGCACGTTTCAGCATTTTCGATTTGCTACACAGTATATTATCTCTCGCATCCCCTTCCTCAGACCTAAAACTACGGCCAGATTCCGAGAAGAAGTGATGTACCTGACCGGATCTTTGATGGATGTTATCGTCTTCATCCGTTGCAACTCGTTTACCGACTGCCTTCGCTATCTGCTCGCTTAACTTCACGTAATTGGAATCGATCTTCTCCGCCAAGAACGCATAAGTTTCTTTCGATTGTACCGCGATGGACTCCGTCTGTATCTGTAAGGCTGCGACGGCAGCTTTAACTTGTTGATTAACCTCAAATTGCTCCGCCGTATGTTTCTTCAACAACTCCGAAAGTGAATCGACCGTCATCGAATAGCTCGTCAACTCCGGTGAACTCTTCGTCATCTTCTCCGATTATCTTCGCGATTGTTCGATCCAGAACGCTCAAACACGCACCAATTTGATATGAACTAAGTACTTTTATTAATGAATCTTCAACAATCACAAGTTCTCGATATGAAAACCTGTAATCCTCTCTCTCGAATTCTCTCTACAAGAATCCAGACTTCAGCTATCTCTTTAGCTAATTGTAACCGAATGGACTTGAGTGACTTATATAGTATCACTCAATTACAATGACTCGGTTAAATGAAAGTCAACAAGTCAACTAACTAACAAACTGATAACAACCAATCAATTTGCCACCTCATCTCCTTGCTCAACGACTTGTTCTTCCCTCTCTTCTCTACTAATCTTCTTTCTCCTCTTATATGCTCTTAATGGCATATCAGTTGCATTTTCAATTGTTGTTTTTCATCAAAGACTTATACTTGGGATTATTATATTTTGATAATAAAATAAAACACAGTTCTTTGTTAATTATAAATACACAATTTTTTGTTAATTATAAATATGGTATTGCTGTCCAATATCAGTAAAAAGAATGTTATTTAATAAATAAATTTTACAAAATAAAAAGAATTTTCACACAAAAAAAGACTAAATGACATAAGAGCTTGATCAAAAAATATAAAATTGAGACATAAAATTTGGGATTTAATGTATAAGGATATATGGTATAGAGTTTAAAAAATAATTTTAGTGCTATTGACAATAAAATATAGTATTTTTATAGATTAATGAATGTTTAATTATATAGGAATTTCAAAATTTTGAATTAATTTCTAAATCTTAAACTATAAATCCTAAACTCTAGACCACAAACACAAACACCTAAACCCTACACTTCTAACCTTAGACCCTACACTCTAAAACCTTAACTCTATACCCTAAACACAAACCCTAAACCCTAAACTTTTAATCCTTAATCATAAACAATAAATTTTAAACTCTAAAACCTTAACTATATACCTTAACACAAACCCTAAACCCTAAATTTTTAATCCTTAATCATAAACAATACATTTTAAACATCAAATAATGTAACAAAAATTTAACACTTTTGAAAAAAAATCAAGTATAATAATTTTATAAATCTTAAACTCTAAAAGCTAAACATAATATATAATCAAAATGTAATTATTTTGTAAACGAAATTGATTATAAATAAGATATACCATCAAACTCTAAACCCTAAACAAACCCTAAAACTCTAATTAATAATATTGTAATTACTATAACTTATCCAAAACTAATATTCAACACTTATAAATAAAAATATTTCCCAAATATAATTATTATATACTCATAAATAATATTTAACACTTTTAAAATAAAAAATAATGTAAATAGAATTTAAAATCCATTTTAATCATTTTTATTTATTATATATATACTCATTTTTATTATTTTAAAATCATTTATAAAATTTAATACTTTTAAAAGTTCTATTTATTGTAAGTTAAAAATTTTGAATTTTAATTTTTTTATTTTAACCATTTTTACTATTTTTAAATCATTGTTCTAATTATTATATATTTAATTTTTGTAAACACTTATTATATATTTAATACACTTAAAAATATATGATTGGCTAATAGGTATTCATAAGGATCACCAATGACAACCGTTGTTTACAAATATCAACGGTTCAAATTGCTTTTTTAATAAATACATGGATCTGCTTTTCAACCGTTATATCAAATTTCTCTCTAATCTTGACCGTTGATCTAAATAAACTCGGTTACAAAAAAAAACTCATGAACCTAATTCAGTATCTTCTTCCTCCTAACTCACGCAGCCTCCACCCAAAAGCTTCCTCTTCATTTTTTTTATCAATTCATGGATTGCAGAGTGTGAGATGAAGACGAAGACGGAGTGAGAGATCGAGTTGAAGACGAATCGCCGGAGCCTCCGTCCAGAAGAATCGCCGGAGCCTCCATGTCCAGAAAAATCGCCGACAGAAGACAAATCGATTCAGATCTCCGTCCTCCTCTCCTTGTCGGAGCCGCCGAAGACGCAGATGACGGAGAGAATCATTGGGATGGGGAGAACGTCTCGTCGGGGTCTTCTCGCTCTCGGCCTCACCAATCCGTCGCATCTTTATCTTAGGTGGTTAAAGCTTCAATACGGCGGCGAGTTCGAGATCTGACGAAGGCGATAGAGAGAAGACGATGTAGACGGGGAGAGAGAGATGCCGGAGCCGACGGCTGTGGTCGCCGGAGCCATCGGCGGTTTGTTCATTCGAGTGTTTTTTCATCCGAGATTCGTTTCAATCTACACCTTTAATGTTGTAAAAATTTCGATTTCAGATTCATATTTTTCGAACAAGATGGTGGAGGTTGTGGTGGAAGATGAACTCAACAGTGGAGGTGGTGGTTGCAAAAGAATATGACGGCGTAGATGGTTATGGTGGAAGGAGAACACTCAGATGGTGGTGCAGACATGATGTCGGCTCACTAATGCACAAAGACACATAATTAGATTAGGTTTCTTTTTTTTGGTTTGATTGAACCGATATGGTTTAAATCAGATTAGAGATTTTGGGATTTGGTTTTTGTTTTAGTCTGGTTTAACAAATTGTAATTAGTATCCAATATTCATTTTTAGTTAATTCATTATATTTATGATTTTATAATAAATTATGTAATTTGTTTTTTATATAAATTTTATATATATTCATAAAATTAAAGCTCATTAAACCAAATGGCATTTAATATTTTCAGAAAATTAGTTTAAAAAAACCAAAATCTGAAAATTTATAACCAAAATATATAATATAAAATTCATATATTTAGATATAGATGACAATTGCATAACGCTATCTTAAAAATATATTCCATAGCATTTACCGAAAACGCTATCGAAAGTGTCAGATTTTTTATCGCGGTCGATGACATAGCGCTTAACACAACGCTATCGTATCGATATATAGCGTTTTTTGGCCGCAATTAATACTCGAATTTCTTGTAGTGTCACCGAGTTTCAACTAGCTGATTTATTTACAAAACCACTTGATTTTTAACTGTTTTGTCACCTTAAGAAATGCAATTGATATTGTGAAATATGATGTATGTGAAGGTGTGTAGGGTTGGAGCATGTAATGAATCATGGTGTATATCTGGTTGAGATTCTGTTTGGAGTCAAAAGATGAAGTGGAAAAGAGTTGCATATCATGTCGTCTTTCTTGGACCCCAATACATGTTTTATAGAAAAGAGAAAGCTAAAATTTAGTCATGAGTTATACTTTTGAAAAGGCTAGTGATAAATATAACTCAATGACTAGTCAATAAGAAAAAATAAGAATGTGTCTAAAAAGAAAAATTGATACAAGAAAAGAAATAAAAACTCAATAACTCGCTTCTATGGATAAAGGTTGAAAACTAGTTAAAGGTAGGATATATAGATGATGGTGTGAAAGCTAGCCATTGAAATCAAGATAACCAAATTATGTTGTGAATCACAACGAGCTGAGTGTACATTTGATACAAATATTGTGTCAGCTACTGTGTCATCTCATGAACTATTTGAAAATGTACAATTAAATTGGCACATGAAAGTTTTTTTTTTGAAGTGCCAGTTTATGTCAGGTGATGTGTGATTTGTCATAACAAGTTAATTTTCATCAATGTGAAATTTGAATGTGGCTACAACAAACTTAATATGTGAGTTGTACTAATTTCTTTGGTGAAGGAAAAGATGGTATGTTGCCGTAAACCAGGGACGGTTCATGAATTAAGAATCGCAAGTCCGGTTTGACTCAAATCTCGGTTTTGCACTAAAAGACAAAACCACAAAATTCAGAAGGCATCGTATTTGTTCGCGGAAAATGGAGGATTCATTCAAAGACTCATCCTAGAAAACCGAGAAAGAATCAAGATAGAGTAGCACGAGTGATTTCAACTAGCTAATAAAATCCATTGATCATCTTCAAATCAACTCACAGAAACTTCCAATCAACTGTCATGGCGGATGAAATCGATGGATCTCTTGAAGGCGCAACTCCCAAGATACATTCACCAAAGAAAAATCTCCGACTGAGGTGTTGTTAGATGCTGCGGCACATGAAGCTATTGAAGATACATCAAAGGCACTTCAAAATCTATATGTGATTGTGCAAAGACTTCTTCGTTTGATGTTGGGTAAGTTGTCTAAAACCTTAGTCAATTCCTTTAACTAGTGATGTTGTTTTTAACCTTGTGTGAGCACACAAGCAAGGGGAAATGAGGACATTGGCTAGAGCAAAAGTTTGGATTGTGGGGGGGGAGTGAAGCTGATTTTTTTTTTTTGGGGGGGGGATTTTGGGTTTTCTGGCTCACCTAGATAGGATTCTTGGATTCAGGGGGAGTTTGATTTTTGTTTGAAAGACTTAATGACTTAGTCATTTGTTTCTCTTTGAAACCATTTCGGTTGTTAAAACTAAGACAATTTGTTTTTTTTCTGAGTAATTTAATCTAGAACTAATTCAGTCTTTATAGAATACTCGTCCTTTGTTGTGTGGAGTTGATTTTTGTTTGAGAGACACAATGTTCAAATGGAGTGATTGAAGATGCAGCTGAAGTACAATGTGTACTAGCCAAGAAGTAGCTTAGGAAGTGACACAAGAGAATATGATTGTGAGTAAGATCACATGGAGAGAGTGGAATGATCTGATCGAGTTCTGGAGCAAACGTGGACGATTCAAGAAGCCGTGGTTGAGCTGGACATACATCTTGGAGAGGATCAACACAAATATTGAAGATACATGGAGAATCTGAGATCTATGGGAGATTGAGGATATTGTGCTTATCCTTAGAGATTTGTATTGATCTAAGAGGATTTCGACTAGGTTAAATCAAACAGTCTTTTTTTTTTTTTGTCACTAACTTTAGATTAACTTCAAATAGGGAGAGTTTGACATACAAACAGAGAGAGAGCTCTCTTAGCCAAAGAATCTGCAGAAACATTCTGAGATCTTGGAATGAAACTGAAGGAGATAAGATTAAAAAGACGGGAATAGATGAAGATATCCGAGATCACACCATGGAGATCGGAAATACTGGAGCCGGTTGAGATGGCTTTAATGAGTTGGAGAGAATCGGATTGAAAATCCATAGATAGCAGATCGAGGTCAATCGCCTTCTCCATGGCTGACCTGAGAGCAATTGCTTCCGCAAGAAGAGGGGATGATACTCGATCTAACGCCCAAGAGTGGGTTGATGAGCATTCGCCTTCGGTGAAAAAAACCCAGCCAAATCCTGCTACTTCAGTGGTCTTATTCCAAGCTGCATCCGATTTACAAGTCATGTTCAAAACACGATCGGGATTCTGGGTTATTCCACTAGGAGGTAACTGAGTTATGACTTGATTAATTGCTTCCTGAGCTGTAATCCATTCTCTGGCTTCTGTAATCGATTTATGAATAACTTCTTCACAGGTCATCAATTTCCCAGTGAAGACCAAATTATTTCTAGCTAGCCAGAGATTCCAACAGAGCCAGGGGGCTAAAGATTGGGAGGTGATACCTGTTGGAGGTAGACAGTGTAGAGTTCTGAGCTTGTTCCAATTGTCAAAGAAACGTCTGTTGGAGGTATGACTTGAAATGTCTGATAATTTCGCTAGAGGTGAGTTACCCCAGACCTCCTTGGCAAAATCACAATGAAAGAGTAGATGAGGTATTGATTCGATTTGACCACATCTTTTGCAGCTGGGGTCTATTCGAATATGACGAGTTATAAGCTGTTCACCAACCGGAAGAGCATTTGAGGCAGCTTTCCAGAGGAAAAGTTTGATCTTTGGGGCTGCTTTAACTGACCAAATGGCTGCATTCCATTGCAAGGTAGTATCTTGAGACTCTGAAATTACATCTTGATCAGATGCTAAGGCAGAGTAGTAGCCAGACTTTGTGGTGTATGAACCAGATGAATGATTTAACCAGATTAGCTCATCCGATGCCTGTTTTTTACTTGGTAGGATGCTGAGGATTTCCTTTTCATGATGAGGGATAATCTGTCGGATAGCTTCTAGATTCCAGGTAGTAGAGTTGGGAACAAACAGATCGGAGACTCTTAGGTGGACTGAGCTTAAGGGGGCAGGACCCGTTGGATGGACTTTTGCTCTAGTAGATAACCAAGGATCAGACCAGATGTTCACTGACTGGCCGTTTCCAATAGCCCAGCCAAGATGCTTGCGTATGAGATCTCTACCAATGAGGATTCCTCTCCATCCATGAGAGGCTGAATCCCTTATTTGGCAAGTTAGAAAGCTTGAATCCTTACAGTACTTATTTAGCAGAACTTTCGCTAACAGGCTCTCCGGATTCTTGAGGATTCTCCAGCTCAATTTGGCTAACAAAGCATCGTTGAAACACTGTAAGTCCCTGAACCCCAAACCTCCGTCTTGTTTGGATTTAACAAGCTTATCCCAGGCAACCCATGAGATCTTACGTTTTTCAGGATTGGCATTGGAGTCCCACCAGAACCGAGTTAAAACAGATTGGATGCGCTTGCACAGGGAATTAGGGAGTTTGAAGCATGTCATGGCATAGGTTGGCATTGTAGCTAGCACACTCTTGAGCATGATGAGTTTCCCGGCTTGAGAGAGGAACCTAGAAGACCAGCTTGATGCCTTCTGGTTAATTCGATCAACAATAGATGATAATAAATCCTTCTTTTTCCTTCCAAAGTGTTCAGGGAGCCCAAGGTATTTCCCTATACCACCTTCTTTGTCAATCTGTAAAATCCTCTTTACTTTGTCTTTTAGATGGACATGGGCTTTCCTTGAAAAGGTGATTGAAGATTTTTGGAAATTGATGCATTGACCAGAGGCTGCTTTGTATTGGTTCAGGATTCTGATGATGGCTTCAAGACTATTGTCATTGGTTCTGCAAAACAGCATTGTATCATCCGCGAACAATAGATGATTCACTTGGGGACCGTTCTTGGAGACCTTAATCCCTTGAAGACTGTCATTCTCTTGCGCTTGGTTGCATAATCCAGATAGGACTTCACTGCAGATTATGAACAGATAAGGTGACAGAGAGTCTCCCTGTCTGATTCCTCTCTCAGGTACAACTCTTCCTTTAGGTACACCATTGATTAGGAAAGAATAATGTACTGTAGTGATACATTGCATTATCCACTTTATCCAAGTAGAATGAAATCCCAGCCTCTGCATTACTATCTCAATAAAATTCCATTCCAACCGATCGTAAGCCTTACTCATGTCCATCTTGACTGCCATAGAACAATGTTTCTTGGCTTTAGAAGATTTGAGATAGTGAAGAACTTCATGAGTTATAAGAACATTGTCAGAAATGGATCTCTGTGGTACATAGGCAGATTGGTTTTCTGATATGATGTTTGGGAGAAACTTCTTTAATCTTCTAGTCAGGATCTTTCCAATGATTTTATAGTACACATTGCATAAAGCAATGGGTCTATACTCACTGACTTGCTTAGGACTGTTCACCTTAGGAATTAATCTGATGTGAGTTTCATTGATATTATGTGGTAGGATGCCAGAGCTGAAGAACTCCTTGATTTCTCCAATGATTGCAGAACCAACAGAAGACCAGTTTGCTTGAAAGAAGCTGGCAAAGAAGCCATCTGGGCCTGGAGCCTTGTCTGCGTGGATGGAGAAGGTTGCTTGCTTTATTTCATCTGCTGTTGGGGCTGCAATAAGCAATTGGTTCTGCTATTCAGTGATTTTTGGACTCAGAGCTTGAGCAACAATTTCAGGGTGAGTTTCTCCATTGGCAGTAAACAACCTGCTGAAATACTTCTCAATAACCGTAGTTATTTGCTCTTCTTTATAAACTGCAGATCCGTTTTCATCCTCTATGACTGAGAAGCGATTGATTGTTGATCTTCCTCTTGAAATGGCGTGGAAATAGCTAGAGTTCCTGTCGCCTTGCTGAAGCCATATAATCCTACTTCTTTGCCTCTAGAAGACCTCTTCAGCTTTAAAAGCTTCTGAAAGTTTGGAGTTGATTGTGTACAAGAGAGTAGGATTAGATATGGGTGAAGTCATTACTTCTTCAAGCTGTGCTTTCAGTTCCTCTATGACTTCGAGTGAGTTCTTCTGTTTTTGCTTGCTCCACTTGACTAAAGCATGTCTGACTGAAATGATTCTTCTATCGACAGGTAAGTCAGGATCCGAGTTCCAAATTATATATATAATAGCAGGATGTCTCTCCAGGAGCATGACACCTCAGCATGAGGAGAGATTCTGGAGGCGACACCTGTTTAATGAAAAAAAATTCAGCCCAATCATAACATAACGTTTTTCCACGTCAGATTCCACATGTTCAAACCTAAAAAAAAAACATTAATCGATTGTTTACTTTCTCTCTTTCATTTTCCACAGAGAAATCTTTCTCTCTAACTCAGACGGCTTCATAAGGCGATTCCCTTGCCGTGATTTCTATGATCGACTGATTATGTATGTTTTGCCTATAATATCGATCGCCGATGTCTATAAACCTTTGACGACGAGCCCCGCATCTTCCACGCTGGAATCGAAAACCCTTTGTAGCAACTCTTAGATTTCTGGAGATTTGCGCTACGCCGGCAACCGTGGAAGATTTCTAACCAGATTCACCAGGTTCACGATCTGTCCATTGATCTTCATAAAAATCACTTGCTCTTCACTTAATCTTACATCATCTCTTCATATTCCGGAGATTTGAAGCTTCGCTGACCACCATCCAAGCTTTTCCTACTTGTTTTACCAGATGCATGTAATATAAGGTTGATTATCTGACCCTTTCCCTTCCGATTCTCACTGTTTTCTACCAACCATAAACAACGTGTTTTCTTATTTGCATATGATTTCATTGGTGGCTTCAACTGCTACGAGTGATAGTCTGATTCGCATAAGGTCCTCAGCGAGTGGCCATCGAGATAGCTACCAGGCTCGCAAATGGTGCTATTTACGCCACCGTCGCTGCAATTTTAACGGCACCGTGACTGCGATTTCACGATTCCACCTAACGACGCTTACCAGAGCCCCGCACCTTCTGCGTTTTGGTAGACACAGCAAACCACGAGTAGGCGAGTCTAATTAGATTACCTTTTCCTCACTTTTCGTGCTTCTTGATTAAGATTGTTGGCAATTGCAATATTAACCTCCTGTTTTGCTTGCTTGTGTGTATCCAAGTTTCCTTCTAAATGAAGAGCATATAATACTCAACGAGAAAAGGACTATACCTCTTTGCATTGAGAGTCAGGTCTGTTAATACAAACATCTCATCAGAGGATGTCTTTCCTCTCAATTCAGCTTTAGTAATAGCTGTTCTATTCACTATTTTTTAGTGTTGTTACAGGAAATAGTCATGTCATTGGTTCGTCAGTTGCATCTGAAGACTCAGCTCATTCATCAAGGTGATATGAATATATTAGATTTTCATATTTGTGTACTATGTATACCGATAATACAAATGGAATTATAAATTCAAATAGCTTCGCTTTATGTTTTCCTCCACTGTTTGGTTCTATTGATTTCAAGTAGATTGTCATTTCTGTGTGTTCATGGCTAACTAAGATAGGTGTCTTGATAATCATATATAAAACTTAGTAGAACTTTAGTATGATTTGTACGTTTAGAAAGAATCATTCGAAATAGCTTACCCCGCTCAGAATTATTCAATACTTCTTACCCACTTTTGTTTTCTTATACGATGTATGTCTTATGATCTTTTGTATGGTTGGTGTAATGTTTTCATGACAAGCCTATCTCCATCCCGAGCAAAACATGAAAATCTGCTTACCCACTTTAGTTTTTACAGACAATTTTGGTCTAATAATCTGTGGTATCATTGGTTGTAGGTTTTGAGTATAAGCCGTTGATACTGTCCAACAATTCAGTTGATTAGTTTGGGTGTCAACAAGCCCTCATGTATTCGTCCAATCTAGCCACTACTCAGAACTCAGGTAATTAGCATAGCAAATCATTGATGCATATTATCAATTAACATTCAGTAGATCATTGCATACCAGGTACATTATTTTACTTCCTTAAAAAAACCTTATATTATAAAACACATATTTTATGTTCCTTAAATTCTCATATACAACTTTTGAATTCTTAGGTAAAGCAAGACGGATATAACAAGAGAAATGACCTTGGAAGGAAAATGAAAGCCAAGAAAAATGTAAAAGCAGAAGAAAAAAATATTTATGTACTAGATTCATTTCTATCATTTTATCTCTTTCACATATGCCTTCTACGAACCATCAAATTAATTATTTTTTTTGATTAAAAAACAATTTAAGAAAAAATTATATAAACAATCCCGCGGCGTAGCGCGGGTAATTTCCTAGTCTCATCAATTAGATCTTTGACTTCATTGTTATCTTTTAGTCTTCTGTCAAATCTGAACATGGCTTTTCGTTTCTTCTTTTCCTGCTGAATATATGTGATGACAGGTTTATGATCTGATCCCAGGAAGATATTCGGACCTACTCATAGGGAATAGCTCAGACCAATGGCTATTAGCCATGGAACGATCGAGACGGCAACGGACCACCTCAGTACCCCTTACTCCCCTCCATGAGAGAAAATCCCCAGAGTGAGGAAGATCATAGAGGTCGCCTTCAGAGATAAATGTGCGGAAATCAGAGTAAGATGATTCAGGTCTTGTAATTCCTCCTTGCTTTTCGTTCTCATTTATGATATCGTTGAAATCTCTTGTACAAAACCAGGGAGCATCTCTACTTTTCGCTTCTGCTACTAATTTCCACCAACCTTCTTTTCTTTTTGGTTTATCTGTATCAGCATAAATGAAGGAGCCGAAAAAAGTTTTGTCTGCAACTTCAATCTTGGTGTCAATCAAGTTAGGGGAAATTGACACTATCTGCAGCTTTATATCTTCTTTCCATAGGAGGATTAAACCTCCCGCTGCAGCACTGGTTGGTGAGACTATCTGACAATGAGCATAACCCATCCATTTGAGCTTATCAAAGACAAACTGGTCAGGGTTCTTGGTCTCCGAGATAAACAAGATGTCTGGGAAGATTCTAAGTCGAATTTCCCTTATGCGCTGGATTGTCAAAGGGTTCCCCAGCCCTTGGCAATTCCAGCTCGCTATTTTTAAGGAAGCAGGGAAGATGGATTCTGAAAATCCATCGACCTCTTAACCATGGGTGGGACCATCTTCAAACTAGGCTGAGCAGATGGATTACTAGGTCCAGCATTTTGGTCAGCACTACGAGTTGTGTTTTGAGCAGATTTCCTCTTTGGAGAGGCTCTTAATGGGACTGTTCGCTTCTTTCTTGAATTGGCTCCAGTTGAAGCTTGTGGACTTGCTTGGGCAAGCTTCTTCCCAGAAGGTCGTCCCGGTTTCCTTTTGGTTTTCTCTGGTACTGGATCTGGATTGGCTGGTCCCAACCTTAATGCAACAGGGATTCTTTCCAGCTCTTCAGAGGAAGGAGCAGGATGAAGTGTGTCAGATTGTTTAGCTAGTGAATTTCTGGCCATAGCAGCTGCAGTTTCCTCTAGTTGTCCACTTAGCTCAGCATGTCGATACCTTTTTATTCGGGCAGCACTCTCCGAGGGATCAGCACAACTGGTGTACTGAACCATGACCTCTCTGAGATCACCAATGGCCACATCTTAAGCCTGGGCTAGCTGGATATTAGGGTCCGCAGGGTAGATGATTTTTGGGGCAGATGAATTCCTTTGAGGAGACTGGAATCTATCCTTCAGTGGGGCATCAGGGCCTTGATTCATAGGTGATATCGACTTCTTTTCTCTTGCCAGCGCAGAGTTTGGTATGTAGATTCATGAGCTCTAGTGGGGTGATTCCTGTGGGAGCTGAGATGCTCGTTTCTAGATCTTCTCTGGTCTAGTAAACGACTTTCTCTTCGTTGATAGTGAGTGTCTGAAAAGTGCTTGCTGTTGTATCTATGGTTCTGCCTATGATCATGGTCCCTATGAGAGGAATGGGGACGATGATCCATAGCTGAGGTACCGGAACGGTGTGAAGATGGTCGAGAAAGTCTGTTCCTTAGATCTTCATTCTGGTCAGATTTATAGACTGAAGGCCGGTGTTGACTGCTTCTTGTTCTTTCCGCTGGGCTATGGTTGCAGTTTTCCACTTCATGATTGAGCATGAAACATCTAGAACAATGTTTACCTAGCTTTTCATACACCAGTGTTGCAGTGGCTTCTTCTCCACTGAAGAAATCCACAGATGTTTCTTTGATAAGTGGCAGCAGACCATTGATAGTGACTCTCATTCTTGCTGCTATGGGAGAGATCTCACAGGCGTCTACATGCCCAATGTTACGTCCAATAATGTGGAGTGTGTCCTCAGACCATAGATGCAGTGGAATGCCTTGGACTTTTATCCAAAAAGGAATCAAAGAGGGAAAGTTTTTGTCTGCAGAGGGCTCCCATCTTTGCAATATTACCATCCATTTAGCAAAATGGTATGGTTGGTTTGCTAGTACCAATTGCAGATCTTCCTCCGATGCAAATTGGAACTGAAAGAGACCGTTTCCGAGGTCAGCTCCGACTGCACGAGAGGATGTTTTCCAGTGCTCCGAGAAGAACGGGATTAGTGACCAAATACGTTGGACTCTGACATTTGTTACTCTGCCAATAATGGTAAGAGAGTGCTTCCTCATAAGAGCTGAAGTGTCAAAAGGCGGGACAGAAACTCTTGGGGCTCTTGGAGGCTGAAAGGAAGAGGCAGTGGCCTTGCCTTTCTCAGCATATGAAAGTCTGTTGCTCATTGTGTAGAGAGATACACAAGGAAAGCAATGAAATTGAGGAAATGAAAGTAAAGATCTTCACCACACGGTGAGAAGGTCAACAACACTGGCTAAAGAACAGAGAGATGATGGACCGATGAGTTGGATGTTCTTTGAGCAAAGAGGTTTTCTGGTGACAGATGGTTGATGGTTGTGTTAATCAAACAGTCTATTATGTATAAATAAGGTGTTGTTTTGCATTTAAATAACGTTCTTTTAACATTTATTCAGAAAAAACATAGGGTGTTAAAAACCGTGTATTAGCTTTAACACGATTAGAGTGAGAGATTTCTGAGTGTAAGGAATCAATCTAAGAGGTTCAAGAATCACGTCTAAATCATTGAACGAACGAGTTTAGATTGCATTGAGTGTTACTTGTAAGTTCACTATAAGATCAATCTAATAATCAAAGTTTTCAGTGGAAAAAGCTTGAGTTACTCTATAATTCATTATCACGAGTAACCTTACACTTTTCACCTTTGACATGCCTTCTCGACCATGGTTATGTTATGCTTTACTGGAGTTTATGCTTTATGGATTTATGCTGTCAGTTGAGAAACTCGCCGGCTTTGATTAAGATTATGTGTAACCCCTGTTTAGTAGGTCAATATAATCACTTAGTGAAAAAGGTTAACAAATGCGTCATCTTATTTCGCTTGAAATTCAATTTTAAAATATGTTAGTGTTGGTATTCCCAAAACAACTTTTGAAATATTCTTGAAGGAATGACTCGATTATAAGAATGATGGATTCATCGCCACGAAAACTATGTTGGAGTATATTCACTACAAGAAAACTGGGATATAAAGACTACGGTTTGCGACTGAAATTTTAGTCGCAAAATCAGAGACTAATATGCGACTGATTTGCGATTCATTAAAGACGATCTAGAAACAGTCGCGAATCAGTCGCTAATAAGCCACTAAATTTATTCAGTCGCAAAACTGTCGTCATATCGCGACCAATAAGCGACTAAACGCTAGTCGTAAAGGTTTAGTCGCATATCAGTCGCAATATGCGACTAAACCTTTACGACTAACGTTTAGTCGCTTATTGGTCGTAAAAAGTAGTTATACACACATTCCTTAGGCTTATGCGAGTAGTTGTACCAATTTTTTAGGACACACACATTTTAGTTGTTGTGTAGTCGCAAAATAAGTTTATATATATCTCAAATCAATCGTTGAACCATATCATTTTACTACAAGACTCATATAAAAAAAGAAAGAAACGAAAAAAGCTCAGAAAAAAAAAGAAACGAAAAAGTGTTTCTTAATAAAATGTCGGGTTATTACAATCATCGGGAATTGATGTATAAGAGGATAGATCCGGAGACGCAAAATTTTACGGCGGAGTACGAAATGGGGGTCGAGCAATTCATCGGTTTTGCAAGTAACCAACCATTTGCGCTAAGTAATCAAGGTAGGTTTTTCTGCCCTTGTAAGTTTTGCAAAAATGAGAAAGTTATTCCAAGGGATAAAATTTGGCATCATCTGTTAAGTAGAGGGTTTATGGAAGACTATTATATTTGGTATAAGCATGGGGAAGAAATTGATGCGGCTTTAGGACCAAGTTATGTTAATATGTCGCATTTGGATAATGTCGAAGAAGATAGATATGTGGATATGGTGAATGATGCGTTTCGCGATAACGTGAGTTTTGATAACTATCATCATGATGATAGTTATCAGAATGTAGAAGAACCGGTACGTAACCATTCCAAAAAATTCTACGACTTGTTAGAAGGGGCGAAAACTCCATTATACGATGGTTGTCGAGAAGGTCACTCTCAATTATCTTTAGCTGCTCGGGTCCTGCAAAACAAGACGGACTACAATATGACTGAAAAGTGTGTGGATTCATGGTGCGAGGTGTTGACAGAGTATTTACCAGACGGAAACCAATCAACCGGCTCCCACTATGAGACCCAGAAGTTGATGCGCAACTTAGGTCTCCCGTATCATGTAATTGATGTTTGTTATTACAATTGTATGATCTTCTGGAAAGAGGATGCAGAGTGGGATAAATGTCGATTTTGTGCCGCACCACGATGGAAGCCCAACGAAGGCAAACGTACCAAAATACCATATAGTCGTATGTGGTATCTACCTATTACTGACAGATTGAAGAGAATGTATCAAAGCGAGAGGACTGCAGCGACAATGAGATGGCATGCTGAGCACCAAGCAAAGGAAGGAGAGATGTCTCATCCATCTGATGCGGCAGAGTGGAAAAATTTTCAAGCCTTGCATCCCCGCTTTGCCGAAGAACCTCGAAATGTATATCTTGGATTATGTACAGATGGGTTCAATCCATTTGGCATGACTCGCAATCATTCGTTGTGGCCGGTGATACTGACTCCATATAACTTGCCCCCTTAGATGTGCATGAACACAGAATACTTGTTTCTTACAATCCTAAATGAAGGGCCAAATCATCCGCGAGCTAGTCTTGATATCTTCCTCCGACCTCTTATTGAGGAGTTAAAAGAGATGTGGTCTACTGGAGTCGATGCATACGACGTATCCTTGCAACAAAATTTTAATCTGAAAGCAGTGTTGATGTGGACGATAAGCGACTTTCCGGCGTATGGTATGTTATCGGGATGGACGACACATGGTAAGTTATCTTGTCCAATTTGCATGGAGGATACAAATTCATTTTATCTACCGAATGGAAGGAAGACATGTTGGTTTGATTGTCACCGTAGATTTCTTCCGCGTAGACATCCCCTAAGGAAGAATAAAAAGGACTTCTTGAAGGGAAAACACGCTGTGAATGAGTATCCACCTCAGTCTTACACCGGGAAGCAAGTTTATTATGAAAGGTTGTATAGTATCCAACCACCGAAAACAAAGGATTGCGGTGGAAATGGTCATGAAAAGAAGAAGGGCTATGGCATCTACCACAATTGGCACAAGGAAAGCATATTCTGGGAGTTACCGTATTGGACAGACCTCACTCTCCGACATAATCTTGATGTGATGCATATTGAGAAGAATTTTTTCGACAACATCATGAATACTCTTATGAATGTTAAGGGTAAAACAAAAGACACCATCATGTCAAGAAGGGATATAGCACAATTATGTTCTCGACCACACTTACATCTTGATAGTGATGGTAAAGCTCCTTTCCCAATCCACACATTGACAACAGAAGCCAAGGAAAAGTTATTGGAATGTGTGAAACATTCGGTGAAATTTCCAGATGGTTATGCATCAGACTTAGCTACTTGTGCTGATATGGTTAATGAAAAGTTTTCGGGCATGAAGAGTCATGACTGCCATGTCTTTATGGAGCGGTTATTTCCATTTATCTTTGCAGAAATCCTAGACCGGAATGTCCACAATGTGTTATCAGGTACTAATACTTACATTGGTTAGTTCAACAAATTTCAAATATTTTTGTATTTTATAATAATCGTTTTTCTTAATATTATATTACTGTAGGGGTTGGAGGATTTTTTCGTGACTTATGTTCAAGAAATTTGCAGAATAGTCGCGTCCAAATTCTAAAGCAAAACATAGTTTTGATCATATGCAATTTGGAAAAGATATTTCCTCCTTCTTTTTTCGACGTGATGGAGCACCTGCCTATACATCTCCCTTATGAAGCGGAATTGGGAGGCCCTGTGCAATATAGGTGGATGTATCCTTTTGAAAGGTTTTTCAAAAAGTTGAAAGGTAAAGCGAAGAACAAAAGATATGCGGCAGGATCGATTGTTGAGTCGTATATCAATGACGAAATATCCTATTTCTCAGAGCACTATTTCCCCGCACATATACAGACAAAATCAAGGTAAACGCTAAAGCTAATTTCATTTATACTCGATAAATATTTCTTAACATGAATTACCTTTCATCGTGTAGGTTGACAAGATTCAATGAAGGTGAGACCCCGGTATATCATGTCGACGGAGTACCTGATATATTTTATCGGGTAGGTCGTCCAAGTGGAGAAATGCACCAAATATGGCTATCAGAGAAGGACCATCAATGTGCACATGCGTATGTTCTGCGAAATTGTGATTATTTTCAGCCGTTTGAGAGGTACAAGTTAGAATTTATTTAATTTTGTTTTACAATAATGTGTTTTTATTTCTCATATATGTCTTCTTCTTATGTAGTATGTTCGAAGATTATATTTCTGTAAAATATCCAGAACTCCCCGAGAAAGAAATTGCTGTGAAAAGAGCTGACGAATATTCTACTTGGGTGAAAGATTATGTATGATGTTTAAAAAAACTCTACAAGTTTAGTGTGTATACTTATTGTGAACACGTGATAATGTGTATCTATTTGCAGGTTACTTATTGGAAAAACTCAGTTCCTTTTCCTCCTTGGGTCAAAGAGATCGTGAATGGACCCGTGAATAAAGCCAAAACATGGCCTATCTATTTCAGAAGAGGATATTTGTTTCATACCCAGAATCACGGCGAGGGACGGAAGACATGTAATTATGGGGTATGTGTCAAAGGTCAGAATTATTCCAATGCATCAGATGAAGCAGATTTCTATGGGACCTTAACAGATATCATACAGCTTGAGTACGAGGGGATAATTGATTTGAAAATCACACTTTTTAAGTGTAAGTGGTATGATCCTGTTATTGGTAGAGGCACTCGGAGGAGTAATGGCGGGGTTGTTGACGTTCTTTCATCGAGGAAATACAATAAATACGAACCATTTATTCTAGGTACGTATATATATATATGTCGATATCATATATTTATGTTTTTATAATTCGATGTATTGATAATGCACCAGCTTCACAAGCGGATCAAGTTTGTTATATCCCGTACCCGTTTACAAAGAAGCCAAAGCAATTGTGGCTCAATGTCGTAAAGGTGAATCCAAGGAGTTATATTTCAGGAGACTTCGAAGTTAAGGAACCAACTCTTTTGCAACAAGAAAACGATGATGATGTACTTTTGACTACAATTGACGATATCGAAGTCGAAAATGTGGTATAAGATCTAGATCCATTAGATCTTGATTATGATGTTGGAGATGCAGAACAAGAAGATGAATTTCAATGTAACGTGTCGTCGTCGGATGATGAAGATAACGACGAATTGTAATAAATTTTAATAAATGTTTCAAGTGTTACAATTTTCAATTATTTAACTAATTCAAATCTTAAAATTGTCTTTATATATAAATTTAAAATTTTAGATAATATAAAAATATATTTATATGTATTAATTATATGTTTATATTTATTTATATGTATGTATTTTAGATATAAAACTATATTTATATTTATATGTAAGTATTAATTAAGTGATTATAAAGATATGCATGTATTAATTAAATTATTAATCTACAATTAGGCCTAACCTAAACCAATTAATTACCCAGTATATTCCTAAGCCCATTTTAAGCCCAAAAATTTACCTTAACCTTCTCGTAACATCCGCTCTAACCCTAAGTCGCACCCGTAATCGTCCCAAGCTCACCGTCAAAATCTTGTGCTCCGGCGATGGCTAACAGAGGACGAGGCAAGGCAACCGGAGGCGGTGGTCAGAGGCGAGTCGCCACGCCGAACGTAAATCAGCGACCAGGAGGGTCAGCGCCGTCGAGAATCCATACGCCTCTACCGACGCGTTATGTTTTCACGCCTTCATCCTCATCTCCGGTGCCCCAACGGTTGAATCCCACCGTCTCACCACCACATGTCCGAGACTATCCACCCCCGAGACAGCTTTTCGAGAACTCGCCACCGCTAAATCGTGAACCGGTGAACTCGTCTGGCGCAAGTAGAAACTTAAACTCTCATTCGCCTCCGGTTAACCAATCTCAAGCGCCTCCACCTGCGAATTCACAAGCTCAGAGTAACGGTTCACTAGAAGATCTCGAGGGTGACGGTGAAGACGTATACGGCGAGGAGGGTGACGGTGAAGACGAGCCTATGTATCCGTGTGAGCCGGTGCTCCAGGAGGACCGACTGATACTCCTTAATAACCTGCTTCAGGTGCCAGGTCGTGAGAAATTCACCACGGTTCTATCGCCAATTCCACAGCCAAATACCACTTGGTATGATTCCTCCTTCTGTGCTTGTCTGATTTGTTTGAGTTTAGTGTCTTATTTTTGTATGATTGTTGCCTGATTTTGTCTGGTTTTGAAGATAGAATGATGTCACAGAGTGTTAGTGTTTTGTCACGATTCATGGTTAGTGTTTTGTTTATGTAAATGTTAGAATGTTGTCTGTGCTTGTCTGATTCTTGATAGAATGTTAATGAGAATGTTGTCACTTGTCTGAGTTTATGATAGAATGATGTTTGAGTTTATGTTTTGTCTGAGATAGTGTCTGAGTTTATTGTCTGTTAATGTCTGAGTTATGCTATTGTCTGAGTTTATTGTCTGTTAATTGTCTGAGTTATGCTTTTGTCTGAGTTTATTGTCTGTTAATTGTCTGAGTTTATGCTTTTGTCTGAGATAATTTCTGAGTTAGTGTTCTTTTTTTGAGTTGATGTATGATTTCATGGTTAGTGTTATGCTTTTTTAGTTAGTTGCTTCTCAAAAAAACCTGCTTCTCTGTTTTCATATTTGCGGTTTGTTTTGTATCAGACCGCAAATCTGAAAGTCTGATTCATATTTGCGGTTTGTTTTCATAAGCTGCTTCTCTGTTTTCATGAAAGTCTGATTCTTACTAATCTGTTTCATAATCATATGGTGATTCATACTGAGTCTTTGCTTGCAGGTTTGGGCGGGACAAGGGAGCATTGGTCCGGAAGATTACAAGAATCTTTGTTAACAAATTCAATGGTCCCTTTTATAGTTGGAAAGTTGTTCCTCAGGATCGTCGAGAGCAATACTTCATTGAGTTCGCGGTAAGGTTTTTTGATAATCTGCTGACATATTTATTTATCTTGTATTATTCTCACTAACACATTTTGTCTTTGAACTGCAGAAAACTCACACATGGGATCCCTTAATCTCAGGGACAGTACAAGTGCATTTCGAGAGGATATGCCAAAGAAGGATGAAAGGAATGATTAGCACCGTTCGCACTTCTCGAAAGCGACCTCGGTGGATTAGCCTCAAACTGTGGGAAAAGATGACCCCTCACTGGGACACTCAAGAAGCTAAAGCAAAGAGCCTTACCACTTCTAAAGCTCGCAAATCTGATCGTCAAGGTCTTGGTATGGCCATACACCTATCAGGCCAGAAGTCGTATGAGCAAATCAAGCAAGAAATGGTGAGAGATATGCACATTTTTTCTTTATCTTTAACCTCTGCATTTTTATAGTGTTTTCGGTACATAAACATTTCAGGAAGAAGAGATGGGCAGACCTGTCAGTGTTGGTGAGGTCTTCATTAGGGTGCATACGAAACCCGATGGCACGTTTGTTGATCTAAAGGCAAAGAATATATCGGAGTCATATGAGAAGAATTTGCAAGCTAGGAAGTCTCAGCTCGCGGCAGCCGCATCAGAAACTTCAGACAGTGATCCGGGACCTCGGGAGCTCACGACAGATGACTACGATGAGATATTTCTTCAGGTAAAAACATTTTCCCCTTATACTGGTTTCATTTATCACATCTTATTCACATATATAATCTTTTATTTTTGGCAGTCTACAGCAAAGGATGATAGAGGACGTCCGTATGGAGTTGGAAGTCTCGAAAACACTCTTCAAAACGGCAAGCGTAAGCATCCGGGAAGTGATTCCTCATCTTTTGTTGCATTGCGACAACAACTTCTAGACGCTCAACGCCAAATAGAAGAACAGCATGCTTATAATGTGCAGCGGGAAGAAGAGCATTCTCGAGTGGTGGCTCAACAACAAAAGAAGATCGATCAACTGTCTTTGGTGGAGCAGTTCTTGCTTGAAACAAACCCGGAGTTTGTTGACTTCAAGAATTCTCAGCCTTCTCCATCTCCATCCTAGAAGCTAAATTTCTTAATCTCTATGTCAAATATCTAATGTTGTTAGGAACTTATGTATTTTTTGATAACTCCATTGCTAGGAGTTTAGATAACTTATCAAATGGTTGTGTAATTTGGATAAATGTTTTGGATTGATATAAATGAAGAATGTATATTATTTGTGTTGTAATTATGAGTTTGCATACAGGTACGTACTGATTATTAGAGAATCCAATTCATTACCAAATTGGGAATTTGGTCGCACTGTAGTCGTAGAATTGGTCGCACTTTAGTTGTCGATTAGTCACATTTTGGTCGCACAATCGCGACCATTTTGCGACTGAAAGTGACGAAGCATATGACGTCATCAAACGTCGCATACTAGTCACAAATATTAGTCGTAAAATAGTTGCATATTATTCGCGAAATATGCGACTAATAAGCGACTAATATTAGGACGCACTTATCAGTCGCAAGACAGTCGCACATTTGCGACTAATAAGCGACTGCATGTATTTGCGACGAGGCTTATAAAACTACACTATTTAGTCGCATATTAGTCGCAAATGTGTTTTTAGCGACTAAATTGCGACTCATATGATAGTCTTTATATCCCAGTTTTCTTGTAGTGATTCATATGTTAAAACTGAAGTTTGTTTAAATGAGAAATGCTTGTAAATTTGTTGCTTGAAATAAACATGGATACTACGGGTCATGTATCTTGATCCTTTTTTTTTTTTTTTTTTTTTTGTCATCTGATAGGATTATATTCATAAAAGAGTTGTAATACAATATCCTAATCATAGGAAACTAAAGCCCAAACAACAGGCAACCAAAGCCTACACAACAGGCAACCAAAGCCTAATCAAAAGGCAACTATGGCCTACAACTAAACAAGCACAATCGATGAAATCCAAATCTAGAATTAACAAAAATAACTTGCGAGTCCAAATCTTTGCGAAGAATCTTGAGCGAGAGATACCGAAGTAGCTCACGGCCCACCAAACGATAGCACCAACTTCCTGCAACACAACTGAGAGGCACACTCCCAAACCTAAAGAACCTAGACTTCATAACCCGACAAGATAGAACCTAAGAAAGTTCCTCAAACTCTTTCGGATACGGCAGAGACGCTCTCCAAGCGCTCAAATAACCCTAAATAGAAGCCCGAAACCAAACCCAAATCTCACCAGAAAAGGGAAAATGAAGCCAAACCACCCGAACCCGACTGGAAAGCACTCACAGTAAACTTCACAAAGAACCAAAACTACGCAAACTAAAAAGCTAGAACCAGGATTTAGGCCATCGATTAACTCATTAGAAGAGGTAAAAACAGAACCAACTAAACCTAACCATTCCTAGACCAACCGTAGCATAAACCGTAGCAAAATCGTCACCATCTTCCAAAGGAAACAAATAATAATCAAGAAGATATCACCATGGCTGAGAGAGGACGAGCCCCAATAACGACCACCAGGACCTCATCCGCGGCGGAGATAGACCGGCAAAAAACAGAGAAAGATGCTCAACGAAGACTGCCGGGAACAGGACGCGACGAGGCACGCCACCCAAACGACAACTCGAACGGACCGAGACTTCATCTCCGAGGACCACGGACGGTAACGACTGCACAGCTGAAGAAAATCTCGTAACAACCACCATGAGCGGCGAAAACAGTTGACGGTGCCGGAAAGCATACGGGGACGTCGGAAGATAGATCGACAATACACCTAAAACAGACAAAGAAACTCCTCCCCGGCAACGGCCATGAACGCCGGCCAGGGAGAGACGCAATTCTCAGATCTAGACTTGCCTCGTAAACGTCGTCAGAGAGAACGGAGATATTTTCCTTTATCTTGATCCTTTTCATATCCGGCCTTTCAAATAAGGATAATAAAAGTGATTTGTTTGGGTCAATTTTTTTTTTTAAACTCATAATGGTCGGATAGAGTAATTATTCAGAATACATGAATTATCATTTAATATAAATTATTATTTTAAAACTATTTATAAATTCTTAAAGATACTCAAAGTTATTCAATATTTCGTAAAATTATTTAAATGTTCTTGTTATTCTAAGGTGATTTAAATCTCAAGATATTGACAAATGGATCTTTCTTGAGTGAGCAAAGGAATGTCACAGCCCGTAGGGGTACACTATGGCGGTTTAGTTTCTCTTTGTATCGAGAGAATGAAAAGATCTCGTTATGGTTTCTATTTGTCTATTGTATCGAGTTTTGAGGCAATGTATAAAGGGGTCCAAGGGTTTGTAAATATTAACACTCACAAAATATATAAACCCTAGACAAAAGGGTATTTGCCTCAATATTGTTCTCTCTAAGTATTTCGAAAAGACATTCTATCTTCTAGGGTTTATTCGAGTTTCAAAAATATCTATAAATCATCTAAAATGTTCAATTTTTTTAGTATTTTACAAATTATCCGTATTAACCATTAGAATAGTGATTTTAAGTATGTGAATTATTTCGACCAAAAAAAAAAGTATGTGAATTGTCTAGTTTGGTAATGATTTTAATTACATGACCCTATATGTGCCCGTCCCTTATTTGTGAATTTCTCGTTTGAATACTAATTTTAGATACCTAAAATACATGTACCTTGTTTTTACTCGTCTATTATCCGACATTTACCCACAATGTCCATGCCAAGCTTCAAATGAATAGTGGAGTATTGTGGAAATGTACTAAAAAGTTAAAACTTTAGGACAACTATAAAGAAGAGTGAACATATAGTAAATTATGCATGTACATTAAACCGAGCTAAGATGGACTCGAGCTTAGGTTCGGCTTTGGATGCTAGTTCAGTATATTGGTATTCACTCAACTATTTGTCTTGTCTTTTACCTTAAGTTTGTATTTTAGTATATGACTGATACTAAATTCATTTATGTCAAAGCATCAAAGTGTCATAATCAATTCGCTAATGAGAACAATTTTCATAACTCTTTCCTTTAATGGTCAATTGAATGGAGAAACAAAATCCATACTCTTTCAGACTATAAGAGTTTTTTTTCTCTCATTCTCATTGACATGGAAAAACAATTCTCCACAACTTCTTCCCATAGTTTTCTCTCCATTTTTCTTTAGTACAAGAGTACACACATAATACAAATATGTAAGCTTCTTATTCTAGTGATAAGAACAGAAAAAAGATTGCAGTTTTTTTAAATTCTAATCTTTATTCAATTGCTACATTATAGGCGAATTTTTTAGTGAAGGAGAGAGATCACCAAGTCTCGACTCTATAAACCCCTTGTTTATACTGTTTGCTTTATGGTATTTCTGTTTTTATATTTTGTGTTCTGTATTAAATATTTTATAGGTATTCAGATTGTGTCCTTTGTAAATGTAAGTCTTACAATTTCATCCAAACAGAGCAAATCAATATATTTTTCTTCGCTTCTGCTGAAAAGATCTTCATGGCAGGCTACACACGCTGCATCAACAAGACGGCATATCAATGTGTTTGTAACACCCGTCTCCCGGCTAACCGAAGACGCGTCATTAGGGCTCCCGTTGAACCAAATTCGGTCCAACCGGGACGCCTTCTCAACTAGTCCCAAGAATCCGGCGCTTCCTTCGTATTCAAATCCACCAAAGACATCACACGATCGATCAATCCCTCATTCGAACCTGCAAGAAAAACGGGGACAAGGAAAGGAAAAGAAGACTGAGTAATTGTTTCAAATACCATTACCCAACGAGGACGGGTTTAAGGAACCCTCGATCCCGGCTTACGCCACACAATCACGACTCACAAGTCCTAGGCTAATATCACCTTGCAAACACGCCTGAAGGCTTCACCACACAATTCTATGTCCAGATCGTGCTTACCAGGCCCCACATCCCTCACACTCTTGACTCCTACACCCCGAAGCTCAAACAAAATAGCTCGGGGCTCGCCATTAGCCCCGAAGCTCAACAACATGGTGGGGGCTCGTTCAGACCCCCGCGCGACGATACAACGGAACGCGTACCCAACCTCGTTATACGCGCCCTACACCGAAGACCCTTTCGGAGGCCCTACCACAGTTCTAATTCATACGTATCCATCAAGCACAAGCAACGTTTTCGGTTTAAGCGATAACCTAGCAGTTCTACGTTCTCGCAATCAATCACATCAGCGCTTTACTATCCCTACACTACCTAGGAAAGATGGTATTAACAAAGAACTATCATCCGAAATTGAAATAGAGCAAGGGAGATCACAACCGGTCATCACCTTGGCCAAAGAAGGGGAAAAGCGTAATTTAGGAGTTCCATTAGCCAAAATGGACATCAGATCTGGAAAGAGGACGGGAAAATAAGTGAATTAGGCTTTCGTTTTGTTCGAATCAGACTTAGGACGGACAAGTTATAGCTACTTGAAGTTTGTTTGACTGAAAGTCAACGGTCAGGTCGAAGTCAACCGGTTGACCCAGTCAACCCAGACGCAAACCCAAACCCATAATGAACCAGGCCCAATCCATAACCAGCCCAATTGCCTAAACCAATTCTAAACCAGACTAGACAAGAATGAATTTGATTTAAACCAGAAATTGGATTGAACCAGACCAAACCATAAATTGAAATTGAAATAGGTTAAACCGGATCGAATAGAAAACCGAACCGGCCAGAAATTGAAATTGGAAATTGATCCAAACCGGATCGGACCAATTGGACCGGCCTAAACCGGACCGAACCGGTCAACGGCGGCGCGGTCAACGGTCAACAGCGGCGGTCAACGGCGGTCAACGGCGGCTCCGGTCGGCGGTAACGGCGGCGCGTGGCGGTCCTCCGGCGGCACGTGGGGGCACGTGCGGCGGTCTCCGGCGGTGGGCGAGCGTCTCCGGCTTCATCTCGTCGCGCTGGTCACGATGGTGGGCTCGGTTTCTCGGGATTCGGGGTATTTCGAAAGTTATAGCAAAAACCAAACGTTTTTCTTTAGAAAATTTAGATCTAGGGTTCCGAGCGTTACCTGGTGGAAGGGGGAAAAGGAAAAACGTGAAGATGGCTTGCTGGGACTTCGAACGGCTCGGAATCTCAACAGGGCTTCGCCAGAAAGCTTTTTGGAACGGTAGATTAAAATAGGGTGGCTCTAGTATTTATAGGAGAAGGAAGAGGGCAACCCTAGGATTTTAGAAATAGAAACAGGGTTTTTGGGCTTTGGGTTGGGCTTTCTTTCTTTTCTAAAAAAAAAATTAAATCTGGCTGCGCTTACAGTGTTGCTTTTCCTATCATTGGTAGAGAGAAATGATGTGAGTGAATGTCTTTGACTATATGTTGAGAGGAAAAAAAATTCAACTAATCCAGCTGTCAAAGATGATTGGGCAGTTGTTAAATGAGTTTGAAAAGTTGCCTAAAGGAACTAGACAACCATTAAAGAATTTTTTTCAAAACCAATTAAAGACATTTTTACCGCCATCGATCCATAAAAAATGGAACAAACCAAAATCTTGATAAATAAGGAAATTGTTAAGCTATTTTATAATTTTATGGAGTCTAGGCGATAACTCTATAATTAAAGTTTCCGAAAGCAGGAAATGAACTAGTATTTAACAGAAATATTTTAGAGGTGGAGGAGACTTTGAGAAAGCAGAGGAGAGGAAGACATAACGGAATGGATCACTTGTACCACGTTGGCCGGTGAATCAATTTTGGGGGTGTCTGATCGCCCTTTACGATCAGTTAAATGGTCTAAACCACAAGCGGGATGACTTAAATATAATTTTGACGCAGCACACAGATCATGGAATATGGACTCGGGTTTAGGATAGATTTTGCGGAATAGCAGTGGCTCTCTCCTACATGCATGCAGAATGTGGAAGATTCCAAGGACACATAACCGTAGCTGAAGCGGAATGCTCGGCTTTGATTTGGGCTCTACAAGTATGCTCTTTGCTCGATTATAATACTATTGAATTTGAAGGAGACTGTCTCAATGTGATCAAGCTAATCAATAGAAGTCAGCGAAATTTGAAATTACATCATTATTACCTTGAAACTATTAAAGCATGGCGTTTAAAGTTTCATGGGATACGTTTCATCTATCAACCAAGGGAAGGCAATGCCACTGCAGATATTTTAGTTCAGAAAGCAATAGATATTAAGAGTGTTTAACATAATAAGGCATTTTTGAGTTTGTAATAACATAAAAAGGCACTATTTGCTACTAGAGCACTTTTTCCGCCGTAGATTAATTTTAAACCCAAGTGTACCATTGTCTTCTTCTTATCTCTTGTAATTGTCGTCTATGTGCAATTCATTTTTTTGTTTTCCTATCTCTTTTTTTCTCTTTATCTTTCCCATTTATATTTTCTTTTATAATTTTTTTGAGAAATATAAAATAAATTTTGTTGATGCTATAAATTATAATTTATTTTTCTCTATATTATAATACTATATTTTGTAACTTTTGGACAAAATCTTGTGGACGTAAAAAAAAATTGTCAGGAATGGTATTAGGCCTAGGTATTACTCGAAACCCGAAATTCGAACCCGAACTAAACCCGAACCGAACCCGAAGTAACCCGAATTTTTACCTAATTTTAAGTAATTCTACTATTTTCGAGTACTTTGGGTAGTTTGAGTAGTTCCTTTATCAATTGTTTTGGGTAGCACATATATTTTCAAGTACTTTTAGATACTTTTAGATAGTTTAGATATATTTTTACGGGATTTTCAAGTATTTTCAGATCCTTTTGAATATTTTTCGAGTTTTCAGACATTATTGGTAATTTTGGGTATCTGAACCCGATAAGTCTCTAACCGAACCCGATTCGATATATAGAAATACCCGAACAAGGCCTCTAACCTTAAACCCAAAAACCAGAAAACCCGATCTAAACCTGAATGGATACCCGAATGCTCAGACCTAAATGGTACATATAATTCAAACTCAATGGAAAAATATAGAATGGATGCATATATAGAAAATGGTGTCTACATCACTTTGTCCACGAACACTTGTCCATGTTAATATATACACGCTACTTTGTCCACATTAACCGTAAGTAAATGCATTTCCATAATATTATATTGTTTATGCATATACATCCACTGAATTGTACATATGATTCAAACACAGTAAATAAATATATAGTAAATGCATATATATGAAACATATTAAAGATATTTTTCTCATCTTTACCAAGTTAATATTCATCTTGGAAATTATACTGTGGAATGAACGTTTACGGATACGTGGATAAAGTAGAATAGACAAGTATTCGTGGACAAATCGACGTGGACACCATTTTACATTTATATAGGCGTTGTATAGAAACTAGAAAATTTCCATCAATGGATTACAAATCAGTCAAAGGATAAACATTACTTTCAAAATTTTGAAAAAATCTTGTTAATTCAACAAATCAAAACATCTAAAAACAATGAATGACAAATTATTTAGCATAAAATTGTACACCAAAACTTGTCCATGTTATTCTTAAAATTCATTCCACAATATGGTATACATGATGAATACTAACTCGGTGATGCTGGCACGGATAGGTGATGGAGATTGCTCAGCTGGTTGTGTAGCTCTCTCTGATGAATCTGGTTGATGGTGGATGAGGTGAACAATTCACTTGTTCAATTGGGCTGATTGACTCTCTCAATCTGTGGTTGAACAACTTATTTGAATCACACAAACAAGTTAATCCAAGGTTTTTTAGAGAATATGTGAATCACACATTTATTCAAGAGAAGAGAAAAACTCTTAACAAAGACTCTCTTTGAAAGAAACTGAATAATACTTTGACTGATTGAAAGGTGAAGGATAGATAACACCTGATTGGAACCTTTCGGCTCTGATACCAGATGATGCAGGCACGGATAGAGATGGGTTCAATGCTGCTGGTTGTGTAACACTCTCAGCCTTGAACAGAAGATGGATTTGTTGATGATAGATGATGGAGATGAAGCAGCCGGTTGTGAAACACTCTCTGCTCAATCTAATGGATGGAATGGATGGTAGATAGGGTTGTTGAATGAATCCACACTCAACCACGAATACAATAGCCTGAATCCACAAGCTACTGAACTCGCCAATCACACAAGCAGAGTGAACCACACTAAGCTTGAAATGACAAACACAAAGACAATTCTTTGTATAAGCAAACAAAAACGTTTTACTGAATAATTTCTTTAGATCAAGGGTGGTTTTTACAAATGAACTACTGAGCTTTTATAAGCTCTTACAGAATGATAATAACTCGAAAAATAAGGAACAAATCAAGAGAAATAAAGAACAAAGCCGTTGGAAGATATTTGGCCTGATTTGCAAACAAGAAAATAATGTAGCTGCTTGTATCTAGTCATCTTAGGGAGGTAGGTTCGGTTTCTTGGGATTCTCTGGTTGTCTTGGTGAGCCTTAATGATGATTAACTCTCTGGATACTGAGTAAGGAAAGAGCTGTTGTGGTTCATTGCTCCAAAGTTCCAAATAAGGCAAGTTGGCTATCTCATGGTTTAGAAGTTGAATAACTTTTAAACCATAAATTGTATTGAACCGAATCTAATTTCTCCTGAACCTCTTATGAGTAAGGTTTCCAAAACAAGTTGGTTTACAACTTGATTCATCCTGGTCCGATCTGAGCTCTCCAAGAAGTGGTATTTAGTCTCCAACGGATTCCTTGGAAATATTCTGAGTTGTAACTTGATTATCTTCTTCATCTGGAAAGCTTTTGAAACATTTCCACTTCTTGATGACTCCTTGATGAGTCAAGTTTTTGGAACAAGTTGATTTGTAGCTTAACTCCTCCTGGTTGGATAGATATGCTCCAAGATATGCACATATGTCTCTGGTGCGCTCAAACTGCTTCTCTCCAAGAGTCTTAGTTGGATGATCTATATCCTCTCCCTGCTCCTTGGTTGATGATGATTTGATGTCCTCATCACTCGGTAAAGATATCGGTAAAGATAATACAAATATCTTGAACATATTTCCTACATATGTATCCACTATATACTTATTCACTGGACTTGAATTTTGTGTATCATTCATGTCTTGAGGCAATGCTGGACGCACAAGGATTGAGAACATGCAAACAGAGAATCGCATCAGACTCTACCACAGTGATTTAGGCTATAAACAAGAACAAAGCTCCACCAGAATGCTATTGAATTATTAACGACATTATCAATGTGTCAAAATATTTTATTAGGTGTCCATTTACAATTGTAACAAGGATCGAGAATAGGAAGCTGATGAGACCGCCAAAACGGCTCTAAAGTAATTTGAACACTCAACTAATGTAATAGAGTAGACTTTACTCTAATGAATTTTTTATTTTGAACAAAAAAAAGTATCATTAATGTAACAACTTTTTTATGTCCACAAGATTTGATCCAAAAGTTATTCATTATATAAAAATAGATATTATAATGTAAAAAAATTATAATTACTAATACAAATATATATATATATATATTTTTGTTTGTTTTCTAAAATCATATAAATTAAAGAAAGAAGAGATGAGAGAGAAAAATGAAAAGAAAAAACTAAAATCATATAAATTAAAGAAAGAAGAGATGAGAGAGAAAAATGAAAAAGAAAAAATAAAAGAGAAGAGAGAGAGAAAAGAAATCTCATGAGAGAAAGAGAAAATAAAAGAGAAAAAGAGAGATAAGAGAAAATGGTTAAGAAAAGAAAAAGTTATTTTGGAAATTACATATATCCAAAGTGCCTATAAATCTTAAAGTGCCTTATTTTGTAAATACAAATTACAAAAGTGACTCCCAATATAATAAACTCAGATATTAATTTTTTATTTGCAATGTATAACAATTGTCCGTCTTTTCTAAACGGGGTTGTATTTCATGATATGAATTAATAAAGATATTGGCAAACAAATAAAATAATAATAAAGTTTCCGAATGAAAAGCGACAAGACACAATAACCTGAAAAAACTTTAGAGTTACTTTCTCGTAACCTCAAAAATCCATCAATAGTCGATAATAAACAACATTTGTCCTGCATGCAACCAGGTTTTCTGGCAATTATATATCTAGAATCAGTAGCTAATCGATAGAAATAAACTCCTTCTAACAACCAAATCTTCCGGCAACTATATCTCTAGATAATCTACATATAGTCGATATAAGTCTCTAGATGATCCTTAAATCACAATAACTCGTGGTGGTTGTTAGATGAACTTGTTGATTAATATTCTATTCTCTTTCCATTATGTAGAACTTCCCTTATTTTAAATTGATCGAAAATTAACTAAATAAGACAGCATATAAGCGTGTTGTTCTTCCTATCATAGGTAGAGAGAAATGGTGTGTGAGTAAATTAACTAAATAAGACAGCATATAAGCGAGTTTGGAATGCTTTCCGACTATTGTCAGGGATAGCCAGATCGCCTGTTATTGGACTACAATATTAACTGCCTAGACCAAACTGAACCCAAATCCAACTTTCCCACACAATCATGTTTTTGTATCTAGGAAGAATCTACTCTAAATACTTTTGTTACATCAAAGTCTCTATGAAAACAAGAGTGTTTGCTTTTGCTCTTTTCCTCTTCTTTGGTCCAACAGCTCACACACACCGTAAATCAACTTCATCAATTCTCGGTTTAGCTGAAACCGATACTAACCAAAAATTGAATCACCTTGGGATGTTCCCCCAAATTGGATTTGTCTATACGAGTGCTGGTTCACTGAATGTCACTTGCTTTTTCTCCTTCCTAGAATTTTGATTGAGTATTGCGAGGCTAGGGAGATGGCCCTTTCTCAACATTTTCCGTCCGCCATCCATAACGTGTTAGGTATTTTGACCATAGCGGCTGATAGCGGGGTGGAGATGTCTACTTGTTTTTTGAAGGAGTTGACCTCGATTTCTGTTAACCAAGGGACGTCCGGGACCTTTTATGTGCAGTTCAGGCCTGGTCGTCATCTGAAGGTTATATTCGATCCCCCGGACAGGACTTCCGATTGGCAGGATAGTTATTTCTTCGCACGTGTTAACAGTGCGCTGACGTTTGATTTGAGCAGAGTTTTCAGATCGGTCTGGAACTATAATCCTGGTAGTTTTCTTTGTTTTGAACTTGTTTACTGATATCGTTTGCGTCATGGCTTTTTTTGTTGTTTTGCAGTTCGCTCCACTTCGGGTCGTTGGACAGCAGGTTTTTCCATTGACTTGGATAAGTTGAGGGCTCACGGCGGTATATATTGGCCTTTATCGAAGGACGAAGAGGCCAAGAGCCTGTTCGATCAAAGAGTGCGGAGTTGCTTGAGAAAGGTTGACTCGAGTATGTGTCCTCTTCTCCTCTCCCCCTTTTTTTTACGGCTAGGAAGGTCTGTAATGCTGACATTGTCGCTCCGTTGTGTCAGCTTTTCTGGAGATGGATCCTTTTGTTGAGAGTGAACCGCCATCTCCTCGGCTGTCCAAGAAGAGCAAAGGACGTCTGAGGGGCCTGTAGCGGCGATAAATTCGCCAGTTATTACTCTTGACGACGTCTCCGATGCCTGCGAAGATGGGACTAGTCGATTGCAGGATATGCCGGAGGGTGCCACGAGTCAGGTCGTTTCTCCTGCTTGTTGGGAATGTCCTGAAATCTACCGTACTATCTCTAGAAAGTATGATAAGTGTCGAGATCAGACATAAGTCATAAATACTGGGTGATCATGATGACTTGCTAGAGCCCGCTCATGATCTATAAGTTTAGGACTTATTACCAGTATTGTATGATCCCTAAGGGTCACACACCATAGCTAACGGAAAAGTTAAATGGAATTAATACGGTAAGATGCAAAGGCATTTACTGTATTTGTACAGAGAATTGGGCCAGACAAAATACAGGCTTTTGTCTGATTTGTGTCTTGGGCCCAAAATCCCAATAGGCCATTAGGATAATTCCTTGGGCCCATATAAGGGATGAGAGGCGCGCCTAGGGCTTTAACACAACCCTTCCTGCGATTTTTGCTTGAGCCGTCTCTCTCTCTCTGATTCATTCCAGCTTGGTCTAGCAACCTGATCCATAGCTTGTAAGCGTGTGGATACCAAGGAGGAGCCGGTAATCATCTGCTCTAAGTGATCTCGACATTACCAATCAATCCGCTGCACTCTAAAAGGTAATGATCCTGATCTGTTTGATTCAACTGCAAATCACCTAGATCTGAGTTATGTGTGCTAGGTTGTAATCTGTGAATTAAACCATGAACACACTTATAATCCTACAGTGGTATCAGAGCCTAGGTCGTTAGGTTTTTGCTGTTTGGATCGAATTTTGACTTTGCTTAATAATCAATCATAAGCGATCGCAAATTCTTGTTAAAATCAGAATCGTTTTTGTCCTTTATGAATTGGTTAATGTCATAATCGAATTGGTTGATAATCATTGGAAATCGCTTGGTGACATTGTCTTTATGTGTATGAATCGTTAATGTCTTGATAAGTGAATTACGATCACACGTTTTTTTGTTTTGGACTTTGCTAATGTGGAAATCGTTTTAGCTAAAGACAAAATCGTGTTTGGTTAGTTAAGTGATTCGATTATTGAATTGTTCTTTGACAAAACGCATGTTCTTTGTTTTGTTCATAGAAACGATGATTGGTTTATTATGTCATGAATCGATTATTTAATTAATGTATGGTTTAAGCCGTTAACCCAAATCGCGGTTTGCTGGAAATTATTTAATACAATTGGTATTATTTAATTTCTGGTTAAACCGGATTGAAATTCAAAAATTGAATTTAACCTAAACCGAAGGCTGGTCTAAGTTTGATTTGGTTGGACCAAATAATTTAGAGCTAGTCTGGTTTAGTAAATAACCAGTTGGATTTAGTAGTTAATTTGGTCTTGGACCAGAATTAATGAACCGACTCGGTTATGTCAAATTATTGGGCCAATTGGAATTCTGTGGTCTTGGGCCAAGAATTGGGCCTATAATTTGTGACCCATCCGAAAACTTTAATAAAATATTAAATTAGAAATTTCTATTTTTAGTATATTTCTAAATTTAGAAAGTTTCTAAAATAAGTAAGTTTCCCAAAATAGTAATCTTCTATTTTTGGAAATAAAACCTAAAATCCTCAAAACCAATATCAAGCTTGGATGTCTTGCCCAATCTTGTCAGCTACTTAACGCTTATTCAATTACAGATATGGCTTACAGTGTGAGGTGTCTGTTTTTTGCGTAAGTAAAGTAGTATATAGTCACTAATTTCATTGGGAGTCCCAGACTTTAGTGATTATTTGGCTGTAAGAGATTGGTTTCCTTGACTGGGCCATCGGGAGTCCCGGGCCTTGAGACATCTGGTGAATTGGGCCTTGGGCCCAATCCACAACCGAGAGTTATATGGTTATAACTAGCTGTGTGTATGCTTACCAAGTAAAGATAATTCCGGGTGACGGCCAGTGGCCCACTTTGGATTTAGCTGAACATGGGTCTCAGAATCATTGCATTCTTATGAGGTTAAACAAAGAAATTTTGAATGCAATGCGAGTTTTCTTATAAGTTATTAAGATTACTCTTTTATGAACTAAATAACTAAAACTCTATTGTCTCATAATTTCAGCTATGTCAAGCACAACAAACCAAAACACTTTCTCGATCCGGTCTGCCCTTGAGAAGGACAAACTGAGCGGATCAAACTGCCTGAACTGGTCCAGGAACCTGAGACTTGTGCTCAGGCAGGAGAAGAAGGCTTATGTCCTTGAAAGAGTTCTCTCTCCTAGACCTGCGAATAATGCCGCACAAGCTGTGAAGAATGCTTGGGATACGCATTCCTCAGATGCTAATGACGTGGTTTGCCTAATGTTGGCGACAATGGCTCCCGAACTGCAGATGCAGTGGGAAGGCCTGACTTGTCCCATGGAACTGATGGCAAACCTGAAAGCGTTGTTTCAGGAGCAGGCTCGTACATAGAGATTCCAAACTGTAAAGAATCTCTTGGACTGTAAAATGGCTAAGGATGCAGCAGTGAGTCCACATGTTCTGAAAATGATGGGTTATCTCGATCATTTGACTAGGCTCGACTGTCCTATAAGCCAAGAGCTTGCTTGTGATATCGTTCTGCAGTCTCTTACTCCTGCATATGACCAGTTCATCTTGAACTATAATATGCATGGGTTGATAAAGACTTTGCCTGAGCTACATGGTATGCTCAAGACTGCAGAACCTAATCTGAAGAAGGCCAAGGAGCCGTCTGTACTCATGGTGCAGAAGGGCAAGGGTTTCAAGAAATCCGCTGCAGACAAGGGAAAGGGCAAGGCAGTCGAAAAGGCCAAGCCCAAGCCCGTGTCTAAAGCTGGGCCTTCTGATATCTGCCACTTTTGCAAAGAGGCAGGGCATTATCGCAGGGACTGTAAGAAATACCAGGAAAGTCTGAAGAAGAAGAAGAAGTCCTTTGAGACTACTAATTCAGGTATTTTTGTTATTGAAGTAAATACTACTACTTCTGATAATACCACTTGGGTATTAGATACTGGATGTGGGGCTCATATTTGTACTAATATGCAGGCGCTCAGCAACAGTAGAAGGTTGAAGCAAGGGCAAGTAGAGTTGCGGGTTGGCAATGGAGCGAAGGTTCCAGCACTGGCCGTTGGCACTTACTTGTTGTCTTTACCTTCTGGATTGATTTTAGAACTTGAGAATTGTTATTTTGTACCTGCTATAAGCAGAAATATCATTTCAGTTTCATTATTGGATTTGCAAGGATTTGATTTTTCTATTAAGAATAAATTGTGTTCCTTTATCTCAATAATATGTTCTATGGCTGTGCCCCTCTTATTAATGGGCTGTACATGCTGGATCAATCTGCTCCAGTATATAACATTAATACAAAACGGTTCAAATCTAACGAAGAAAATGAAATGTTTCTCTGGCATTGTCGTTTGGGGCACATTAGTGAGAAACGCGTCAAGAGGCTCCATTCAAATGGACTCTTGGGCTCATTTGACTTTGAGTCTTGTGAGCAATGCGAATCTTGCCTAATGGGCAAAATGACACGGGCCCCTTTCAATAAACCCACAGAAAGGGCCAGTGAACTATTGGGCCTGATACATACTGACGTGTGTGGCCCAATGTCCACAAATGCTAGAGGAAACTATCAGTACTTCATTACATTCACTGATGATTTCAGTAGATATGGATATGTCTACTTGATGAAACATAAGTCGGAAACCTTTGAGAAGTTCAAAGAATTCCAGAATGAAGTACAGAACCAGCTTGGTAAAAGTATTAAGGCTCTTCGGTCGGACCGAGGAGGAGAATACTTGAGCCAGGAATTCCGTGATCATCTGAGTGAGTGTGGGATCATCTCCCAACTCACACCTCCTGGAACACCTCAGTGGAATGGTGTGTCTGAGAGAAGGAATCGGACATTGTTAGATATGGTCCGATCCATGATGAGTCACACAGACCTTCCTATATCCCTTTGGGGATATGCTTTGCTAACCGCAACGTTCACACTGAACAGAGTGCCATCAAAAGCAGTAGCAAAGACACCATATGAGTTATGGACTGGAAAAGCTCCAGCAATGTCTTTTCTCAGAATTTGGGGTTGTGAAGCCTATGTCAAAAGATTAATCTCAGACAAGCTTACACCAAAATCTGACAAATGCTACTTCATTGGTTATCCTAGGGATACCAAGGCTTATTACTTCTATCTGCGATCCGATAACAAGATCTTTGTTGCTCGGGATTGCACTTTTCTTGAGAGGGAATTTCTCTCTAAGAAAGATAGTGGGAGTAAGGTACAACTTGATGAAATTCAAGAAGGACAGGAACCTGTTCAACCTAATGAGGAAGAACAACATGATGAATTTGAAGGAATGTTTAGATGAATCCTGATTCAATTCTCTGATTCAGATTATCCTAAACATGCTGATCTAGGTTCTTCTCGAATAGAAACAATTGATGATCTCACCTTTTACCTGTTAATTGCAGCGGAAGGAGAGAACAGGTCAGAGATCAGAGAAACACCGAGAGATGAATCCTCCAAAGGCTCACACACGCGATCACAGAAAACGGCTGCTAGACCAGTAGGGAAGGAGGCGCAGAGAGAGAGAGGAAATCGCAGGGGGCTAGGGTTAAAGAAGAAAACAGACTCGAGTTTTTTATTTATAAAACTCGTCCGGTTCCTCTTGGGCTATTTGGCCGTTCGCGCACTGTTTTGATCGACACATGATGTGCATCGATCGACACACAATGGCTAAACCCTTTTATTCTCTCTAAGTACAGTAAATGCCTGGCACTTTTACCGTACTTCTGCTAAGCCGTTCCTACACATTTTCCTGTTAGCTTAGGCGTGTGACCCATATGGGATCATATAATAGAGGCAATAAGTCCAAGACTTATAGATCATGAGCGGACTCTAGCAAGCCATCATGACCCCCAGTATTATATGACTTATGTCTGATCTTTGACATACTCTTACTTTCTAGAGACAGTACCGAGATTACTGGACACAATTCCAACAATCTCCCACTTGTACTGGAATCTCTGTATTCATAATCCTTTTGTCTCAATATCTCGATGAGTCATAAGGCAAGATTAGTGTCATCCTTATAAAGCCTAATCTTGTTCATCGGACTCTGATTCGATACTGACAATCCAAACGACTCGGGACAGTCCGTTTGAGCATGGCCATGCATTTTCCAGTATTCAAATCTCCGATTGGCCTAGAGATATTCACTCCATTTATATTGGAGGGACAAATCCCGTCTTGTTCCATCACTGTAAACTACTCATTTCATAATGTACCCAAACAAGGTCCTTATAACTATCGCAGAACGACAGCGTTAGACAATGATCAAAGTGCATCAGTCCATGTGCAGTCACATGCATGCGAACTCAGGTCTAAGGACTATACTCTATAGTCGTAGTGAGAATCTCTTATGACACAGATATAAATATCCTGAAGAGTTCTCATAATCGGGTCTTGTCCGGTCGTATGTTCCCAACATACACCTATGTATTGACTTTGATGCCGCGCATCTATGACACACTGAGACTTTGTCATAAGTCACATACCAATCCAGTCTCTCACGGTTGTTGGTGTTCCAATTTCAACAACCTTCGACTAGGGACAGGATGATATAATCCATCTATCAAATATAGGGTCTCATGATCAAGCTAAATGACTTTGATGACTCAAGATCAAGTCACTTACTTCGATGACCTATAAAATGGTTTATATCACTTTGGAACGATTATTTCATCACAGTTAAAATAATCTTGAAATAATAATTTCATTAAACATAAGAATGTTTTACAAGAACATATCAAAATAACTAAATAAAGCCCTTAAACTCCCACTCAAATTTAGATTACATTTCAATGTCTCTAATGCCTACAGCTTCAGTCAGGAACTCGAGCTTAGGCCTTGGGAGTGGCTTTGTCAACGGATCAGCGACGTTATCATCTGTTTGAACTCGGCTGATCTTGACTTCCTTTCTATTAATGATGTCACGTATCAAGTGAAATCTTCTTAGAACATGCTTGGATTTCTGGTGTGATCTTGGTTCCTTTGCCTGAGCAATAGCACCATTGTTATCACAAAACAGTGCCAGAGGCTCAGCCGCATCTGGTATCACACCTAGTTCAATAATGAACTTTCGTATCCAAACAGCTTCCTTCGCAGCTTCTGAGGCGGCGATATATTCAGCTTCTGTAGTGGAATCAGCAACGGTGTCTTGCTTGGAGCTTCTCCAACTGACTGCACCGCCATTCAGACAAAAGATATAACCGGACTGTGACCGGAAATCATCTTGGTCTGTCTGGAAACTTGCGTCCGTGAATCCACTGACTTTAAGCACATCACTTCCGCCGTACACCAAGAACTTATCCTTAGTATGTCTTAGATACTTCAAGATATTCTTTACGGCAATCCAATGGTTTTCACCTGGATTTGACTGGTATCTACTCGTCATGCTCAATGCATAAGCAACATCAGGACGAGTACAGATCATGGCATACATGACAGATCCTATTGCAGATGCATAAGGAATATTCTTCATGCGCTCAAGCTCAGCAGCCGTCGTAGGGCTCTGCTTCTTGCTTAGCGTTGTGCCATGTACCATTGGCGTGAAGCCCTTCTTGGAATCTTTCATGCTGAATCTTTGTAGGACTTTGTCAATGTATGAGTCTTGACACAAGCCTATCAGCCTTCTAGATCTATCCCGGTAGATCCTGATTCCAAGAACGTATGCGGCTTCACCCATGTCTTTCATGGAGAAACAACTTCCAAGCCAGTCCTTTACGGACTTCAGCATTGGAATGTCGTTTCCGAGAAGCAATATGTCATCGACATACAGAATAAGAAATACTATCTTGCTCCCACTAGTTTTCTTATACACGCATTGTTCTTCTTCGTTTCTGATGAAGTCAAATTGCTTGATCGCTTCATCAAAACGAAGATTCCAGCTCCTCGATGCTTGCTTCAATCCATAAATGGATTTATGAAGCTTGCATACTTTCCCAGCATTCTTTGGATCTATGTAACCGTCAGGTTGTGTCATATACACATCCTCTTCCAGAATTCCATTCAGGAAGGCGGTTTTCACGTCCATCTGCCAAATTTCATAATCATGAAAAGCTGCAGTTGCTAGTAGAATCCGAATAGATTTCATCATAGCCACTGGTGAATAGGTTTCATCGTAATCCACACCGTGAACTTGTCTGAAACCTTTTGCCACCAACCTGGCTTTATAAATCTGGACATTTCCATCTACGTCAATCTTCTTCTTGAAGATCCATTTGCACTCGATGGCTTTTACACCAGCGGGTAAGTCAACCAACGAAAATACTTGGTTGACTGACATGGAGTCCATTTCGGAATCAGTGGCCTTGCGCCACTTAGAGGAATCTGGGCCCATCATGGCTTGATTGAAGTTCGATGGTTCATCACCATCAATGATCAGAAGATCATGACAGTCAGTCACGAGGAATCCTTGATATCTCTCGGGTTCGTGACGGATCCTCCCGGATCTTCGAACTTCAGGTACTACAGGTTCAGGCTCTACAATTTCTTGTAGGTCCTCCTGCTGCTCTTCCTCATTAGGTTGAGCAGTATCCTGTTCATCTTGAATTTCTTCAAGCAGTACCTTACTCCCACTGTCTTTCTTAGAGAGAAACTCTCTCTCAAGAAAGTTACAATCCCGGGCAACAAAGATCTTGTTCTCGGAACGTAGATAGAAGTAATAAGCCTTGGTTTCCTTTGGATAACCAATGAAGTAGCATTTGTCAGATTTTGGTGTAAGCTTGTCTGAGATCAATCTCTTGACATAGGCTTCACAACCCCAAATTCTGAGATAAGACAGCACTGGAGCTTCTCCAGTCCATAATTCATATGGTGTCTTTGCTACTGCTTTCGATGGCGCTCTATTTAGAGTGAACACTGCTGTTAGCAGAGCATATCCCCAAAGGGATATTGGAAGGTCTGTGTGACTCATCATAGATCGAACCATATCCAATAAGGTCCGATTTCTCCTCTCAGACACACCATTCCATTGAGGTGTTCCGGGAGGAGTGAGTTGGGATACGATCCCACACTCTCTTAGATGATCACTGAATTCTTGGCTTAAGTATTCTCCTCCTCGGTCGGACCGAAGAGCCTTAATGCTTTTGCCAAGTTGGTTCTGTACTTCATTTTGGAATTCTCTGAACTTCTCAAAAGATTCAGACTTATGTTTCATTAAATAAACATATCCATACCTACTGAAATCATCAGTGAAGGTAATGAAGTACTGATAGTTTCCTCTTGCATTTGTGGACATTGGGCCACACACATCAGTGTGTATCAGGCCCAATAAGTCACTGGCCCTCTCGTTAGGTTTATTAAAGGGGGCCCGTGTCATTTTGCCCATCATGCAGGATTCGCATTTCTCACATGACTCAAAGTCAAATGAGCCAAGAAGTCCATTCGAATGGAGCCTCTTGATGCGTTTCTCGCTGATGTGCCCTAAACGACAATGCCATAGAAACGTTCGGTTCTCCTCATTAGGTTTGAACCGTTTGGTATTAATGTTATAAATTGGCGCGGATTGATCGAGTATGTAAAGCCCATTCGTAAGAGGGGCAGAACCATAGAACAAATTGTTGCGATTGAAGGAACATAATTTATTCTTAACTGAAAAATCATAACCTTCCAAATCCAACAAAGAAATTGAAATAATATTCCTGCTTATAGCAGGTACAAAATAACAATTATTGAGTTCTAAAATCAATCCCGAAGGTAAAGACAACAAGTATGTGCCTACAGCTAGTGCTGGAACTTTCGCTCCATTCCCAACTCGTAGCTCCACTTGTCCTTGCTTCAGCCTTCTACTGTTGCTGAGTGCCTGCATATTAGTACAAATATGAGCCCCACAACCAGTATCCATAACCCATGAGGTATTATCAGAAGTAGTTGTATTAACTTCTATAACAAAAATACCTGTCGAAGAAGTCTCGAGAGTCTTCTTCTTCAATTCCTTTAGACCTTCTTGGAATTTCTTACATTCTCTCCTCCAATGCCCTGGTTCTTTACAGAACCTGCATATGTCAGTTGGCCCAGCCTTGGACTTGGGCTTGGGCTTTGGCGTGTCCTTGTCCGCGACTTGGACAGCCTTGGCCTTTCCCTTATCCTTAGCAGAGGATTTCTTAAACCCCTTGCCCTTTTGCACCATAAGCACATTGGGGTCCTTGGCGGTTTTCCTCAAGTTGGGCTCTGCAGTCTTGAGCATTCCGTGAAGCTCAGGCAATGTCTTACTCAAGCCATGCATGTTAAAGTTCAGAATGAACTGATCATAGCTTGCAGGTAATGACTGCAGAATGATGTCGCAGGCAAGTTCTTGGCTGATTGGGCAGTCGAGTTTCTGAAGATGATCGAGATAACCCATCATCTTCAAGACATGAGGACTCACTGCCGCATTCGCAGCCAACTTACAGTCTAAGAGGTTCTTAACAGTTTGAAACCTCTCAGTCCTTGCTTGCTCCTGAAAAAGCGATTTCAGGCTTGCCATTATCTCAATTGGTGACAACACACTCTCGAACTGCATTTGCAGCTCAGCAGTCATTGTCGCCAACATAAGGCAATACACATCATTTTCATCTGACGAATGCTTTTCCCAAGCATTATGCAGAGTCCTGGCGGCATTGTTAGCAGGCCTCTCGGGGAGAGGATCACGAAGGACATAATCCTTCTTCTCCTGCTTGAGGACCAGCCTCAAGTTCCTTGACCACGTCAGGAAGTTCGTTCCAGTCAGCTTCTCCTTCTCGAGAACAGACCGGATTGAGAATGTGTTTTGTGTGCTTGTAGTAGTCATAGCTGAAATATATAGATAAAAAGGTTATTAGTTAAAATGTTCAATATGATTAATCTCGTATTAAATTTAATATGATTAATCACGCATTATATTCAATAACATAAGTTACCCTCAATAGAATATAATGATTCCAAGATCCACATATAACTAAGATCAAAGTGGGCCACTGGCCATCACCCAACCTTAGCTTATATCGGTAAGCCCTATATCGGCTAATTATATCCGTGATATAACTCTTGGTTGTGAATCTGGGCCCGAGGCCCAATCCACTCTGATGTCTCAAGGCCCGGGACTCCCGATGGCCTAGTCAAGAAAACCAGACTATACAGTCATGTAATCATTAATGTCTGGGACTCCCAATGACATTTATGAATCACAAACCGTCTTATCCACGCAAAAGCAGACACCCTCACACTGTAAGGCCATGAATACAATTGAATGGGCTTCGACAGCTGACATAGAATGGACAAGACATCCAACGCTTGATATTATTTGAGGTTCGTAGGTTTATTTAAAAATTCATTCCCAAAATAGAAGATTACTATTTCGGGAAACTTTCCATTTTTGGAAACCTACTATTTTTGGAAACTTTCTAAAATTGGAAACTTTCTAAAAACGGAAACTTTCTAACTTTAGAAATTTCTTTAAAATCCAAAACCCGCAAATCTAGAAACTTCTAATTTAAGAAACTTTCTAATTTCAAAATTTCGGAAACTTTAATTTAAAATCGACTTTATAATTTTATAAAATAAATTCTAAATTAATCTGAAGAAAGACTCAAATAATTGGCCCAATTGTTTTAACTTCTTGGCCCGAGGCCCAAGAATTGGTCCATGTCCAAGACATGACCCAATTGTCCAATTAAATGACATAACCGGTCTGGTTCATTAAAATTGGTCTAACCAAATTTTAATTACTACGATGACCACAATTGTCAACCGGTTATTTACTAAACCGGATTTTCTCAATTTATTTGGTCCAACCAAATCAAATTAGAAAATCCTGGTTTAGGCACAAAATCCAATATTTATTTCGACATTGGATTTCTTATCCCGGTTTAACCAGAACTTAATAAAATTATTAAATCTGTTTATTAAACCGTGACGAATAATTTTAATCAAAATTTTAAACCGAGCCTTAAACCCAACCGTATCGATCGATGAATCAACCGCATCGATCGATTCATCAACCGCATCGATCGATTCATCAATCGCATCGGTCGATGCTCTCAGCATCGATCGATGCGTTCACGCGTTGAGCAGGCTTGGCCGAGATATGCGAAATCCATGCGATCGTTAGATCGATCCATGCGATTTCAGTCGATCTCTCGCGTTTGTATCGACCGATCCATGCGATCGTATCGATCGATCCATGCGATCACAGCCGATACTTCTTTATGAAAATCGCATTCCAAATCAATATAGCTTGGATTTGCGATTTCAAGTGTGTTTAGGTTTCAATTCCTTGTTGCTTAAGTGATTTCTCTTATCAGTAGTTGATTCAAAACACTTCTTAAACAAGAAAACAATCCTAAACTTGAATCTAAACAAGAAAAACCAGAACCAATAGCTCTGATACCACTGAAGGAATGTTTAGATGAATCCTGATTCAATTCTCTGATTCAGATTATCCTAAACATGCTGATCTAGGTTCTTCTCGAATAGAAACAATTGATGATCTACCTTTTACCTGTTAATTGCAGCGGAAGGAGATGGAACAGGTCAGAGATCAGAGAAACACCGAGAGATGAATCCTCCAAAGGCTCACACACGCGATCACAGAAAACGGCTGCTAGACCAGTAGGGAAGGAGGCGCAGAGAGAGAGAGGAAATCGCAGGGGGCTAGGGTTAAAGAAGAAAACAGACTCGAGTTTTATTTATAAAACTCGTCCGGTTCCTCTTGGGCCATTTGGCCGTTCGCGCACTGTGTCGATCGACACATCATGTGCATCGATCGACACACAATGGCTAAACCCTTTTTATTCTCTCTAAGTACAGTAAATGCCTGGCACTTTTACCGTACTTCTGCTAAGCCGTTCCTACACATTTTCCTGTTAGCTTAGGCGTGTGACCCATATGGGATCATATAATAGAGGCAATAAGTCCAAGACTTATAGATCATGAGCGGACTCTAGCAAGCCATCATGACCCCCAGTATTATATGACTTATGTCTGATCTTTGACATACTCTTACTTTCTAGAGACAGTACCGAGATTACTGGACACAATTCCAACAGAAATTGATGAAATTTACATGAAGTTGTGAACCTAATGAGGAAGAACCTGATTACATGAAGTTGTAATAGAACCTGAAGTTCGCAAGAAAGTTCCGGAAGGATCCGTCACGAACCCGATAGATATCAGGGATTCCTATGTGACTAATTGCCATGATCTTTTGATCATTGACGGTGATGAACCCTCGAACTTTGCAGAAGCCATGATGGGCCCTGACTCCTTAAAGTGGCGTGAAGCCACTGAATCCGAGATGGACTCCATGTCTGTCAACCGAGTGTTTTCACTGGTTGATTTACTGCTGGTGCAAAAGCCATCGAGTGTAAATGGATCTTCAAGAAGAAGATTGACATGGATGGAAATGTCCAGATTTACAAGGCCAGGTTGGTGGCAAAAGGTTTCAAGCAAATTCATGGTATAGACTATGATGAAACCTATTCACCAGTGGCAATGATGAAATCAATTCGGATTATCCTAGCAACTGCCGCTTATTATGATTATGAGATTTGGCAGATGGATGTGAAAACCGCCTTCCTGAATGGAATCTTGGAGGAGGATGTGTTAGACACAGCCTGACGGTTACATTGATCCTAAGAATGCTGGGAAAGTATGCAAGCTTCACAAATCTATTTATGGATTGAAGCAAGCATCGAGGAGTTGGAATCTTCGTTTTGATGAAGCAATAAAGAATTTTGACTTCATCAGAAACGAGGAAGAACAATGTGTGTATAAGAAAACTAGTGGGAGCAAAGTGGCGTTTCTTATCCTATATGTCGATGACATATTGCTTCTTGGAAATGATATTCCAATGCTGAAGTCTGTTAAAGACTGGCTAGGAAGTTGTTTTTCCATGAAGGACATGGGTGAAGCCGCGTATGTTCTTGGAATCCGAATCTTTAGAGACAGATCTAAAAAGCTGATTGGACTTTGTCAAGATGCTTATATAGTAAAGTCCTGCATCGATTCGGAATGGATAAATCCAAGAAGGGGTTCACGCCAATGATACATGGTGCTACACTAAGCATTTGGATCAGTGTCCAAAAACACCTGATGAGCTTAAGCGCATGAGTAGGATTCCTTATGCTTCGGCTATAGGATCTATCATGTATGCCATGATCTGTACTCGTCCTGATGTTGCTTATGCACTAAGCATGACGAGTAGGTACCAGTCTAATCCAGGTGAGAATCACTGGATTGCCGTAAAGAATATCCTGAAGTATTTGAGGAATACTAAGGATAAGTTCTTGGTTTACGGAGGAAGTGAAGTGCTTGAAATCAGTGGATTCACGGATGCAAGTTTTCAGACAGATAAAGATGATTTCCGGTCACAGTCTGGTTACATCTTCTGTCTGAATGGCGGTGCAGTAAGTTGGAAGAGCTCCAAGCAGAGCACCGTGGCAGATTCCACAACTGAAGCTGAATACATCGCTGCTTCGGAAGCTGCGAAGGAAGGAGTTTGGATAAGGAACTTCTTGATTGAACTCGGTGTATTCCCAAATGCCACTGAGCCTCTAGCACTGTATTGTGACAACAATGGTGCAATTGCTCAAGCCAAGGAACCGAGACATCATCAGAAATCCAAACATATTATGAGAAGGTATCACCTGATTCGTGATATAGTGAATAGAGGTGAAGTGATGGTCAGCAGAGTTCCCACTGATGAGAACGTGGCTGACCCGTTGACAAAGCCACTCCCGAGACCTAAGCACGAGTTGCATACTGCTGCTGTAGGAATTAGAGATATTCAAATGTAATCTCTTTTTGAGTGGGAGTTGTGAGGGCTTTATTTTAGTTATTTTGATTGGTTCATGTAAACATTTTAATGTTAATGAAATTTTATTTCTGGATTATTTTTAACTGTGATATAAAATAATCGTTCCAAAATGATTCATGTCATTATATATGGGCCATCGAAGTACATGAGTAGACTTGATCCTGAAACCCCATATTTAACGAAATGACATAAATCATAGTGTCCATAGTCGAAGGTTGTTGAAATTGGAACACCAACAACCACTTGAGACTAGATTGTGTTGAGACTTATGACCAAGTTTCGAGGGGTCATAGATGCGCGGCATCAAAGTCGACACATAGGTATATGTAGGGGAGCATATGACCGGACATGGCCCGCTGATGAGAACTCTACAAGATATTGATATCTGTGTCATAAGAGGTTCTCATATACGACTATAGAGTATAGTCCTTAGACCTGAGTTCGCATGCATGTGGCTGCACATGGATTGATACACTTTGATCATTGTCTAACGCTGTTTCGTAACTGGGAGCTATAAGGACCTTGGTTGGGTGTATTATGAAGTGTGTAGTTCATAGTGATGGAACAAGATGGGATTTGTCCCTGCCGTATAACGGAGGTAATATCTCTAGGCCAATCGGAGACTTGATAGCTGGTAAGAGAGTGGCCACTCCCAAACGGACTTGCCCAAGTCGTTTGAATTGTCAGTATCAAGTCCGATTAAAATGGTCTGGCTATATAAGGATGACACGCATCTTGCCTTATGCCAGATCGAGATATTGAGACAAAAGGACTAGGGAATGTAGGATTCCAGTACAAGTGGGAGATTGTTGGGAATGTCCTGAAATCTACCGTACTATCTCTAGAAAGTATGATAAGTGTCGAGATCAGACATAAGTCATAAATACTGGGTGATCATGATGACTTGCTAGAGCCCGCTCATGATCTATAAGTTTAGGACTTATTACCAGTATTGTATGATCCCTAAGGGTCACACACCATAGCTAACGGGAATGTTAAATGGAATTAATACGGTAAGATGCAAAGGCATTTACTGTATTTGTACAGAGAATTAGGCCAGACAAAATACAGGCTTTTGTCTGATTTGTGTCTTGGGCCCAAAATCCCAATAGGCCATTAGGATAATTCCTTGGGCCCATATAAGGGATGAGAGGCGCGCCTAGGGCTTTAACACAACCCTTCCTGCGATTTTTGCTTGAGCCGTCTCTCTCTCTCTGATTCATTCCAGCTTGGTCTAGCAACCTGATCCATAGCTTGTAAGCGTGTGGATACCAAGGAGGAGCCGGTAATCATCTGCTCTAAGTGATCTCGACATTACCAATCAATCCGCTGCACTCTAAAAGGTAATGATCCTGATCTGTTTGATTCAACTGCAAATCACCTAGATCTGAGTTATGTGTGCTAGGTTGTAATCTGTGAATTAAACCATGAACACACTTATAATCCTACACTGCTGGGGCCTTTAGCGCGGAGAGGCGGGAGTCGGATCCCGAGGGTGCTGGTGAGCGTTCTAAGGAACTTCGACCTCCCTCTCCTTCTGCTCGAGCTGTCGGCCCGACGACTGGGTCAGATGATGCTGGGCTTGGTTCGAGCGAGCCGTCCTGGTCGTATGTTCATAAGGGGAAGACTCCTTTGATAAATGATATGTTGTCGTGTGTTAATCTTGTCCAGAGGCTTGCGGCTGGTCCGGCCAAGGATCTTATACCTGTTTCGGCTATGCACAAGCCGCATCTTCAGAAGGAGTTGAGTCACCACCTTGTTATGGTGTGTGTCATCCTGAATCAGCTTCAGGATTCATATGAATCCGAGAGACGTAAGGCCCAGTCGACGGAGAGTACCCTTAGGGAATAGATTGACGCGCTGCGACGCTCTGCTCGCGAATTGAAGCGGGTTCGTAAGGAGCTTGACAAGGCGAAGGGGGCTTCTGCTGCTTTGTCTTTGGAGAAGGAGAAAGCCGCAGACCTAGAGAAGCGGTTGGCCGAGCTTGAAGATGTGAAACAAGGGCTTTTGTCAGAGGCCGGTTCGCTCAGGTCGGAAGTTGATTCCCTCGTTGCTGAGCACGACAGGCTTCGAGAATCCTTTGGTGAATGCCTTCGTTCTGAGCGGGAGGCCGCGTATAAGAAATCTTCCAAGCGTTTGGAAAAGCTGAGGGCAGAGAGGGAACAGGGGGATCGCTATATTCCCAAGCTCTTGGAGTTCAACCAGGCGGCCAGTATTCTTAGTGCGGATGGTGGTGTCCCAGTTCCTCCTGCGTTGATTGCTAAGCTCGAAGTGGATAAGCCACGCTTGGAGCGGGAAGTCAACGAGTTGCGACCTGACCCTTTGGATTCTGATGTTTTTTGTATGTCGCCACTGCGAGGTTCGTCAGGTGGCGTTGTGTATAGAGGAGGGGCGGATCTGGCGTCTCTAACTGCGGAAGACGGGGTTGCTTCTGGCGTACCCGATCTCCCGACGTGACTTTCTTGTTGTGATAGTCAGCTCGATTATCTTCCTCTTCTCTTTTTCCTTCTTTTTTTTGAACCTTTGTACGAACAGCGTTCGCATTCGTAGTTGTATATGTTGGATCTCCTAGGATCTAGGGTTTGATATATTGAAAACAACCAACCTCGTTCTTACCTGGAACTGGCAGCGGAATGAGTTGGTGAACGAGATCAGTTGAGCAACGCAGGTGCCTTGCCTCTACTAGATACACACACACACAAGCTGTAAACGGGATGCTAGTGCCGGATCGATGGGAATCCTCTGTTACTGGTGTTTCTGCTTCTTTCTATCAAGAAAAGCGGACGGCTCTGGTTTTAGGTCCACACTTTCAAGTGTTTTATTCGACCTCAAACACAATTAACGGGCCAGACTTAATTAAGTCATATTTCGAAAAGCCTTTCCGAAAACCCGAACTGTGTCGACCGACACACAAGCTGTGTCGATCGACACAACACCATTTTATCGATAATAATGTGTATCCAATACACATTAATATGATCATTACCATAATGATCATTCCCATGTCGTAGCTTCCAGTTTGCTTACGTGTGTGACCCTATAGGATCATATAATACTGGCAGTAAGTCTACAACTTACAGATTGCAAGAGGCTTCTAGCAAAACATTGCAACTACCCAGTATTATACGAATGTCTGATCTCGACACACAACTATCATCAGGAGTGAGTACAAGTGTGATTTCAGGACACTATCCCAACAATCTCCCACTTGTACTGGAATCATCTATTCCTATAATCCTTTTGTCTCTATATCTCGATTTGGCATAAGGCAAGATTGGTGTCATCCTTATTAAGCCAACATCGTGTTTATCGAACTCCTGATCTCATACTGAACATTACAAACAACTGAACTACAGTTCGTTTGAGTGCGGCCACACATTTTTCTCAGTATTAAATCTTTGATAGGCCCTGAGATATTTATCTCCCGTTAATCAGGAGGGACAAATCCCATGTTGTTCCATCCCTATTTCAACGCACACTTCATGATATACTTGAACAGTGCCGTTATAGTCGCCAGTTACGGGTCGACGTTTGACAAAGTCAAAGTGTACCAATTCATATGCAAGAAAGCATGATGAAATCAGGTCTGAGGACTATACTCTATAGTCGTAATGAGAACCTCTTATGACACAGATATAACTATCTTGTAGACTTCTCATTAGCGGGTCATGTCCGATCATATGTTCACCAACATATATCTATGTGACTGACTGCGATAATCATATCATTGGCTCCATGAAACTTAGCCAACATTCACCTCACAATCTAGTCTCTCGCGGTTGCCATTGTCCCACTTTGACAACCTCGACTAGGGACAAAACATAATTTATATCATCTATGAATTATAGGGTTTCATGATCAAGTCCTCAACTTGATGACCTATAATATGACATAAACTTATTTTGGGACCATTATTTAGATCACAATAAATAATGCTGAAATCAAATTTCATTAAACATATCCAAAAGAATGTTTTACAAGAGCATCTTATTATAACTAAAATAAAACTAAAACTCCCACTAGAATCAAGATTACATCTTAAGATCTCTAATGTCTACAGCAGTCGTATGAATCTCATGCTTAGGCCTTGGGAGTGACTTAGTCAGAGGATCAGCGACATTCTCGTCCGTCGGAACTCGGCTGATCTTCACATCACCTCTATTGACGATATCACGAATCAGGTGATATCTCCTCTCTACGTGTTTGGACTTCTGGTGTGACCTGGGTTCTTTCGCCTGGGCAATGGCTCCGTTGTTATCACAAAACAAAGCCACTGGCTCCAAGATACTAGGAACCACACCAAGTTCAGTCATGAACTTCTTGATCTAAACAGCTTTCTTTGCCGCTTCTGAAGCAGCAACATATTCAGCTTCCGTCGTGGAATCAGCTACGGTATTCTGCTTAGAGCTCTTCCAGCTCACTGCACCGCCATTTAGACAGAAGACATATCCAGATTGTGATCGGAAATCGTCTCTGTCCGTCTGAAAACTCGCATCGGTGAATCCATTCACCACAAGTTCTTCACTTCCTCCATACACCAGGAATTTATCCTTAGTATGTCTCAAATACTTGAGAATATTCTTGACAGCTGTCCAGTGAACTTCACCTGGATCAGATTAGTATCTACTCGTCATGCTTAACGCGTAAGCTACATCTGGACGAGTGCAGAGCTTGGCATACATAATAGATCCTATTGCAGAAGCATAAGGAATCCTATTCATGCGCTCCCGCTCAGCATGTGTCACCGGACACTGCTTCTTGCTGAGACTAATGCCATGAGACATCGGTATGAAGCCCTTCTTGGAATCATGCATCCTGAATCTGTGCAACACCTTATCAATATAAGTGTCCTGGCACAATCCAATCAGCCTGTTGACTCTATCTCTGTAGATTCTGATTCCAAGAATATACGCGGCTTCTCCCATGTCTTTCATGGAAAAACAACTTCCGAGCCAAGTCTTAACAGACTGAAGCAACGGAACGTCATTACCGAGGAGGAGTATGTCATCGACATACAGTACAAGAAACGCAATTCTGCTCCCACTAGTCTTCTTGTAAACACATGGTTCCTCTTCGTTCTTGATGAAACCAAATTGTTTTACTGCTTCATCAAAACAAAGATTCCAACTCCGTGATGCTTGCTTCAATCCATAAATGGATTTATGAAGCTTGCATACCTTTCCAGCGTTCTTAGGATCAACAAAACCTTCAGGCTGTGTCATATACACATCCTCTTCCAGAATACCATTCAGGAAAGCGGTTTTGACATCCATCTGCCAAATCTCATAGTCATAATGAGCTGCAATCGCTAGAAGAATCCGAATGGATTTAAGCATAGCGACTGGGGAATAGGCTTCATCATAGTCAATACCATGAATTTGCTTGAAACCTTTAGCCACCAACCTCGCTTTGTAAATTTGCACATTGCCATCCACGTCATTATTCTTCTTGAAGATCCATTTACACTCAATGGCTTTTGCACCATTAGGTAAATCGACCAAGGACCATACTTGGTTTTCTGACATGGATCCCATTTCGGATTTAGAGGCTCCAAGCCACTTTTCGGAGTCCGGGCCCATCATTGCTTCCGCGAAGGTCGCTGGTTCGTCACTATCAATGATCATCAGATCATTGGAATTGGTCACGATAAATCCATAGTATCTCTCGGGTTCGTGACGGATCCTTCCGGATCTGCGAACTTCAGGCTCCACAGGCGCCGGTTCCACAGAACTTTGTGGATCCAACTGCTGCTCTTCCTCAGCAGGTTGAGCAGTCTCCTGTGCATCTCGAATTTCTTCAAGATGTACTTTACTCCCACTGTTTTTCTTAGAGAGAAACTCCCTCTCAAGAAAAGAACAGTCCCGAGCAACAAATATTTTGTTCTCAGATTGGTTGTAAAAGTAGTATGCCTTGGTTTCCCTAGGATAACCAACGAAGTAGCATTTATCTGATTTGGGTGCAAGCTTGTCAGAGATTAAACGTTTGACATAAGCCTCACATCCCCAAATCCTCAGGAAAGACATACTAGGAATGTTCCCAGTCCACAATTCATGTGGTGTCTTTTCCACTGATTTAGATGGTATCCTATTTAGTGTAAACGCAGACGTTTCTAGAGCGTATCCCCAAAAGGATAATGGAAGATTTGAATGACTCATCATTGACCGAACCATATCCAATAAGGTTCGATTCCTCCTCTCTGACACTTCATTCCATTGGGGTGTTCCAGGAGGAGTGCGTTGTGAAATAATTCCACACTCGCTCAGATAGTCGCTGAACTCTTGACTCAAGTATTCTCCTCCGCGATCCGATCGCAGAGCTTTAATACTTTTGCCAAGTTGGTTCTGTACTTCATTCTTGAATTCCTTGAATCTATCAAAGGATTCTGACTTGTGTCTCATCAAATAGACATAGCCATACCTACTGAAATCATCAGTGAAGGTAATGAAGTACTTGTAATTTCCTCTGGCAACAGTACTCATTGGCCCACATACATCAGTATGAACAAGGCCCAATAAATCACTGGCCCTTTCATTTGGTTTGTTGAAAGGGGCTCTAGCCATTTTGCCCATCAAACAAGATTCGCATTTCTCACATGATTCAAAATCAAATGAGCCCATAAGCCCATTTCGATGGAGCCTTTGGATGCGTTTCTCATTGATATGGCCCAAACGACAATGCCATAAGAAAGTCGGGTTTTCGTCATTTGACTTAAACCGCTTTGTATTTATGTTAAATTTAGGCATTTCTTGGTTTAAAACATATAACCCATTATCTAATGGGGCGCTACCATAAAACGTACCATCATGATTAAAAGAACAAACTTTATTCTTAACAGCAAAATCAAAACTTTCCAAATCCAATACGGAAACTGAAATTATGTTTCTGCTAATCGCAGGTACAAAGTAGCAATTATTCAAAGTTATAACCATGCCCGAAGGTAAGGACAAATCGCAGGTGCCTACGGCCAGTGCAACAACCTTAGCTCCATTCCTGACCCGTAGCTCCACTTGTCCTTTCTTCAGCGTTCTACTGTGTCTTAGTGCCTGCATATTAGTACAAATATGAGCACCGCAGCCGGTATCCAATACCCACGAAGTAGAACTAGAAGATATAACATTAAGTTCGATAACATAAATACCTGAGTCAGACGCATCATATGTCTTTTTGAGCTTCTTGTAATCTTCCATGAACTTCTTGCAGTCTCTCTTCCAATGCCATAACTGCTTGCAGTAGTTGCACTTATCCTCAGGAGAAGGCCCGGATTTGGGCTTCGGCTTGGGCTTGTCCTGACTCTCAGTCTGGACAACTTGGGCCTTTCCCTTATCCTTCTCTTTGGGCTGTTGACTCCTTAGTGGGCTTGTCTTCGTGAACCGTCATAAAGTGTGATTAATTTAACAAGATTTCCAATAGGCTTTGGATGGGTGCTAAACCCATATCCAACAACAATCAGTCTTGTTTCGATCAATTACTCAAAATTGAACTGACAATAATCTCTCAATTTGGATTAATACGAGTGCCAAAAAGATTCGAACATAACTTATGTTATATTATGAAAATATGGACAAGTAAAGAAGAGATCCTCCTCCCTTGGACTTGTTAACTTTTCCACATAAAAGACAATATTAAGCAAGTTTTCAATGTATCATTCATGTTTATGTAACTAGTTATCCCGAATTGCGTATGAATGATCACATCAATAATATTTTATGACTAAAATCTAATCTTTTTATGGTCAAAAAGTTTGGAACCGAAGTCCGTAATCCCCAAACCTTTTTTAACTTCTAGAACATTATTACAATCATTAGTGATATTGATTTAATCCTAATACTAAGGATCTTTTGATCAAGATCAACACCATGGTTCGACTATCTGCAGCACCTACAATTACGTTGAACAGCTCCACGAACAATGACTCCATGGTTCAGCTCTCCCCAGCAACACTTGATCTACGACGAACGGTTCCACATGTACCACACCTACGATGGACAGCTCTCCCGCAACACATGAGATCATGACGGCTGGTTGTTACCTGTAACTCTAGACCTCCTAGAAGCTTGCATTCATTAATCTGGCTAAACTGCATTCTCTGAGAATCGAACCCCAAACCTAGTATAAAAACCTTTAAATCCTTAACCATTGGACCAAGGGACTTCCACTAATCTCCAAACCTTAAAACACATAATTTTTTATGACTAAAATCTAATCTTTTTATCGTCAGAAAGTTTTGTCTTTGGTACTTTTTTAGTTGAGCTCATGACATTTGGTAAAAACATTAATTTCTTGTAACATCACATGTGACCAAAATGGCTTCTTTGTTTATATTCCAATAAAAATGATCCGGATTTTGTCAACTGAACTTGTAAATTTGATTAATGATATTGCTTATGGAGTAGTTAACATGACATATGGAATGAGCTGTGATGTTCAATAATTCTCAAATCCCATCGTAAATTATAATATTTCTGTTAAAGAATAAAATCTTAAGGAAAACAAAACAAGAAAAGAAGATTTGTATCTCTCTACTCATCCCTCCCTACATAAATCTGAAAGCCAATCTCGTCAATTAATATGCCACAAGGAGAGAGCATATAGTCAATGACTCAAGAGGCCCATCTATTAACGAAGTCGAAAATTAGTATTTATTCTAAATTGGTCAAAAATATTTGTATTAAAGAAATGGACCAACATATTAATAAAGAACGAATACTTTTCAATGATTGAATTTTTGAACAGAAGATTTGAAAAACAACAGATCATGAGAAGCATCCCTATTGCCGATATACTAGTGTGTGAATCCAGACTGATCAAGAACTTAATGAGTTGTCAACAATTAGATTTTATAAAAACAAATAAATCTCTTGATGAAGTCGCACAAAACTAAACAATGAAAAATAAACTAGAACAGTGAAATGTTGTTATGTAATGTAAACGAATAAAGGGTTAGGTGAACAATTACACATGAATTCTACAGCTGTTTACAAACTTGATTTCAGTGATTAGCTTAACTAAGGACGTGCAAGATATATCTATAAGATTTATTTAACACAGAAAGATTTGTTCAAATGTATTGTTCGTCTCAATCTGTTTAAGAAAAAACTAAGATATTTAAAGATTACTGGATCAATAATAAAATGCTAACAACGAATATTTGATCCGACTATCCTAGCGAGCATATCAATCACATTGTAAGGGCCCTGGCCCAGCCCATTTAAATTTTTTGAGAAAAGAAGAAAGAAAGCTCAAATAGAGCAAGTCCAAGCCCATTAGCCTTCTAAAACCCTAGGGTTCCCATCCCCATTTCCCTATTTAAAAGAGCCTCCACCATTGAGAAAAGGGAAAAAGGAGATCTCGGCGAAGCTCTGCTCCCGTCTCGTCGCAGCCACCGCATCCAGAGAGTAGATCTAGGGCTTCTACATCGTTTGGCATTGAAGGAAATCCGGTAAGCCATTTTTCAGATCTGTTTTCTTTCAACCCGAGAGCTAAAATGGCCATATCTTTTTATCCATGAGGAATCTGGGAAATCCGAGACCACCATCGCGTTCCTCTCGACGAGACGAAGCCAACGAGACCGACCACGCCTCCAGCAACCACCGGACGCGCCCGCACGCTCCGCCGGAAGATCCGCGAGCAGATCTGACGCGCCGCCGCCGTTCTCCACGCGCCGCCGCCGTTCGCCGGAGCTCCGCCGCCGTCGACCACCGGAGCCGTCGCCGAGTCAACTCGGCCGGCGACCGAGTCAACTCGGTTAACCGGGTCGTTGACCGGGTCGGGTCGTTTGACCGGGTCGGATCGGTTGACCGGGTCGGGTCGGTTGACCGGGTCGGGTCAGTTGACCGGGTCTGTTGACCGTTGACCGGGTCCGGTTTAGATCTGATGTCCGTTCGGGCTGAGGAAGCTTCTAAATTACCGTTTTGCCCTCTTCTTTGGCTAAGGTGAGGACCGAACGTAATCCTTGCCTATTCTATTTCAATTCCGAACGCAAGTCCTTCGTTAATGTCGTCTTTCCTAGGTAGTTTAGGATTGGTAATGCCGGCTATGTGATTGATTGTTGAACGTAGAATGGATAGGTTATCACTTAAACCGAAAACGTTGCTTGTGTGTGATGGCTTGTGTGGATTAGGTTGCAGTAGAAATTGGTTGACAGGACAAGGTACGAGGTTCGTTCCGTGATTGTCCTTGATCGTCGGAGGAGGGTCCTGACGAGCCCTCCCGTGGTGGTGTGTTGTGGTTCGAAGGTTCGCGAGCCGTTTGTTTGCTGTGGAAAGGGCGTAATGGCCGGTCCGTGGGTGGGATTAGGGGAAGGCAGCCCTAGTCTGCAACCATAGACAGGTAGTTATTCGTAGGTTGATTGTAATGTGCCTTCGGGCATTGCGTGCAAGGTGATATTAGTTTAGAACTTGTTTCGTAGTTGTGTGGCGTAAGCCGGGATCGCGGATTCCTTTGTCCGCCCTCACTGGGTAATTGTGTTTGAAACAATTACTCATGCCTCCTTTTCCTTTTCCTTTCTTTTTCCCTCCAGGTCCGGATGCAGGGTTGACTGATCGAGTGACGTGATTGGTGGATTTGAATACGAAGAAAGCGCCGGGTTCCTGGGACCAGTTGAGATGGCGTCCCGGTTGGACCATTTTCGGTTCAACGGGCGTCCTAATGCCGCGCCTCCGGTTCGCCGGGAGGCGGGTGTTACACACATTATATAATATATGACAACTTGAGAAAAGGAAAAATATAGGTAAGAAAATGGAACATAGATCAAATAGTGTAAAATGAGATTTTGCATACCAAGATTTATCATGAATATCCGATACGACTGCTTGTGTGAGGATTAGACTATTAGTCATATATAGGTTAAAAGCTAATCAATGTGTGAGAAAAAAACATAATCCTAACATGTTTTCAACCCTAATCAATGGCACGCTCTTATCCTCTTTTCTCTCTAGGTTTCTCCGCTTTCGTTTTCAGATCTGGGGCTGTTCTGTCTCCGGCGCTCTTCGTCGGACGACGGGATGGCCTCCATGGCGTTCCTTACTTCGAGATCTTCATGACGGAACAGCACAACGGTGACGGTGATGGTCGCTCACCCTTCTTCTCCGAGATGCGCAGGCGGGAACTCCGAGGAAGGCGGCGCGGCGGAAGCTCCAAGGCCCAGTTGGTCGGCGACGTGATGAGGATGGGGAAATCCCGCTGGAGGACGACGGGGAGATCCGCCCGAAGTCACGGCGCTAGATCTAGCGAAGCTTAGAGACGCGCCTTCTTTCGTCGGTTGGTGGGGTTGCATATGAAGTTAAAGGAAGCTCCGGCGACGGCGAGGCTCCGGAAGGAGATGGCGGTTCTCCTGAAGGGTCGCTCTCCCTGGTTCGGCGGCAGATCTTGACCGGAAGAAGTCGATTTGGTTTGGCCTCGGCGGTGGAAGTGATAGCGGACGGCGAGATTGCGGCGGATTCAAAGGAGTAGAAGGATGAGGTCGATGACGCTAGGTGAGGTCGTCGATTTATGTGGCCGTGGGACGTCTCCGGGAGCGGGATCTTCTACTCACGGCGGGGCAAGTGGATTTGGAAACCGGTGTTGGGCTAACCGGATAACACGATCTCTTGAAACGCCGTGGCGGTCGTGAATGCTCAGCCCACCGGAGATTTGGAGCTTAAAGCTTCTCAGTCTTCTTCCCACCTCATTCAAGGATTCTTTTGTGGTTTTAGGGAATAGCAGTGTTAGTCTTAGAAACTGAACTTTGTTTAACTGTCGTTTTTTGTCCGGAATCGTCACCGGAGTTTGTTGTTCCGATGCCCGTTTCAACGGGATGAGATATTTTAATATAATATTATATTTAAAAAAAAAAAAAAGATCTTAACATCTTTAAGAGACTTGTACACATTTTTTTTTTGTCACAGCGAGACTTGATCACATACATATTAAATATGATAGTAAAGTTTTACAGAGTTAATTGCACCCACTATATCATTTTTGGAAAGTAATAGCAAACATGTATCTTTCAAATTCTTGTTTCAATTATGTATCTTTTTGTTTTCTAGCAAGTTACAATGTCTTTTTTACCCTTCTCTCTTAATTCAATTTACCAATGTACTTAGTTAGTTCACTTAACTATTTACTCTTACTAGTTATTCATTTGTTTACTATTTTAGTTTGTTTTGAACTACTTTTTCTCTGAACTAAATTGATTAATACAAATTGAAGGATTTGAATATATTTTGGATCTGCTTAGAAATCGTGATATACTTTCTCAAAACCCATGGATACCAAAGATTATCCAGACGAGAATATGAAATGTGTAGTAGTTTGCGGCTCTTGGCTGGTCACCGGCGACGGAGCCTGGAAATTCATCGTGGACATTGAAAGGGTCTCTCGGGTCGTCCCAATTAAGATGGGCATGAAGATGAAAGAGCTCGTCGGGTTATGGCAGAGTTTGGTTTGGAATGTGCTTCGAAGTTAAAGCTCAGCTACACGCCTTCTCTTACCTTGTCCTCTATTTGTAGTGACAGTTCGCCGCCTATCATGGTCACAACAGATTTCAGGCTTTCCTGTTTCCTGGATTTTCTGTCATCTAACCGGTCAACGAAGCTATTCCTGTCTATGGGGAAGATAGTTAGGAAATAAGGCGATTCTATAAAGAAAAAGGCATCCAAGTTAGTTCACCGAGGGAGGTTCATGACTCCTAAGAGACTATTTGTTGATTCAAATCCCTCTGGTAGCAGAGACTCTCCGGTCATGCTTGACGGCGACAATGTTGCAGCGCTAGACTTGATGTTTCGTTCTTGTTCACCTCCAGGCAAACGCTCTGATGAATTGATAGTTCCAGGCGTAAGGCCATTCGTTAAACAAGAATTTGTCGATTCAGTTTCAAATTCTCGAAACCAGTCACTGGTCGAATGTGGTATGCTACTCAGTCCCTCCTTGTTTTTCAATAACTTCGATCCCAAAAAAAACCCACTTAACCAACTTTTTAATGTCTTCGGTTTCAGACTATCCATCCAACGCTGAGTTAACGGACAGAAGGAACGTACGTTTTCCAAATAACAAGCCACAATTCGTTTTGAATTGTTGGACAGAGATAGTCAAGAAGATGGCCTTCCCAACGAAAATATAATACCAAAAGCGCTACCAAACATTCCACCTAGCAACGATTTAGTGGATATAGAAGTTAACTACGTTTCTACTAGCAAAGAGAAGGTCATCAATGTTTCCGGGAGAAATGAAATAACTCTACCCACCCCCGCAACTCCCACTGCATTAGTGGATAGTTCTGTTGCACCCGGTTCAGACAAAACAGTGCCATTCAGTTTCAATTTGCTAGATAGCCAAGAAGATGTATCCACGAATAACGAAACTGTTAATCTCCAGGTGTCTGACTATCCAAATTGCGATGCTGATATGGCAGTAGGAGGTGAAGCAGAAAACTGTACGCCAGATAGTGATGAGCATGGATCGTCAGACGAGGTACCCGTGGATGTTGGCAATGTGGATCGTGATTTTTGGTCCAATCTCATCGATGATGAATATGGAGGCTCCAACGCACTGGATGTGATGTCTGAAATCCCCGTTGAAGTAGGTAATAGATCCAAACGGAAGTCTATTGAATCTTGTCCTGTCCAGCAAGAATATGTGTACAGGTGGCGCGGTACTGAATCTTGTGGCACCTCATACCCTACCGTCGAAGAACCAGCTGATATCCCGCCAATGGTGGATGACACCACTTATCAACGAAATCCTGTCCCTGACTTAGATTTAGACTCAATGGGTGATGATCTGTACAAGGGTAAACTTTTCAAGAGCAAAGACGATTGTTTGGTATGGTTAGCAATCCATGCTATAAGGAACAAGTTTCATTACTTAAAACCTGTGTCCACTCTTCACAAAGTTGTTATCCATTGCCCGGATAAGACTTGCAACTGGCGTGTTATGGTTCATGGGACAAAGGACACTGGATATTGGGAGGTACGCAAGGCAGAGTTACATCACTCTTGCTGTACTGATACTCGGAATAAGTATCGGAAACTTGGGACGACAAAGGTCATTGCCACTGTTTTCAAAGATAAATATTCAGACCCCGCATCTGGTCCGAAACCAACTGGACTCAAAGCATTATTTATGAAGGAGCTATGTATTGATGCATCGTATAACAAGTGTTGGCGTGCACGGTCGAAGGCACTGACGATGCTACGAGGTACAGATGATGGATCGTATAGGAAGTTGCCAGAATTTTTGCATATGCTAAAACTTGCTAACCCTGGTACCATTGCTGATCTCGAAACCTAGGTTGACGCATTAGGTTACGAGCGGTTTCTATATCTATTCTTAGCATTTGGCGCATCCATAAAAGGTTTTGCGAAGCTGCGCAGAATGATTATAGTGGATGGTACACATTTGACTGGTAGATACAGGGGAGTTATGCTTACCGCAAGTGGACAGGATGCTAATTTCCAAGTCTTTCCACTTGCGTTCTGCATCGTGGACAAAGAGAATGAGGAGTCCTGGACATATTTCTTCTTCAAGCTTGAAAATATTATTGCCGACAGCCCCACATTGACATTCATATCGGACAGATGCCAGTCATTATACAAAGCAAAGGGTAGGATTTTCCCGCGAGCTCACCATGGAGCATGTCTTGAGCATGTCCATAGAAATGTTAAAGCCAGGTTTAAATCCACAAGGCTTGCGCAACTAGTCAAGTTGGCGGGGAATGCATACAGGATTGGTGAATACCGTGAAACATACAATCGTATAAAAAACAACAATGCAGAATGCGCTAAGTATCTTGACAATATAAGCGTTGGACACTGGACCAGAGAATATTTCAAAGGAGAACGTTACAATCTTATGATAAGCAATATCGCCGAGACATTGAACAAAGCGTTGCTTGAGGGTAGGAGCGAACCCATTGTAGATCTTGTCACTTGTATACGGTCTATGTTGACCAGGTGGTTAAGATCTAGACGTAAGAAGCGGCACACAAACCGCTAGTCTCTATCGAGGTTGATAAGCTAATGGATGAACATATGTAGTCAGTCCACGGTTCTAAGATAGCTAGTGTTTCGAACTGGAATTTTGAAATTGTCGGCCAGTTTGGGGGGGGGAATCGATTCACGTTCTTCTGGATGACAAGCGATGCACATGCAAGTTATTTGACAAGCTTAAAATTCCATGTGGCCACGCCTTAATAGCTGCGGACTGTGATGACGTATCATACGCGTCTCTATGTGATTCTCATTATAAGACATCCTCTCGGAGGGCGACTTATGAAGGAGTGGTTAACCCAGGTGGGAATCCTAACGACATCGACATACCGGCTGATGTTCGGAACCGTTACCTTTATCCTCCAGACGTTGACAGACCATCTGGTAGACCTAAAGAAGAAAGGTATCCATCGATCGGTGAATACCAGGCAATACCCTTACCCTTTGATGTGTATTTACATGTAGTCTTATCATTGTTCTAATTTCTATCTTTGCACTATTTTTTTCAGAAGGAGAAGACCCCCCTCGATCAACCCCAAACAGATGTTCCAAATGCGGTGGAGTTAAACACAATCGTGCTACTTGCAAAACCTAATAACAAACTGTTTGAATTTCGCTTTTTGCTTATAAAGAGCCATGTTTTTTGTTCAATTAATTATGGATACCTATTACGCTCGTTATATTGGATGGCACCTTTTATTGTGATGGATACCTGTTGCATTACTTCGTTTTGATTTGACTTTGATGTTGACCTTTTGTAAAACTTTTGATTTTGTTTTAGTGTTTCCTCATAAAGGTGCTACTACTCGCTTTCCTAAGCAGCTGGCCAAAACAGCTTCAACTATATTACATTTACCCATGGTTACGAACTACTTTCAATGTGTCTTCAAACGATCGTATTGCCTACAAATTATCCATATAAGCTACATGTTGTGGATTGCTCTTTTTTACTTCATTTTGGTAGATTGATCATCATTTCCTATATATTGAACGTCTTAGAAATCAGACGTCCTACCACTCAGAGCCCCTATTACGTAGTTACAACGTTTCACAAAATGAGTTTCGCGTCTGTATCTACTGTTCCTGATTATGATGAACCATTACCCTGTAGATCGGTAGGAATCGCAGCCCCAACTATGTGTTGATGTGGTGAACGCATTGAAGTAGGATATGCTAGAACTCGTGCTAACCTTCATCGGAGATGGTTCAACCGCCCACAAGCTACCCGGGTTAGATTAAAATAAGCCTCTTCTTCTTTCCTACTTTATTTTTTTACAAACGTTCTCTACAATACACTTCGTTTTCCCTAAACAGTTCCCAAGTGAAGGTCATGTTCGTGAGTGGGTTGACGACACGATTATGAAAGAAGTAGACAGTGTTTCAAAGGATGTCAAGAAAATGCAACAGGACATTAAGCTTTTACAAAATTGGTCACAGGAAGTTGGTGACGAATTAGCCTTCAAAATTGCTAAAAAGATCTCCGTCGAGGTCGCAAGGAACAACAACTCTCTTACTACAAAAACACATGTGAAGGAACATATGAATAATCTGCAGAATATCTGGGCTGCAGTAGTGTCTTTTTGTCCAGCTGTTTGGACTTTTGGCCAGTTAAAGGAATACCTATATCATGGTTGATTGTAGTGTTTTTATAATAAGTCAGGATTCAACTCCATTAGCTTCTTGTTGTAGTCTTCGTCTGCACTTGTACCACTACCTTATTCAATCAACTTCAACTCTTTTTACTGGTTCTGTCTTTCGTTACTACCTAAATTGTTGCGATTACGATGGATACCCTATTTCATATTGAACTCACATAAATGGATAGAAACTTTCTATGGATACTTTAAGTTATACATTCCGTTTTATATATGGCCATGGATAATCATTTACCTTTATTATCAAAAATAACTCTAATTTTCCAGCCCTTCTATTGTTTAAATTTTCGTTGATAAGTGGTTTTCCTAGTATAATCATGTACCTTTATTGTCAAATATAACTTTTTTTTCTTAAACATTTGTTTATGTTGTTTATAATATTATTCTACAAGTCAAAACCAATATATAAATATGTTATATCAGCTTATATTTGTCCACCATTACCCTTCGCATTGCCCAAGATGAGCTCAGTGAATCCCTCCCCCTTCAGCGTTCCCTCTGTGAATCTACTCGACTTGCCAGCCGCATTAAGGAGGTTAATACTTGCAAAAAATGCTAGCGAGAACATACTCGAACACTTCAAAATCCGAGCTGTCTGCAAGACTCTTCGCGAAGATGTTGATCACGTGGATACCTTAATCCAGGTTGACCTTATCAAGACTCACCACGATTATCAAGGGATACTCCATCTTGAACGCGCATGTCTAGATGCCAAGAATCCAACAGCAATTTTCTTGAAAGCGATATCGGATTTTATATACACAGATGGAAGAGTTTATGCCTTTGCCCGCCTCAAGCAATGCGCCATCCTCGGAATCAAGCCCGCCTTATATTGCTACGAAGTCATACGCCGTTCCATATTTCCTGAGCTGGATTCAGGTTCAACGATTCCTTTTCTCTCTCGTTTTGCTATCCGTGTTCTTAGAAAGCATGTCCGGAAATTTCAGCGGATAACTTGGCCCATGAACATCTCTTCTGCTCTAACTGCGATATCTTACTCTATTAACCATGTAAGAATTGCATCATGCCCTTGCTCTGTCCATCGCTACCGGCTTGACTTTCTAGACGCAAAAGTCAAAGGTCTCGGTATGTGCGACCTCTGTTTTTGGTCAATTGAAACTGCTGTTTTCTTCCGTGTCATTCCGGGAACTTTTTTCAAATTGGTCGACCTCATTGACTGGGAAGCAAATGCCGAACTATATTTAGCACACGACCAAAATGACGCTGTGGTTTGGGCCGCTATGGTCGATGGGGTCGTTGATCATGAGCAAGGCGCCGCCGTCTTAGCCGGCATTAATGGGCAAAACGTCATTCCTACGGTTTGGGGCGTTTAGAGATGATGTTTTTTTTACTATTTAATAATTATCATCAAACATCATCGTTATTTTTTGTTATTCTATCCACTACTCTATGATGGCTATGTAAACCTGTTAGTAATGTATTTTCGAACTTCTTCTTCGTGTCCTATCAAATATAGTAATTCTTAAGTATCCATTTTCTACAAAATACCTTATATTCTCTTTTCCTAATAGAAACAGAACAGACTATCCACCGGCTCAACAATATATATAATAACATCCATCAGCAAACCTCACGACCTTTTAATTTACAATTTTCAAAGTAGTGATTACTTCGAAATTCAGAAAGTTATACGCTCTTCATTGATTAAAGTCTACTTTAGTTGTCAGGACGCCTGCGTCATTTCTTTTCAGCCACTTCACTAGTCTAATCGCAGTTTTTGTACTCAACCCACTACCAAGGCCACAAATTGTTTCCCGAGATTTAAACATTGTTGTTCTACGCCTTTTAATCTGTCGTTATCTTACTTTTCTACTTACCCATTATTATATACAATAAAAAACCTTCTCTTACTATCCACTTTACACATATGGATACAGAACTACTTCGTATCTATTTTCTGTTACCATTCCCCTACAATTTTCATGTTTGCTTTTATCAAATCAAATGAATTAACTTTATTTTACATGCTGGATACCGTTTTGTAACTTACCGCAGTTTAAAACTTTGTCCTTTGAACCTGAATCCTTCTTTTCCCACTTAACCCTTTCCGAAACTCCCGCTTATCACTTCTCCCAACGACTTCTAATTACTTTTATAAAATTAATAATTCATAAATACATTTGTTCTTCTTTTACTCATTACCCCTATATATATGAATGCTAGGCCACTTCGTCAGTCACTTCACTATATAGTTACCTATTCATTTGCCCCATTTAGCTACATTAACTTAATGCAAACGACTAACTATATTTTTATCTCGTTAGATCAAACTTCATTTTGCTTTCGAAATCCACTATTGACAGTAAAGGAAAAACATCATCCTAACCACTATTATCACTAACTACAATTACTTAAAAAGTTATCTGATAACATTAGCATAGAATATTCACATCCACACTTCTCCATCTATCCATAATGTTTTCAACACTTTATGTACTTAAATTTCTTTATATTAAGTCATGGATACACATTATATCCATTACATCTATTACATGGATACTAATTACGACATCTTCCTAATATTAATGGACAGGAAATAGAAGTAACAGTTCTGGCACCTATCGCCACTATTTTCAACCATCATCGTGTGAACCCACCAACAATCTTCCAAATCGCTGCAGCTCCAAGAATCACGCCAACTATCAACTTGTTTTGGCACAACCGCTCGCACGTGGTACCCCAGCATCTCACCAATAGCCGTAGCCTCATCATATGATCGTTTAGATCTGAAAACCTTATACTCGGCCTTGCAGCCTCTCCCTGCGCACCAGTTAAGAATAATATACATTAGCTCGGCATGGGGATATACATCCCTCACTCCATGTAATATTGTTATAGCTGTCTCAAGATCGCTCAAATTGAATGCAGTGCGCAGGCTTTCGGTGTACATCGCAAACGGATTTTTGTGCTCTACGCACTTCCTGTAGAATTTGTAATACCACGAATATTGTTCGTCTGAAAACCAAGTGAAGTCATGCCGCCTGTCCAGTCGGACTCTTGAATACATCTCTGGTGAACAAATAGCATTAAAGCCCTCAGGGCCTGCCTTAAGTAGATTCGCACAAGCATCAACGCCGTCTTCTGCGACCCTAGCTGCGATTTCGGCCAGTAGCGAACTTGGTAACCACATTTCTTTGTTTACTCTCCGGCTTTTGACTAGTTTTGGATATTTATTTTAAATTTTTAAACTCAAACCCAATCTTTTGGATAATGGCGCGTGACCCCCCAACCAAAGCATACGACGCTGCTGACAAAGACTTCACATTTTCTGTACATTTTATATTCAATGAACGTCCATTCTTTTTAGTCAAACCCTACTTCTGACGATTTGACCAGTGGGTACTACACATACATCTTACCTTTGGCTTAATATCTGATGCATTGCGTAAATAATTTTAGCTTTAACATTTCATACTATAATATCGGCGTGAGACTGTTAGAACTATATAAATGGATGGCTCATTCTCTACCGCACTATCCGTATATAAGACAACTACCATCCTAACTTTTCGCATCTATCCATCCAATTATTACTTTTAAATCGAATGACTATAGTCCATTTTTTTACACGTTCAATTCAACTCTTTTTATAAGTAGTGTACCCACAGAAGATCACCACTCAACCAGCTCCCTTTCCCCCTCTGTTAGTTTCCTTCCCACACTATGAGTGATGCAGCTAACAATATTTGCTACAAATGGGGCCAGCCTGTCTCCGGTATAAGGACCGTTGTTCAAACCACTCATCAGTTAGGTATTCCTACGAGCTGCGATTGTAAGTCTTCCTTGTTTATAACAACCTCTACATCACCTGAGAGTAAAGGAAGGCGCTTCTATTCATGCCCTTACGATCTATCTGACGTAAATTTTTTAACTAAATTTAACCATACTTATTAATTTCGTTATATTCTTTTAGTCCTTTTCAACCGTCTCCCTTTGGATTTGTAGGATCCAGGTCAGGGATGCGGATTTAAAAAGTGGTGGGACGTCGCAGTTTCTGAGGAATTGAGAAGATGAAAGTTGAGGCTCGCCTTAAAGAAGAATCAAACCGTTCTCAAATCGCTGGTTTTATTCATAGGGTCGACTTTCTTCTTTCAAAGATTGAAGACTTTGAAACAAAATTAACAGATATGAGTCATTTACTGTATTGAATTGTTTAAGTCTATCCATGCTTCATTCCTGCTTTGATTTCTGATTCCCCATATTGATATAAGCCTATCTATCCTTTGATTCCTGCTTTTGTATCCATCTACTAATACACCAGATTCTTGAATTTTGTTAAAATCTACTCTTATCAATTCCTAAACGAATATCTGTCAAATACAATCCATGTATTTTCTGCGTCGTGAATTTTGTGTTTTTTACAAAAATGCTAAATTATTATCGTCAACTACCTTTCTCACAAACAACCCATTTAAAAAAACAATCCATCTCTAGTTCCTCATCTCAAACCTATTATTTTTTACGATAAATGTTTATTGGCAATGTCAAGGAGTGTACTATCCATGTTTCACAGCCCATGTCTATCAGTTACGTTTCATTGGTTTGGTCCCTACCTATTATCGTTGTGCATGTCCATCATTCACTAAATTTAACAATCACCTCCCTCTACATTAGATGAGCAATCTATTGAAATAAAATTAAATTGCAAATTTACGTGTTTTCACAACCGGATACCGCGTCCAATCTATGGATACGTGTTTGTATTAGGGAATTTATATTCACATGGGATATTGAAACGTTGCTCCCATTTGGCATCCATAAAACAATATATGTTTACGCATTCACTCTCACCCTAACCACAATACAACACTTTTAGAATGAGTAGTGCTAACCTTCTAAACCTGCCGCCGGAAGTAAGAAGACTAATCCTTGAGAAGAATGCGAGTGATCATCTTCGAGAACACTTTAAAGCCCGAGCTGTCTGCAGGACTCTTTGTCAAGACGCCGATCACGTGGATACCCATTCTCAAATTAACCTTATTCAGGAGGGCCCATCCAAAGGAGACCAAAGAGGCATCACCCTTCTGTACAATGCATGCTTGGATGCCAATAATGTATCTGCTATGTTTTTGAAGGGTATATCCGACTTCATGTACACATACGGTGGAAGATTAGAAGCTTTTAAAAAGATTAAAGCTTCTGCCATCGCAGGTTGCAAATCTGCTATGTATTGTTTCGAAGTCATCCGGCGATCTATTTACCCATCCTTTGACTCATGTTCGACTATCCCATTTCTTTCCCGTTTTGCTATCCGTGCTCTTAGGAGGCATGTCAGGAAATTCGAACGCTACTCCTGGGGTATCGGAATAGCCGTCGATCTCGCTCAAATTAGGGATGAAACTGATGTTGGAAGTTTAAGGTCATGCCCTTGCTCCGTTTATAAATATTGACTTACTATCACTGACGAGGATATTAAAGGTTGGGGCATGTGTAATGCTTGTTTCTGGACTATCGAGACAAATGTTTTCTTCCAAATAATCCCACAGACTTTCCTTGAATGGCCTGTGCTAGAAGACAATCCACTCGATGGTGGTTGGCCTGAGATAGAGCACAACATCGGTGGTTGGGGTCAGGATGCAAATGGAGGCGGTTTGGGTCAGGTCGTAGTGCAAAACGGTGGGGAACAAAACCACGGACTGGAAAACGGCGGACAGGAAAACGAAGGCGGCTGGGGAGACGGTGGCGGTTGGTAAATGTCCCAATGCAAAACGATGGCGTTTATGTCGTTCTCGAAGCCTAAATAATTAGATTTATTTCTTTCCCATAAAATATGTTTCGTATTATTAATAACTGCTTTTCTTTTTTTGTTACGTTATCCATCCATTTATCAATGTATCCATCTACTATTAATTTATTCTATCCACTATCCACTGTAATTTAACGATTCCTTTAAATCTTACAAATTATATAGTATAATATTTGGACTTTAATATAAAACAAAACTTCAAACACCTCACCAGAACTTCTCCACACGCGGACACTTCGAACAACTCATCGTTGTTTGCCGTCAAATCATTGTTACAACTTCCAATGCGTTATTATTCATGATAATAAATTTATAATATAAATATTTAAGCCATAGATGCAATTCCTCTAGACCCGTGTTTTTTAACTATCAAATCATCTCACGTCTTTGTCATAAACTCTCCATACATGTGTTTTTCATAATTACTTTCTTCATCCTCGTTTTTCTACAAAAAAAAATATAATACAGTTGCCTACGTAATTATTACAACGCTTTGAAACCCCAACTTTTATAACCATCATTATGGACAATCAATAACAGGGAAACAAAAAAATTAATTCTTCCTTTCAAAAATCAAAACTTTATTCGTTTTACCTTTTCCAATGGTGGATAGGTTACTGTTACTACGCTTTCTCGCTATCCATTTGTGTTTGTCCACATTATGAAGTATTTTCCTATATTATTTTTACATTCATTATTTTATTACGAAATAAGTTTCTCACCGTCAACATACTTTTTATCGATATTTTAAAGTCATCTTCATCGAGGCACTTTATGAATTCAAAACCTGTCAGAGGCTAGCCACACAGCTTTCTTAGATATATCTCCTCTCATCTAATCAATCACTTTAATCCCTACGTCCATCACTCTAAAGAGTTGCATTAATATTCTTTGACATACCGATTAATATTTCTCTGACTGATTAACTATCTATATCTACACCTAGTGTATTTATCATTTTTAGTCCATCGTCGTTTTATACATTCATAAATATCTCCATCCGTCATAATGTACAAATGTACAAATCCATAAATATATTTTATTCAAAAACTATGTATGTATCCATAAACTATATTTCTCTTATAATGTATAGGTATATAGCTAAAGGGGAACACGTATGGATAAGTGATTGTTAAATATAGTGAATAATAAACAGCCACAACGATGATAGATAAACTAACTTCATTTTACCTTTCCACCCATTGCTTATCTTCAATTTGCCTATCCACCCCTCATCGAAATGTAAACATATCAAAATAGCAACATCAAATTGATGTTATAGAAACCAAATACTCAATGTTCGAGAAAACAAACATTGTCTCAAAGACATAAACTAACAATCCATAAAACATACAAATCATAGTTAATAATTAAAAGTTCATTCGTAAATCTGTGGGACTATCCATTCCTTATAGATTTCCATGGCATACTCCTGCCGAAACTGGTCCACGAATGCATCATTCATCCCATCCATTTCTTCTGATCTGGCTAGGGCATTGAGCTCAAGAAACTTCATTGTAACAGGTCCGCAATCGCCTACTCGATCATTTGTGTACACAGTCTCCACTCGTCTCCATGAATAAGGTGGTAAATTCCCTTTTAGTTCTTATTTAGCCGCCTTCCTTTGTTCTCTTGGCTTCATACTGTTAGTCTCAGGATCCAGCTTGAAAAAGGCTTCCACAATGTAAGGCAGCATTTCTACAATTGGCGCAGTGTTTTTTGCAGCTTTGGCACCCCTGTTATGGATTGGCAACGGGTCTAGTAGTTCAACCGTCTGAAATTCAAAATTAATAACAACTCTGACCCAGTGATCTGCGTCCCAATTCATGGGAACGTAAGCTGTTGAGACATCTTCAAACCACCTTGCTTTAACCCGGCCGTGCGTCCACTCGCCGTATACATACTCCTTCATGCGTTCGTCCCAATGGTACTCTCGCTTCTCTTTTGACTTCATGAAACTCCTATGTCGACCTTGCAAATGGTTTGAAAACCAAGGGTGGAAGGAACACCACCCTCTCTGCTTTGAAGTACCTAGCATTTTCATGTATATGTACTCTGCCAGTACCTGCATATGCTGAAGTACCGATATACCATACATGTTAATAATATATGCCATTACATATAACAATTTTTCAAAATACTTACCGTTGTGTTCAAAAATTTCATCGGCTCAGCAATGTCAAGAAGGAATTGGTTATTGATTGTCAGCTCCCCAAATATCAAGTTCTTCAGGTCGTATTTCCTACAAATTATTTGTCCCTTAAGTAAATCTAACATACTTAACTTTCTTATAAGCGCAGTAAATCCTGACCTCGTTGGGAAAAGTTTCAGCGTTTCCTGCCAAGCGTTCTTGTGCTCAATAAACATATATTCGCTTTCCCTTAACCCTGCAAATACCCGAGCAAGCTCAATCTCGTCATTCGATGGAGTTTGTTTAACCCGTTTTGGTGGAGGAGAAGAATCGCTTAGATCGACCGTTTCTTCAGTGCTATGAAGCAGTATTTTTATTTTCCCACGCTTCTTTTTACGGCCGTTGTTCTTATTTGTAACCTTGTTTTTTGTTGCGTTATCTTCTTTAAAGGCTACGTTCACTGTTTCCTGTCAAATACATAAAATATGTCCTTTCAAACTGTAAAACTACTATTTAACAAAATAAAATAAAACTACCTTCGCTTGTTCCTTTGTCGTGTCTCTCTCCTGTCCATCTTCCTTTATATCCTCTAATAAACTATCCACCTTACCTTCCATGGGTATCTCATCAGTTTTTTGTTCACAGATAACTTCGGAGTCAATCTGGCAATTATTAGTACAAACTATATAACTCAACAATGTCCAACATAATAGGATACGCCATCTTCGTTTCCATCAACTTGATTTCTATTATCACTCTGCCAAACAAATTTACACTTCATTAGTTATTTCCAAATTAAGGTCATATATTCAACAGGTTTTCTTCACCCGTTTCTAAAAGCCGTTGATAACCTCTTCGGTAGTACAAAGTTGAGCCTCAGTGGATAATTTTTTGCTTGGTACTTCCTGTTCTCCATCTCCCTCGAAATCCCGTATTAATGTAGTCTCCGCTATGCTTTGCATCTGTCCATTTGTTTGTTTAGGCCCGTCAGAAGCATTATCCACGGCCAGTGGCGGACCTACGTTGGGGAATAGGGGGTCACATGACACCGGTTAAATTTATACTTTTAGTGTTTTGCTTTAAGAAACAATAGAGTTCGTAGCGTATTTGGTTCATTTAGCCGACCTTTGACCCCCCTCAACCTGGTTCGAATCCCCTTATATGCCTTTATTTACATGTTTTTTTTTCATTTTTCTTTGATATTGGGCTAAAGCCCACTTATTGAACCCCCTAAAATCTGAGCCTGGGTCCGCCACTGTCCACGGCAATGGATACACCGTCAACTATTTCTTCACCAACTTACCTATTAACCTGCCCAACATCCATACAAACCACTTCTCAAATTAAAACTTTATTTACCAAATATAGCAAAGAGAATAAAACAACAGTTACAACAAAGCGTTCAAATGTATCCACAAAATACCTGAGGTTGGAGATCCAGTTCATTCTCTAAGGTACTATATACTTCACTATCTGTGGATTTTTTTTTCCCCTAACTCCTCTTGTCCATCTCTCTCACTATCCTTTGAAGTATCCATTTTGCTTTCCATGCGTATGTCATCAGTCTTTAATTCAAATACAAGCTCGGGCTCACTCTGTATATTATTAGTAAATCATTAATAACTCGCTCTTGTCCAAATTAATAGCTTAACAAAGTTTTTCTTTTCCTTCAATTATCATTTTTTCTTTAGTTTGCCCCAAAGACACCTTTCCATCGACCAATTCCGCACGCGTGCACCACCTCTCCATCTTGGTCATTGTGGATACACTATCTTGATTTTCTTCAACAGGATGTGCGATACCATTCTGGCCAAATTGTAAATAAACAATTACTTATTCTTAGTTAATGTCTCACATTCATCAAGCTCCCTTAACTATGTGTATCATCCTTTACCATTATTTATTTTTCATCAGCCATCCCTCCATCCTTTTATTTTGCCTCGTCCATTTCGCTACCTATGGATAACCCGTCTAACTTTGCTTCACCTGTTGTGGTGGTCTTATCCTGCCAAAATGGATATATAAAATTTTGACATCTCTACTAAAAAAAGCCAAAGGTATCCATCAATACCTGATGCTCAACGACTTCAGTCCCTTTTCTATGACAAACTTCACTCTTTGACAATAGATCGCCTTTCTTTTCCTCCACCAGGCTGCAGCTCTTGGTTTGGCCATGCTAAATTCCGCAGCGTTAACCCCAACGAAAGGCAAACATATGAACAATCAGTAAAATACCATCACTGATGGATGCAAACTCCCAAAAAAATACTTTCTAATTTATCAGCATATCACCTGGTTTGATGGATGCAACCCCGCAATGTTTACTTCCCCCCCCCCCCTTTCCAAGGTTTTCTAGACTTTCAGCTGCATACAAAACATCTTTCCAGTGCTTTTGATCCTCCCCATCTGTGATCATTCCCACATGCTGCTGCTCCTTACCAACAATTGATTCATTCCTTGTTTTACAAGGATCAATCGTGTCATCCAGCTGAGTACAAAAGTTGCCAATGTTAAATTCAGATCCCAGATTTTCTTGATCGAAAAAAGTTTCATCAACACAGACTTGAGAGATAATAGAATGCACATTATCCCAATTATTGCCCTCGTCGGTGGCAGAACGTCCACCAGATTGATCACCAACTCTAATATTAACATTCTCCGACACTTCAGGGTTAGGTTTTTCCGTCGTCACCTTCTTTCTTGCACCTAAAAAAAGTTTCTTCATGCCTGTCAAAGTGCCTTTCTGAGCTGGGCTGTTTAGAGGTTTCCTTACATGTAACCTACAATCCTTTGACTTGTTTCTTAGCTTCAACAACGTCACCTTCTTTTCCAAACATTCTATTTTCTTTTCAGTCCAAGCCTTGAATTTCTCGTAGGCAACCGATTGGGCCTCACTTCTACTCCCATATTCAATAGGAAGTAACTGGAGCTTTCTCTTTTTCTTGTTCTCCACAACAGGCTTGGTGACGAGTTCAATACCATCTTCAATAGCAAGTTGTGTAGGTTTTCTTTTTTTTTTGTTCTCTACAATAGCCTTTGGGATGTATTCAATATGCTTCTGAGAAGAATCTCCACCAGGCCACTCCTCCTTCTTAAAATCGTGATTACTATCCACGAGGTTTTCAAGATAAACCACCTTCTTATCTTTTATCTCGTCTATCCACTCCCCCCAGCCTTCTCCTAATGGTCCCATTGTTTTAAATAAGGAACCACTTTTACCTGTACATAGAAAATGCCAAATGTAAATGGAAAGACCTAATTGTTTAAATATCCACGATACGAATCTAGACATACCTCTGTTCCAAACTCTATGTCTAGTACAGTCTTGTTGGAATTGTGTCCAGTAATCTCGGTAATGTCTCTAGAAAGTAAGAGTATGTCAAAGATCAGACATAAGTCATATAATACTGGGGGTCATGATGGCTTGCTAGAGTCCGCTCATGATCTATAAGTCTTGGACTTATTGCCTCTATTATATGATCCCATATGGGTCACACGCCTAAGCTAACAGGAAAATGTGTAGGAACGGCTTAGCAGAAGTACGGTAAAAGTGCCAGGCATTTACTGTACTTAGAGAGAATAAAAGGGTTTAGCCATTGTGTGTCGATCGATGCACATCATGTGTCGATCGACACAGTGCGCGAACGGCCAAATAGCCCAAGAGGAACCGGACGAGTTTTATAAATAAAACTCGAGTCTGTTTTCTTCTTTAACCCTAGCCCCCTGCGATTTCCTCTCTCTCTCTGCGCCTCCTTCCCTACTGGTCTAGCAGCCGTTTTCTGTGATCGCGTGTGTGAGCCTTTGGAGGATTCATCTCTCGGTGTTTCTCTGATCTCTGACCTGTTCTCTCCTTCCGCTGCAATTAACAGGTAAAAGGTGAGATCATCAATTGTTTCTATTCGAGAAGAACCTAGATCAGCATGTTTAGGATAATCTGAATCAGAGAATTGAATCAGGATTCATCTAAACATTCCTTCAGTGGTATCAGAGCTATTGGTTCTGGTTTTTCTTGTTTAGATTCAAGTTTAGGATTGTTTTCTTGTTTAAGAAGTGTTTTGAATCAACTACTGATAAGAGAAATCACTTAAGCAACAAGGAATTGAAACCTAAACACACTTGAAATCGCAAATCCAAGCTATATTGATTTGGAATGCGATTTTCATAAAGAAGTATCGGCTGTGATCGCATGGATCGATCGATACGATCGCATGGATCGGTCGATACAACCGCGAGAGATCGACTGCAAATCGCATGGATCGATCAAACGATCGCATGGATTCCGCATATCTCGGCCAAGCCTGCTCAACGCGTGAACGCATCGATCGATGCTGAGAGCATCGACCGATGCGATTGATGAATCGATCGATGCGGTTGATGAATCGATCGATGCGGTTGGTTCATCGATCGATACGGTTGGGTTTAAGACTCGGTTTAAAATTTTGATTAAAATTATTCGTCCTGGTTTAATAAACAGATTTAATAATTTTATTAAGTCTGGTTAAACCGGGATAAGAAATCCAAAGTCGAAAAAAAATTGGATTTTGTGCCTAAACCAGGATTTTCTAATTTGATTTGGTTGGACCAAATAAATTGAGAAAATCCGGTTTAGTAAATAACCGGTTGACAATTGTGGTCATCGTAGTAATTAAAATTTGGTTAGACCAATTTTAATGAACCAGACCGGTTATGTCATTTAATTGGACAATTGGGTCATGTCTTGGACATGGACCAATTCTTGGGCCTCGGGCCAAGAAGTTAAAACAATTGGGCCAATTATTTGAGTCTTTCTTCAGATTAATTTAGAATTTATTTTATAAAATTATAAAGTCGATTTTAAATTAAAGTTTCCGAAATTTTTGAAATTAGAAAGTTTCTTAAATTAGAAGTTTCTAGATTTGCGGGTTTTGGATTTTAAAGAAATTTCTAAAGTTAGAAAGTTTCCGTTTTTAGAAAGTTTCCAATTTTAGAAAGTTTCCAAAAATAGTAGGTTTCCAAAATTGGAAAGTTTCCCGAAATAGTAATCTTCTATTTTGGGAATGAATTTTTGAAATAAACCTACGAACCTCAAATAATATCAAGCGTTGGATGTCTTGTCCATTCTATGTCAGCTGTCGAAGCCCATTCAATTGTATTCATTGCCTTACAGTGTGAGGGTGTCTGCTTTTGCGTGGATAAGACGGTTTGTGATTCATAAATGTCATTGGGAGTCCCAGACATTAATGATTACATGACTGTATAGTCTGGTTTTCTTGACTAGGCCATCGGGAGTCCCGGGCCTTGAGACATCAGAGTGGATTGGGCCTCGGGCCCAGATTCACAACCAAGAGTTATATCACGGATATAATTAGCCGATATAGGGCTTACCGATATAAGCTAAGGTTGGGTGATGGCCAGTGGCCCACTTTGATCTTAGTTATATGTGGATCTTGGAATCATTATATTCTATTGAGGGTAACTTATGTTATTGAATATAATGCATGATTAATCATATTAAATTTAATACGAGATTAATCATATTGAACATTTTAACTAATAACCTTTTTATCTATATATTTCAGCTATGACTACTACAAGCACACAAAACACATTCTCAATCCGGTCTGTTCTCGAGAAGGAGAAGCTGACTGGAACGAACTTCCTGACGTGGTCAAGGAACTTGAGGCTGGTCCTCAAGCAGGAGAAGAAGGATTATGTCCTTCGTGATCCTCTCCCCGAGAGGCCTGCTAACAATGCCGCCAGGACTCTGCATAATGCTTGGGAAAAGCATTCGTCAGATGAAAATGATGTGTATTGCCTTATGTTGGCGACAATGACTGCTGAGCTGCAAATGCAGTTCGAGAGTGTGTTGTCACCAATTGAGATAATGGCAAGCCTGAAATCGCTTTTTCAGGAGCAAGCAAGGACTGAGAGGTTTCAAACTGTTAAGAACCTCTTAGACTGTAAGTTGGCTGCGAATGCGGCAGTGAGTCCTCATGTCTTGAAGATGATGGGTTATCTCGATCATCTTCAGAAACTCGACTGCCCAATCAGCCAAGAACTTGCCTGCGACATCATTCTGCAGTCATTACCTGCAAGCTATGATCAGTTCATTCTGAACTTTAACATGCATGGCTTGAGTAAGACATTTCCTGAGCTTCACGAAATGCTCAAGACTGCAGAGCCCAACTTGAGGAAAACCGCCAAGGACCCCAATGTGCTTATGGTGCAAAAGGGCAAGGGGTTTAAGAAATCCTCTGCTAAGGATAAGGGAAAGGCCAAGGCTGTCCAAGTCGCGGACAAGGACACGCCAAAGCCCAAGCCCAAGTCCAAGGCTGGGCCAACTGACATATGCAGGTTCTGTAAAGAACCAGGGCATTGGAGGAGAGAATGTAAGAAATTCCAAGAAGGTCTAAAGGAATTGAAGAAGAAGACTCTCGAGACTTCTTCGACAGGTATTTTTGTTATAGAAGTTAATACAACTACTTCTGATAATACCTCATGGGTTATGGATATTGGTTGTGGGGCTCATATTTGTACTAATATGCAGGCACTCAGCAACAGTAGAAGGCTGAAGCAAGGACAAGTGGAGCTACGAGTTGGGAATGGAGCGAAAGTTCCAGCACTAGCTGTAGGCACATACTTGTTGTCTTTACCTTCGGGATTGATTTTAGAACTCAATAATTGTTATTTTGTACCTGCTATAAGCAGGAATATTATTTCAATTTCTTTGTTGGATTTGGAAGGTTATGATTTTTCAGTTAAGAATAAATTATGTTCCTTCAATCGCAACAATTTGTTCTATGGTTCTGCCCCTCTTACGAATGGGCTTTACATACTCGATCAATCCGCGCCAATTTATAACATTAATACCAAACGGTTCAAACCTAATGAGGAGAACCAAACGTTTCTATGGCATTGTCGTTTAGGGCACATCAGCGAGAAACGCATCAAGAGGCTCCATTCAAATGGACTTCTTGGCTCATTTGACTTTGAGTCATGTGAGAAATGCGAATCCTGCATGATGGGTAAAATGACACGGGCCCCCTTTAATAAACCTAACGAGAGGGCCAGTGACTTATTGGGCTTGATACACACTGATGTGTGTGGCCCAATGTCCACAAATGCAAGAGGAAACTATCAGTACTTCATTACCTTCACTGATGATTTCAGTAGGTATGGATATGTTTATTTAATGAAACATAAGTCTGAATCTTTTGAAAAGTTCAGAGAATTCCAAAATGAAGTACAGAACCAACTTGGCAAAAGCATTAAGGCTCTTCGGTCCGACCGAGGAGGAGAATACTTAAGCCAAGAATTCAGTGATCATCTAAGAGAGTGTGGGATCGTATCCCAACTCACTCCTCCTGGAACACCTCAATGGAATGGTGTGTCTGAGAGGAGAAATCGGACCTTATTGGATATGGTTCGATCTATGATGAGTCACACAGACCTTCCAATATCCCTTTGGGGATATGCTCTGCTAACAGCAGTGTTCACTCTAAATAGAGCGCCATCGAAAGCAGTAGCAAAGACACCATATGAATTATGGACTGGAGAAGCTCCAGTGCTGTCTTATCTCAGAATTTGGGGTTGTGAAGCCTATGTCAAGAGATTGATCTCAGACAAGCTTACACCAAAATCTGACAAATGCTACTTCATTGGTTATCCAAAGGAAACCAAGCCTTATTACTTCTATCTACGTTCCGAGAACAAGATCTTTGTTGCCCGGGATTGTAACTTTCTTGAGAGAGAATTTCTCTCTAAGAAAGACAGTGGGAGTAAGGTACTGCTTGAAGAAATTCAAGATGAACAGGATACTGCTCAACCTAATGAGGAAGAGCAGCAGGAGGACCTACAAGAAATTGTAGAGCCTGAACCTGTAGTACCTGAAGTTCGAAGATCCGGGAGGATCCGTCACGAACCCGAGAGATATCAAGGATTCCTCGTGACTGACTGTCATGATCTTCTGATCATTGATGGTGATGAACCATCGAATTTCAATCAAGCCATGATGGGCCCAGATTCCTCTAAGTGGCGCAATGCCACTGATTCCGAAATGGACTCCATGTCAGTCAACCAAGTATTTTCGTTGGTTGACTTACCCGCTGGTGTAAAAGCCATCGAGTGCAAATGGATCTTCAAGAAGAAGATTGACGTAGATGGAAATGTCCAGATTTATAAAGCCAGGTTGGTGGCAAAAGGTTTCAGACAAGTTCACGGTGTGGATTACGATGAGACCTATTCACCAGTGGCTATGATGAAATCTATTCGGATTCTACTAGCAACTGCAGCTTTTCATGATTATGAAATTTGGCAGATGGACGTGAAAACCGCCTTCCTGAATGGAATTCTGGAAGAGGATGTGTATATGACACAACCTGACGGTTACATAGATCCAAAGAATGCTGGGAAAGTATGCAAGCTTCATAAATCCATTTATGGATTGAAGCAAGCATCGAGGAGCTGGAATCTTCGTTTTGATGAAGCGATCAAGCAATTTGACTTCATCAGAAACGAAGAAGAACAATGCGTGTATAAGAAAACTAGTGGGAGCAAGATAGTATTTCTTATTCTGTATGTCGATGACATATTGCTTCTCGGAAATGACATTCCAATGCTGAAGTCCGTAAAGGACTGGCTTGGAAGTTGTTTCTCCATGAAAGACATGGGTGAAGCCGCATACGTTCTTGGAATCAGGATCTACCGGGATAGATCTAGAAGGCTGATAGGCTTGTGTCAAGACTCATACATTGACAAAGTCCTACAAAGATTCAGCATGAAAGATTCCAAGAAGGGCTTCACGCCAATGGTACATGGCACAACGCTAAGCAAGAAGCAGAGCCCTACGACGGCTGCTGAGCTTGAGCGCATGAAGAATATTCCTTATGCATCTGCAATAGGATCTGTCATGTATGCCATGATCTGTACTCGTCCTGATGTTGCTTATGCATTGAGCATGACGAGTAGATACCAGTCAAATCCAGGTGAAAACCATTGGATTGCCGTAAAGAATATCTTGAAGTATCTAAGACATACTAAGGATAAGTTCTTGGTGTACGGCGGAAGTGATGTGCTTAAAGTCAGTGGATTCACGGACGCAAGTTTCCAGACAGACCAAGATGATTTCCGGTCACAGTCCGGTTATATCTTTTGTCTGAATGGCGGTGCAGTCAGTTGGAGAAGCTCCAAGCAAGACACCGTTGCTGATTCCACTACAGAAGCTGAATATATCGCCGCCTCAGAAGCTGCGAAGGAAGCTGTTTGGATACGAAAGTTCATTATTGAACTAGGTGTGATACCAGATGCGGCTGAGCCTCTGGCACTGTTTTGTGATAACAATGGTGCTATTGATCAGGCAAAGGAACCAAGATCACACCAGAAATTCAAGCATGTTCTAAGAAGATTTCACTTGATACGTGACATCATTAATAGAAAGGAAGTCAAGATCAGCCGAGTTCAAACAGATGATAACGTCGCTGATCCGTTGACAAAGCCACTCCCAAGGCCTAAGCTCGAGTTCCTGACTGAAGCTGTAGGCATTAGAGACATTGAAATGTAATCTAAATTTGAGTGGGAGTTTAAGGGCTTTATTTAGTTATTTTGATATGTTCTTGTAAAACATTCTTATGTTTAATGAAATTATTATTTCAAGATTATTTTAACTGTGATGAAATAATCGTTCCAAAGTGATATAAACCATTTTATAGGTCATCGAAGTAAGTGACTTGATCTTGAGTCATTAAAGTCATTTAGCTTGATCATGAGACCCTATATTTGATAGATGGATTATATCATCCTGTCCCTGGTCGAAGGTTGTTGAAATTGGAACACCAACAACCGTGAGAGACTGGATTGGTATGTGACTTATGACAAAGTCTCAGTGTGTCATAGATGCGCGGCATCAAAGTCAATACATAGGTGTATGTTGGGAACATACGACCGGACAAGACCCGATTATGAGAACTCTTCAGGATATTTATATCTGTGTCATAAGAGATTCTCACTACGACTATAGAGTATAGTCCTTAGACCTGAGTTCGCATGCATGTGACTGCACATGAACTGATGCACTTTGATCATTGTCTAACGCTGTCGTTCTGCGATAGTTATAAGGACCTTGTTTGGGTACATTATGAAATGAGTAGTTTACAGTGATGGAACAAGACGGGATTTGTCCCTCCAATATAAATGGAGTGAATATCTCTAGGCCAATCGGAGATTTGAATACTGGAAAATGCATGGCCATGCTCAAACGGACTGTCCCGAGTCGTTTGGATTGTCAGTATCGAATCAGAGTCCGATGAAAAAGATTAGGCTTTATAAGGATGACACTAATCTTGCCTTATGACTAATCGAGATATTGAGACAAAAGGATTATGAATACAGAGATTCCAGTACAAGTGGGAGATTGTTGGAATTGTGTCCAGTAATCTCGGTACTGTCTCTAGAAAGTAAGAGTATGTCAAAGATCAGACATAAGTCATATAATACTGGGGGTCATGATGGCTTGCTAGAGTCCGCTCATGATCTATAAGTCTTGGACTTATTGCCTCTATTATATGATCCCATATGGGTCACACGCCTAAGCTAACAGGAAAATGTGTAGGAACGGCTTAGCAGAAGTACGGTAAAAGTGCCAGGCATTTACTGTACTTAGAGAGAATAAAAGGGTTTAGCCATTGTGTGTCGATCGATGCACATCATGTGTCGATCGACACAGTGCGCGAACGGCCAAATAGCCCAAGAGGAACCGGACGAGTTTTATAAATAAAACTCGAGTCTGTTTTCTTCTTTAACCCTAGCCCCCTGCGATTTCCTCTCTCTCTCTGCGCCTCCTTCCCTACTGGTCTAGCAGCCGTTTTCTGTGATCGCGTGTGTGAGCCTTTGGAGGATTCATCTCTCGGTGTTTCTCTGATCTCTGACCTGTTCTCTCCTTCCGCTGCAATTAACAGGTAAAAGGTGAGATCATCAATTGTTTCTATTCGAGAAGAACCTAGATCAGCATGTTTAGGATAATCTGAATCAGAGAATTGAATCAGGATTCATCTAAACATTCCTTCAAGTCTCACTACTAATCCAGTTGTTTTTCAGGATCCTTTCGAAACAAGTATCCATGAAACTCATAGTTGATTCATGGTCAGGCATCCTCTCCAAAAATCCAGCAATACATCAGAAAACTAGAAGTTGAAATGCAAGTGGGAATCCATACACGACCTTTGTTTGCTGCTGCAGCTGAGTTCTGAATGTTTTAACAGGGTCTTCACCCACTTTACCCGTTCTCGGACCAGGTTTCATTGAATTAATTGTTTTAAGAAAGGATAATCTTCCCCATGGATAGCTCAAAAAATACTCCACATCGATAAGCATCTCAACAAACTCTGGCGTTGCTTTTGCAACCTGGTTGCTACTAATAAGGACTCCATCAACAATACATATCAGTGCAAGCTTCAGCCTTTTAGTTCCATCCAGGTCTGTATCATCAAGCATTTCAAGAATGTCTGATATCTTAACACCTTGGCCCCCCTTCTTCCTGCTCTTACTCATATGGCCAAATAAGTCTTCCCACTCAGAAGTACTTTTCGCCACCACCAAACTTCTCTCTTCTATGTCTTCTTCTTCAGGGAACTCACAACAATTCAAGCCTGTTATCATTTCAAACTCTACTAATGAGAATCACAATGGTTGGCCCGCAAAAACTGTAGTCAACTCGTACTTCTTCTTGGTAATTAGTTGCCTCCCCAGCAGCCCATGTATCATTTTCCCAGAAATTGAACACTGTTTCACTGGGAGCCTGAAAAAATCTCCAAAACTAGAGTCCCGAATTCTCTCCCACTCTGGCTTATCCTTCATTATCTGCCACACTTTGTTTAGTATCTACGGTTTGGAATATATATTCAGTCGACCATCTGGATATTTATATGTCTTGTACAATCTATTTGGTAGGTCTTTGTCTACCATCGCCTGCAAAATAAAAATCAATTCCATAACTTTTTTTCTATTGGGTATAACAACCGAAATATAAGAATTCTTCAAGCTTACCTTCTTCACTCTAAGACGAAGAAAGAAGATCAGAAGAGACGACAATTTTTTATTTTAATTTTTAGACCTAAAATAATTAGATCTGACCCATTATTAAAATACCCAACCATAAAATTCCTAGTTAGCAAATAAGTTATTGGTCAGGTCATTTAGTCTTAGGGTATTTTAGTCTTTTACTTGTCTCTCTCATCCCCAAAAGATACAAAATTGAACAAACATTTCAGAAGATACCAAATTGCAAGAAAAAAATAAAAAAGATACACCCAGTGCAATTGACCCAAGTTTTACATTACAATAGAAAATAATGTACAATTAGACCAACTTTTTTAGCACAAAAATGGCGATTTCTCTATTAAAAAAACATATTTTCCGAATAAACAGTGACCTATTTTTTCTTCATCTCCAGCATCTCACGACGTTGGAATCTCACCCCATGCTTTGCCCAACATTCCACCCTCCTAATGAGGAAGAGGAAGCAAAAACCTCCCTTAAAGGGTTCGCCGTTGCATCCTTCTACGGCGAAGAACTTTCCACATTCGAATTCCAAAATCTCGCAGATTGGTCCGACCAAATCGGTCTCTTCCCAAGTTAGGGATTTGTCTCATGTGATTGTTTCACAAGACCTAGTTGTAGATCTACAAGTTAGTTCTACGGAAAATCTGACAGCAACAGATCTTGTGACTCCAATTTATTGCTCTGCAAGGCTATTACCACGGCTGACCCAGTTATGCCCACCTCGGCTGGTATTGTGCTGCAAGTTTATCTCCTGCTCTGCACCCACTTCTGAGAATGTCGAACCCACGACAGACCCAAGCTCTAAGAAATCAAGCGATATAACCCTAAGGACACATGGAGTGATTTGTTCAAGGGTGGTGCTAGAAAGTTACAGAAAAGAGGAGATGGCTTTACTCTTACAGGAAAATGAGGCTTCCGTCGAAATTCCCAACTCTGTAATCGAAAAGAACATGAAATCGTGGGCGAATTTCATAATAGGAAAGTTCTATTCTGACCCCCCCCCCCTCAAGGTATCGTACATTCCATTGTTAATGGTATATAGAGCAGACAGTTTCGCGATATTTCAGTGACGAAGATGAAAGGTCATGCCTTTTTTAGAATCCCAAACTCAGCAACAAGAAATCGTGTCCTCAATCAGAGGCTCTGGAGCATAGAGGCCATAGCATGTTCGTAGCGGATTGGGAGCCTGGTTTCGTTCCTTCTAATCCAGAGTTAACCTCAACTCCGATATGGCTTGAGCAAGGAAAGTGCCCTTCCAATTCTTTAATGAGGATGGTCTCGAACGTATAGTCGGGCTCGTGGGTGATCCAAATTTTCTGCATCCCATAATGGCAAACAAGACAAATATGGAAGTGGCTAAGGATTTCATGTTTATTGACCCAAGGCTGCCTCTTCCGGAAGTGGTCAATGTGAAGTTTGAGTTTGGTGAGATTACAAGGGTTGAGGTTTCAAGCCCTTGGATGCCTCCAGTTTGCTCATTCTGTAAGGAGATAGATCATGGACTAAAATGTTTCAATAGAGCTCCATAACCTGTGTGGTCTGCAAATCCACAACACATTCTTCTGCTAACTGTACTCGGCATAAGGCCAAAGGAAAACATAAGATGGTGTATAATCAGAAATCTGCTTCTAAGCCTGTCATTGGTGAAGTAGCGAGTGTTGGTGTAAATGTGGTTACCCATAATAAGACGCAAAAGGTTGCTGTAACTGAAGGCTCGGGCGAGGATAGTTTCTTCAATCATAAACTGGTTGGGGAGTCTAATGGGAGTCTTCTGAATGCAAGTGGAAGGATTCAACAGAGCTCGAAAGCTGACTTTGATTCCTCAAATATTGTTACCACATACTCGGATGACGAGGGTGTGCTGAATGATAAGATCGCATGGTTTATTCAGGTTCCTTCCCGAAGGCATAGGTCTGGGGCATAGGTCCCAAAAACACTAGTTTTAATGTGATAAACCTTTTTGGCTGGAAAGTACGAGGTTTCAATAAGAATAGTGATATAAGACTTAGTGGTGAGCTTATATTGACGGATAGATGGATGGAAACACAAGCTGGTAGTCACTCTCTCATGTGATCAAAGGATGGTCGAAGATGGATAACTAACCCAATGGCAGTCGGTTCTATTTTGTTGGATCATTTTGAATGAACGGATGATGGAGTGAATACATGACACAGAGGGAAGCTGAGTGTCTGATATGGTGCAAGGCTATGACTTGTATGAATCACACACACAAGCAAGAACAAGGATTGAAGGCTAGGCGGCTGATTAGGTTTCTTTTGACAAGAACTGCATTTAGTGATTTTCAAGGTAAAATTTTTTGAACTACAAAGCTGCAAGGGAGCTTTATTAATAGCTCATCAGCTATAACCTTCTAGGGTTCGACACAAAAGAAAGGAAAAAAAAACTCAAAAACAACAGGACATTCGAATGAAAACTACAAAGGAAAAGAAAAAAACTACATTCATGTTTTTCATTAAACCAAATAAGGAAACAATGAACGAAATTCAAAACTATTAATGATGAGGTCGTTTTTGCTCTGAAATTAAGCATTCTTGCTGCTGGAATCACCTGCAAGAAGAGTTAATAAAGTATATAACTTACATTGCTTTATAGAGGTCCAAACCGAGACATATGAAGCATTTAATATTCTTTGGCTTCTGGTTTGTTCTGGGCATTGAGATTATTGTAGAAGTCTTCCTTGGAGTCTTCTGGGTCAGAACAATCTCCATCTTCAATATCTTCCTCTTCCTACAGCTTATGCTCTTCTTATTGATCAACTTGGTCTCTCTCGGGTTCATGCTCTTCTCTCGGGCCATCTTGCTTCCTTGGTGTGTTCTTCATGTGGTCCTTAGCTCTTTGACCTTCCAATAAGTTAAACTTACAGTGGGTATTCTTGGTGGGAGTTTGTCTTAGGATTAAGAGGCTGAACTTATCAGCTAGCTTCTCTTCGGCCGGTATGGACTTTGTTGGGCTGCGATGGGCTAACTTATGTTTTGCTCATTCCATTTGACTTCTGTTTGGGCCAGTATCTTCTCTGGTGTCACTTTGCCGTTGAATCTTGCATTTGGGCTCAAGTTCATGGTTGGTTTGATCAAGGATGTCATTAGGCTCAAGATTTGCACGGCTCGGATCTGAGCATGGTCTCGGCTAGGCTGAGCTCATCTGGTTCTAGGGATTTGATGTAAGCTTGTATGGCATTTTTGAACCTCTTCCTTATCTGTTTGGAGTTAGTCCGTTTCATAGGACCTTTTTGACCGTGGGCATGCCCTTTGGGTTGTGATCTAGGTCGATGACCTCATCATTCCCTCTCTTTTTAAGAGGTTTTGACCTCAAAACTGGATAACCTGCATCATAAATAGACAAATCAACAACATTAATGGTCTGGGAAATGTTAAACTCATCTGGAAGATCAAGTCAATATGCATTGTTATTGATCTTGGCTAAGACTTTGAATGGTCAATCTCCTCTTGGAGCTAGCTTGGAAGCTCTCTTTGTGGAGAACAACCCCTCCTGTCTCATGTGTATCCAAACCCAATCCATTGGTTCAAAGGTATGCTTCCTACAACCCTTATCAGCACTCCTCTTGTAATCCTCGGTTTTCTTCTTAAGATTGGTTTTGACTGTTTCATGGAGCTTCTGAATGATCTCTCCATGCCTAATGCCATCTTGGTTAACTTCTCAACCTTTAGAATAGGAACTAGGTCTACTAGAGATAAAGGGTTAATGCCATAGACAATCTCAAATGGAGATTTATTAGTGGCCGAGTGAGTTTCTATGTTATAAGAAAATTCTACAAATAGAATACATTCAACCCAGTTCTTCATATTCCTACCAATTGTAGCTCTAAGAAAAGTGGAAAGGGTACGGTTTATCACTTCAGTTTGTCCATCCGTTTGAGGATTACAAGTTGTAGAGAAGAGGAGCTTAGTTCCTAGATTTCTCCACAATGGCCCAGGAACTTGGTGTCTCGGTCAGAGAATATGGTAGTTGGGATCCCTTGTAGATGCACCACCTCCTTACAGAACAAGTCAGCAATTTGATTTGCATCATTGGTCCTGTCACATGGTATGAACTGTGCTATCTTTGAAAACCGATTAACAACAACAAAGATGGAGTAATAGTGTCTGATCTTGGGAAACCTAAGGCAAAGTCCATGTAAATATCTACCCATGGGGCGTTAGGAATAGGAAGGGGTAAATAAGGACCTTGAGGATGTGACCTGGATTTGGTTTTATTGCATTTACACATCTTGAACATAACCTCTCTACATCCTTCTTAAGGTGTGGCCAAAAGAAATGATCCATCACCACTGTTAGGGTCTTGTCTAAACCAAAATATCCCATAAGACCTCCTCCATGTGCTTCACTAAGCACTAGCTCTCTCATTGATCCATGTGGAATGCACAAACGTTCATCTTTAAAAAAGAAACCATCATGGATATATAATGAACCGTATATGCCTTTGTCATGGTCCTTGAAGCACTCTCCAAGTTTTGGATCATCTTCGTATAGGTATTTGATGTTCTCAAATCCTAGAACCTTGGCATCCATTGTTGATATCAGAACATGTCTCCTATATATGGGTCGGCTACAACATTTTCTTTTCCCTTCTTGTACTTGATCACATAGGGGAAAATCTCCAAAAATACAACCACTTGGCATATCTCCTCTTGAGTAATTTTTGACCCTTTAGGTGTTTGAGAGTTTCATGGTCTGTGTGGATGATGAACTCCTTGGACAGTAGGTAGTGTTGTCAAGTCTCCAAAGCCCAGACTAGAGTATAAAGCTATTTATCATAGGTTGGACAGTTGAGAGTGGCTCCACTCAACTTATCACTGAAGAAAGCTGTTGGCCTCTTCTCTTGATGTAGCACGGCTCCAATATCTAATCCTGAAGGATCATATTCAACCCCAAACACGACATCAAATTTAGGTAAAGTAAGAACATGAACCTTAGTCAAACGATCTTTAACTGTATTAAAAGCAACTTCATGAGCTTCTCCCCATGAGAAGTGTACATTCTTCTTGATCACTGCAGTAATAGAGGATGCTATAGTGCTGAAATCCCTTACAACTCATCTAAAAAGACAAGTGGGTCAGTACAAAATGTGCACTTCTTGAAGTTAACATATATAACTTCATTTCGAAGTGTTTTCAAAACAAGTAGATGCCTAATATGATCATTCAAGCATTTACTATAGATGAGTATGTCATCAAAATAAACCACTATAAACTTTCTTATGAAATATCTTAGAACCTGGTTCATGAGACACATGAAGGTGCTTGGTGCATTGGTTAGCCCCAATGGAATTTCTAGCCATTCATACAAGCTTTTCTTGGTCTTGAAGGCATTCTTTCATTCATCTCTTTCATGCATCCTAACATGATGGTATCCACTCTTCAATTCCACCTTTGAGAAGATGGTTGATGCACTTAGCTAGTCCAGCATGTCATCCAAACATGGGATTGGGTGCATGTACTTGATAGTGATGTTGTTTATAGAACGACAGTCCCCACACATCCTTCATGTGTCATATTTCTTTGGCACCAATAGAAATGGTACAACACAAGGGCTAAGATTCTCTCTTATGTATCATTTAGCCATGAGGTCTTGCACTTACTTCTCCAATTCCTTCAGTCTCCTCCGGGTTCATCTTATAAGCTGGTTTGTTGGGAAAAGCTGATCCTTAGACTTGATCAATCTGATTTTCTATGCTACAAATGGGGGAAAGACCAGCTGGAATCTCCCCTAGAAACACATCAAGAAACCTTTCTAGAACAACCTTTACTCCACTTGGAAGCTTGAGCTCTTGATATCTTGTACTTAGGCATTCTTCGAAAACCATTAGCAGCACAATTCCCTTAGAATTATGGTTTTAGTTATTGAACTTGATTTAAGATAGTGGCTAGTCTTACTTAACTTCGCCTCTTTGTTCTGCCTAGATCGTAGTTCATGTACCTCAAAAAGGCTGAGAGGTGCAAGATTGTACTTGAGGTCCTTTTATGTGAATTAGTAATTGTTGGTTCTCACATTGTGGCATGTGGCTCTATCAAAATGCCACAGCCTCCCAAGCAGTAAGTGTCCTGCTTGCATTGGGGCTACATCACAAATTATCTCATCCTTATACTTTTCCACGCTGAAAGGTACCATCACTTGCTCAGTAACCTTAAGCTCGGAGCTCTCATCTAACCATTGCAATTTGTATGGTCTTGGATGTTTGGTTCTTTCAAGGCCTAACATGTCTACCATTTACTTGCTAGCCATGTTAGTGCATGAACCTCCATCAATCCCCAAGTTACATACCTTGTTCTTAATGGTACAACGTGTGTGAAAGAGATTATCCCTTTGATTCTTCTCTTCTGGATGTATCATCACACTTAACACACGTCTGGTCAACAAGAGATATCCAACATCAGGATACTCTATGTCCTCTTCTTGGTCAATGAGCTCTTCATCCTTTTCATCTTGAGACTCATAGTCTCCAATTGGTATTAGGATCATCACTCGGTTGTTGGGGCAGTCTCTTGTATAATTCCCTCGGCCCGACACTTAAAACAAGTAATGTCACGAGCTATAGATTGCTTGGGGTTTTTAAAACTTGCCTTGTTCTGTCCGAGATGATTTGGGTGGTTCATGAGCCTTTCCCCTTAATCGTGAGTCAGTCTCCACAGCCTTACCCTTTTCCATGGCTTTGCTACTGCTTACTTGAAAAGGTTGGTTGTTTCTGCCCTTGTTGGAGAGAGAGGTATTTCTCTTAGTTTGTTTGTCCACTTGGACTGAGAGGTGAGGTAGCTCGTGTAAAATAGAGTACTTGGTCATTTCCACCTTCCTACCTATCCTATTTTGAAGTCCATCAACAAATTGGGGCATCAATGCCTCTTTTGATTCTTCTAGCTCCAATGAATTCATGAGTTTCTTAAACTCTTCAAAGTACTCCTCAACACTCGTTGCTCTCTAGGACAACTTTATAAAACGTTTTTGTAAGTCTATATGGTAGTGTTCAGGTACATACCTTATCCTTAGGAGGTATTTCATGTCTCCCCATGTTGAAATGGGTCTGAAAAGTTGCCTTCTCCTATCAGCCACGGTTCTGTCCCACCACCATGCTAAGACATTCTCGTTGAATCGAGTTGCTGCTAGGGACACTTTCTTGTGCTCAACATATCCATAGAACTCAAAGATGTACTCCATGCGCCTCTCCCAAATCCATGTAAGTCTTTGGATTTAATATGACTGCAAAAACATGAGGTATTAGCTTAACCTCATTGTTAACTTCTATTTGCTCACGCTCTCTCAGCCTGTTTCCTCCAAGAGGATCTTGTCTCATCTGGTGTTGGCGTGTCAATGGATCAGGTAGGAGGTCTTCTTCAAGCTCAGACAGGCTATCATAATCAGATTCCTCGAGGTTGTTTTGGTGGTGAGATTGCACATTCCTCCTTGTTTGTGGAATGGTTCTCCTAGCATTGTTGACTAGAGCTTCCTGTCTTGTCTACTCAAGCTGGCCAATCCTATCTCCATAACTCCTCAGATCTTCTCTCATAACTGTGAACATTTGGAGGATTGCAACTTGTGGCACATTGTTGTTGCCTTCATCTCCCATTTTTGTTTGTTCTGGTTTCCTTAAACTGAATAAAAACAACACTAGATTAAAAGCACCGAGTGTAATGATTTCAAACTTAAACAAAAACAGAGAAATTAGGACAAGCTAAAACAATTCAAAATGCAACAAACTAGTTAAAAGGAAAACTGACTTTTTATGCTTCTCGGTTTGGACCTAAATGGAAAACTAAGCAACTTAACTTTTTATGGATCTTTTCTTATATAAACTAACTCTTAAAGGAATGTAAAATACTAAACAAAGAAAAGTAACAATGCAAGAACACGAAATAAAGTAAAAAAAGGCAAAAGCAATTTGGCTAGGATGAGAAAAATGGAAAACGAGCAAATTTTTTTTGGATTTTCGATTTTAATCAAACAGAAGCAACAACATAAGCAAACTACAGAGTACTAGAAGCAATTTTTATGGGTTTTATCTTAAGAACAAACTGAAACAAAAGATCTGCAACATAACATAAACAGATGCAAAACAGAAACCGAAAACAAGACATAACAAAATGAGATGAGGGATAGAAAACCAAAGGTAGGAACCTTTGGATCTGATACCATATGCTATAAGACTCAGTGTTAAGCTTATATTTATGGATAAATGGATGAAAACACAAGATGGTGGTCACTCTCTCTTGTTCTCAAAGGATGGTCGAAAATGGGGATCTAACACAATGACAGTCACTTGTCTTGTGTGGGATCAGTTTAACTGAATGCAATAGTGAATACACGACACATAGGGAAGGTGAGTCTCTGATACGGTGCAAGGATCTGACTTGTATGAATCACACACACAAGCAAGAACAAGGATTGAAGGCTAGGCGGCTGCTTATGCTTCTTTTGACAAGAACTGCGTTTATTGTTTTCTGGGTAAAATTTTTTGAACTACAAAACTGCAGGGGAGTTTTATTAATAGCTCATCAGCTTGAACCTTTTAGGGTTCGACACAAAAGAAAGGAAAAAAGACTCAAAAAACAACGGGACTTTCTAATGAAAACTACGACAGAAAAGAACAAAACTACATGCATGTTTTTCATTGAATCAAATAAGGAAACAGTTAACGAAATTCAAAACTATTGATGATGAGATCGTATTGGCTCTTAACTTAAGCATTCTTGCTGCTGGAATCACATGCAAGAAGAGTTAATAAAGTATCAAACTTACATTTCTTTGTAGAGGTCCAAAGCGAGGCATATGGAGCATTTGGTGTGGCATTTGCTTATGGTTTGTTATGGGCCTTAATATTATTGTAGAAGTCTTCCTTGGTATCTTTTGGGTCAGAACAATCTCCATCTTCAAGCTCTTCCTCTTCCTCCAGCTCCTGCTCTTCTTCTTGCTCAACTTGGTCTCTCTCGGGTCCATACTCTTCTCTCGGGCAATCTTGCTTCCTTGGTGTGTTATTCATGTGGTCTTCAGATCATGGACCTTCCAATAAGTTAGACTTACAATTGGGTTTCCTTGGTAGGAGTGTGGGTCAGGCGTAAGAGGCTGAAATCATCAGCTAGCTTCTCTTCGGCCAGTATGGACTTTGTTGGGGTGTGATGGGCTATAACTTATGTTCTACTCGTGCCATTTGACTCCTGATTGGGCAAGTATCTTCTTTGGTGTCACTTTTCCATTGAATCTTTCATTTGGGCTCAAGTGCACGGTTGGTTTGATCAGGGATGTCATTAGACTCAAGACTTGCATGACTCGGGTCTGAATGCATGGTCTCGGCTAGGCTTAGCTCGTCTGGTTCTATGGAGTTGATGTAGGCTTTATATGTCATCGTTTAACCTCTTCCTTAGATGTTTGGACTTATACCGTATCATGGGACCTTCTTTGACCGTGGGCATGTCCTCTGGGTTGTGATCTAAGTCGATGACCTCATCAAATAGTCACCGTACCGGATTTAAAAGTTGTTTAAGCAGCACAAACCAATTTTGGGAGTCTTCTTGAGACTCACGTCGAGCATCACAAGCAAGGAAGTTCATAACTCCTTACTTCCAGGCGGGAATCTAACGATAATTACGCTTATTCGGATTTAGGTAAGATATGGGTATTATGTCACCCATCTATTCATGTTACCATTATCTCCAAATCGTTCAAATGGTTGCTTGTGAGTTAAGCTTCCGGATGTTCAGCACTCGGTGGTTGTATGTTTTGTTTAAGCCTCAAATGATGAAGACTTGAGGAAGGTTCTTTGGGAAGAGATTAAATAATTAGCTTCTAGCCAGGTTTTAATAGGGAAAGCGTGGGCATTTTTGGGGGATTTTAACCAGATCCTAAACCCAAGTGAATACTCCACAAACGTGGGAACATGTGTTGATATGCCTACAAGGGAGTTCAGAGAATGTATGCTTCATGCTTCTCTTGCTCACTTAACCTTTAGAGGGAGTCCTTTTACTTGGTGGAACAAGAGAAGTGTGAATATGGTGGCAAAGAAATTAGACAGGATATTGGTGAACGATTTATGGCAGCTGGTATTTCCTGATTCGTTTGGTAGGTTCAAAGATCCTGACTTCTCGGACCACTCTCCAAGTTGTATTGTTCTAAACCCAGTTATACCTAAACCTTTTAAGTTCTTCAAATTCCTCCTTCAAAATGAGGATTTTGTTCCCTTGGTCGCATATCATTGGTGCTCTTGCAATGATGTTGGCTCGACGATGTATCGACTCTCTTTTAAGCTGAAAGCTCCCCAAATCCTATAAGAACTTTCAGCAGAGCAAACTATTCGAAGCTTGAGAAACAAACTGCGGAAGCTCAGGAAGTGGTGCTGAGCACATGCAAAATCAGTTACTTGTGGAACCTAGCTTGGTTGTGGCTGAGCTAGAATTGGAGGCGAATAGAAAATGGCAGGTTCTGGTCAGAGCTAAGGAATCTTTTCTTTTGCAAAAGTCGAGTGACTTGGATTAAAGAGGGTGAATGTGATTCAATGTATTTCCATCGACTAATGTATGCGAGAAGGGCAATGAACCATATTCACTTCCTTGAATTAGAGGATTGCACGAGAGTTGAATCGCAGCAATCAATCCATGATCACTGTGACAATTATTTTGAGGAGGTTTTAGGTGGAGATACCGAGCCAACTATGTTTCAGCAAGAAGATATTTCGATGATGCTTGGGTACCAACGCTCAGATGAGTAGAGAGAAGGTTTTGAGCGAGATTGTACGGCCCTAGAGATTCGTAATGCTTTCTTCTCTTTGCCAATAAATAAAACTTGTGGTACGGATGGTTACTCTTCGGAGTTCTTCACGGCTTGCTGGAGTGTTATAGGTCCAGAGGTTGTGATTGCAGTACGTGAATTCTTCCGATCAGGAAAGCTTCTAAAACAATGGAATGCAACTACCTTGGTGCTTATCCCTAAGGTTCCCAATGCCTCTTGCACCTCAGAGTTTAGACATATTTCGTGCCTTAACACGCTCTACAAGGTTATCTATAAACTAATGGTTAAGAGTCTTAAAGATCTGCTCGAGTTTTTCATCTCTTTTTCCCAATCTGTTTTTATGTTGGGGCATATGTTAGCTGAAAATGCGCTCTTAGCAACGGAACTTGTGAATGGCTATAATTGTAGCAACCATGATCTCCGTGCAATGCTAAAGGTGGTCTTGCGAAAAGCCTTTGACTCGGTGAAATGGAATTTCGTCTTGGAAACTCTCAGAGCTCTAAACATTCCATAGAAGTTTGAGTTGGATCTTTGAATGCATCACTACCCCTTTGTTTTTTGTCTGTGACAATGGGCAATCTAGAGGCTTCTTCAAAAGTTCAAAGGGCTTGAGACAAGGGGACCTGTTGTCTCCTTGTCTCTTTTTTCTTACGATGGATGTCTTATCTCATCTGTTGCAGTCTAGATTTGGGACATGAGACATTAACTACCACCTGCACGCAGAGGTATTGAACATTTCATCATGTTCGGTGATGACATTATGATCTTCTTTGTGTAGGAATTCGTTTGGTTGATCCTGATGTAATTCACAGATTCATCTCAACCTAAACATACAGATCTAGGTTCTCTTGATTAGAAACATTTGATGATCTCACCTTTTACCTGTTTGTTGCAGCGGAAGGAATAGAACAGGTCAGAGATCAGATAGATGCACCGAGGGATGAATCCTCCAAAGGTTCACACACGCGATCACAGGAATGGCTGCTAGACCACGAGGAGAGAGGCGCAGAGGGAGAGAGGATTCGCGGCTAGGGTTCGGGTTCGGGAGAAAGAGATTTGGCTTTTGATCATTAAAAGCCTTCTCTTTCCCTTTTGGGCTTATGGGCCCAAAACACCAATCTGATTAAATCCCATTTAATCAGACCCATTAATCATTCTCTCTTAGTACGACAAATGCCTGGCACTTTTGTCGTACTTCTGCTAAGCCGTTCCAACACATTTTCCTGTTAGCTTAGGCGTGTGACCCATATGGGATCATATAATAAAGGCAATAAGTCCAAGACTTATAGATCATGAGCGGATTCTAGCAAGCCATCATGATCCCCAGTATTATATGACTTATGTCTGATCTCGACATACTCTTACTTTCTAGAGACAGTACCGAGATTACTGGACACAATTCCAACAATCTCCCACTTGTACTGGAATCTCTGTATTCATAATCCTTTTGTCTCAATATCTCGATTAGTCATAAGGCAAGATTGGTGTCATCCTTATAAAGCCTAATCTTGTTCATCGGACTCTGATTTGATACTGACAATCCAAACGACTCGGGAAAGTCCGTTTGAGCATGGCCATGCGTTTTCCAGTATTCAAATCTCCGATTGGCCTAGAGATATTCACTCCATTTATATTGGAGGGACAAATCCCATCTTGTTCCATCACTGTAAACTACTCATTTCATGATGTACCCAAACAAGGTCCTTATAGCTATCACGGAACGATAGCGTTAGACAATGATCAAAGTACATCAGTCCATGTGCAGTCACATGCATGTGAACTCAGGTCTAAGGACTATACTCTATAGTCGTGGTAAGAATCTCTTATGACACAGATATAAATATCCTGAAGAGTTCTTATAAGCGGGTCTTGTCCGGTCGTATGTTCCCAACATACACCTATGCACTGACTTTGATGCCGCGCATCTATGACACACTGAGACTTTGTCATAAGTCACGTACCAATCCAGTCTCACATGGTTGTTGGTGTTCCAGTTTCAACAACCTTCGACTAGGGACAGGATGATATAAAACATTTATCAATATAGGGCCTCATGATCAAGCTAAATGACTTTGATGACTCAAGATCAAGTCACTTACTTCGATGACCTATAAAATGCTTCATATCATTTTGGAACGATTATTTCATCACAGTTAAAATAATCTTGAAATAATAATTTCATTAAAACATAAAATAATGTTTTACAAGAACATATCAAATAACTAAAATAAAGCTCACAAAAACTCCCACTCAAATTTAGATTACATTTCAATGTTTCTAATGCCTACAGCTTCAGTCAGGAACTCGAGCTTAGGCCTTGGGAGTGGCTTTGTCAACGGATCAGCGACATTATCATCTGTCGGAACTCGGCTGATCTTGACTTCCTTTCTATTAACGATGTCACGTATCAAGTGATATCTTCTTTGAACATGCTTGGATTTCTGGTGTGATCTTGGTTCCTTTGCCTGAGCTATAGCACCATTGTTGTCACAAAACAGCGCCAGAGGCTCAGCCGCATCTGGTATCACACCTAGTTCCATAATGAACTTTCGTATCCAAACAGCTTCCTTCGCCGCTTCTGAGGCGGCGATATATTCAGCTTCTGTAGTGGAATCAGCAACGGTGTCCTGCTTGGAGCTTCTCCAACTTACTGCACCGCCATTCAGACAAAAGACATAACCGGACTGTGACCGGAAATCATCTGTGTCTGTCTGGAAACTTGCGTCCGTGAATCCACTGACTTTAAGCACATCACTTCCACCGTACACCAAGAACTTATCCTTAGTATGTCTTAGATACTTCAAGATATTCTTTACGGCAATCCAATGGTTTTCACCTGGATTTGACTGGTATCTACTCGTCATGCTCAATGCATAAGCAACATCAAGACGAGTACAGATCATGGCATACATGACAGATCCTATTGCAGATGCATAAGGAATATTCTTCATGCGCTCAAGCTCAGCAGCCGACGTAGGGCTCTGCTTCTTGCTTAGCGTTGTGCCATGCACCATTGGCGTGAAGCCCTTCTTGGAATCTTTCATGCTGAATCTTTGTAGGACTTTGTCAATGTATGAGTCTTGACACAAGCCTATCAGCCTCTTAGGTCTATCCCGATAGATCCTAATTCCAAGAACGTATGCGGCTTCACCCATGTCTTTCATGGAAAAACAACTTCCAAGCCAGTCTTTTACGGACTTTAGCATTGGAACGTCGTTTCCGAGAAGCAGTATGTCATCGACATACAGAATAAGAAATACAATCTTGCTCCCACTAGATTTCTTATACACGCATTATTCTTCTTCGTTTCTGATGAAGTCAAATTGCTTGATCGCTTCATCAAAACGAAGATTCCAGCTCCTCGATGCTTGCTTCAATCCATAAATGGATTTATGAAGCTTGCATACTTTTCCAGCATTCTTTGGATCTATGTAACCATCAGGTTGTGTCATATACACATCCTCTTCCAGAATACCATTCAGGAAGGCGGTTTTCACGTCCATCTGCCAAATTTCATAATCATGAAAAGCTGCAGTTGCTAGTAGAATCCGAATAGATTTCATCATAGCCACTGGTAAATAGGTTTCATCGTAGTCCACACCGTGAACTTGTCTGAAACCTTTTGCCACCAACCTGGCTTTATAAATCTGGACATTTCCATCCACGTCAATCTTCTTCTTGAAGATCCATTTGCACTCGATGGCTTTTACACCAGCGGGTAAGTCAACCAACGAAAACACTTGGTTGACCGACATGGAGTCCATTTCGGAATCAGTGGCCTTGCGCCACTTAGAGGAATCTGGGCCCATCATGGCTTGATTGAAGTTCGATGGTTCATCACCATCAATGATCAAAAGATCATGACAGTCAGTCACGAGGAATCCTTGATATCTCTCGGGTTCGTGACGAATCCTCCCGGATCTTCGAACTTCAGGTACTACAGGTTCAGGCTCTACAATTTCTTGTAGGTCCTCCTGCTGCTCTTCCTCATTAGGTTGAGCAGTATCCTGTTCATCTTGAATTTCTTCAAGCAGTACCTTACTCCCACTGTCTTTCTTAGAGAGAAACTCCCTCTCAAGAAAGTTACAATCCCGGGCAACAAAGATCTTGTTCTCGGAACGTAGATAGAAGTAATAAGCCTTGGTTTCCCGTGGATAACCAATGAAGTAGCATTTATCAGATTTTGGTGTAAGCTTATCTGAGATTAATCTCTTAACATAGGCTTCACAACCCCAAATTCTTAGATAAGATAGCACTGGAGTTTCTCCAGTCCATAATTCATATGGTGTCTTTGCTACTGCTTTTGATGGCGCTCTGTTTAGAGTGAACACTGCTGTTAGCAGAGCATATCCCCAAAGGGATATTGGAAGGTCTGTGTGACTCATCATAGATCGAACCATATCCAATAAGGTCTGATTTCTCCTCTCAGACACACCATTCCATTGAGGTGTTCCAGGAGGAGTGAGTTGGGATACGATCCCACACTCTCTCAGATGATCACTGAATTCCTGGCTTAAGTATTCTCCTCCTCGGTCGGACCGAAGAGCCTTAATGCTTTTGCCAAGTTGGTTCTGTACTTCATTTTGGAATTCTCTGAACTTCTCAAAAGATTCAGACTTATGTTTCATCAAATAAACATATCCATACCTACTGAAATCATCAGTAAAGGTAATGAAGTACTGATAGTTTCCTCTTGCATTTGTGGACATTGGGCCACACACATCAGTGTGTATCAGGCCCAATAAGTCACTGGCCCTCTCGTTAGGTTTATTAAAGGGGGCCCGTGTCATTTTGCCCATCATGCAGGATTCGCATTTCTCACATGACTCAAAGTCAAATGAGCCAAGAAGTCCATTCGAATGGAGCCTCTTGATGCGTTTCTCGCTGATGTGCCCTAAACGACAATGCCATAGAAACGTTCGGTTTTCCTCATTAGGTTTAAACCGTTTTGTATTAATGTTATAAATTGGCGCGGATTGATCGAGTATGTAAAGCCCATTCGTAAGAGGGGCAGAACCATAGAACAAATTGTTGCGATTGAAGGAACATAATTTATTCTTAACTGAAAAATCATAACCTTCCAAATCCAACAAAGAAATTGAAATAATATTTCTGCTTATAGCAGGTACAAAATAACAATTATTCAGTTCTAAAATCAATCCCGAAGGTAAAGACAACAAGTATGTGCCTACAGCTAGTGCTGAAACTTTCGCTCCATTCCCAACTCGTAGCTCCACTTGTCCTTGCTTCAGCCTTCTACTGTTGCTGAGTGCCTGCATATTAGTACAAATATGAGCCCCACAACCAGTATCCATGACCCATGAGGTATTATCAGAAGTAGTTGTATTAACTTCTATAACAAAAATACCTGATGAAGAAGTCTCGAAAGTCTTCTTCTTCAATTCCTTTAGACCTTCCTGGAATTTCTTACAATCTCTTCTCCAATGCCCCAGTTCTTTGCAGAACCTGCACATGTCAGTTGGCCCAGCCTTGGACTTGGGCTTGGGCTTTGGCGTGTCCTTGTCCGCGACTTGGACAGCCTTGGCCGCTCCCTTATCCTTAGCAGAGGATTTCTTAAACCCCTTGCCCTTCTGCACCATAAGCACATTGGGGTCCTTGGCGGTTTTCCTCAAGTTGGGCTCTGCAGTCTTGAGCATTCCGTGAAGCTCAGGTAGTGTCTTACTCAAACCATGCATGTTAAAGTTCAGAATGAACTGATCATAGCTTGCAGGTAAAGACTGCAGAATGATGTCGCAGGCAAGTTCCTGGCTGATTGGGCAGTCGAGTTTCTGAAGATGATCGAGATAACCCATCATCTTCAAGACATGAGGACTCACTGCCGCATTCGCAGCCAACTTACAGTCCAAGAGGTTCTTAACTGTCTGGAACCTCTCGGTCCTAGCCTGCTCCTGAAAAAGCGATTTCAGGCTTGCCATTATCTCGATGGGAGACAATACACTTTCGAACTGTTTTTGCTGCTCAGGAGTCATTGTCACCAACATCAGGCAATAAACATCATTTTCATCTGACGAATGCTTTTCCCAAGCATTGTGCAGAGTCCTGGCAGCATTGGCAAGAGGCCTCTCGGGGAGGGGATCTCGAAGGACATAATCCTTCTTCTCCTGCTTGAGGACCAGCCTCAAGTTCCTTGACCATGTCAGGAAGTTCGTTCCAGTCAGCTTCTCCTTCTCGAGAACAGACCGGATCGAGAATGTGTTTTGTGTGCTTGTAGTAGTCATATCTGAAATATATAAATAAAAAGGTTATTAGTTATTATATTCAAAATGACTAATCTCGTATTAAAATTAATATGATTAATCATGCATTATATTCAATAACATAAGTTACCCTCAATAGAATATAATGATTCCAAGATCCACATATAACTAAGATTAAAGTGGGCCACTGGCCGTCACCCAATCTTAGCTTATATCGGTAAGCCCTAAGTCGGCTAATTATATCCGTGATATAACTCTTGGTTGTGAATCTGGGCCCGAGGCCCAATCCACTCTGATGTCTCAAGGCCCGGGACTCCCGATGGCCTAGTCAAGAAAACCAGACTATACAGTCATGTAATCATTAATGTCTGGGACTCCCAATGACATTTATGAATCACAAACCGTCTTACCCACGCAAAAGCAGACATCCTCACACTGTAAGGCCATGAATGCAATTGAATGGGCTTTGACAGCTGACATAGCCCGGACAAGACATCCAACGCTTGATATTATTTGAGGTTCGTAGGTTTATTAAAATTTCATTCCCAAAATAGAAGATTACTATTTCGGGAAACTTTCTATTTTTGGAAACCTACTATTTTTGGAAACTTTCTAAATTTAGAAATTTCTTAAAATCCAAAACCCGCAAATCCAGAAACTTCTATTTTAAGAAACTTTCTAATTTCAAAATTTTGGAAACTTTAATTTAAAAACGACTTTATAATATTATAAAATAGATTTTAAATTAATCTGAAGAAAGACTCAAATAATTGGCCCAATTGTTTTAACTTCTTGGCCCGAGGCCCAAGAATTTGTCCATGTCCAAGACATGACCCAATTGTCCAATTAATTGACATAACCGGTCTGGTTCATTAAAACTGGTCTAACCAAGTTTTAATTACTACGATGACCACAATTGTCAACCGGTTATTTACTAAACCGGAATTTCTCAATTTATTTGGTCCAACCAAATCAAATTAGAAATTCCTGGTTTAGGCACTAAATCCAATATTTCTTTCGACATTGGATTTCTTATCCCGGTTTAACCAGATTTAATAAAATTATTAAAATCTGTTTATTAAACCAGAACGAATCAATTTTAATTAAAATTTTAAACCGAACCGAACCGTATTGGTCACGAACCGAACCGAATTGGTCTCGGCCGTGACCTAGCTCCTCCATCACTCTCGACCAGCCGCACGTGATGATCCGAGATCAAGACGGCGCGAAGGACGGGACGGTGCACGGGAAGCGGACGGGTTGCTCGGACGGACGCTTCCACGATCGCCGAGCGATCGGGACGCGACGCACGCGACCGGGACGCGATCGGGACGATGCACAGCCGGGACGCGATCGCCGTGCGATCCACTCGGCCGCTCGATCCGGACGCGATCGCCGTGCGATCCTCTCTCTCGGACGTGCGATCCAACCGGCCAAGCCGATCGGATTTCTACCCGGCCGATCGCAAGAACACGAGTCATATAGCTCGGTTTTGCGATTCATATGTTTGTTCAGGATTTAATTCAGTTTCTTAAGTGTTTTTCTTATCAGTAATGGATTCAAAACACTTCTAAACAGATTAAACATCCTAAACATGAATCTAAAACAAGAAATCCTAAGAACCAATGGCTCTGATACCACTGTAGGAATTCGTTTGGTTGATCCTGATGTAATTCACAGATTCATCTCAACCTAAACATACAGATCTAGGTTCTCTTGATTAGAAACATTTGATGATCTCACCTTTTACCTGTTTGTTGCAGCGGAAGGAATAGAACAGGTCAGAGATCAGATAGATGCACCGAGGGATGAATCCTCCAAAGGTTCACACACGCGATCACAGGAATGGCTGCTAGACCACGAGGAGAGAGGCGCAGAGGGAGAGAGGATTCGCGGCTAGGGTTCGGGTTCGGGAGAAAGAGATTTGGCTTTTGATCATTAAAAGCCTTCTCTTTCCCTTTTGGGCTTATGGGCCCAAAACACCAATCTGATTAAATCCCATTTAATCAGACCCATTAATCATTCTCTCTTAGTACGACAAATGCCTGGCACTTTTGTCGTACTTCTGCTAAGCCGTTCCAACACATTTTCCTGTTAGCTTAGGCGTGTGACCCATATGGGATCATATAATAAAGGCAATAAGTCCAAGACTTATAGATCATGAGCGGATTCTAGCAAGCCATCATGATCCCCAGTATTATATGACTTATGTCTGATCTCGACATACTCTTACTTTCTAGAGACAGTACCGAGATTACTGGACACAATTCCAACAATTTGATGGGATTTGCTGATCGTTACATGGTATTAGTAAAACGCTATACGATTTTGCTAGCTGGTCGGGTCTTATGATGAATCAAGAGAAGACTCAGTTGTTTCATGCGGTTCTGAACCCGAGTGAATCCAATGCTATTGCTAGCTATGGATTCTCGGTTGGTTCGTTCCTTAATAAATACCTAGGACTACCGTTGATGTTTCAGAAATTGTGAGTTGCTGAATATGTTCCTTTAATTGATAAAGTTGTTGTTGTTTTAGAGATTGGTCAGTTTGTTTCTTATCTCATGCGGGGAGGTTGCAGTTAATAGCCTTAGTCATTATGGGTGTGGTTAACTTTTGGATCACAACTTTCTTGCTTCCTAAGGACTGTTTAAAGAAGCTTAAATCGCTCTGCAATATAGTTATCTGAGCTGGTTCTCGTGATGGACATTATATGAAAAAGTTGTGTTGTGTAGGGTTTGCTTTCCTAAGAAAGAGGATGGTCTTGGACTCAGGAGGTTTTCGACTTGGAACATTGCGCTGAATCTGAGACTGATCTGGTTGTTGTTCTCAAACTCTAGCTCATTGTGGGTGGATTGGCATAACATCACCATCTGAGGAATGCTAGTTTTTGGGAGATAAAGAACGTCATAGCGACTCGGGAAATCGTTTTTGAAATGTAATATGGGAAATGGTCTTACTGCGCGGTTCTGATTTGATAACTGGACTTCTCTAGGTCCACTCATAAAGTTGACAGGAGCTTATTGTCCAACATTCATGAGATTGCCGATCAATAGAGTTGTGGTTGATGCTTGCTCGAACTCCCCCTGGCTTCTTCCATCTTTGTGCTCTGACTCGGGTGTAACTATTCATGCACACCTCATTACCATCCAGATTCCATTGCCACGTTCATTATCTGACAAGTTTGAGTGGGATGCTGATGGGGTAAGTCGACCAAGTTCTCTACTAGTCGCACTTGGATTGAAAAAAAAAAGGAAACAGAACAAGAGTGGTTCATCTCTATTTGGTTAAAAGGTAACATCTCTAAACATGATTTTTTATGTGGACAAGAAACATGCATAGATTGCCAACAAGATTAAGGCTTGCAGGTCGGGGTTTAAATGTTCCAAGATCGTGTGGCCTTTTTCAAAAATGGACGAATCTTGTGATCATCTACTGCTACATTGTTCTTTCAGTCAAGAAATCTGGGGAGGAAAGCGCTTATTGCATGGGTAAAGCAAAGATCAGTCTCGTGCAATTGATCATAGACATCGACAAGCAAATCAGAAATACAATCACGGCTCAGATTCTCCGGAAAAGCTTCATGAACTTGATGACGATTTGGTTTCTATTAAGTTCATATTTTCTGTTATTTATGTTTGTTATTAAATTCAGGTTTATTGTGGGCTTCCAATTTAAAACCAATTGGCTCAAAGTGGGTGGCCTTTTACCCTTTTATATCTTATGTTATAAACTAAACTCTCTGACTTCCAATGTGAGAATTTTCACTAACACTCCCCCTCACGCTCAAGCCCATTAGGCTTAAGGCGTGGAAACAAATGGATAATAACATTCCAAAGGGGAAGGCCCAATCGGAGAGGACCCACTAACAAATTGAGAGGCGTTAAGGTCCAAAGATCGAGAGGTTCTGATACCATATTAAATTCGGGTTTATTGTAGACTTCTAACTTAAAATCAATTGACTCAAAGTAGAGTGACCATTTTACCCTTTTATATATTATGTTTTAAACTCTTTAACTTCCAATGAGACTTTTCACTAACAAAAGAAAATCAAAATAAAATGTAGTGTCTTCTAATAAAAGTTCAACGTAAGAATTATTATATCTGTAAACTTTACTACATAAGGTTCCAAATTAGACATCAAGGATTTAACTTTTTAACAAATCTTCTAGTGCAAAACTGTAGGTCCATGTGAACTTGTTTTTGAATTCCATTAATATATTGAAAAGGCACAATTCTTTTTAGATCATGATCATTATTCACGATTTGAATCTTAATGGCTCCAGCTTATATCAAATTAATTAAAGAATATTACGATGAAAAGTGGGACCGAGTATGTATGGTGACTTGGTGAGACATTTTCTTTTGATGGTCATGGATACGCATAGGCACAATATCCAAATCTGAAGAACAAAACCAAAACTGATCTGAACTAGAAGTACGGAATATATTCGAATATTCGAATAGGTCTTAGATTGATATATTCGATTCAAACTTGATCCGAACCGAAAACTGAATGAGTACTCGAAAATATCTAAAATATAAATATATATCCAAAAATATTAGTAATAATAGTACTTGTAATAATCTAAATATCCATAATTACAATTATAAATCCGAATACATTAGTTATTTTCAGGTAAATTGAGTATTTTGAGTATTTTGGTATTTTTGAATAAATTTGGATAGTTTTCATATAAAATATATGAACCAAACTATATTTGTAGTTACTCTCGGATAAAATAACTGATTCGAACTGTATCCAACATATATTCAGATAAAGATCAAGTCTCAACAAATTACTCAAACTTGATCAAAACCTAGAAATTATTGAATCAAAAAAGACCCAGAAATAAAAATATCCAAATGGATTCTAAATCCTAAACTTAAAATACCCAATACCCGAAAAAACTCAACCTAAACCCAAATGCCCAAAGCTAGAGATAGACCTCATGGTCTACAACAATTTTGGTTGGTTTGTATATCAGTCTATGTATGCTTATTTTGTCTTTTGCAGCATACATACGTATACTATCGGATTTAAATCCTGATTATGATAGAGCGCAGCAGCAGCACCAATATTGTGTTATGTGTTCGGAGTTCCGATCAATTGATTATGTATGTATGTTACATAGACATCTATATGTATGTGTATATATATTTATTATAAAAAATTCGATCATATCCTTAATATATATGTATTAGCTAAGCACACATTATTTATACAGAGGACCAAGACGGTTGATTATAATAAATTGCATGAGCTGTGGAGTTGATGTTTCTCACCTTATTTCTTCAAGTTGCCCATTTCACATCAAGACATGGTGCCCACTTTCCTCCCAACTCTATTATTTGATAAGACTTATTAATTATACATCTATCTAAAATGTGCTGTCGTTCACATTTATCCCAATTTATTTTAATTTAAAATTATTTGGTCACATGAACATGATAAAATTTATCTGTAACTGATGAACAGTTGGACACAAAAAAAAGTATAAATATATTATATTCCAATTTTTATAATGTACAGTTATTCCAACATTTTATTTTGTTTCTATTGATAAAGTGAAACTAATCCAATAGACAAACTAACATAGTGCAACAAAAGTTTGTTTTTTTTTCACTAGAAAGCTTTTCATTTCATACGAACGATGGAATACATTTTTAAAATACAATTCTACAAGTCTAAGGCCGGCTATCACAATCCGATACCAGAACCAAAACCGGTAGACTATAAAAAATTTCGGAGACAAAATATATACAAAGAAACAAACTGCAGACAAGTTAAAGCCTTAAATATATCAGAAATTATCTTAAACAATTTTAGAATGTATGTTTATTACAACAACTTTGGGAAGTTGAGTTTTTTAAGAAGTGGCAAAAAGACATGTAAATTATAGAGGGCATTTTTATTTAGAAAAATGTCATTGACAAAAAGAACAAACATATTTAATAATTTTAATTCTTATTTAAATAAATAGAAAAAACTAAAAAAATAAAAAAAATAACTAATATTTTTATTTCCAGCGAACTTTTCGGCGAGTCTGCTCGCGAGTTCTACCGAATTGTAAATTTGTTTAGGTGTCGAGCTATTTATCGTAGACTTGTTTTCAATATTCGTTTAAATGATCATAGATTTTTTTCAATATTTCTATAAGAAGTTTTCTTTTGTAGCCTTACAATATGACACCTTTTATTCTTATATTTGCACTTATCAACATGAAAATCCATAGAGTTTTTAGAAACCTCCATCTACCAGATATTAAAACGATTTTTTCCATGGCCGGCAGTGAAAGGAAAAGTAGAAGTAGAGAAATCGCGAGACTGGGAAAAAAGGAAGAAGGAGAAAATCCAAATGAAAATCTGGAAATAACAAAGGAATATTTTGTCTTGACTCGCCTCCGAACAAATAGTAGGAGAAGATGAAGAACAAATCAATCCTAGATCTGTTCCAACTACAACATTAATTCATTAAATGTACTAAAAGTCTGCTACAACACGAAAATTATTATCTCACTACCACTTATTAAGTCTACAATCGACGAACAAAATCTCCAACCTAAAAGTTAAATCTACGTAAAACAAGTCTACCATAAAGTATCATTACATCAACATTTAAGTTTATGACGTGAATATTAATCTACTATAGCATATGATAAATTTGTCTCAAATACGACGTTTTCATCCTCCCTAAAAAAAACTACTACAACTACAACATTAATTCTATTATGACACTATAAATATACGAGCAAGCATGATATATCTGTCTTCACGTCAATGTTTTTATTTTCTCTCACAAATCTATCACCACTTGATGAAAGTCTCCAAACTCCAAGATTGGTCTGCAACGGCTAAATAAATCTACGACCACAGAATTGAAATCTACCAATCGGTTAACAAATCTACCCATCGGTTAACAAAAATGTACAAAACAAGTCTACAAATTGGTCGTTTTTGCAAACAAATTTCCCGTTATACATAATAACTTTGCAATATAAACAACAAAATCTGCATTAGTTCACAAAGTCTACGACAACTAAAAATAAGTCTATAAAATAAGTTTATAAACAACCAAATAAATCTACAAATTCCTAAAACAAACCTACAAGACAATATAAGTCTACAAATTTTAAAATCAAATTTACATTCCAAATATAAATTTATGGTACTCAGAACAAGTGTACAACCCAAATTAAGTATATAGCTCACATAACAAGTCTACGGTCATATATTGGTAGATTTATTTAAGAAACTCATAAAATTAATATTTCATTAATATTATTTTCAAAATATATGTTTTTGAATACTTGCCTTAAAAAGGTTAATATGCGTACAAAAAGTTTTTTTTTTAACTTTAAATTTTCATTTCTCTAACGGTTAACCAACGACAAAAGCTTCAGATCCTAAAAGAGACAGAGCAGAGCAATCAAGTAGAGCCTGTTTTGCTAGTGAATCAGCCTCCCAATTGTCTTTTCTATGAATGAAATTAAAACAGATAAAATCGAACTCCTTCGCCATAGCTTCGATGTCTTTGAGGACGCCATAGAGCTCCGTCGGATATTCTTTCTTGGAGAGGGCACGGATCAGATTAAGCGAGTCCGAGGACACCTTAACCTTGTTCCTGTTGAGTGCTCTCGAATGTTTTAGAGCTTCCAAGCAAGCTAACGCTTCGGCCATAGTTGATGACCTTGTCTTTCTTATTTCACCAGTACCTGTAGCAATCTGTTTTCCGTCGTATCGTTTAATCGTCCATCCTAACCCAGCTTTCTTTGATTGCTTATCCCATGCCGCATCCGTGTATATCATCGTTGTGGCTTCCCTCCTGTCATCTCTGTTGCAGAAGCCTTCAGTCCTTGTCTTCTCCTCTTTCCTCTCTATGTCCAGCTCCATTTCTTGCACCTCCTTCCATTCTCGTGCTTCAATGATCGATTTCAAAACTAATTCCTCCTCTTTTGTTTCTCTTCCTTCGAAAACAAGTATGTTCCTGCTACACCAAAGTTTCCAGCACGTCCAAATAAATAGGGTATCACCTTGGATTCCTAGAGGTGGCAGAGCAAGGAGCAGTCGAGCTTGCATTAGTGTTGTTCTGAAATCTGTCCAGCTCCTTGTGTTGTCTGTTTCTTTAAAGGGCGTTAGAGCCCAGACTTTTTCTTCAAAGTTGTTCTGTATCCTCTCTTGCTCCGCATCTTTTGCATTTATCCTCCTGTACCACTCGTCTCTGCATCAAGTTAAAATCAACGGGCAGTGCTCTCTTTTCCGCTTTCCATAAGAATATTTTTAGTTTAGGTGATACTCTTTTGTCCCAAATGTCTCTCTTCCAATCAAAACTCTGGGCTCGCTCCGCGTTGTTTATCTGAGTTTCTTCAGTCTCTACCGCTTTATAGTATCCACTTTTCGTCGAGTATTGCCCAACATGATCAAACATCCACGCCATTCTATCCTTTGCCCCTGTGGTGCTTGGCTGAATTTCATGTATCTCCTCCTCTAGCTCAGGTAGTACTTCCTTTATCCTCCTTATGTCCCATTCTCTTGTTCCTTCTATAATTAGGTCACAAACACGCCAATCTTTCGTAAGTTCAGTAGCTGGACCCATAGCTCTTCTCGGCTTAGATGAGGATAACCAAGGATCTTCCCAAATATTTGTTCCTTTCCCATCGCCAATTAGAACTCCCACTCCTTTCATTATCAAGTCCCTTCCTAGTAATATCCCTCGCCAACCATAGGCCACGTTTGTCGAAGCTTCCACTTCTAAGAAGCTTTTCTCCTTGCAATATTTTCCAGTAAGAATTCTAGCCAATAAGCTGTCGTGTTTTTGAATGATTCTCCAACTAGTTTTAGCTAGCATCGCATCGTTGAACGTTTTTATCTCCCTGAAACCCAGTCCTCCATCACGTTTCTCTTTTGTCATCTTTTCCAAAGACACCCAACACATGCTTCTTTTTTTCCGGATTCCCACCAAAGTCTCGTCAAAGCTGATTGGATCCTTTTAGCTAGACTTTTGGGGATCTTGAAACATGCTAGGGTATGGGTTGGAGTTGCCATGAGCACTGACTTGAGAAGAACTAGCTTTCCTGCCGGTGAAAGTCTTCTTGACGTCCAACTCACAGCCCGTTGTTTGATTTGATCTACTATCGAAGTAAAGAGATCCTTCTTCTTTCTTCCAAAAAGTTCTGGTAGACCTAGGTACTTGTCGGATCCTACTTCTTTATCAATCTCAGGAGCTCTTTTACTCTTTGTTTTACCTCTAGTGGAGTCTTCGCAGAAAATGTGATAGCTGACTTTGATGAGTTAATCATCTGCCCGGAGGCCAGTTCGTATATATGGACGGTACACTTTAGGTTCTCACATCTTTTCGGGTCAGTTTTGTAACAAAACATAGTGTCGTCCGCATATAGAATATGATTGACTCTCGGTTCTTTTGTCGACACTCTGATCCCTACTATCTCCCCTTTACGTTGGGCATGTGTACATAGCCCGGACAGGACCTCGCTGCAAAGAATGAAGAGGAACGGAGATAAAGGGTCTCATATTCCTCTTTGTGATGTGATTTTCCCTTAGCTTCACCGTTTATCAAAACTGCAAAGGTCACTGTTGTAACACACTACATTATCCAGTCAACAAACTGTCTGTGGAAGATAAATTCAATCAAGACTGATTTGATGAAGCTCCACTCTAATATGTCATAAGTCTTGCTCATATCCGCCTTTACCACGATCGAGCAATGTTTAGTTGCTTGGGATCTCTTGAGGAAGTGTATCATCTCATGGGTTATCAAGACACTATCTGTGATAGACCGATTTGGCACGAATGCTGATTGGTTTTCAGAGATCAGCTCATTCAGTATCTTCTTAATCCTCCTAATGATGATCTTCGAGTAAGCTTTGTAATAGGCATTGCACAGAGCAAGAGGTCTATAGTCTTTAACCATCTTTGGGCTCTTTAACTTCGGGATCAGCCTTATATGTGAAGAGTTTATATGCTGGGGAAGGATTCCTGCTCTGAAAAAACCTTGTATCTCCGCAATTACCTCGTCTTTTATCACTTCCCAGTTAGTGTGAAAGAAGTTGGCTGAAAAACCGTCTGGTCTGGCACCTTATCTGCATGAATTGACATGAAAGCTTATTTAACTTCCTTTGCACTTGGGATCAAGATAAGCTCCTTGTTCATCTCATCAGTCACTAGACGTTTGATAGCCTTCTTCACCGTCTTCTCCGGTCTGTTGTTTACTGACGTAAAAAGATCCTGGAAGTATTGGTTTATCAGTCCTGATATTTGCTCCTCCTTGTAAATTGGATTGCCTTCATCATCTTCCAGAACGGAAAGTTTGTTTATGGCTCTTCTTCCTCTTATTGCAGCATAGAAATATGTTGTGTTCTTGTCCCCAAGTTTTAGCCAAATCTGCCTGCTCTTTTGTTTCCAAAACTCCTCCTCGACCTTATACGCTTTCATGAGCTCCTCGTTTACTCTTCTGATCTCTTCCTCCCTGCCATTCGGGTCAGACATGATTCTATCTAGATTCTCCTTCTTAATTGCTGTGAGTTTTTGGTAGTTTATATGCTTCTCTCGGTTCCATTCAATTAGTCTCCTTCTGCAATTCCCTATTCTGCCCAGTACCGATCTGTTTCTCCTTTCCTTCCAAGCTATTTTAATCAGATCCTTGGCTTCCACGTTGTTTCTCCAACTCATATCATAACGAAACAGGAATTTCCTCCTCTTGTTTGGGGGAGCAAGGTAGGAGATGAGCGGTCTATGGTCTGAACTTTCGAAATTCAAGTAACTGCAGTAGCTGTGCGGATACTTCTCTGCCCATATTCCATTCAACACAGCTATGTCTAGGCGACAGTGAACCAAATGAGTGCCTCGTTTTCCCCTCCATGAAAGATAGTTTCCTATGTGACATAAGTCGTATAAGTCGCACTCCGATAGGAAAGTCCTAAAATCTGTGTAAGAGCCTTTTGTTCTAGTTTTCCCTCCTTCTTTCTCCTCATCTGATATAATATCATTAAAATCTTCGGTTAGGAACCACGGCAAGTCTCTACAGCTATTATCATTTGTGATATTTTGCCAAACCGCTTTCCTTTTGGCTCTATCCGGCTCTCCGTAAACAAATGAAGTGTAGAATTCCTCTTTCTTGTAAGTTACTTTAGCTTCTATTACGTTCTGACTTTTACTCAAGATCTCCATACCTACATCTTCATCCCATAAAATGGCCAGTCCACCTCCACCTGGGCTGTGCGGAGACACCAAACACATGGATTTATAGATGAGCTCTTCTAAATCTTTCATCACCATTTCGTCATTGTTTTTTGTCTCCATGAGAAAGGAGATTTCCGGTTTGACCTTTATTCGGATCTCTTTTAGGCGACGAACTGTCATGGGGTTCCCAAGTCCACATCAGTTTCAGGTCATCATTGCTAAGGAACCGGACTTCGGGCGACCGAAAATCCTCCCTAGAACGTTCATTCCGGTTAGCCATATCTCAAGTAGAAGCATATTGTCTTTGTGGTTGTGGGGTTTCCAAGATTTCAGTCAAGTTAACTTCCTGGTTTTCTTGTTCTTCCTCCTGAATTTCCATCTGGTACATTCTTGTCTTTGTCCCATTTTGAGTTTGCCTCCTTCGAGAGTTCTGATTTAGGTGGAACAGTCTCCTGCTCGCATTCACATTTATCGCAGGTCTAGGCGTGAACAAATTTGGTCTCCTCGTAGCCGAGTTTCCTCTTCGTCTAATACTGGTGCAGTTTGTGTGTCTTCCTTCTTCTGGGACAAATGATGTTGTATTTGTTAGCGGTACCATAATTTGTGCACCATCGCCACTCTTTGGTTCCATTACAATCCTGGACTCGGGTGTAATTTCTCGTGCTCTTCTTGTTGAATTTTCCAGTATCAAACTAGCAGTCGGTTCCATGAGATTGTTTGCTTCTGATTCAAGTATGCGGTTTCTCCTTGCTTCCCTTTCTCTGGGGTCCGGGTGATTAGCGTAATGGAGCGTCACCTCTCTCAATTCATCCATGATCTCATCTCTAGCAAGAACATTTCTTGAATGGAGCAAAGTATGTGTAACTGCTTGTGTCTCTGTTCCCCCTCCATGTACATATTCAGTCTAGCCTTCTCGTGTGGTTCTCGTTGAGTTAGCCAGGATCATACTAGCAGTCTGTTCCATGAGGTTGTTTGCTTCCGATTCAAATGTGCGGTTTCTCCTCGCTTCACGTTCCTTAGGATCAGGATGATTAGCGTATTGCAGAGTAACTTCTCTCAATTCATCCATAATTTCCTTTCTTGCCAGGGTATTGTTGTTCCTTAGATCAGTCCTTTCTTCATTAGTGCGTAGTGGGCTGGACCTTCTTTCTCTGGAGGTTACTTCTTGTTCTGCATTTCGTTCCAAGTCTGCATAATTCTCCAACCCTGTTTTTAGATTAATTGGTGTCCTTTCACAGCCAACCTCTATTATATGTTCCCCTAGTTTCCTTCTCTCGTTGAGGTGCTCGTGTTTCTCTCCTCGCCATTTCCTTTGCAAACTCTTTTTTCGTTATTCCTCATTTGGTAATCTTGTTTTTCCGAAGGTGCTCTCCTTTGGCCATCTGATCTGTGTGACATTGCAAAGCCACCCTCATTTGTCTTAAATCTCTATTCAGTTCTGTTTCTGAAGCTTTCCTGTGATCGCTCTAAACCTCTGAACTCCTTTGGGTTGCGATTTCTATCTTTGTAAATCTCTTCTCTATATTGTCGGCTTATGACTCTCTAGTCATCTTCCTGTAGTGTGGATCTTCTGGTAAAACCGTTTCTCATAAGAGGCATTCTATTCTCCATGAACGCATCCGTAGCTGGGAGTTTTTGATAGCTCGTTGAATGCAGGTCGTTGATATCAATGAGCTCCTTAGTGTGTTCTCTCCTGGAGCTATCTGAATGTCTCTCTTGTAGTGGTGCTCTTCCTCTGTACATCGAGTGCATTCTTTCCCCAATATTTCCTTTAAGACGAGCTTCCCTATATGGGCTTCTAGATCAGTTTAATCTTCTTCTCGGGGATCTATCTTCCTTGTCTCTACTTGGATCTTCCTTTAAGAGCTGCTTATCAACAGTACTTAGGTTCAATTTCGAGCAGTCTCTCATCTCATGGGTGAGTCTAAGGCACACAGAACAATAGTTTTCGAGTCTTTCATAATCAAGGTTAACCAATATCTCCTCTCCATTAACAAATTCAATGATTGTTTCCTTCACAATTGGTTCCAAGCCATTGACTGTAACTCTAACTCTGGTCACTGTAGTAGTGATTTCTGACTCGTTAAGGGATCTCAGTTCTTCTTCTATCTTCTCCACCATTTCCTTTTGCCATTAATGAAGCGGTAATCCTCTGAGTCTGATCCAGAAAGGCAGCTTGTTAGGGAAGGTTGATGATATCAGAGGCTCCCATTTCTCCACAATTACCATCTAATGATCAAATTGGTAAGGACGGTTGTCTAGGACTGCATACAGATCGTCCTCTCTTTTGAATCGGAACTGGAAACAGTTGTTTCCCAGCTCGGCTGCAGTCACTCTTCCTCTCGTATTCCATCGCCTCGTGAAGTACGGGATGAGTTTCCAGACCCTCTGTACCTTCGGATTCGTCAGTCTTCCCATCAAAGTTAGCTTATTCTCCTGTATATGGCTAGTAGTGTCAATGTCCGGTGCTCGTATTCTTACTCTACCTCTGCTCTCTCGTAAGGAAGCAACAGCCTTCCCTTTCTCTTCATACGTAAGTCTTCTTGCCATCTCTTGTTCAGGGGATATGGTTTTACCGTTACTGTTACTGAGAGTGTTTGCCTTCTTCGCTATGGTTCTAAGTTCGCATACAGGTTACCCAAGATTCCTTCCGTCGAAGTTGTGAGCTTTCCTAACTTCCGATAGCTTTATTCTCCTGACGCCTGGGTTTTGTTGAAAGCCGTTGTAAGAGTTGCCGTATTGAGTTGAGTTGTGAAGAGAGTTGTCACCGGCATTGAAACGAGAAACCCTTGCCGCGTTAGGGTCTCCGTCGGCCGGAGTGGCGTCGGACAGACCGCCGGTTCTACGCAAACTTTGCTAACTCAGCTATTAAGTTGGTATGGATGACTCTTTTACCTGCTCTGTAAAGGGAATCCTTTTTCTGCTTTTGGGTTGACTTTCAAAAAATCGGTTCTCCTAGGATTTCGTGCCTGAGAGAGATTTTCAAAAACTGGTCTAAAAAAACAAAGTTCTTAGGCCATATATTAAAACATAAATGTACACAAAAAGTTGTTTATGTAAAAAAAATTGTGTTTCCAAGGCTATTTAAGCAATCGTCCCTATATATATATTGACACTTGTACGCTTCTGGATACTCTTTATCTATTATATATATAGACATTACCATATTTCAAACGGATCGCCAAAACAAGTAAATCTTCTTCATCGGTCGATTTGATATTCATCAACATGGCTAGATCCTTGTTGCTCTCGCTAGCCCTCGCATTCCTCTTCACCGGAATTGTCTCAGCTCGTGACTGGAACATCCTAAACCAGTTCAAAGGAGTCAAGCCAACCACAACCACCAGCCAAAATAGCGTAGCATCGTTGAAAGGACCAAACCTAAATGGATACTGCGAGAGCTGGAGAGTCAACGTGGAGCTTCACAACATCAGAGACTTCACGGTGGTGCCACAGGAGTGCGTCTGGTTCATCCAAAAGTATATGACCTCATCTCAGTACGAGGATGACGTGGAGAGAGCCGTTGATGAAGCCATCCTCTACCTTGGAAAAACTTGTTGTGACAAGAAGAAATGTGATGGCATGGATGCTTGGATCTTTGACATTGATGACACTCTTCTCTCCACCATTCCTTACCACAAGAGCAACGGCGCCTTCGGGTAAGAAACTTGATTGTACCGTATAGATTAGGTTCGGTTCGATTTAACAAAAAATAGTTTGTTTTTTGGGTGAAAATATAAATTATTAGTTAAATTTTTAACTAATATCCTATTGATTGAATGTGAGTAATTATATTTTTAATCCAATCTATATAATTAAAATAGGGAATTAAAAATATGAACTTTTTAATAAATTTTGGTTATAACAAAATCTTAGTTTGTTTGTTATAAGAGTGGTGAAACTTACCAATATATATAAAAAAATTGTTGGTTTGTTTCGATTTTGGTTTTCAATTAGATTGGTTTAAGCAAATATTATAGCGTAATAATGTAATGAATTCTAATTTTAACATATACTAGATTTTGACCCGCACTTCTAAGTGCGGGGATAATTTTCTTTACAAATTTTACTTTTTATTCATTTTGTTAATAGTAGTTTAAATTTTTAATTATGTAATCTAATTTTGATTATAATTGAACCAACATTATAAACAGTGAGTTAGCAATTTAATTTTTTTTTTAAATTAATTATGTGTTATTTGGAGGAGATATATCGTAAGGATTAAGAGATTAAAATAACGATTTCACGTTATATATTTTAATATGTGTTGTATCGTAAGATCATAGTTTGGAAAAAATATATATATATATATGTGAAAACAACTATTGTAAAAGTTATGTGGTATATGTTTAATTGTTATTTTATTTATCTAAAATATTATTTTATAAAATACATGTTGTAGTCGTATATATAATTTGCAAATTTGATGGAACTATCCGTTAAAAACTTCATTCAAACATAAAGCATAATTTGACGCTTCAAATATTTGAATAATATAAGTATGAAATCATTTTAATATTTTATTAATTTTAAAATATATCAACTGAAATTATTTACTATATGCGAATTTTTTTTAAGAAAATTTATAATCGAGATTGACTAATTAATTTTTCAACCCGTTTAATTAATTAAATATTTTTCAGTTTGATGGAAAAACCTGCTAAAAAGTACAATCGTAAAAACATCAATCGTAATATGTGTTTATATATATATTTGAAACAAAATAAAAAGATATTAAAATATATTATAAATATATTTTGAATTAAATCATAAATTAGAGAATCTTAATTTATATATAATAGTTGATGTATAAATTATTAATTATATTTATCAATTAATTTGTTTTGATTTTAATTAATTAGGAAAGTGGAACCCATTAGATTTTGGTTGTTTGGCTACATGTTTAATAATTGTTTTGTTTGGAAACATGGATTGTAGAGATAATAAATCAAATATAAATTGTTTTACAGTTTTACCTTTAATGAAGGTTACAAATCCTAATAATATCAAGGGCAAATTTCGGAAACAACATTTATGTACCATGGCAAACCTTCCTGTTTTAATAGATTAGATAATAACCAAAATATGATTGATTGGATCTGAATTGGTTCGGTTAAACTAGAATCATATCGGTTGAATCTGTTAAAACAAAGAAACCGATTGGGTTATTGGGTTATAATAACAAATTTTGGTTTGATTGGTTCAGTTTATATATGACTAAAAACTCAATAAATTAATAATAAATTAATAATCACGATAAACTAATAAATTTATTAAATTTCGAGTTAGTTAAAAATATCATATAATTCGATAAAATAATAAGATAATAATTATTTTGAAATCCTATGTATATATATATGGTCTCATAAATACTAAATATTAATAAATAACATATAAAAAATATGTAAATATGAAATATATAAATCTTATGCAATTATACTAAAATAAGAAACTAAAGTTTTTTCGTTTTTTCTTGAGATTAAAGTCATTTTGGAACTCATCTCTTTTTTTATTGCATTAAAAATTTCTGATGTTGTCTTTTGAATATACATTAAAAAATTGTGAAGAGTTCTAAACTCGATAATTGGTTTTTTTTTTTTTTTGCACTCACATATAACTCTTTATGTATTTCATTTGTTATTATTGACTTTGTAATATCAATTTCTTAAAACTCGTATTAAAAAAATGAATATGAACATTTTTAAATAATATGAAAATAGAAAATATGTAAATAATCAAATAAAATAATTTTTTATATAAAGAAAAAACTGGAAAATATACATTTAATAAAATAAATATTTACAGAAATATGTTATATATATATATATATCTATAAATTAATAAAATATCAAAGTTTCAACATTATTATTATATAGAGTTTTTATTTTACCTCTCATTTATTCTCTTCTGGTTCGCTCTAATCCGGTTAAAAGTAACCATGACTAAAATGTTAAATTGATTTGACCAGTGGTGAGCAACTAAACACGACCAAGTTCGAGGAATGGCAAAGTTGGGGAAAGGCGCCAGCGGTTCCAAACATGGTGAAGCTGTTCCATGAGATCAGAGAGAGAGGTTTCAAAATATTTTTGGTGTCTTCTCGTAAAGAGTATCTCAGATCAGCCACCGTCGAAAACCTTATTGAAGCCGGTTACCACGGCTGGTCTAACCTTCTTCTCAGGTATATATTCCCCGGTTCAAGTCTCTTTTGATTGTTAGAATTGAATAGGTATATAAATAGGTTCATAATCGTGTAAAACAGAAATTTCATTTCTAACTTCTTTTAACACTGTCATAAAACCAAAACTAAACCAATTCAAGATATGCTGTCTGGTATAATATTGTGAACCGGGTATAATAAAATTGTCAAACCGAAAAATTGCAGGGGAGAAGAGGAAGAGAAGAAGAGTGTGACACAATACAAAGCAGATGTGAGGACATGGCTTACAAGTCTTGGATACAGAGTTTGGGGAGTGATGGGTGCACAATGGAACAGCTTCGCTGGTTGTCCAGTTCCCAAGAGAACCTTCAAGCTCCCTAACTCCATCTACTACATCGCTTGATCAAATCCTATTTTACTACTCTAACAAAAAAATAAGATCAGAGTTTCAATCTGATTCTTGAGTCTTTTGAATGGTCTCCCTTTCTTTTCATTTCTGGTTTTATATAACCAACTCAAAATGCTTGTGAGTGATATATATGAACCATGAACATCTTTATTTGTTTCCGTTGAATTCAGCTGTTTTTGGTTGTGGTATTACCATTTTGGGCCTTTGTGAAATTGACTTTGGGCTTTTGTTAAATAATTCTCATATCTATTTCCTCTCTCTGTCTGATTGGATTTGGTGAAGTACAGATGTAAGATCAAAGTATTCAGCAAGACTTATGTAGATATACATGATAACTTGAAAGCTAAGCTATACAAATTCTAAAGAAGTTAAAAAGAACAACAAACAGCAGAAGAAGTTGGAAGCTGAAAAGCAAATAAAAATATAAAATAAACTCTTGACTAAACTGAGCTGTCTCCTTCTTCCACCAAATATTTTTGCTGTCTCTTGAAGCTTTCTTATTATGACACAAACCTCAGACCCAACCTCACCTCACAGTTTGGTACAACCATTGTTCCCCTTATATTACTGCCAAATTTCTATTTGATATCTTCAATTATCAAGACACATAGTCACCATGGCCAGCTTGGACGATGAGGTAAAAGAGAAAAATAAGAACACCAAATATTTAAACTTGTTATTTACCAGATTCTTGCATTTGGGTTCTCAAAAGTAATTACTTTATTTTTGTGAATGCAGCATCGTCATTCCTCTTTCTCGGCTAAGATGTGCAGAATCTGTAGCGACGAGGTCAACAATGGCCAGACATTCGTGGCGTGCCACGTGTGTGCGTTCCCGGTTTGCAAACCGTGCTATGAGTATGAGCGTAGCAACGGTAACAAATGTTGCCCTCAATGCAACACTCCTTACAAACGCCACAAAGGTAAATTAGATTAAGCCCTGTTTTGGTCTTAACAAATCCATACCTACCTTAACTCTAAAACTGGTGAATTGTTTTGTTTGAAGGCTCTCCAAGAATTGCTGGAGATGAAAACAATGGTCCGGTTGATTCAGATGATGAGTTAGATATCAAGAATCGTAAGGATGCTTCCTCCATTCAACATAATTTTGCCTTTGGATCGGTAATTTAATGACTTTGATCCATGTGTTCTTTTCTCTCCTTTCCATTTTGGAATCAAGATTCTGAGTATATATCCTGGCTATTGCAGGAAAATGGAGACTACAATAGTAAGCAGCCAAATGGCCGGGCCTTTTCTTCCACCGGAAGTGGTATGTTTACTATATATAAATATAGATAGATTTGTAAGAGCAAATTTTGAGACCTGTCTATGTGTGATTTGATTTGAAGTGTTGGGAAAAGAGTTTGAAGCTGAAAGAGATGGCGCCACAGACGCAGAGTGGAAAGAACGAGTGGACAAATGGAAAGCGAGGCAAGAGAAGAGAGGTTTAGTTGCTAAAGGAGAACAAACAATAGATCAAGACAAGGAAGATGATGAAGACGAAGAATACCTGTAATAAAAAGAAAAATAAATAATCTCAAATAAAATAAAAAAGACTTGAAGCGCAAGTAACCAAGTTCTTGTTGTTTACAGAGATGCTGACGCAAGACAACCTCTCTGGAGAAAAGTCCCAATCTCATCGAGCAAAATCAGTCCTTACCGAATCGTGATCGTTCTTCGTCTTGTCATCTTAGTGTTCTTCTTCCGTTTCCGTATCTTGACACCAGCGAAAGACGCGTACCCTCTCTGGCTTATCTCAGTCATCTGCGAGATTTGGTTCGCACTCTCTTGGATTCTTGATCAGTTCCCGAAATGGTTCCCTATTAACCGTGAAACCTACCTTGACCGTCTCTCTATGAGATTCGAACGGGATGGTGAAAACAACAAGCTTGCACCAGTTGATGTGTTTGTCAGTACAGTGGACCCGCTTAAGGAACCTCCGATTATCACAGCCAACACTATTCTATCCATCTTAGCCGTTGATTATCCGGTTAATAAGGTTAGCTGCTACGTGTCTGATGACGGTGCTTCCATGCTCCTGTTCGATACATTGTCTGAAACTTCAGAGTTTGCGAGAAGATGGGTCCCCTTTTGCAAGAAGTACAATGTAGAGCCAAGAGCTCCAGAGTTCTACTTCTCTGAGAAGATTGATTACTTGAAGGATAAAGTCCAAACTACATTCGTCAAAGATCGCAGAGCAATGAAGGTCAGTGGAAAGATGTTTACTTTCAAAATCACACAACGGATCTTTACTTTCTTCTCAATTGTTTTTGCAGAGAGAGTATGAAGAATTCAAAGTGAGGATCAATTCTTTAGTGGCTAAAGCTCAGAAGAAACCTGAAGAAGGTTGGGTGATGCAAGATGGTACACCATGGCCTGGGAACAACACCCGTGATCATCCCGGGATGATTCAGGTCACATACAGAACCTCAAAAACCCAACAAAATTCTTCTACTTTGGTATTCAACTTTTTTCTGCAGGTGTATCTCGGAAAAGAAGGAGCTTTCGACATCGACGGTAACGAATTGCCACGTCTTGTGTATGTGTCGAGAGAGAAGCGTCCTGGTTACGCACACCACAAGAAAGCTGGAGCCATGAACGCAATGGTAAGCAAGCAAACACTCAAAACCTCTGAAACTGTTGATATCACAAACCAAATCTTACTATTTTGGGGTTGTTGCAGGTTCGAGTCTCTGCAGTGCTCACGAATGCACCATTTATGCTGAATTTGGATTGTGATCATTACATCAACAACAGTAGAGCCATTAGAGAATCAATGTGCTTTCTCATGGATCCACAGCTTGGGAAAAAGCTTTGTTATGTTCAATTCCCACAGAGATTCGACGGAATCGATCGTAACGATCGATACGCCAACAGAAACATCGTCTTCTTCGATGTAAGTCATCAACCATTATCAGCACACACTAAATCGAATTTGAAAAATAACCCTTTAACATCTGTTTGCAGATAAACATGAGAGGCTTAGATGGGATTCAAGGACCAGTCTATGTTGGAACAGGATGTGTATTCAATAGGCCAGCACTATACGGATACGAACCTCCGGTTTCGGAAAAACGAAAGAAGATGACTTGCGATTGCTGGCCGTCGTGGCTTTCCTGCTGCTGCGGCGGAGGTAGCCGCCACAAATCGAAATCGGATTCCAAGAAGAAATCGAGGATTAAGAGATTGTTATCGGGATTGAGGAAGAAGAAGAAGAGCAGTACAACGACGGTGAGCTATTCCAGAAAGCGATCGACGGAGGCGATTTTCAATCTGGAAGACATCGAAGAAGGGCTTGAAGGGTATGACGAGCTCGATAAATCGTCTCTAATGTCGCAGAAAAACTTCGAGAAGAGATTTGGGATGTCTCCTGTGTTTATCGCATCGACGTTGATGGAGAACGGAGGGCTACCGGAGTCGACGAACACGAGCTCACTGATCAAAGAAGCCATTCATGTCATTAGCTGTGGGTACGAAGACAAGACTGAATGGGGCAAAGAGGTAATTATAGTAGAATATAGGTTTCAATTAGTAATTAAAAACCATTAGCCAATTTGATTTTTTTTTCCCCCTTTTTTGGGAACAAGGTTCCAATTTGATTCTTGATTTTTGTTTCAGATTGGATGGATTTATGGATCAGTGACCGAAGATATTCTTACGGGATTCAAAATGCATTGTAGAGGTTGGAAATCGGTTTACTGTATGCCTAAAAGACCAGCTTTCAAAGGATCTGCTCCAATCAATTTGTCAGATCGGTTGCATCAAGTGCTTAGATGGGCGCTCGGTTCGGTCGAGATCTTCTTTAGCCGTCATTGTCCATTGTGGTATGCGTGGGGAGGCAATCTCAAGATTCTAGAACGTCTCGCTTATATCAACACCATTGTGTATCCTTTCACTTCTATTCCTCTGCTCGCTTACTGTACTATCCCAGCGGTTTGTCTTCTCACCGGCAAGTTCATCATTCCTACGGTTGGTCTTATTCTTTTTTTATCCTTAAACTCCTTAGTATTTTCACCCTGAAGGTTTAGAAATTTTATATTTTACCCTTTAAGTGCTTTAAGACTCACACTTTACCCTAAAGATTCTTGATTTGTCCCAAAAGGAGAGTTTTTGTTAGAAATTATCAAAGTTTTTGTTCAAACTTTCTAACACTCATTTCTCTCTTTGATTAGATTAACAATTTCGCGAGTATATGGTTCCTCGCACTGTTTTTATCAATCATCGCGACGGCAATCCTAGAACTCCGGTGGAGCGGGGTGAGCATCAATGACCTATGGCGTAATGAGCAGTTCTGGGTAATCGGAGGCGTGTCCGCTCACCTCTTCGCCGTATTTCAAGGTCTCCTCAAAGTACTATTTGGTGTCGACACAAACTTCACTGTCACATCCAAAGGAGCCTCTGACGAAGCCGATGAATTTGGAGACCTTTACCTCTTCAAATGGACAACTCTTCTCATCCCTCCGACAACTCTCATCATCCTCAACATGGTCGGTGTCGTCGCCGGAGTTTCAGACGCCATTAACAACGGATACGGCTCGTGGGGACCGCTTTTCGGGAAACTATTTTTTGCGTTTTGGGTCATCGTTCACCTTTACCCGTTTCTCAAGGGTTTGATGGGTCGACAGAATCGAACTCCGACGATCGTTGTTCTATGGTCGATTCTCTTGGCGTCGATTTTCTCGCTGGTTTGGGTTCGGATCGATCCGTTTTTGGCGAAACAGACTGGTCCTTTACTGAAGCAATGTGGCGTCGACTGCTAATGAGGAAGCTAACCACATTAAGTGTGTTTTGTATCGCATTTGCGTTTTGGTCGTAGCCATCTTGCTTGGGCTCTTTTCCCCCAATTTGGGTGTTCTTTGTTTGATTTTTGCATAGAACTTGTGATAAAAGAATATATATGGATTTTTAAAGAAGACAAAACAATATTCAAAGCTTGAATAACATTTGGAATTAAACATACAATTTTGTATAAATTGATGAATAAAGCCCAGTTTTGCAATTCTTATTTGTTTTTCTTGTTTAAGTTTGAATAAGTCTCCATGATTCTTAAGGGATTGAATAGTTCACGTTTGTTTAACTTCCAATCAAGTAGTTTAACTAAAGAATATGAGAAGTAGTTCCGAGCAGGAACTGGGTATGGATGAGGAATGATTCAATTCCCACCCCCATTTTAGGAGGCGGATCTGGAACGCCCAGGCCTAACCCGCCACAGCCTCCTGCTCCACCGCGACAAAGTCCGGACGACCTCGCTGAAATCCGTTCAATGCTTACCCTGTTGGTAAACCGGACGAGAAGCAACGAGGCAAGCGCCCGGGCCCAAGAGATAGCAAACCGCGCTCTGGCCACGCAGCTCGACGAACAAGAGCGGCGCATTAACTCTCATCTCGAAGAGCTCGCTAGCCAAAACCAAGGAGGTCGGTCAATACGCGATTCGCGACCTCCACTAAGTCCTCCACCTCGGATGCGTCTGGACTTTTCTCCAGCGATAACACCTCCAGGAGCATCGGGAAATATCGCCGGCACGTCAAATAGCGGCTTCCGCCCTATCATGACCCCTACGGCGACACCGACTCCTTTCAGCTCAAGCTCTTTGGTCACAGATCCAAGCGGGTCGGGAAACCGACCACTACCTGGACCACCTCCCTTGGAAAGTAATTCCGGTATCAGGCCAAGGCAGCTTGGAGGCTCGACTTTTGCTTCAAGCTTCGGATACCTGCTAGGGTCGAATCCAACGCCATTCCAAACACCTCCGATCGATCAAACGAGGCCGATCCCGACAGTCAATCTAATCGATCCGATCTCGTCGGGGCAACCGTCGATCCAACAACAAACACAGTTCGCGCCCTTAGCGGGCGATGAACACGAAGCACTAAGGCAATACATCGAACAGGCTAACGCCAAGTTCATGAGCCTAAGCTTGAAGGTCCACATGGCAACAAGTGCGGCACCTGACATCGATCGAGTAATCGAGGAAACGCGCCAAACGCCATTCACAGATCGAATCGCTTTTGCGAGAATTCGAGAAATCAAGAAAACGAAATTCCCAGAATTCTCTGGAAAGTCTGACCCCAAAGCCCACATCAGGGCATTCAGACTAGCAATGTCGAGGGTATACCTCGCTGACGAGGAGAGAGAACCTGCTTTCTGCAGACTCTTCGCCGAGAACCTAACGGGCTCTGCCCTAGAATGGTTCGTTGGGCTGGAGTAGAAATCCATCGATAACTTTACCCAGTTCATGACGGCCTTCCTTAAACAGTACTCCGTCTTTATCGAGGTAAAGACTACCGAGGCAGCTTTATTTGACGTCTCTCAAAAACCCAACGAAACACTTCGTTCGTTCATTGACCTACGGGCCATACCCCCTAAACGAGTTGATTTCATCTTTGGCGGCTCTAAGCTATGCCGAGACTCAGTCAATTCGATAAAAGCTCTTCAGAGAAGGGGTCGAGACCGATAAACGGCATACCAAAGAGTCAAAAATCCCAATGCTCTAAGGAGTTGGGATCTCCCGAAACTCTCCCTCAATGGTCGCGGAAACGAGTCGAAATCATCCTCAGCGAACTCAGCTATGCGGTACCCCGGGAGGCTCGGCGTTACCTCCACTTCCAGCTCCTATCAAGAGTTTACACTCACGAATCAATCTCCCTCGCGAGACACTTGACCTCGACAAGCCACATGACAATGCGCTCCTCGTGTGCTTGGTAGTCGGGGATGTCGAACTCTCGAGAATAATGATCGACACATGAAGCTCAATGGATGTCCTCTTTTACGACGCATTCAAAAAGATGAGTTCGAAGACTCCGAGATTGTCGAAGGACAAACACCACTAGTGGGTTTCGCTGGCAAAACAACATATTCAGTGGGCTCCGTCTTCGCCCTAGTAATAGCTGGAGGAGTCTGAAGAATGACAGAGTTCGTCATAGTGGATCGACCAGCTCCCTACAACGGCATTCTAGGTCGACCCTGGATATACGACATGAAAGCCGTACCATCGACCTACCACCAGTGCGTAAAATTCCCAACTACGAAAGGAGTGAAAACAGTCTATGGAAATCAAAAGATTTTTTTGATTTCCAGAAACTGCTACATGAACAGGTACAAGCAGATCGAGAAATCCCATGCGTAGCAATTACAGAAAGAGGAAGAGCTCGCCACAATGCAAACCAAAAGGTCAAACGACCCAAGCCAAAAAGGACCCCCAAAGGACCTCACCACTCAGGTTTTCATAGACGACAATCACCCCGAAAGACTCGTCAGCATCGGGATCGACTTAGCGGAATCAGTTAAAAACGAACTGATCTCTTTCCTTAAACAGAATGTTGATTCCTTTTCCTGGTCCTCGGCGGACATGAAAGGAATTAACATCGACGTAACCAGTCACGAACTAAACGTCAACCCTACTTATAAACCGGTCAGGCAAAAGCGTAGAAAGCTTGGCCCCGAGCGAGCCAAAGCCGTCAACGACGAGGTCGACCGCCTGCTAAAATTCGGATCGATCAGAGAGGTGAAATACCCCGATTGGCTCGCGAACCCCGTAGTGGTCAAGAAAAAGAATGGGAAATGGAGAGTCTGCGTTGACTTTACATATCTCAACAAAGCATGTCCAAAAGACAGCTTCCCACTCCCTCATATCGACCGTTTGGTCGAAGCCACCGCAGGACATCAACTGCTATCCTTTATGGATGCTTTTTCCGGGTATAATCAGATACTGATGAACCCTGAAGACCAAGAAAAGACCTCGTTCATAACCGATCGAGGAACGTACTGCTATAAAGTCATGCCTCTTGGGCTGAAAAATGCAGGAGCAACTTACCAACGCCTCGTCAACAAGATGTTCTCAGGGCTCCTGGGAAAAACCATGGAAGTTTACATCGACGATATGCTGGTCAAATCTTCAAGGTACGAGGATCACGACCCCCAACTAAAAGAATTTTTCGTCATTCTCAACAAATACGGGATGAAACTCAATCTGGCGAAGTGCACATTCAGGGTCCCATCGGGAGAATTCCTTGGTTACCTAGTAACCGAAAGGGGGATCGAAGCAAATCCTAAACAGATCGCGACATTCATGGAAATGAAATCTCCCAAAACGACGCGAGAAGTCCAATGTTTAACTGGCAAAATAGCCGCTTTGAACCGCTTCATCTCGAGGTCGACCGATAAGTGTCTACCTTTCTACCACTTATTAAAGCGAACAAAAAGTTCCTCTGGGACAAAAAGTGTGAAGAAGCATTCGCACAGCTCAAAGCTTACCTAAGCGAACCACCCATACTGGCGAAACCAGTAGAAGGGGAACCCTTTTACCTCTACTTAGCTGTCTCAACAGCAGCAGTAAGCGGAGTCCTGGTTCGCGAAGAACAGAACGATCAAAGGCCAGTGTATTACATCAGCAAGACCTTGATCGATGCCGAAACCAGATACCCCGCTATGGAAAAACTTGCTCTAGCATTGGTCACATCGGCTCGGAAGCTCCGACCATACTTCCAATCGCACTCGATCATAGTCATGACTTCTCAACCACTAAGAACCATTCTTCACAGTCCAAGCCAGTCAGTTCGACTAGTTAAATGGGCTATCGAACTCAGCGAATACGACATCGAGTTTAAGACTCAGACGTGCTTAAAAGCGCAGGTACTGGCTGACTTCGTAATTGAACTCCCACCTACCATCGATCTCGACCCGGCTTCCGCCAAGAGATGGAAACTTCACGTCGATAGCGATAGGATCTCGGGATCCGGGGTCGGGGTAAAACTGGTCTCCCCTACGGGAGAAGTATTGGAACAGTCGTTCAGACTAGCAACAACGATAGGAGCTTGGGAAGTAGACGCTTTCAGTGATTCCCAACTGGTCACGAGCCAATATCACGGCGACTACGAGGCCAAAGATGAACGTATGGAAGCTTACCTGCAGGTAGTCCATAGCCTCGCTGATCAGATCGAATTCTTTTATCTAACACGAATCCCGTGAGGGGAAAACAACGTAGCCGATACCCTAGCCGCATTGGCGTCAATATCAGATTCTAACCTTAAAAGGATCATACCAGCTGAAGAGATCGAAAAACCAAGCATCAACATAGCTCTAAAAGCTCTATCCTTGAAAGAGGACGAGCCCACCGAAAAGGACGATGTCGAACGTCAGGAACTACACAAGGAAACAAGCCGCGACATCATCGAGGTCAATGATGATCTTGACCCTAGAAATGTCGTATACGTTGCGAATGTTCCTGATGGACCAATCAAAACTGCATCCACTAGTCAGGGATCCGAACCTGATGATGGAAAGGATTGGAGAACTCCGATCATTCAGTACATAACGAATGGCGAAGTCCCTGACGAAAAATGGGAAGCACGAAAACTCAAAGCACAGAGTGCGAGGTACTGCGTCACACAAGGAGAGCTTTTCAAAAGAAGTCTCTCCGGACCTTACCTCAAGTGCCTCGATGGGAAGCAAGCCCGAGCCGTGATCGCGCAGGCCCATGATGGATCTTGCGGGAGTCATTCCAGAGGACGAGCTCTGGCCATACGAATCAAAAGGCAAGGCTATTTCTGGCCAACAATGGACGCCGAATGCGAATCTTTTTTCCAGTAAATGCGACAAATGCCAAAAGCACGCCCTGATTATCCACCAACCGTCGGAGAAACTCTCCTCGATCTCCTCACCATACCCGTTCATGCGGTGGGGAATGGATATCGTGGGACCCTTAGTCGTATCCGGTAAAAAGAAAGCCATGCACTTGTTGGTAATGACATATTACTTCACCAAATGGATCGAAGCAGAGTCATACCAAAAAGTCAAAGACGTCCACGTAAAGAAGTTCGTCTAGCTAAACATTGTGTGCCGACATGGACTACCCCATGAGATCGTCACCGACAACGAATCTCAGTTCATATCGAACACGTTCAAAGCATTCTGCAGAACCTGGAACATCAAGCTGACTTAATCAACGCCCCGTTACCCCCAAGGGAACGGCCTAGCAGAAGCTGCCAACAAATCAAGCATGAATAATCTCAAGAAAAGACTCGACGAGTGCAAGACGAGCTGGAGCGACGAGTGCAAGACGATCTGGAGCGACGAGCTCCCGACTGTACTCTGGGCTTACCGGACTACTCCTCGCAAATCCACCGGTGAAACCCCTTTCTTGCTACCGTACGACATTTGTGAAAAGGTGAAGAGGATAATGTGCTCAAGCTGAGAAAAGCAATGTATGGGTTGAGTGGAGGTCTTCTCGTGTCCTCGGTTGTATGTTAATGTATTGTATATTTTTAATTCTCTTTTGATTTTTTTTTATTTAAGGATGTCTTTCCCCGTTTGGTTGATCCATGAATGTGAGGTTTGTTTCCATTAGTACTCGCACGCGCGGGATGTGTCTACATTTTCTTTATTTTTTATACTGTTTTTTATTTACTGTTATGTTTTTTGTTTTAGTTATTATAAAATTATATTGGTTTGTATTTGTGTGAGTTTCTTAATAAATATAACATCAAACTTTTTTCTTTCGGTTCCTAGTCTTAGTTAGTTTTCTTTTTAAATTTTTTTTCCAATATAATTTATTGTTTTGTAACATTTGGTTTGGTGTCGTAATATTTCTAATATTTATCTTGGTTGTTAATTTTTTAAATCTTATTTCTTCTCATTTTCAAGGGTTTATTAAGTCTAACTTTTGTTTGTTTCATTATCGATTATTTTTTTCTATTTTTAGCATGTTCCCCACATAAACAGAACTTTGTCTCTCTTCTTTTTCTTAGATCTGTTTTTTAAAATAAAATATTAGTTCTTTCTTAATTTTCTTTTTCACAATTTTTCCTTACTAGTCATGTATCAGATATATTTATGTTCGTCTTTTTCCAGTTTCTGTGATCTTCTGATTTCAATAGGTTGATTCCTCTAATATAAAATATCAAATAATGTAATATAATCTAATTGAGCAACTATAGTTATTGAATATATATACTATATATTCATATATGTTTGGTTTTTTATTTAAATCAAGCCAATCAAACTATTGAATTTATTGTTTTGGCAATATTAACAGTTCGTATTTTGGCAATATTAACATACTTTACGAAGATAATATTTCATTTTTGTGTGGCGTTGTGAATTCCGAACTTTACTAATTTAATATGTTTTAACCTTCTTTGAGTTATATTAGTTAAAGTCTTTAAATGATTTAATTAGAATGTTCCAGATTGAACACATGCCAGATTGAACAAATCAAGCATGAATAATCTCAAGAAAAGACTCGACGAGTGCAAGACGAGCTGGAGCGACGAGTGCACGACCGTACTCTGGGCTTACCGGACTACTCCTCGCAAATCCACCGGCGAAACCCCTTTCTCGCTAGTGTACGACATTTGTGAAAAGGTGAAGAGGATAATGTGCTCAAGCTGAGAAAAGCAATGTATGGGTTGAGACAGTCGTACCGAAGGATATTTCCAAAGAGAGGGATTTGAGAAATGCTATTGAGATCATACGCTATTTGTGAAGAAGGTAAATGATGATGTATTGCTGGTGAGATTGTATGTCGATGACCTGATCTATACATGAAGCTTAGAGTTCATGATTACAGACTTCAAGAATTCTATGATGGAGTTCTCCATGACTGATTTGGGGCAGATGAAGTTCTTCTTGGGTGTTAAGGTTACACAAGACGAACCAGGGATCTCATCACACAACAAAAATACGCAGAAGAGATACTTGAGAAGTACGGGATGAAGGAGAGCAATTATGTAAAGAATCCGAAAGTCCCTGGTCAGAAATTTTCAAAGTTTGCAGCATGTGAATAAGTGGATTCAACATCATTCAAACAAATCATCGGTAGTCTGAGGTATCTTACTGCAACCATGTCGGATTTGATCTATTGTGTGAACCTTGTGAGCATGAATATGGAAAAGCCAATAGAGCAGCATATGCTTGTGGCTAAGAGGATATTGCGGTATGTGCAAGGTATAATTGAGCTTGGGATACAATACAAAGCATGCAGAGATGAGAAACTGGTTAGATACATTGACAGTGATTACGCTGGAGATCAGGACGATAGGAGAAGCACCACAAGATATGTGTTTATGCTGGGAGGAGGAATTGTTTCATGGTCGTCGAAAAAAACAGTCTGTAGTCAAGATGTCCACCTCAGAGGCTGAGTTTGTGGCTGCGTCGTACGGTGCTTGTCAGGCAGTCTTTCTAAGGAAGGTATTGGAGGAGATAGGGTCAATTCAATTGGAAGGTACAAACATTTTCTGTGACAATATTTCTACCATCAAGCTTGCAAAGAACCGAGTCCTACATGGTAGAAGTAAGCACATTCATGTACGATATCACCTCTTGCGTGAACTGGTGAACGATAGGATCATACAACTTCAATACTGCTCAACACAAGATCAACTGTTGGACGATATGACAAAGGCAATCAAGCTTGATATCTTTGAGAAGCTGATGGGAACAATGGGTACGTGCTTGAAGCAAGAGTAAACTGAAAGGGAAGAAGTTTCAGTTTAAGGAAGGGAATGATGAATAAACTCCAATGAGTGTGGGCATGAAGCTCAGACGAAAGCTTGCACATTGGAGCCTGCAGTTCTGATTTGTGTTTCTTGTTTAAGTTTGAATAAGTCTCTTTAATTATTAGGAGATTAAGAAGTTCATGTTTGTTTAACTAGGTGACTTTTTACCCCCGTGCAGGAGTGGAGGTCTTCTCGTGTCCTCGGTTGTATTTTAATGTATTGTATATTTTTAATTCTCTTTTGATTTTTTTTTTATTTAAGGATGTCTTTCCCCGTTTGGTTGATCCATGAATGTGAGGTTTGTTTCCATTAGTACTCACACGCGCGGGATGTGTCTACATTTTCTTTATTTTTATACTGTTTTTTATTTACTGTTATGTTTTTGGTTTTAGTTATTATAAAATTATATTGGTTTGTATTTGTGTGAGTTTCTTAATAAATATAACATCAATCTTTTTTCTTTCGGTTCCTAGTCTTAGTTAGTTTTCTTTTTAAATTTATTTTTCCAATATAATTTATTGTTTTGTAACATTTGGTTTGGTGTGGTAATATTTCTAATATTTATCTTGGTTGTTAATTTTTTAAATCTTATTTCTTCTCATTTTCAAGGGTTTATTAAGTCTAACTTTTGTTTGTTTCATTATCGATTATTTTTTTTCTATTTTTATCATGTTCCCCACATAAACAGAACTTTGTCTCTCTTCTTTTTCTTAGATCTGTTTTTTAATATAAAATATTAGTTCTTTCTTAATTTTCTTTTTCACAATTTTTCCTTACTAGTCATGTATCAGATATATTTATGTTCGTCTTTTTCCAGTTTCTGTGATCTTCTGATTTCAATAGGTTGATTCCTCTAATATAAAATATCAAATAATGTAATATAATCTAATTGAGCAACTATAGTTATTGAATATATATACTATATATTCATATATGTTTGGTTTTTATTTAAATCAAGCCAATCAAACTATTGAATTTATTATTTTGGCAATATTAACAGTTCGTATTTTGGCAATAGTAACATACTTTACGAAGATAATATTTCATTTTTGTGTGGCGTTGTGAATTCCGAACTTTACTAATTTAATATGTTTTAACCTTCTTTGAGTTATATTAGTTAAAGTCTTTAAATGATTTAATTAGAATGTTCCAAATTGAACACATGCCAGATTGAACAAATCAAGCATGAATAATCTCAAGAAAAGACTCGACGAGTGCAAGACGAGCTAGAGCGACGAGCTCCCGACCGTACTCTGGGCTTACCGGACTACTCCTCGCAAATCCACCGGCGAAACCCCTTTCTCGCTAGCGTACGGCATTTGTTAAAAGGTGAAGAGGATAATGTGCTCAAGCTGAGAAAAGTAATGTATGGGTTGAGACAGTCGTACCGAAGGATATTTCCAAAGAGAGGGATTTGAGAAATGCTATTGAGATCATACGCTATTTGTGAAGAAGGTAAATGATGATGTATTGCTGGTGAGATTGTATGTCGATGACCTGATCTATACATGAAGCTTAGAGTTCATGATTACAGACTTCAAGAATTCTATGATGGAGTTCTCCATGACTGATTTGGGGCAGATGAAGTTCTTCTTGGATGTTAAGGTTACACAAGACGAACCAGGGATCTCATCACACAACAAAAATACGCAGAAGAGATACTTGAGAAGTACGGGATGAAGGAGAGCAATTATGTAAAGAATCCGAAAGTCCCTGGTCAGAAATTGTCAAAGTTAGCAGCATGTGAATAAGTGGATTCAACATCATTCAAACAAATCATCGGTAGTCTGAGGTATCTTACTGCAACCATGTCGGATTTGATCTATTGTGTGAACCTTGTGAGCATGAATATGGAAAAGCCAATAGAGCAGCATATGCTTGCGGCTAAGAGGATATTGCGGTATGTGCAAGGTATAATTGAGTTTGGGATACAATACAAAGCATGCAGAGATGAGAAACTGGTTAGATACGTTGACAGTGATTACGCTGGAGATCAGGACGATAGGAGAAGCACCACAAGATATGTGTTTATGCTGGGAGGAGGATTTGTTTCATGGTCGTCGAAAAAAACAGTCGGTAGTCATGATGTCCACCTCAAAGGCTGAGTTTGTGGTTGCGTCGTACGGTGCTTGTCAGGCAGTCTTGCTAAGGAAGGTATTGGAGGAGATAGGGTCAATTCAATTGGAAGGTACAAACATTTTCTGTGACAATATTTCTACCATCAAGCTTGCAAAGAACCGAGTCCTACATGGTAGAAGTAAGCACATTCATGTGCGATATCACCTCTTGCATGAACTAGTGAACGATAGGATCATACAACTTCAATACTGCTCAACGCAAGATCAACTGTTGGACGATATGACAAAGGCAATCAAGCTTGATGTCTTTGAGAAGCTGATGGGAAGAATGGGTACGTGCTTGAAGCAAGAGTAAACTGAAAGGGAAGAAGTTTCAGTTTAAGGAAGGGAATGATGAATAAACTCCAATGAGTGTGGGCATGAAGCTCAGACGAAAGCTTGCACATTGGAGCCTGCAGTTCTGATTTGTGTTTCTTGTTTAAGTTTGAATAAGTCTCTTTAATTATTAGGAGATTAAGAAGTTCATGTTTGTTTAACTAGGTGACTTTTTACCCCCGTGCAGGAGTGGAGGTCTTCTCGTGTCCTCGGTTGTATGTTAATGTATTGTATATTTTTAATTCTCTTTTGATTTTTTTTTTATTTAAGGATGTCTTTCCCCGTTTGGTTAATCCATGAATGTGAGGTTTGTTTCCATTAGTACTCGCACACGCGGGATGTGTCTACATTTTCTTTATTTTTTATATTGTTTTTTATTTACTGTTATGTTTTTGGTTTTAGTTATTATAAAATTATATTGGTTTGTATTTGTGTGAGTTTATTAATAAATATAACATCAATCTTTTTTCTTTCGGTTCCTAGTCTTAGTTAGTTTTCTTTTTAAATTTTTTTTCCAATATAATTTATTGTTTTGTAACATTTGGTTTGGTGTCTTAATATTTCTAATATTTATCTTGGTTGTTAATTTTTTAAATCTTATTTCTTCTCATTTTCAAGGGTTTATTAAGTCTAACTTTTGTTTGTTTCATTATCGATTATTTTTTTCTATTTTTATCATATTCCCCACATAAACAGAACTTTGTCTCTCTTCTTTTTCTTAGATCTGTTTTTTAAAATAAAATATTAGTTCTTTCTTAATTTTCTTTTTCACAATTTTTCCTTACTAGTCATGTATCAGATATATTTATGTTCGTCTTTTTCCAGTTTCTGTGATCTTCTGATTTCAATAGGTTGATTCCTCTAATATAAAATATCAAATAATGTAATATAATCTAATTGAGCAACTATAGTTATTGAATTTATATATACTATATATTCATATATGTTTGGTTTTTATTTAAATCAAGCCAATCAAACTATTGAATTTATTGTTTTGGCAATATTAACAGTTCGTATTTTGGCAATATTAACATACTTTACGAAGATAATATTTCATTTTTGTGTGGCGTTGTGAATTCCGAACTTTACTAATTTAATATGTTTTAACCTTCTTTGAGTTATATTAGTTAAAGTCTTTAAATGATTTAATTAGAATGTTCCAGATTGAACATATGCTTTTATATTTATGAGTTGTATATTTTTTTTTTTCAAACTATTACATTTTTAGTTCATATTTTTCTTTTGTATTTTTTTCTTTCTGTTTCACAAAATAACTCTTAATTATATTATTTCCTTATGTTTTTAGTTTTGTATTTATATAAACATATAGTTTTTAGGTTCGTTTGTAATTTAGATTGTATTTATTTTGTTATATATATATATATATATATATATATATATATATATATATATATTTTTAAACTTTCTGTTTAGGGCGTAATTATAATTTTCTTTTTCTGGACGCAAATATAGATTTATTATGGTGGTGAAATGTTTTTTTGGGTCCATATTTAGATTTATCTTTCCTTTTATTGTAGATCCATTATTTTGGTTTTTATATATTCAGTTCTTTTTTATAAGTTTTGTTTAGTGGATTTTTGGATTTTATGTTTTAAATTTAATAGTTTTTTTAGAAAATAAATAAGTGACATGGAAAACAAAATGAGTTTAATGAGTTTTTGTACGTTTATTTTGTATAATTATTTATTTGCTTCATTATTTTATGAACTTAGTGAATGACATATTATACATTAAACTACTCCATCCTTCTGCATCCACTTCAATGAAATGCACCATTTTTCTTATCCCCATTGCTCTAATTTATTGACTTCAGCTTTAGCCTTTGCTTCGAACTAAACCCATTTGATCTTCGGTTTCGTTCTCCATTCCACTCTTTTACTTGTCTTGTCTCACTCTCATTGATGATGCTTATACGTGTGAGCTTTATCATAGCATTTTTTTTTTCTGGAAGTAATTGGATTGTCTCATCGGATACGCAAAGAAGTCTTGATTTGGGAGGGAGTCCTAAAGCAACCAATGAAGCTGATCCACTTATTTGTATGGGATGCAATGCACACACGCAGATCCTAGATTTCATTGTGGTGGGTTTGAACCCAGATTTAGGGGTGTCAAGCTAAGAATCTTAGACCAAATGAGCCAAAGTAAATCATTGATTTAGGCTTGCAAATTAAATTTATAGAATTTAACCGGTGTCACTTGAATCCCCTTCCTTCTCTATGGGTCCTTGGAGGAGTGGAAAATAGAGACTGTTTGATTCCCTTATTTCCAGTGAAATTCCCTCACTGACAAGGACTCATTTTAAACTAACGTGTGAGATGTTCATCTGAAACCAAATCATCAGGTACAAACTACTGCCACACCCAAAAGAGCTTTAGAACATGGAAAGAACTTTCAGACATAAGAAAACAAAGCAACGTTTCTACGAATTTGTCATATTCAACAATGCTGACAAAACTACTAACACTGTCTTGGTTGCAGATTTGGAACACACTGTTCCAAGATCAATTTCTCCGAACTACTCTTATAAAACTCCGAGCTCAAGCAACATTTAGGGAGCACGTCATTCGACGGACTCCCACCTCGTACCTTCCTGTTCATTATTCGGCTTCAGCCTTAATATTAACAAAATAGTTTCCGTTCTCACCTCGTAGTTCGAACTTCTCTGATCGTAATCCGATTCTTTTTGGACTAGATTGAAATTCTGTAACAACAATTGGCGCCGTCTGTGGGGACATTCGAGAAACTTTTCTATACTCAACGACGAAGCCGAGATGACAAGACCACTTTCAACTGATGACAACTCCAAATCATTCGATCAAACTCCGAGCTCGACCACTCCGTGCTCAATCCTTCCGAACCCATTACCACCGGACGACATCGTCGAGCCAGCGAAAACAGCCGGACGAGTCCTAACAAACAACATGATAGTGGGAGGACTCCCGACCTGCAATGACACCGTAAGATCGATAAAAAAATACAGGCGCAGGGTAGACACATACCTACGTCGAAAGCAAAGCACGGGCTATGATCTAGGGAGCAGGGATGCATGAGATAACTTTCACAGAAAGCAACGAAAGAGGATTATACAAATCGCACAACGACCCGCTCGCCGTCGAAGTGAAAATAGGCGACTGCGAGGTAACCATAATCTTGATCGACACCGGAAGAACAGTCGACCTCCTATACGAAGAAACCTTAAAAAGAATGGAGCTATACGTTTACGAGATAAAACGATCGAAGAGGCCCATAACCGATTTCACGGAGGAACGACTACGACCATTGGAACAATCAAACTACTAGTCCGCGGTGGAAGAACAGCGGCGATAACCAAATTTGTGATCGTTAACCGGCCAGCAATCTACAACGCCATTCTAGGAACACCATGGATTCACGCCATGAGAGCAGTCCCATCGACCTACTACCAATGCGTCAAATTCCTAATCCCGGATGGAACATTCACACTCTGAGGAACCAGGAAGTCTCGAGCATTTGCTTTCTCGACTAGCACAAGTTGCGACGAAAATTTTGGACTTGCCTATTACCCGAACCAAAAATATAATTACCACCCCAGGAAGGGCCTAGCCGCGACGCGGTTGAACAAGTTAACATCGACATCAACGACCCTCAACGGTGCGTGGGGATAAGTGCGGAACTAAGAAAAGACATGAAGGATTTGTTGGAACTTCGAGCCAATTCTACCGGATTCAGAATTGCTGTCAGGTTCCGAAGCCTAGGATCTAGGGTCTTGTTAATTGAATCAAGGATCTGATCTCGTGTTTACCTGGAGATTAGCAGCGGAAGATGGTCAGATAAACGAGATCTGTGAAGCGCCTCAGATGCTGCGCCTCTACTTCAGTCCACACACACACAAGCTGGAATCCGCCGGGATGCTAGTACCGGGGCTCGGATCTCCTGGGAACTGAGTTCTTCGAGGTTTCTGTGTTTTCTCTCTGAGAAAACACTGTCTAGGCGGCGCTCATCTGATCTGGGTCGAATGTATAAAATCAATTATATACAGACCTCGACATAAACCGAAACATCAGTCTCGGTTTTGGCCTTGTGTCGACCGACACACTTAGTGGTGTCGATCGACACACGTCTTGTGTCGACCGACGCACCCAATGGTGTCGATCGACACACCTCTTTAAAACTTATATTCGATGTGTATCCAATACACATCGACCATACCATTTACCAATGATCAATCCCATACGAACTATGTCCAACTTGCTTAGGTGTGTGACCCTAGGTTCACACGATACTGGAAATGAGTTACAACTCATTTGTCATAAGCGGTTTCTAGCAAAACATTATGACTACCCAGTATCACATGAATTGTCCGATCTCGACAATACAACTATCTCTAGAGTGAGTACAATGTGATTTCAGGACATAATCCCAACAATCTCCCACTTGTACTGGAATCACCTATTCCTACAATCCCTTCGTCTCTATATCTCGATATGGCATAAGGCAAGAGACTGTGTCATCCTTATTATAGCCAACATCATGTTCATCGAACTCCTGATCTTATAATGATAAAAAAAACGACTGACAATCACCTCGTTTGAGCACGGCCATGCATTTTCTCAGTATCAAATCTTCGATGGGCCCTGAGATATTTATCTCCCGTTCTAGGAGGGACAAATCCCATCTTGTTCCATCCCTGTTTCTACACATACTTCATGATACGCCTAAGCAATGCCGTTATAGCCGCCAGTTACGGAACGACGTTTGACAAGGTCAAAACGCACCAATTCATCTGCTAGAAAGCATGATGAACTCAGGTCTAAGGACTATACTCTATAGTCGTAATGAGAACCTCCCATGACACTGATATAACTATCCTGTGGAGTTCTCATTAAGCGGGTCATGTCCGATCATATGTTCACCAACATATATCTATGTGACTGACTGTGATAATCATATCATTGACTCCATGAAACTTAGTCCAGCAGTCACCTCACATACTAGTCTCGCACGGTTATTGGTGCCCCACTTTAATAACCTCGACTAGGGACAATCATAATTTATGTCATCTTTTACTTATAGGGTTTCATGATCAAGTCCTCAACTTGATGACCTATATGATGACCATAAAGTACTTTGGGACTATTACTTAATTATCCAATAATTAAATAATACCGATGTCAGTTTGACTTACATAAACACTACCATAGCATGTCCATGTAAAGATTACAACACAACTAGAATTACTCCCACTAGAATCAAGATCATCTCTTCAGATATCTTATACCTACAGCAACAGAATAAATCTGGTTCTTAGGTTGTGGGAGAGACTGCGGTGTTTTGTTTGAAACAATTCCAACAAACCACACCGCCATTCAGATAAAAGCACTATTCTACGGTCCACTGCTTGGAGCCTTTCCAACAGATAGCACCGCTATTCAGACAAAGAGACATAACCAGGTGAGAACCGGGAATCGTCTTTGTCCGTCTAACTACTTTCAACTGGTTCGTCACTTCCTCAGTTCAGCACGAACCTATCCTTAGTGTTTCTCAAATAGTTGGGATATTTCTGGTAACTGTTCAGTGACTATTATCGGAACATATTGGTATTTTCTCGTCATGCTATATGCGTAAGCTGCATCTAGACGAGCGCAAAATATGGCATTCATGATGGATTCTATTGCAACAGAATTAACAATCACACTCATTAATAATAGCTCAGCTAGTGTCCAAAACACTTCATCTTGCTAAGATTATTGCCATAAGACCTTTGGTATGAAGCCATTCTTGGAATCATGCATATTGGAACTGTCCTATACCTTATCAACATAAGGATTTTGACACGATCCAACTAGCCTTTCTGATCCATTCCAATGGATCCTAATTCCAAGAACTTTCACGGCCTTCTCCAATGTCTATCGTTAAATTTGACTTCCGACCCAAATCTTGATAAGACTTTGGCGTTGGAACGTCGTTTATGAGATTAAGTATGTTGTCTACATACAGTATGAGAATTGCAATTACGCTCCCACTAGTCTTCTTGTAAACACATGGTTTCATTTCTTTCTGATCAAGTCAAAACTTTTGACCACATTATCAGAATGTTGATTCCAACTCCAAGATGTTTTCTTCAATCCAGAAATGGATCGGTAAAGCTAACATGCATACCCAGCCAATTTTCGGAGTTGGGGCTCACCATCGCTTCTTTGAATTTCGCATGCTCGTCACTTTTCAATGATCAATAGATCACGACAATTGGTTTTGAGAAATCACTCTCGAGTTAGTGACGGATCCTTTCGGATCTGCGAATTTCAGGCTCCACAGGTGCAGATCCTACAACACTTTGTAGATCTCACCGCTGCTTTCCCTCAACAGGTTGAGCAGCCTCCTGTGTTTATCGAATTTCTTCGATGTGTACTTTTACTCCCACTGTTCCTTTTGAAAGTACGATCTTTCTCAAAAGACACAGTTCCGAACAACAATACTTTGTCCTCGGATTGGTTGCAAAAGTAGCAAGCCTTGGTTTCCTTTAGGACAACCAGCGAGGTAGACCTTATCAGATATGGGTTCAAGTTTGTTTGTTGACTACTGTCTTACACAAACCTTGCAATCCCAATTAATCAGAAAAACAAATTTGGAAATCACCCAGTCCACATCCAATGTGGTGTTTTTCACTGATTCTGATAGAAACTTATTTAGCGTAAACATAGACATTTTAGAACGTATTCTTAAATGATTATGGAAGATTCCTGTGACTCATCATTAATCGGAGCATATCTAATAAGATCCGATTAATTCTGTTAGATGATCACCCAATTCTTGACTCAAGTATTTTCCTCCGCGATTCAATCGAGGATCTCAATACTTCTGTAAAATTGGTTCTACACTTCATCTTGGAACTCCTCAAGGGATTCCTGCTCGTGTCTCATCAAATGAACACAGCCATACTTATTGATGCCATCAATAAGGTAATGAAGTACATAAGATTTCCTTTGGCACTAATGCTCATCGGGCCGCATACATCAGTATGTGTAAGGCCCAATAAGCCTCTGGCCCATTTCTTTTAGCTCTGCTAAAAGGGCCTTAGTCATTTGGTCCAGTGAACAGAATTCATATCTCAAATGATTTATAATCGAATGAGTCCAAAACTATGGAACTTCTGAATCCACTTCACTCTGTATGGTCAAACGACTATGCCAAGGAAAAGTCGAGTTCGAGTCATCAGACTTAAACTTTTAGTATTTGTGTTATATTCTAACTTTCGCTGGTTTAAGATATAAAACCCATTCCAAATGGGGTGCTACCATATGATATTTCATTAAGATCTAAAGAACAAAACTTGTCTTTTATCAAAATGAAAAACATCCAAATTCTTTACAAGAAGATGAAAGACATTTTTGCACAAGGCAGATACATAGTAGCAATTACTTAATTTCTAAAACCAAGTATGAAAGGCTCCTACAAGTGGAGAATCTCTACGGCTCATGCAGCAACCATTGCTTCATACCAGACACGCAGTTCCACTTGTCCTTTCTTCAACGTTCTACTGTCGCTTAGGTCTTGCATATTTCAAAAATATCAGTACCACAACTAGTATCCAATACTTACGTAGAACTTGAATTAATAACACAATACCTGAAGAAGAAGTACCATACATCTCCTTCATTTCTTGTGAATCTTCCAAGAATTTAATGCAATCTCTCTTCCAATGCCCTGACTCATCGCAGTAGAAGCATTTTCTAACACCAGATGGGCCTGACTTGGGCTTATAAGATGACACAGGCTTATCCTGATTCCAAATCTGGACGGCCCTGCCTCTACCCTTGCCAACACAAGATTTCTCAAATCTTTTACCCTTTATGACGTTTTGCTCTGCTGTTTTGAGCATGCCATACATCTCAGTCAACGTCTTCGTCAAGCCTTTCTTGATATAGTTCTTAATGAACATATCATAGCTTGACGGCAGCGACTGCAGAATGATGTCAGTGGCCAACTCTAAGCTGACAGGACATTCCAGTTTCCCCAGGTTATCAATGTAACCCATCAGTTTAATGACATGGGGACTTACTGGAGCATCCTCTGGTAGCTTGCACCCAGTGAGAGACTTCACCATCTGGAATCTCTCAACTCGTGCCAGATCCTGAAACTTCAGTTTCAGGCTGGTGATCATCTCTATTGGAGACTCCATGTTCTCGTATTGACTCTTCAAGTCCGAGTTCATGGTAGCCAACATCAGATCACGCACATCTACCACATCAATATAATGCTTATTCCAAGCATTATATGCTGCATGCGAGCAATTGGTCCCAAGCATTTCTGGAAGAGCCTTTTCAAGGACATAGTCCTTGCTCTCCTGGTTGAGAATGAATCTCAGATTCCGATACCAATCCAGGAAGTTGGATCCATTTAACCTGTCCTTTTCAAGGACGGATCGCAACGAGAAAGTAGTCATAGACATAAGCTAAAATCCAAGAAAAACAAAGATTTAGTTATGTATATCATGAGAAATCTTATCTAATAAGAAAACTCGCATTATATTCAAACAATGTTTCCTCTATGAATATAATGATCCAAGATCCGCACTTCACCAAATTCTGAGTGGACGACTCGTCATCACCCAAAATTTAGTTATCTAGGTAAGCAAATCATTGCTAATTGTACCCAGTACAACTCTTGGTCGCAGATAAGACAATCCATGTCTCATCCACTATGACGTCTCTGGGCCCAGAACTTCTGATAGCCCAGTCAAGTAAAACAATCTCTTCTGTCTTGTGATCATTGACAGTCGCACTGCGAGTCTATCAATGAACACATGCCTTGCTCATGTCACTGTGGATACCAAGGACTCCAAGACTATCCAACAATGAACCGAGTCTTGACAGTAGACGAGATTGGGCAAGACATCAAGGTCACTTGATGTTTAGTTGAGGAAACTAAACTCTGAAAGATTAGCAAATCAATCTATTAAGTCATGTAATTGTTGATGTCAAGCACCGCAAGTCCATCAACATAATTACCTGCCTTACTCACCTAATTGTGGACACCAAGCTCTTGGCTAGACCATCATACAACGAAATGAGTCTTGACAGTTGACCATATTGAAGCTAAGCTTTGATCAAGGTTTAGATCGAGTTTGGTTTCTGCAAATTCAAGGTTCAATAACCAAAATTTCGAGCACTGTATCGATCGACGCAGACTATGTCTGTCGATCGACACCACCAAACAAAACCAGACTTCAATAACCGGTTAATCCAATTAACCCGATTCATCGAACCGGTCATGTCGATCGACACAACCCGTGTGTGACGGTCGACATAGACCTTAACCGAAGACAATTTTTGATAACCGGTCCAATCCAATTGAACCGACTTATCAGATCAAACTGATCTTAACCATTCAAATTGGTTTATTCTAATTGTGATAATTGGTTCAATCCAATTGAATCAATTCATCCAATTTAAACCGTTTTAGCCAGTTTCAACTGATTGCGATAACCGGTCCAATTCAATTGAACCGTTTTATCCAATCAAACTGATTTAACCCATCGGTTCATACTAATTGAGATAATTAGTTCAATCCAATTGAACCAATTCATCCAATTTAAACCGATTTATTCGGACTTAACCAAGCATGATAACCGGTCCAATCCAATTAAACCAATTAACCATTCGCTAGGTATGTGTAGACCGACACTAACCTGTGTCGATCGACACTGGACCGAATCTGTTCTGTGTCGACCGACACTCAACCTGTGTCGATCGACACAATAGGCTTTCGGTTTTTCTTCGCGAAAAACCCTAGTCGCCGATTCTGTCGAATTCGCCACTTTGTGTCGATCGACACTGTGCGAAAACACAGACTCGATTTTGATCGAAAGCGATCTAACCTGTTCTAACCAAACAACCTAGTTTGCGAATCTAAATCATCAAATTCGATTAAACATGTTTGATTCAATGATAAAACCCTAAGGCTCTGATACCACTGTTGGAACTTCGAGCCAATTCTACCGGATTCAGAATTGCTGTCAGGTTCCGAAGCCTAGGATCTAGGGTCTTGTTAATTGAATCAAGGATCTGATCTCGTGTTTACCTGGAGATTAGCAGCGGAAGATGGTCAGATAAACGAGATCTGTGAAGCGCCTCAGATGCTGCGCCCCTACTTCAGTCCACACGCACACAAGCTGGAATCCGCCAGGATGCTAGTACCGGGGCTCGGATCTCCTGGGAACTGAGTTCTTCGAGGTTTATGTGTTTTCTCTCTGAGAAAACACTGTCTAGGCGGCGCTCATCTGATCTGGGTCGAATATATAAAATCACTTATATACAGACCTCGACATAAACCGAAACATCAGTCTCGGTTTCGGCCTTGTGTCGACCGACACACTTAGTGGTGTCGATCGACACACGTCTTGTGTCGACCGACGCACCCAATGGTGTCGATCGACACACCTCTTTAAAACTTATATTCGATGTGTATCCAATACACATCGACCAGAACATTTACCAATGATCAATCTCATACGAACTATGTCCAACTTGCTTAGGTGTGTGACCCTGTAGGTTCACACGATACTAGAAATGAGTTACAACTCATTTGTCATAAGCGGTTTCTAGCAAAAGATTATGACTACCCAGTATCACATGAATTGTCCGATCTCGACAATACAACTATCTCTAGAGTGAGTACAATGTGATTTCAGGATATAATCCCAACAGGATTGACTCATCGCGTTCCTTTGCCGGAACGCTTCGACCTTTGCTTGGTCGACCAGTGACATGAAGGGTATCGACCCTACAGTAAAATGTCACGAACTCCACGTCGATCCAATGTTTAAACCCGTCAAGCAGAAAAGAAGGAAACTCGGGCTAGAACGATCCAAAGCGGTAAACGACGAAGTAGAAAGACTATCCAAGGCAGGCTCGATAACCAAATTAAAATACCCAGACTGACTTGCGAATCTGGTGGTCGACAAGAAGAAAAGCGGGAAGTGGAGAGTGTGCGTCAACTTCACTGACCTCAACAAAGCCTGCTCGAAAGACAATTTCCCATTGCCTCATATCGACAGACTCGTAGAGGCCACAACAGGCAACGAACTCTTATCGTTCATGGACGCTTTCGCCGGCTACAACCAGATAATGATGCATCCTGACGAACGAGAAAACATCATTCATCACTGACCGAGGAACATACTGCTATAAGTCAATGCCATTCGGCCTAAAAAATGTTGGAGCAACGTATCAAAGGCTCGTCAACAAAATGTCCGCCGACCAACTCAGACAAACATTGGAACTATATATAGACGATATGCTAGTAAAGTCCGCCTCAGCCGACGACCACATCGCCCATCTCACCATCTGCTTCAACAACCTGAACATGTACGAAATGAAGCTCAACCCAGCCACGTGCACATTCAGAGTTACTTTGGGAGAATTCCTCGGATACATAGTCACCAAAAGAGGGATAGAAGCGAACCCACAGAAAATTGCGGTACTCACCAAACTCTCTTCGCCAAGAAATACGCGCGAAGTGCAAAAACTAACAGGACGAATCGCCGCATTAAGTCGATTCATTTCCAAATCAACGACATATGCCTACCATTCTACCCACTTCTCCGAGGGAATAAGTAATTCGAATGGGACATCAGGTGAGAAGACACCTTTCAACAACTAAAGGAGTACCTATCAATGCCTCCTGTCCTGTCCAAACCAGTGGAAGGGGAAACCCTATACCTCTACATGTCGGTGTCGAGTTCTGCAGTAAGCAATGTCCTCGTCAGCGAGAGGATAGAGGCGACAAAAGCCGGTCTTCTACATCAGCAAAAGTCTCGACGACGCTGAAACCCGATACTCCACTTTAGAAAAACTTGCACTAGCAGCCGTCACCTCGACAAGGAAACTCCGACCATACTTCCAGTCCCATTCGGTAACCGTCCTCACAAACCAGCCATTAAGGACAATGTTTCACAGCCCAAACCAATCATGACGGATGGCAAAATGGGCAGTGGAATTAAGCGAGTACAACATCGAGTATAAACCACGAACAAGCGTGAAATCACAAGTCCTGGCGGACTTCCTAATCAAGCTACCACCAGAACTAACTCGTGACGTCGACCAAGCCACAGTAAAAATATGGACCCTATTCGTTGACGCGTCATCCTCCCGCAGCGGGTCAGGAATTGGAATAAGGCTAACATCTCCAACCGGAGAAATACTGGAGCAGTCTCTCCGACTCGCTTTCCCAGCATCCAACAAGGATGCATAATATGAAGCCCTTATAGCAGGAATGCGGTTGGCGAAAGCAATTGGAGCAAGACACATCAACGTATTTTGCTATTCGCAACTCATCGCCTTCCAATACAACGGCGAATACGAAGCTAAAAACGACCGGATGAGCGCATACTTACAAATCGTTCAGCAATTAGCAGGAGAATTCGACATCTTTTTGTTCACCAAAATTACACGAAGCAAAATTTTGCCGGCTTATGTACTAGCAGCTCTTGCGTCCACATCCGATCCTGACCTCCGATGAGTCATACCAGTGGAATGCATTGAGAAGCCGAGCATTAATCAAACTAAAAACTTGTTCGCTATCTTTGCGCTCGAAGACGAGATGGACGACACCGACGAAACAAATGAATCCGTCAGGAAAGAAACTACCTGACAAACAAACGAATTGAGAGATGAGATCAAAGCTTATATCCTAGAAGGGACGGTCCCAGAAGATAGATGGGCGGCCTGACGCCTAAAAGCAAGATGTGCCCATTACGTCGTAAACAACAGGAAACTGTTCCGGATAAGCGCATCAAAAACTCTCCTTAGCTGCATTCATGGCAAAAAAATCAAATGGGTAACAAAAGAAACACACGACGGAGCAGGCGGAAACCACTCCAACGGTCGAACACTCGCCACAAAGATCAAGAGACAAGGACATTTCTGGCCAACAATTGTAGCGGACTGCGAAAGATACGTCGCTCGCTGCGAAAAATGTCAAAGACACGCACCAGCCCGCCGAGCTCTTGATCTCCTCCGCCGCCCCTTACCCGTCATGAGATGGGCGATAGACATAGTAGGCCCCATGCCAACTTCTAGAAAAAAGAAATTCGTCATCATCATAACAGATTATTTTACCAAGTGGGTAGAAGCCGAATCCTACGCCAATATTCGCAACCTTGACGTGCAGAAATTCAAAAGAAAATACATCATCTGCCGCCACGTTCTACCATACGAAATCGTGACGGATAACGGGTCACAGTTCATATCAAGTGTCTTCGAAGACTTTTCCGCAAGATGGAAATAAGACTGAGCAAATCAACGCCTCGCTATCCTCAGGGAAACAGACAGGCAGAATCCACAAACAAGACAATTATAAACGGACTCAAAAAGCGCCTCAAAAGCAAAAAATGAGTTTGGGCCGACGAGCTAGACGGGGTATTATGGTCCCACAGAACGACCCCACGCCGAGCAACTGGGCAAATCCCTTTTTCATTATCCCACGGAATGGAGGCAATGGGACTGGCCGAAGTCTGCATACCAACCATCAGACATAAAATCGCGCCAAAGCACGAAGACCTCAACAATAACATGATCCTTGATCACCTCGACCAAATAGAATAAAAGTGCGAGTCCAAAACTACCAACAACAAGCCACACATTATTACAACAATACAATCAAAGGAAGGCACTTCAACGAAGGCGACCTTGTCCTGATAAAGGTGTTCGAAAACACGTGAGAATACAGAGCAGGGAAACTCGGTGAGAACTGGGAAGGCCCGCACATCATTTCTAAGGTCGTGCACCCAGAAGTGTGCGAGCTCTTCACCATGAAAAGCGAAGCAATATCCAGATTATGGAACGCGAACACACTCAAACGGTACTACTAAAAAAAGGAAACGGGAGAAGTATGTAAACGCGAACTACGATCGGCTTGATCCCTCTTCGGAGGGTACATAGGCAGCTTTTTTCAAGGTTCTATTTCAATAAAAATCCTTTATAAAATTTCCTTTTTCATCAAAGAAATTACTCGCATTTTTACGCTTGTCGACATTATAGCCAAATGATCGATATGAACAATGCACTGCACAAAAACGACCAATGCGCGTAATGACAGTTAAAGTACCAATACTAAACGACCTAAGCCGGGACCAGCCCCGCTAAAAGTTTTCAATCGAATGAACATAATAAGCCGAACATCTCCTCGCACATCCAATTCAAGGAAGACTTCTACAGGATAAGTCGAGCACGTACTCGCCTCTAAGAGTTATTTACAGGATAAGCCGAGCAAGGCTCGCCCCTAAAAGATTACTTACAGGATAAGCCGGCAACAGTTCCGCGCCTCGAAAGACCGCATGATAAGCCGAACACGTACTCACCCCTAAGAGTTATTTACAGGATAAGCCGATCAAGGCTCGCCCCTAAAAGATTATTTACAGGATAATCTGGCAACAGTTCGGCACCTAGAAAGACCACATGATAAGCCGAGCACGTACTCGCTCCTAAAGGTTACTACAAGATAAGCCGGCAGTAGTCCGCACCTCGACACGAACTATAGGATAAGCCGAGCACGTACTCGCCCCTAAAAATTATTCACATGATAAGTCGGCCATAATCCCGCGCCTATATATATATATATATATTGCAAAAAACAAACAAACAACAAAGGCAAACAATTCGCAGGATAGGACAAACACAACCTTTCACACCTATAAAAACAATACGAAGGAAGTCGCACAAGATCCAACCCAAGAAAAAGCAAGTATAACAAAACAAAGCAACGGAATAAACTCGTAAGGAGAACCGATACGTGTTGCAAAAACACACACATTTCCAAAAGGCGGAGCAAAAATCAAATCAAAAGCTAAGACCCGGAGGGAACACAAGCATCCGCAGGAACAAGCCCCTAACCACGAAGTGTCGCGACGTTGGTAGCAATAATAATCCCGTCATTTGAACCATGCACATCCCATACAATGCGACCTGCTGAAGAGTCCTGTCGACGATTTTAACTACCCAGAGGAGTCACACAAAAATCCCCTTCAATAAGATCGGTATGTCCATCGAATAGAGCTCCTCCCTGAGGATCTTCTCATCAGCAACTAATCGCTTGATTTTTGACGTCGGAACCTTCAAACCATCATTAACCAGAAGACGATATGACGCCAAAACTGAAAAAACTTAGTTCAACTCCAGAAGCTTCTCCTGGGATTGCGCGTCTTCCTCCCTAGCCCTCCTAGTCTTCATCAAGCGAGCCTCGGATTTTCCAAGAATCTATACCTTCGATCGAACAACTTCATCAGCATAAAATGCTCGTAATTCATCACACTTGGACCGATGCACGACCTGAGCAACAAGCAGCGCGTCTCGTTCCCGCAACAAGTCAGCCGCCTGGAGTTCGAGACCCTCAACCCTTCTCTTTTCCCGGTGAAGGGCCTCATTGACCCCTCCGAGCTCGCGAATCTTCGCGTGCATTTTAAGAAGCCTCACCCAGATCCTCCTTTTCGAGTCTGAGAACGTTAATTTCAAGCTCGTAAGCCTCCACCAGACGATTTTCATCTGCAAGAGTCTGCCACCGAAATTAAGAACTCAAAACAAAAGGAAGGAAGAAGGAAAATGAAAGCACAAGGAAAGAAACTCCAACCAAAATACTAAATACAAACGACAAAGGAAGAAAAAACACCTACTCGAACACGACCACAACTGATCCTCTGATGAAGGTCGGGTCTGAATGAGGCAGAAACTGGACAATGCTTTTTGATCGGGCTCGTCCTCACCGACCGGAGAAACCGGACACACACGTTAGGATCATTAACAATTGCATCAAAACCAGAATACTCAAAACGAAAGGAGAAGTCAGCCGCTTCGGTCCTGCTGCACCCTCGATTTTCCCGATCAAAGAAATCCCGAGCAAACGTCTCCGGCTTAGAATCATAAGCCGAGTTCTCTTTCTTTGTCTTCCTTTTCTTCATTTTCAACGGCAAGATACCGTCACTACCCCTATCGTACCAAACCCCAATTGACGCACTTCAAGACGACATCTCCCTCTTCTTCTTGCCTTCTCCCACAGGGGGACTAACGACCACGCGATCCGAAACAACAACATGAATCTGACTCAAGCCATCTGATCCCCCACTCGGCTTAAGCTCCCATTTTGCCGCCCTGGCGTCCATATCAGGAAAACTTTTTTGAACCCTTACAACATGGACGTCAGGCCACGATAAAAGACCAAGCAGAGTCAACTTCTTCAAAACCAAGGAAATTTCGGGTAGGGAGCACTATACGTACGACGATCTAAAAAGAGAAAGCACAAAACAATCGGAACACCAAAAGCTTAAAAGAAGGAAAAAGAAAAAGCAGGAACCATACCATGGTCATGATTCCATAACGACTGATACAGCCTGTTCTCGCTAGGAACCGACGCGCCATTGACCTTCGCAAAAAAAAATACCAATCCTGCCAATTGGTTATTTTGCTCACTGCACCAGTAACAAGTTTAAGCCCATACCGACTCCTGGCCGAAACATAGCGTGTTCCGGTAATCGTCTTGTTAGTCGAGATCCTCATCGCTTCTTCGAAGAAACGAAGAGTTATGTCAACTTTCCCCTCAGCACCAAGCAATAGGGCACCCACCATATTACGAACTGCAGCCGGACAAAGCTGAGAAAGAGCGATCCTATGCTGCTCACAATAACCAACCAGAAGCTTAGGAAGAAGAAACCAAAGATGGTAGTTGATAAACCAACAGTCATAAAGAAAAATCCACCCCGTCATGAACCGACCACGTCCGCTCATCCACAGTCGGAAGGCGGAGCACAAAACCAGGAACACGAGCATGGACTCTTATTATGTTGTCTAAAGTCGCCTCTTGCACAACGATTTTCGAACCTCGCGAGTCATCAAGGTCTTTTTCGTCTTCCCTACCTTACGAACCACGTTCGAGTTGAGACTATCCACCTGATATTCTGGAACGTCAAAAAGAAGACGACGGCGTATAAGGGCCGAGTCCTTCCCACAAATACGAGACTCACCTTCCTCATCAGCCGATTTTGGGAAAAATGAGTCCGCGCTGAGGAAACAGACGAACCAGTATCAAAACTACTACTGCCGGAAGACGAATGATTAGGCGAAGTACTCATAACCGGATCTCGAAAAAGGAACAAAAGAAAACGCAGCACAAAAATGGAAGAAGAAGACTCAGTTGGAAAACTCTTATACCAAACAACTTTTGACAAACATTGAGGGAGCATCATCATTACTTCTGCACGGATCCCCAGGCTCAACGGTTGCACAATCGATGATGTCGCAGGAGATACACAATATTCCCGTCCGTACGACCGTTAACACCTTTTTGTCCCCCTAAGGACAACACGACACATGTCCAAGGGTATAAAGGAATGCAAAGGCCACATAAGCCGAACAAACTGACAAAATTTTTGCTTGACTTAAATACTCAAAGAAATTCGCCGACTCCGATTCAAACCAAAGATCGCCGAACTGGTGGGGGGGGGGGACTAATTGTTGGATATGGTTTTAGCGCCCATCCATAATCCCGTTGGAAATATTGCCAATTCAACAATTCATCTCGGCAAAATAGATAAGCCCGCTAAGGAGTCAAACGGTCCAACAAGAAGTCAGCCTTCACATGCTATAAATAGGACCCTTCAATCTTCATTTGAAGGAGATTGTAGTCTGCGAAGGCTCCGAGCTACTCTTATAAAGTTCTTAGCTAAAGCAACATTTAGGGAGCACGTCATTCGATGGACTCCCACCTCATACCATCCTGTTCATTGTTCGGCTTCGGCCTTAATATTAATAGAACAGTTTCCGACCTCACTTCAAGTTTATCTCTCACCTCGTAATCCGGACTTCTCTGATCGTAACCCAACTCTTTTTGGACTAGATCGAAATTCCGTAAAAACAACAACATGAGATTTATTGGTTTGAAATCAAAACTGAAGCGTATAAAAAATTGCATGAGGAACCAAACAAAATGAGGTCGACTTCGCTGAAAGCTTCAGACATAAAGAAGAAGAAAACAGAAATGTCAGATATTTAACGAAGCCAAGATTCACTTGAAGCAATGCCATTTCCCTTTTTACATTAGGGCTTGTATCAAAAGAATCTGAATCGTGTTTTTTCTTGGTGATTCGCCCATAAAAATCTGAAGAATTTAGTGGTAATCACTGAAGGATACTTGAGTTGTCCAAAGTATAAGAATGAAAGTGGTGAGAACTGAGATAAACTTTTGAGAATGAATTTATGAGATTTAAAATTTTAGCATCCAAGCAAGCCCGTTGAGCAAAGTCATCCTCATGAGCAATCTCGATGTTAAAATCCTTGACCAGTCTTGTACGTGGTGGGGACGATGAAATCATTGCGTCTAACCAACCATTGGATCTAACATCGTCGAGCTTAGGGATCTTCTTCCTCGAATTCATCATGAATCTTCCTGAAAGTAAAGATGATCGGTGTCTTGATTAGTGGCTGGTGCAGCAGTGCAGCAGGATCAGAGAGAACAAGGTGTGTATTCGTCCATGAAAGAGAAGTTGGGTCGTCATCCGAATGTGAGGATGAAATGAAGATGGTCATCGTGAAAATCTAGTTTTTTAGGTTTGGAAAAAGTTTGTGGACAAATTTGTTTTTGGGCTGTTGAGGATAATACTCTTTTTTTATTAAATCAAACCACAAACACACAACAAACACATGACGTTTCTGGTTTTAAAAAAAACACATAAACAACACACACAGTGATGAAGATTGACTCCACAAAGCCAATTAATTAATGATAGTTTTACTCACAATATCAGTGTAACCAAACATTTGTGGAATTTTTGAGTCTTAAGAGCTTCACAGCTCTCTGTACCTCCTCGTGGCCATCGAGTGACTGTTCCAATAACCACCGACTGTTCCGATTATAGGTGATTCAGGGCTTCTACTTGGCGATTTCCTTGGAGAATTCGTTGCTGAAAACTGTTTTATCTCCTCTGAAGTTAACGCGCCCAATATTGGTCTTTCATCGTAGCTTTGAACCGTTGTCTGCGATGTTGATAACCATGTTGAGAGACTAGCGTCAACAGCTACTTCTTGAGTACTCTGTTTCTTAGTTTCATCTCTTGATTTCTGCTTGACGCCGAATGATGGTAACTCATCAACATGAGGCTCCTCTAAGTTGAAGGATGAGTTGAGTTTGTGTTCTTGATCGGAGATGAGATTCGCCTTCTCCTTTCGAGACTGTGTCTGTATGGTTCTTCCTTTGGATTTCACAGCTTTCCATTGGGTGAGATTCTCGATCGGGTTCAGTACTGCGTTGACATATCCGCTTCTGTCTCTAGCACTCGCATTAGACTTGTCTATGTCCAAAACATTATCCGCAATCTCCTCGGTGTAGACTTTGTTATCCCAGTTATGCAGCTCATCATCATCATCATCATCATCATCATCAATATCGTCTAGATCACTTTCGTCACAATCTGTTACATCATCCTCTTCATCCTCACTATCTCTGCAATTCTGGTATCTATGGCTTGAAGGATAAGACCCTGACGAATTGGAAGTAACATCGCTCGCCTCAGATGAACATCGAGCCAGCTTCAATTTCAAAGGCTCCATCTCTTCTTTCTTGTTCTTGTCTTCAAAGAGCTCAATAGACTCTTCTACTGCCATGTGTTCATATGTTTTGACCTTGGAATCAAAAGTCACCCTCTTACGACTTGGACTCGGACTGTTTTTCTCCTCAGCCTTGTTGTCACTGCAAGTAAAATCAATCTGTTTAGCTAAATACATGATACTAGGTACAAGAACAAAATCAACAGGACACAACAACACTAACCAGATATCAGTTGTAGGAATCACAAAAACCTTAGTGACTTCCTCAACAGCGGGAACCCTAAAACTGAGACGATTATCCTTTGGAACTTCCTCGATATTAGAAACCCTAAGATTCTGATGAAGATCCTTTGAAGAACCCTCCGAGATTTTCTACACACACAGAAAAAAAAATACTCCAGATCAAACAAAAAACGAAGCTGAAATTTGGCCAGATACTAAAGCTAACTTTATTAACTGAAGCAACTCAGCATTAATAAAAATCGGAAGATTATTTTTTCTCAAGAAACAGAAAGAAAACTTACGTTTAAACGAGGCTCCTTGCGTCTCTGACGCCGGCAATTCTTCCGGCGACCGAAGCAACCTAGCAAGCAACCCATTTTTCCTTCGAGGGTTTTCACAGATTATAGATCGAAGATTAAAGAGTCGACATCCAAGTGTGGACTTAGAAATTACAAGAGCTCAAGACAAGATTTCACACCGATTTGGGGGTTTATTTATTCCTTTAGATTTCCTTTTCTTTTTTAACGGCAAATTTCCTTTCTTTTTAATTTTACTTTATTAATATAATCATTTTGATGTAAAAAAAAAGACAGATGACCGTTACAGTGTCTGAGCTCTGACTCTGATTAGGCTGTGAAATTGGACCGTTGCTCTGTGGGCCCCTACTTTATTATAAAGACATTTTTTCAAAACAATGGGCCGTCAAAAACCCAATTGTTATCGGTCTAACAATTTTTTGTATCATTTTTTAACAAGGCAAAATTTGTTTTTAATAATATAGATAATTTAAATTAATTAAATTATTTTAATTTATTTTATAATAATTTAAAAATAAATATTTTTATATTTTAATTAAAATATGATAATCGTTTCATTTAAAAATTTAGATTGGTTTAAGTTTCTTTTAATATTTTTATAACTAAAATTGATTAGTGTATCTTTTTAACTTGTCTACCAAAAAAATATAAATATTTTAAATATTTTTTATAATAAAAAATTAATTTATATTTTCACCTATATTATACTAATCTAAATTTCTTGAAAATTTTATAAAACAACCCTTCAAAAATTACGATCGTAATATAACCTATCATATATTCGAATAATATCAATATTGAATAAATTAAAAATATATTAACTAAAATTGTTTAATCCATATTTTTAACCTGTCTTATAGTAGATAAAGTTTGTTTTAATACTATAGATAATTGAAATTAGTTAATTTATTTTTACCCGTTTTATAATGGTCTAAAAATAAAGATTTTATGTTTATTTTATAAATAAAAATATAGCTAAAATATAATAATCTGTTCATTCAACATTTTTAGATTTGTTTAAGTTCATTTTAGTTTTTTTATAATTAACATTGGTTAATTCATTTTTAACCTCTCTTCTAATGAACATAAATCTTTTTAAATATTTTTATAATCTAAACAAATTAATCTATGTTTCAACCCATCTTATAGTAGTCTAAATATTTTAAAAATTTAATAAACCAACCCTTTAAAAATGTGATTTAAAAAATATCAACCGTAATCTAATTCATCATATATTCGAATAATTTAACTATTGAATAATTTTAATATTTTATCAAATTAAGAAATTGATATTTGTTTTTAATACATAGATAGTTTAAATTTTAACCAGATCCATGCAAATTTGATTTAATATACGGAGTATTATTGACAAAAAGATAATTGAAATTGGTTAATATATTTTTGAACTCTTTTTAAATGGTTTAAATACAAAATATGTTTATTTTATAGATCAAAATGCAATTAAAATTATTTTTGATAAATTTTAATAATAAAAATTAATTTAGTAATTATTCTGTGAATGAATTTAAAAATTTAAAATATTTTTGTGAAATTTTATTATAATATAAATATATGTTTATATTTTAAAAAGAAGATGATTAAAACAAATTATGAATCTATTTATTTAATAAAATCATAAATTATAGGATACTTAGATTCAAAAGGATTTAAAATTATTTTATAATAAATTTTATTTATAAATAAATTAATAAATAAATTAAGAAATCAAATAAAATATTTTTATAACTTTTATTATAATATAAAATATATATTTATATTAAAAAAAAAATAAAATAAAAGATATTAGAAATTATATTTTAGAATAAAATCATTAATTAGAGAATATTTAGTACGACCTACATATAGTCTAAATATATTAAACCTAAAAATAATCCTAATAAATAATTAAAATACTCATTAATTATAATGATATACAACGTAATAAAAACATAAACTAAATTTTAGTCTCTTAAATAGTCTATTTTGTTAATAGTATTGATTTTCTTTTCAATTTCAATTTTGAATTTTCTACCTAGCTATATTTTAAAATTTCTTCCTAAAAAGTTTTATATATAAAAAACTTCTTATGCCATTGTAAAACACAATTTGAGAAACAATAAAAACAATAAATTGTTATTTTCATTGAATAAGATTTGATTAATTCATTTGCTTCTCTTGTGATTTATTTAAATCCGTATTGAGCTATGGGAAAATAGGTAGTTCGTACCCAAACAATGACGACTGATACCGATACATATCTATACAATTTGTGAAATTTGCTCCAATTGGTATTAATCTTTAGATAAATTACTATCTTAGTATCCATTACACTAGTTTTACTAAGTTAGTGTTAAAAATTAGTAAAATGACTTAATTAATGAAAAAACAAATCTTCGACACGTACATTTAAATCCGTAACACCAAATCCGTAATTACACAAACAAAACCGCAACCACAAAAATCTGCAACACATGACTGCGGATTTAATTTCGCAGGGAATGCGGCAATTTCGTAAATATTTGATTTTTTTGGCTGACATGGAAAAAAAATTAGTGGCATTTCTGTAATAACTTTTTTCTTTCCAAATGATGATATGAGTACTTTAGGCAATAAAAAACTGAAAACAAATGCCAAAAGATTAATACTACTCTAATAATAACTATACTTTTCCATACTAAATAAGTAATTTTCCCATACAATTTTGATGTTCTAATTCATATCCACACTCCATATTTGAAGCACCCGAGCGGTGAACTTCGAACCAACTGAGCATAGGCGACTCAACTTCTCAATGCCTGGCGGTCCAACGAAAAACCTTACGCTATGTACCAAAACTCACAAACGAGCGAACCCCTCTAGCGGTCAAATCCAACACAACGGATCCACCACCACTGATCTGACCAAGAGGGCCTGCGACAACTATCGACGTCGATAGAGAAAGATGCAGAGACAAAGATCAGACCTTACCAAAAAACCAAACTGAAGAAAAATCTGACGATGAAGAAGAAAGGGTAAAAATAGATCAGGTAACTCCTAAACAAAACAAAAACGATCTCATAGAAGAAGAAAACATCCCATGGGCTCAGCAAAACTACTCAGTGGAAGGATTAAGGGTGAAAAACCAACGAACTCGACAAGCTTAGGGACACACTAGCACAAACTGCCACAAATATGAAAGCCGTACGATCGCATGTTCACAAATCGATGAGCGCAAAGCCTGAGATCGACCGTGTCTTGGAGAAAACGCGAAAAACGCCATTCACGGTTCGAATCACTGAAACAAGGATCTCCGATCTAGGAAAAATCAGGATTCTATTTTATGAGTGAATGTCCGACCCAAAAGCTCATATGATGGCCGAAGAGCCAACCTAAAGGAAGGGGAGAGAGATGTTGGTTTCTGCCTCATGTTCTTGGAGCACTTGAAAGGAGCGTTCTCAAGACTATAACAAAACACTATAATAGATTCCGACAATTATCCTCGGTGTTCATGAAGCAGTACTCAATATTCATGGACCGAGAGACTTCTCACATTGATATGTGGTCGACGTCTCAAGGTCCGAATGAAATCCTAAGGAACTTTATCGAAAGATTCTAGAAGGTGGTGTTAAAGATTGAAGGCTTAAGCGACAAATCTGGTATTGATCAGAAAGGAATTCTCATTGAACACACCTCAAACGATATCCGCCGCCATGCATAGGGTATTGGATTTCATAGTCGATGAAGAAGAAATGAAAGTCTTATTCCAAAAATACAAGTCAACGAGAAAATCAAGTAAAGACGCACCTCCACACACTGGTGCAAGCAACGATAAAAGAAGTTCAAAAGGCAGCAGTCATGCGCAACACGAAAGCTCGGGCGAATCACACAACTATCAAGACGGCTTGACCGAACGAGGAAGCGGGCCAGTCGGGCGAGGAAAAGGACCATGGAACACGTGGACAAGAACTAACTCGTACGATGAAAAGGCCTTCTGCGAGCATCACCAATCATACGACCATCACACCACTGAATATCGCAGACTAGGCATTAACCTTGCAGCAAAACTCATGGTCGGAGATCTCGGCAACGTAGTAAGCATTAAAGACTTCGATGAGAACGAGACCAAAGACCAACCAGACGAGGCAAATTTAGGCGACAAGCTAAATCAAGACGACCAAGAGCGAGCTCCTCGTGAAGGACGAACAAAAGCTGGCAATAACATGCGGAGGAGACGGAATGACAAAGATCCTTAAGCGAGCAATCGATAAAGGGTAAATATGATCATTGGAGGATCACAAGATGGCCGAGACACAATACCCTCGATCAAGGCTTACCAAAGATAAGCAAGAACGAGCGTTCGTTGGTTAGCGCCTTCTCAGATCCCAAACAATGAGATAACATTCGACGATAGCGAAACTCTAGGAACCGATCGGCACACAACGACTCCCTTGTCATCGAGATAAACATCCGAAATCATGACATAGCAAGGATCCTGGTCGATACATGAAGTTCTGTCGATATAATCTTCTGCGACACTCTAAGGAAGATGAATATCAGCTTGTCCGAAGTGTCGCCATTCCCAACACCATTAACGGGGTTTCACAGGAGACACATCAATGACTTTCAAAACAATTAGTTTGCCCGTGCAAGTAGGAGGGGTGAGCAAAGTTGTCGAGTTTTTAGTAATCGACCATCCGCAAATCTACAATGTGATCATGGGAACCCCATGGATAAACTCCATGAGAGCTATTCCATCAACATATCATTACTGCCTGAAGTTTCCGATACCTGGTGGAATCATGACGATTTGGGGAAGTTAAGGACAGTCCATTCTGTGTTATCCTCAAGAGATTGGATACAATCGACGAGCAGACGGCATAGAAGGAGTACCTTGGTCTTGTCAGAAAACGCCCCAACGAGCAACCGCTAAATACTATAAAACAAATGCTCGCAATCGACAGTTCCTCAAAGGTGACCTGGTCCTGCGAAAAGTATGGTGACCACCGTTGGCAGGCAAACTAGGAGCAAACTGGGAAGGACCATACAAAATTACCAAAGAGAATCGCCCGTAGTATTCTAAGTCGTCAACGTGAATAATGTCAGAATTCATAGAGGATGGAACGCAATACATCTAAAGAAGTACTATTACTAAGCTGAGACTTCGGTAAATCACAAAAAAGAACAAAAAATACGAGAAACAATTTGAACTACGGGGCGGCTTAATCCCCGAAAGGAGTACTTACGCAGCCAATCTTCTGATCGGTTCAGCTGCCCCCCCCCCCCCCTCAAAAAGGGGGGGGGGGGAGGGAGTGGGTATGTATATATCTTTACTTCCACATCAGAAATTCTTAAAAAATTAAACCATGGACTTAAAAGCAACAATGAACAGCCTCGCTCACGAACTGAACCTTCTTGGAAATTCCTGCTCGGAAGCTAGCAACGACAAGCATTTTTCTTTGCTTGGCGCCACGTACGGCCTAAAATTCTCGGCTGTTCGATCATTCGAAATATCGGACAATCGCGGAACAAAGGATGGATCTGCTTGGCATCGCCCAGTCTCGCCAACTCGACATCTCATCATATGGATCTTCTCGGTGATAAATCAGACCGCATCATGTATTGCTCAGAGATCCTCTTCGGCATAACGACAGCAAACCCATCTCAGCTTTCGGCTCTCGGAAGAACTACCGAACGGTCTGCTCGGCATGTCCCTCACTTGGGAAACATATCCTTCTTAGACATGATCATCTTGCTCGGAAACTCACAAAGTTTTCTTGGCCAAATGATCTTTATCCTGCTTAGAGATCCTTGCATACGCGTGAAGGACTGCTCGGCGATCTTCATGCACGTCCCATTTCCGAGTATAGTCGCCTTATCTACGCTGTGATCAGATCATAAGCCTTTTGTTTGGCATTCCCGCTAGAGACTCAGCTTGTCGGATCACGATCATGCAGGCCGATCGAACTCGGAACTCATCGAACTCCGAAACGCAGCTAATCGACTGCTCGAACCAATTTAATTCACCAATCCCTCCGCTACAATACCGCTTCAAATCATGATTAGTACATTTACATTTTTCTCAATATTTTATTTCTCATATATTGCTAGCCACAACAGACGAACAATCACGTCCCTTACGGAGAATAACAAATACATCCTATATGGATGATAGTTCTTATACATCTTCAGAGATTTAAAAGCGCACTATTCAAATCCCGAGTGAGTATACTCGGTCTATATCCGCCAAATATATCCAAGCTGGTATTCACTTATAGTTTACCACCAAAACAAATCCGTAAGTCTAGTAAACCTCACTAACCTTCAAACTTGGAGTAGAACTTGAAACCCAGTAAAATGCTTCTAAGCACAATATTCACTTATAGTTTACTACCAAAACAGGTCTGTAATTCGAGTATACCTCGCTAACTTTCAAACCTGGAGTAAAACTCGAAACCCAGTAAAACGCTTCTAAGCACGATGGTCTCAAGCATTATTTCACTGCCGTAACAAGTTCGTAAGTCGAGTATACCTCACTAACCTTCTAACTTGGAATACAACTCAAAACCAAGTAAAACGATTCTAAGCATGCTGGCCTTAAGCATCATTTCATTACCGAAACAGGTCCGTAAGTATAGTATATCTCGCAAACATTCATGATTCTGATCAAGAGAATTACTCGGACAATCTCAGATAAATACTCGGACACATTGGGATAGTCCATGCTTGGACTAAGCTGTGTGGCTGCTCGGACTGAGCTACTCGGTTGCTCAGATAACTCACGATGCTCGGATGATCAGAATAAATTACCGGCTGCTCGGACTTAGATGCTTGGAACTTGTTCTGCTCGGACGATCCGCGTACTACTCGGAAACCCGTCCTATCATACCTCTATTTGTAACACCCCCAACTTGGACTACGGACAATAGCCGAACCGGAGATGTCACACTTGTTGAATATCGAGAACGGTCCAGCCCGTACAAAGGATAGGCTGATCCGTGTGTGATATCCAACCCTCTCGACTATGACCTAAGGCTTGCCAACCCGTACCAAAGCCGAGAGTTGTGTCGACTCAGACTAACCCACGTATCATGAGGTGCTAGAGGGTTGTTCCTAAAAATACGTTTTCCTCGTAGCAAAATAAAATGTAATCAATATAAAAATCTATGTCCGGACTTCCCAAATGACTTTGATATTGAAAAATAATATTTTAGTTTACGTACTTAGCTTCGGGTGAACATCCAACTCAGAAAACTATTCCGGCTTCCTAAGTCTGAGTCCTGCTTACTAACCCATGAGTCCAGGGCCCGCTAAACAAAATATTAGTGCCCAACCCAACCCATAGCTGAAGCACAATCAATAATCGTGAAACAAAAATCATCCAGTCACGATAGTAAGCAACGCAAGCAAAAGCATGAAAAACTATGCAAACATGAGGAACCAATGATGAATGCATGAAACGTCTTTAGTCTAGACTCTCTAGACTCGACAATCTTACCACAATGCATGGGCCCCAAATGCACTGGCACCACTACCCATTCTCTAACGTGACCACCCACGATTATTCACCATGAAGGATCATAACCTGAACGTTACAACCAATTACTGGGATCTCTATCCAATGGGTTAGTGTCACCGCACGATGCTCGGCCAAGGGAGCGAAGTACCGTCCGAGCTGCTCATTCAAGAGAGCGACCCAAGTACCGTCCGAGCCTTCACCTACCCTAGGATGCACGCCTTAACCTGCATGTTCACACACAACATGCAGTCAACACATCACATAAGGCGTAGTGGCATGCAAAGTATCCGAAGATCACGGCAGACACCACATCTTTGTCACATCTGGAAGGGAGACTCGCATGGATCCACCGTGACAGCTTTATCTGAAGATCACGGCAGCCACCACAGCTTTGTTACTTCCTTGCTCCTGGTGCTGACAGGTCGTGGCTCTATCCCCTTAGGCTGGAATGTGTCAATTATGATTGTTTTTGGTGCAAAGAATCTGGTTTTTCCCATGATGCGCGGTAACGGTAAACAGTCCCGAACAGTATCCCTCCCGTCGTCCGTCCATTCCGTATTGTACCTTATGAAAAATTTCATTCCATGTTTCCTGAGTGGAATATGGTCAGTATGGACCCTTGAATGGATGTTTGACGGAATAAAAAAGGTCTCGGGACACTGTTTACTGTTTCGGTTTTTGTTTCTTAAACCGTCTCGTCACTGCTACAGTCCGCCTTTACTAGTCTCGTACTGTTCTGAACCAAATCAACCATTCTCATTTATCCAAATTGTTCTTCTTCTTAATCAACCTGATGATCCCAACTTGCGACTGTACTTAAATTCCCACACCCGCCTCGACTCCTAAGCCATTCCGTTTTATAGATTTTGTATCTTCCATATTTTTCTGCTCCTTAGTCCGTTTTAGTTCCCGTTTCGTCCTAACTTCATATTTTTATCTCCTCTTTTACTTTATAGTAATCACTGAACGTTCACACATCCCTTGTATTGACATCTTAAATTGGCCGTTGATGACCGCTTTCCGATATCTCTTCGTTCCGGTTTGAAGTTTATACTCGTCCGTTCCCGTCTTTGTTTGTAGGAGGAGTAACCAAAGTTGTCGAGTTCTCAGTAGCGGACACCCCAAAAATATATAATATGATCATGGGAACTCCTTGGATAAATTCCATGAGATCCGTTCCGTCGACATATCACCTCTGTTTGAAATTTCGAACGCATGGTGGGGTCACAACAATATGGAGAAACCAAGAGCAATCCCGATCTTGTTTCACGACCGAACACAAACTCACAAAACCAATGATCGAAGTCCCTCGAAAAGAAAAGCCACTGCGGAGGGAAGCAAATCAAGGGGTTGCGGAAAAACCAAAAAGAGCCGAGAAGGAGCAAGAGGAAGAAGAAGAAGACAAGCCTTGCGAAACCATGGTATCAGTCTGCATAGACCACAATCATCCAGAACAATGCATAGAAATAGGAGCGAACCTTGACGACTCGATAAAAAAGGGAATAGTTTTGTGTCTTAGAGAAAACGTGAACAACTTCGCCTGGTCCGCGGAGGACATGCCAGGGATCAGTATTGACATTGCCTATCACGAGCTGAACATGGATCCGACAATTAAACCCGTAAGACATAAAAGAAGGAAGCTAGGATCCGAACGAGCCAAAGCAGTCAACGACAAAGCTGAGCAATTATTCAAAGTCGGCTCAATCATCGAAGTCAAGTATCCAGACTGGCTCGCGAATCCCGTGATTAGTAAAAAAAGAAAAGAAAGAAAAATGGAGGGTCTGCGTCGACTTCACGGACCTGAACAAGGCGTTCCCCAAAGACAATTTCACGCTTTCGCATATCGACATGCTAGTGGAAGCAACAGCGGGAAACAAACTACTCACATTCATGGATGCTTTTTTGGGCTACAATCTGATCATGATGAACCAAGACGATCGATTCAAAACCGCTTTCGTCACATGCAGAGGAATCTTCTGCTACAAGGTTATTTGATAGGGGTCTAGTTTTATCCTATTCTACTGCAAGTGCACAGTTATGTGATTGTAGTACATAGGGTATCGAAATCTACAGAGACTCCGGTCAACGATAGATTAAGAACAATAGAGAGTAAACTAAGATGAAAGCAATGTGAAGTAACTAAAAAGCAATGTGAGAAAGTAAATAAGTAGTAGGATTATCGGTTGTGAAAGCAGTTAATTAAGGGCGCTAAGTCTAGGGCGTTCTCAGGAAATCAGACAAGCAAACAAATAATTCAGTCATGATCTAATTAAGCACAGTTCTAGAACTCAAATCACGAATATAGAATTAACCAACTGTCGTTGCGAGAATTCTCTAAGTCTAAGTGCAGCAATCCAAATTCCTTTGCAATTACTAACAGATTAAACCAGCATTAATTCCAAGTTCGATATGTTCACAATTAAACTAAATTAAACCAAATTCCTTTGCGAGTAATTTAATTGCTCAACCTAAATAGTTCAGATTCTAAACCACACTTTCGTGTCGTATATAGCAACCTAAGATCTAGATTCTAATTGATCAAGTTAGAACTAGCATTAAACGTAATTTAGATTGAAGAACATCTAAAGTTATGAATCCTTAACTGAATTAAACAAGTCTAACAAGTCATGAAATCCTATGTGAGAAACCCTAAACCTAACTATGAATCTACTCAGACATAGAATATGAAGACATAATCAATGAATAATTAGATATCATAAAAGAGATTAAACAAGTAAAGGGGTTCGAAAACTTCTCCAAAACAAATGTAGTACATGATCAGATCAGCCCCAAAAGCTCTAAAAACTCTCTGCTCTCAATTATAAATGCGTATGTAAGCGTCTCTAAAAACTGATCTAAAAACCTAATTAAATAGCTAAAACATGTTTTGGGCTTCTGTGTAAATATCTGGAACTTCTGGGCTTTTCTGCAATATCAGCATTTCTTCATTAAACCGCCGAGTCTGGCCCATTCGCGTAGTACATCGACCGATGCATGTGTGCGTCGATCGATGCAGATCCCAAAACTGGACAGTGAGTTCTCTCTCTCGGACCAAATCTCCAAATCACTCCAATAAGCTCTATAATTACCACTTTAGCTCCAAACGTGCGTGTACCTAATAAAACCTGTAAAAGACTCTAAAGAAACACAAATAGACTCTAAAACAGACTTATATCATGGCATAAAACCGGTAAAAACCATGATATATCAACTCCCCCACACTTAGCCTTTGCTTGCCCTCAAGCAAAACAAAGAACTAAAACATGGTGGAGAGGTTTGAAAACTTTCAGAAACTCTTTTTGTCCTAGAAGCAACAACACTCAGATTCCCCTTAGTAATCCACTGAAAGAATCAAGCACAAGATATCAAGACCAACATATACTTCCCCCACACTTAGCAACTGTCCTAAGTAAACTCCACAATCACATTCACGCATTCAAATTCACCCTACCGACTTCTGCAAGTATTTAAGTGCGGTCTCACCTAAGGAGTATCGATCAAAGGCACATGGATTCTTACCTTATCAGCTCTAGACCACCATACTATCTTTCTCTAGTCCCTTTCTTCTCTTTTCCCTTCCTTAGCATTCTGATTTTTTCCCCATTGGGTATCATTTTTTTTTATTATCAGTGCTGTTCCCGTTAAGGGGTGTACTTTGGACACATTCCATGGATGCACATGATATGATAGTTGTAGCTACCACTCCCAGAGACCACTTCGGAGTTACTAACTCATCCTCAGTTTATTATCTTTTTTTTTTTTTTATGGAAAGGGAGAAGGGAACCAAATAGGACAGGTTTACAGGCTGTGTCAGAACTAACAAGGGAATCCGACACAAAGTATACCAAGCCCTTAGGTGAGAAAATTAAGTCAGTATTAAGTTTGAAGTCAGTAAAAGGATCCTCTGATACCTGAAGTGATGTGGGTGTCCTCAGTAGGTTGATCTGTGATGGGGTTTTCTAATAGTCATAGATAGATCCTGCAACTTCATCCCAAAGGTTACTTAAGTTCCTGCAAGTGCTGTTAATCTTCTCAAAAAATCATTGTTTCTTACTTAAACTGGTTTTTACTCGATAAAACAATTTTTTTTTTGAAAAACATACTGACTCTAAGAAAACATAAAGATAGATGTCAGTAGCACCTCCCCCACACTTAAGACACACTGTCCCCAGTAGTGTCAAGCGAAGGATTGGTAAAAAGAAAGAAAAAGTTAAATGTTAATGGACGTGTTGAGTTCTGTCTGATTTTTACCTCTGTCGCACAGGCATCGACCGTTGCACTAGGTGCATCGACCGTTGCTAGGCGATTTTTCGTGTATGGTCGATCGTTGCTCAGGACCGCAACGATCGCTGCAATGCGATTTCGATCGTGTTGTGACGATCGACACAGTGGTGTGTCGATCGACGCACTGCGATTAGTCCGAGACCTGCAGACAAAAACTCACCAAAACCAGAAACAAAACGTAAAATCCTACAAAAACACCAAAATCAAAGTGCAAAAATGAAAACAGTGGGTTGCCTCCCACTCAGCGCTTGTTTAAGGTCATTAGTTTGACCGGACGAACAAGAATCAGGCACCGTGAGATCCGGACAGAGACTTTGATTGTCTCTGTGCAAGTCTCCTCATCCAAGGCGGAGAGTAAGCTGTATCAGAATAAACTTGTCCAAGAAAAGAAGGAGTAAACTGCTCCCCAGGATCCAAAATCACAGTATCACTTGGCTGCTTATCATCTCCATCCAAAATGGTGAAGGTCTGCCCATCTATTAGTGGCTTGCGCAGCTTGTCCATCTCAAAATGTAGCGGCTCATCTCCCAGGTGAAGATCAATCAGACTGTGTCTAACATCTATTACTGCTCCTGCTGTAGCCAAGAATGGTCTCCCAAGTATCAGCGCATCATCAGGATCACTGTCATACTTCAGCACTAAGAAGTCTGTTGGAACTAAGTAGTTTCCAACTCTCACCGGGATGTCCTCAAGGAGTCCTTCTGGAACTCTTATAGACTGATCAGCTAGGACAAGAGCAGTCCTTCCAACATACCCAGCTTCTCTGCCACAGAATATGGCATAAGACTTCCTGCAGCTCCAAGATCACACAGAGAACGCCTAAAACTATCTTCAAAGATAGAACAGTTCAGCACAAAGACACCAGGGTCAGGCAGCTTATTTGGAACCTTGGTTAATAACACATCACTTATATGCTGAGGAACAACTACAACCCAGTCTTTCAGCTCTTCATCCATAGGCAGCATCTTTCTCAAGTACCTCTGCACACAAGGGTGATAAGGTGGATCATCAGATGATGGAATTTCTTCCAACTCTTCACCAATCTCTTCCAGCTGCTTAAGCTCTTCAATCTCTTGCTTAATTACTTCAGACACTGAGGGATATAATCTAATGGATTGTGCATAAATCTCCTGCTGAGTAATCTCAGAGACTCCATGGAATAAACTATCAAGCTCTAAATCTGCATCAATGCCATCAGAATCCTGCGAGTCTGTCTGTTCACGATCTGCAACGACCGACGCTAGGGGTGCATCGATCGATGCAACACTGTTTTCACAGTTTCCACCCGAGAGATTTTCCTCAAAATCCGAATTTTCGGCCTCTTCTACCAACTCAGCTGTTTTCAACTCAAAATTTTCACTTTGTGTTGATCCATCATCAATGTATACTGACCAGGCCTTGATATGAGTTTCTGCTACTCCTTTTCCCTTCACAGTACTAGAAATCTGACTCACCTGAGTATCCAACTGCTTCACATGAGTGTTCAGAGACTCAAACTTCCCATTGAGATCCTCATAGACAGCATCCAACTTCTTATTGCAGTCCACATCAATCTTGGTCTGACTTTCCAGCAGCTGTTCCATCATTGCCTCCATCTTACTCTCATGAGCAGTGGCTACAGGAGGTGCTTGGTAAGAAGATGATCCATAGGTTCTCTGAGTACCTTGTCCAAAAGGTTTCTGAAAACCACTAGTCTGTCCAAAGCCAGAGGAGTTCTGATTGCCTGTGAAGGCACTCCTCTGTCCTCCATTTAAGAACCTGTTTCCCTGCTGATTACCAAATCTATTACCTTGGAATCCAGATCCTCCTATGTAAGTCACATCTTCTTCCTGAGTGTCCTCCTCAGTCTGAATTACCTCTACATCTTGGGCAAAGTGGACAGCTTTCTTACCAGCTAGGAGATTACACACTGTGTCCAGCTTAGATCTAATATCAGCAATCTCCAAATTCTCTACCTTCCACCAGATTTTTTTCCTCCTCTCATCAATAGTCTTGCAACTGTTGCTGCTCACTAAGTTCTCAATCAACTGCTTAGCTTGTGCATGAGTCCTAGTGTTAAAATTTTTATTGCTGGAGTTATCCAGTGCAGTCTGATATGGAAGATTTATGCCTCTGAAGAAGATACCTAGCAATGTGACCTCAGTGAATCCATGGTGTGGGCAGTCAAGCTGGTACTTCTTGAATCGCATCTAGGCAGCTTTTAGTGGCTCCACAGGGCCTTGGGAGAATGCCAGAATGTCCTGTCTAGACTGATCTGAGCGCGCATCATCGTAGAAGTGTCTCAGAAACTCACTCTTCAGGGCATCCCAAGTAGTAAACTGCCCAGGTGGCAGTTGCTTTAACCATGCAGCAGCGTCTCCAGCGAGACTGTGTGGAAAGAGCTTGAGAAACAGATAATCCTGGCAGACTCCATCATACTTCATGCCAGTGATTATATCCTCAAACTGATCGATGTGATCCATAGGCTGCTCCGATGGGTGGCCATGGAAAGCATTCTGTCTCATCAGCGATTAGTAGATGGTTTTGATCTCAAAATCGTTCCTCTCAAAACCAGGAGGTACTAGAGCTGACCGGTTTGTATGAAACTCATCCGGTCTGTTGTAGTCAGCTAAAGTCCTCTCATGGACAACCATCTGTCCACCTTGGGCCTGTCCTTGGCCTTGCGCCTGCGGCTGTGGTTCAGGTTCCTCAACATCAGGGATCACACGTCCCTCAGCAACAATCTTCTGCCCAACAACATTGTGCGGATTGTTATCTCGGTCCCTCAGGATACCGTTAGCATCTTGTATCAGGATCAAACGTTCACGTACCATCCTTGCTCTTCTTTCTCTTCTGTTAGTCCTCTCTAGTCGTCAAAGTTCTTCAAGTCCGAGATTAACGAGGTTCAAGTTCTGATTACTTCTAGTTTCACCCGTCTGCATAAACTGTCTGTAATCGTCAAGCAACGATCGATGCTATCAGTGCAACGATCGATTCAATCTCAGAATCGCCTAGTGACGATCGACACAAAGGTGCAACGATCGATGCTAGGCAAATGTCGTACCTGCGACAGAAAGAAAACAGAGAAAAAATCAGTAAAAAAAAAATCCTAGTAAAAACCCTAAGTTCGAAGCTATCGAAGACTCTAAGAGTCCCCGGCAACGGCGCCAAAAACTTGATAGGGGTCTAGTTTTATCCTATTCTACTGCAAGTGCACAGTTATGTGATTGTAGTACATAGGGTATCGAAATCTACAGAGACTCCGGTCAACGATAGATTAAGAACAATAGAGAGTAAACTAAGATGAAAGCAATGTGAAGTAACTAAAAAGCAATGCGAGAAAGTAAATAAGTAGCAGGATTATCGGTTGTGAAAGCAGTTAATTAAGGGCGCTAAGTCTAGGGCGTTCTCAGGAAATCAGACAAGCAGACAAATAATTCAGTCAGGATCTAATTAAGCACAGTTCTAGAACTCAAATCACGGATATAGAATTAACCAACTGTCGTTGCGAGAATTCTCTAAGTCTAAGTGCAGCAATCCAAATTCCTTTGCAATTACTAACAGATTAAACCAGAATTAATTCCAAGTTCGATATGTTCACAATTAAACTAAATTAAACCAAATTCCTTTGCGAGTAATTTAATTGCTCAACCTAAATAGTTCAGATTCTAAACCACACTTTCGTGTCGTATTTAGCAACCTAAGATCTAGATTCTAATTGATCAAGTTAGAACTAGCATTAAACGCAATTTAGATTGAAGAACATCTAAAGTTATGAATCCTTAACTGAATTAAACAAGTCTAACAAGTCATGAAATCCTATGTGAGAAACCCTAAACCTAACTATGAATCTACTCAGACATAGAATATGAAGACATAATCAATGAATAATTAGATATCATAAAAGAGATTAAACAAGTAAAGGGGTTCGAAAACTTCTTACATGATCAGATCAGCCCCAAAAGCTCTAAAAACTCTCTGCTCTCAATTATGAATGCGTATGTAAGCGTCTCTAAAAACTGATCTAAAAACCTAATTAAATAGCTAAAACACGTTTTGGGCTTCTGTGTAAATATCTGGAACTTCTGGGCTTTTCTACAATATCAGCATTTCTTCATTAAACCGCCGAGTCTGGCCCATTCGCGTAGTGCATCGACCGATGCATGTGTGCGTCGATCGATGCAGATCCTAAAACTGGACAGTGAGTTCTCTCTCTCGGACCAAATCTCCAAATCACTCCAATAAGCTCCATAATCACCACTTTAGCTCCAAACGTGCGTGTACCTAATAAAACCTGTAAAAGACTCTAAAGAAACACAAATAGACTCTAAAACAGACTTATATCATGGCATAAAACCGGTAAAAACCATGATATATCATTATTCCCTTCGGATTAAAAACGCTGGGGCGACGTATCAACGTCTAGTGAATAAGATGTTCACTGAACAACTCGGAAGGACCATGGAAGTATACAAAGATGATATACTAGTCAAATCTCTAGAGGAAACAAATCACGTGGAGCATTTGCGGGAATGTTTCAAACAACTGAATAAGCATAACATGAAACTCAACCCGGCCAAATGCAGATTCAGAGTAGCGTCCTTAGAGTTTCTTGGATACATTTTCACCCACCGAGGCATCGAAGTAAACCCGAAACAAATCAACGCCCTGATTAAGATGTCTTCACCGACGACAAAACGCGAAGTCCAACGACTAATGGGATGCGTAGTGGCACTAAACATATTTATCTCGCGATCAACAGACAAGTGTCTTTCGTTCTACAACACTTTGAGGGGCAACAAGACGTTCGAATGGTTGGAGAAATGCGAAGAATCTTTCCAACAATTGAAGAAGTATTTAGCGAATCCTCCGGTACTCGCGAAACCAGTGGAAGGAGAACCACTGTTCTTATACACTGCCATATCGACTACCGCAGTAAGCCGAGTGCTTATCAGGGAAGATTGGGGTGAACAGAAGCCAATTTTCTACGTCAACTAAACACTAACATATGCGGAAACTTGCTATCCTCAAATCAAGAAGCTAGCACTCGCATTGGTGATTTCAGATTAGAAATTAAGGCCATACTTAGAATCCCACTCGATCATAGTCCTGACAACTTTCCCATTGTGGACGATACTTCATAGTCCAAGCCAATCCAGGAGACTAGCAAAATACGCGATAGAGCTCAGCGAGTTCGATATCGAATATCAGTCTAGAACATGCGTAAAATCTCAAGTGCTTGCAGATTTCTTGGTCGAGTTACCACAAGAAGGACACGGACTGGTTGTTCCACGTGGACGGCTCCTCTTCAAAACAAAGCTCCAGGGTCGGAATTTGTCTAACATCGCCAACCGGAGATATTTGGAAACAATCCTTCCGATTAGCTTTTCACGTCAAACAAAAAAGCATAATACAAAGCCCTAATCGCCGGACTGAGGTTAGTCCACACCCAAAAAATTCAAAATATACAAGCATTTTGCGATTCACAATTGGTCGCAAGCCAGTACAGCGGAGAATACGAGACAAGAGATGAAAGGATGAAAGCGTACCTAAAGATCGTCCGGGACTTGGTAAAGCCACTCAAAAACTTCAAACTAAGCTGAATATCTAGAGGAGAAAATGCACCAGCCAAACGCATTAGCAGCTCTCGCCTCAACTTCCGAACCAGGCTTGAGACGGATCATTCCAGTAGAATTCATCGAACATCCAAGCATCGAAAACTTTGGAACGGTCAACCTGGCTTCTCCGCCCAAAGAGGACGATGACAATGAAGTCAATCTTCTGCCGGAAGAAAACAATGAGGAAATAGACGTACGAACCGAGGGAGAGTAAGGCTGCAACAAAGAAGGGATTGAAGCGATTCTTTTATACATCATGAAAGGCGAACTTCCTGAAGACAAGTGGGCGGCCCATAAAATTAAAGTACAGACAGCTCGTTACATTTTGGTGGAAGGGAACATTTACAAGTGGAGGCTGTCCGGTTCTCTAATGTCATGCGTCGAAGGCAAAGAAGCAATAAAAATAATGGAAGAAGTCCATAGCGATTCAGGCGGAAACCATTCCGGAGGAAGAGCATTGGCAATCAAGATCAAACGTCACAACTAGTTTTGGCCGACGATGGTTCGAAACTGCGAGAAGTTTTCTCAGAAATGAGAAAAATTCTAGAGACACGCTCTGACTATCCGCTAACCAGATGAACTATTGTCGTCGATCTCGGCAACATACCCTTCATGCGTTGGTGAATGGACATAGTAGGACTCTTCGAGGTTCTCTCCTTTCTTCATACACGTTTCCTTCTTCACTTTCCATGTCTTCTTCTTCTTCTTCTACAATTGGTTCTGCCATCATGAAGTCTGGAATGATAATTTCGTCGTCTGAGCTGTCTTCAAGCTTTTTTGTTTTGCGTTTTTGACCAGAATCTTCTTCTTGTTTTGCTACCTTTTCAAGGAAGGAGGATATTGGATTGTTGGCATGTTCCACCATAAACTGCGTTTCATTCTTTCTGGTTAACCAACCCAAACAGAAGCGATTCCTCCTCGTCCTAACCGACTTTTCCTCGAAGTGGATTGAAGCCGGATCTTACGCCAGCATCAAAGACACCCAATTCAAACATTTCGTATGGAAGAGCATTATATGTAGACATGGAGTGTCATACATGATCATCACAGACAACGGTTCCTAATTCATCTCAACGCGTTTTGTAGATTTTTGCGAAAAATAGAAGATACGTCTGCAAAAGTCTACACCGCGATACCCCCAAGGAAACGGGAAGGCCGAATCAGCCAACAAACCAGTCCTCGACGGATTAGAGAAATGACTCAATGAAAAGAACGGACAATGGGCAGAAGAGCTAGAAGGAGTCCATTGGTTACATCAGACAACTCCACGATGAGCGACTGGCGAAACACCATTCACGCTCGTTTACGGATCATAATGCGTGATCCCAGACGAAGTCGAATTTCCAGGAATCCATGGACAAGAAGACTTGAATCATACAATGCTTCTTGACGAGCTGGACTTGATCAACGAACGACGCGACCAAGCTATTATCCGCATCAAAAACTATATTACAACTCAAATGTCTGCAACTGAAGATTCCTTGAAGGAGATTTGGTCCTATGAAAAGTATTTCAGAACACCGCAGAACGAAATGCAGGCAAACTGGGAGAAAACTGGGAAGGACCGTACGAAGTTACAAAAGTCGTTCGACCAGGGGAATACGAGTTAACTATCATGGACGACGTCAAAGTCCCAAAGAGTTGGAACGCAATGCACCTAAAGAAAAACCATCATTAAATCATGACTTCAGAAAATTTGAACTACGGGACAGCTTGATCCCCACAAAGGGTACGTAGGCAACCAATCTTTTGATCAATTCAGCTGTCCCCCCCTCTCAAAAAGAGGGGGAGTGGGTCCGTATATACACATCCACATCGAGATTCAGAAAATTTTAAAGCAATTTTCGGACCCGAGTGCAACTGTTTATGAAACTTTTCGGACAAGGTTACTCAGAAAATTTAGAATCATTCGCACTAGGATCCAAACCGACCAGCTCGGAGGTTAAGAACAAACCAGCTCGGAAATTCCGAACAAGTAAGCTCGGAAATTCTAAGCAACCCAAGTAGACCAGCTTGGAACTTTCGAGCAAGCCAGCTAGAAATTCCAAACAAGCCAGCTCGGAAACCGAAGCAGGTCATCTAAGAAATTCTTAGAAACCCGAGAAGACCAGCTCAGAACTTCCGAGCAAACCAGCTAGAGAATCCGAGCAGGTCAGCTAGAGAATCCGAGTAGGATGGAAATTCCGAGCAACCCGAGCAAACTATCTTGGAACTCCCGAGCAAACCAGCTAGGGAATCCGAGCAAGTCAGCTAGGGAGTTCGAGCAGGTTATCTCAAAAATTCCGAGCAACCCGAGCAAACCGGTTCGGGACTTCCGTGCAAACCATCTAGGGAATCCGAGCAGATCGGCTAGGAAGGTCCGAGCAATCAAGTCGAAATCCGAGCACAAACGATCGCTTGGAAAACCTGAGCAAATCACTTTTCTCAGCGAGAAAACTTTCCCGACCAATCTCGGCGATCTTTCGGTTCACATAGCACTTATCTCTACATTCTTTCAAAAACTCAAGACATCATACCACGATCACACAAACTTAAAATTTCCGCAAAGGTTCAACTCACCAGTCATACGCTTAGATTTGTCCGGTAACGATAAATAAACTCACTCTTTATTTTATTTAATTTACTTATCTTAAAGTCAAAATTAGGATCCGAACCTCGTAGTTTAGCTAACCTGTCCAAATTCATTAGCTATCATGTCATACCTAGTCGAGTCTAGCATTTTTCCGTGTCATCTTAAGAGTTCTTTATTTTGTCTGTTACTGGCCACAATAGACAAACAAACACGTCCTTTACTGATCTTAACCAACATGTCCTATATGGATTGAGGTTCTATACATCCAACAAACGGAAAAGCGCGTTATAAAAATTTTAAATACCGCTAGGTATGTTTACTCTCGATGAAGGGAACATAAGTCGAAGGAAAATTCCCCGAACCAGTACTAAATTCGAAGCCCAAATATCCAGTAAAACGCTGCTCAGCACACTGGTAAATGATGTCCAAACCAAGTATATCTTGGTTTGGTATCCGGTAGGCTCACCACCTGCATGATATCAGCTTACTATCAACGACGGAAATGTAAGACAAGAAGTCTCGCAAAAACATTGGACTCGAAGTACACTTCTTAACCCAGAAAACACTGCTTTATATGATGGTCTAAACGACGTCCTGGCCAAGAATACCTTGGTTTGATATCAACTGATATCAGTTTACTATCGATGAAGGGAACATAAGTCGAAGGAAATTCCCACAACAATACTGGATTCGAAGTAAACCCCCAAAACCCAGTCAGACACTTCCAAGCACACTGGTCTCAATCACCTCAGGTTCGCAAGTAGAGTCTCTCTCGCTATCCTTCAAGCTTAACTCTGAAACCCAGTCAGACACTTCCGAGCACACCGGTCTCAATAACGTCAGGTCCGCAAGTAGAGGCTATCTCGTTAAACTTTGAACCAAACTCGAAACCTAATTAGACGCTCCCTAGCACATTGGTCTCAATCACTTCGGATCAAAAAGTTGAACAAAATTCGCTAAACCTCAAACTTAGCTCACAAGCTGTTCAAACGCTTCCAAAGCATGCCAGTCATCACGGGTCGCGAGCCGAATGCATCTTGCCCAAAGCTTGACCTAAAATAAGGGGGCACGGTTCAATGTGTACCGAAATCGAGTACTAACTCGTCAATCCCTAAACTCGGAACAACCGTACACGGGTCCGAACGCATTGTACCATGAATAAAGGCTATGTCTCACTACAAGAAATTCGCGTATTGATAGCTACCGGAAAAAGCTATGTATCGATACGATAGCGTTGTGTTACCCGCTATGTCATCGACCACGATAAAAAGTCTGGCACTTTAGATAGCGTTTTTAGTAAATGCTATGGTATATATTTTAAAGATAGCGTTTGATATACACGCTATGATATTAATTTTTAGATAGTGTTTACTTTAAATGCTGTTGTATATGTTTTTTAAGACAGCGTTTATTTGACGCAATATGTTATTTCTATAATAGCATTTATGAGATTATGAATTAGCTATATAATAGCGTTATATCGTCGACTTCTATATTGTAAAGATAGCAATCTTTTAAATGTTATCGTTAGATTAAACATAACAATTCGTAAATGTTATGTATTTCGATTGTTCGAAAACATATTTTATTTTATTTTACCCTAATTTTTTCTGTAAATATTTATTTAATTTAATTTTAATTTTAATTACATTTTAATTAAAATATAAATATATTATTAAAAAAATAGATTCATATCAGGGTATTAAAAACATGGTTCTAGACCAATGAAAAAACACATCAAATACAATTAAAACAAACATTGTTCATACATTAAACACACCTCCCTAACACCTTCAGCTTCTGCTACTTAGTTCGACGACCACCCTTTCTTGAAGACTCTCCTTGTTCTTGCTTTGGTCGTTTCATTGCAGCTGAGTTGAGTTCTTGGTTTCTGAGTCTTTGTTCTTCCCTTCTGAGATTTTGGACAAGTCTGTGGAACTCTGGTGCGATATCTGTTTGGTCTTTCTCAACCCGTATCATGTAACCCATAGCTCTACGGTATTCTACTCCTGTGAGCTCCAACACACCGCCTCCTCGATCATTATCTGCTTCTTGTTGTGGCTGTGGGCGGAGCTTTGGTATGATTCCCATTGCCGGGAGTCCGCAGACTATGATCTTCCTTGCTTCCATTTCTGAATCAAAACGTAAAGCAACCCTAAATTAATATTTAGACAACGAAAAATTGAACTAAAACCAGAACAAATATGTCAATTACCTTTGGGAGATTAGGGAGACAACTTCTTTTTGATATCTATTTCAAATGATAAGAACGAATGCTCGATCAGTCATTAAAATTTGAAAGGCTAAGGCTATGGATATAAATTTTTTTAGTGAATTCTAGATAACCATATGTGACAGTAAATCAGTTAAGAAATATTACCCTTGATATGAAACCCTGAATTGAAGCAAAAACCCAGAATTTATGAACCTGCAGACATAGAAATCTATCAGCTGCTATCTAGAAATAGTCTCATCTAAGGTTTTTTAAAGATATCAAGAGAAAGACCTAACTTTCTGGGTGGCTGCTTCTAAACGCTCCTACTGCTCGAGTTTCTTCCTTAGTTCTTCAATCTCTGTCAAAAGCAATAGAACTGAGAAGCGAGACAAGGAAATCACAGATGAATCATTAATATACAACCAGAAAGGAAACATAGAGTTCAGTACATAAAAAGTTTAGAGATAGATGCGATTGTGCGAGAGATACATTGATAGATACGTGGAAAACGGTGAAGGATATGAAACGGCTTCGGATATTTAGATACAAACCCTAAATCAATTTTAAGGGTCATTTAGCTTGATAGAGATACATGGATATTGAGAAAGATAAAGAGATATATATGAATTCACCGGTGGGCAGACGGAAGCCGATGAGAGCCCACTTCGGTCGAGAGACGAGAGACAGCGAAGAGGCGAAACTCTATCTTTGGTCTGATAAACAAAAACGAAGATTCTAGATTTCTTCACGATATATTAACACAAAAGGATAGTTTTTAAGGAATTTTGGTAAAGGCCCAATAGATTTACTATATTAAATTAACAATAATACTGGGGTTTGTAACCTTTTAAAATTTAGAGTATATGGGATTAGAATTTAGGGTTTAGAGCTAAGGGTTTAGGGTTTAGTGTTTTAGGTTTCTATCCTTTGGGTTAATGATTTAGGGATTAGATAGGGTTTATTTTTAATTTAGTTTTAATGTATACATTTATAGGGTTTACTATTAGTTTTTAGGGGTTAGTCTTTATTTTAATTTGTTTTATGATTTCTAAATTAGAGTGTAAGGTTTAAGAGGTTATGTGTTAGAGTTTAGGGTTTGAGGGAATGTGTTAGGCTTTAGTATTTTATTTTTAAAGATTTGCATTTTCGATTTAGAGTTTATCATTTAGTTTTCATTTTAATTTGTTTTAGGTTTCTAAATTAGAGTGTAAGTTTTAAGAGGTTATGTGTTAGGGTTTAGGGTTGAGAGTTTAGTTTTTATTTTAATCTGTTTTAGTTTTTTATATTAGGGTCTAGGGTTAGTATTTTTTTTTTAAATTTTACATGTTAGATTTAGGGTATAGGTTTTAGGGTTTAGGGTTAGTATTTTTTTTTAAAATTTACATGTTAAATTTAGGGTATAGGTTCTTGTCTAATTTTTATTTTAAAGTTTACACTTAAAAATAAAACAAATATTTTGAACACATGTAAAATCAAATAACAGAAGATAACTTTGTAAAACATAATAAAAGTCAACAAGAATTACAATATTCGAACATCAAGATACCCATCATACTATAACAACACATAGGTTTATAAGGTAACTTCTAATATCATAACCTCATGTAAAAACAAGTTTATCATTAGGCCATGCTACTTTTGTACCCAAAGCATCATTAATGCATTCAACTTCCCCATTTGGTCTCCATACTTTGGCCTCTCCATTCTTTACAACTTAAATCCATACCTTGCTAGCATCAGGCCCTAAGGGACAAAGTGGACTTTGTCTTCCGGATTGGATGAAAGAACTTGCCTTCTGCAATGATCTCTCTTGAATTTTCCAAGTCCAACAATGAGCACTTCTCTTTCTTCTGACCTGATGAGCTGTTACTCTGCACATCACAACAAGAATTAAACTTCCTGCGACCATCAAAAACATCATATTAAGTTAAATTGTAGTAACAGAATCATACCCCAGGTGATGTTGTTTTCTGTGTAGATGATATAGGTGATGATGCTTTCGGCGATGATCCTTTTCCAGGAGGAGTAGGAAACTGTAACTTTTGAATGGGCCAGACAATATACTCTTGAAGTGCATGCTCCATCATATACATGTCAAGAGTTGGTCTCCATAGGTAAGCATCTTTCTTAACCACCTTATCAACTTTCACCATTGCAGCACCGGGTCCAATAGCAATATTGTTGACCATTTCCTTCGGTTCAGTTGAACACATATGACCCTCATCAACTACTTCATCCAATAAATTCCAATCATTGATGATGATTGGAATTTGGGATGCCTAAGTCAGTCAAAAACACAATATATATCGGAACAGATCATGTATAAGTTACAGAGATTCATAATCATATGTGAAAACAATTATCGATGAATCAGAAGTTTGGTTTTCGGATGGGGTTGGGGAGTCTAGCTCATTGTCCACAATGATCTTATCAGCTGGCCATGCTATTTTCATTCCCACAGCTTGGCCAAGTTTTTCAACAGTAGGGGTTGGCCTCCATACATATGCATCTTCTTTTGTTACAGACTTGATAATGACAGCTGCTGCATTAGGAACCAGTGGTATACGACCAACCTTGTACGTTGGTTCACATGAACAGTACTCTCCTTCATCAATAACCACATCCCCTATTTCTGAATACCAGTCCAAAATTCGACACCTAAGTACCAACTGGCTACCATTACTATTCAACTCTGAGCTACAAACATCATCAGACTGTTGACAGAAGAAAAAACATGGTCTTGTTAAACCATTCAAATTTGAATCATCAAGCATTCAGTTAAAGATATACTGACCTTATTCCCTTGAGCTAAGACACGAATTTGGTTTTGAAAATTTTCCAACCTTGCTCTTTAATTCAGCTTGGTTTTTTTCCAACTTCTGCACATGCGCATCTCTCACCTGAAAGAATGACAGTCTGGTTGCAGTGACCCCTCTGCCCATCCCTCTTAGCCTTCCAGGTTTGTCTCTTCCTAACACCTGACTCACGGCATCTTCTATGATGCTAGTGCTATCTGTAGATGCCATTTCACTATCAATTGATCGTATTTGTTCCTGACACAAATAGAACAACAAAGTTAGAATGAGTTATACATATAATTTGCAGAATAATCACATATAACTTACAATCGTTTGAGCAAATTCTGCTCTCACTGGTCTCCCATCTGAATGAGTGTGCTCTGCTACCCATACCGAGCTCCTATTCACCTTGCTAGGGTCTGAACTTTTTTTCTTCTGCAAATGACAAAGTCACATCAGGTATGCGTATACTACACGAAGATTCTTAACACATAGCATACCATTGAATGTGTAACTTATTCCTAATCCCCATATCTTGCAGATCTTTCCTTGCTTTCAACCCATCTTTTGACTTAACAGATTGCATCAACATAGCCAGTATAGCATCAGAAACGTTCTTCTCCACATGCATAACATCAATGTTGTGACGAACCGGCATATCCTACCAAAAATATGAAGGATTAGTTGAGAAAGGATAAACAAATGAAAAAATCAAATAACTGTAATATAGAAATTTAAAATGAAAGTACATACCGTCCAATAAGGTAAGTCAAACAGTATGGACCGTTTCTTCCACCTCCAATTATCATTGTCTTCATCATATTCATCACCTGACAACTCCTCATCTTCGCATTTAGCCTTCCTTTTCCTTTTTCCTTTTTTGTCTATAGATTTACCAAACTCATTTCTGAAATCCTTTAACATCTCGTAAATCTCAACTCCAGTTTGAACTCGACATGCACTTCCTTCCTCTATAGTGTTATCAAACCATTTCTTTCTTCTTCTGTAAAGATGATCAGATTTGAGCCTCTTTCTATTGCCCAAATACACATGCTTACGACTGAACTTCAACCATCTAAAGGTTGTATCCTTCCCACACACATTACACGCCTGTTTCCCTTTAACTTTACATCCTGCCAATGACCCTAATCCTGGATAATCAGTTATACTCCACAGTAACAATGCCTTAAGAGTGAAATTCTCCCTCATGAACGAGTCATATACAACAATACCTTCACGCCAAAGATCCTGTAGATCATCTATCAACGGAGCCAAGTAGACGTCGATGTTATTGCTCGGTGCAGTTGGCCCAGGGATCAAAAGGGTGAGCATAATGTTCTCTGCCTTCATACACAATGTTGGGTGCATGTTGTAGTTGACTAATAATACCGGCCATGTGCTATAATTCGTGTTCTGGAGGGAGAAAGGATTCATCCCATCTGTAGAAAGACCAAGACGGAGGTTTCTTGGTTCAACAGAAAACTCAGGCCATTTATCATTCACATTGGCCCAAGTTAGTGAATCAACTGGATGCTTCATTGTACCATCTGAACTTGCATTATTGTAATGCCACCTCAACTCTTCAGCAACTCTTTTGGATCTAAACATCCTCCTGAATCTGTCTCTTATAGGAAAATACCTAAGAACCTTCACTGGAATCCCCTTCTTCTCCTGACCAGTGTTCTTATCCCTTTCCTATCTTGACAGATTACATCTTGGACAGCTTTCCATCTCTGCGTACTGTTTCCCGTACATGATGCAGTCGTTAGTGCATGCATGAATCATGTTGTATCCAAACCCAAAAATCTTCAGGAACTTCTTCATCTCATCTGTAGAGCTCGGGAGAACATTTTCCTTAGGAAGCATCTCATGAACCATTCTCAGCAGTTGATCAAAATAATTCTCCGATATACCACTCTTAATTTTAACCCTGTAAAGCCCTATGATTGCAGATATCTTGGTGTAGTTAGAACAACTTGGATATAAGGGAGTTTCAGCATCTTCTAGCTTCTTCCTGAACTCAAACTCTTCTTTACTATCAACATCATCATTATGATCTTCACTGTGGCTACTAGGCTGTGAATCACCATAAAAAGGCTGTCCTAATCAAATCAAAAGCTTCAAACTCAGACCTCGGATCTTCAGATGGCTTAGCAGTTCTAATATCCCCATGCTTTCTCCAACACGGTTTCCTCTTGTATTTCTCATCCATGCCCCTAATCACTAGGTGATCTACCACTGTATCTGTCGCCTGATGACACAAATTCCGACAGTCTATGCATGGACATAATATGACACTTGGGTTACTCAGACTTGTTGCTGATGCATGCACAAAATTAGTTGCTCCTGTCTGATACTCAAGGCTAGCCCTGTAACAAACAAACATTAAAAACTTCTATATAGAATTCTGTAAAAAGTTTTACTTCACAAAGTAATGTAAAGAAGAAACAATTTCATACCTTGGATGCCAAACCCAAGTCTTATCCATCTTAAAACAACACCACAGCTCCACATACACTCAAATTAAACCTTACCAATCAACAAAAGAAACAACAACAAGTAAAGATGATTCTGAAAGATAATTACTCACCAACTAAATTTAGGAACTCTTTTGTTCTGTTCAAATCCGTATAATAGATATTTATCTACTTCATATCAATACCATATTCTAACTCAGATTTACCTTCGATGTCTGATTTTGCTTCGTTTGAGAAGTTATCACGAACCCAAGATTCCTAGGCAACTAAGATTCGAATTAGGGTTTCGATTTGGCGATAACGCTGAGTAATTGAGTGAAAATTGCGAAATCAAGCCAAGATGATGAACATGCAAGAAAGAAGAAGATAGAGTGAGAGAATTAGAACTGAAAATTTGGCTAAGGAAAAAAATAAAGTTTAGAGTTAGGCTCAGTATAAACACGGGGGAACCAAAATTTTTTTGTCCCGCTAAACATAAAAATAGCGGTTTAGTTGGAATTTTGGCCGCGTGTTTTTATTTTGTCCCGCTCAAACCATAGATAGCGTTTATATATTACCAAACGCTGTGTTTAAGTCCAGATTCAGTCAAAGATAGCATAAACATCAAAAATAATATCTGGTTATGCTATCAATAGTCAAATTTCTTGTAGTGTCTTGTAATGACTACACAAAGCCATAACCAATACAATCCAAGAAAAGCCAACAGGAAAAGTCCTCCCATGGACGAAACCCATTCAACTCTCCCGTACTAGTCAATACAATGACAACGCGACTACTCGGAAGTAACGTGTCCGAGCAGACCAGCTCAGAAATTCCTAGCTAACTAACTCGGAAATTACGAGCTTGTCCCAACTTGTTCTCTGAGCAAGATTTCCGAATATCTCGGAGATTCAAAGAAAATGTGATTAAATGGTTCGGATGACTGTCACGAACCTATCGCATTCAGTACACGACGCAACGCGATTCTCAATCACTATACTTGCTCGAAAATATGAACGATAGACCAGAAATGGATTTTCAAAACAATCAGAAGACGGTCTTGTAGTTTGGAACTTGAAAACAAAGAGTTCATAAGATGGAACGACCAACCATTCCGGAAAGAAAGATCAACGACATTCAAAGCAATAATACAAACAAGCTTGACATTCAGAGACAGGAGCCAGAGGCATTGGATACACCGGCGACGCCGCGTCATCGAGAAGAGAAGTGTCCCATTGCCATGGTCCACCAGAATCTCCCGAAAAGGGAGAAAGAACGAAGCAGTTTTTCGCTTCGACCATCAAACTATCGTACTCAGGGACATCATTCGCCATAAGGTCTGCCTTCGTCTTCTCCAGCTGCTCTTCCTAGAATTTAAACACCGGAGTATCCTACGCTTTCTGCCCGGCAATCATTTCAAGGTTTCTCTTCGTTTCGATAAAGCCACAATGCTTCTTCTTGGCCACGGGCAGCTTGGAGAAAATACCACAAAGCATCTTGAAGTGGGAAGAGACTTTATCGAACATCCCCTTCCTCCATTTCTTAGTTGCCTCCTTCAAGTAAACTTCATGGGAAGGACTCTCTTCCGCAAGCTGCAATTTGAAAGCTTCAGCTTCAGCATGGGCTTTTGCCCTTTCGGCATCAACATAACACCGCACCGCCTAGAACTCGGCTGCCTGCCCGTCGAACGTGGCTCTTAACTCAGAAAGGGAGTTTTATAGTTTCTAATTATCGGCGAGATTTTTACGAAACAAAGTCTGGGCGTCGCAGATTTATTTCTCAGACTCAGAAGCGTGTCTGTTTACCGACCCCCATGCCTGAGACAACAAAAGAATAAATGAACGAATCGTCTAAATCGAAAGAGGAAGATCTCTAAATGAGTAACTAACCTTCAAGAAATCCTGGCCCGCGTAAGTAAGCGAACTGCCACAGGTCATGTCCTCATACTGGACGGGGATATCGCCCGCGTGCCACACTCCCGAGCAGAACGTTGCAACCTCCGAAACATCGTCGCAAATGGGACCTCCGGTACTTGGACCACTCTGGGTAAGTTATGGCTCGGACCGAGGGACTTCGGCATCATGTGCCTTCCTGATCCGCTTCTTTCTCATCTTAGGCGCAACGCTCTGGGGCTCCAACCCTAGGACAAATCCCAAAGGCACATGAGCAGAAACTAAACTTTGACCCATCTCCATTCCATATACAGCCACAAGGACGCCCTGGTCGAGCGCCGTGTCTTCCACATCCTCTTGGCCATTTCTGACAGTCTCGAACGCCTTCTGTTCATCCTCCGTTTCTTTCTTCTGCCGCCGCCTTCCTCCGGGCTTTTGCAAGTTCACGTTCGGACAACGCAAGGGGTTCACTCTGAGACGACGTAAGAGAGATCGTTCAAGCTGTCACAACTATCCTGAAAAGGGAACGTTGGCAAATATTGGCACGAACCTACAAAAGATCAAAAGTTGTAAGCCGAATAGTATTTAAAGGCATTCAAAGAAAAATCAGAGGAATAGTAGAGACATGAGTTTACTTAAAAAGTTAGAGAGACGGGGATGAGTGAAGAAATAAATAGAGAAAGAAGAATACTTATAGACTCCCTCCAAGGCGTGGGGTAGAATTATAATTTCACGTTATTCTTCAAAATGTAATCATGTTTTCGGCCGAACTTAAAGACCGGAGGTGTTTTGAAGAACCGATCTTCCACGAGCCATACGATTAAAGGCGATCGTTGCACACGACATTCTGCCGACACTAAAGGAAAGGATAACCAAGCTTTCAGACATTCGATTTCACCTCACATACTGAAAAAACTCGCCATCATCGTACTCGAGTTTGACGATCTGGGGGGCTAACTGTTGGGGTCAAAATCCCCCTTGATGAAAACAATAGCCGAAAGCATGGTCAATGATCGGATACGGAAACTCACCACACTTCGTATAAACAGAGCTTCATATGATTGACGTTTTATACAAAATGCTTCGTATCAATGACATTTTGTATGAATGACATTTTATACGAAACTCTTCGTATGGATAAATTTTTAGATGAACTAAACAAAACCGTTAAATTAAACATCCGAACGGATCAATCGGACAAACACATCACTCGACAGAATCTACGGATAGGAAAAAACATCCAAACGAGCTGATTTCGAGCTAAACCAGCTCGAAAATTCTGATCTGAACCAACTCAGTTCCGAACATATCATTTCTTGTTTTTGAGTACAATTCACTCCTTCTGAATTTCTGAGCTGAACGCATTGCTTAGGAACTTCCGAGCTGAACATACTCCTCAATCTTTCTGAATGGATATTCCGCTTAGATCAGAGACTCGGACATTTGCCAACGTCTTCCTCTTCGGACGTGCAACTAGCCGCAACCCATCTTCGGAACAACAAATTATACGTCCCTAGCCGTTAACATGAACTGTCGGATAAAGTTATGTGAGATACGAGCTTGGGCCTAACCCACAAGATTCGTATTTCTGAGACTTTGGGCTGAATCAAGAAGTCTACGCTCAAACAGACTCGGGTCGTCCATTTTTGGCCCATTCAGAAAATAGTTAAGCCGCGAAAAGATAATCAAAAAATGGGAAGATAAACTCGAAGAAGGAAAGGAGAAGATATCTTCGAGCAGAAGAGGAAAATCCGAGCTGAAAAAGTAAATCCCAACGGAAATGGAATAAGACGATAACATGAAGATTTCTGGAAATCTTCCGGACGAATATCGTCAAAGCCGAGTCACCGCAACTATATAAGAAGAAGGACTTCCTACAATTTAGGCATCTCAAATAATCTTAGCATCTAGACTTATAACATAGAACTTTTACGCCATTTTGCTCTTTGTAATCCGTTTCCGATTCAATCCATCAATAAAAATATCCTCCGGGTCTCTAGTTTGTGTGTTTACTCTTGAAATTTTCGTTCCCTAAAAAGTTAGCTCTACAAATATCGACAGTGTGAGTTTCGACTTTCACAGGTCTAGCTTATACCATGCATACATACACTATCACACATTTATATATATGCACATCATAATAGAAATTAGTTAGCACCCTTTCATACATGAGCCTTTTGTCATGAAAGGTTTGATCTAACGAAGCTAACTTCTAAAATCTTACGGTTATTATGTTTGGTTCACGGTTTCTTCTTCTTTAGGTTCTTCTTCGGTACTGCTTCCGGACGACGAGCTTGACGGTTGGGACGAGGGAGGAGATAGATCAATGAGTGGACAATATTCCAGACGATGTTCCAACAAACTGCATAATCCACAAATGATTGGACATGCATGTGTAAAATGGCGATGTCCTCCACACATTCCGCATGGTGGAGTTATCGCCTCCGGTGGCCTCACTGATTTTCTTGCCTGAGTTCGGATTGTCAGGGGTCGGTTTAGGAGTACCACGTTCCTCCAGTTTCCCGCTGATCCGTCTATTTTCACTCCGGTCTGTTTCTGACTGCCCTGGTGTTGGTTGCTAGACTCTCCCACTTATTGGGTGCATCTCTCCTTACGCTTCCTCTGTGCTAACCTTTGAGCTATGATCTGCTCACTCTCTGTTTCATTACTCATGTTTGGGTCTCATCCTTTGTTTCCTTCCTGGTTTCCTCCTTCATTGTTTGTCTCTTCGGCCGTTGGTATGTCAAGAATGTCCCAACCCGGCTGCATGTTCCGTTGTAAGATTTCCATGTATTCTTCTTTATCTATCAATGGCTCCATAGGCATGTACTGGTGGGTACAGCCAAGCGTGAACGTGTAAGGAAAAAAAGGAGCCGGTGGGGCATCGGAGTCATCGGAGACGGACATTGATCTGTCGGACGTCAAGTTGATTCTCGGAGGTGTCGGTGGCTCAAGTATATTCATATCCAAATCATTCATCGGGACTGCCCTGAATCCAGTACCCCAGTATGTTTCCAACCTTATGGGCTCTTGTGCCGAGGACCCAAGTGATAAGTTGGTGAAATAATCCTGGTCCGTGATGCTAGAGGTATACTCGGACATCTCTGGGTCTAACTTAACCAAGGTGTCTGAGTTAATGTCGTACACTTCACGTACTGAGCCTGAATTGTCACTACTGTCATCATCACTGCTATCATCGCCCATAAGATAGATCTCTTGAAGAGAGTCTGAGCTGTTCCCGGAACTACTGGAATTGTACCACGAATTCGTCCCACTGGATCCGTAATATCCTGCCACAATGTCCTCACTATCCACCTGATTACATACCTCATCTCTACCGTCTCGTCCACTACCTGTTGACATCCTGCAATACTCGATAATAGGGTGAGTCTTAAAGGTTTTCCCCCATTATCCTAATGAAACTCGGACGTCCGGATTTCTATGAGCTGGTTGTGACTCAATGGACTCGATAAAACCGTTTGAAAACTCTAACCCTTGAGCATGATCATAAACCATGCTCTGATACCTCCATTTGTAACACCCCCGACTCAGACTATAGACAATATCCGAACCAGAGATGTCACAAGTGTTGAATATCGAGAACGGTCCAGCCCGTCCAAAGGATAGGCCAATCCGTCCGCGATATCCAACCCTCTGGACTATAGCCTAAAGCTTGCTAACCAGTACCAAATCCGAGAGTTATGTCGACTCGGACTAAGCCACGTATCATCATGTGCTAGAGGATTGTTCCTGAAAATGCGTTTTTGCCTCGCAGCAAAGTAAGATTTCATCAATATAAAAATATATGTTCGGACTTCCCAAAAGACTTTGTTATCGAAAACATAATATTTTACTTTACGTACTTAGCTTCGGGTGAACAACCAACTCAGAAAACTATTCCAGCTTCCTAAGTCCGAGTCCTGCTTCTTAACCCGTCTCTAAGGCTTCATGCGAGACAAAATTCATTTAATGAGAAACCTATATTTACCCAGAGAGTCCAAGACCCACTAAAAGAAATATTAGTGCCCAAACCAACCCATAGCCGAAGCACAAGCAATAATCGTGAACAACAATCATCCAGTCACGATAGTAAGCAACACAAGCATAAGCATGAAAAACTATGCAAACATGAGGAACCAATCATGAATGCATGCAACATCGTTAGTTAGACTCTCTAGACTCGCCAATCTTACCACAATGCATGGGCCCTAAATGCACCGGCACAACCACCCATTCTTTAACGTGACCGCCCGCGATTATTCACCACAAAGGTTCATAACCCGAACGTCACACCTGTCTACTGGGATCTCTATCCCACGGGTTCGTGTCACTACATGATGCTTGGCCAAGGGAGTGACCCAAGTACCGTCTGAGCTGTCCTGGCAAGGGAGCGACCCAAGTACTGTCCGAGCCATCTCCTATCCCACAAGGAGTCATACTACCGGTGGCGCCGATAGCATTAACCTAGAGTATCAACCTAGCCTAGGATGCACGTCTTAACCTGGATGATCACACACAACATGTAGTCAGCACATCACATAGTAGCATGCAAAGGATCCGAAGATCACGGAAGCCACCACAACCTTATCACATCCGGAAGGGAGACTCACATGGATCCACCATCCACGGAATTACCGCATCCTCACCCCTCGGGGAAACCACCTGTCTCTTCTCAACCTGCATGATCACCCAACTCAGAGAAATCTACCAAGAATTTCTAAGAGAAACCATGCAAAGCAACAACACATCAAACAATCCATACATGCCCCAATCAACAACTTATCGGTTATGAAAACACCAAGTAAACAGTTTCATAAACCATAAGAATGCATGCATAGAACGTGAACCACACAAGTCAAGAAGGATAAATACTCAAAGTATTTCAATCCTCAAATCCAAACCTGCATAGAAAACGTAAGTCTTATCTACCGGGACTCACACTGCTCTAATGCTGTTGTGAGACTATTTTGGACTTCGGGTGGACGGCTCAAATCTTCTGGCCTAAGCATGGCTAGCTAGATTCCTGAGGTTATCCTACACGTTCTCCATCCTCCCAGGCTTTTCACGGTGATAGAATTGCTATGGAAACACCCTAGATGCTCCCCGGAATCACCACCTTGCTCACGCCCTTTCTCTCTCTTTTTTTCTCTCGGTTTCCCTCTCTAGTTTCCTTATGGTTTCTCTCACTAGAAAGAGCTATGGTCTCCACAAAAATATTCAGAAGTGAGCTTCGGGTGGATTTATATAGCCTGGAGGGTCATGGATCATGGTTGACAAGTGTTGGCATGGATGCAAATGGGAGCACAATTGTCGAGAAGACACAAAACAAGGCCTCTTGTGCTCGTTTCGACCAAATTTATCATCGTTTTTGCAACATAGAGTTGCTTGGTGGACGTAAATCAAGGCCTCTTGTGCTCGTTTCGACAAGCCTAAGATCATGTCATGGGAAAATTGAAGAAGCATCTACATAAGTCATTTTTGACATACAATCATCATGAACTTATGTTCCAACGACTACAAAAATTAAGACAAAGTAGCCGTTCAGTCGACTAATATGCCACCAATTTTTTCTTGCTACTGAATCAGAATGATTTTCAAGATTTTAAAAGTTTGATTGCGCCCCATGTTTTCAGTGGATTGCTCAAACAAATTCAGAACACACTGGATTTGTTTAATCATATTACGATTGTTGAAGCTCATCAACAAGCTTTAACCATCGAATCTCAAACAAAAACTAATATTTCCCCATGGATTTCGTCGCAACAAAAACGAATTTTCCGCACCACAAATCGCCTCCAACAACAACTTCATGTGTCAACGCCACACCCAAAACTACAGTTTTCCTGATGGACCCTCTCATCTTAATAGAACTAATACCATTCATTTCTTTTCTTGTGGTGAACCAGGTCACTGTTAATCTGCTTTCCTAACCCGTAATCACAGAGGTTACTTCTTGCCCCATCGGGTTGTGATGGGGAAGTTGAATTTGAAAACATCATCAATGAGTCACTAGAATAATTAGTAGCTGACACATATATTTCATTAAAGATGTGTAGGTCTTGTCTTACAGCACATATTCATGTGGATTTTCCTTAATGTAACAGCATTGTCCATTCTCACTACAACAAAAAATGTTTTTGCGACTGGAACTTGCGACTATACTTGTAGTCGTAACATTTGGCGACGATTAGGGGACAATTTTACTACTATTTTGTGACAACAGATATATGGACATGTATTAGCCCCTAATATACGACCAAAAAAAATGATTAACGGCAATTTATTCTTCGATTAGCAACTAATTAACGACCATTGTCGAGTACGGAAACAATAATCGCAGGCTAATCGGTGATATGGTGACTATTTTTGCGTATGATGTGAAGAGTCGTAGAAAAATCGTGAATTGGTCAGTACAAGCGACTAACTCGCTACTTCGTGTATAGTAGTAACCATGTCGTTTATTTGTCGCTATTATTACGACTAATATTCAACTCATTACTCGTGTCGCAAAGTAGTCGGGTATGAGTCGTATCATATAGTATTTTTGGATTTAGTAATAATAATATAAGATAGTTTGGTTGTATTTTACCTGTTTGTGGTTGGTGTACAGCCGTACAGGTTTCAAAGCTAATCTATACTTGCAATATGTAAAGTGTATAATCGTTTTTTTTTTCCAACTTCTAATAAACATGTATAAGTTGCAATATTATATATTAACTAAATTTTAAATCGAAGTTAACCCTTAAAATAGAAACCAAACACTTAGCAATCGTTACACTGGTTTTAAGGAATCAAAAATTAAAAATTCATAAGTTCTTAATAGTTATAGAATAAGAGTGAAGGAGAGTTAGAAGCGATCGAGAGTCTGGTGCTCGTTTGAATACCATGTCGGAAGAGGATTAGGGTAACTACACAAAACAAAAGAGAGAAATATGTTAGATGTTGTTAATAATTTATATGATCATAAGATGTTTAATATGACAATTTCAAAAAATTCATACCGTTCCATCAAACTGTTCAACTCATCCAAAGTTACACGATGATAGTCAATTGAAGAATTCTATTCCTCTAAGCCAAGTAACGCATAGGTAAAAAAATAAATATTCTCATAATTTGTTCTATATTAATGTCTTACTCATATTTTCTAGAAAACATGTCAACATACCGCAAAATATTTCGATCCATAAAAATCGGAGCAAAAAAAATAAATGCTTGTCTGGAACTTGTTCAAAACGCCTCAACAATTCCTCAGCGGGTGGTCCATATAAAACGCATTCTATGGCCCTCTTCCTTCAATTCCAACATCATTATTTAGTAAGGTTTAATTATAAGGTGATTATAAAACTCTGAAACTTAAACTTACTCGACATCTCTTAGCGTGAATTGGATTTTAGCGCGTGTACGTGAATATGAATTGACCTTTGAAGAGTGATCTACCCATTCAAGCTCTCCAACCCATGTTAAGCACCAACAAAATCTATAGGAAAAATTCTTTTAAATATAAGTAAATCCCTTAAAAACAACAACCACAATTCTACAATATCCGATGATAGTTTTTTCCACTTAATCTAATAATAATGTATTGTAAACAACACTTACCAATTGCATATTTATCTGAAAACCGTACCATCATTAATTCCTTGAATTGGTTTGATGCTCAAGAGGTCATCCAAAGTTGGAGGATTGAAGTTCTTAGTGATATATGTCTCGTCAGTTATATAAGTATCCTTATACGTTGGACATACTCTGTCATACTTTGGTCTTAACGAAACCCAAAAATCAGAAAAATTAAACCATCAACCTTCTTTCTGTAAACGAAAAAAGAACTTCCGGGCGTACACAAATGAAAATGTATGGATTTATAACCAAATGTTACAAAAAGAAGTACACAAATAAAAATATATGGATTTATTGGTGACATGTATACCAATAAAATGAAAGGGGTAAAATTAATTCCAAGGGATAAAAAAAGTAGAAGAAGAATACTGTTTCATCGGATAAAATTAATTCCAAGGGAGCATCATAAAGAGTAAATCACCACGCTCTCAAAACCTTCGCTCTAACATTCCAGCAATTATCCCTCAAAGTAATATCATCAATTTTGTGAAATTGTGAGTTTTCAGAATCGCATGTTATAAGCGGATTCATTTTCTGGATATCTCTTTGAATATCAGAGAATGATAGCGAGGAGGTAGAAGAAGAAAGTGAAGTGTTTTTAGATTTATTGAAATAAATACCCGGTAACTATTTTACCTCAAAACCCAGCAGTTGCAACTTTCCATTAAAATTCACTTACTCGTTTTTGGGATTTTCTCAAATGATTACATGAGAATGACCCATGTATGCTTTTCTTTTATAATATTTAATTGTTATGCGTTAAATTTACCATAAGAAACTGATTGTTCATAATCCTCTCTGCTTAATGAAATACACTGATTTGTTCTTCAAAAGGGAACATGTTCTGATGATAAACGAAAAAACAGAAGCAAAAGTCGTAGAAGGATGTTGGATAGGGTATCTCGATCGGTTAATAAGTTCATGTACTAAATTTTAATTAATGTTTAATACACATTGATTATTTTTTTTCAATTTTTGGATATCATGAAATACGAGTAAAATACTAAGTTACTAAAGAAAACCAAGTTGACAAAAAAAAGAAATACTAGAGAAAACCATAAACAAAGTGCGGGTTATAAATACAAATGTAATTTAAATTCATAAACTATAAGTATGTTCGTCACTTCGCAAATCCAACAAACCACACCCAACATTCTTAACATAGAGGAGGCTTACGGTACCTGAACAAAAAAAATCATATTAAAACAATAACACATAAGATCGCAAAAAAGCATAAACATCTATACTATATGATTATGAGTTGTGAGATAAATACCTCTGGACAAAATTACGGAACTCTTCAACTTCAAACGCATCAAAGAGTACCTTAGAAACTCGTTGAATTTCCTCCAACCTCACCAACCCTAATCACAAAGAAATTTTAATCATTTGTTATTTTACACTAACTCGAACGAATTTACAAAAAAAGCTTTGATGTTTCATCATATCACCACTTTTATTGCCGATATTAAAGTAATGGAATAAGCAGAACAGTATCCCATTTGGAATTTTTCCCCATGCCCTAACAAGCCTTACAGCAAGATCGCCATTGGCCACACAATCCAATGACTCGTTTCTGTCAATATTTACTACATATCAGTTTTCAGACATTCTAAGAATATTGTAAATTAAATAAACTGATGTGATACTTACTCCAAATCTCTGATTCTGAATTTTACTTGAAGTCGCCTCCAAAAATAAGTTTTCGGATCATTTGCAGTAACCACTGGATCTCTTACGAAGCCATAAATTCCAAGAACAACACCAATCAAGTCTATATCTCAAACCAATAAACATAACAAACAAATCTATAACAAAATCGTATTAAAGCAATAAAGTCCCATAAAACTTGTAACCTTAAATCCAAAAAATATACCGATTGGATATGTGCTAGTTATAATGCTATTTGAAATGCCATGTATATGCTTCAAGTCTAAGTAGTGCTGGCCATTAGGTTACGGAATTTTCCAGATTACACTCGAACTAGTTCGACACAGAGAGAATAAACTATCTGTCAAGCAGTCAAACATTGGCCTATCAAGGATATCAACGTTATCCCATTGTACCCACTAGCCCTCAGATTCCACCAGCCACTCTAAGATTTCAACGAAATTACCCCATATTTCTCCTTCTATCCTTTGGCCCTATCATTAGAAAGTGCAAGACTTAAAACTTTAAACAGCGTAAGAACAGAAGTTTATACGGGGTAAGATCAAAACTTTATACTGCGCATGGACTATGATAGAGAGATAACCTGTTCATCCACCAAAATTAGTTTGATGGTTTTTCCGGAGAAGTCCCGTTGATACATCCAACACCAAAGGACCTTCAATCTCAAACTCCATTTCGTCGTCGACTTGTTGATCTCCGAGAGGAAATGGTATTGCCTTTGTGCCATTGGTCTCTTGCAATAGATTTTCAGTTGAGAAAATAAATGTAAGACGAAAGGAATTTGAGAGATGAAGTGAATTTGAGAGAGGTTATAATGGTTAGGGTATTGACAGTTTATGGTAATTTAGGCGCCATAAATATATTGGGTTTGGCGGGCCTTAATTAGATATATCCATACCTTAACTTTGGTTTCGATCCATATAAATATCTTATCGATTCCCGGTGCACACCAAAGGAATGAATAGATAAAGAAAAAGGGTTCAAAATTCTTCTCTCAATGTTACAAGTAGCAAGAATCAGCCCTCTCCAATATCTCTCAAGCAAGAACAAAGTTCAGAACAAGATAAAAGAATGAAAGAGTCTGAAACCCTAATTAAACTCTCGAAACACGTTTTGGGGTCAGATTAGAATTAAGGGAAACTTCTGGGTAATTCTGCAAATCTTCAAAAATTGTCTCTAACTCGCGGATGTTGTTCTGTCGCGCTCAGTGTCGACCGACATCCAAGTTAGTGTCGGTCGACACTCAATCGTGGTCGAGACACCAACTTCAGCTCGTTGCACAAATCACCAGAAACGTCCTATAATCCCATCCTTTGCTCCAAACGCAAGCTTACCTGTAAAAGACTCGATAGACTCTAAAAACAGGTTAAAGGCTCGATATATACAACTATATCATGGTTGAAAACCTAGAAAAACCATGATATATCATTCATGTAGCTAGTTATGTTGAGTTCCTCTATCAATCATCCATTTGATATTTTATTTATGTTTTAGTAGCATATTGTAGGATTCACTTTTTCAATTAATGGTAAGTTACAAATTGTGAAAAAATTACATCGTACTGATTATCAGAATTAGTATATTTGAACCACAATATTTTAATGTTTAGTGTTGTATTAATGTATAGTGTTCTACTGTGAATACTAAACACCAAAATTGCATTGCCAATGTTGGTAGCTAACAAAATCTTGCATGAAATAATGACTATGTTAGTAAGATTTGACATAAAGTAGTCTAATAATTACTACTACTTAACATATTAGGTATACATTCTGCTCTCTGCACACACGCAACCAACCTTAGTGGATAGGTGATTATCTAGGGAACTTTGCGCCAAACACACGGTGATCTAGGTTAATAAAGATAAGTAGATTTTTTTTTCATTATTTTATTAATTATTCTTTTGTGGGAAAGTGAATAGTCGTGTCTATATGTACAATTATAATGTAGAAGAAACTCAATCAATCAAATTAGGGATTAATAAACACCCATTCTTAAGATCTTGAAACCACCAATTCAATACTAGTAGAAGTCAATCGCTTCGTACAACATGCATATGGCTTATGCATACTGGCCATGGCGTCGATACGATCAACCTTACTACGAAACCCGCTCAGTAACAAAAAAACGTAGAGAAATCATCCCATTCGACCTTCTAGCGTTGCCTGATGATGTGATAACGAAAATACTCGCTCGTGTTTGCGAACGGGACATGCAAGATCTCCGTCATTCGAAGATAGCTTGCAAAGCCTTGAAGAAGAAGACGGAAACACATGAGTTCTTCAACTCGGTTAATCTAATATCTATGGAATACTTTGTTTGGGCTCCGCGATTTGACTGAACAAAATTCAATGAAAGCTGCTACGACGCAAACAACACATCCGCCATCCTTCTCAAAGGAATCTCAGATTTCTTCTTCGATAACAAGAGAGATGAAGGTCTCGCACGCATACAGGCGGCTGCAAAAGATGGATGCATCTTAAGCAAGTATGTGTATGGATGCATACACAAAGTCTTCAGGGAAGACAGAGATGATGAACTCTTCGGCAGATATGTATTTATCCGGGAAGATGCAACGCAACTGCGATTAAAACTACCTCGTCTGGATCATAGTTCATGGGGAAGATCGCTTCCGGATTGGCTCAAAGCGAAACGTGACGAAAACAATATTGATTGTGTGCGCCTCTGTCGATGTTATATCTTCGACCCTTGGCGCTCTGGGTGGCTACTGTTTAAGGACTATTATGACCAATGTTTCTGGATTATGCAGACCGCTTACTTCTGCAGAATGATAGAGAACAACTTCTCCCAATTTCCTTATAATCGATGATGTCGTATTTATGTATATTTTGCCAATTTCACATTAGATTTTTACCCGTACCACTATCTAGTATTTTGTATCTACCACAACTTCTACAAATTTCTAGTATTCTTATTGATGGTTCAATGTTATTGCATCCCAAAGAAATCACTTGAAACAATGAATTACACAAATAAACTAAACATTTTAATAATAACAAGATCAACGAGAACATGGTTATAAATTATACCCTAAACTCTAATTGCTATACCCTATATATACCCTAAACTCTAAACCCAAACGTTAAACCCTAAACCCTATATATACCCTAAACTCTAAAAACATACATTAAACCATAAACCCTAAATACTAAATCCCAAACCCTAAGCCCAAATATCAAGATCAGATATATATGGGAGCATCATGGAAAAAATGCTTAAGTACTCAATTGGTATTTTATATGTAATATTGTAAGATTTGTGTTTATGAGTGTTTTATTATTATATATGTAATTTATACAGTCTTGTATGTAATATTATAATTATTATTAACTTTGTCAATATCTATAAATATAAATGCAAATGATCATATACCCTAAACTCAAAACCCAAACATTATACCTTATACATTTTCTATGGAACTGCCAAATACACGATAATCTGGGTTATTAGTGTTTAGTGGATTTTTCGTTTCATAATTTTATTAATTATTTGTGTGGAGAAAAATGAAAGGTCATGTCTTTATGTAAGGTTATAAAGATGAAGTAAACTCATTCAATCAAATAGGGATTAATTAAAACCCATTCTTAAGATCTTGAAGCCACCGATTTAGAACCAATAATGTCCACCTATTCGTTAACCCAAAATACAACAAAATGCAGATGGCTTATGCGTACTGGCCATGGCGATGCGACGACCAGCCTTATTACGAAACTTGTTCAGTAACAAGAAAACGGATAGCAATCATCCCATTCAACCTTCTAGCGTTGCCTGATGATGTGATAACGAAGATACTCGCCCGTGTTTGCGAATGGAACATGCAAGATCTTCGTCATACGAAGATAGTTTGCAAATCTTTGAAGGAGAAGACGGAAACACAATTGTTCTTCAACTCTATTAATCTTGTACAAATGACATACTATGTTTGGGCTCCGGGTTTTGTCTGGAGAAATTATTTTGAAAGCTGCTACGACGCATGTAACACCTCAGCCATCCTCCTCAAAGGAATCTCAGACTTCTTCTATGATAACAACAGAGATAAAGGACTCATATGCATAAAGGCTGCTGCTAAAGATAGATGCATCTTAAGCAAGTGTAGGTATGGTATAATACGCAAAGCCTTTGGGGAAGATAGAGATGATGAACTCTTCGGTAGATATGAATTTACTCGAGAACAAGCAACGCAACTGCGACCGTTTTTTTCTGCAAAATGATAGCAAACAACTTCACCCAATTTTTGTGTAATCGGCGATGTCGTATATATGTATGTTTTGCCAATTTCACATTAGATGTATTCCGGTGAACATAGTTATCAAATATTTTGGGTGTAACTAAATTTACATTTTATGGGATAAAATCATGTGGAATGACATATTCATATAGATTACAGAGAAAATTTACCATTTATATGAAATGGAATGAATGACAATTTCATCAATTTCACACAAAAAACAAAATTTATTCCATTGCAATTTTGATAAGGAATAGATGGGATTAATTTATTAGATTTTTCTTCGTATCCCATTCATCATATTCCATTTATTATTATTCCATCTATCCCATCTCATGTTTACCATTTACAACTTTTGTTTAACGTTTCAACATTATTGCATCCCAGAGGTAACACTTAAGATCAGTGAAATGCTCAAATAAACTAAACACTTAATTGTTAACAAGAAACAGCATAAACTTGGGTATTAACTTTACTATTTAACACATATCGGACAAGTTGACCAACATAAAAGGAGTAGCCCTAAACCCTAAATACTAAACCCTAAGCACTAAATACTAAACCTCGAATTATTATGTAATATTGTGATAGTACTAAATGCAAATGACCCTATACCCTAAACTGTAAAACCAAACACTAAACCCTAAACCCTAAATACAAAACCTTAACTACTAAACCCTAAATACTAAATACTAAACCACGGAACTTCTTTTTAGTTCTTATTTGGTCCTTAATGAGTGTTTTGGACAGATTCTAAATTTGTTAGTAATATCTTTATCACTTCGGAATGAGTTGATTAATGCTTAAGTAAATTGGTATTTATATGTACAATTTTCACACTTTTGTGTTTATGTGTGTCTTATTATTATATATGTACTCTATATAGAACATTTCACACCAACCACTTCATCTCGCTATATATGTTTGATTAAGATCATTCGATGTAAAAGAAAAGATGAAACCTCAAATTTTAGGTTTTGGCATCTCCAAAAGAAACCTCAAACCTCATATTTGAGGTTTTAGCATCTCAATATAATGTTAAAATTAAATATTTTATGAATTACTATTGTTTTATAATATTATAAATATATTACGACTACGTTACACCTACAAGTGGGCAAAAATTCAAAATATTTGCCAAATTAATCCGGGAAACCTAAACCCAATTTTATAGCCCAAAACATTTCAATTACCCGCCTATACCCAAGAATTTTGACAAAGTGCCGAGAAATCATCAAATACATCAAACCCTGATATACTTTTGTTTTTCCCCTTTTCAGAAATCTCCTTCGAATCGTCTCTCTAAACTCTCTACGAATCCTCTTCTACGCCCCACCCATCTCAAACCGATATCTCTTTTTTGAATCTCTTATTCGAAGCTTTCCATTTCATATCTAACTTTGGCCGAAACCCTATCGACTCTCTCAAATTCGTCCTTGAATATCTCAATCACGAAACCCTTCGTGATTCGATGCCTACGAGTACATGTAGCTATATCGTTAGTTTCCTTCTGCTTTGCTTTGCTTCGGAAATGGGACAGGCTTTGAATCTGATTATTTGTTTACAACTAATTTTGGTTCTACAGGTTGTAAACGAATCCTATATTTCTCTATGAGGTTCAATATGGTCTCCACATTATGGGTAAGTTGGTTGTTTTTTTAATGAGTGTTTAAGGAGTTAGAGCCTGATGGTTAGGATGTTAATCTTATAGTTAGCACGCAACTGAAGACACCAGTCCATGCTTAATTCATTAATGTGTTCTGCTAAGTTCGATTGTCTGAGCGCTTACAAGATAATTTTTCTATCATTTGAGACATGGCCAAACCATTCATAACTTTCTTCTAAAACATTTGTTGATGAGATCTATCAACGACGTATGAAATACATGGTTAGCATCATAAAGGACTGCAGAAGCTCTGCAAAGAACTGTGACCTCGTGAGATATCAACATTTGAATATAACAACATCTTTCCTCAGATAAACTAACGTTTTCACAATCCATGTTTATAAAGTCATCTCACGTTCTTTATTTAATTGTTTTTCTCTTACTGTCTGTAATTGTCACAGGCCACTGAGAAGGATGGACGAGTAAATCCTTATCGAGTCAAAAGCCTGATAGCTAATCTTTGAATGTGCAAGCACAAGCAGCCCATACACTTTTCAGCGTTGTCGCCCACCAAGATCAACTGACGGAAGCTCAAAGTAAAACAACAACACCATCTGATTCGTAGGTTACTTATCACTGTCTCTTGCACTTGTTAATTTTTTGGTATATGATTTGGCAACTCCTAAATGCTGGAGTTGGCATATGTAGGTCATCTCTGTCTACATGTTACCAATGTTATTTTTGATGCAAGTGTTTATTACGTTTGTTGTACCATTCAAATTACAGTATCACCGATTACCAAATCAAAAATGAAATTAATCAAAATTCTTAATTTTACGAAAAAGTCACTAAACGGTCGTCAATTATTCACACTACACATACAAACTAGTCGCTAAATATTCACCATCAGCGAATCTGGATTTTCTAAATAGTCGCTTAATAATCGTTATTTAGTCATTACACCGTCGCCAAGTAGTCACCATTTCTTACGACTATATTGTGACTATATTAGACAGTCAGATAGTAGTCGGCCAGACAGTACCATAACCGAATCTGGAAGTTTCGATTAGACGATGCATAGTCGTTTAACAGTTGACAATTAATAGCAAGATGTTTACCATAATCATATTTGGATTCTCCAATTAATCGTCATATAATCGGTAAATTAGTCGATAAACAGTCGCCAAAACGTCACCACACTCTAAGACTAAATCGTGATTATACTAGTCAGTCACATAACAGTCACCACATAGTGGCGAGATCATTACCATAATCGTATATGGATGTTCTGATTAGTCGCGGGATAGTAGTTAAAATGGTCGTTACCCAGTCACTACATAGTGGCTAATATTTACGACTACTATCTGACTATACTATACAGTCACATATTAATCGCCCAGTCTATTTGATGACAACATTTCTCCGACGGTCTCTGGACTCCCTCTATAGTCGCACAAATGTCGTTGTAGTAGTCGCAAATTAGTCCTTATATTGTCCGACAACGCTACGTCTATTTTACGATTACCTATGTTAGTCGTATAAATAGTCGTAACTTTCCAACTAATAATACGACTATACGATTACCTATGAATTTACGACTACCATATTCAGTCGTCATATAGTCGTAAATTGGCGATTAACGACTATTCTGCGATTAAAAGCGCAATCGTAAAAACGTTTTTTTATAGTGTCTCACAGTTTTGAGAATATCATTGTTGCAGATGCCATCCAAAAATTGTCCCTCAAAGATAAATAACACCATGATCCCTACATACTTGCTTGGTTACAACACACCAATGATGCATGTGTTACCTAACATACCTTGGTCGCATTCTCGATTGGAAATGCATATCACGATCAAGTTTACTGTGACGTGGTTTCATTGGATACTTGCCACTTACTACTTGGCCGTCCTTGGGAATTTGATTGTAGGGTATAACATGATGCCATGGATTCTAGGGTTTTTAACCATGGTATATGTCTTATTTATCGAGTCTTTTATTATGTTTTGGAGTCTTTTAGGTATGTTTACAGGTCTAATTACGTTTGGAGTGGATTTGGATATTATGGCGCATTCTGGAGCTATTTGGAGCATTTGCCCGAGAAATGAGTTCACTGTCGATATTTGAGAGTTGTGTCGATCGACACACCTTTGGTGTCGATCGATGCACATGCGTGATGGACTTTTCTCGCGAGAGTTAATGAAGAATATGGAAATTGCACTTTTGCCCAGAAGTTTCTCATAATTACAAAGAACCCCACCCGTGATTAGATCATTATATTAGGGTTTTTAAGCCATTTTTTAGGCTACGCCTTTACTTACGCTTTATTTTACATTCAGATAGAGTTAGGGACTGATCTTGAACTCGAGAGAGAAGAGATTTCGAACCCCAGATTCTTAATTTATTTTATGCTATTTGGTTTTCTATTCATGATGTCTTCTGTTTCGATGATCATGTCTGAGTAGTCTACCTATTAGGTTTAGGGATTCTCATTAGGGATTTCATGGAATTATAGGTTGATCAATCTGTAGGGATTCACATCTGCTAGTTCTTCATCTAGGGTTGTTTTTAATGCTTAATCTGAATTAGCTATCCAGATTATTGATGTTAGGTTAATTTCCGCAACGACAGTTGGTTAATTAACTAGAAAGAACCTAGATGAGCAATTTGACTATTCGCAAAGAAATTTGGCTTAGGAGAATTGTGAACGAAAGAACTTGAGATTAATGCTTGTTTAGAACTCTAGGATTCGCAACGAAAGTTGGCTTGCTAGGTTGTTAGACATAGATAATATTCGCAACGAAAGTTGGTCTGTTATAATTATGTGATTCTAGTTCTAGAACAATTCTTAATTAGATCCCGATTGATTGATTAGCATGTGTTCCTGATTTCCTGAGAACTCCCTTGACCTGACGCCTTCGCTTCTTGCTTACAAACCAATCTATTTACTTTTCTGCTGTTTGATTTACTGCTTTCCCTATTGCTACCTAGCTTAACCTGACATTCTACAATATACCGCAAGAGTCTAGAGTCTCTGTGGATTCGATACCCTATATACTACTAGTTCACGTCTGTGCACTTGCAGTTTAGATCTAGGGATTAAAACTCTGATTGTATCAAGTTTTTGGCGCCGTTGCCGGGGACTCTTTTGAGTCTTCGTTAGATTTGAACTTAGGGTTTAGACTAGGTTTTTCGTTTTTGTTTCTGGTTACTAATTTTTTTTTCTTGCGTTTCAGGTACACCTGTAATCACACTGCATCGATTGACACGGTCCTGTGTGTCGATCGTCACATCTTCGCGCCTTGCATTGATCGACGCTTCTCTTGAATCGGTCAACACATCTGCGTAACTGGGATAGTTTATGACTGATCGCGACTTGCGAAGTAACTCGGATAAGGAGCTCGTGATTCTTGAACTTGAGGAGCTTGCTAAGCTAGAGAGAGAGAGAACAAAAAAGCTCAGAAGAAAGCTAAGATGGCTAACGTTAATCAGAAGCGTTTGATTTTGAGACCTGATGCTGAGGGAGTTCTGAGGGACCGACAGAACAACCGGTACAATGATGACGGGCAAAGGATCGATGCTGAGGGATGGGTGATCCCTGAACCTGCGCCTGAACAGCCCCAAGGTCAGAGGCAGATGGTTGTTGCTGAGAGGACTCTTGCTGACTACAACCGACCGGATGAGTTCTATGCTAACCGGTCAGCAATTGTACCTCCTGGATTTGAGAGGAATGAATTTGAAATTAAGACTATCTACTACTCTCTGCTGAGACAGAATCCTTTCCATGGTCTCCAACACGAGCAACCGATGGATCACATTGATGACTTTGAGGACTTCATCACTGGAATGAAGTATAATGGGGTAAACTATGACTATCTGTATCTCAAGATTTTCCCCTCTTCTCTCGCTAGAGAGGCTGCAGCTTGGCTAAAACAACTTCCAACTGGGAAGTTTACTACTTAGGATGCTGTGAAGAGAGAGAGTTCTTGAGGCACTTTTATGATGATGCTCGCTCTGATCAGTCGAGACAGGATATTCTAACCTTCACCCAAGGTCCTACAGAGCCTCTTAAGTCTGCCTGGATGAGGTTTAAGAAGTACCAACGTGACTGTCCTCACCATGGATTCTCTGAAGTGACGCTGCTGGGCTTATTCTTCAGAGGTATTGATCTCCACTATCAGTCTGCATTGGATAATGCCATCAATGGCAATTTCAATACAAGGACTCCTGAACAGGCTAGGACATTGATTGATAACTTGGTGAGCAGTAATAGCACCAAGAATTCTGATAGGAGAAGGAAGGAGTTTGGTGGAAATATCGATAAGCTGGAGATTACTGATATCAGGAACAAACTGGACACTATTCATAGTTTGTTGACTGGAAAGAAAGCTGTCCACTTTGCTCAGGATGTTGAGATGTTTAAGGCTGAAAACGACAACCAAGAAGAGGATGTAAACTACATCAGTGGCTCTGGATTTTAAGGAAATAGGTTTGGAAATCAGCAAGGTAATTCTTATCAGAGGACTTATGGATCATCTTCCTATCAGACACCTCCTGCTGCTAGTGCTCATGAGAGAAAGACGGAAACCATGATGGAACGGTTGCTGGAAGGTCAAACTAAGACTACTGTAGACTTCAGCAGGAAGCTGGATGCTGTGTACGAAGATCTGAATGGGAAGTTTGAATCTTTGAGCACTCATGTGAAGAAGCTAGATGTTCAAATCCGATAGACATCTCAAGCAATACAAAGACAAAATGGAGCTGGGAAAGCTGAACAGAACATATCCGTCAATGCTGTGATCATAAGAGATGAGATTGACTTGCTAGGAGAAGAAGAGAGCATAATCTCGGATTTTTTGGAAGAATTATGTCTGTCTGAGACATGCATCGATCGACACAACTCAAGCATCGATCGACACAACTCTATCATCGATCGACACAATACCGATACGTCTGATAGAATTGCTAGAAATCGCCTTGTGTCGATCGACACAGATCTTGCATCGGTCGACACAGATCGCAGACGGGACCAGAAACCTACAACAGTCCTAGAACGTGTCTATAAGCCCTTTGTGCCATATCCTAAGGTTCCTAAACTGTCTAAACAGGAGCTAGAAGTGGCTAACTGCATGAAAGTGATGGAAAAGAAGCTGATTCAGATTACAGAGAAGATACCAGACTCATGAGCCTTTGTGCTCGACTGTTCTATCTCTAAGGACAGATTCAAGCGTTCTCTGTGTGACTTAGGATCTTATGTGAATCTCATGCCGTACTCTGTGGCTGTGAAATTAGGACTGATGGATTTCCAGCCTACTAGGATCTCTCTTATCCTAGCTGATCGATCAAAGAGGTATCCAGAAGGAGTTATTGAGGACGTCCATGTCAGAGTTGGGAACTACTTGATTCCAACAGACTTTGTGGTGCTGAAGTATGAAATTGAGCCAGTGATCCTATTCTGCTTGGAAGATCATTCTTAGCTACTGTTGGAGCTGTGATTGATGTGAGACATGGACTGATTGATCTCCACCTGGGAGATGATCCATTGCGGTTCAAGATGGACAAGCTGCAGAAATCCACCATTGATGGACATAGCTTCAGTGTGGAAGTGGAACCGGAGATTCCAGTTGGAGAAGAGAAGATGGTAGTTCATTCTGAACTTGCTCTAACATCTTCAGAGCCTGCTACTACTCTTAAGCAGAAAGCTCCAGATCTCTCTCTTCCACCAAAGCAAAGGTATGGATCTTCTAAACTCAAATCTCCTAATCCATCAGCTGTGAATGCAGGCAAACCCAATGTCCCACCCTCGCTTCTCTCCCGCCCTGGTGCTGTTCGCTTTTTCCTTGGGAGATCTCATGATCCGAATGCCTATACGCCACCTTGGATGAAGAGACATTCACAGAGACACTCCAAGTCTCTGTTGAATCCCCCATAAGTCTATTCTCCTTTCCATAGTCAAGCTACTGACTTTAAACAAGCGCTGAGTGGGAGGCAATCCACTGTTAGGTTCGTTTTTGTTTTCATTTTTGTTTTTGATTTGGTGTTTTGATTTTCTACTTTTGTGTGTTCAAAGGCGTGAGAAACAGGCAGAATCACACTGCATCGATCGACACACATAGTGCATCGGTCGACACAGTAGCGATTTAAGGTTTGCCAATTCAATTGAGGTTCAGACACCGGTTATTTACATAACCGTGGGCATAATCGTCTTGCATCGATCGACACCCTAGTGGCATCGATCGACACAGGCCGACGACAGGTAAGTGATCTGACCATTTTTCGGTTTGTTTTCATTCCGATTTCTTTTCTCACCGAGCCTAAGCTTGACACCACTGAGGACAATGTGTTTCAAGTGTGGGGGAGGTAGCTACTGACGCACGTTTTTGTTTTCTTAGAGTCAGTCCAGAAATTTGTTTTATCGAGTCAAAACAGTTTAAGTAGGAAACAATGAATTTTTGAGAAGTTAACAACACTTGCAGGAACTTAAGTAACCATTGGGATGAGCTTGCAGGATCAATCTATGACTATTAGAAAACCCAATGCGGATCAGCCTACTGAGAACACCCACATCACTTCAGGTATTCAGAGAATCCTTTACTGACTTCAGCCCTAATTTTGACTTAATTTTCTCACCTAAGGGCTTGGTACCTCTATTAGTTCTGACACAACTTGTAAACCTGTCCAAGTAAGGTTCCCTTCTCCCCTTCTCTTAAAGTAAAAAAAAGAGAGAATAATAAACTGAGGATGAGCTAGTAGCTCCGAAGTGGTCGTGGGAGTGGTAGAGACCCATATTACCTCCTGTGCATCCATTGAATGTGTTAAAAGTACACCTCATAACGGGAAGAGCACTGATAAACCAAATAAAATGATACCCAATGGGGAAAAATTAGCTGCTAAGGAAGGGAAAAGAGAAGAAAGGAACCAGAAAAAGATAGTATGGTGGTCTAAAGCTAACAGAGTAAGAATCCATGTGCCCTTTGATCGATAATCCTTAGGTGAGACCGCACTTAAATGCTTATAGAAGATAGTAGGGTGAATTTGAATGCTTTGGATTGATTGTGGAGTTTACTCAGGACAGTTGCTAAGTGTGGGGGAAGTATATGTTGGTCTTGATGTCTTGCAGGTGAATCTTTCAGTGGCTTACTAAGGGGAATCTGAGTGTTGTTGCTTCTAAGATGAAAAGAGTTTCTGAAAGTTTTCAAACCTCTTTACCATATTTTAGTTCTCTATTTTGCTTGAGGGCAAGCAAAGGCTAAGTGTGGGGGAGTTGATATACCATGGATTTTAGGGTTTTTAACCATGGTATATATCTTATTTATCGAGTCTTTTATTATGTTTTGGAGTCTTTTAGGTATGTTTACAGGTCTAAGTAAGTATGGAGCGGATTTGGATATTATGGCGCATTCTGGAGCTATTTGGAGCATTTGCCCGAGAGATGAGTTCACTGTCGATATTTGAGAGTTGTGTCGATCGACACACCTTTGGTGTCGATCGATGCACATGCGTGATGGACTTTTCTCGCGAGAGTTAATGAAGAATATGGAAATTGCACTTTTGCCCAGAAGTTTCTCATAATTACAAAGAACCCCCACCCGTGATTAGATCATTATATTAGGGTTTTAAGCCATTGTTTAGGCTACGCCTTTACTTACGCTTTATTTTACATTCAGATAGAGTTAGGGGCTGATCTTGTACTCGAGAGAGAAGAGATTTCGAACCCCAGATTCTTAATTTATTTTATGCTATTTGGTTTTCTATTCATGATGTCTTCTGTTTCGATGATCATGTCTGAGTAGTCTACCTATTAGGTTTAGGGATTCTCATTAGGGATTTCATGGAATTATAGGTTGATCAATCTGTAGGGATTCACATCTGCTAGTTCTTCATCTAGGGTTGTTTTTAATGCTTAATCTGAATTAGCTATCAGATTATTGATGTTAGGTTAATTTCCGCAACGACAGTTGGTTAATTAACTAGAAAGAACCTAGATGAGGAATTTGACTATTCGCAAAGAAATTTGGCTTAGGAGAATTGTGAACGAAAGAACTTGAGATTAATGCTTGTTTAGAACTCTAGGATTCGCAACGAAAGTTGTTTGCTAGGTTGTTAGACATAGATAATATTCGCAACGAAAGTTGGTCTGTTATAATTATGTGATTCTAGTTCTAGAACAATTCTTAATTAGATCCCGATTGATTGATTAGCCTGTATTCCTGATTTCCTGAGAACTCCCTTGACCTGACGCCTTCGCTTCTTGCTTACAAACCAATCTATTTACTTTTCTGCTGTTTGATTTACTGCTTTCTCTATTCCTACCTAGCTTAACCTGACATTCTACAATCTATCGCAAGAGTCTAGAGTCTCTGTGGATTCGATACCCTATATACTACTAGTTCACGTCTGTGCACTTGCAATTTAGATCTAGGGATTAAAACTCTGATCGTATCATTTCCTCAATGCATATATATTTAAGTTTACGCTGAATCTTTATAATCAAACCAACGCAACCAAAACTCCCATCTTTGACAACCACACCTCTCTTGTTGCTGCATAAATATCCATTTAAAGTTGCAATGCGTGAAGAAGGCATTGACTTTGTACTTATTGCATTATCGTCCTCTTCACCTAGTGAGCATGGCATCCACCTGAATTTTCTACGCTTCTCAAATAATTTGCCGATGTTTTCCCAATGATTTGCCTTCTGAACTGCCTCCTTTATGTGATATTCAACACCCAATTGAATTTGTTCCTGATGCAACTCCCCCACAATCTTCCCCATTATTGAGAATCCCACTGATTATGAAGAGCTCCATAAGCAGGTTGAAAAATTAGTTTTATAAGGATTTTTGGGTGAAACCATGAGACCTTGAGCTGTCCCAAATGTACTAATCCAAAAAAAACTTGGCTTGTGTCGTATGCATGTGTGTGAAAAATCATGCTCAATTCCTCTCTTAGATGCTCTACTTGATCAAATTGGAAGAATCGATATTAGGAAGCTCTCCGGAAATCTTGCAAGTGAATATCTTCCTACCGACTCGCCGCGGCTATAAAAGAGAAGGGACTTCCTACGATCAAAACACGCTCTAAAACCCTAACAGAAATTACTTAGACTAATTTTGCTCTTGCGCTTTTGTACTCTTCTCGATCAAAGATCAATAAAATCATTCCCATGATATCTTTTTTTGTGCGTTTACATAGAAACTTCAGTTCCCTAGAAAGTTGGACCCTACAAGAATTGACTGCGAGTTCCGACTCTCACATTTTGGCGCCGTCTGTGGGGAAAATAAGTTTTCTTACACCTAAAGACAACTGCTCAGTAGATACGAAGAGATGGCCACCGACGAAGACGGAGATGAAGATATAACATATCACGAATTGGCAATCGGCAATACAACAAAAAAACACTGCAGCAGACAACACCACAACAAACAACACTGCATCAGGCGACGTTGCTACAAACATAACCGCGGAAGACACAACAGCCAACACAACGCTGACTGGGTTAAAGGAGATGATACCCTTACTGATGCAAAAAAAAAACCCAAGATCAAGAGAAAGCAAATAGTACACTCTCCGAGCAAGTGAAGAGGATCAGAACGAAAAACCGAGCAAGAAGCACCGAGATGTGAACTTCGAAAAAACTGAGCGTAGGCGACTCGACTTCTCAACGACTGGCGGCTCAACGAGAAACCCTACGCTACGTACCACAGCTCGCAAATAAGCGAACCCCTATAGCGGTTAAATCCAACACAACGGATCCACCACCCCTACGACGACTATCGACGTCGACAGAGAAGGATGCAGAAATAAATATCAGACCTTACCCAGAAACCAAACTGAAGAACAATCTGGCGACGAAGACGAAGGGTAAAAGCGGATCCAGTCACTCCTAATCAAAACAGAAATGATCTCACAGAAGAAGAAAACATCCTATAGGCTCATCAAAACGAGTCAGCAGAAGGATTAAGGGTGAAAAACCGTAACAAACTCGACGATCTTAGGGAACACTAGCACAAACTGCTGCTGAGATGAAAGCTGTACGATCGCATGTTCCCAAAGCGATGAGGGCAGCGCTTGAGATCGATTGTGTCTTAGAGGAATCACGAAAAATCCATTCATGGCACGAATCACTGAAACAAGGATCTCCGATCTAGGCACAATCAGGATTCCCTTTTATGAGGGAACATCCGACCCAAAAGCTCATATGATGGCCGAAGAGCCAACCTAAAGGAAGGGGAGAGATATGTTGGCTTTTGCCTCCTGTTCGTGGAGCACTTGAAAGGAGAAGCACTCGAGTGGTTCTCAAGACTATAACAAAATTCTATAATAGCTTTCGACAATTAACCTCGGTGTTCATGAAGCAGTACTCAATATTCATGGACCAAGAGACTTCTAACAATGATATGTGGTCGACGTCTCAAGGTCCGAATGAAAGCCTAAGGAACTTTATCGAAAGATTCTAGAAGGTGGTTTTAAAGATTGAAGGCTTAAGCTAAAAATCTGGTATTAGCACACTGAAGAAAGCATTGTGGTAAGAAGCGAATTTCAAAAAGGAATTCTCACTGAACACTCCTCAAAATATCGGACGCATTTCATCGGGCATTGGATTTCATAGTCGATGAAGAAGAAATTAAAGTATTATCCCAAAAAATACAAGTCAATGAGTCAATCAAGCAAAGATGCACCTCCACACACTGGTGCAAGCAACGATAAAAGAAGTTCAAAAGGCAGCAGTCATGCGCGACACGAAATCTCGGGCGAATTTCACAACTATCAAGACGGCTCGACCGAACGAGGAAGCGGGCCAGATGGACGAGGAAAAGGACCATGGAACACGTGGACAAGAAACTCTAACTCGTACGAAGAAAAGGCCTTCTGCGAGCATCACCAAGCATACGACCATCACACCAACGAATGTTGAAAACTAGACATTACGCTTGCATAAAAAATCATAGCCGGAGAGCTCGGAAACGCGGTAAGCATTAAAGACTTCGATGAGAACGAGACCAAAGACCAATAAGACGAGGAAAATTGAGGTGACAAGCCAAATCAAGACGAGAAAGAGCGAGCTCCTCGTGAAGGACGAACAAAAGGTGGCAATAACAGGTGGAGGAGACGAAATGACAAAGATCCTTAAGCGAGCAATCTATAAAGGATAAACATGATCATTGGAGGATCACAATACTGCTGAGAAACAGTACCCTCGATCAAGGCCTACCAAATATAAGCAATAACGAGCGTTCGTTGGTTAGCGCCTTCTCAGATCCCAAACAATGAGATAACAATCGAGGATAGAGAAACTCCAGGAACCGATCGGCCGCACAACGATCCCCTTGTCATCGAGCTAAACATCCAAAATCATGACATAGATCGATACATGAAGTTCTGTCGACATAATCTTCTGCGACACTATAAGGAAGATGAATACCAGCTTGTCCTAAGTTTCGCCATTCCCAACACCATTAACGGGGTTCATAAGAGACACATCAATGACTTTCGGAACAATTAGTTTGCCCGTGAAAGTAGGAGGGGTGACCAAAGTTGTCGAGTTTTCAGTAATCGACCATCCGGAAATCTACAGTGTGATCATGGGAACCCCATGGATAAACTCCATTAGAGCCATTCCGTCAACATATCATCTCTGCCTGAAGTTTTCGATACCTGGTGGAGTCATGACGGTTTGGGGGAAGTTAAGGACAGTCCATTCCGCGTTATCCTCAAGATAATGGATGCAATCGACTAGCATGCGACATAGAAGGAGTCCCTTGGTCTCATCAGACAACGCCCCAACGAGCAACCGCTAAATACTATAACTTAAATGCTCGCAGTCGACAATTCCTCGAAGGTGCCCGGGTCCTGTGGATACTGGGAAGGACCATACAAAATACCAAAGAGAATCGCCCAAAGTATACAAACTCGTCAACGTGGATACTGTCAGAATTCTGAAAGGATGGAACGTAATGCATCTAAAGAAGTACTATTACTAAGGCAAGACTTCGATAAATCACAAAAAAGTAAAAAAAAAAACGAGAAATAGTTTGAACTACGGGACAGCTTGATCCCCAAAAGGGGTATGCACGCAGCCAATCTTCTGATCGGTTCAGTTGCACCTTCTCGGAAATTCCTGGTCGGCAGCTAGCAACGACAAGCGTTTTTCTTTGCTTGGCGACTTGTACGGCCTAAAATTCTCGGTTGTTTGGTCATTTGGCATATCAGACAATCGCGGAACAAAGGATGGATCTGCTCAGCATCGCCCAGTATCGCCAACTCAGAGTTCTTCTCTGAGATAAATCAGACCGCATCATGTCTTGCTCGGAGATCCTCTTTGTCATGAGGACAACAAACCCTACTCGGCTTTCGGCTCTCGGACGAACTACCAAATGGTTGCTTGGACTGCCCCTTACTCGGGCAACTTATCCTGCTTGGACACTATCATCTTGCTCGGCAACTCACAAAGTATGCTTGGCAAAATGATCTTTAGCCTGCTCAGAGATCCATGCATACGCGTGAAGGCTGCTCGGCGATGTTTATGCACCTCCCATTTTTGAGTGGATTCGCTTTATTAACGCTGCGATCAGCTCATAAGCCTATTGTTTGGCATTCTCGTGAGAGACTCAACTTGTCGGATCGCGATCATGCAGTCCGATCGAACTCGGAACTCAGCTAACTCGGAAACAAAGCAAATCAACTGCTCGAACCAATTTAATTCACCAGTCCCTCCACTACAATACCGCTTCAAATCATGATTAGTACATTTACATTTTTCTCAATATTTTCTTTCTCATCTATTGCTGGCTACAACAGACGAACAATCACGTCCCTTACGGACAATAACCAATACATCCTATATGAATTATGGTTCTTATACATCTTCATAGATTTAAAAGCGCACTATACAAATCCCGAGTGAGTATGCATCGGTCTAATATCCGCTAAGTATATCCAAGCTGATAATCACTTATAGTTTACCACAAAAACAAATTTGCAACTCTAGTATACCTCGCTAACCTTCAAACCTGGAGTACAACTTGAAACCCAGTAAAATGCTTCTAAGCACGATATTCACTTATATTTTACTACCAAAACAGGTCCGTAAGTAGAGTATACCTCGCTAACTTTCAAACCTGGAGTAAAAACTCGAAACCCAGTAAAACGCTTTTAAGCACGATGGTCTCAAGCTTTATTTCACTACTGAAACAAGTTCGTAAGTTGAGTATACCTCGCTAACCTTCTAACTTGGAATACAACTCAAAATCCAGTAAACCGATTATAAGCATGCTGGTCTTAAGCATCATTTCATTACCAAAACATGTGTGTAAGTAGAGTATATCTCGCAAACCTTCAAACTCAGTATATAACTTGAAACCTAGTGGAACGTTCTTAAGCACACTGGTCCCAAACTACGCTTCGCATAAAACACGCTAAACTTCCCAGTAAACCCTCCGAGCAATCGGGTTGCTCAGAGGTATTTTCTAAAATGATGATTATGATCAAGAGAATTACCCGGACAATCTCGGATAAACGCTTGGACGCATTGGGACAGTCCATGCTTGGTCGCAGCCCGGATGCTTGGATTATGTTGTGTGGCTGCTCGGATTGAGCTACTCGATTGCTAAGATAACTCACGATGCTCGGATGATCACACTGCTCAAACCAGACTGACCATACTTGGCTGGTTGGTGCATCTAAGCTTCTCGAAATGATCTCCCGTCTGCTCAGATTCAGATGCTCAGAACTTGTTCTGATCGAAAGATCCACGTACTGCTCGGCGACCCGTCCTGTTTGGTGATCCATCCCTCGTGCACATCCTGCTCGACACCCTGGCCGGCTGAACCTCTGACCAAGTCTGCTTGGCACATCCGAGTAATCGGACTGCTCAGCATAAGAACCCGATAATCTCGGCATAGCCTTCTCGGATAAACACCCTCATTCTTCTCGTGCTAACCGGCCCCGCATACAGTTTGACATAAATACTCCTCCAAACAGAAACACGTCGATTGATACTCGGCGAATCGCTGAACCAACTTTTAGTTCGTAGATACTTCTTCCTCAAATATGAATCAAGCGACATGCATATTCAAAAAAGTACGAACTTATGAAGCGCCACATCTAGTATAAGTTTGGAAACAGGAACAAAACATCAACATCGCAAATTCGTAGATTCAAAGACTAAGAAAATGGATCTTGAATCAAAACATTACGTTCATAGAAAACAAGCCAAATCAAGAAATTCATAGACACTAAAAATACAAAACAACAACACAAAGATAGATGAAATTGACAACCCCGAAACAGAGTAATTGGAACCATAAGCATCGGTTACACCAGCTGATGACGCTTCATACTGAAGTGATGTATCCCATTGCGATGGGCCAGCATGGTCGCCCAAAACGGTCCAGCCCATCCAAAGGATAGGCCGATCCGTCCGCTATATCTAACCCTCTCGACTATGGCCTAAGGCTTGTCAAACCGTACCAAAGCCGAGAGTTGTGTCTACTCAGACTAAGCCACGTATCATAAGGTCCTACAAGGTTGTTCCGGAAAATGTATTTTGCCTCGCTGCAAAATAAGATATAAAATATTGGATTAGGAAGTAATACCACTCCCAGACCTCCTACTATCAATATAAAAAATCTATGTCTTGACTTCCCAAATGACTTTTATATTGAAAACATAATATTTTACTTTACGTACTTAGCTTCGGGTGAACAACCAACTCTGAAAACTATTTCGGGTTCCTAAGTCCGAGTCCTGCTTACTAACTCGTCTCTAAGGCTTCATGCGAGACAAAATTCATTTAATGAGCAACCTACGGTTACCAAGTGAGTCTAGGACCCTCTAAACGAAATATTAGTGCCCAGCCAGCCCATAGCCGATGCACAAGAAATAATCGTGAAACAACAATCATCCAGTCACGATAGTAAGCAACACAAGAAGAAGCATGAAAAACTATGCAAAAATGAGGAACCAATCATGAATGCATGAAACGTAGTTAGTCTAGACTATCTAGACTCGACAATCTTACCACAATGCACCGACACCACCACCCATTATCTAACGTGACGGCCCGGGATAATTCACCACGAAGGATCATAACCCGAACGTTACACCCGTATACTGGGATCTTTATCCCACGGGTTCTTGTCACCGCACGATGCTCGGCCAAGGGAGCGACGCAATTACCGTCCGAGCTGCTCAGCCAAGGGAGCAACCCAAGTACCATCCGAGCCTTCGCCTATCCCATAAGGATTCATACTACGGGTGGCGCCGATAGCATTTACCTAGAGTATCCACCTATCCTAGGATGCACGTCTTAACCTGAATGATCACACACAACATGCAGTCAACACATCACATAAGGCGTAGTGGCATGCAAAGGATCCGAATTAACCTTTCTTCATCTTTTCGTCCGTACTTTCGCCACTATAGATAGCTACTACCAAGATCACGGCAGCCACCAAAGCCTTGTCACATCCGGAAGGGAGACTCGCATGGATCCACCGTCCACGGAGCTACCGCATCCTAACCCGTCGGATAAACCACCTGTCTCATCTCAACATGCATGATCACCCAACTCAGAGAAATCTACCAATAATATCTAAGAGAAATCATGAAAAGCAACAACACATCAAAACAATCCATGCATTCCACAATAAAGCCATTATCGGTTATGAAAACACCAAGTAAACAATTACATAAACCAAAAGCATGCATGCATAGAACGTGAACCACACAAGTCAGTAAGGATAAATACTCAATAGTATTTCAATCCTCAAAGCCAAACCTGCACAAAAAACGTCAGTCCTATTTACTGGGACTCTCACTGCTCTAATGCGGTTTTGAGAGTATTTTGAACTTCGGGTGGACGGCTCAAAACTTCTGGCATAAGCGTGGCTAGATGGCTAGATTCCTGAGGTTGTCCTACACGTTCTCCATCCTCCCAGGCTTCTCACGGTGACATAATGGCTATGCAAACACCCCGGATGCACCCCGGAGTCACCCCCTTGCTCACACCCTTTTTCTCTCCTTTTCCTCTTGGTTTCTCTCTCTAGTTTCCTTATGGTTTGTCTCACTAGAAAGAGCTATGGAATCCAAAAAAATCTTCAGAATTGAGCTAAGGGTGGGTTTATATAGCTTGGAGGGCCAGGGATGTGACCTTCCATGCAAATGGGAGCACATTTGTCACCAAAAAGAATTTGGTGCTGCCACCTGTCCTACCTTCCTTGCTCCTGGTGATGATAGGTCGTGGCTCTATCCCCTTAGGTTGGAGTGGTGTCAATTCTGACTGTTTTGGTGCAAAGAATCTAGTAAACAGTCATAAAAAGTCCCGAATAGTATTCGTCCCGTCATCCGTCCATTTAGTACTGTACCTTATGACATCTTTCATTCCATGTTTCCTGAGTTGAATATGGTCAGTATGGAACCTTGCATGGACGTTTCATAGAATAAACAAGGTATCGGGACACTGCTGTACTGTTTCGGTTTTTGTTGCTTAAACCGTCCTGTCACTGCTACAGTCCGACTTTACTAGTCCCGTACTGTTCTGAACCAAGTCAACCATTCTCATTAATCTCAATTATTATTCTTCTTAATCAATCTGATGATCCCAACTTGCGACTATATCATTCTCCATCCCTCGTGCACGTCCTGCTCGGCACCCTTGTCGGCTGACCCTCCAACCAAGTCTGCTCGGCACATCAAAGTTATCGGACTCCTCAGCATCAGCAACCGATAAGTGATATACCATGGATTTTAGGGATTTTAGCCATGGTATATATCTTATTTATCGAGTCTTTTAGTATGTTTTGGAGTCTTTTCAGGTGTTTTACAGGTTTAAGGAACATTTGGAGCTCAATTGGACGTTCTGGGAGCATTGGGAGCATTTATCCACTGTTTGGAGGTTTCATAGAGTTCACTGGCTGCAAAATCGCCTTTCAACGATCGTTGCAGTTGTGCAGTGGTCGACGCAAGGTGATTCCAGGGTTCTGCGCCCAAAAATCTGCATTTTAGAGAAATTACAGTTTTTGCCCAGAAACTTCTCAGACTTGCAAAAAGGCCCCCAGACGTGTTTTAAACTATATATTAGGGTTTTTAGCCACTTGTTGAGGCGACGCTTTACTTAAGTTTTATTTTATTTCAGAGAGAGAGAGGGGCTGATCTTGTTCTTGAAAGAGAGAGGATTTCGAACCCCAATTCTTTATTCTGTTTTATGATATTTGGTTTTCTATTCATGATGTCTTCTGTTTCGATGATCATGTCTGAGTAGTTTACCAGTTAGGTTTAGGGATTATCATTAGGGATTTCATGGAATTATAGGTTAATAAATCTGTAGGGATTCATATCTGTTAGTTCTTCATCTCGGATTGTTCTTACTGCTTAATCTGAATTAGCTACCCAGATTTATGATGTTAGGTTGATTGATACAACGACATTTGGTTAATTAGCTAGAAAGAACCTAGATGAGCAATTTAATTACTCGCAAAGGAATTTGGTTTAATTAGATTGTGAACATATCGAACTTGGAATTAAAGCTGGTTTAATCTGTTAGTAATTACAAAGGAATTTGGATTGCTGCACTTAGACTTAGAGAGTTCTCACAATGACAGTTGGTTAATTCTATATTTGTGTTTGAGTTCTAGAACATATCTTAATTAGATCTCGATTGATTGATTAGCTTATGTTCCTGATTTCCTGAGAACTCCCTAGACTTAACGCTTTGCCTCCTTGCTTACAAAACTCGCTATTTACTTTCTGCTGTCTGATTTACTGCTTTCTCACATACTTTCTCCTAGTTTAATCTCGACCGTTCTAATTCTATCGTTGCCTAGAGTCCTTGTGGATTCGATCCCTAAGTACTACATTGATATTACTGTGCACTTGCAGTTAGTATAGGGTTAAAACTAGACCTATCAAGTTTTTTGGCGCCGTTGCCGGGGACTCTTTTGAGTCTTCGATAGATTTGAACTTAGGGTTTAGACTTGTTTTTTGTATTTTATTTTATTTACTTACGTTTTTGTTTCTTCTGTGTTACATGAATCACATTGCATCGATCGACGCATACCTTGCATCGGTCGATACAAGGCGAAACCCGTGATACCGAAAGTTTGAGCACTTAGCAGGTCTCTCTCTATGGAGCCTGTGATTCTGATTCGCGGTGAAGACGGCATTTTACGAGACCAAGAGGGTCATATATCCAATTTAAGGGGTCAAAAACTAGATGGGGAAGGAAACCCCATCCTACCAGAGTATTACGCATTGGTTGGGCAGGTAGCTGAGATGAGAGACAAGATTGATTCTATCCACAACATCCTACTTGGGAAGAGACAAATCCGAGCTGATGCAGTAGCTGAAGAGTTTGCAGAAGTGAATTATATAGCTGGAGCTGATTATTATGGACAGATGTACGGAAATCAGCAAAGACAAGGTTCTAGTTATAATCCGAGATCGAGAGATTATGGTTATCCATCTCACCAAGCACCTCCTGCACCTACACATAAGAGCAGATTGGAAGTCATGATGGAGCAGTGTCTTGAGGGACAACCACAGACCACTGTGTCTTTCAACTCGAAGCTTGAGACCTTGTACACTGATTTGAATGGTAAGTTTGAGTCCTTGAACATTCATAGGAGGCTGCTGGATACACAAGTGGATCAGATTTCAAGTTCTGTCAAAATGGAGAATGCCCAGCATGCTCATGTCAACCCCATCTCAGCTCAGGGTGGAAATAGGCTAGATCAAGGATCATATCTTGAAGTTAAGGCTATGGAAATTGTGGAAAACAGAGAAGAATTCGAAACTGAAATCCCTGAGTTTGAGAGCTTCGACGGACCAGACTCAACCGAGATTGACATTGATCTTTTGGTAAAATCCATCAGTGTCAATAGACCCTCTTTCAGTGTCATGGACACCCACACCAGAGCTTTGGAGGTTCAGGTTGATAATGGACAAAGCCAAGGATAGAAATTTGAGTTTAAGACTGCTGAACCCACGAAAGGAGTTGAAAAACCAGAGACTGAAGCTAGAACTCGAGATGAACTATCTGCGTCGATCGTTGCACCATGTGCGTTGATCGTTTCAAACCATGAAAAATCAGCCTCACTTGTCTCTCGTGGAATTGTTAAGGAAAGGGTCTACAAACCTCCAATACCATTCCCAAAAGTTCCTATAAGATCTAAACATGAGCAAAATGTAGTCGAGTGCATGGTAGTGGTGAATAAGGAGATGAATGAAACTCCACCAGCTGAAGCTTCGCGAGTTCATCCTGTGTCTGATAGTGGAGAAAAGAAGATGGTGGTTCCTAAAGAATCTACTCTAACATCTTCAGAGCCTACAACTGCTCATAAGCAGAAAGCTCCGAACATCAGATCTCCACCAAAGCACAGGTATAAAGATTTTAAACTTAAACCTCCTGATCAATCAGCTTTGAATGCAGGAAAACGCATAAACCCACCCAAGCTTTTCTCCCGCCCTGGATCTCTTCCTACGTACCTTGGACGCTCTCATGCTGATACCTCTTACACACCGCCATGGATGAGGAGATATTCACAGAGACACTCAAAGTCTCTGTTGAAACCCCCATGAGTCTGATCTCTTCCAATAGTCAAGCTACTGACTTTAAACAAGCGCTGAGTGGGAGGCAACCCACTGTTAGGTTCGTTTTTGTTTTCATTTTTCGTTTTGATTTTGGTGTTTTGATTTTTCTGTTTAAGTGTGTTCAGAGGCGTGAGAAACAGGCAGAATCGCACTGCATCGATCGACACATATAGTCCATCGGTCGATGCAGTCGTGATTTATGGCTTACCGATTCGATTGCGGTTCAGACACCGGTTATCTCAATAACCGCGAGTAAGATTCGCCTTGCATCGATCGACACCCTTGGGCATCGATCGACACAGGGCGACAACATGTAAGAATTCTTCAACTTTCGGATGTTTCAAATTTGTTTATCTTTCTCGCCGATCCTGAGCTTGATTACACTGGGGACAGTGTAGTTTAAGTGTGGGGGAGGCAGCTACGGACGCACGCTTTTGTTTTCTTAGTGTCAGTCCTATTTTTCAAAAATTTCGTTTTATTGAGTCAAAACCAGTTTAAGTAAGAAACATTGAATTTTTGAGAAGTTAACAACATCTTGCAGGAACTTAAGTAACCATTGGGATGAAGCTGAAAGATCAATCTATGACTATTAGAAAACCCAACACGGATCAACCTACTGAGGACACCCATATCAATTCACGTATTCAGAGAATCCTTTTACTGGCTTCACCCTTAATCCTGACTTTAATTTTCTCACCTAAGGGCTTGGTATACCTTGAGTCGGACTCCTTTGTTAGTTCTGACACAGCTTGTAAACCTGTCCGAGTATGGTTCCCTTCTCCCCTTCCAAAAAGTAAAAAAAAAAGTAATAAACTGAGGATGAGTTAGTAACTCCGAAGTGGTCTCTGGGAGTGGTAGCTACAACTATCATATCCTGTGCATCCATGGAATGTGTCCAAAGTACACCCCTTAACGGGAAGAGCACTGATAAAAGAAATAAAATGATACCCAATGGGGAAAAATCAGAATGCTAAGGAAGGGAAAAGAGAAGAAAGGAACCAGAAACAAATAGTATGGTGGTCTAGAGCTGACAGAGTAAGAATCCATGTGCCCTTTGATCGATAATCCTTAGGTGAGACCGCACTTAAATATTGTTAAGAAGTCAGTAAGGTGAATTTGAATTGCTTGGATTGATTGTGGAGTTTACTTAGGACAGTTGCTAAGTGTGGGGGAAGTATATGTTGGTCTTGATGTCTTGCAGATGATTCTTTCAGTGGCTTACTAAGGGGAATCTGAGTGTTGTTGCTTCTAGGATGAAAAGAGTTTCTCAAAGTTTTCAAACCTCTTCACCATGTTTAAGTTCTCTGTTTGCTTGAGGGCAAGAAAAAGCTAAGTGTGGGGGAGTTGATATACCATGGATTTTAGGGATTTTAGACATGGTATATATCTTATTTATCGAGTCTTTTAGTATGTTTTGGAGTCTTTTCAGGTGTTTTACAGGTTTAAGGCACATTTGGAGCTCAATTGGACGTTCTGGGAGCATTGGGAGCATTTATCCACTGTTTGGAGGTTTCACAGAGTTCACTGGCTGCAAAATCGCCTTGCAACGATCGTTGCAGTTGTGCAGGGGTCGACGCAAGGTGATTCCAGGGTTCTGCGCCCAAAAATCTGCATTTTGGAGAAATTATAGTTTTTGCCCAGAAACTTCCCAGACTTGCAAAAAGGCCCCCAGACGTGTTTTAGACTATATATTAGGGTTTTTAGCCACTTGTTGAGGCAACGCTTTACTTAAGTTTTATTTTATTTCAGAGAGAGAGAGGGGGTGATCTTGTTCTTGAAAGAGAGAGGATTTCGAACCCCAATTCTTTATTCTGTTTTATGATATTTGGTTTTCTATTCATGATGTCTTCTGTTTCGATGATCATGTCTGAGTAGTTTACCAGTTAGGTTTAGGGATTATCATTAGGGATTTCATGGAATTATAGGTTAATAAATCTGTAGGGATTCATATCTGTTAGTTCTTCATCTCGGATTGTTCTTACTGCTTAATCTGAATTAGCTACCCAGATTTATGATGTTAGGTTGATTGATACAACGACATTTGGTTAATTAGCTAGAAAGAACCTAGATGATCAATTTAATTACTCGCAAAGGAATTTGGTTTAATTAGATTGTGAACATATCGAACTTGGAATTAAAGCTGGTTTAATCTGTTAGTAATTACAAAGGAATTTGGATTGCTGCACTTAGACTTAGAGAGTTCTCACAACGACAGTTGGTTAATTCTATATTTGTGTTTGAGTTCTAGAACATATCTTAATTAGATCTCGATTGATTGATTAGCTTATGTTCCTGATTTCCTGAGAACTCCCTAGACTTAACGCTTTGCCTCCTTGCTTACAAAACTCGCTATTTACTTTCTGCTGTCTGATTTACTGCTTTCTCACATACTTTCTCCTAGTTTAATCTCGACCGTTCTAATTCTATCGTTGCCTAGAGTCCTTGTGGATTCGATCCCTAAGTACTACATTGATATTACTGTGCATTTGCAGTTAGTATAGGGTTAAAACTAGACCTATCAAGTTTTTTGGCGCCGTTGCCGGGGACTCTTTTGAGTCTTCGATAGATTTGAACTTAAGGTTTAGACTAGTTTTTTGTATTTTATTTTATTTACTTACGTTTTTGTTTCTTCTGTGTTACATGAATCACATTGCATCGATCGACGCATACCTTGCATCGGTCGACACAAGGCGAAACCCGTGATACCGAAAGTTTGAGCACTTAGCAGGTCTCTCTATGGAGCCTGTGATTCTGATTCGCGGTGAAGACGGCATTTTACGAGACCAAGAGGGTCATATATGCAATGCAAGGGGTCAGAAACTAGATGGGGAAGGAAACCCCATCCTACCAGAGTATTACGCATTGGTTGGGCAGGTAGCTGAGATGAGAGACAAGATTGATTCTATCCACAACATCTTACTTGGGAAGAGACAAATCCGAGCTGATGCAGTAGCTGAAGAGTTTGCAGAAGTGAATTATATAGCTGGAGCTGATTATTATGGACAGATGTACGGAAATCAGCAGAGACAAGGTTCTAGTTATAATCCGAGATCGAGAGATTATGGTTATCCATCTCACCAAGCACCTCCTGCACCTAAACATAAGAGCAGATTGGAAGTCATGATGGAGCAGTGTCTTGAGGGACAACAACAGACCACTGTGTCTTTCAACTCGAAGCTTGAGACCTTGTACACTGATTTGAATGGTAAGTTTGAGTCCTTGAACATTCATAGGAGGCTGCTGGATACACAAGTGGATCAGATTTCAAGTTCTGTCAAAATGGAGAATGCCCAGCATGCTCATGTCAACCCCATCTCAGCTCAGGGTGGAAATAGGCTAGATCAAGGATCATATATTGAAGTTAAGGCTATGGAAATTGTGGAAAACAGAGAAGAATTCGAAACTGAAATCCCTGAGTTTGAGAGCTTCGACGGACCAGACTCAACCAAGATTGACATTGATCTTTTGGTAAAATCCATCAGTGTCAATAGACCCCCTTTCAGTATCATGGACACCCACATCAGAGCTTTGGAGGTTCAGGTTGATAATGGACAGAGCCAAGGATAGAAATTTGAGTTTAAGACTGCTGAACCCGCGAAAGGAGCTGAAAAACCCGAGACTGAAGCTGGAACTCGAGATGAACTATCTGTGTCGATCGTTGCACCATGTGCGTTGATCGTTGCAAACCATGAAAAATCAGCCTCACTTGTCTCTCGTGGAATTGTTAAGGAAAGGGTCTACAAACCTCCAATACCATACCCAAAAGTTCCTATAAGATCTAAACATGAGCAAAATGTAGTCGAGTGCATGGTAGTGGTGAATAAGGAGATGAATGAAACTCCACCAGCTGAAGCTTCGCGAGTTCATCCTGTGTCTGATAGTGGAGAAAAGAAGATGGTGGTTCCTAAAGAATCTACTCTAACATCTTCAGAGCCTACAACTGCTCATAAGCAGAAAGCTCCGAACATCAGATCTCCACCAAAGCACATGTATAAAGCTTTTAAACTTAAACCTCTTGATCAATCAGCTTTGAATGCAGGAAAACGCATAAACCCACCCAAGCTTCGCTCCCGCCCTGGATCTCTTCCTACGTACCTTGGACGCTCTCATGCTGATACCTCTTACACACCGCCATGGATGAGGAGATATTCACAGAGACACTCAAAGTCTCTGTTGAAACCCCCATGAGTCTGATCTCTTCCAATAGTCAAGCTACTGACTTTAAACAAGCGCTGAGTGGGAGGCAACCCACTGTTAGGTTCGTTTTTGTTTTCATTTTTCGTTTTGATTTTGGTGTTTTGATTTTTCTGTTTAAGTGTGTTCAGAGGCGTGAGAAACAGGCAGAATCGCACTGCGAGTAAGATTCGCCTTGCATCGATCGACACCCTTGGGCATCGATCGACACAGGGCGACAACATGTAAGAATTCTGCAACTTTCGGATGTTTCAAATTTGTTTATCTTTCTCGCCGATCCTGAGCTTGATTACACTGGGGACAGTGTAGTTTAAGTGTGGGGGAGGCAGCTACGGACGCACGCTTTTTTTTTCTTAGTGTCAGTCCTATTTTTCAAAAATTTCGTTTTATTGAGTCAAAACCAGTTTAAGTAAGAAACATTGAATTTTTGAGAAGTTAACAACATCTTGCAAGAACTTAAGTAACCATTGTGATGAAGCTGAAAGATCAATCTATGACTATTAGAAAACCCAACACGGATCAACCTACTGAGGACACCCATATCAATTCACATATTCAGAGAATCCTTTTACTGGCTTCACCCTTAATCCTGACTTTAATTTTCTCACCTAAGGGCTTGGTATACCTTGAGTCGGACTCCTTTGTTAGTTCTGACACAGCTTGTAAACCTGTCCGAGTATGGTTCCCTTCTCCCCTTCCAAAAAGTAAAAAAAAAAAAGTAATAAACTGAGGATGAGTTAGTAACTCCGAAGTGGTTTCTGGGAGTGGTAGCTACAACTATCATATCCTGTGTATCCATGGAATGTGTCCAAAGTACACCCCTTAACGGGAAGAGCACTGATAAAATAAATAAAATGATACCCAATGGGGAAAAATCAGAATGCTAAGGAAGGGAAAAGAGAAGAAAGGAACCAGAAACAGATAGTATGGTGGTCTAGAGCTGACAGAGTAAGAATCCATGTGCCCTTTGATCGATAATCCTTAGGTGAGACCGCACTTAAATATTGTTAAGAAGTCAGTGAGGTGAATTTGAATTGCTTGGATTGATTGTGGAGTTTACTTAGGACAGTTGCTAAGTGTGGGGGAAGTATATGTTGGTCTTGATGTCTTGCAGATGATTCTTTCAGTGGCTTACTAAGGGGAATCTGAGTGTTGTTGCTTCTAGGATGAAAAGAGTTTCTGATAGTTTTCAAACCTCTTCACCATGTTTAAGTTCTCTATTTGCTTGAGGGCAAGCAAAAGCTAAGTGTGGGGGAGTTGATATACCATGGATTTTAGGGATTTTAGACATGGTATATATCTTATTTATCGAGTCTTTTAGTATGTTTTGGAGTCTTTTCAGGTGTTTTACAGGTTTAAGGCACATTTGGAGCTCAATTGGACGTTCTGGGAGCATTGGGAGCATTTATCCACTGTTTGGAGGTTTCACAGAGTTCACTGGCTGCAAAATCGCCTTGCAACGATCGTTGCAGTTGTGCAGTGGTCGACGCAAGGTGATTCCAGGGTTCTGCGCCCAAAAATCTGCATTTTGGAGAAATTATAGTTTTTGCCCAGAAACTTCCCAGACTTGCAAAAAGGCCCCCAGACGTGTTTTAGACTATATATTAGGGTTTTTAGCCACTTGTTGAGGCGACGCTTTACTTAAGTTTTATTTTATTTCAGAGAGAGAGAGGGGCTGATCTTGTTCTTGAAAGAGAGAGGATTTCGAACCCCAATTCTTTATTCTGTTTTATGATATTTGGTTTTCTATTCATGATGTCTTCTGTTTCGATGATCATGTCTGAGTAGTTTACCAGTTAGGTTTAGGGATTATCATTAGGGATTTCATGGAATTATAGGTTAATAAATCTGTAGGGATTCATATCTGTTTGTTCTTCATCTAGGATTGTTCTTACTGCTTAATCTGAATTAGCTACCCAGATTTATGATGTTAGGTTGATTGATACAACGACAGTTGGTTAATTAGCTAGAAAGAACCTAGATGAGCAATTTAATTACTCGCAAAGGAATTTGGTTTAATTAGATTGTGAACATATTGAACTTGGAATTAAAGCTGGTTTAATCTGTTAGTAATTACAAAGGAATTTGGATTGCTGCACTTAGACTTAGAGAGTTCTCACAACGACAGTTGGTTAATTCTATATCTGTGTTTGAGTTCTAGAACATATCTTAATTAGATCTCGATTGATTGATTAGCTTATGTTCCTGATTTCCTGAGAACTCCCTAGACTTAACGCTTTGCCTCCTTTCTTACAAAACTCGCTATTTACTTTCTGCTGTCTGATTTACTGCTTTCTCATATACTTTCTCCTAGTTTAATCTCGACCGTTCTAATTCTATCGTTGCCTAGAGTCCTCGTGGATTCGATCCCTAAGTACTACATTGATATTACTGTGCACTTGCAGTTAGTATAGGGTTAAAACTAGACCTATCAATAAGCTCGGAATAGCCAGCTCAGAAAAACACTTTCATTCTCATCATGCTAACCGGCCTCACGTACAGCTCGACATATATACTCCTCCAAACAAAAACGCGTCGATCGAAGGTACTTCTTCAAATACGAATAAAGCGACATGCATATTCAAAAAAAGTACGAACTTATGAAGCGGCACATCTAGTATAAGTTCAGAAACGGGAACAAAAGATCAACGGCGCAAATTTGTAGATTTAAAGACTAAGAAAATGGATCTTGAAGCAAAACATTATGTTCATAGAAAGCAAGCCAAATCAATAAGTTCATAGACACTCGAAATACAAAACAAAACACAAAGATAGATGAAACTGACCCGATACTCAGTAATTGGAACCATAAGCGTCAGTGACACCAGCTGATGCTGCTTCATACTGAGTGATGTAACCCATTGCGATAGGCCAGCAGGGTCGCTCGAAAAGGGAGAAATATCAAAGTAACCTTCACCCTTAGCCATCAGGATATCGTACTTACGGACATCGCTTGCTTCAAGGCTAGCTTTCGTCAGCTCTAACTTTGCCTCCTCAGCTTCAAACTCGGGAGGGTTTTGTGCCTTCAGCACATCGATCATCTCGATGTTTCTCTTCATTTCGAGGTATTTGCTTTCTTTTTTCTTAGCCTTCAGACACTTCAAGAAAAATCCACGAAGTTTGTGAGACGGGATGCAATTTTATCAAACATCCCTTTCCTCCCTTTATTGGTCGCCTCTTTCAAGGCCACCTCGCAGGAAGACTTCTCTTCCGAAAGCTGAACCTTCAAAGCTTCAGCTTTTGCAAGGACTTGTGCCTTCATATTGTCGATAGACCACCGCGCCTGCTCGAAATCGGCCTTTCTTCCCTCGTACCTGGTTCTCAGCTCGAAAAGGGAACTTTCCAAGCTCTGAATATTGATGGAATGCATTTGAAGGAATTTCCGGGCCTTACAGATCTCTTTATCTGACTCAACAGCTTGTTTGTTGATCGACGCCCATTCCTGCAACAGGAAGAAGAAAAAATTAACAATCAGACCAGTTAAGTCGTAAAGGAAAATTTCTATCAATCAAGAGAAGGACGTATTAACCTTCAAGAAATCTTGGCTCGAACTAGTAAGCGAGTTACCTCAGACCATGTCCTCGTATCAGACAGGGTCATCGCTCGGATGCCGTATACCCGCTCAAAATCTCGCTACTTCAGAGGCATTAGCATACAAGGGACCACCCTCGCTCAAGTCGAGTTGGGTCGGCTCCGAATCTATACGGGCACTACAAGAAAACAGGGATTTAGCGACTGTAAGTAGCGACTGAATTTATAGTCGCTAAATTTTGCGACTACTTAGCTACTGAGTTGCGACTAACTGTGCGACTAATAGGATAGAGTAGTAGCTATACGGTTTCTTATTCAGTCGCAAAAAGTCGGTATAAAACACGTGTATATTGTGCCACGCGTGTAGTACCTAATTTTGTAACTAATTTTTTGATATAGTCGCTAAATAGTCGCTAAAATTTATATATATATATATACAACAATGAAGTCGACTTCTCCTCAGCCACACAACAAGAAGATAGACGAAAGTTTAGATAAAATTGAGAAAAAAACAGAGGAAAACGTTTTTTGAGTCAAAAAATGTCGGGAGATTATAACTACACTAATGGTCGGGAGTGGATGTATAACCGGATCGATGCATCAACGGGAAATTTCACGGCAGAATTCATAGCGGGGGTCGATAATCATTTCATCCCGTTTGCAAATAGCCAGCCCTTTGCGCAAAGCAACGCCGGTAAGTTTCACTGTCCTTGTGATACTTGCAAGAATGATAAACCTGTTATGTCGGGGAGAAGAATACAAAAGCACTTGTATAAGAATGGATTTATGCCTGATTATTATGTTTGGTATAAGCATGGCGAAGAAGTCGATATGTGTTTAGGAACGAGTTATGCTGATACGACTTGGGTTAGTGGGAGTGAAGGAATGGGTAATGTAGTAGAAGATAGATATGTGGATATGATGAATGATGCATTTCGTAATAACGTACATTTTGATAACTATCATCAATATGGTAGTTATCAGAATGTGGAGGAACATGGTAGTTATCCGAATGCGGATGAACCTGTACATAATCATTCAAAAAAATTCTACGACTTGTTAGAAGGAGCGCAAAATCCAATGTACAGTGGTTGTCGTGAAGGTCAATCGCAGTTATCCTTAGCTGCTCGAGTCATGCAAAGGAAGGCAGAGCATAACATGAGTGAAAGGGCAGTGGATTCGATATGCGAAATATTTACGGAGTTTCTACCAGAAGGAAATCAGACAACCGGTTCACATTACGCGACAGATAAATTGATGCGCAATTTAGTTGATATAGCCCCGGAGCAGAAGCTTGATTGATGGGTTGATAGAGATCGAACCACTGGCTTAAGAGCTCTCTTGGTTTGATCGACTTGGATGGATGGTGAGTGGAGATGGGATTATTCCTGCTGGCTTAAGAGCTCTCTCAGAAATAATCAGTGGATGGAATGGATTGAAGTCGCCACAAGATCCTATGAGTCTGAATCTTGATAAGACAAAAGCCTTCTCTTTGTTTGAATCACACAAAACAAGAGAGAAAACAAGGTTGCGGTTTCTTTGCTTGAAGAAAACACTCGGTGTACTTTATTGATCTAGGGTAAATAATACACGGTCTGAGAGGGGACTTTATAAACAGTCCAAACAGCTATGCCCTTCTAGGGGACTTGAAGCAAATAAAACATAAAAGGAAAGTACTGACTCGATTGGGACCTAATGAAATAAAGACTACTACGGCTACTTTTATGATTGAAACTACTAAGGGAAACAAAGATTTGATCCTGCAAAACAAAGAGAAAACGGTCATATAATGTGTATAAATGAAACTCATACCTTAGCTTATGTTTGGTATGTCCTTGGCCGTTGATCAGAAGCATCCTTCAATCGTAGCATTCTGGCCTCGGAAGCTTGAGCTAGTGTCGATGCTACTTCCTGAGCTAGTGCCGATGCTACTTCCTGAGCTAGTTGTGATGCTACATATTGTCAGTCCTTTTTGAGCTGAGTTGAATAGTGTTGGGCTGTCCATCCTGATGAAGACTTGTTCCTGCTCTTGGTCAGTAGCTTGATTCAGTTGGCTTTGCACAGCTTCATTGACATGGTTCCTCAAAGCCTTTGTTGCTGACCTTGTCAATGGACCTTTCCTTATGATGGGCATTGGATCTTCTGCTTCTGGTTCTATGGCCTCATCATACCCTCCCCCTTGAAGAGGTTCTGTCCTCAGAACTGATTGACCTGCATCATATGGAGCTAAATCAGAAACATTGAATGTTGGAGAAATGTTTAACTCACCTGGCAGCTCAAGCTTGTATGCGTTGTCGTTGATCTTCTCCAAGAATCGGAATGGTCCATCTCCTCTTGGTGTTAGCTTTGACTTCCTCTGATTGGGAAACCTTTCTTGCCTCATGTGTAGCCAGACCCAATCTCCTGGTTCAAATATCACCTCCTTTCTTCCCTGGTTAGCTTTCAGCCTATGCTTCTCGGTTTTCTTCTCTACATTCTCCTTAACACTTTGGTGTAGCTTCTTGACAAAGTCTGCTTTTGCTTCTTCTTCTGTACTTGTATAGATAGCTTGAGGCAAAGGGGTAAGGTCTAAAGGAGCTAAAGGATTAAACCCATACACAACTTCAAAAGGAGAGTGGTTAGTAATCGAATGCTTAGCATGATTATAAGCAAACTCAATGAATGGCAAGCAAGATAACCAGTTGTTTATATTCTTACCAACCGTGGCTCTTAGGAGTGTTGAGAGAGTCTGGTTTACTACCTCAGTTTGTCCGTCTGTTTGGGGATGACAAGTGGTGGAATAGAGCATATTGGTGCCCAACTTCCTCCAAAGTACCCTCCAAAAGTGGCTCAAAAACTTTGTGTCCATGTCTGAAACAATGGTTCTTGGAATTCCATGCAACTTGACCAATTCCTTGAAGAATAGATCAGCTATCTGCACAGCATCATTAGTCTTGTTGCAAGCAATGAAATGAGCCATTTTAGAAAACCTGTCAACAACTACAAAGATGGAATCCTTGTTGTTGATCTTGGGCAGTCCTAAAACAAAATCCATTGAAATGTCCACCCATGGTGTGTTAGGGATTGGTAAAGGCATATATAAACCATGTGGATGTAACCTGGACTTGGCTTTTAGGCATGTGATGCACTTGGCACAGAACCTTTCCACATCTCTCTTCAAGTGTGGCCAAAAGAAATGCTCCTTCAAGACACTATAAGTCTTGTCTCTGCCAAAATGTCCCATCAAACCTCCTCCATGAGCCTCTCTAGTGATCAACTCCCTCATGGAACCTTGTTGAATGCACAGCCTTTTCTCCTTGAACAGAAAACGATCTTGCTGATAGAACACTCCAAATGATGCCTTAGATGTCTCCTGGTACACGTCCTTGAAGTCTGGATCATCAGCATACATGTCTTTGATGTGCTCAAATCCCATGATCATAGACTCCATGGTTGTTATGAGAGCATGGCGCCTTGAAAGTGCATCTGCTACAATGTTTTCTTTCCCCTTCTTGTACTTGATCACATAGGGAAAAGTTTCTACGAACTCCAACCACTTTGCATGTCTTTTCTTAAGAGTAGTCTGTCCTCTTAGATGCTTTAGAGTCTCATGGTCTGTATGTATCACAAACTCTTTAGAAAGCAAGTAATGTTGCCAAGTTTCCAGTGATCTTACCAGAGCATACAACTCTTTGTCATATGTTGGGTAGTTGAGTGTTGCACCATTCAGTTTCTCACTAAAGTAAGCTACTGGTCTGCCTCCTTGTATCAGTACTGCACCTATTCCTGTACCAGAAGCATCACACTCAATCTCAAACATTTTATCAAAGTTAGGAAGTACCAATACTGGTGCATTGGTGAGACTGATTTTAAGCCGTGTGAATGCTTGCTCCTGAGCCTCTCCCCATTCAAAGGCTTTGTCCTTCTTGATCACTGAAGTAAGAGGTGCTGCTATGTTACTGAAGTCTTTGACAAATCTCCTGTAGAAGCTTGCTAGACCATGGAAGCTCCGGACATGTCCTATTGTTGTAGGTATTGGCCAATCTTGTATTGCCTTGATCTTCTCATCATCCACCTTAAGTCCCTGTGAACTTACAACAAATCCTAGGAAAACCAATTGATCAGTGCAAAAGATGCATTTCTTTAAGTTTGCATAAAGACCTTCTGATCTAAGTGTTTGCATAACCTGTTCTAGATGCTTAACATGATCATCTAAGCAGTGTCTATAAATCAGTATGTCATCAAAATATACTACCACAAACTTAGAAATAAAAGCTCTTAGAACCTGGTTCATTAGTCTCATGAATGTGCTGGGAGCATTGGTTAGACCAAATGGCATTACAAGCCATTCATACAGCCCTTGCTTGGTTTTGAAGGTTGTTTTCCACTCATCTCCTTCTTTCATCCTGACTTGGTGATATCCACTCTTGAAGTCTATCTTTGAGAAGATGGTTGCTCCACTTAGCTCATCAAGCATGTCATCAAGTCTTGGGATAGGATGTCTGTACTTGATTGTAATGTTGTTTATGGCCCTGCAATCAACACACATTCTCCATGTACCCTCCTTCTTTGGGACGAGTAGAACTGGTACAACACATGGACTCAAGCTTTCCCGGATATATCCCTTTGACATCAGCTCTTGAACTTGCTTTTCCAGCTCCTTAGCCTCTTCTGGATTCACTCTATAAGCTGGCCTGTTGGGCAATGGAGCTCCTGGTACCAAATCAATTTGGTGTTCAATGCCTCTCAATGGTGGAAGTCCAGCTGGTATGTCCTCTGGAAAGACATCCTTGAATCTGTCCAATAGCTCAGTCAGGCTAAGGGATGCTCCTGCTCTTCCGAACCTGAAAGAGACCCTTCTCTAAAGATCATGAGTAGTACATGTTCTTTATGCTCCAAAGATTTCAGAACATTAGAAGGTGAAACAAAAAGATTGGTCTTACTTACCTTGGAACCTTTGTCCATTGCTTTCTGCATTTCATACACCTCTTGTGGTGTTAATAGAGCTAGGTGGTGCTTCTTGTTCTGGTGTGTGAAACTGTAGATGTTGGTCCTTCCATTGTGCACAGTTTCTTTATCAAATTGCCATGGCCTCCCTAAGAGTAGATGACCTGCATGCATTGGCACAACATCACATTTCACTTGATCATTGTACTTACCTATGCTGAATGGTACCATGACTTGCTCAGCTATCCTCATCTCAGTCTCATCATTGAGCCACCTTAATTTGTATGGTCTTGGGTGCTTGGTCTTTTGCAACTTCATTTTGTCTACAAGGTAAGCACTAGCAACATTAGTACAAGATCCTCCATCAATGATCAGGCTACATACCTTGGCGTCAATGGTGCATCTGGAATGAAAGATATTCTCTCTTTGGATTGTTTCTGGCTCAAGCAATGCACTAAGGGCTCTCCTGGTCACAAGTATCTCTCCCACGTCTGGAAAATCCGTCACCTCTTCTTCGGATTCCGCTAGCTCAAGATCTGCCTCATCTTGTGACTCAATGTCTCCATTGTCCCTCAACACCATCACTCGCTGGTTTGGGAAATCTCTAGCATAATGACCTTTCCCTTGGCACTTGAAACATGTAATGTCTCTGGACCTTTGAGGTGGAGCCTTGCCACTACTTGTGTCTGGTTTGTTACCCTTGGGTTGCTCATAGTTGCACTTCTTGATCTTTGAATCCGGTTCTACTGCCTTGCCCTTGTCTTGGCTCCTTTGAGGCAGATTCCAGGTTGTCCTACTTCTATTGGTTGCAGCAACCTTCCTCTTGATGTGTTGCTCAGCTTGGACAGCTAAATGTAACAAGCCTTCAAGATCCTCATAAGGTTGTCGCTCTACCTTGCGTGCAATCCTGTCCTGCAGACCATCTAGAAACTGAGCCATCAAAGTCTCTTCTGAGTCATCTACCTCCAGCCGGTTCTTCATGGTTTCAAACTCCTCAAAATAATCTTCAACTGATTTGTTTCCTTGAGAGAGTTTTCTGAACTTCTTCTGAAGATCCCTATGGTAGTAAGCTGATACATATCTCTTCCTTAGAGCATACTTCATGTCATCCCAATTGCTTAACTGACCGTGTCTTAACCTCCTTCTCTCAGATACTTCTCTGTCCCACCATGCCAATGCATTGTCAGTGAGTTGAGCTGCAGCTAAGGAGACTTTTCTTGCTTCAGAGTATTGGTAGTACTCATATATGTACTCCATTCTTCTTTCCCAATCCAGATAAGCTTATGGATTCACCTTTCCAGCAAACGTAGGTGCCGTGAGCTTCAGGTCTTTGCCTCCACGCCTTTGGTCATCATCCTCATTACCTCTGCCTCTATCTCCACGCCTAGACTGGTGATAGTTTCTCCTTCCTATACCCCTGCCATGGATGTTAAATCCCCTTCCTCCCTGATTTGGATCAGGAGGTAACTCATCTTCCTCTAACTCAGGCATCTCTTCATCGGTTGTTTCTTCTTCTTGTTGCCTATGATTTCTATTCAAGTTGCGGATTGGTTCTCAATGAATAGGCCTCTGTTCCAGCTGAGTGAGCCTGCCACTGATGTCTCTCATGGTTTCAAGAAGTTGATTCATGGTGAGTTGATCTTGTCCAGCCTCTTCTCCCATGAGTACTTGTACCTAAAACTGACACAAGCGAGTATCAAAGTCTAACAAAGAAGTTTTAAAAAAGCTAAATGGTAACAATGAAATATTTCTTTTTTTTGTTTTTGTTTTTTTTGTAAATAAAAAGAGAAAGTCGAAATTGAAAGCTATGGATGCAAGAGTAATGATGCAATATGGAGTTTCCTTTTCTTGAGAAACCGATGAAAACAAAAATGGAAATATGTATATTGTTTTTTATTTTTGAGTAGGATTTCGAAAACTATTGAAACAAAAGAGGTAACTAATAAAAACAAACAGATTTTTTTGGTTTTTATGCAAGGAATTCGAATCAAACAAGAATCAAAAGGAGAAGATGAAGATGAACACTTTTTTTTTTCTTTTTACGATTAAGGTGCAATGAAATGGAAAATATGAACCTAGATGCAAATGAAAACAAAAGTAATGGATAGATAACACCTGTTAGGAGCCTTTCGGCTCTGATACCAGATGATATAGCCCCGGAGCAGAAGCTTGATTGATGGGTTGATGGAGATCGAACCACTGGCTTAAGAGCTCTCTTGGTTTGATCTACTTGGATGGATGGTGAGTGGAGATGGGATTATTCCTGCTGGCTTAAGAGCTCTGTCAGAAATAATCAGTGGATGGAATGGATTGAAGTCGCCAAAAGATCCTATGAGTCTGAATCTTGATAAGACAAAAGCCTTCTCTTTGTTTGAATCACACAAAACAAGAGAGAAAACAAGGTTGTGGTTTCTTTGCTTGAAGAAAACACTCGGTGTACTTTATTGATCTAGGGTAAATAATACACGGCTGTGAGAGGGGACTTTATAAACAGTCCAAACAGCTATGCCTTCTAGGGGACTTGAAGCAAATAAAACATAAAAGGAAAGTACTGACTCGATTGGGACCTAATGAAATAAAGACTACAACAACTACTTTTATGATTGAAACTACTAAGGGAAACAAAGATTTGATCCTGCAAAACAAAGAGGAAACGGTCATATAATGTGTATAAATGAAACTCATACCTTAGCTTATGTTTGGTATGTCCTTGGCCGTTGATCAGAAGCATCCTTCAATCGTAGCATTCTGGCCTCGGAAGCTAGAGCTAGTGTCGATGCTACTTCCTGAGCTAGTGCCGATGCTACTTCCTGAGCTAGTCGTGATGCTACATATTGTCAGTCCTTTTTGAGCTGAGTTGAACAATGTTGGGCTGTCCATCCTGATGAAGACTTGTTCCTGCTCTTGGTCAGTAGCTTGATTCAGTAGGCTTTGCACAGCTTCATTGACGTGGTTCCTCAAAGCCTTTGTTGCTGACCTTGTCAATGGACCTTTTCTTATGATGGGCATTGGATCTTCTGCTTCTGGTTCTATGGCCTCATCATTAGGCCTCCCATGTCGTTCGATTGATGTTTTCTTCAACAACTGTATGATATATTGGAAAGATGACGAAAGGTTAGATACATGTCGGTTTTGTAACTCACCTAGATGGAAGCCTAACGAGCAAAACCGTAGGACCAATATACCATACAACCGTATGTGGTATATGCCTATTTCTGACAGATTAAAGAGAATGTATCAGAGCGAGAAGAATGCAGCAGCAATGAGATGGCATGCCGAGCACCAAGCCAAAGAGGAAGAAATGTGTCATCCGTCTGATGCGGCAGAGTGGAAATACTTTCAAGATCAGTATCCCCTGTTTGCACAAGAATCCCGCAATGTTTATCTTGGACTATGTACAGATGGGTTCAATCCATTTGGCATGTTTAATAATCATTCGTTGTGGCCTGTGATATTGACTCCGTATAATTTACCCCCTCATATGTGCATGAGTACAGAGTACTTGTTTCTTACAGTAATGAATTCTGGGCCAAAGCATCCACGAGGTAGTCTCGATATATTCCTCCAGCCTCTTGTTGAGGAGTTGAAAGATTTGTGGTGCAATGGAGTCGATGCATAAGAAGTGTCCTTGAATCAAAATTTCAATCTAAAAGCAGTTCTCCTGTGGACGATCAGTGACTTTCCGGCGTATAGCATGTTATCAGGATGGACAACCCATGGAAAATTATCCTGTCCATGGTGCATGGATGATACAAAATCTTTTTATCTGCCGAATGGAAGAAAGACGTGTTGGTTCGACTGTCACATAATATTTCTTCCTCAAGATCATCCCATGAGGAAAAATAAGAAAGACTTCTTGAAGGGAAAGGATGCTAGGAATGAGTATCCTCCTGATTCTTTAACCGGTGAGCAAGTCTATTCCTACCATTTGCGTCGTGTAAATCCACAAAAAACTAAAGATGTTGGTGGAAATGGTCATGAAGATAAGATGCCCGGCTATGGGAAGAAGCATAACTGGCACAAAGAAAGCATATTTTGGGAGTTACCATACTGGAGGGACCTTCATCTTCGACATAATCTCGATTTGATGCATATAGAGAAGAATGTTTTTGACAACATTATAAAAAATCTTATACGTGTGAAGGGTAAATCCAAAGACAACATCCCATCGAGATTGGATATAGATAACTTCTGTTCTCGGCCACACTTACATGTTGATAGTGCTGGTAGAGCTCCATTCCCAGTTTACGCTTTGACAAACGAAGCCAGGAAACACTACAAGAAAAATCAACATTCATAGCACACGATACAAGCTATGGTATGTAATAGATAGCGTTTCCACAAACGCTCTGACAGCGGCAGCTATAATAGACCCCCCCCCCTACCATAGCATTTCGCTTGTGCTATGTTATTATTACAATGTAATAGCGTTAATTTTAGCTTGCTATGATTGGTACAATCTATTATAGCGTTATATGTACGTTGTATATTTGTTATATAGTAGCACAAAAATAATGTTATAATATGTATTGATAGCACACCTCCATATGCTATAGTTTGTTACTGTTATCTTAAATATGCCATATACGATAGCATTAATTATTATTATTATTATTATTATTATCAATTGGAATATAAAAAATATTTATTTATTAATAACCAAAAGCATCTTTTACACCAATATCTTATATACATACATTATATCATGTAATATGGAAATATTAACATGAAAATAAAAACATATACTAGGAGTCTAAGCTAGAGCTTCGGAAGATCAACCCCTTCCAATGACGAACCCCATTAGCACACTCCCTAGTACCTCAAGCTTCTTAGGCTCATGCTTCCCGTTCATGGATTTCTCTCTCGTCACTTCCAATAGTGACATGTTCCTCCCTGTTTTGGTCTGACAGAGATGAACCTTTTACTTTACTAGAATGATGAGAAGCGTTCTCAAACAATATCCATGCCATTAGTACAACAGCAAGGGCACTGTAAAAGACAGCTTCATATCTGCAAACAAACAGCAGAGACATGAGAACAGAACAGTGATCCATATAACCAGTGAACTCTTGCCAATAGACAGAAGAAGGAATGGAGGCGCAAAACCAAGAAATATTGAGCTTAAACGTGAAAGGATGCCATTTCCTGAAAACAACGGAAGAACTATTGAAGAACCTGCAAAGGCAGAAGACGGTTAAAATTTATACAAGAAGAAGGTACTTTCACTACTAATTCAGTGACCTACACAACCTAGTTGCTTTCGACAAATTGTCTTTACTGCAAGTAATGCACCCAACTGTTATGATTATTAATTGGTTTCACTTAATGGAAATGAAGAAAATGAAAGAGACAATGAACTGTCTACCATAAGGAAATATAGTTCAACTGGACAATTGGGTTCTAAGCAATCAAAGCTAAAGCAACTGAGGTAAAGCGGCAGCCTAAGAACAGTCTGAAATCATTTTTTTGTAAACTGAACTACGGAAATGAAGCTAGGGACTAGATGTAGAACATGATCTATGATTATCAACGGTTAAAGAAGGAATCATTTCTAGTAACTCTCACATTTTATTGTAATCAAAGCTTATCAATTAAACGTTTTGTAAGCTTAATCCTGCTAACTAAAGAACTCATAAGTCAAGTTCCGGACTTCCATAAAGAAATCATCCATTAACCAAACTAAAGCAAGAGCTCCAGAATCGGAAAATTTCAATAACCTGAAAAGGAGACAAAAAAAAAAGCAAGTTTCAACACCGTAGCTTAATTACTATGCTGCTTGTAATAGAAAACAATCACTGAGAGCTTTGTATGTTTCCAGGTTTGTGAATCGAACTGCACTGGATAAAAGAGGCAGAGAAAAAACATACTAAGATACTGGAGACTTCACCAGCTTTCTCTTTCTCATACAACTGCTCAATAAGCGTGAGGGAGAATTCAATGGTGGTTCCTGGTCCTCGACTTGTCACAATCCTTTCATCTATCTCTACTCTTGACTCACTAGCAGTGGCACAAGTAGCCGCAAGTTGCTCCATAAAAACCAGGTAACCCGTTGTCTGCAAGAACCCCCAGATTAATCCAGATATATGAGACAAGAACTGAAAATAATTATCACCCGATGAATCAATTTGAGAATAAGCATATTGATTTCAGAATCCCAAGTCAAACACACATGAAAGCAAAAATTGAATCGAACCTTCGCGACTCGCTTGGACGGAGAAGAAGAAATCATAACGAAGTGATTTCCAAAGCTTTAGATTCGTGCCTACACTCGATGAGAAACTGTAACGAGGTGATTTCCGAGAGGCGGCGTTGAACGATGTGATGCTGCGTATATTGACAGAGAATCAAGACATATAACTTTTTAGAAAATTAGGGATTTGGAGAAGTCTAAATTTTTGGCGGAGGCCCAAATTTTTTTACCTCCCGCGGTTTACTTAATTTTTTAGTGTTTTTTATTTTTGGAACAATGACATTCAGATTTATATGTTTATTATTAATGATTTAGAACTTTTGTGTTTAGGGTATAAATTTAAGATTAAATTTTTATATTTGAAACTTTTTATAAGTGTTAAATTTTGCTATATTATTTGATGTTTAAATTTTAGTGTTTATTATTAGAGGTTTAAAATTTCAGGGTTTAGGGTTTTGTTTAGGGTATAGAGTTAAGGTTTTATAATTTAAGATGAAGAAAATATTCATACTTGAATATTTTTATAAGTATTTGATTTGTTTTTGTATATTAGATGACAAATATAAAATTATGTTTAAGTATAAATTCTAAACCCTATATTCCAACCATAAACCCTAAACGTATACTACAATGTCCTAAACTCTAAATAAAATATTTCAAAATTTCTAATATGTTTTTTAAATATATATTTACAAATTAGAGTATACATATCCTTAATCAAACTCAAAAATCCAAATATCTTATTTTTGTGTGTTAACCTAAACCTTATTTCCAATACACTAAACTATAAACCAAGATTACAATGCCTTAAACTCTAATGTTTTTGATGAAAGCTGAAAATTCCGTCTAAAATCCAAGAGGTTTAGGGTTTAGGGTATAAAGTTAAGATTAATTTTTTTTATACTTGAAATTTTATAGGGTTGTGTTTAGGGTATAGATTTAAAATTTTCAAGTTAGGATAAAGAAAATAATTAGACTTGAAATTTTTGAAATTTTTGTAAGTGTTTGATTTTTTATATTATATGATGTTTATGTTTAATACTACTTGAAGATCAAAATATATTACAAATTAAGATTAAAATATATTTCACTATTTAATCAAGTATCAAATACATAGTAATAAAGAGAAACACAAATATAAACTTAAATGTTGAGCAGTCCTTCCTACACCTCTACAGAAATAGATGAAGGGAATTGCTTGCTTGTGAGCTTCCACATTCCCCTCTTGGTCTTTTTTATCAGAAGCCTATAGCCGCTCTCATTCACTCTACTTCACATTTTAAGGAATCTCCGAGTTACGCACAGCGTCTGAAACCTCACAGTCCTTAAGCTGGTTTCTAAAGGTGAATCTCCGAGTTACGCAACTCAGCTTGTTTCACATGACCAGCTTCAGAAGAAGCCGCCATCTCAGTCTGAAGCTTGAGTTGATGAATCTCATGAACAATAAAAGCCAATCATGCCCTTTCAGTAGCACCAAACTCCACAACACATTCCCGAGATACACTTCGATGATCAAAAGCACCGGTTTTATAGGTTTCATCCTCTAAGGCTGAAACTTCCAAAAACTGATTATGTGTCTCTTGGAGCTTAGAGGAAACTTCTTGTAGTTGTTTCTTGGACTCTTCTGCTTCTTGCTATGCTTGCTTCTTTGATGTCTCAGACACTGTGACTTGATCTTTTACCTTCTTCAGTTCCTCTTGAAGCTGCGAGACCAGCGACTCAAGCTCAGTTATTCTGCTCGGCCTCTTCTTCTGCTAGCAAACAAACATGGCAGTGTTACGGCCCCAACAAAGATTTGAGTGAAAGTTATTTACACTTTCATCTCTCAACTACTATAAATTAAATGTTCTACCTAATTTCATATCCCATGACCCAAAATTAAATGACTTTGTTGTCATCCAATACCTGAAATGCAATACCAAATTATATCAATCTGTCACAAGGCCAGAACTAACCATTTTTTTAGCCCTTATAGTCAAAAGTCCAGAAAGTGTAATAGAAACACTAAAAATATAAAGAAGTTAACTAGTAAAACCACTATGACTTGCAATATAAAAGTTACATTTTTGCTGTCATAAAATGGCTTTTCAACCTTATATACCAAGCTTCAAGCCAAGACATCCAATTTTTTTCCCATCTCACTGCGTGAAGAGATATACAAGAAGAAACCTAGTAAGGTTTTCTTACCCATCAGAGCTAATTCATATGGTCTCTCTCTCTCTCAATGACATTAGGTAAAGATAAGAGAAACCAATGGTCCAAGACGTCTACCTTCCATATTATAGCTGCACAATCGCTTGATGCAGTGGCCATATATTTGCCACTATTAGAGAATTGCACAAACACACTTCATTTTTGTAAGCCATCAAAATCTGCAAGATAATAAGAGATTGAGAAACTATAAGAACCAGTGAAAAAGGGTCCAAAAGACATCACTGACTGCGGCATTTTTCCCTAAAACAATTCTGTACATAGCTATCTCACTATCAAAATGAACACATGGTTATTAAAGCAGATAACAACACCTGGACAGTTTCTGAAGGGATTTGTTCTCTACCGCAACAGTGATCCTTGTAGAGTGATACTGCTTCCCCATCAAAGTCAATAAAGAAAGATTGAATCTTGAACAAGCTTAGTACAAGGCTAAATACCTCGGAGACATACATGGCTTCGTGGAGACCTACGGTCCAGAACAAATTATTTAGACGAAGGCGTCAAGACAGAGGCTCTCTGGCGGAGGACGAGCTCTTCCTGTGAAGAAGAAGAAACTAATTAAGTGGCAGAGTCGTGGAGCTCTTTAATCAGAGAAAGACAAAGAGTAAAGAAAGATTGTACCCAGATGGAAATCAACACGAAAATTACCAGCTTTGCTCAAATCCCTGCTAAATTGTTTGCTCTCGCTCTCTCTCTGTCACCACCATTGATGAATCAGAATCTCTGAAGAAGAAATAGCCGAGAATGGCTCCTCAATCATAGCGATGACTCTGTACCGCTTCATGACCCGTTCCCGTCTTCACCATCGAAGAAGCCCTTTGATTACATCTCTTGGAGTGACCCAAGGAGGTAGGGACAAGTCAACGGCAGAGAAGCAGCTTCGTCGCCATGGTCCGAGAGAAAATGCTAAAATGAGTGGCCTCCTTTTTTCTCAATCTAGCTAGGGCTAGATAAAAGAGAGAGACGACCAGAGATAGACGAGAGAGAGAAAGATGAATGATCCTTTTTTTTAACTTCATGATTTTTTTTTTCTTAACTTGATAAAGATACTTAGTAAAAAATACCCAAACCAAAATTTTCCCTCTAAGTGTTACCGCTCATTTAAGTACCAAATATTAGGCTCCAAATCTCATTTTCGCTTTCCGCTTAATAAAAACACGGCTTAGCATTAGTTTAATGCTATAATAAAGTATCTCAACACAACATACCTTCTACAATAGCACTTAATGAATTCGTGCTATCCTAAAGTGCTATCAATGCCCATTATTTTTGTAGTGAAAAAGTTATTGGAATGTGTGAAGCATGAGGTCAAATTCCCAAATGGTTATGCTTCAGAAAAGATAAATGGAAGTAGGAGTTCCACCATCATTTTTCGACGTGATGGAGCACCTTCCTATACATCTCCCCTACGAAGTTGAATTAGGAGGCCCTGTTCAATACCGGTGGATGTACCCTTTTGAAAGGATTGCTTATTTCACACAGCATTACTTCGCCTCGAATATAGTAACAAATTCAAGGTAAATTTATATCTAGTATATGGAGACATGCACATGCTATCTATTTTGAAGTTATATATATTAACTCTTGTTTTCAGGTTAACAAGATACAACGAAGGCGGAGTCCCCGAATATCATGACAAAGACGTACCTGATATATTTACTCAGGTTGGTCGTCCAAGTGGCGAAATGCATGAAGTATGGCTTTCACCAAAAGATTATCAAATTGCACATGCTTATGTTTTGCGAAATTGCGCTTACTTTCGACCATTTGAGAGGTATAACACAACTTAAATTAATTTATATATTGTGTTGGTCTCATATATATATATATATACATGTTAATCTTAAACAGTATGTTCGAAGACTATATCTCTGGTAAATATCCAGATCTCTCCGAGAATGAACTCTCTGTGAAAAGGGCCGAGGAATATGACACATGGGTGCGAGATTATGTATGTTCGTGAAATATTTCTTATGTTAGTATTATATATGTATTGTGATTTTATCTACATATTTGACATTGTGAATTTATCAATATTCAGGTCACTTACTGGAACAACACCCATAAATTTCCTCTTTGGGTTCTAGATATTGTGCATGGACCCGTCAACAAGGCTAAAACTTGGCCTATCTTCTATACAAGAGGATATCTGTTTCATACAAAAAACCATGGCGAGGGACGAAAGACATGTAACTACGGTGTATGTGTTAAAGGAGAGAATTACATTGATGTGTCCGATGCAGCTGATTTCAACGGGATCTTAACAGATATAATACAACTTCAGTACGAGGGTATTGTTAATTTGAGAATAACATTGTTTAAGTGTATCTGGTATGACCCTGTTCTCGGTAGAGGCACTCGAAGGACCAATGCTGGCGTCGTAGATGTTCGTGCATCGAGAAAGAACAATAAATACAAACCATTTATTCTAGGTACCTAATATATCTATCTCTATCTTCGTAACTTTTGTATGGATATCATAGATACTCTAAGTTTAATTTCAATCTTTAATTTACACAGCCTCTCAAGCGGAGCAAGTTTGTTATATCCCGTATCCGTACACGAAGAGACCAAAGCAATTGTGGCTCAATGTTGTCAAAGTCAACCCTAGGGGGAATATTTCGGGGGAATATGTCAACACAGAGCTGACTCTTCTACAACAGGAAAATGATTATCCGGTAATGATGACTACGGTCGAAGATCTCGTTCCCGATAATTTCGTGCAGAATGAAAACCCAATCAATCTTGATTACGAAGTAGGAGATGAAGAACCAGAAGACGAATTTCTTTGTAATCTATCTTCTTCTGATGATGACGACGAAGATGATGAAGCGGAAGACAATGAGGCGGAAGATGACGAGTGATTTGATATGCTTAATGTCTATCTTTAATGTTTTCTTATGCTTAATGTATTTCAGATTTCAAATAATTTCAATTAAACATGTTTGATGATTTCAAATTATTTCAGATTTGATATGTTTATGTTTTCATATGTGTATCTCTTGTTTTAGTTATAAGATTAATGGTTAATGTTTATGAAAATTTTATAATGTTTATGATTGACTCTCTTTTGATAATGTTTAATGTTCAAATTAAATTTTATAAGGTTTCTTAACATTTAAAATCATAAAATTGTAACTTAGATTAGCGACTATTTAGCGACTAACTAGTGACTGTTTAGGGCTTAGTAGCGACTATATAGCGACTAACTAGTGACTGTTTAGGGCTTTAGAATTTTAGCCCCAAATATATCCGAGCCCGCCAATTTTTGAAGGCCCAAAAGCTGAAACCGCCAATTTTTGTCCAAATACTCGAGCTCGCCAATTTTTTTTAGGCCCAAAAGTGTAAACCGCCAATCTGATTTCACCGAACCGCCTAATTTGTCCCTCTAATTTTTGGTTTAACCGGGAAATTTAACCTAAATCGTCTAAGGGGTCGAATCCCATTTTGCAAAACCTAGTTTCATTTCTTCTTCGCCGAAATTGCTTCGTCTCTCTTGTTCTCTCTCTCGTTCTTCCTCCTCCACTCTCTAGTTTTTCCGATCGATCCATGTCCCTATCCTCTCTCAATCTTTCTCTGTTCGATCTCTCTCCGTGTGGTCGTTCTTTTTCCTGTTCGATTTCTTCTTATTTCACAAACCCTAATTCGCTCTTAGTCGATCCCTCTTTCTCTGTCTTCTCTCAAAATTTCTTTGTCTTCTCTCAAACTTACCGTTTCATCTCCGATGGCCCCAGCGAAGGGGAGAGGAAAAGGTCGAGGGAAGGGAAGAGGTCGAGGCCGAGCACCTCCAGTCGCCGCTGAGGCTCAGGCTTCCTCTTCCACGCATAGTCGGCCAGCGAATCTTCGTTGATAGTGCGAGTTCACTCCGGCGAACGACGGTTCTCCGAAAAGGCGCCCATATCTGACGCAAACACAGCTGCATGTTCGCGATTATCCACCGCCGAGGGTTCTTTTCGAAAACAACTCGCCTTCTCCGAGACAGGCGTCTCAAGGTCGCTCTTCGAATCCCGAATCTCAGAGAAGAGACCCTACGAGTGTAACTCCGAGGCAAAACACTCAAGGTGATGTCACTTCGCTCTCTTTCTCTGATTGTCTTTGATTGTATTAGCTCCTGAGTTTGTTATTAGGTCAGGAATTTGGTCTGATAATTGTGAGATTTGAATGTTTGACGATTTTGTATGGGTATTGTTTTGGTATGTGTCTCTGGTTTGAGTGATAAATGTGTGATTTGCTTATGAGTTTGACATTTGATAGTTGTCATTTGCGATGTTAGTTTGCTTATGACTTCTAGTCTTTTGTCTCGGGTTTGAGTGATAAATGTGTGATTAGCTTATGAGTTTGACATTTGATACTCTAGAATTAGTCATTTGCTTATTAGTTTGCTTATGAGTTTGGTCTGATAAATGTGTGATTTGAATGTTTGATGATTTTGTATGGGTATTGGTTTTGTTATGTGTCTCGAGTTTGAGTGAAAAATGTTAGTTTTCTTATGAGTTTGACATTTGATAGTTGTCATTTGAGATGTTAGTTTGCTTATGACTTCTAGTCTTTTGTCTCGGGTTTGAGTGATAAATGTGTGATTTGCTTATGAGTTTGACATTTGATAGTTGTCATTTGAGATTGTATTAGCTCATATGGTATTGGTTTTGGTATGTGTCTCGGGTTTGAGTGAAAAATGTTAGTTTGTTTTACATTTGATACTCTGTTATTAATAGTTTGCTTATGAGTTTTATGAGTTAATATTATCACTTATGAGTTGTATGTTTGCAGCTACAACTCATATGTATCCTCCACAAGCCTCTCCAGCTGGTTCAGTTCAAGTGAATCAACCACCAAGGCTGTCTCCGAATCAGAACTCGGAAGCTCACAGTACTCAACCGCCTGAAGTTCAGCATTCCAACCAAATGGATGAAGATGGTGTTGACAGGGTTGATGACAATGCTGTTATTCAACCAAATCTCGAGGAAGCCCGTCTTCACTTTCTCGAGAGGCTGCTAGCTACGCCAGGCCGTGAACAGTGGACGAATGTGCTCTCTCCACTACTCCCTCAGCCGCCAAACACCACATGGTATATCTCTCTCACTCTACAATTTGCTCTATATGTACTTTAAGTCACAATTTTTCTTCTGATTTTGCTCTTTCTGTAGGTTTGGTCGTGACAAGTCGGTTTTGGTCCGGAAAATTACTAAGATTTTCACAAACAAGTTCGATGGAGCATTCTATAGTTGGAGTCATGTGCCTCAGCCGCGAGCAGAGCGATACTTCCTTGAATTTGCGGTTAGTAGGGTACTTTAGGCTGACTTTTATTTTGTTTTTAATTTGGTTCTTACTAACATGAATCTGATGTTTCAACTGTAGAAAGAGCAACACTGGGATTTCTTAATAACTGGGACGGTTCAAGCCCATTTTGATGCGATTTGTCAGAGGAGAATGAAGGATATGGTCAGCAAATCTCACGTGTCAGGTGTGCGACCTGCATGGATCTCAGTCAAAATCTGGAAAGAAATGGTGACCTATTGGGAAACTGATGAAGGTAAACAGAGGAGTGAGACTACTTCTGTTGCAAGGAATTCTGATCGTGGCGGTCTCGATCCTCATAAGAACTTCACTGGGCCGAAGTCTTTTCTGCAAATTCACCAAGAAATGGTAATGAACATTCTCAGAGTTCATATATTTCCTTTAATGTTTTTGACTTCTCTGAATTTATATACTTTCATTTGACTATATTATCTTGTGTTACATTTGCAGGAAAAGGATCTGAATAGATCCGTAAGCTTCGGTGAAGTCTTCCTGAAGACCCACACAAAACCAAATGGAACTTACATAGATTTGAAGGCGCAAGGGGTCGCAGACACGTATAAGCAGAAGGTGGAAGCTGCACAGGCTGAGATTGAGGCAGAAACCTCTGATGGAACTTCAAGACCAAGAGTTCTGACCACCGATGAGATCAACGAACTCTTTCTATAGGTAATTATGCTTCTGTGAATCTGTTTTAGTGTATATGAGTATATGAATCTGTTGTTGCTTGATGTGTTAAGATGTTTTAGTGTATATGAGTATATGAATCTGTTGTTGCTTATTGTTCAGATGTGTTATTGATTAAGTTTTTGCTAACTGTGTCAATATTTTCCGTATCCTAGTCAACAATTGTAGATGATAGAGGCATTGTTTATGGTATTGGAAGTTTGGGAGAGTCTTACGCCGCCGGAAGCGCAAGTACCCGGGTAGCTATTCCACTTATAACTCCCTCCAAGATCAGCTCGAAGAAGCTAAGCGCCAACTGGACATACAAGCTGCTGAGCTAGCTAGACAAGCTAATGAGCAGGAGTTAGTCATGGTGCAAAAATATCTTCAGCAAACTCACCCAGCTTACCTAGACTTCTGCAAAACCCAGACTGCTGAACCAACAACTCCTTCTCCTACTCAATAGGAACACTTTGTATTGTATGAACTTCATCTGTTCTTTTTTGTGTTTCAAGACAATGTTTGTAACATTTACACTAAAACGTTTGTATATATATCATGTTGTTATAAGGTTTTTGATTCATAATTTAATAATAGAACAATACTAAAACAAAAATAGTGGAAAACCAAAACCAATTCGAATTAATTTCATAACCCGGTTTAAGTGGTTAGTCGCTATTTATTCACTAATTAGTAGCGATAAAAGTCACAAATAAGTCGCTAATTAGTCGCTACATGGTCAAGATACAACTAGTTTCATCGCTAAAACGTCGCTTTATAGTCGCTAAAATAGTCGCTAAATAGTCGCGAATTGAGCGACTATTTAGCGACTAAACATTTAGCGACTACAAAGCGACTATTTATTAGTCGCTATATTAGTCGCATATTAGTCGCTAATTAGTCGCTAATTAGCGACAAATATAGCGACTAACAAATTTAGCGACGAAGGATTAGCGACTAACTACTTTAGTCGCTAAAACCCTGTTTTCTTGTAGTGGGGGGAATTTGTGGAGCACTTGAAAGGAGTGGCACTCAAGTGGTTCTCAAGACTAGAACGAAACTCTATCAACATTTTCTGACATTTATCCTTGGTGTTTATCAAGCAGTACTCAATATTCATGGATCGGGAGACTTCTGACGTTATCTGCGGTCGATGTCTCAAGGTCCAATTGAAAGCCTAAGGAACTTTATCAATATATTCAAGAAGGTGGTCTCAAAGATTGAAGGCTTAAGCGATAGAGTTAACAATGACACACTAAAGAAATCATTGTGGTACGAATTGGATTTCAGAAAGAAAGTGTCGCTGAACAGACCTCAAACGATATCAGACGTTTTGCATCAAACATTGGATTTCATAGTCGGTGAAGGAGAAAGGAAAGTCTTATCCCAAAAGCACAAGTCAACGAGACAGTGAAGCAAAGACGCACCTCCACACACTGGTGAAAGCAATGATAAATAAGTTCAAAAGGAAGCGGTCATGCGCGACACGAAAGCTCAGGCGAATCGCACAACAATCAAGTCGGCTCAACCAAACGAGGAAGCGGGTCAGCCGAACGAGGAAAAGGACCATGGAACACGTGGACAAGAAACTCTAACACGTACGACGAAAAGGTGTTCTGCGAGTATCACCAACCATACGACCATCACACCGCCGAATGCCGCAGAGTGGGCATTATGCTTGCAGAAAAACTTGTGGCCGGAGAGCTCGGCAATGCAGTAAGCATTAAAGACCTCTATAATACAATACCATAGACAGACAAGACGAGACAAATTGAGGCGACGATCCAGATCAAGACGAGCAAGAGCGGGCTTGTCGAGAAGAACGAGCAGAAGTTGGCAATAACAGGCGGAAGACATGAAATGAAGAAGATCCTAAAACGAGCAATCGACAAAGTATAAACATGTGTTGGGAATGTCCTGAAATCTACTGTACTATCTCTAGAAAGTATGATAAATGTCGAGATCAGACATAAGTCATAAATACTGGGTGATCATGATGGCTTGCTAGAGTCCGCTCTTGATCTATAAGTTTAGGACTTATTACCAGTATTGTATGATCCCAAAGGGTCACACACCATAGCTAACGGGAAGGTTAAGATGGAATTAATACGGTAAGATGCTAAGGCATTTACTGTATTTGTACAGAGAGTTGGGCAGACAACAAATGGGCTTTTGTCTGATTTGTGTCTTGGGCCCAAAAGACTAATGAGCCATTAGTTTAATTAATTAATTAAACTTGGGCCCATTAGTGAAATAAGATTGCAACAAGGGTTGAGAAACCCTGGCATTCTTTTTGTCTGCGATTTTTGGAGCTGAAGCCGCGGCTCATCTCTCTCTCTCGAGTCTCTCTCTTTGTTGTTCTTCCATCTCGGTCTAGCAGCCAATCCCTCGCTTGTAAGAGTGTGGATACCAAGGAGGAACCGGTTCTCATCTGTTCTAATCTGATCTTGTCATTACCACCAATCATTCCGCTGCAAAGGTAAGGATCAGGTTTGTTTTATGATTCGATTACAAGAACCTAGATCTGTTTAAGATTATGTGCTAGGTTGCAATCTGAGAATTGAACCATGAAAAACGCATAATCCTTCAGTGGTATCAGAGCCAGGTCGTTAGGTTTTTGCCTTTTGGATCATAACTGAATCAATTGTTGAATTGAATAAGGACAAAAAAAAAATCGTTTTTTTTGTCTTCTAGTAGTAATCGTTCCATGGAATCAATTGATGTAATCAATTGTTGTGATCGTAATGTAATAGTTGCTGTTGACTTTGTTTTTTAATCGATAGAATGAATTATCAAACGATAGTTGATGATTCGATTGTTGAATTGGAGAAACTGACAAAATCATTTTGTCTCTATGTGTATTGCTGAAACGATAAAATCATAAGGTCAAATTTTTTTTTTTTGTCTTTTGTTGATCATGTGCGAGGGTCAAGCATGATTTGATTGGTTTGTTACAAGCTTGATACGATTGTTATGATTCGATAATCACAAGTCAAATTCAATGTTCACGATCGATTTTGTTTATGTGATAATCGATTATTGAATTGGAAGCTTTTGACTTTGCTTTAGAATAAAGAAACGATTTGCTAGAATCGTTATTGTCATGTTCATAAGAATAATGTTGATTGATTTAATTAATAATCGATTTTTGAAAAGTCAAAGTTGATTTTTATAATCACAAGAATCATGAGACAATCATAACAAACGATTATTTGTTTGAATTGTTAATAATTAATTATTTAATTATTTAATTAATTGTGGTTCAAGCGGTTAACACAAATCGTGGTTTGCTGGAAATTATTTAATGCAATTGGTATTATTTAATTTCTGGTTAAACCGGATTTAAATTCAAAATTGAATTTTAACCTAAACCGAAGGCTGGTCTAAGTTTGATTTGGTTGGACCAAATAATTTAGAGCTGGTATGGTTTAGTAAATAACCGATGGTTTTGATAGTTAATTTGGTCTTGGACCAGAATTAATAAACCGACTCGGTTATGTCAAATTATTGGGCCAACTGGAATTCTATGGTCTTGGGCCAAGAATTGGGCCTATAATTTGTGACCCAACCCGAAAATATTTATAAAATATTAAATTAGAAATTTCTATTTTTATTATGTTTCTAAATTTAGAAAGTTTCTAAAAGAAGTAAGTTTCCCAAAATAGTAATCTTCTATTTTTGGAAATAAAACTTGAAATCCTCAAAAACAATATCAAGCTTGGATGTCTTTCCAATCTTGTCAGCTACTTAACGCTTATTCGATTACATATATGGCTTACAGTGTGAGGTGTCTGTTTTCGCGTAAGTAAAGTAGTATATAGTCACTAATTTCATTGGGAGTCCCAGACTTTAGTGATTATTTGGCTGTAAGAGATTGGTTTCCTTGACTGGGCCATCGGGAGTCCCGGGCCTTGAGACATCTGGTGTATTGGGCCTTGGGCCCAATTCACAACCGAGAGTTATTGGATATAACTAGCTGTGTGTATGCTTACCAAGTAAAGCTAATTCCGGGTGACGGCCAGTGGCCCACTTTGGTTTTAGCTGAACATGGGTCTCGGAATCATTGCATTCTTATGAGGTTAAACAAAGAAATTTTGAATGCAATGCGAGTTTTCTTATAAGATATTAAGATTACTCTTTTATGAACTAAATAACTAAAACTCTATTTATCTCTAAATTTCAGTTATGACTAGCACAAACAATCAAAACACTTTCTCGATCCGGTCTGTCCTTGAGATGGACAAACTGAACGGATCAAATTTCTTGACTTGGTCGCGGAACCTGAGGCTAGTCCTCAGACAGGAGAGAAAGGACTATGTCTTTGAAAGAGCTCTCCCCGTGAGGATCGGGTCCAATGCCTCTCATGCAGTGTATAATGCTTGGAATAAGCATTATAATGATGCGGTAGATGTGCGTGGTCTGATATTGGCTACCATGGACTCAGACTTGCAGAAGCAATATGAGAACATGGAGTCGCCAATAGAGATGATCAGCAGCCTGAAATTGAGATTTCAGGAGCAGGTAAGAGTGGAGAGATACCAGTTGGTTAAATCTCTCACTAGCTGCAAGCTACCAAATGATCATCCAGTAAGTCCTCATGTCAGTAAAATGATGGGTTACATTGATAACCTGAGGAAACTGGATTATCAAGTTAGCCAAGAATTGGCAACTGAGATCATTCTGCAGTCACTGCCGTCAAGCTATGATAAGTTCAAAAGGAACTATATCAAGAAAGGCTTAACGAAGACGTTGACTGAACTGCATGATATGCTCAAGACAGTTGAGCCAAACGTGAAGAGTACCCTGTATAATCTCATAATGGAGAAGGGTAGGTTTATTAAACCTAGTGCTGACAAGGGTGAAGACAAAGTTGTCCAGATTTTGAATCATGGCAAGCGTGTGTCTTCTGAGCCCGAGTCAGATACCTCTTACGTTGGTAAGTGCTGCTACTGTAAAGAGACTGGGCATTGGAAGAGAAATTGCATTAAATTCATGGAAGATTATGAGGAGTTAAAGTCGATGTATGAGACTACTTCCTCAGGTATTCATGTTATTACTTCAAGTTATACCTTATAGGTATTGGATACTGGTTGTGGCACTGATATTTGTTATAATATGCAGAGCCTGAGCAACAGTAGAACGTTGAAGGAAGGACAAGTGGAACTGCATGTCTGGAAGGAGCTATGGATGCTGCCTCAGCCGTAGGGTTTTCACTTGTAGATGCCTTTGAGGCTTGGTTTTGTATTAAGTAATTGCTACAATGTACCTGCTTTACGCAGAGTTGTCTTTCATTTTCTTGTAAAGAATTTGAATGTTTTTCATTTTGATAAAGACAAGTTTTGTTCTTTTGATCTTAATGAAATGTTAATTGTAGCACCCTTTTCAAGGAATGGGTTTTATATCTTAAACCAAAGAGTGCCTAAATGTAACATAAATACCGAATTGGTTTAAATCTGATAAATTAAACCTGATTTTTCTTGGCATAAATGTTTTGGTCAAAGAGTAAGTCGGATTCAGAAACCCCATAGTTATGGACTTTTGGGCTCATTTGATTGGATATCTTATGAGACTTGAATTCTGTTTACTGGACCGAAGAATAGAGGGTCCATCTTAGCCGAGCTAGAGAAAGGCCCAAAGGCTTATTGGAGATTGAACATACTCATGTATGTGGTCCGATGAGCAGTTATGCCAGAGAAAATTTCCTGTACTTCATTGTCTCTACTGATTACTTCAGTGAGTAAGACTGTGTTCATTTGATGAGACACAAGTCGGAATTCTTTGACATGGTCGAAAGAGTTCCAGAATGAGGTATAGAATCTGAGTGACAGAAGTATTAAGACTCTGGATTAGATCACGAGTGAGAATACTTGAGTCATTAATGGTGTGATCATCTGAATGAGTGTGAAGTCGTTTCACAGCTCAATTCTCCTGAAAACCTTGAGGTATTTCTGTGAGAAAGAATCAGATCTTATTAGAAATGATTAAAGATGAGTCACACGAATCTTCCATGATATTCTTTAAGAATAACGCTCTAGAAATATCTAAGTTTACGCTGAAAAAGTTCCACCAATATCAGTTGAAAGACACCACGTAAATGTGGATTGGAATCGATCCAAATTCGTCTTTACTGAGTATTTGTAGTTGTGCTACTTCACTGGTTGTCCTAGGGAAACCAAGGCTTGTTACTTTTACGTCCATTCTGTTTTCTAAGAAGGGAAGTTACTTTCCAAGAAGAACAGTGGGAGTAAAAGTATAACTCGAAGAAATTCGAGAAATACAGGAGGCTGCTCAACCTGTTGAGGGAGAGCAACGGATGGATTTACAGATTTCTGTAGAATCTACACCTGTAGAGCCTGAAGTTCGCAGATATGAATGAATCAGTCACTAATCCGAGAGTGATTTCTCGTCATTAGTTGAACCTGATGATCATTGAAAGTTTGCATGATCTGATGATCATTGAAAGCGACGAATCTGCGAAATTCAAAGAAGCGAAAGTGAGCCCGGACTCCGAAAAAATTACATTTTGTGTAAGTTGGCTTCATCGATCCATTCATGGATGGAAGCAAACATATCGGAGTTGGAATCTTCGTTCTGTTGAAGTAGTCAAGGTTTTGACTTGAACAGGAACGAAATGGAACTGTGCGTTTACTAATAGATAAGTGGGAGCGATGTTGCATTTCTCATATTGTATGTCGATGACATACTGATTCTCGTAAATAACGTCCCAATGCTGCAGTCGGTAAAGGACTGGCTTGGGAGTTGTTTTTTATGATTGACATGGGTAAAGCCACGTAGTTCTTGAATTTTGGATCTAAAGATAGAGATCCAAAAGAGCTGGTAGGACAAAGTCAGGATTCTTAAATTGACAAAGTCCTACACGTTTTCAGCATTCCAAGAAGGGTTTTATGCCAATGTCACATGGCATTACGTTAAGCAAGATACAGTGTCCTACGATAACTGCTGAGCTTAAATGCATGGATGAGATTCCATATGCGTCGGCAATTGGATCTATCATGTATGCCATGAAACGTACTTGTTTGATGTTGTTTTAATGTTAAGCAAGACAAGTAAAGACCAGTCAAATCCAGCAAAGAATCACTGGATTGCCGTAATGAATATCCTCAAGTATTTGGAAAATACTTAGGATAAGTTCTTGATTTACGGAGAAAGTGAGGTGCTACAAGTCGATAGAGTCTGAAAGGCAAGTTTCCAACAGACAAAGATGATTTCCGGTCACAGTCTGGTTATATCTTGTGTCTGTCTGGCGGTGCAAAGCACTGTTGCTGACTCCATGACTTAAGCTGAACATTTCGCAGCTTGAGAAGCGGCGAAAGAGGTTGTTTGGATAGAAGAGTTCATCACTGAACTTGATGTGATTCACAGCATAGATGAGACTAGCTGCACATCAGAGATCCAAACACTTTGAGGATAGGTATAATTTATTCCGTGAGATAAATGACAGAGATGTTAAGTAGATAAGCAAGTTTCATCGAATGAGAACGTTGCTAATCTATTAACGAAGCCACTCCTTAGGCCTAAGCACGAGTCGCGGACTGTAGCTGTAGGATGAGTGAAATTAAGATGTAGTCTTAAATTCAGTGGGAGTTTGTAAAGGGCTTTACTTAGTTGTTTTGAAAGGTTCATGTAAACATAATATTTTATGTTTATGAAATCTATGATTTCTGGATTATTTTAACTGTGATATAAATAATCGTTCCAAAATGATTCATGTCATTATATATGGGCCATCGAAGTACATGAGTAGACTTGATCCTGAAACCCCATATTTGACGAAATGACATAAATCATAGTGTCCATAGTCGAAGGTTGTTGAAATTGGAACACCAACAACCACTTGAGACTAGATTGTGTTGAGACTTATGACCAAGTTTCGAGGGGTCATAGATGCGCGGCATCAAAGTCGACACATAGGTATATGTAGGGGAGCATATGACCGGACATGGCCCGCTGATGAGAACTCTACAAGATATTAATATCTGTGTCATAAGAGGTTCTCATATACGACTATAGAGTATAGTCCTTAGACCTGAGTTCGCATGCATGTGGCTGCACATGGAGTGATGCGCTTTGATCATTGTCTAACGCTGTTTCGTAACTGGGAGCTATAAGGACCTTGGTTGGGTGTATTATAAAGTGTGTAGTTCATAGTGATGGAACAAGATGGGATTTGTCCCTGCCGTATAACGGAGGTAATATCTCTAGGCCAATCGGAGACTTGATAGCTGGTAAGAGAGTGGCCACTCCCAAACGGACTTGCCCAAGTCGTTTGCATTGTCAGTATCAAATCTGTTCCGATAAACATGGTCTGGCTATATAAGGATGACACGCATCTTGCCTTATGCCAGATCGAGATATTGAGACAAAAGGATTAGGGAATGTAGGATTCCAGTACAATCGGGAGATTGTTGGGAATGTCCTGTGTAGGATTCCAGTACAAGTGGGAGATTGTTGGGAATGTCCTGAAATCTACTGTACTATCTCTAGAAAGTATGATAAATGTCGAGATCAGACATAAGTCATAAATACTGGGTGATCATGATGGCTTGCTAGAGTCCGCTCTTGATCTATAAGTTTAGGACTTATTACCAGTATTGTATGATCCCAAAGGGTCACACACCATAGCTAACGGGAAGGTTAAGATGGAATTAATACGGTAAGATGCTAAGGCATTTACTGTATTTGTACAGAGAGTTGGGCAGACAACAAATGGGCTTTTGTCTGATTTGTGTCTTGGGCCCAAAAGACTAATGAGCCATTAGTTTAATTAATTAATTAAACTTGGGCCCATTAGTGAAATAAGATTGCAACAAGGGTTGAGAAACCCTGGCATTCTTTTTGTCTGCGATTTTTGGAGCTGAAGCCGCGGCTCATCTCTCTCTCTCGAGTCTCTCTCTTTGTTGTTCTTCCATCTCGGTCTAGCAGCCAATCCCTCGCTTGTAAGAGTGTGGATACCAAGGAGGAACCGGTTCTCATCTGTTCTAATCTGATCTTGTCATTACCACCAATCATTCCGCTGCAAAGGTAAGGATCAAGTTTGTTTTATGATTCGATTACAAGAACCTAGATCTGTTTAAGATTATGTGCTAGGTTGCAATCTGAGAATTGAACCATGAAAAACGCATAATCCTTCAACATGATCATTGGAGGATCACAATGTTTCAGAGACACAGTACCCTTGATCAAGGCTTACCGAAAACAATCAGGAACAAGCGTCTGCTGGTTAGCGCCTTCTCAGGTCCCAAAAAATGTGGTAACATTCTAGGATAGTGAAATTGTAGGAACCGATCGGCCGCACAACGATCCCCTTGTCATCGAGCTAATCATCAGAAATCATGATAGAGCAAGGATCATGGTTGATACAGGACGTTCCGTCGACATAATCTTAAGTGAAACAATTAATTTTTCCTTACAAGTAGGATGGGTGACCAAAGTTTTCGAGTTTTCACTAATCGACCATCTGGCAATCTACGGTTTTATCATGGGAACCAATGGATAAACTCCATGAGAGCCGTGCCGTCAACATATCATCTTTACCTGAAATTTCTTATACCTGGTGGATTCAGGACGATTTGGGTAAGTCAGGGACAGTCCATTCCGCATTATCCTCAAGATAAAGGACGCAGTCGACGAGCAGAGGACATAACTCGTCGGATCGCGATCGTGCAGCCTGAGCAAACTCGGAACTCAGCGAACTCTGAAACGCAGCAAATTGACTGCGCGGACCAAATTAGTTCACCAATATTTCCGCTACAATACTGCTTCAAATCAAGGTTAGTACATTTACATTTTTCTTAATATTTCTTTCTCGTATATTGTCGGCCACAACAGACGAACAATCACGTCCTTTACGGACAATAACCAATACTACCTATATGGATGATGGTTCTTATACATCTTCACAGATTTAAAAGCGTGCTATACAAATATTGATTGGGTATAGCTAGGTCTAATATTCGCTAGGTATATCCAAGCTGATATTCACTTATTGTTTACTACCAAAACAGGTCTATAATTCGAGTATACCTCGCTAACCTTCAAACCTAGAGTAAAATTTGAAACCTAGTATAACGGTTCTAAGCACGCTGGTCTCAAGCATTATTTCACTACGAAATAGGTTCGTAAGTCGAGTATACCTCGCTAACCTTCAAACCTGGAATACAACTCGAAACCCAGTAAAACGCTTTTATGCACGCTAGTATTAAGCATTATTTCACTATCGAAACATGTCCATAAGTCGAATATCTCACTACCCTTCAAACTCATAATATAACTCGAAACCCTGTGGAACGCTCCAAAGAACATTGGTCCCGAACTGCGCTTCACATCAAATGCGCGAAACTACCCAGTAAAGCCTCCGAGTAATAGGGTTGCTCGGACAGATTTGCTAAAACGATGATTCTGATCAAGAAAATTACTCGTACAATCTAGGATAAACGCATAGACCCAATGGGACGGTTTATGCTCGATCGCAGCCCGGCTGATTGGACAAAGCTGTGTGGCTGGTCGGATTGAGCTACTCAGCTGCTCAGATAACTCATGATGCTCGGATGATCACATGGCTCAATCCAAAATGGTCATTCTCGTCTGGTCGGCGCATCCGAGCTGCTCGGACTGATATCTCGGCTACACAGACTGAGATGCTTAGAAAATCATACAATCAAGACCTGCTCGGACAGCCATGCGATTTTTCCGTGACTTGTTCTTCTCGGACGATTTGTGTACTGCTCGATGACCCGTCCTGCTCGGTGATCCATCCCTCGTGCACGTCTTGCTCGGCACCTTGCTTAGCTAACCCTCCGACCAAGTCTGCTCACCATCAGCAATCGATATGGCCGTCGTCACGATGGTCAACTTTCCATAGCTTACTCAGAAAAAACACTCTCTTGCTCGTCGTGCTAACCGTCCCCACGTACATATCAACATCAAAACTCCTCCGAACACAAACGCGTCGATCTATACTCGACGAATTGCTGAACAAACTTTTAGTTATAAGCCTTCTTCAGATACGAATCAAGGGACATGCATATTCAAAACAAGTACGAACTTATTAAGCGCCTCATCTTGTACAAGTTTGGAAACGGGAACGAAGATCAACAGCGCAAATTTGTAGATTCAAAGAATAAGAAAATGGATCTTGAAGCAAAACATTTCGTTCAGAAAACAATCCAATCAAGAAGTTCATAGACTCTCGAAACAAAAAACAACTACACAAAGATAGATGAAACTGACAACCCCGACGCTAGATATTGTAACCTTAAGATTTGATTATACCAGCTGACTTCGCTTTATACTGAAGTGATGTATCCCATTACGATGTGCCAGTATGGTAGCCCGGAAAGGGAAAAATATCAGAGTAACCTCCAGCCTCATCCATCATCCTATCGTACTCAAGGACAACGATTGCCTCAAGGCTATCTTTTGTCATCTCTAACTTCGCCTCCTCACCTTAGAACTAGGGAGGGTTTTGTGCCTTCAGAACATCGATCAACTAGATATTTCTCTTCGTCTCGAGGTATTTGCTTTCTTTTTTCTTAGCCTTTCCTCCCATTATTGGTCGCCTCTTTCAAGGCCACCTCGCGGGAAGACTTCTCTTCCGAAAGCTGACCCTTCAAAGCTTCAGCTTCAGCAAGGGCTTGTGCCCTCTCATTGTCGATAGACCACCGCACCTGCTCGAACTCGGCCTTTCTTCCCTCGAACCTGGTTCTCAGCTCGAAAAGGGAACTTTCCAAGCTCTGAATATCGATGGAATGCATATGAAGCAATTTCATAGCCTCACGGATCTGTTTATAAGACTCAAAATCTTGTTTATTGACTGTGGCACATGCCTAGAACAAGAAGAAGAAAAAATTAATAGTCAGACCAGTTAAGTCGTAAAGGAAAATTTCTACCAATCAAGAGAAGGACACATTAACCTTCAAGAAATCTTGGCCCGCATCTGGAAGCGAGTTACCGCATACCATATCCTCGGATTGGACAAGGTCATCGCTTGGATGCCGCACACCCGCGCAGAATCTCGCTACATGTTGGTATCAATTATCCGCACTCTGATTTGGGCTAATAAGGCCCAATGGCCTTAGCTCATAAAAAGTCAACGTTAAAGATATTACTCCGGCCCAAACCAAAGCCCATCACATCTCTACTACTGGAAAATGAATGCGTATCAAGGAAGGACATGTTCAATATTTAGGTCAACCGTCGAGTTGATTTTGTCACACAGATCACTCTAAGATCAGCTCAACAGTCCGGAGATGACGGAGGTCGTTTCAACAAGAACTACGAGATATGCGGATGGAGAGCTCGTCATCAAGGCTATAAAAGAAGTTCAATGGCTTTAACTCGAGAACCTTCTTTGTACCAATATTTCACATACAAAACAGCTCTACGAGCTCACTGTAAACTCTCTCTTGAGATCTCATTGGTAGTCATTCTTTCATCAATATAAGATAATTACGAAACCCATTATTTGTGTTAGATAGTTCTTTGAAGCATTGTGTGATATTTGAGGAGCTAACCTTACTCAAACTCCCCTTTACAAATCATAAATCTCTATTGTGGATTTTTGGATCCACATTTTGGTGCTGTTTGTGGGGAGGATCATAGTATTCTCTATCAAAAAGATCCGATAAACTATCTCGAAAAACAAAATGAGTGCTGAACAACCAAAACTCATGAAAGTTGGATCGAAACGCAACTCTGCACTCAGACGCTGTCGTGGATCCAATTCTGCCACGGTCTAGCACCACGGTTGGATATAACCTCCCCAATGGGTGTACCTCCACCACTGATCGCGCAAACCCTCAGGTCTGGATAAGATCCGACGAAAACTCGTCCGGTTAGGCACAAACCTTGATCAGAACTAACCTCAGGCCGGTCTCTCCACAAGTCACAGTGCATGTAAGGTCTAGTCTTAACGATCTAGCCAAGATCCAAAACATGCTCTCAACGTTAGTTGACAAGGCTCAAAGCCATGAATCAACGACTCGAGCTCTAACAACTCGGCTTGACTAACAAGAGCGAGATCCTGCAAGCAGATTCACTGAGATCTCCTAATTCAAAGTTCCTAACGGGACGAGACTCCTCACCAATAGAGGAATTCATTACCCCAGTGATCTACGTCAGTCCTAATGCCTCAAGATAGTCATTACCCCAGTGAAAACTAGAGGATATTCGATGCCTACCTCTTTCGCGAGCTCTCCATCGTTAATTACGAACTTGTGGAACTCAAACGGTGTTGGAATAGTAGGAAATCCAACCCGTCTGCCCTCTTCAACTGTTTTGCATCCATGATATGAACCAACTAAGTCCCTGTGGCCGAGAGTGTGTGACATTCCTTCCACATTTGAGACAACCTCCAGAGCTCCCCAACGGAAACTATTCTGGAACTCAACTCGATTTTAGATCTCCCTAAACAAAGAACGGTCAACCAAATGGACTGAAATATCACCTTGCTGACCAACAAGGAGTGATTAATCGCGACTCTTTCCAAAGATACGTTGATCACACGAAACGCCGAGCTGCAACAGATAAACAATACAATTCACTCTAGCATAAGCTTAGCTTCTGGTAATGACAGAGTAATCGAGGAAATCGACGAACTCCTTTCACGGACAGGATCACTAACGCTCGCCTACCAGATGCATCTAAAATCAAATTTTCATAATACTCTATAAAAGTTGATCCTCGAGCTTATATCAAAGCATTCATACTGGCTATAGATCATGCGCATCTGAAAGAATTCGAGAAAGAAACCGGCCGCTGCCATTTCTTTGCCGAAAATCTGGTTGGACTTGCCATAGAATGGTCTAAGTAGAACCAAGATGATCTTCGGAATCCAAAAGGCCCCTCGAGTATGCTACCTAGATGATTATCGTCAGATAGAAAAATTTAAACTACAACATTTACAGAAAGTAATGAACTCGCAGAACGAGAGGTCAAACGCAACAAAGACCCAACAGTCTGCGGACCTCGAAAAGAGCTCCTTGTGCAAGTCTGCATCGATGATATCAACTCCGAAAGGTGCATCGGTATCGAAGCAGACCTAATCAACATGATCAAGGATGAACTTATAAAATTTACTGAAAGGGAACGTGGACACCTTCGCGTGGTCCACATCAGACATGAAAGGGATTAGTGGAAAGTGACATCTCACGACCTAAACTTTTACCCTACTTACAATCCCGTCAAGCAAAAATGGCGTAAGATCGGTCCCGACCGAGCCAAAGCAGGTAACCACGAGGCTGAATGACTACTCAAAGTAGGACAGATCATGGAAGTAAAATACCCGATCGGGTTGCTAACCCGGTAGTCGTCAAAAAGAAAACGAGAAATGGAGAGTGTGTATTGATTTCACCGACCTCAACAAGGCATGTCCTAAGGACAACTTTCCACACCCTCATATAGATCGTATGGTAGAAGCTACAGCTGGCCATCAGTTTATGTCCTTCATCAACGCTTTCTCCGAGTATAATCAGATCCTGATGACCCCATATGATCAAGAGAAACAACTTTTATCACAAATGAGGGATCTACTACTACAAGGTAATGCCCTTTGGACTAAAGAACGCAGGTGAAACCTATCAGTGCCTAGTAAACAAAATGTTCGCAGACCAGCTCAGTAAAACCATGGAAGTCTATGTAGACGACATGCTGGTCAAGTTGTCCCGAGAATGCAACCATGTAGCTCAGCTAAAGGAATGCTTCTCGATCCTTAACCAATATGACATCAAATTAATTCCAGCTAAATGTTCCTTTGGAGTATTCTCTGGCGAGTTCTTTGGTTACATTGTAACCGAAAGAGGAATCGAATCAAACCCTAAACAGATTGCAGCCTTCTTAGAGATGCAGTCTCCCAAGACCACTCGCGAAGTGCTGCGACTAAGAGGGAGAATAGTAGCTCTCAATCGCTTTATCTCTCGATAAACCGACAAATGTCTCCCATTTTATCAACTCCTCAAAGGGAACAATAATTTCCTATGGGATGAAAAATGCGAAGAGGCAATCACAAATTTAAAAGCTTATCTGAGCGATCCCCATATACTGGCCAAACCAATGGAGGGAGAGCTGGTTTACCTCTACATCGCAGTATCATCTGCTGCAATAAGTGGAGTACTAGTTGGCGAAGAGAAAAATGAGCAGCAACAAAACTTCTATGTAAGCAAAACGATGATAGATGCGGAGACCCGTTATCCAGCAATGGAAAAACTAGCTCTAGCCTTGGTAATGTTAGCTCGCAAGATCCGACCTTACTTCCAATCAGACTTCATTATAGTAATGAATTCGTAACCAATTCGAACTATACTCCATAGTCTGAGCCAATCTGGCCAACTAGCTATATGGGCCATCAAACTCAGTGAATACGACATCGAATTCCGCACTCGGACCTCTGTGAAATCTCAAGTCTTAGCTGAAGTTGTCATTGAGATGAACAGTTCGCAGAAGAAGCCATTCCCATCAATAAATGGGTACTCCACGTCGACGGAGTGTCCTCCAAGCAAGGATCGTGTGTTGGCATCAAACTAGTAATTGCGACAGGAGAGGTGATAGAGCAATCCTTCAGACTCGACTTTGTAGCATCCAATAATGAAGCAGAGTACGAAGTTCTCATCGTTGGTCTCAAGCTCGCGCTTGGGATTGGAGCTCGAGAAATATCGGCTTTCATTGATTCCCAGCTCGTTACTAACCAATACCACATCGAATATGTAGCAAAGAATTATAGAATGGACACCTACCTAAAAGTGGTCCGCGGATTAACTACTCTATTTGTCTCATTTGACATGACTAGGATCCTGCGAGGTGAAAACACTTCTGCAGACGCTCTGGTAGCTCTAACTGCAACCTCAGTCCCACTGGTCAAAAGGATAATTCCAGTAGAAGGAATAGAGAAACCCAGTAATGACATAGCGCTAAAAGCACTGACTGCCAATAACATAAGACGCAGTGACTACCAGGAAGCCGCTCAGCCTAACCCTCTAACGGGAACAACTGACATACCTCCTCTAGATGATGAGTTTTTTTTCCCGAGCAAGGTCTGTTGGGGTCAAAATCCCCCTCGACGAAGTCAAAAGTCAAAAACGGATAGAGCAACCATACTTAGCTGTTTTTCGCATAAACGAAACTTCGTATGGAAGTTGTTCCGTAGGAATAATTTTTCGTGTAAAGCATACGAAGTCACTTAGTCGAACTTCTGAACAATCCGACTACTCGGATAGATCGCACATACATGCATATCACTCGATGAAATCTACGAGCAAGATCAAACGCTCAAACGAGCTACTTGTAAGATCCGAGCAGACCAAACTGCTCGGAAAATTAGAGCATACCAAGATGCTTAGAAATTTTGAGCATGCGAGTCTGCTCGGACAATCCGAGCACATTCCACTAGATTCTACAAGCATAAAACATTCCCTCTGAAGTTCCGAGTAGAACGCACTCCCTCGGAAGTTCCGAGAAGAAGATACTCCCTCGGAAGTTCCGAGCATAACATATTCCCTTTGAATTTCGGGACAGAACATATTCCCTCGGAAGTTCCGAGTATAACACATTTCCTTGGAAGTTCCATGCAGAACACATCTCCTCGAAAGATCCAATCATAACGTATTTCATGAATCTTCCGAACGGACACATTGATTAGACTAATTGCTCGGACACTCGCTCACATCTTCCTCCGAATGCGCGAATAGCCGCAACCCATCTTCGTAACGATGGCTTATATATTACTAGCAGTTAATTGAATCGTCGAATAAGTTATACGAAATACGAACTTGGGCCGAACCCCAAGACTCGTATTTCATAGACTTTAGGCCGGATTAAGAAGACTTACACTCAAACGGACTCATATCATCCCTCTTTAGCCCATTCGGTAGATAAAGTTAAACCGCATAAGGATAATTACAAAACGGAAAGATAATTTCAAAGAAGAAAAGAGGAAGATAATTTCGAGCAAGAAGAGGAAATTCCGAGCAGAAAAGTAAATCCAAACGGAAATGGAATATGCGATAAAAAGAAGATTTCATAAAATCTTGGAGGCGAATATCCTTGGAACCGACTCGCTGCGACTATATAAGACGAAGGACTTCCTACAATCAAGGCTTCTCGAAAAACCCTAGCTACTAGACTTTCTCGTAGATCTTACGCTTTTGTACTATGTTTTATGTCAAACAAATCAATAAAATATCATTCGGCTCTCTTTTCGTGTCATTTACATTAGTTCTTCGATTCCCTAAAATTTTGCTCTACAAGAATTGACAGTGTGAGTTTCGACTCTCACATTTTGGCGCTGTCTGTGGGGAATAGAATTTTTCTTACACTTAAAAATAACCGACTAGCAGACCGAGTAAATGGCCACCGACGGAGATGGAGACAGATATAGGACATATCACCAATTGACAATCAACATAAAAAACAACAACATTGCAGCAGACCACACTATGACGAGCAACGTCACAACAGACAACGCTGCGGTAAAAAACGTCGCTACAGACACAACCATGACACACACAACAGCCTACGCGACGCTGGCCAAGTTAAAGGAGACGTAGGCGTACAATGCAAAAAACTCAGTAACGGAAGAAGGCGAATAACACGATCACCAATGAAAGTTGAGAGGCTCGGAATAAAAAACCAAGGAGCACTTGGGCAGTGAACTTCGGACCAACTGAGCATTAGCGACTCGACTTCTCAATGCATGGAGGCTCAACGACAAACCCTACACTACATTGACCACAGCTTGCAAACAATTGAACCCCTCATGCGGTCAAATCCAACACAACAGATCTACCACCACTAGTCCGGCCAAGAAGGATCACGACGACTATCGACGTCAATAGAGAAGATTGCATGAACATAAGTTCAAACAAACAAAAAAATCGTAACAAGGATACCAAGATCAGATCAGAATTTATTGAAATCAAAAAGAACACTTTGTAGTGTTCATGTTCATCTTCGTCGTAGCTCACTTTATGATCTCTTTGATTATCGAGATAAGTGCCTAAATTCTTATTTACCTACTCATCATCAATTGCTTTACAAATTGCCTCAATCTATTCAGCTTCTTTGTGACTTATCGATTTTAGATTTGTAACAAGTTTGCTGCCACCGATGCTTTACGATTATAAGAAACAATTATGTTTACAAGAATCACTAATTTCTCTAACTTACGTGGAATTTAACATGATAAACTTTTAATCAACGTCGTAAATAGATCGTCAAATATTTTCTCTCTGACTTTGCTTTGTTTGCAGATCTAGCTGCGACGCCAAGTAGCCAAGCAACCAACAATCGTACCGGAGTCGAACGGCTCAGCGAATCTGCTTCAGTACGCTGTTACACCTTCACACCGCAGCCGGTTCAAGATTCCCTTAACCAATCGTCGTCGATGCCTCGTCGTCATGCAAGCCAGTGTTCAAAGCCATCCTAACACCAAGCTTCTCAACCATCCACGTACAAAATCCAATACTATCTGCATACAAAAGGTTCGGCGAGCAATAACGTGAAACCAAGTAAAAAAGTGATTCATAGATAAACCATAAACGATCACCTTCTTACAATCTAGCATATTGCTTCATCGTAGCTGATCGTGCGGGTGATCAAGATGTACAAGAAGTGCAGCTCGCCAAACCGCAGATTCGTATACGTCCTTATCAGACGATGTAATTTCATGCTCGGTTTGACATTTCAGAGGTCATTTTGGGTACGCGATCAGTTCGTGATTTGATCGGTCCAGCGTCATCCTTTGTCCATGAACAATCGACTATGACTGCACGTCTCTATCGTTCAACACAAACTAACAAGCTCTAGCAGATATCTTAATCGGACCTCGAAATGTCCCATTTGGAGAAAAACCTACTCGACATAACTCTCACATGTGAATACAATCAGCACACGACATGATGCAACTTGCCGATCATCATTTACTCGGCAAACTCAATGTTCAGCTAACATCAGCTCGGAAAACTTGCGAGCTCACCACAAATCTTTCTCAGCGATCGTGTTGATCTGCGCAAGTGAGACTGCTCGGAAAATCTGAGCATGCAAGACTGCTAGGAAAATCCGAGCACGCAAGATTTCTCGGAAAATCTGAGCATGAAAGACTGGTTGGAAAATCCAAGAACGCAAGGGTGCTTGGAAAATCCGAGCATGCAAGACTGTTTGGAAAATTTGAGACCGCAAGAATTCACAGTATGCTCGGCGACTTGCACCATGCTCGGCTACTCGCATCATACTCGGAAACTCTCAGCATGCTCGGCAACTCTCAGCATGCTCGGCAAATCACAACATGCTCGGCAAATCACAACATGATCGGCAACTCGCAGCATGCAGGAAAACTCGCAGCATGCAGCAACTCGCAGCATGCACAGAAATTTGCAGCATGCTCGGAAACTTGCACCATGCTCGTAAACGCGCAGCATGCTCGGTAACTCGCAGCATGCACGACCACTTGCAGCATGCTCGGAAACTCGTAGCATGCCCGGCAACCCAACTGGAAAGTTCGAACAGATAATGCTCGGAAATGTCAGATCTACTTTCAGCAAGGTATGTTTGGTTTGTGGACCCGAAAGAGGAAAAGAAAGGGGGGGGGCATCAATATTTTCGAGCAAGAAAAAAAACTGCTCGGAAAACAAAACAGACTTTCATGCTCGGACGTTTCATGCTCATGCTTGTCTTAATTAATTAACACCTATGCATGGAATCCCACCGAGTAAAAAAAAAATTTATATGCTCGGCAAATCTGAACAATATGCTCAGCAAAAAGAAATCAAACAGTAAAAAGAACAATTTATGAGCAAAAAATTTGAGAGAAAAGAAAGAAAAAAACTGCTCGTAAAATCCTAGCATGATATTTTCCTCTGACGTTTCGAGCAGAACATAGTCCTCGGACATTTCGAGCTCGCGAGGCTGCTCGGAAAATCCGAGCATGCGAGATTGCTCCAAAAAGCACGTGAATCTGCTTGGAAAATCCGAGCTGGCGAGACAGCTCGGAAATCACACAAGACTGTTCCGAAAATCCAAACACACAAGACTGTTCGAAAAATCCGAGCACACAAGACTGCTCAGAAAACCTGAGCACGCGAGACAGCTCGTAAAATCCGACCACACCAGACTGTTTTGAAAATCTGAGCGCACAAGACTGCTCGTAAAATCCGAGTACACAAGTCTGCACGGAAAATCAGAGCACCCAAGACTGCTTGAAAAATCTGATCATGCAAGACAGTTCAGAAAATCCAAGCACGCATGACTGCTCAGAAAATCCAAGAACCCAAAAGCTGCTTGGAAAATACAAGCACCCAAAGCTGCTCGGAAAATCCGAGCACCCAAACCAACTCAGATAATCCGAACTCGCAAAGCTGCTCGGAACTTCCAGGCACACATGACTATCCGCACGAAGCTTCTCAGAAATTCCGAGCAGACATGCTCAGAAATCCGAGCAATCATGCTTGGAAATCCCAGCACACACAAGGTTGCTCGGAATCCGAGAACAAATGGTTGCTCGGAAAATCCAAACATGCCACACTCCTCAACTAGCGGCAAAACTTGCTCGTTTGCTCATTTAACTAGTTCCAAGATGTACTCGTACAATCCACTACGTGCAATCAACCCATGAAACATTTCACTCGATAGTCCCTCAATAGACTCGACACACCAGATCGCGATCACACAGCTCGAGACCCCCGTAAAGGCTCAACTCCTCAATCATATGCTCGGAATTATCCGGTAAACTATAAATAACTTTCTTTTCGCTTTCATTCGATTTACCTGTCTTAAAATCAAATTTAGGATTCGAAATTCATAATCTAGTAAACTAGTTCAATTCATTAAATGTTGTATCATCTCGAGTCAAGTCTAGTACATTTGCATAATTTCTTATCATTCTCTATCTCGTCTGTTGCTAGCCACAGCAGACGAACAAACGCATCCTTTACGGATCTTAGCCAACATATCCTATACGGATTGAGGTTCTATACATCCAACAAACAGATAAAAGCATGCTATACAAATTCCTAGTACATGTTAGGTATGTTTTCTATTAATGATGGGAATATAACTCGAGATGTCTCGCACTAGTACCGAATTTGAAGTAAACCTCAAAACCAAGTAGAGTCTGCTTAGCACACTGGTTATGACGTCTCAACCAAGTATACCTTGGTCCAATATCCGTTAGGTATATCCTCCACGATATTAACTTACTATTGACTATGGAAATATAAGTAGAGGTGTATTGCAAAAGTACCGAGCTCAATGTAAGCATCTAAACCCAGTAAACGCTGCTTAGCACACTGGTCTGAACGATATCTCGGCCAAGTACACCATGGCCTTGTATCCGCTGATACAAATTTACTATCGACAACATGAATATAAGTCGAGATGCCTCTCACCAGTACCGAACTCAAAGTAAACTTTGAAACCCAGTCAGACGCTTCCGAGCAAGATGGTCTTAATCATCATAAGTCGGTAAATTGAGTATATCTCGCTAACCTTCGAAACTTAACTCAAAACCCAATTAAACGCTTCTGATCACTCGAAACTCAGTTAAACGCTTCCGAGAACACTGGTCTTTATCATCACAGGTTTGTAAGTCGAGAATATCCCACTAACCAGCGAACTTAACTCAAAACTCAATTAGACACTTCCGAGCACACTAGTCTTAATCATCATAGGTCTGTAACTCGAGTATATCTCACTAACCATCGAACTTAACCCAATTATACGCTTCCGAGCATAGTGGTCTTAATCATCATAAGTCTTTAAGTCGAGTATATCTTACAAACCTTCGAACTTAACTTGAAACCTAATTAGACGCTTCCAAGCACACTGTCTCAATCATCATAGGTCCATAAGTCGACTAAACCCCGCCAACCTTCAAACTAAGAATTTGATTCAGAATACAGTAGAATGCTTCTATGCACGTCGATTTTAAGCATCATTCCCAAAGTAGGTCTGTAAGACATGTATATATCGGTAACCTCCAAACTCGGAATACAACCCAAAAACTTTCCAGAACAACGATCCCAAAGCACCAAGAATCAAACGCTAAATCACATTTTCCTCCGAAACTATACATAGCTGTTCAGAAAGTCTTCAAGCTATACGAAACCAACTCAGACATTTTATACGAAACCAAAAAAAAGGAGATTTTCTTCCGAAAAAATGTGCTCGACTTTTCCGCATTAATTGACATACCGTCAACACGACTACTCAGCTTCTCGGAAGTACAGATCGTCCTTGCAGGCTCGACAAACTAACCTGAAATTAAATCCTGCTCGGAAATCCAAGCAGACATGCTCGGGAATTCCAAGCAGACATGCTCGAAAATTCTGAGCAGACATGCTCGGAAATTCCAAGCAAACATGATCGGACAACGAGACGTGATGTATTTCTCAAACTCGTCACATTCGTAAACACGACCAGTTCACCATTCAACGCACTTTCTTGACTATTTTCCTTGACTCAAAGTCAGAAACGACAACGAAATACCAACAATGGAATGACAAACATCTGAGGACGAATCTTAAAACTTAGAACAAAAACATTTTACTCAAAGCATCCATTTCAACAACATACAAAACTTCTCGGAAGGCCATCCTTCGGAAACTCTACGTGTGACCTTTGATCGGACGATCCAAGCTGCTGCTTAGGTGTTCGGATGATGAACTAGTCTATTCAGAAACATTCTACTCTGCAACGTCCTGCTCGGCATTTCCGATCGGTCCATGCTGCTCGGGATTTCCGGTCAGTCGTCCTGTTCAGTGGTACTAATTGATGGTTTAATTGGCAAAGCTTCCCGCTCGGTTTGGTGACATATGTTCGACGAACCGCGTGATCATCCTAATAGGCGTCTGCGTGCTTATTGGCTCAGACAAACTACTCAGACATACTGCTCAGATGGTCTGCTCGGTTTATTCTCTGATTAAACATGCTCGGCGTCCAATCATTCCCCACAGAGCAACAAAAAACATTAAGACGACTTCCGAAAAAAACTTCTCAATAAAATTTCGTTGAAACAGCTCGTAAAAATGGCCTCTGACAAGGAGAACTAGCTTGACTACCCTCCGAAAGAAAACCATCTTAATATATCGTCTACGAAAATCTACTCCGAAAAAATTCAATGACATATGACAGATACGTTGAGCATATATAAGCCTCGCAACCATTCCTTTTCTTTCGTAGAAAAAGCCGAGCCCCGCACCCTTTATGATTTCTGAAACTCGGTCATAAATATCTATGCATCTCTGCATCAATGTGTTCGTCTCACACTCATGAACTAGTCAGTAAAAACGCCTAAAAAACTTCTCAAACCTAAACGTCTTGACAAGAATGATAACCTCACCTAAACAGCTTCTTTAAGCTAGACGAAACTAAAACTTCATCAAAATTGTCAAAACAACCTTTCACGTATGCTAACACGATCATTCAGTAATAGCTAGTCAATTTTCCATGGGAGATATCCTCTCGGAAAAACAGAATCCTAATGCTAACACGATCATTCAGTAATAGCTAGTCAATTAGATTTTTATACAATATGCATGGCGAGCATCGGCATACTAGCCTGTCGAAAACGCTTCTAAACCATTTCGACACTAATCCATCCGATCGGATACTAAAGCTAACAAGAGTGAACAATCATCCCGCGAACTGATATTTTGGCGTAAACCCCGCCCGGCGCGTATGTTCTGCTCAGCGAGAAAGCTTCTACTTGCGTGATGACCAGCTCGATTTGTCATGTTCGGATATCATGACGAATACCGATTGGAACATTTTAATCTCTTGTCGCTACATCTTGCTTATCGTTAACGCGGCTAATCTTGCTCGGCACGCTGACCCTCCATGATTTACGACGAAGATATTCAAACAAGATTGTGTTACGACTAAACAATCAGTAAAGAGAAGAACGGCCAGACCAAAACTTTCGAACAATTGTTTTCGCCTCGACTACTTAAAGCTTGCCATCATCACACTCGAGTCTTACGAGCTGGGGGATAAATGTTGGGGTCAAAATCCCCTTGACGAAATCAATAGTCGAAAACGGATTGAGCAATCATAATAAGCCGTTTTCCGCACACAAAAAAACTTCGTATAGAGGTCTTTTCGTATGAATAGTATTTCATTGAAAGCATACGAAGTCACTTAGCCAAACTTCCGAATAATCAGACTACTCGGATAGATCTCACAGACATGCATATCAATCGACGAAATCTACGGGCAAACTCAAACACTCAAACAAGATGCTCGGAAGATCCCGGCATGCCAAGCTGCTCAGAAATTCTGAGCAGACAAAGCTGCTCGGAGATTCTGAGCAGACAAAGCTGCTCGGAGATTCTGAGCAGGCCAAGATGCTCAGAAAATCAGAGCAGACCATGATTCTTAGAAATTTTGAGCAGGCAAGGCTGCTCGGACAATTCGAGCACATTCCACTAGATTCTCCAAGCAGAACACATTCCCTCTGAAGCGAGGTTTAGTGATTCTCCATCTCCTCCGAAATCCCAGACAAGGGAAGCTTGCTGATCGAGAAGTCCGAAACCTCTGCGGCAGCGAGGTTAAGATCAACTTCTTCTTTCTCCTCAAGCAGCCTTTCCTTCTCGGTTGCGACATCAGCTCCAGCCTCCAGCTCCTTAATCAGGTCATTGTTGGCATGGATCTAATAGATCACGATCAAGGCGTCCGTCTGCAAGTCCTTGCGACTGATTTGGCCTTCAAGGAATCCAGCAACTCACGGTACTGAGCTTGAAGCTTGGCCCTGGCCTCCTTCATGCTATCTACCACCACCTTGCCACGAATCGCGACCAGCCTGCGCCTCTTCTCCAAGAGCTTCCGGTTCTCGGCAAGAAGCCTCTCATTCTCTCTCTCTCGACCATCTCTAGCCTCTTCTGGATGCCCACCATGTTTTCCCTCTCCTCCTGAATCCGGACCTCTTGATATCAAACAACTTTGACCTCAGCAGTTGCATCGGCGAGTCGGCTGAACAGTGCACTAGTAGTAGACCCATGGGTGTGCACTTCCAGCCGCAAATCCTCTATCAGTTTTGTCATCCTCTTGATCTCTTCCGCACTAGGCAAAACAGCTAGCAAGCTCAATAAGAAAATCGCCTTTACGATTCATGACAAAAATACTCAGACAATGTTCCATCACAGCTAAACAATCATCAAAGATAAGAAGGGCTAGACCAAATTTTCTTACAATTGGTTTCGTCTCGACTACCTAAAACTCGTCTTCATCACACTAGAGTCTGACGAGCTGGGGGCTAACTGTTGGGGCCCAAAACCCCATGGACGAAATATATAGTCGAATATCTACTAAGCATTGTGTTCGGATATAACTAAGTTTTTTATAAATCACATTTCACATAAAATATTCTGACGGATCACTTAGGCGGGCACACAACTTGACAAAGTCCATAAAAAGGTGACAAATTGCTCGGATAATCCAAGCACACTGGACTGATCGGACATACCATGCTCGTAAAATACGAGCATGATTAGCACGGACTATGGCCAACTACTCAAACAGTCCGACCATGGCCAACTACTCAAACAGTCCGGCCATGGCCAACTGCTCGGACGGTCCAAGCATGGCCGACTGCTCGGACGGTTCGACCATGGCCGACTGCTCGGACGATCCAAGAATGGCCAACTGCTCGTATGCTCCAAGCAGGGCCAACTGCTCAGACGATATGAGGAGAGCCAACTGCTCAGACGTTCTGAGTAAGGCAAGCGGCTCGGACGATCTGAGCATATCACTTTGGTCGGACAATTCGAGCATGGCCAATCCTCTTAGACAATCCATGCTCGGCAATGCTGCTCGACAAGTCATGTTTGGATAGTTCACGGACTATGGACTGCCCGGCGTCCCAGCAAAGGACTGTTAGGCGTCCAAGAAGGATTGCTCGACAGTCCACAGACCACGAATTACTCCAAGTTCAAGCTGGAATGTTCAGAGTCCAAGCTGGAATGCTCGGTAGTCAGTGGACCGCGACCTCTCGGCGTCCAAGGAAGACTGCTCGGCAGTCCGTAATCCTCAGTTGTTCGGCCTGCCAAGCAGGATTCTAAACTTGTTAACACCTTCTTCTCAAATGATCCATCTTCAAATTGCTGATATGCTCAGAGTTTAATTCTCTAAGTTACACTGCAAGTTCACAGGCAAATGTAGTATGTAGGGGTCGAACCACAGAGACTCAAGAAATCATGCGATAGACTATAGAATGTCGAGTCAAGCTAGGCTATGTAATCAAGAATATTAAACTAAAACAAAAAACTAAATAAGTTTCAAAATATCGGTTGTTTATCAAATACTAAAAGCGCTAGGTCAAAGGGGTTCTTAGGAAATCGTGCCAAGCAGATCAAATATCAGTCAGGATCAAATTAAAAACTGTTCTAGAACTCAAACACATATATAGAACTAACCAACTTTCGTTGCGAGAATTCACTAAGTCTAAACCCTAGAAATCCAAATTTCTTTGCAATTCCTAACAGATTAAACTAGCCTTAGGTGCATGTTCGGTTTGTTCACAATTCAATTAAACCAAATTTCTTTGCAGATGATTAAATTTCTCAACATAAATAGTTCAGATTCTAAATCACACTTTCATGTCAATTTATAAATCCTTGATCTAGATTCTAAGTGATCAGGTTAGAAACTAGTATTAAGCACAATTCAGGTTGAAGAACTAACAAGTTATGAATCCTAATTGATTGATTTAATCTAGCAAGTCATGAAAACCCTTGTGAGAATCCCTAAACCTAACAATGAATCTACTCAGACATGATCAATGAAACAGAAATCATAATATGAATAAATTGCATTAAAGAGAAAGTAGAGAATGAAAAGGGGTTCGAAATCTTCTCCAAAAAGCAGTACAAGGAATGATCAGCCCCAAAACTCCAAAACTCTCTCTAGATAAAAGTATGAATGTTTAATCTAAACAAAACACCAAAAACCTAATTATAAAGTGCTAAACACGTCTTGGGTTTCTTCTGTAAATACTGAAACTTTAGGGCATGAACTGCAAATCTTCAATTCTTCATTAATGCGTTGGCGTTTCTGCGTGTTGGCGAGCTGTGTCGATCGACGCAGTGCTGCAACGATCGACGCTCATGTCGAACAGAGAATCTATGTTTCTCTCATCACGGTTCCAACTCCAGAACTTGCCCAGAAAGTTCCCATATCTTCCAAAATCCGCCAAATGTGCATAATCCTAATAAACACCTGAAAAGACTCGAAAACACTACAAAAGACTCTAATATATACTTATATCATGGCTTAAAACAGGTAAAAACCATGATATATCAACTCCCCCACACTTAGCTTTGCTTACCCTCAAGCAAAACAGAAAACTAAAATAAGGTGAAGAGGTTTGAAAACTTCAGAAACTCGTTTCATCTTAGAAGTACCACACTCAGATTCCCCTTAGTAAACCAGATGAAAAATGCACCTGCAGACATCAAGACCAACATATACTTCTCACACACTTAGCAACTGTCCTAAGTAAACTCCACAATCACATTCGGAGCATTCAAATTCACTATACTAACTTCTGAAATCTAATAAGTGTGGTTTCACCTAGGGAGTATCGATCAAAGAACACATGGACTCTTACTCTGTTAGCACATGACCACCATATTGTCTTTTTTTTGTTCTTTTCTTCTCTTTTCCCTTCCTTAGCAACTGATTTTTCCCTTTGGGTATCATTTTATTTTTTTATCAGTGCTCTTCCCGCATTGGGTTGTACTTTGGACACATTCCATGGATGCACAGGAGGTAATAGGGGTCTCTACCACTCCCATGACCACTTCGGAGCTACTAGCTCATCCGCAGTTTCTCTCTTTTTTTACCTTAATGAAGGGGAGAAGGGAACCATACTTGGAAAGGTTTACAAGCTGTGTTAGGACTAACAGAGGAATCCGACTCATAGTATACCAAGCCCCTAGGTGAGAAAATTAAGTCAGGTTAAAGAGAAGTTAGTAATGGATCCTCTGAATACCTGAAGTGATATGGGTGTCCTCAGTAGGCTGGTCTGTGTTGGGTTTTCTAATCGTCATAAATTATCTGCAAGCTCATTCCAATGGTTACTTAGGTTCCTGCAAGTGTGGTGATCTCCTCAAAAACTCATTGTTTCCTACTAAACTATTTTCACTCAATAAAACAGACAAAACTGACTCTAAAAAAATAAAAAGATTATGTCAGTACTACCTCCCCCACACTTGAAACACACTGTCCTCAGTGGAATCAAGCTTAGGATTGGTAAAAGAAGATAAATGGATTGGATGCATTGTGTTCTGGCGATTTTTTACCTCTCTCGCATCTGCGTCGATCGCTGCACAGGACCGCAAAGATCGATGCAGTGCGACGGATGGGTGAATCGATCGTCACATAGGACTGTATCGATCGACGCACTGCGAGTCTTGTTCTGAGAATTTTCGCAGACAGCATTATTCCGTGATAAATCACTAAAACTCAACCTGTAAGCTACAACAACCAAAGACAACGCAAAAATCAAAGCAACAGATAGTCATAACATCAAAATACATCAATCCCAGAGCATAAGTACTAAAACAGACTCAAGAAAACATCAAAAGGACTCAAAAGAAAAGAACAATGAAAGAGTGAAAGAAAAGTACAGAACCAAATGTTTAGGAAACATGGAACCAGAAATCAGATCTCATCGCTCTCGGTCTCATCATCAATGCCATCATAAGGATCAGAGCCACTGGCCTCAGGAGTGGGAGCTCGGCGACGTCGTGGAGCAGGTACAGGCTGATGCACACTAGGTTGTCTTTTGCAGAACAGCTGTTCATGAACTCCCAAAGGCCCTTCAACATGTCGTTCACCATAGTCTAAAACATGCCCTGAGGCATCACAGCAGGATCCATCGGTGGATCCGGATAAGGAATAGGAACGAACTCAGCAGCAGCAGAAGAGGAGGGTCTAGGCGCAGAGGATGGTCCCGGTGCAGATGAAGAAGAGGCACCCAGAGGGTTAGCAACTGTAGGAACTCTGCGTAGCAGGTTCCTGTCAGGCTCAAAGGTAAAGTATCAATCCTCGTGAGCTCAACTGAAGGAAGCTGCACACACCACTCTCACGAGTCTCTATCATGAAACACCCAAAGCTTTCCTTCCTTCATCCAAGTTGTGCTCTTCAGGTGAGCTTCATCCATCCATAATCTCTTGTTAACACACTCTCTCCCAACCGTAGAGATCCTGAAATGCTGAAAGATGGGAGTAAGCAGACTCCCCACAGTCTCAACTTTCTTTCCTGCAAATGCCTTGGTCTTTAAATCACATAAGTGATCCGCAAATACTGCTCCCAAGTTGAGCTCAGGCGCTGGATCAGTCAACGGTGTGTCCTCAAACAAGTGTCTCACACCAGTGTATACCAACTGCAGCTCCAACTTTCTCTGCTTGTTCACCTGAGTCTTGCACAACAAAGTGTATCCCAAAATCCGTCCAACATATCGCAGGACTGGATGTCGTAACTGTATTTTCTTGGAGAATCGCGAGTTGTACACTTCGCATCCAATGTGGTCCCAAAAGTACTGACAGCTCGCACTATCCCACTCACTAAGAAGAGTGCTTCGAGTGGGCTCCACACTGAAACCATAGAGCATGCAAAAATCAACAATAGAGAGTCGGTATCGGACTCCCATGCACATAAAAGTGATCATCTCCTCTCTAGCTCTCCTGTGCATCGGATCAGTGTAGTACACTCTGCAGGTCGACAACAACTTTCTGACCAAGTATGGATAGAGCTCGTAACTACGCATAGGCATAGTCCCCAGGGCTATCTGTCTCACCAATTGCAGGACATCCTCAGTGATGCCCAACATCAGACAAGTCATGTAGTCTGCAAACTGTGCGGGCTTGATGATCATACTCTGCCAAGCTTTGTAGAACAACGTGTCATACTAATCCCAAGTCTCAGATATCGGTCTGTCTGTGCAATCAGCATTCTCAATCACTGTCTTCAGATCATCTTCCCACTCTCTGTTCATAGAAATGTGGTCCTTCTCTGCTTTTGGCCAAAGGGCTTGTATCGCGCCAGGAATGCGAGTATCAGGCGTGGGCGTTGAAGAAGCGCATACGAACCAGGAAGCAGGCGCATCAGAGGCAGAAGGTACATTCCTTCTCTTCTTTGGAGCCATCTTTCAGTTTGAAATTTCGAACCAGGTGTGTTGATCATCGCACATGACCGCAACGATTGACACACATCGTGACTTCTCCCTCGCGGTTTTATTTCCTCCGCAAGCTTAACCGCAATTGAACCGGCCAATTTTCATTCATCTCTCGCGGTTTACACCCTGCATCGATCGTTGCACAGGACCGCAACGATCGACGCAAGGCGATTCCCAGTTTTCCAGACTTAGCTGTGTACGACGAGAAACACAAAAAACAAAAAACCAAAGTAAAATCCTAACGAAAACACCTAAATGAGTATGTACAGAGTTACTAGTGGGTTGCCTCCCACTCAGCGCTCTTTTAACGTCACTAGCTTGAATGTTCTGCGATCAGGCAGAGGGTGCATCAACCAGAGGCAGAATCTGACCTCTTGGAATCTCGGCCTTAGCCCAATAATGCTTCACCCTCTGTCCATTGACAGTGAACTCCTTACCTTTTTGCTGATCAGAACAACAGCACCATACAGACGCACTTCCTTGATCGTGAAACACTACAAGAAAACAGGGATTTAGCGACTGTAAGTAGCGACTGAATTTATAGTCGCTAAATTTTGCGACTACTTAGCGACTGAGTTGCGACTAACTGTGCGACTAAATTCGGCGGGTCGCTATACGGTTTCTTATTCAGTCGCAAAAAGTCGGTATAAAACACGTGTATATTGTGCCACGCGTGTAGTACCTAATTTTGTAACTAATTTTTTGATATAGTCGCTAAATAGTCGCTAAATAGTCGCTAAAATTTTTATATATACAACAATGAAGTCGACTTCTCCTCAGCCACACAACAAGAAGATAGACGAAAGTTTAGATAAAATTGAGAAAAAAACAGAGGAAAACGTTTTTGAGTCAAAAAATGTCGGGAGATTATAACTACACTAATGGTCGGGAGTGGATGTATAACCGGATCGATGCATCAACGGGAAATTTCACGGCAGAATTCATGGCGGGGGTCGATAATCATTTCATCCGTTTGCAAATAGCCAGCCCTTTGCGCAGAGCAACGCCGGTAAGTTTCACTGTCCTTGTGATACTTGCAAGAATGATAAACCTGTTATGTCGGGGAGAAGAATACAAAAGCACTTGTATAAGAATGGATTTATGCCTGATTATTATGTTTGGTATAAGCATGGCGAATAAGTCGATATGGGTTTAGGAACGAGTTATGCTGATACGACTTGGGTTAGTGGGAGTGAAGGAATGGGTAATGTAGTAGAAGATAGATATGTGGATATGGTGAATGATGCATTTCGTGATAACGTACATTTTGATAACTATCATCAATATGGTAGTTATCAGAATGTGGAGGAACATGGTAGTTATCCGAATGCGGATGAACCTGTACATAATCATTCAAAAAAAATTCTACGACTTGTTAGAAGGAGCGCAAAATCCATTGTACAGTGGTTGTCGTGAAGGTCAATCGCAGTTATCCTTAGCTGCTCGAGTCATGCAAAGGAAGGCAGAGCATAACATGAGTAAAAGGGAAGTGGATTCGATATGCGAAATGTTTACGGAGTTTCTACCAGAAGGAAATCATGAAACTGGTTCACATTACACGAAAGAGAAATTGATGCGCAATTTAGGCCTCCCATGTCGTTTGATTGATGGTTGCTTCAACAACTGTATAATATATTGGAAAGATTACGAAAGGTTAGATACATGTCGGTTTTGTAACTCACCTAGATGGAAGCCTAACGAGCAAAACCGTAGTACCAATATACCATATAACCGTATGTGGTATATGCCTATTGCTGACAGATTAAAGAGAATGTATCAGAGCGAGAAGACTGCAGCAGCAATGAGATGGCATGCCGAGCACCAAGCCAAAGAGGGAGAAATGTGTCATCCGTCTGATGCGGCAGAGTGGAAATACTTTCAAGATCAGTATCCCCTGTTTGCACAAGAACCCCACAATGTTTATCTTGGACTATGTACAGATAGGTTCAATCCATTTGGCATGTCTAATAATCATTCGTTGTGGCCTGTGATCTTGACTCTGTATAATTTACCCCCTCATATGTGTATGAGTACGGAGTACTTGTTTCTTACAGTAATGAATTCTGGGCCAAAGCATCCACGAGGTAGTCTCGATATATTCCTCCAGCCTCTTGTTGAGGAGTTGAAAGATTTGTGGTGTAATGGAGTCGATGCATACGATGTGTCCTTGAATCAAAATTTCAATCTAAAAGCAGTTCTCCTGTGGACGATCAGTGACTTTCCGGCGTATAGCATGTTATCAGGATGGACCACCCATGGCAAATTATCCTGTCCATGGTGCAAGGATGATACAAAATCTTTTTATCTGCCGAATGGAAGAAAGACGTGTTGGTTCGACTGTCACATAATATTTCTTCCTCAAGATCATCCCATGAGGAAAAATAAGAAAGACTTCTTGAAGGGAAAGGATGCTAGGAATGAGTATCCTCCTGATTCTTTAACCGGTGAGCAAGTCTATTCCTACCATTTGCGTCGTGTAAATCCACCAAAAACTAAAGATGTTGGTGGAAATGGTCATGAAGATAAGATGCCCGGCTATGGGAAGAAGCATAACTAGGACAAAGAAAGCATATTTTGGGAGTTACCATATTGGAGGGACCTTAATCTTTGACATAATCTCGATTTGATGCATATAGAGAAGAATGTTTTTGACAACATTATAAAAACTCTTATGCGTGTGAAGGGTAAATCAAAAGACAACATCCCATCGAGATTGGATATAGATAACTTCTGTTCTCGGCCACACTTACATGTTGATAGTGCTGGTAGAGCTCCATTCCCAGTTTACGCTTTGACAAACGAAGCCAGGAAAAAGTTATTGGAATGTGTGAAGCATGAGGTCAAATTCCCAGATGGTTATGCTTCAGACTTAGCAAGTTGTGCTGATTTGGGTAATGCACAGTTTTCTGGGATGAAGAGTCATGACTGCCATGTCTTTATGCAGCGACTACTTCCATTTATCTTTGCAGAACTCCTAGACAAGAATGTCCACCTTGCCTTAGCAGGTACCGGTTATTCATAGTATTTGAATATGTAGTTTCGGTTTTGTATTTTTCATTAACCATTTGCTATTTAAATCTCTTTATATATGTTGTAGGGATCGGAGGATTTTTTTGTGACTTATGTTCAAGAACTTTGCAGAAGAGTCGCGTCCAAATTTTGAAGCAAAACATAGTTATGATTCTTTGCAATCTGGAGAAGATCTTTCCACCATCATTTTTCGACGTAATGGAGCACCTTCCTATACATCTCCCCTACGAAGCTGAATTAGGAGGCCCTGTTCAATACCGGTGGATGTACCCTTTTGAAAGGTTTTCAAAACGCTGAAAGGGAAAGCGAAGAACAAAAGATATGCAGCTGGATCTATTGTTCAATCATATATAAATGAAGAGATTGCTTATTTCACACAGCATTACTTCGCCTCGAATATAGTAACGAATTCAAGGTAAATTTATATCTAGTATATGGAGACATGTACATGCTATCTATTCTGAAGTTATATATATTAACTCTTGTTGTCAGGTTAACAAGATACAACGAAGGCGGAGTCCCCGAATATCATGACAAAGACGTACCTGATATATTTACTCAGGTTGGTCATCCAAGTGACGAAATGCATGAAGTATGGCTTTCACCAGAAGATTATCAAATTGCACATGCTTATGTTTTCCCAAATTGCGCTTACTTTCGACCATTTCAGAGGTATAACACAACTTAAGTTAATTTTTATATTGTGTTGGTCTCATATATATATACATGTTGATCTTAAATAGTATGTTCGAAGACTATATCTCTGGTAAATATCCAGATCTCTCCGAGAATGAACTCTCTGTGAAAAGGGCCGAGGAATATGACACATGGGTGCGAGATTATGTATGTTCGTGAAATATTTCTTATGTTAGCATTATATATGTATTGTGATTTTATCTACATATTTGACATTGTGTATTTATCAATATTCAGGTCACTTACTGGAACAACACCCATAAATTTCCTCCTTGGGTTCTAGATATTGTGCATGGACCCGTCAACAAGGCTAAAACTTGGCCTATCTTCTATACAAGAGGATATCTGTTCCATACAAAAAACCATGGCGAGGGACGAAAGACATGTAACTACGGTGTATGTGTTAAAGGAGAGAATTACATTGATGCGTCCGATGCAACTGATTTCAACGGGATCTTAACAGATATAATACAACTTCAGTACGAGGGTATTGTTAATTTGAGAATAATATTGTTTAAGTGTATCTGGTATGACCCTGTTCTCGGTAGAGGCACTCGAAGGACCAATGCTGGCGTCGCAGATGTTCGTGCATCGAGAAAGTACAATAAATACGAACCATTTATTCTAGGTACCCAATATATCTATCTCTATCTTCGTAACTATTTTATGGATATCATAGATACTCTAAGTTTAATTTCAATCTTTAATTTACACAGCCTCTCAAGCGGAGCAAGTTTGTTATATCCCGTATCCGTACACGAAGAGACCGAAGCAATTGTGGCTCAATGTTGTCAAAGTCAACCCTAGGGGGAATATTTCGGGGGAATATGTCAACACAGAACTGACTCTTCTAAAACAGGAAAATGATTATCCGGTAATGATGACTACGGTCGAAGATCTCGTTCCCGATAATTTCGTGCAGAATGAAAACCCAATCAATCTTGATTACGAAGTAGGAGATGAAGAACCAGAAGATGGATTTCTGTGTAATCTATCTTCTTCTGATGATGACGACGAAGATGATGAAGCGGAAGACAATGAGGCGGAAGATGACGAGTGATTTGATATGCTTAATGTCTATCTTTAATGTTTTCTTATGCTTAATGTATTTCAGATTTCAAATAATTTCAATTAGACATGTTTGATGATTTCAAATTATTTCAGATTTTATATGTTTATGTTTTCATATGTGTATCTCTTGTTTTAATTATAAGATTAATGGTTAATGTTTATGAAAATTTTATAATGTTTATGATTGACTCTCTTTTGCTAATGTTTAATGTTCAAGTTAAATTTTATAAGGTTTCTTAACGTTTAAAATCATAAAATTGTAACTTAGATTAGCGACTATTTAGAGACTAACTAGTGACTGTTTAGGGCTTAATAGCGACTAACTAATGACTGTTTAGGGCTTTAGAATTTTAGACCCAAATATATCCGAGCCCGCCAATTTTTGAAGGCCCAAAAGCTGAAACCGCCAATTTTTGTCCAAATACTCGAGCCCGCCAAATTTTTTTAGGCCCAAAAGTGTAAACCGCCAATCTGATTTCACCGAACCGCCTAATTTGTCCCTCTAATTTTTGGTTTAACCGGGAAATTTAACCTAAATCGTCTAAGGGGTCGAATCCCATTTTGCAAAACCTAGTTTCATTTCTTGTTCTCTCTCTCGTTCTTCCTCCTCCACTCTCTGGTTTTTCCGATCGATCCGTGTCCCTCTCCTCTCTCAATCTTTCTATGTTCGATCTCTCTCCGTGTGTTCGTTCTTTTTCCTGTTCGATTTCTTCTTATTTCAAAAACCCTAATTCGCTCTTAGTCGATCCCTCTTTCTCTGTCTTCTCTCAAAATTTCTCTGTCTTCTCTCAAACTTACCGTTTCATCTCCGATGGCCCTAGCGAAGGGGAGAGGAAAAGGTCGAGGGAAGGGAAGAGGTCGAGGCCGAGCACCTCCAGTTGCCGCCGAGGCTCAGCCAGTACGAGTTCACTCCGGCGAGCGACGGTTCTCCGACAAGGCGCCCATCTCTGACGCAAACACAGCTGCATGTTCGCGATTATCCACCGCCGAGGGTTCTTTTCGAAAACAACTCGCCTTCTCCGAGACAGGCGTCTAAAGGTCACTCTTCGAATCCCGAATCGCAGAGAAGAGACCCTACGAGTGTAACTCCGAGGCAAAACACTCAAGGTGATGTCACTTCGCTCTCTGTCTCTGATTGTCTTTGATTGTATTAGCTCCTGAGATTGTTATTAGGTCATGAGTTTAGTCTAATAATTGTGAGATTTGAATGTTTGACGATTTTGTATAGGTATTGTTTTGGTATGTGTCTCGGGTTTGAGTGATAAATGTGTGATTTGCTTATGAGTTTGACATTTGATAGTTGTCATTTGAGATGTTAGTTTGCTTATGACTTCTAGTCTTTTGTCTCGGGTTTGAGTGTTAAATGTGTGATTTGAATGTTTGATGATTTTGTATGGGTATTGGTTTTGTTATGTGTCTCGGGTTTGAGTGAAAAATGTTAGTTTGCTTATGAGTTTGACATTTGATAGTTGTCATTTGAGATGTTAGTTTGCTTATGACTTCAAGTCTTTTGTCTCGGGTTGAGTGATAAATGTGTGATTTGCTTATGAGTTTGACATTTGATAGTTGTCATTTGAGATTGTATTAGCTCATATGGTATTGGTTTTGGTATGTGTCTCGGGTTTGAGTTAAAAATGTTAGTTTGTTTTACATTTGATACTCTGTTATTAATAGTTTGCTTATGAGTTTTATGAGTTAATATTATCACTTATGAGTTGTATGTTTGCAGCTACAACTCATATGTCTCCTCCACAAGCCTCTCCAGCTGGTTCAGTTCAAGTGAATCAACAACCAAGGCTGTGTCCGAATCAGAACTCGGAAGCTCACAGTACTCAACCGCCTGAAGTTCAGCATTCCAACCAAATGGTTGAAGATGGTGTTGACGGGGTTGATGACAATGCTGTTATTCAACCAAATCTCGAGGAAGCCCGCCTTCACTTTCTCGAGAGGCTGCTAGCTACGCCATGCCGTGAACAGTGGACGACTGTGCTCTCTCCACTACTCCCTCAGCCGCCAAACACCACATGGTATATCTCTCTCACTCTACAATTTCCTCTATATGTACTTTAAGTCACAATTTTTCCTCTGATTTTGCTCTTTCTGTAGGTTTGGTCGTGACAAGTCAGTTTTGGTCCGAAAAATTACTAAGATTTTCACAAACAAGTTCGATGGAGCATTCTATAGTTGGAGTCATGTGCCTCAGCCGCGAGCAGAGCGATACTTCCTTGAATTTGCGGTTAGTAGGGTACTTTAGGCTGACTTTTATTTTGTTTTTAATTTGGTTCTTACTAACATGAATCTGATGTTTCAACTGTAGAAAGAGCACCACTGGGATTTCTTAATAATTGGGACGGTTCAAGCCCATTTTGATGCGATTTGTCAGAGGAGAATGATGGATATGGTCAGCAAAGCTCACGTGTCAGGTGTGCGACCTGCATGGATCTCAGTCAAAATCTGGAAAGAAATGGTGACCTATTGGGAAACTGATGAAGGTAAACAGAGGAGTGAGACTACTTCTGCTGCAAGAAATTCTGATCGTGGCGGTCTCGGTCCTCATAAGAACTTCACTGGGCCGAAGTCTTTTCTGCAAATTCACCAAGAAATGGTAATGAACATTCTCAGAGTTCATATATTTCCTTTAATGTTTTTGACTTCTCTGAATTTATATACTTTCATTTGACTATATTATCTTGTGTTACATTTGCAGGAAAAGGATCTGAATAGATCCGTAAGCTTCGGTGAAGTCTTCCTGAAGACCCACACAAAACCAGATGGAACTTACATAGATTTGAAGGCGCAAGGGGTCGCAGACACATATAAGCAGAAGGTGGAAGCTGCACAGGCTGAGATTGAGGCAGAAACCTCCGATGGAACTTCAAGACCAAGAGTTCTGACCACCGATGAGATCAACGAACTCTTTCTACAGGTAATTATGCTTCTGTGAATCTGTTTTAGTGTATATGAGTATATGAATCTGTTGTTGCTTGATGTGTTAAGATGTTTTAGTGTATATGAGTATATGAATCTGTTGTTGCTTATTGTTCAGATGTGTTATTGATTAAGTTCTTTGCTAACTGTGTCAATATTTTCTGTATCCTAGTCAACAATTGTAGACGATAGAGGCCATGTTTATGGTATTGGAAGTTTGAGAGAGTCTTACGCCGCCGGAAAGCGCAAGTACCCGGGTAGCTATTCCACTTACAACTCGCTCCAAGATCAGCTCGAAGAATCTAAGCGCCAACTGGACATACAAGCTGCTGAGCTAGCTAGACAAGCGAATGAGCAGAAGGAGTTGGTCATGGTGCAAAAATATCTTCAGCAAACTGACCCAGTTTACCTAGACTTCTGCAAAACTCAGACTGCTGAACCAACAACTCCTTTTCTCCTACTCAATAGGAACACTTTGTATTGTATGAACTTGTTCTGTTCTTTTTTGTGTTTCAAGACAATGTTTGTAACATTTACACTAAAACGTTTATATATATATCATTTGTTATAAGGTTTTTGATTCATAATTTAATAATAGAACAATACTAAAACAAAAATAGTGGAAAACCAAAACCAATTCGAATTAATTTCATACTCCGGTTTAAATGGTTAGTCGCTATTTAGTCGCTAATTAGTGGCGATAAAAGTCACAAATCAGTCGCTAATTAGTCGCTACATGGTCAAGATACAACTAGTTTCGTCGCTAAAACGTCGCTTTATAGTCGCTAAAATAGTCGCTAAATAGTCGCTAAATTTTAGCGACTAAGTAGCGACTAATATTAATAATATATTATTAGTCGCTAATTAGTCGACTAATATAGCGACTAACAAATTTAGCGACGAAGGATTAGCGACTAACTACTTTAGTCGCTATTTACGTAGTCGCTAAAACCCTGTTTTCTTGTAGTGAAAGGACCAGACCATCTAGAACGCAGCTTACCTGGAAACAACTGCAAACATGAGCTATACAAAAGTACCTGATCATTAGGCTCAAATTGTCTGGAGACAATCTTCTTGTCATGATATGCCTTAGTCCTCTCCTTGTACATCTTTGAATTCTCATAGGCATGATGCCTAATCTCATCCAACTCATTCAGCTGCACCAATCTCCTCTTTGCTGCACGTTTCAGGTCGAAATTCATCTGCTTCACAGCCCATGCTGCCTTATGCTCAAGCTCAACTCGAAGGTGGCAGGCTTTCCCACAGAAGATGAAACGGAGTAGTCCTAAATGGCGTCTTAAACGCAGTCCTATAGGCCCATAACGCATCATCCAGCTTCATAGACCAATTCTTCCCCTTCTTCCCAACTGTCTTCTCCAAGATCTCCTTGATTTGTCTGTTAGACACCTCAACTTGCCCACTAGTCTGAGGGTGATAAGGAGTAGCCACACGATGATGAACACCATGATTCTGTAGCAGCTTCTCAAAGACTTTGTTGATAAAGTGAGATCCTCCATCACTTATCACAATCCGAGGCACTCCAAAACTAGGGAAAATGATGGTCTTAAACAGCTTAAGAACCACCGAAGAGTCATTGGTTGGGCTAACTATCACTTCCACTCACTTAGACACATAATCCACAACAACCAAAATGAACTTATTCCCATGAGATGAGGGAAAAGGACCCCTGAAATCAATGCCCCAGCAATCAAAAACCTCAAGAATGAAATTCTGAGGCATCTCATGCTTCTTGCTGATCTTCCCTCTCCTCTGACAGGCATCACACTGAGAGACAAAACAATGAGCATCTCTGAACATAGTAGGCCACCATAAGCCTGCTTCTTACGAAACAATGCTTCGTAGGCGCATTGTGTCGATCGACGCACAGGTCCGCATCGATCGACTCCACCCTGATACGTGCATCGATCGTTGCCAAGGTGTCATCGATCGACGCATGTTCTGTAATCCGACAGTTTCATAAGTTTCTGTCCAAATCCGTCCTAAACACTGTCTCAATCATATTGACGTTCTCCTCAGGTAGAAAATCATCAATGAGGACGTCTTCTTCAACCCTGATCCTTGACATATGATCAGCAACTCCGTTTTCAACTCCCTTCTTGTCTTTAACCTTAATGTCAAACTCTTGAAGAAGGAGAATCCATCTCAGAAGTCTCGGCTTAGCATCCTTCTGTTGCATCAAATACTTCAGAGCTGAATGATACGTATGTGATATCACCTTGGATCCAACCAGATAGGGGCGAAAATTCTAAAAGGAAAAGACAACTGCCAACAACTCCTCTGCAGTGGCATATTTTCTCTGCGCATCATCTAGTGTTCTGTTGGCATAATAGATAGCATGAAATTTCTTGTCCTTCTTCTGCCCCAGAACAGCTCCTACAGAAAAATCGCTTGCATCGCACATAACCTCAAAAGGAAACTCCCAATCTGGTGGATGTACTATAGGAGCACTTACTAATGCTTGCTTAATCTGTTCAAATGCAATCTGGCAATCTGCAGTGAACTCAAATTTCACATCCTTATACAGCAAAGCAGTTAGTGGTCTAGCAATCTTACTGAAATCCTTGATGAACCTTCTGTAGAACCCAACATGTCTAAGAAAGCTCCTCACAGTCTTAACAGAATCAGGCGCCTGAAGGCTGGTCATAACCTCAATCTTAGTGTGGTCAACTTCAATCCCAGCTTCAGATACTCTGTGCCCAAGAACAATACAATCTCTGACCATAAAATAGCACTTCTCCCAATTCAGAACCAAGTTCTTTTCCTCACATCTAGCTAGCACTTTGCACAGATTATCTAAGCACTCATGATAAGATGACCCATAAACAGAATAGTCATCCATAAACACCTCCATAAAGTCCTCAATCATATCAGTAAAAATGGACATCATACATTTCTGGAAGGTGGTTGGTGCATTACAAAGTCCAAAAAGCATCCTGCGGTATGCAAAAGTACCATAGGGACAAATAAAAATAATATTTCCCTGATCCTCTGGATGGATGGGAATCTGAAAGAAGCCAGAGTACCCAACGAGGAAGCAATAGTAAGGGTGATTAGCTAACCTCTCCAGCATCTGATCAATAAAGGGCAAGGGAAAGTGATCCTTCCTTATTGCAGCTTTCAGCTTCCTGTAGTCTATGCATATCCGGTGTCCAGTCACAGTCCTTGTAGGAATCAGCTCATTCTTCTTGTTCTCAACCACTGTAACACCTCTTTTCTTAGGCACAACATGTATTGGACTGACCCAATCACTATCAGAGATAGGATAGATGATTCCAGCATCCAGCAGCTTCATAATCTCCTTCTTCACTACCTCCTTCAGATTCGTATTCAGCCTCCTCTGATGCTCAACAGATGACTTTGTCTCATCCTCAAGATGGATCCTATGCATGCACATCTCTGGAGAGATACCTCAATGTCATCAAGAGAATAGCCAAGTTCTTTGCGATACTTGCGCAACTTGCTCAGCAGTAAGGAAGTCTCTGCGTTGTTCAAAGCAACATTAATAATCACTGGATAGGTAGAATTAGGTCCAAGAAATGCGTACCTTAGCCCGGATGGAAGTTGCTTTAGCTCAATTTTTGGAGCTTTTTCTTCTGCCCAATCGCCATGCGTCTATCGATTCACGAGTGGCGTCGATCGATGCAACGGCTCGTTCTGCACTTCCAGCTGCATGACTTGCTCTGTAGAATCCATCAGCCTCGCATAGCAGATTGCAGGCTCGTCCTCCAGATGCTCCAGTTCGAATACCGAGATTAGCAGAGCTCTTTCCAGCGGATCCTCAGCATGTGTCCTATGAAAGAATTCCTCTGCCAAATCACTGATAGTGTCCACATAAAAGGTCTGTCCGTCGATGTTTGGTATCTTCACCAGCTTGTCCATATCAAAACTCATCTTCAGATCACCCACATTCAGAATGATAGTCCCCTTCTTGCAGTCAATCATCGAACCAGCAGTAGCTAAGAATGGTCTACCCATGATAAGTGGATCCTTTGGTTCCTCTCCATACTGCAGAACCACAAAGTTAGTATGAATCACATAGTTACCAATCATGATTGGCACATCCTCCAACACTCCTTCAGGGATCCTGACAGTCCTGTCAGCTAGAACCAATGAGATTCTAGTAGGCATGAAATTTGTCATCCCAAGCCTCTTAGCAACAGAGAAGGGCATAAGGTTCAAACTAGAACCAATATCACACAATGATCTCTCAAATCTATCTCCGTAGCTAGCACAATCCAACATAAAGCTCCCTGGATCTTTCAACGTGTCAGGAATCATGTCCTGAATCACAGCATTGCACACCTCTGAGATCATCATTACACTCTCTTCATCAGTCATGTTACCAGAAAGCATGTCGTTAAGACATCTTCTCATCACGGGAGTAGTCTTGAGAGAATCAATCAAAGGCACCTCAATCAACACCTTGTTCATGATCTCCTTGCAATTGGCCAACTGCACCTTGTACTTAGAGGTTTTTAAGAAAGGGGACCTCAGGCTTGTAGATCCTTTCATCAGTTTTCGTCAGCTTCTTTGTATCAGATTTCTCTGCAATCGCTTTGCGTCGATCGACATCAGTAGTGCATCGATCGACACTCGGCGATGGTGCAACGACCTTTGCGTCGAGCTTGGGTTCAGTTTCCTCGTTCGCGATCTGCGTCGATCGATGCTGAGGTGCGTCGATCGGTGCAGTGCGAAACTCACGGATTTCATCTTCCATCTCCTCAATCTCAATGATTTCCTCCAAACTTAGGCTCTTTTTCTGAGCAGGAACGACCTCTTTACCACTTCTCAATGTGATTGCATTGCACTGGTACTTTGGATTAGCACCAGTTCGTGCCGGAAGAGATCCATCTTGCCTCTTTGCAGACCCATCAGTCTGTGCAACTTGAACATCCAACTTCTTCACATGAGTGCTCAGAGACTCAATTTTTTCATTCAGATCCAAGTACAGAGCATCTATCTTTCCATTAAAGTCCATTGTACTCTTCTGCTGTCCTTCCAGAAGCTGCTCCAACAATCCCATCATCTTATCATTCTGCTCATTTTGAGGAGGAACAGACTGATATGATGAAGATCCATAGTTCCTAGTGAAACTGCTATTGTTGTTTCCAGGGCTGTTATTACTCTGATAAGGCTTCTGGTACTGAGGCTTAGGAGTGAAACCAGGGAAGTTTTGATTACCTGTGAAGGTACTTCTCTGGCTCATTCCATTGTAGCCACTTCTGCCTTGTTGATTTCCAAATATGTTTCCCTGAAAACCGGTCCCACCAACAAATTTCACATCTTCTTCTTCGCAGCTTTCATCAGCCTCAAACACTTCAACATCCTGAGCAAAGTGAACATTTTTCTTCCCAAGTAGAATACTATGAACAGAATCAATCTTGTTCTTCATATCAGCTATCTGTGAGCTATCAGCTTTCCCACAAGATTTCTGCCTTTCCATATCAGCGTTCTTAGTGCTATTGCTGCACACCAAGTTCTCAATTAGCTCTTTATCTTGCTCTGGAGATTTAGATTTGAAGTTCTCATTTCTAGCAGAATCTAAAGCCATATTATACCACAAATCAACTCCTCTGAAGAAAATGCCCAGTAGTTGAACTTCAGAGAAACCATGATGAGGGCAATCTCTCAGGTACATCCTAAATCTCACCCAAGCTGCTTTCAGGGCCTCTGTAGGTCCCTGCTTGAATGTCAAAAGATCATGTCTAAGCTGATCAGATCTAGCATCATCATAGAAGTGCCTCAAAAACTTCTTCTTAACTGCATCCCAAGTAGTCAGAGTCCCAGGTAGAATCTGCTTCAGCCAGTTCGCAGCTTCTCCTCCAAGAGAGTGAGGAAAAAGCTTACAGTGCCGGAAGTCATAGCTCACTCCATTATGCTTCATTCCAGTGACTAAAGACTCAAAGTTCTTTGTGTGATCCATAGGTTGCTCATGTGGGATTCCATGAAAGAGATGCTATCCCACAAGCGTATAGTATGAAGTCTTCAGCTCAAAATCATTCCGTGCAAAAGCAGGAGGTACAATCGCAGACCTGTTAGCATAGAACACATCAGGCCTATTGTAATCAGCAAGCGTCCTCCCAGCTGGAGGTTCAGGCGCTCTAGGAGGCTCTCAACTCGTGGATTCTCCTGTCCCCCTTGAGCTTCTCCCTCAGGTCCAGGCTGAATAATATCCTGAACAATCACGTTCCCTTCAGCATCAAGCATCTGACCAAGCTCATTGCATACGTGATTCTCTCTATCTCTCAGAACACCATGTTCATCTCGAATTAGTATCACAGCAACTGGATTTTCCATCTTAACCGGTTTCTGAGCTTTCATGTTCGTTTTCTAACCTTGCAAGTTCCTCAAGTCTTAGATTCACGAGTTTCTTATCTGGATTACTTCTAGTCGCACGATTAGGCATGCACTATCTGTTTACGGCAAGCGTCGATCGATGCACATAACTGAAACGATCGATTCAGTTCGTGTGTGCGTCGATCGATTTAAAGAAGCGTTGGTTGATGCACGAGTCTTAGCGAGAACCTGAAACACGCAAAGACAGAAAGAAAAACAGAAAATTAATAACAAAAAAAATGAAAAACCTAGTCTAAACTCTAAACTCTAAACTCAAATCTATCGAAGACTCAAAATGGTCTCCGGCAACAGCGCCAAAAACTTGATATGCTCAGAGTTTAATTCTCTAAGTTACAGTGCAAGTGCACAAGCAAATGTAGTATGTAGCGGTCGAACCACAGAGACTCAAGAAATCTTGCGATAGACTATAGAATGTCGAGTCAAGCTAGGCGATGTAATCAAGAATATTAAACTAAAAAAGAAAGTAAATCAGTAGCAAAATATCGGTTTTTTATCAAATACTAAAAGCACTAGGTCAAAGGAGTTCTCAGGAAATTGTGCCAAACAGATCAAATATCAGTCAGGATCGAATTAAAAACCGTTCTAGAACTCAAACACAGATATAGAACTAACCAACTTTCGTTGCGATAATTCACTAAGTCTAACCGTAGAAATCCAATTTGTAATTCCTAACAGATTAAACTAGCCTTAGGTGCTGGTTCGATTAGTTCACAATTTAATTAAACCAAATTTCTCTGCAGATAATGAAATTGCTCAACCTAAATAGTTCAGATTCTAAATCACACTTTCATGTCAATTTATAAATCCTATATCTAGATTCTAAGTGATCAGGTTAGAAACTAGTATTAAGCACAATTCAGGTTGAAGAACTAACAAGTTATGAATCCTAATTGATTGATTTAATCTAGCAAGTCATGAAAACCCTTGTGAGAATTCCTAAACCTAACAATGAATCTACTCAGACATGATCAATGAAACAAAAATCTTAATATGAATAAATTGCATTAAAGAGAGAGTAGAGAATGAAAAGGGGTTCGAAATCTTCTCCAAAAAACAGTACAAGGAATGATTAGCCCCAAAACTCCAAAACTCTCTCTAGCTAAAAGTATGAATGTCTAATCTAAACAAAACACCAAAAACCTAATTATAAAGTGCTAAAAATGTCTTGGGTCTCTTTTGTAAATACTGAAACTTCTGGGCAGGAACTGCAAATCTTCAATTCTTCATTAATGCGCTGGTGTTTCTGCGTGTTGGCAAGCTGTGTCGATCGACGCAGTGTTGCAACGATCGATGATCAGGTCGAACAGAGAATCTATGTTTCTCTCATCACGGCTCCAACTCCAGAATTTGCCCAGAAAGTTCTCATATCTTCCAAAATCCTCCAAACGTGCATAATCCTAATAAACACCTGAAAAGACTCGAAAGACACTACAAAAGACTCTAATATATACTTATATCATGGCTTAAAACAGGTAAAAACCATGATATATCAATTGCCGAGCTGAATTTCTAAATAAGTTATACAAAATACAGAGTTAGGCTATACTCGCAAAATTCATATTCTAAACACTTTGGGCCAAACTAAGAAGATGTAAATTCTGCGGACTCGGATCATCCTTTTCAGCCCATCCGAAAGATAAATACGAAAATGGAAAAATAAATCCGAGCAAGAAAAGAAAAAAGTAAAATCCGAGCGGAAAAGTAAATCCAAACAAAAATGGAAGATTTGATAACAGGAAGATCTCCGGAAATCTTGCAAGCGAATTGTTCCAACCGACTCGCCACGGCTATAAATGAGAAGGGACTTCCTATGATCAAAGAAAACTCTAAAACCCTAGCAAAAATTACTTAGACTATTTTTGCTCTTGCGCTTTTGTATTCTTTTTCGATCAAAGATCAATAAAATCATTTTTCGAATCTCTTTTTGTGTGCGTTACATAGAAATTTCAGTTCCCTTAGAAGTTAAACCCTATTAGAATTGACTATGCGAGTTCCGACTCTCACAGTCCTCACCAGCAGATGGAGAATTGACTCATCTGGCTCAAATCGCAGCATCAGTGGCTCATCTGTGATAGTTGTGAGCTTCTTGTTCGGTAGCTAACATATATGTCCCACTCATGAATATCCACAAAACTCTATAACAAATCTGGCTTAATCTAGATGGCACTGTTCAAGTAATATAAATCCAATGTATACCTCTTCATAGCAATATTGTAGGAGCTCATGTCAATCACGAAGTGATTGAAATCAGAGTCAAGAGACTCCCAACCAACTCGGTCTTAGTTCCCTTCCCAGTAAAGGCTTGGTCTTAAGAGAGACTAAGTGATGCGCAAAGACAGCTCCCATGTTGACGTCATGCTCCAAGTGTGCAACTTGGTATTCGTACGCACCTATGATATGGCCAATGACAAAGAACATCAATAGAAGCTCTGAGATGCGCATCATACCAGGCTCCATTTTGCAAAGAATAGTGATACCCAAAAAGCGTGCAAGATATCTCAGGCCTAGGTGTCTTATCATTGTCTGCCGCGTCTTATTCGAGTTGTAAATCCCATTCCCAAAGTGGGACCATAACATCTGAAAGTCTGACCACTGGTATAGAAGTGCAACCCTCTTATGGTTCATGTCAAACTCGTAAATGTCACAAAGGTTGGAGATGGAGATGTTGTATCTAACACCCTTAGCAATGAATGTCATAGTGCCTTCTTGCGCAACATATACTATCTCTTTAGAGTATTAGACTCTGACAGTGGCCAAGATATGTCTGACCAAGTCTTCATGCATGTCATATTGCTTGGTACAGATGGTTCCCAATCCAATCCTCCTCAGAATGTGCATTATATCCTCGCGGATCCCCATTTCCTTCATGGTTCGATAGTCAGCAAATCGGTAGGCAAGATCGTCATGCCCAGCCAAGCATTGTAGTACAACGAATCTTAGTCATCCCAATCATTTGAGATCTCCCTCTAGAGGCATTTGTCCCTCTTGTACTCATCCTCAGGATCCATATCCCATACCCGATTGTACGGAATCTTGGCTTTTTCAGGCTTTGGCCAAGGGTTAGGGACATGGGCTATGTCCGCGGCATGAGCCTATGGTTTTGTAAAGCTCGAGCCTGAAGCTTCTGTGATGGTCCTCTTTAATATCTTGCTCGTGTTCGGTGCCATCTGCAATATCAAATCCAAGAAGCATTATGAATAGTTAGTGAAAAATCGCAAAATCTCGAAACAACCAAACTACACCAAATTTATCATGCACATTCAACCACAACATCATATCAACCACATTTCATGTCAATCTTTTTTAAGGTTATGTGGATCCGGAAATCCACACTAGATATTTGTAATTTAGGATGGGAAATTTTTGAAAGGGCTAGAACCTCAAAGATCACACAATACTTCAAAGAGTTATCTAAAACGATTACGGGTTTCGTAATTATCTTGTATGGATGATAGAATATTACAAAAGGGGTCTCAAGAGAGAGAGAGAGTCTTATATGAGCTTGTAAAGTTGTCTGTGTGTAAAAAGAACGTGAAAAGGAAGGTCCTTGAATTTAAGTCATCGAACTCCTTTTATAGCCTTGTTGACGATTTCTCCATCATGTATATCTTGTAGTGATCTTGTTGGAACAATCTCCGAGATTTTCAGACAGTTTGAGCAGTGATATAATTTGGCTAATCAGCTCGACGGTTGACTTAATTATCAGGCACGTCATCTTCAATACGCGGTGGTTTTCCAGTCGGTAAGGCATAGATAAGATGGGCCTCGGTTTGGGCTGGAGTGATATTCTTAATGTCGACATGTTTGAGAGATAAGGCCTTTGGGCCTTATTGGCCCAAATCTAGGTGTGGATTATGGTACCAACAATTGCTCACAACCCATTAATTAAAATAAATAATTGGCGGAAAATGTGATCAGTCCTGCTGTCCGTAGGTCTTTAAATCGATAACGTCAGCCCATATACTTTCAGATTTGATGTCTTTTAATCAAATCTGACCGTCGGGAGCCCGAAGGATGCTGGAACCACGCAGCCTCGTAAAATGTTCAGATCAGAGGTCATAATTTGGCCTCTAATCTAACACTTGAGATATTAAAAAAGCGAGAGGTCCGCGTGGCATTGAAAACCACAGAGGAGCTCCGATTCCGGGGGTCGGACTGCAGTTCGGCCCTTATGAATGCTCTGTCGTGGGGAGTGATGACGTTTTGCAGCTCAAGTTGTGAAACTTTCTAATTCGAGAAATTCCACCAACTCTCTAACTCAAGATATAATCAGGCCATCCTTTCAGAAGAAGAGGAGGACTGGAGAGAGTTCTCACACTGATGATGTAGTGCATGTGACTACTTAGCCGGCTGGTGCTTTGCGCATCTCACAGACAAATTTTGTTCCCTGCCACCTATTGGTGCTGGCGAGGGCCCAGATGCTCCCCCTGTCATGGGGGTAGATGATCGAGCTCCTCCGACTGAAGAGGGTATTATCCCGCTTTCCACGCGCATTCCCGAAGATCTTAGGTCCTTCTCGCCGCAGCGATCGAGGACAACAAAAGTGAGTCGAAGGGGGACCCAGCAGAGTTGATGCTCACCTCCCGGCCATAAGGAACATGTTCGAGAGGCAAGCCTAGATCATCTATCAGGCTACGTATGGAAGGGTAAGTTTCCAACTAGTTTTCCCTTGTTTTATTGTGTATGGTTGTACGTCGTACTGGCGATTTGTTTTCTTCAATAGTAAATTGAGGCGAACAACTATAATGCTGCGTTGATCTATGACCGGCTGAGAAAAGTGTCTTCTGCGGACGAGATTAAAGAGATGGAGTCTCTTATCGATCATATGAAGGTCGAACTAACTAACCAGGCATCCCGAGAAGATGCGGTGGAAAATAGTCTCACTGAGGAGAGGACCGAATTGGCGAGGAAGAAACCAGCGTTGAGGGAGATCGGGGATAAGCTAAAGTCATTGGAGACTGACCGCGACATTTTCATGTCCGAGAACCTCGAGCATAATGAGGAGATAAACGGGTTGCGAGCTAGTCGCGACCGAGCCGTAAAGGATGCGGTGAAGGATGCATGTCTCGAGCTTCATTCTCAATACCGAGAGGTGTTGGGATGTGTGCAAGACCTATGGTACTTAAAAAATCTCGAGGTCATTGCCGTGATCACGGTTCAGGAAGTCCTACCTAGATCTGATCGATGTTGGGGTCAAAATCCCTCTCGGCGAAATTAATAGTCGCAGATGAACAAAGTGATCAGACATAACTGTGTTTCGTATATATACCATTTAATATGAAAAAAATTTCGTATAAAAGGTACAAAATCATTTATCCAAACTTCCGAGTAACCAAATTGTTTGGATGGATCACTTAGACAGGAATACCACTCAACAAAATTCATGTCCAAATGGTAGAACGATCCAAGCAGGGCCAAATGAAATCCGAGCAAGACAGCCTGCTCGGACGATATGAGCAGGACAGCCTGCTTAGACCAAATGCTCGGACACTTGTTGATATCTTCCTCCGAATGATGGATTAGCTGTAACCCATCTTCATATCAACAACTTATACATACTCGTAAATACTATTCGTTGACAGAATTACCGAATATGTTATACGAAGCGCAGCCTTGGTTTATACTCACAAGCTTCGTATTGTATAGACTTTGGGCTGAAATAAGAAGACATGTACTCGACAGAATCGAATCTTCCTTTCAGGCCCATCCGAAAGATAAAACTAAGTCGCAGAAAGATAAATACAAAAATGGGAAGATAAATCCGAGCAAGAAAATTGGAAGATAAATTCAGGCAAGAAGAGGAAAATCTGAGCAGAAAAGTAAATCCAGACGAAAAACGGAAGATTCGATAGAAGGGAGATCTCCGGAAATCTTGGGGGTGAATCTCTTCCAACCGACTCGCCGCGACTATAAAAGACAAGGGACTTCCTATGATCAAACACGCTGAAAACCCTAGCAGAAACACGTATACTTTTCTTTGTTCTTACGCTTTTTGTACTCTCTTTTTTCGTCAAACAATCAATAAAATTATTCTCTAGATCTCTCTTTGTGGTTTTTGCTTTGAATCTTCTGTTCCCTAAATTATAAACCCTAGAAGAATCGACCATGAGAGTTCCGACTCTCACAGTTTTGCACCGTCTATGGGGAACAAGAAGTTTTCTTACACCTAAAGACCGCCGATTAGTAGATCCGGAGAGATGGCCACCAACGCAGATGGGGACTAAAACAGAAGACACACCCATTGACAATCAACGCTGCAGTAGACGCAGCCGTAACATATAACACTACAACAAACATCACTGCAACAAACAACGCTGCAAAATACGCATCCGCGATCGATGCAACAACAGCTAACGCAACGCTGAGTGAGTTGAAGGAGATGATAGCTCTACTTGTGCAAAAGATTCAGAATCAAGAGATGGCGAGTAGAATGATCAATAATATGATCATTAGAGGATCACAATACTGTTGGGACACAGAATCCTCAATCAAATCTTACTAGAGACGAGCAGGAATGAGCGTTCACTGGTTTGCGCCTTCTCATTTCCCAAACGATGTGATAACATTTTAGGAGTGCAAAACCACGGAAATTGATCGACCGCACAACGATCCCCTCATCATCGAGCTAATCATCAAAGATCATGACGTAGCAAGGATCTTAGTTCTGTGGACATAATATTCTGAGATACTCTAAGAAGGATGAACATCAGCTTATCTGAAGTGTCAACATTTCCAAAACCAATAACGGGATTCATAGGAGACACAACAATGACCCTCAGAAAAATTAGACTACCTTTACAAGTAGAGTTATTGAGTTTCAGTAGTTCACCACCCGTAAATCTACAACGTGATCATGGGAACTCCTTGGATAAATTCCATGAGAGTCGTTATGTCAACATATCACCTTTTCTTGAAATTTCCAACACCCGGTGGGGTCACAACAATCTCGATCTTGTTTTATGGCCGAGCATAAACTTAGAAAGCCAAAAATTAAAGTCTCCCGAAAAACGAAGCGACCGCGAACAGAAGAAAATTAGACAATAGTAGAAAAATGGAAAACGAACGCCAAGGAACAAGAAGAACCGGAAGAAGAAAAAGATGAGCAGCCTTGCGAACCGGTGGTATCAGTATGGATATACGATGATCATCCAGACGCTATTTAGATGTGGGGGTAAATTTGGATGAGGCGATCAAAAAGGACATAGTCTTGTGCCTCAGAGATAACATAAACAGTTTTGCTTGGTCCACAGAAGACATGCCCGAGATCAGCATGGACATCGCTTTTCATGAGCTGAATATAGATCCGATATTCAAACCGGTATGGGAAAAATAGGAGGAAGTTAGGATCGGAATGAGCTAAAGCGGTCCACGAAGAAATTGAGCGATTACTCATCGAGGTCAACTATCTGGAATGGCTCGTGAATCCTGTCGTGGTGAATAAGATAAACGGAAAGTGGAGAGTTTGTATCGACTTTACGGATCTAAGAAGGGTGTGCCCTAAGGACTGTTTCCCGCTTCCGCACATCGAACGACTGGTGGAAACAATGACAGGAAACAAACTGCTTACATTGATGGATGCTTTCTCTGGTTGTAATTAGATCATGATGAATCAAGACGACCGATACAAAACGGAGTTCATCACGGACAGAGGAATTTATTGTTACAAGGTCATGCCCTTCAGCTTAAAAAACACCAGAGAAACATATTAGTGGCTAGTAAATATGATGTCCGCTGAACAGCTCACAAAGACTATGAAGGTCCACATAGATTACTTGTTGGCCAAGTCTCTTAGCAAAAGAGACCACGTGGAGCATCTGCGAGAATGTTTCAAACAACTGAACAAGCATAACATGAAACAAACTCGAGCCAAGTGCAAGTTCGGAGTCGCGTCGAGAGTGTTTCTCGGATACCTCGTCACTCACCGACGCATAAGCGAACCCAAAGACAATAAACGCCCTGATCCAAATATTTTCGCCAACGACAAAACGCGAAGTTTACCGACTAACGGGACGAGTGGCAGCGCTAATAGATTTATCTTGCGGTCAATAGACAAATTTTAACCTTTAAACGACACTTTGAGAGGTAACAAAACATTTGAATAGTCGGAAAAGTGCGAAGAAGCTTTTCAACTGCTGAAAAAAATATTTAGCGAATCCGCCTTTACTCGCTAAGCCGATAGAAGCATATCCAGTATTATTCTACATCGCGATATCGGCTACATCAATAAGCGGAGTCCTTATCAGAAAAGATCTAGGCAAACAGAAACAATTCTTCTACGTGAGTCAAATGCTAACAGATGTGGAAACTTATTATCCTCAAATCGAGAAGCTGGCACTCGGAGTAGTAATGTATGCTCGGAAACTGAGACCAAACTTCCAATCTCACTCAGTGGGTGGTGGAACTCAGCGAGTTTGATAACGAGTACCAAACAAGGAAGTGTGCAAAGTCGCAAGTACTCGAGGATTTCTTGGTCGAATTACCGCAAGAAGGAGTAGGAGAGCCAACAGAGGATTTAAAATGGTTGCTCCACGTCGACGGATCATCATCAAAACAAGTTTTTGGAGTTGGGATTCGCTTAACTTCGCCAACTGGGAAAATCTTTGAACAGTCCTTCCCCCTTAGCTTTTTTATGCTTCAAACAATGAAACAGAATATGAGGCTCTAATCGCCACGCTAAGGCTAGCTCATGCACTCAAAATCAAAGCATACAAGCACTTTTGATTCCCGGTTAGTCGCGAACCAATACAGCAGAGAATACGAAACAAGAGATGAAAGAATGGAAGCATATCTGAAGATCGTTTGGAGTCTAGTAAATCCTCTCAAAAATTTCAAACTGACCTGAATTCCTCGAGGAGAAAACACCCAAGCCGACGCAATAGCAGCTCTGGATTCGACATCCGAACCCGGTCTTAAGAGGATCATTCCAGTAGAGTTCATCGAGCATCCGGGCATAGAAAACTTTGGGACTGTTAATCTGGTTTACCCACCCGAAGAAGATGACAATAATGAAGAATACCGTCCACTAAAAGAGGTCAATACAGAAGCAGACATACAACCAGAAGGAGAATATGGTTGTGACAAAGAATGGGTGGGAGCAATTCGCGTATACATCATGGATGGACAACTTCCAGAAGACAAATGGGCAGCTCAAAAAATCAAAGTACGGGCTGCTCGTTATTTCTTGATGGACGGAAACGTTTAGAAATAGAGATTGTTTGGGCCTCTAGTGTCATTCGTCGAAGTAGAGAAGCAAGGCGTATCTTGGAGGTTCACAGCGGTTCATGCGGAAACCATTCAGGGACAGAGCCTTGGCAATCAAAATCAAGTCTCACGGCTACTTTTGGCCAACAATGATCAAGGGTTGTGAGAATATTTCTCAGATATGCGAAAAATGCCAAAGACACGCTCTGATTATTCATCAACCGACCAATCTGCTTTCGTCCATTTCCGCACCGTATCCTTTAATGCCCTGGTCAAAGGATATAGTAGGTCCACAGATCCAAGCAAAAGCGATTCATGATTGTCCTAACAGACTACTTCTCAGGATGGATTGAATTTGAATCTTACGCCAACATCAAAGACGCCAAGGTTGAACACTTCGTATGGAAATATATAATACTTATACATGGAGTACCTTACGAGAGTGTCACATACAATGGCTCACATATCATCTCCACGCGTTTTGAAGATTTTTGCGAAAAGTGGAGAATACGATTACAAAAGTCCTCTTTGTGTTACCCCCAAGGTAACGAACAAGCGAAAGTTGCTAACAAGACGGTCATGGATGGATTGAAGAAATGACTCGACCAAAAAGAAAGGTCGATGGGCAGACGAGCTAGAAGAGTCATTTTCTCCCATCAGACAACACCATGGCAAGCAATTGGCGAAACACCATTTACACTCGTCAACGGAACGAAATGTGTAATTCCAGCCGAAGTCAATTTCCTGGGGGTACGCCGCAGACTGCTCCGACAACAAGAAGGATTGAATCATATGATACTTCTTGATGAACTAGACCTAACACTACAAGAAATATGAGTATTGATAGCACCACGAAAACGCTATCATATGTCTATGATAGCGTTTCCATAAACGCTATGTTTGCCGCTGCCATCTTAGGTCTGCCATCTACTATATCACAAATTTGAGATGCTATCTTATATATGTCTACGATAGCGCTAATTTTGATGTGATTATATAGTTTTTAGTAGCATTGGTTTATTGCCATTTTATAAATTAATGTAGCATATTATTCGTGCAATAATATATATTGTGGTGGCAGTATTTTAAGGATGTATTACACTTTATACTAGCATTTTTGTTGTTGCTATATTATTATTTATAATGGCCTATCTTTAAGGCTGTTGTATATCTTATGAACACTTTTATATTTTCCATATTTAATATTAATTAGAGCTATAAATTTTTTATTACATAATTATATTTTGAATTCTAGATTTGAATTATTATTTGAAAATCAGTTAAAATTGCAGAAATATATTTAAAATTTATAAACATATAATTACAAACAATTAATTTTTCCCCAACTTAAACATAAATATCCACAAACAAGCAATACATATTCAAGTAGCCAACAAATACAAACAAAAGTTCAACTGAAAATATAAACTTAAGAGTTGTAATGTCTAAAGTATGATCCCACAGCCATGAACTCCCCATGATACATAAACACCTTTTAACAAAAGACATCAAATTTATTAGATAATGCAGACAAAATAAAATCCAATGTAAGAACAAACGGAAGCTTTACTAATCAGCAGTAGAGAAAGAAGGATTAGAAAAAAGCTTTACACTTTTATGACCATCTTCTCATTGTTGCAAGTGAAGTGGAACCATGTGTAAGGATTAGAAGGAAGCTTTACCCATGGAGGATTCTCGGATAAGTGATAGCTGTCCAAGTATCCGGTTAATATAACCCCATGTAACCCTAGCACCCTCTCTGTAATCATAAAAGTAATTACTCATAAGAACGTTACTTATTTAAGAAATCAGAACAATCTAGGGAACCAGAAAATAGAGGGCAAACTACAACAAAAATGAAAGAATCAAAGCATAACAAATGCAACATATCTCAGGATTCAGGAAAGATGCTTATAAGTTACCTATCCAGGAGCATTCTTCTGATATATTCATTTAGTTAAAACCAAAATATTCATATATCGTTAGTCCCAACACTAAGTTTATACAACACAAATTAAAAGTCGATTCATTTTTAATTTGGTTACAACATTTCTAAAACCTGAAATCAAAAACTCTAAACAGCGAATTGAAAATACCCGTAATAACAGTCTCTTGATTTTTTTGGTTCTACTAATAAACTGAGACCTGTTTTAACTAAAAATTAAGAAAGATGTTGACAAAGCGATGGGAACAACAGGTCTCAGATGTTGTAACTAAACAGGTCTCAGATGTTGACAAAACAGGTCTCAGATATATGAGCACATAAAAACTCATATAATCCAAACGTAACACAAATCAATCAAAGAATCAAAGCTTATCAACAATCATCCAAAGATAAGAGACCACCAACCTAGCATCAGATTGTCTCCAGTGGAGTCCACCCAAGAGTGAGTGTATTATTTCTTCTACAACGCTTAGCCTGAATACTTTTTGACAAATAAAAACCGACAATATAAGTCTCTAAACACTTAAAGGTGGATTCCTTGATACAAGCTGTGACTAAAAGAAGATGATGAGAGGCTAGAACAATAGTTAAGGAGACGGGATAAAGAAGATATACATTGGTTGTAAGAAGCGAGAAAGTTTTGTGCAAATTGAATCGCATATGTATGTGAACCAAAACAGGATGTAAGAATATGTATCCATGTACGCTCAGTTAAATGAAGAGAAAAGCAATAACAAAGATGGAGCACAGCTCACCTGACAGTCAAATATGAAGCTCCAAGACAAGCATTGCTACCAACTTTCCCTAGACGAACAGTTTAAACAAAATCTCCAAGATCAAACGCAGATTTACATACAAAATCTCCAAGATCAAATCAGAAGCGATTGGAGAACCCAAGTGAAGAGGCTTTAGCAAATTACCATGGTGGCTAATAAGAAAATAGCAAGACAAAATAAGAAAAATCAGAAGATCAATTCTACGTAACATCCGTGACATAACAGAGAGATGATATGAGAAACTTAAGCAAATTACCATGGCGGCTAATAGAACAATCGGCAGCAGAAGCGATTGGAGAACCAAATTGAAGAGGCTTTGTATATAGTGAAACAGTATAAACCCTTAAAATCAGAAGAAATCGTCAGCGAGAGAATAGAGATGCCAGAAAGGAATCGCCAAACTCAGAGAAAGGAAAGAATGAGCATTATCCGTAAAAGAAAAAAATAAGGATAGTACGGTTGATATTGTACCATGTATATGATCTGAGTAATCTCTTCCTATTGGTTCTGGTTTAATGGAGGTTTATTTGGTTTGAAATCATTTTTAGTAAACCTTTTATTTTTATTATTAATAGAAAATATTATATACTAAAGTGTTTATGAAACATTATTTGGTTTTTTTATAAAATATATAATTTAGATTTTAAAAAATTAATAAATGATACATATATAGCAAAATTGTATGATACTAAACTATAAATAAATTAAATACTTAGGGTTGTGTTTAGGGTATAGAGTTAAGGTTAAATTTCTTATAATTTAAATTTTTATAAGCGCTAAAGTTTTGTTATATTATTTGATGTTTAAATTTTTAGTGTTTTTGATTAGGGGTTTATAAATTTAGGTTTTAGGGTTGTGTTTAGGGTATATAATTAAGGTCTTAGACTTTATGATGAAAAAATAATTATAGAACTTTTTTATTAAGTGTTAAATTTGTTTTTGCATATTGTGCTGTTTATCAAGTATGAATCTTAAAACCCTATATTCTAATACCCTAAACCCTAAACATATACCACAATCCCCTAAACTCTAAATAAAATGTTTGAAAACTTTTTTTAAATAGATCTTTCTTATTTTAAATGAAAAATAAAAAAAAATTATTTAAATGTGAATCTTAAACCTTATATTTCAATATTATAAACCTGAAACTATATATTCCAATACAAATGTGAATCTTAAACCCTAACCTTGCAATACCCCAAACCATAAACATTCCGAAACATTAATTTTTATAATTGTTGCAATTTTTTTTTTATTATGTTATTAAAAATTGTCATAACTTATAATGTTATGAGATAATAATTTTTCATATGTTATCCTTAGTTAGAAAATTACAACTAAATTAGTTATATTTCATTACCCTAAACCCTACTTATACCATAAAATAATAAAAAAGACAATAAATAATGTTATAAATAAAAAGAAATAAATTGCAATACCCTAAACTCTCTAATAAACTAATCTCTAAATTAAATACCATAATCTCTCCAATACCCTAAACCCTCCGATACCCTAACTTATCAATCAAATATTTATGAGACATTTATTTTTATATTTTTATTTTTTAAATTATGATATTAAAATTAAACTTATAATATTACAAGTTATTAGTTTTGTATTTTATTTAATTTTGAGAATTACAAACAAACAAATAATATTTCAACCCCTAAATATACCCTTAAATCAAAATCATGATTTAGTATGTTTTAATACCACCAATTACAAGGATTTGAAACAATTGAAAACCAATCAACCAAATGTATATAGCTAAAACATGGTATTGATCAAACAAACATTTCCAACTACGGAATGTGTCTTCTGAGTCCCTCTGTTTTCTTTTGGTGGCTGAACCAAATCAAGCTTCGACGCTCACAATCTCATACTCAATGAGCAAAAGATTGTTATCTTCCTTAACAGTGATGTCTGTGGGCTCTTCTGCAACTTCAACGCGGCCCCATCTATCAACTGCAAGCCTCATAGATCCCTTGTACATGTCAATCTTCGCATTGCGCAAGGTCACTATCTTGCCTTCTTTCATCAAATCCACTGATAAAAATGAATTAAAACATCAATCAGATCACCTGAGAAGTACTCAAAACATGCGAGCAACTAACGATTTTCCATAAAACCTATAATTTGTGTGTTTCACTAACTATCTTCAAAATTACAACAAGACATCGAAGATGGTAACTGAGAACATAAACAGAGTTTCTTATAAGTATTGTATTCTCACCTTGATCGTTTCTTGCAGTAAAGATAATGATTCCAGTCTCATCACCAACTAGACATTCTGCAATCCGCATCTGACGAGCTTGAGGACCAGTGGGACGACCACCTCCTCTCTGCATCACCATCTTCGTGCTGACAACTTTCACATTCAGTGAGTGACCATTGGTTCCTGGTCTCAGCTCATTCATCTTGGTAAACACAGGCTTCCTCAAAGCTGGTGATGCCTCAGCCATTTTTTTATATCACAAACCTAAAAATTTCCCATAAAGAAGTAAACTTTCTCGGATTAGCACTCATAACAATTCAATTCATATATGATAATCATACCATCAAAACCCAAAATGCGACCAAACATTTAAAGCCATTATGATTACACAAGTCGACGAACAGACATATGATCAAAGCTAATCACAGAATTTTTTTTATTTTGACCCCAGAGATTCATCGAATCACCGATCGAGCAGCTAAGAATGTTCGTCTACACAATTTAATATCAAAAGCAAGAAAATTTCAAAAAGTTTTTGAGATTTTCGATTAAAGACTTCATACAGACCCGCATACTTCCATTGTGACAATTTCTCCCTGACTTTCAACACTTATATCTAAAGTTATCAGTTTTGATATTAATTGCTGTCATCAATCTCAGATCAATAAGTAATGAAGTTTACCTGTGAAAAAATGGATCTTGAGACTAGTCAGGTTCCAGAACGCTCGCTACCGGTGTTCTGCAAAAAGCTATCACGAGATTCGCCGGAATTAGAGACTGAGAAAGAGTTATCTAATTCCAAAACCCTATCTCTATCTCGGGAAAACTCGTAATCGCTCATCCTCAATTCATCTTCATCGATTTCAATCTCTAATTTCTTAATATCCAGTTACAGATTGATGCTCAAAATTAATGAAATTTGGAACCAAAATCGATGAAATTTCATCTCCATTTTTTAGTCCTTATAAGTTTTTTTTTAATATGAAGAGAAAAAGCTAAGTATTTCTTTTTGTCTAAGTGTTGGCGCTTGTACCAAAATTTTACTTCTAAAATATATTTTTGATATCCATAGCAGAATTTCAGCTCCAAAACACAATTTTGGTTTCCTGTTTAGCAAAATAATAGTACAGCGTTGATATAATGATGTAATAGAATACTCATCTCAACATACTTTCTACAATAGCACTTACCGAAATCGTGCTATCCTCATATTCTATCAATGCTAATATTTCTTGTAGTGTGATAAACGAACGACACGATAAGGCATTGGTCCTTGAAAGGGGTACGTAAACCAGGAGCTCATATCCTAGTGGTAAAGGGAGTGTTAGTAACCTTCCGCCACTCAGGTTCGATTCCTCCTGGCCACCGGGGAATTTACATTAGGGCATCGCCGGCTTCCAGTGACCACATGCGGCCGCCGCCAATGCGCGGATGCAGCATGCTAGTCGGGATCCACCTCGGTGGGGGCCCGGATACACTGGGTTATTCAAAAAAAAAAAAAAGGGGTACGTAGGCAGCCGATCTTCTGATCGGTTCAACTGTCCCCCCCCCCTCCATCTCAACAAAAACGGCAGGGGGAATGGGTCCGTATATATCTATACTTCCGCAATTCTAAAATTTTTTGAACCGTGGACTCCAATGCAACAATGACTCGCCTCACTCACGGATCAAACCTTCTCGAAGATTCCTGCTCGGCTCGCAACGAGAAGTGGTTTTTTCTTCTTGGCGATTTGCACAGCCGAACATGATTTGGTTGTTCGGTCATTCGGCATAACGGACAATCACGGAACCAATGGTGGATATGCTCGGAGTCACCCAGTCTGCTCGGGATTGTGGACTTTTCGGCGAAGTTGCGTAATGCATGCTCGGCATTTCATCATACAAACCTTCTCGGCGGTAAGTCAGAACGCGTCATGTATTGCTCGAAATCCTTCTTGGCGTAGACAACAGACTCTTCTCGGCTTTTGGCTCTTGGACGAACTACCGGACGGTCTGCTCAGCATGCCCATTACTCGGACGCAATCAACTTGCTCGGCAACTAACAAGTCTGCTCGTGAGAGACCGCTCGGCAATATTCATGCGTGAGAGACCGCTCGGCAATATTCATGCACGTCCCATTTTTTGACATTCTCGTGCGAAACTCGATTGACAGATCATTCCACTACGATATTACTTCAAACCAAGGTTAGTACACTTAAATTTTTATCACCATTTTCTTTCTGGTCTGTTGATGGCCACAACAAACGAACAATCACGTCCCTTACAGACAATAGGTCTGTAAGTAGAGTATATCTCGCTAATCTTCAAACTTGAAACTTGACTCAAAAATCGGGAAAACGCTTTTAAGCACGCTGGTCTTAGGCATCATTTCATTACCAAAACAGGTCCGTAAACCGAGTATATCTCACTAACCTTCAAACTCGGAATATGATTCGAAACCCAATAAACGCTTCAAAGCACATTGGTCCTAAACGAAATAGTCTAAGCACTAAGGAATGGGCTTAGATATGGAAACCATACGTTTCGTATAATTTTCAGCTCGCATAAACTTTATGTTTCGTATAAACCCACTTTGTATGAAATATACGAAGCTTCTCAGAAGGTTTCCCTCGACAAAACAGACTCGGACAGTTTAGATGAAACTGCTCGGAAGACTTTCTCCCGATAAGTTATGCTCTACATCTAGCATATAAACTGATTGGCATTCATGATACGACCGATCAGCCCAAACAAGACTGCACCACGATACGAACATCCGACCGATCAGCTCTGCTCGGCTTTTCCGCACTAATGTGCATGACGCATGCTCGTCTACTCGGCTGCTTGCAAGTTTAGACTATCTGAGCATGCCTTGTCAGCCCTCCTGAGAACAAACTCTGCTCGGACAATCGAGTCGAGCTACTCGGCTCCTCATGACGTCTGCTCGCCTGCTCGGCTGCTCACAAGTTCAGACGATCCAAGTCCAGCTGCTCAGCTCCTTGTGATGTCGGCTCGGCTGCTCGCAATTTCGGATTGCTCGGACAATCTGAATTCAGCTGCTCGGCTACTCGCGATGAAAGATACTCGGCGTGCAAACCTATGACCAAACCTGCCCGGATGGTCTGCTTGGCGTAATGTCCTGCTCGGTTCGATCACATTCCCAAACGCGATCGGTACGCGACTCAACACAACTTTTGACAGTTCGCTTAACCTGAACTTGAAAGCAATGGAAAAAAACCAACGACGTAATTCGGAACATAAGAAACTTGGAAAATAAGTCTTGGAGAAAAACATCCCATTCATATAACAAAAAAAATTAAAGAGTTCAGCTTCGAAATATAAAGCAACGACATGAAGACTTGAAAAGCCGACAATCCTGACACTCATATATTATAACCATAGGAATCGGTTGCACCATATAACTCTGCATCATCTTGAAGTGATGTATCCCATTGCGATGGGAAAGCAAGGTCGCCCGAAAAGGGGGAAAATTAAAGTAACCTCCAGACTTGTCCATAAGTCTAAATCGTACTATGGACATCGCTCGCCTCAAGATCAGTTTTCGTTAGCTTTAACGTCGCCTCCTCAACTTCGAATTCGAGAGGGTTATGTGCCTTCAGCGCAGCAATCATCTTAAGGTTTTTCTTCGTATCAAGGTAATGGCCTTCTTTCCTCATAGCCTTCGGCAACTTGGAAAAAACTCCACGAAGTATGACAAGACTGTTCTTCCGCAAGCTGAACCTTCAAAGCTTCAGCTTCAGCGAAAACTTGCGCCTTCTCATTGTTGAGCGACCTCTGCGCCGCCTCGAATTCGGAATTCCTCCCCTCGAATGCGGTTCTCAGCTCGGAAAGGGAACTTTCCAACCTCTGACTATCGATGGAATGCCAATGAAGCAATTTCATTTCCCCACGGATCTCTTTCTCAGACTCAACAACATGTTTGTTGAGCGACACCCACGCTAACAACAAGAAAAAAATTAATATTCATACAAGTTAAGTCAGAAATGAAGATTCCTACCACTCAAGAGAAGGATGCATTAACCTTCAAGAAATCTTGGCATGCACCGGTAAGCGAACTACCGCAGACTATGTCCTTGTATCGGACAAGATCATCGCATGGATGCCGCACACCCACGCAGAACCTCGCTACTTCAGAGGAATTAGCGTACATGGAACCAAACTCGCTCGGGTCAAAATGGGTCGGCTCAGAATCAGGACGGGAAATTTGGCATCGCTGCAACGCTTCTTCTTATTTTTCTTCCGCTTCAGTTTACGTACAAGGTTCTGAGCCTCTAACCCTATAATCGGTCCCTAGGGTACCTGAGGAGCGGCCGCGCTTTGGCCGGCTTCCACTCCGTCCCCAGCAAAAAAAATGCTTTCAGCAAGTGTCGGATCATGCCCATGCCCATGGTTGTTTCCAATCGCATTGGCCGCTTGTTCCTCTTCTCCTCGTTTTTATTCTTCTGTCACCCTTCTCTCAGCTTACGCTACTTCACGTTCAGACATCGGAAGAGACATTCTCCTTTCTTTTTCAACTTTCCCAAAAGAAAAACACCATAAACAATAACACAAACATGAGGAAGATCAAAAGCTTTAAAATGCACCAAAAAGTCCAAGAATGCTCAAGAATGAAGGAGAAACTTGGGCTAAACTAGAGAGAAACTAGAGACAAAAGTTACCTTAGTATTGTTGAGAGAAGTGAAGGTGTGAATAAATGAGTGAAGGAAGGGAATACTTATAGCTTGTTATCCAAGGCATGGGACCTTAATCATTATTACACATCTTAGCATTAGAATGCTTAGGCTATTCATGCTTAATCATGATATGTTTAAGCATGGATTTAAAAGTTGGCAATGTCTTTCTCGAAAAAACGCTAAACCGATCTTTTACAGCTATACGGCACAAGAACTTCATCGAAATACTTAGGCAGCCTTTTTGGCGAAACGGCTATCTAGTTCAATTGGGGAATCATCTCCGAACTTAACAATCCGAGGATGGCCAACTACTTGAATAACCAATACATGATTGGACTCGCTCGCGATTCACAATATGCTCGATAGGCGTTGGGATATTGAATTGTAGACAATACTTCTAAACCAGTTAGACACTAATCCATTCAATCGGATGAAAAGGTCAAATCGAAATGTGATCGCCCGAAGCTGAGAAAAGTGAATGATTATCCCGCAAACTGATATCCTTGGCGTGCACCCTACTCGGTGCAAATCAGGCTCAGGTAATCAGAGTGTATGTTCTGTTCAGACGTTCGGCTTATTTTCTGCTCAGCGAGAAAACATGGGCACTGATCAGCTCAATCCATCCTGCTCGGAAATCATGACGAATCCTGTTCGGAGCATTTCTTCTCCTACCAGTACATCTTGTTCATCATTTCCCCGAACGATCTTGATCGGCGTATGGATCCTCCATAATCTAAGACGAAAATATTCAGACATTCCTCTGTTACGACTAAACAATAGCCGAATAGAAAACGGCTAGGCCAAATTTTCGTACAATTGATCTTGTCTCGACTACTTCTCGCCATCATCGCGCTCGAGTCTGACGAACTGGGGGGCTAACTGTTGGGGTCGAAATCCCCCTCGACAAAATCAATAGTCAAAAATGGACTAATTGATCGGACATAACTATGTTTTTTATAAATAACATTTCATATGAATAACATTTTGTATAAAATGTACGAAATCATTTAGCCAAACTTCAGAGCAACCAAATTTGTTTAAATGGATCACTTAGACAGGCATACCGCTCAACAAAATCCGCGGACAAATGCTCGGACGATCCAAGCAGGGCCATCTGCTCAACAATCCTAGCAAAGAAACCTGCTTGGACAATCCGAGCAGGACAATCTGCTCGGACCAATTGCTCAGACAATTGTCGACATCTTCCTCTGAATGCGCGATTAGATGTATCCCATCTTCATACCAACAACTTAAACATACTCATAACTTCTAGCCGTTAACAGAGTTTTCGAATAAGGTAAACAAAACTTCAGACTTGGGCTATACTCGCTATATTCATATTTTATAGACTTTTGGCCGGACTAAGAAGAGATTTACTCGATGGACTCGAACCGTCCTTTTCGGTCAATCCGGAATATAAAACTAAGTTGCGGAAAGATAAATACAAAAATGGGAATATAAATCCGAGCAAGAAAAGGAAAATTCGTGCAGAAAAGTAATCCGAACGAAAACGGAAGATTCGATACTAGGAAGATCTCCAGAAATCTTGCTGGCGAATCTTTTCCAGCCGACTCGCCGTGTTTATAAAAGACAAGGGATTTTCTATGATCAAGACACGCTGAAAACCCTTGACGAAACACTTATAATTTTCTTTTCTCTTACGCTTTTTGTACTCTCTTTTTCGTCAAACAATCAATAAAACTGTTCTCCGGATCTCTTTTGTGTTGTTTACTTAGAATCTTATGTTCCCTAATTTATAAACTCTACAAGAATCGACCGTGCGAGTTCCGACTCTCACAATCGACGAGCTCGATGGCGGGGCTGACCTAGTAGTCGAGAAGGTAAAATTGCTCCTTGACTTCAAAGACGGCAAGAAGGTACTTGCGGCGTCGCAGACCCCAGATCTCCAAGTTGACAACCTGAAACTCCCCTAGATTTAGAACGAGATGGATGAGAGCAAGACCGACCCGTGATGAGTCGAATTAAGATCGATGTTCGGGAGAGAGGAAGGGTGCATGACTGGCCCTTCTTTTCCTCTCCCTTTTTACTTAAAGTTGAACTTTTGGTGACCAGGAAGGCTTTTATCCAACTATTTTATTTTTGTTTTGAACTTGAATAACTTGGTGCCCGGGAGGGCGTTCATCCTTAAGAATGTTTTCGTGAATGATTTTATTGTCGCATTTAGTCTAAGTTTCTCGTGTCGAGATTCTTTATGTGAGTTTTTATGCTCATATCATAGACCAATGAGCTCGGAAGGATTGAAGAGTGTGGATTCGAGTTAGATAAACTCGGGTTTAGTTTCGATCAGATGACGTTAGGCCGTGGTACAGTTTGATTCATAGTGGGGGATTATCATGAGGAAAACCCTTTTTGATTCATAGTGGGGGATTATCATGAGGAAAACCCTTTAGGTTGGATTGTTATTGTGTTTTGAGAGCTTGTCTCGATACATTTTGAGTTTGACTGAAATGCCTTAAAAGAATGTTTTAAGTTAGCCGAGGTACGTGGATGGAAGACATTGCAGGCTATTGTGTGATGGTCAGGATTTAATGTGGAAGGTCAGTACGTGAGATGCTCATAGGATCACCCGATCCAAGCAGGTTGGTATGCGATACAATCGTAGGATCGTTTGGTCTGAGCAGGTCGGTACGCATGTGTTCGTGATCGTCCGAGCACCTGAGCAGGATGCGATTGTTCGAGAAAGTTTTGCCGCGGGTAATTCTTCTGAGAAGTTTCGTATACTTTATACGAAACGAAAGTTTTTACGAAACACATATTTAATATGAAATGCATAGTTCATACGAAACGCAATTTATACAAAACGTATAGTTTCTGCATAAGCCCACTCTTAATACTTAGACTATTTTTAACTATTGATTCATTGAGGGGATTCGACCCCAACATAGAGGAGATCCAGGACAACAAGAGGCTTACCGGCGGAGTAAGAAATGGATCCTCCGACCACGATCGGGTTGGAACCTCGGAAACGCGCTTTCCATAGAGGTTTTCTAAAGACATCTTTCTATAAATAGTTAAAACCTGGTGGTTGAGTTCGAAATTTGCTCAAAACTGGAAAGTTGAAACTGCTTCTGGATGTGTGTCTTGAAGAGAATTACTCTAGAGAGAGAAACTCTTTTAGTGACTAACCGTTGGTTTGTTACTTTTAAAGAGTGCATATATATAATGAATAGGTTCTTCTGATTGAAAGATGGATTGAACGTCCTCCTCTAAACAATTAAATATCCTTTTGGAGCTGTGTAAGTGATCGTTCTATGTCCATTTTTCCTCTTCTGAGCATTATATTATCTTTAAATCATCAGATATTGAATATATTTTTCATATTGGTGCTACGAGACATGGTAAAAACAAATGTAGCATCTGATGTATTCTTCTGTTTTCGACTGATTTTTTAACACTATTTTGTTATATTAACAAGAACATATACATTGGTCGGATACATTTGTCGGATACATACGAACCAAGACTAAAACCGGCGAACAACAAGACAGCTCCCAGAATCAAAAGCCGAAGGACAAAAGGATAATCCTCGGAGACAAAGATTAAATCATAAAAGCATCCAAAAACAACTACAGTTCTGCAAGAAAATAAATTGAGATCAATTACCAAGACACCCAAGTAGAGCAGTCCACCATGAAGCGAGAGAGAAAAGAAGAGAAGCATCCAAAGTCGAACTTTATTGGGGTTAACCCACCGGCTCTCATTATATTGCTCAAGTCCAGCAGGAGCCACGAGATACCATATGCAGACACCCGGGGTGGACGAAGGAACAGAACTTTGACCATCCGACCACCAACGACAAGATGCGAGAAGAGCCACAGCTCCAAATCCTAAAGTTAGAACCGGAGAACCCTTGCCCTCAGGCAAAAGATAAATAAGATTACCCTAGGAACTAAACCGAAGCAACCAAAAGATAGGATAAGCGTTCCCTAGAGACACAGAAACAGAACCACTTGAAGCAACAGAAAACAACTCAAAACCAGCCTACCGGAAGCCAGAACACAGCACGAGCCAAGGAATCCTAGGACATATGCACAAGAGCCAGTGAAGTCGAGACTAAGCGAGCCGTAGCACCCGGACGAGCCAAGAGATCAAACCAGCAACACAGAGAACAGAACCATCAACGGAGAGACTTAAGAACTAGATCCCAACCTAATCATGCAAGAACTACTGAGAAGCTAAGGAGCCAAAACCTAACACAATTAGCATAAGCAAACAGACCGCCCAAAACTGATACTCATCCAAGAACCATAAACCACCATGAACCGGAAATGGAAACAGGAACAAAGACCACCAGAGTAAAAACATAGAGATGGACATCACTCACAATGCCAAAGCTCCGGCCACCGCCACAGCGACGACAAGGAGCCACCAAGACCCGGAAGCACGAGGATCTTTGTAGCCCACACCTCCTCTCAAGAGGACACGGAAATCGTCAGATCTGAGGCGCACACAACCACAGCCGCAAGCCATCACGAAGACCACTTGAGACGACCGCACAACTAGCGCCGGCAACCATGGGAGGGAAGAGAAGTTGTATCTCGAAATGGAACCAGTAGGGCGGCGACCGACAAAACCACAAACAAATACCAAAAGAGAGTCTCTCCAACTACAACGGCGTAGAAAGCCGGGCCCCGGAGAGTAAACGGCGAAAATCGGAGGTTGACGGCGGCGCCTCGGTTACTGTGTCGGAGAGTTTCTCCAATTAGGGTGAACACAACAAAAATGAAACTTGTGTTTTCGGCTGATAAATTTTTTTTAATACAAAGGATATAATGACATAATATTTAGAAAATGAAAAAGAATAGAAAATTTAGTAACTAACAAGTAAAAACATACTCCCTCCGTTTCAAATTATAAAGGGTTTTAGAGATTTTTTTTTGTTCCAAAATATGTAAGAGATTTCTATATCTTTAGACAACTTTAACTTTATTGAAAATTGTATGACCAATTATAATTTTGCAGTTTTTATTGTCATTTGTTGAATTATTTTTAATTTATTTATTCGATAATATTTTTTGTAAAAAAGTCAAATTTCTTAATTTTCGTGCTTTTAGCTAAAACTCTTTATATTATGAAACGGAGGGAATATTTAATTCAATCCAAATGGACCAAGCCAACGATTACGCGCGTCCGATCTCAGGGGCGTTAAGTAAGCATGACGCGTAACATTTAGCTGATTTTTTAAATATCTCTCAAAGGCTTTGAATTGTCTGCTTTTACCAGAACTGCTCGTCTCAACGTGTTCAATTCTTTTTTTTTTTTTGATAAGTATGTTAATATCATTAATCAAAATGAAATGTTAGGTGTTACAACTTGAAAACACAAATTGACCGACCTATTATGAGCACTTACGCCAAAAAAAGAGAAAAAAAACGTAAGGACTAAAAAATCGACAACTGCCGTAGTAGCTCAAGAGCAATTTAGGCAGTTATTGATAAGCATCTCGGAGGCCTAGCATGGCATAGTCGGTCTCTGAAAGAGAAGCGCCAAGAGAAGACTGAAGAACCAATAGGAAAACATCAGGAAGTTGTTCCATCCGATAACCCGTGTAAAATAGGTCCATTCGACAGTAAGTCTAGAGATAGCCAATCCAGACTGCCCTCCACGCCTAACGATCGGTCTCATAAAGACTCCTGGATCCGGCCCTACAACACGGGATTATACAAGCTAACGGGGCTTAATAGCCGAAGCATCACCACTACCGCCGCCTTACTAACTCCTCCTGAGCTAAATAACCGGGACACAGAACAATAACCGGAACAACATCAAACTAAACCAGACCTTCACAAACCAGCCTAACCGAGTCTAACCGCCCTCAACCAAACGATCTAAACAATTCCTAGGTTCCAGCCTTAAACCGTCGGCCATAATCTGCAAAGCAGATAACCGGAGCTAACCCGGCTTTCCTTACCCAAGAGATCCAGATCGACGAGAGGGAGGCCCAAATACTGGAAGAAACCTTGCTCAGAGAGAGCGAGTCTCCGCCGTAGGCAAAGGAAGCAGATCGACGAGACTTCGCCGGAGTCCTGACACACGGCCGTCGCCGTCGCACTCGAACCGCCGTTGTCTCCTGGAGCCGCTTAGTTGAACAACCGCGAACTGGGAAGCCCCCGATCCGTGACGCTTTCGCGAACCCCAAAGCACCAGAGACCTCCGAAGCCGCCATAGCCACCACCGTCCTCAGGCAGTAGATCCGACGAGCAGGAGGCTGGGTCACGCCTCGAACCACCGAGAGCCCCATAGAGCGCCGCCGCAGCAAGTTGCACACCGCTAGCTCAAGTAGATCTAGAAACCCGATCTTTCCGGCGAGGCCTCGAAACTTTACACGGTCACCGCCAGCCGAACAAGAAGAAGAAAAAAGGAGCCCTCCCCGCACGCCGAGAAATTCCGACGGCGGAGAGGCGGTCACGCGCACGGTGAGACGGCGACGAGTCGAGAGATTTGGGAGAGAAAAATTTTAGGCACGTTGGGTCACGCGCGGTTTTGGGAGAGAAAAATTTTCCTCTCCTCTCCGGAATTTTTATCCACGTGTTCAATTCTTTATTCTTCTTTCATTCCTTTTCTGAAAATATTTTTGGGCTTGAAGAGAATAGTATTTTTAGCTTTGAATTCGTTCTAGATGTTCTCAGTCATTTGTATGGTTTTCATACAATTTTCACTATTCAGTTCTGTTTCTTTTCTCATTTTGACGTCAATGTTTGTTACTTCCTCTATTTTATAAAAAAAAAGTGTTATTTTCATACATTCCATACATATTAAAAAAAATTGTAGTTATACAAAAACTGTTCTTATTTATTACATTATTAATTTAATTAAAATAATTTAGATTTAAACAAAATAAATTTTGGGTGAAAGATAAAATAAAAAGTTAATGTAAAATGATATTGGAAATGTAAAGTGACACTTTTGTGAAACAAGGAAAAAAATATAGAATGACATTATTTATAAAACTGAAGAAGTATATATTTTGAAAACGAGAAATTAGAAGATTCTAATTTTAGTAAAATATATGGAGTAAGTTGCATGGAAACCAATGGTAAAAATAGAATAGTATGAAAACGGAAAAACAATTTAAAATATATGTATAGAAATCTATATGTACTGAAAGCATATATATAAATGTATATATATATATAAATTTTAATGCTTTAATTTAAAAAAAAACATAATTAAAATATATATAAATTAAAATCAAAAATCACAATATTTATTTTAATTAATTATCTTAAATAAAATGATATTATATTATATTATGAAAAAGGCTAACAAATTCAAATTTTCATATATATTATTATCTAACTAATCAAGTTAATCACTTATAATATTTTACAAATAATTAGTACATTCTATATTAGCATGATTCCTTGTAAATAAAAAAATAGTGTGGATAAATATTAATTTTACTGTTACTTTGAACATTTCATATGTAATTATATTATTTCTATTTTACTACTATTATCTCTTAACTTTTATATAAAATAATAAATAAATAAAATATTTTTTATTTTTGTACTAATTTACTATATTGTACTTTTAAAATATATGTAAACTTCCAACGCATTTTGAAAATAATTTTTTGGAAACATCTGAGAAGAGAGCTTCTGGAAGCTTCTCATTTTTTTATTCTGATTCAAAAAAAAAAAAAAAGACAAGTAAGGAAGCTTACATACTACCTAGTATATGTATATATTATTTTTTGATAAAAATATTAAGATTTATTACCGATTTTTTGAGTTTTTGACAGAAATAGAGAAATTATAAAGAAGCCAGACATACGAAAAAAAAAAAAACTAGAAATCCACAACAAAAGAACGACAGAGACGAAAAATTAAGAGTAAGTCTCCGGAAAGAAGATCCATAACCGAAACAAATCCAGACAAGAGAGCAGCAATCACACGCCCAAAACGTGGACCACCCCGCTTTTGCCATAGTTCCGAAGAACTAGAGTTCACATCATAGTTGCCACGAGCATCCTCCTAAGGCCAGCCCTCAAACCTTTGTAGAGAGATGCCTACATCTGCTCCAAAAATTAGCGGGGGCTTCGGAGTCCATAACGGACTAGCTTGCATCTGTCGACAAGAGATTCCAAGTGGGCCATCGAAGATTCACCTCCAACTACCATTCCCGATCGAACGGATCTCTCAAGAACCAGCCCCCACAACTACAATTTAACCGCAACAATAAACCGGCGCCTCTACATCTCAAGTCCGAACCATCCCACTAACAACACCGATTCAATCCCGAAGCTAACCCAAATGAAAACCTTAAACATAACGCAACCGCCGCATTTTTATTGGGAAAAATACACTTATAGTGAACCCATGCCACAATCGATGGACTACGGCACCGGAGCAACACCGCCGAGAATGGTGAAAGCACCGCTTAGCCACCCGCCTGACCACCGCAAGGAAACACCGCAAGAGGGTCCATGCTTCATGCGAGAACGCGAGCCACCTCGAAGAGGCTTGCCACGCGACCAGAACCATCGTCGACACTTAGAATCGGAGGAGGACCCGTCCCCAAAGTCAAAAATCCGACGCCGAGAGCTAGAGAGCTCTGCTCTGCGTACACCACCCCTCTGCCGCTAAGGAAACAACCCAACAGAGAGATACTGTACCGGATTTAGGGTGAAGACCACCCGCCACAGCTACGCCTACGAACACGCCTTGCCAGAAGAATAGACACGCTGAGGAAACCGCCGGGACAAAAATCTCCGGTGACTGACGGAGGAACAGAGCTAGAAGGAGGATAAGGCAGAAGAGGCAGACACTATCCACAGAAGCGCGGAGCGCATCACCTCTACCGCAAATATCGCGACGCCGCGGAGTCCACGCCACCTACACTAGGGGAGTCGAACGCGACCACCGCAATTACCAACACCGCCGAAAACCAAAACACAAAGGGAGAAATACAGGAACGGAAGCAGAAGAAAAAGAGCATTCCGGCGCCGGTGCTAGGGAAGCCACCGGCCCCGGAAATCGGGTTAGATCTGGAAAGTAACTTTGGCGGCGCGAGAGGAGAAGAGAGGGGAGGGAGAGAGAAATTAGGGTTTTATCGGTTCCGATATCTACCTAGTATATATATACATTAATGAGTTCTTTGTTGATTAATTAACTCTTTGGCCAATTAATGACTTCTCGATAGGCGATTGATAATCAAATTTAAAAGCCTATTAAAAATATTTCTAATGCAAATTAATATAAATTTAACGAATAGATAGTTTAATATGGTAATGGGTCGATCTCGATCTTTAAAAATAGTTTCTAAGTTTTCACTGTGGCATGCTAAAAAAAGTAACATTGTTCTGATATTGAGAAAAAACTTGAATTCAGTTCATGTTTTTACAACTTGAAGAAAGGTCTTGACAAACTGTTACGAGATTTTTCTCAAGAGAGATTATCGTCTCTATAAAGTGACCTAGGCTGGTTTAATAATTTGCAATTATGGTGTTTGTTTTTCTTCGTATGTTTTTTTTGGTCTCACAATATTTTATATTAAAAAAATAATCTCTATAAACGAAGTAAATGTTCATAGAAATCATCGCCATACATACATAAAGAGAACAACAAGATAAACATAATAGTTTAAGGGGATAGTGACTACAAAGCATTTAAACAATTTAAAGTCGCGGAAAAGTCTTCGGATATCATCGACAATGGAGTTGTTAATTAAGATAAAGTCTTGGGTACTGGATCACATCACAAGATTGAAACAGCAATAAGTGCACAATTTTTCATCTCATGAATGGCTACAGAGCCGATTAAACACTTATTAGATGAGCATTTGATGACACCCCTTGCACCACAACCATTTAAAATAAATGGTGAGCCCAAAGGAGAAACGAACTCTATAAATGAGACAAGATCTTCATAAAGAGGTAAGGTAACAAAATCCTCATACAAAGGCAAGGTAACAAGATCCTCAAACATAGGCAAGGTCACATGAAACTCATAAAGAGGTGATATAACAAAATCCTCATAAAGCGGTAATTAAAAGCTAATAACAAGTCTAGCATCCTCATAAAAAAGATACAGGGGGTGACAGTAGCTTAAGCCTAAAAAGAGTAAATCTTGCAATAGGACATAAACAAGCCAAAGGCTAAGCATTCCAAATAACCATCAGGATCGAACCTTGATTGAAGGGAGGAGTGGATGCAGTAGAGGTGCGCGTAGTGTGGATGCAGTAGAGGTGCGCGTAGTCATGATAGACATGTCTCCAAAAATGGATAGGGTCAAGACTGTAGAGATAGAAATCCAAGAAACAAGACTATGTAGAAAAAAAAAAAATATGGCGGGTTAGGAGGAATTGGCAGCATCGGAGGAAAGGCCACCAAAGGACACCACCAAACCCGAAATGTGCATCGCACACTGTCCATCTCCAGTATTGAAGAAAAGGGAGTTGGGGTCCACGCCACAAGAAGGCATGGCTTCAACGACAAGAATTGTTCCAAAGGCCGATAGAGAAGTCGGTAAATCAACTGATGCATCATGCAAACTCGGAGAAAAAGTCTGCATACAACAGCAAAGGATTGAAAACGATTGTAAAAGTGACATCGGAGACCACGATAACACTTACTAAATGGATAATATCATAAGCATTAGAATCAAAATACTTCAACACCAAGAGTTCAAGATTCTTTTGAAACACAGGTTGGGTCACGCTGAGGCCACGGCAAAATTCGCTTCAAATCCTAGAAAACCACGGTGGCATCACCAACCCGAGTGGCGGGTCTGAGAACAGAGGCTGCGGTGGAAAGGCTACAGACATGTGTGGGGACAGAGTGATGGACGAGACCTGAAGCAATGGCTTCGTTCTTCATATGTTTCGTTACTTTTTTTCTTTGGATGTTTTGTGGCCGACTTTTTAGCTTGTGATGTCTCATTATTTGTATGTAATATCATGTATCATCCTCTTTGTGTTATTTCTTTATATAGATGAATATTTTGAGTATGGATTATACTATGGATCAGAATGAAAACGAATAGTGTCTAGTGAATACTAATAGGAAAGGTATGCACAAACGTAGACATTTTTCTAAGATCTCAATTCTGCCTATATAAAGATAGAGAAAAAATCTTATGTTTTTAGTTTGGAATTCTTAAAGTAATGTCTAACCTAACTTGGCGGATGACGATGAAATTACGGAAAAATAAGGTCGCCGGGATTAATGAGCGGCGGCGGATTTTATGAGAATATGACTGGAGGATTAAGACAAGTAGGTCGTCAAAAAGCTTCTTTAGGTTTTAACTCAAAAGCTGTCGAAAGACTTAGGAAATTTGTGTAAAAGTGATTCAGTTATGAATGTGTGTGTTTCACAGTGACGAACATGAAGCTCTTATATAAAGATACAAGGTCAGCGAAAAACTCATTTCCTAAAAAGAAAATAGATATTTCCTTTTTATACTCGGCGTAAAACTCTCCTTCGAGTTTATCTTTTACGCGCGTCATTATCTCTTGATCGTCAAACTAATATGCCCAACTTTCTATTTTGGGCCGATCTTATTCCTGAATGACCCTTGAGGGGGAGCTAAACTCATCTCCAACAATAACCCCCCTAGTTCGGTGATTCGAATTGACTGATGATCAGCGAAGTTTGAAATATGATCCATATGGTTTGTGGAGTGGTTAAGATCTGCTGGTTTACTCGGATTTTGGTTCGACCACCCCTATAGGTACAGGGAAAGAAGTATCACCTAGATATAATGGTTATGTCATCTCGGGGACTGCATCATTTCCTCTGTCAAATCTATTTCCCTCTTCTCATTTCTAACTTATGATTCAAGTGAAAAAGGTATTTCCCTCTCCTTCCTCTCGTTATTTATCTTTTTAGTCGTTATTCCCTCTTGTCACCGCCATTTTCCGTTCAGTTTTTTAGATCTAGGGTTATTATTTCTTATGTGTTCTTATCGAGTTCTTCAAAAGAGATGTCTTTGATCCGTTGTTTGGAGGATAAGGGAAAGTCGAATGTTGTTGTGCCGTCCTCATCTGAGAATAGTGCAAAAGGCTCGGTGAATGCATCGGACGCATCAACGTCAAATGAGTCCATTTTGTATCCAGATGTTACCAATAAATTTGTAAGGTTAGCAGAAGAGTTTTCTCATCGGCGTGCATTAGCGGAGCATGAAGAGGCCGTTCAGCCTTCGGATTGTCAAGAATTTGAGATTCCTCAGCTTCGTGATGAAGACTTGGAGAATCTGGGAGATAGATGTAAGATCTCAACTCGGTCTATCCAAAGATAGCAAGAGTTTTAGGGTTTTTCTTAAGGGATTCTAAAAGAGGATTTAAGAACACGATGAGAATATGGAAATTAGGGTTTTCGCTTTAGGTTTCCGAGATGGAATAAAGCGGTAAAGAGAGGCGTTAAAGTCGCCAGAGAAAATTAGGTCAAAGTCGATTTGCTAAGTCTCTCAGGCCAAAATATTATGAAAAGCGTGTTCTTTATTGAATAACGAGGTCCCCTTTTATAGGGTTTACAAATTCGGTTTAATCAAATAAAGGAAATTAAGATAAATACGGATCTTTCCTAATATCTCGGCATCGAATATTAGGATATTTTCCATATCTGAATGCCGCAATACTTCACGCCGATTTTCTCTCATAAGTGATTCGCATCCTTCCAAAACCCTAGATGTAAGCCGGCCGAACCGAGTCGGGTTTAACCATGTTTTACCGACTCGGGCTCTAAACCATCTTTCCATTCTGGGCTGACCTAAATTCCTGAATATGCTTTTTTAAGGAAAGAGCTAATCTTGACTCCAACAATAAGCCGCCCCCAGTGCGGCGACTTGAATTTATCCTAGTTGGCGTTGCGAGGAGTTAACTTATGGTTTAGAAAGTAATTTTTCGTGGGCCCAGATTCTCCATCGTGATGAGCTTTTATTTCAGGCCCAAAACTGGCGGATTGATTTCGCCCTTACTTAAATCGGGATGAGTTCAATCGTGAAGATTTGAACCGGTTTTGTTGAAAATTGGAATGATTCACGGTTGGACCGGTTTATAGCTGCGAGAAACGAAGCGTCGCCTAGGTAATTATTGCCTCGGATGCGACGCCATTATTTTCACTATAAATAATCCATTCTCGCTTCTCATTTCCTCATTTCTGCTCAAGTGAAGAGGACAAAAGGTAAATTTCGCTCTCTGCCGGTTTTTATTTTCCGATTTGCTCTCCACCGTTGCTCAGCCGTAGTTTCTTAGGATTTTTAGATCGAACATCGAGTCTTGCTGCTTGTTCTTATCTTGTTCTTCAGTAATTATGTCTTTGATACGTTGCTCCGGGAACAAAGACAAGGAAGTTTTTACTGTTTCATCTGCGGATGATTCGTCAAGTCGTCACGGTGCTTCTCCTGACTCGTCGTCTTCAAGCACTTCTTCAGACTTGAAGAACCATCCGGTTCATTTTGAGATTGAAGAGATTAAACGTCGTCGTGAGTTATCACGACAAACTGATGCCGCGGAAAGTTCCGGTCGAAGAGCCTTTGCAATTCCGCAGCTCCGAGATTCTGATCCCGAGGAGTCTGATGAAGATGATGTCGATGTCGAAAAGGATGACTCCGATATTTATAACAACAACAGCGGCATTCCCCTTCCGGATCCGTCGGCTGCCCCAAAGGAGGCATATGACAATGTCTTTAAAACCCGATCTACTGTGAAGTCGGTAATCGCTACGCTCCAGGGGTGTGGGACCGACCCGAGGATCAAATTCCTTATTCCTTGCACACTCGACCGACCTTGGAACCCTCCACCCAGATATCTGACTTTATATGAGTCATACTTCATCAATACCGATACTGGGGGTTGTCGCTGTTGGTTCCCGCTCCCTGACCTGCTGGTCTCTTACTGTCATCGTCGCGAGATCGCCATCTCACAACTCTCGGCCGTCGCGGTTCGTCATATGGTAGGTCTCCTTGTTCTCGGCGCTGAAGCCGATATAACGATAACCGTCAGTGTTTTCGAGGAGATGACTTCGATCAATCCTATGACGAAAACCAGCCCGGGATGTTTCGCGGTTAAGTTGAAGAATGGTAATCGCGTTGTGAAGGATGCGCCAAACAAGATCAACAATTGGCAAAGATACTACTTCTACGTCGAACTGTCTTCCTTGGTCGTTCCTGACGATCACAAGGAACTTATCAGATCGTCATGGAATACAAAATTTGGTAGATGTCGCTATGAACTTGTCGTCAGTTGCTATGGATGATTTACTTAATTTTTGTTTTGTTATTGCAGTGCATCATCCATTTCTCACGCCGTATCCGGAGAACTTCTTCCTGATTCTTGAGAAGATTCAAGCCCTCAGCCTCCGCAAGTGGTCGCATCTTACTCGGGAGCGCATAAACAGCTCTCTCCCTCAAATTTCCAAAGGTATTTTTGCTTTCCGGTTTGCGAAAGTCGACATCTTTTCTTATTCTTATTTTTGAATGCTCCTTTCCAGTCAAGTGGAATACCAAGGCTAAGGTCGCTCCCGAGCAACTGGTTAAGCCGAAGAAGATGGGCAAAGTTAAGAGAGTTTCGTCGGTTGATTAATCGCAGAGGATTTCTTATAATCCTTCTTCTGGTGGTCCATTAAGGGAGAATGACGTGGTTTTGTCTTCCCAAGACGGGACGGCGACTGCTACTCCTGAGAAGTCGGTTACTCCTCAGATTGTTGCAAAGGCCACGTCAACCATGGCGGCTCCGGCTGAGAAGGTTCCACCCAAGGCGAAGTCCAAAATGAGGGTGGCCGAAGAGGAGTTAAGCCAAGAAAAACTGGTAAAGAAAGCTACCAAGATGAACAAGCCCGCTCAAGAAGTTTCCATTGGGAAGGAGGCTACTGATAAACCCGCTAAGGCCAAAAACCCGTGGAAACGGTTCTATGAGGAAACCGGGGATGTCGTTGACTCTTCGGGCAATAAGAAGCCTTTCGTTTCTCGAAAGGAGATTATTTTGGTTAAGCCTCGGTGCGAGTTAAAGGAGGGTGAAGTCCGTCCGTCGATTCATAACTTCGCTTATCAATATGCAAGCGAAGTTCCGCTTATCGATAACCCTCGAGCATGTTTCGACATGGTGACTTGTGTGAGGGGTAATTAATCGGACTGGCCGGTTTTGCAGGAGGTGCCTCACTCCGATGCAATCCTTAAACTAAAGCAAGCCGAGGCAACAGTAAGTCATTCTCTGTAGAGTCTTGTCGGTTTGTTATTTTTAACGCAACTTTATTCTCTGTTTGTAGATGATCGCTGCTTCAAAGCGCGTGGCCCTTAAGAGTTCTTGGAGCGCTCAGAAGATGGCTGATGCGGTTGTCAAGCGGGACGAGCTCCTCAAGAAGGCGAAAGAGGAGAAGAAAGCATTGGAGGCGAGTAACCTGGTTCTCGTGGATAATCTTCGTGGTGTAGAGGAGAAGCTAAGTCTTGCCAAGGAGAAGTCGAAAGCCGATCTTCTCAAGTTTCAATCGGAGAAGAAGAGCCAGCAAAATTTTGTGCCGACTTGGTTCGGAAAGAGAGAGATTGAGAGAGAGAGAGAGAGAGAGAGTTAAAGCCGCGGTTAGGGCGTTATGTGAAGGATCAAGAGGCTGCTATCGCCTTGAAGGTTGAGAAAGCCCAAATCTCCGGGCTTAAGAAGTATTTGGTGAAGCTTAGCGGGGAAGGCGTGTTGGTTCCTCAGTCCGTCTTGGACCAGGTCGCTGCTGACGAGATCGCGGTGAATGTGAAGCTCGACGAGATGGAAGTCGTGACGAAGGAGGATCTCTCATTTGTTCTCTCGCCGGTTCATCACCCCCTCCTTAATCTCTTCCGTGATTCGCCTCCCCCTGTTCCGCGGGATATCGATGAATTTGGGACCAATCTCGGTGTGATCCTGGAAGCGGTTTCCGCCAATCTTATTCAGACTGTTAATTCGGAAATTGCTGCTTCAGTAACGGAGGATGCAGGTGCTAAGGCTGGCGAGGTCGAGAAGGCGAGTGAACCGAGCGGTGCTGGGGCTGAATGACTTATTTTGTAATAAGTTTTATCTTTATCATAATTTTTGTAAGACGATAATATTAAGTTATTTTGCGGTTATCAATCTTCTCATTTCAAAGATCATGAATAGTGATTGTACCGTTCTTCCTTTAAATCGGCTTCCGACTAGGGCTAATCTCGTATTTAAACTTGTTCTTGACAAATTAAAATGGATAGCGATTAAACTACGTTTCGCCATAAGGCGGTTTGCGAGGCTTATGTGTGCTAGGCTTAGTTTCTCAGAGGGCAGACGAATATGCGAGGCTTAAATGCTCGGCTTATTTATTATCGCCCACCACAGAGAACGTACGGGTACGAACCCGGTTTGTGGTGCGAGACGGATCTCGGCTTTTCCTTGCCATGATGTGCACCTCATGCGCAAGGAAGACCACACCCCTGGCCAGGGGGCATGATGCTAGTGAGAGTCTTATTGGATGCTCGGCTTTCTGCGAGCTTCTAAACTCGACTTTTGCGAACTAAGGAGCTCGGCTTTCTCTGAGCTACTAAACTCTGCTTTTGCGAACTGAGGAGCTCGGCTTTTTGATTTGCGAGTTAAAACTCGGCTTTGGTCTTCGAGTTAAAACTCGGCTTTTTGTTATAGTTAAGTAGTATTGAGAGATTTGATTTTAGGAAGAGGACTAACCTGTTTTGGCTCGATGAGCTTTTAGATCGGCATATGCTGTAAAATAAAGATTTTATTAGATTTGCGACTGTGCCGATGAAGGCTGCCTACGTATCTTCCGAGGAAGAATCAAGGCGCTCGTAGTTCATACATAGGATATATATATATATATATATTATTTTTTTTACCGTGATAGGCTAGCCGTTTTTAGAAGTATTCTTTCAGGCTTGCTGAATTCCATGAGCGCGGCAAAGCTTTGCCCTTCATTGATTCGAGCTCATAAACGTCGGGCTTGACGACTTTGGTTACTTTGTAGGGTCCTTCCCATTTTGCGCCGAGTTTGCCCGCTCTCCATTCCTTGGTGTTCTCGTAGACTTTGCGAAAGACGTAATCACCGACTTGAAAGTGTCGCTCTTTGACCTTCTGATTATAGTACCGAGTTGCGAGTTGCTGGTAGTTTTGGATGCGGAGTAGAGCTTGGTTTCGTTCTTCCTCTATTGTATCCAGGGGTTGGATCAACATCTTCTCGTTGATCTCGTTATGTTGCGGCATAAGAGATCGGCGGAGAGTATAGATGTTTGCCTCCACCGGGACCATTGCTTCCACGCCGAAGGCTAAGGAAAACGGAGTGGCCCCAGTTGCGCGGCGAGGAGTTGTCTTATGTGACCAAAGGACTCCATCCAACTCGTCAGCCCAAACTCCTTTTTTGCTTTCAAGTCGTTTTTTGATGCCGGAAATGATAGTTTTGTTTGTGGCTTCGGCTTGTCCGTCTCCCTGAGGATATCTCGGCGTCGACTTGCTGAGCCTTATGTCCCATTTTTTACAGAACCCTTCGAACATGTTCGACGTGAATTGCGATTCGTTGTCCGTAACAATCTCATAAGGCAACCCGTATCGGCATATGATGTACTTCCAGACGAAGTTTTGAACTTGGACGTCATGGATTGCTACATACGCTTTGGCTTTGACCCATTTTGTAAAGTAGTCGGTCATGATCAGCAGAAAATGTCTTTTATTGGATAGCGGCAGTGGTCCAACGATGTCCATCGCCCATCTCATGAATGGTAAGCTGCAGTCGAAGTTGTAAGCAGTTCCGTGGGTCGATGTATGAATGGCGCATTACACTGACACTTTCACACTTGTTGGAATAGGTCTCGCAATCAGATATCATAGTCGCCCAATAGTGACCATTTAGTTTGATCTTGAGAGCGAGAGACCGACCCCCGGAATGATTTCCGCATTCTCCTGAGTGTGTTTCTTCGAGAACTCGGCGTACTTCATCTCCATGTATGCATCTGAGAAGGATTTTGTTGGCCGAGTATTTGTAGAGGATACCATTGTGTATAGTGTATCGTGCACTTCTGACTTTAAGTCGTCGTGCTGCCCATTTGTCTTTTGGAAGTTTTCCTTCTGTCAGATACGTTCTTATTTCTTGTCGTCAATCCTCATTGCCATCTGTTAATAGTGCAATGAGGTCGGTGCTTTTTGCTTGACTTTCAAGACACATGTCGTCTTCGCCATTATGTTGGATTGTGAGAATGACATCATCAGATTCTTCGTGATTGCTCTCGGGCGGCGGTATGCTTGGTTTGTGAATCGTCTCCACTGGGATTCGTCGGCAGAGATCGGGATTCGATGCCAGATATGCGAGTGCATCTACAGGGGCATTTTCTTTCATCGGTATCTGGACAATATCAAAGAACTCGAAGGAGCTGGTAAGCTCCAATGCCGCCTTTCGATAGGCTTCCATTCGCTCATTTTTAGCTTCGTAATCTCCGTTGATTTGGTTCGCAACAAGCATGGAGTCGCAATGGGCCAAGAGATGTCATACTCCGATCTCTCTAGCTAGTTTGAGAACGGCTAACAGAGCCTCGTACTCGGTTGTATTGTTAGATGCCGTGAAACCCAACTTGAATGATTGTTCCAATACTTCTCCGGTTGGTGATATGAGACGTACTCCTACCCCGTCTCCTTTTTTAGACGAGGCGCCATCGACAAATAGCTTCCAGTTTTTGTCTTCTACATGTGTATCGACGTCCAGTTCAAGTGATAATTCTACAAGGAAATCGGTTATTACCTGAGATTTGGCAGTTGTCCTGTTTTTGTATTCGATGTCGTACTCGCTAAGTTCCACTGCCCATTTGGCCAGTCGGCCAGATTGTCCTGGACTGTGTAAGATCGTCCGAAGAGTCTGTCTACTCAGCACATCGATTGAGTGTGGCTGGAAGTAAGGTCGTAACTTCCGTGCTGAGATAACGACTGCGAGAGCCAGTTTTTCCATTGCGGGGTATCTGGTCTCGGCCCCATTCATCGTCTTGCTTACGTAAAAGATCGGCTTTTTCTCCCCTCGATCTTCTCGAACCAGTACACTGCTGACTGCAGTTGTTGAGACCGCGATATACAGGAAGAGTGTTTCGCCGTTTTCGGGCTTTGATAGTATTGGCGGGTTTGACAAGTAGTCTTTGAGCTGAATGAATGCCTCTTGACACTTGTCATCCCATATAAACCTTTTGTTTCCCCTGAGGAGCTCGTAGAAAGGCAAGCATTTATCCGTCGAACGAGATATGAATCTGTTTAGGGCAGCTATGCGAACGGTTATATGTTGTACCTCTCGCGTATTTTTGGGAGATGGTAAGTCGATTATTGCCGAGATCTGTTTTGGATTAGATTCTATCCCTCTCTGGGTAACCACGCATCCGAGGAATTCCCCTGATGTTACTCCGAACGTACATTTGGCCGGGTTAAGCTTCATTCCATATCGGTTGAGGATGTTAAAACATTCCTTCAGATGGCCGACATGCTGAGAGGCGACTAAAGATTTAACCAACATGTCGTCAATGTAAACCTCCATCGTCGTGCCGAGTTATCCTGCGAACATTCGATTAACCAATCGTTAGTATGTAGCGCCGGCGTTTTTGAGGCCAAATGGCATGAACTTGTAGCAATAAGTACCGCGTTCAGTGATGAATGCCGTCTTTTCTCGATCATCTGGGTTCATGAGAATTTGATTGTATCCTGAAAATGCATCCATGAATGATAGTAACTCGTTCCCAGCGGTTGCTTCGACAAGTCGATTAATATGCGGCAGTGGGAAGCTATCCTTTGGACAGGCTTTATTGAGATCCGTGAAGTCGACACAGACTCTCCACTTCCCGTTCTTCTTCTTGACGACGACCGGGTTAGCAAGCCAGTCGGGGTACTTAACCTCTTGAATCGAGCCGGCATCGAGTAACTTGTCTACCTCATCGTTAACCGCTTTGGCCATCTCGGGACCTAGCTTACGCCTTTTCTGCTTAATCGGCTTATAAGTTGGGTCAACATTGAGTTCATGAGTTGTGATTGTCGGATTGATACCCTTCATATCCTTGACTGACCATGCGAAAGTCGCGATGTTTTGCTGTAAGAAAGTGATCAACTCTTTTTTGATATCTTCGGGTAATTCCGCGCCGATCCCTACACACTTGTTTGCGTCAGAGTCATCGATAACGACTTGCTGGATAAGTTCCTTCTCGGGACCTTTCCTTCCTTGTTCCGTATTGATCATACATGACGGTACTCTTATCTTACGTTCTCTCGCGAAGCATGACCGACTTGCTCTTTGGCATCCCTTAACCGTCTGGATTCCCTTAGGTGACGGGAATTTTAGACACTGATGGTAAGTCGAGGACACCGCCTTCATGCTATATAGCCATGCGGTGCCGAGAATAACATTATAAATGGTTGGTTTGTCGATGACATGAAACTTTACCATTTTGTTAACTCCCCCTGCGTAAACCGGCAGCTTGATCGTTCTGATTGTATATGTCGTCTCACTTGTAAAATACGTGAGTGGCTTAGCTTTCTGCTTGATATCTTCATCCTTGATCTCCCTCTTCTTAAGCGTATCTAGGAAGATCAGATCTATTGAACTACCAGTATCAACCAATATCCGAGATACCTGGCAGCTTCCGATGAGTAGCTCGACCACCAGTGGATCGTTATGTGGATAATGGGTTCCGTAGAGGTCTTGGTCAGTGAAGACGACGGGAGGATCGTCTGACAGGATTGGTTGAGGCGCTTTTTGCGCGGCTAACGCCAGGCGCTCATATACCTTGATTGACTGAACCGAGTCGTTTACGGAGATTAGGCCGCCCATAATCATGTTGATTCTTCGGACGGCTTTAGGGGTTTCCTCTTCGTCTTCTTCTTCCTCTTATCGATCGCGTTTTAAGGCTATGCTTTTAATGCGCCGTGGTTGTTTGCCTTGCTTAGGCGCTTGTCCATCGACCTTTCGCTCTTCTCGTCGTTGTCCTGATTCCTCCCTCAATCTGTCTATTGCCGTTTTGATTTCTTCGTCCGAGAGTCGAGCATATAGTGCATCTTTGAGGTTCCGACATCCAGAAGTATCGTGCGAGGTGTCTTTATGGTACTCGCAATACTTTTCTTCCGATGTGGAAGCAGCTTGCGGTGCCGTCTCTTTGTCCTCCTTGCTCCGCTTGTTCCAAGGTTTCGACGAACGCTGTTTATCAGTGCTGCCGACAACCATTGTTGTCTTGGCCCCTTTTTCGTAATGTTGCCTAGGTTCTCTGTCTTCCTTTTTATCGGCATGTTTGGTTGAGCCAAACTTCCTCGCTAGGGCCACCTTCTTCTCTTCTAATTCCACGAATTTGTTTGCTCGATGAAGTGCATCCTCGATGGTCGATGGCGGGTTGACGACTATGTCCTGATAAAACGGTGACTCGTGCCAGACGGCGTTTGTTAGGGCCGCGATGGTGAATTTATCTGGGGCTTCCGCTCGCGTCATGGTTGCCTTGAACCGATCTACGAAGGCTCTTAATGTTTCCTTCTTTTCTTGCGACATGGACATCAGCGCGTTTAGTGATGTATCCTTGTTCACGTAGGCAAAGTGATGCCTTACGAACGCTCTTGTAAGGTTGGAGAAGTTGTTAATTGACTTGGGTGGTAGCCGAGAAAACCAGGTTAGTGCATCTCCTTCTAGGGTTTCGGCAAATAATTGGCAAAAACCGATGTCGCGTTCTCTGGATGACGAGAACTGTGCTTTAGCTGCCATGATCTTGAAAGTCGTCAGGTGAATGGCGGGATCCTTCGTCCCATTATACATCGGCAGTCTGAGCTTTTCTTTCTGGCGTATGTATGTATCTGTGATGCGCGACGTGAAAGGTGTCCTCCGAGTTTCCTCGATGATCCGGTCAATCTCGGGAGCGGATCCTTTGACGCTGTGAACCTCGCCCTTTAATTCTTTTAGGGTATCTCTGAGCTCGGTCAGCTGCTTCTCAACTTGGTTACGGCTCGCTCCGCGAATAGGCGTCTCATTAGCTTTCTCGTGGGATGTACCTCGCTGGTGGTGATGGTTATCCCGGTGCGAGTCGTTCTCATGTCGCGAATTCCGTCTGTGGTGTGAGCCTCGGTCGTGCCGGGTTTCATAATCAGCACGCTCATCATTGTCGGGTGAGTATCTTTCTTCGTACCAGTCGTCTCGCTCTCGGTGTGAACTCCGCACATGCTTATCCCTATCATCGCGTTCTCGGCGTGAGTTTCTCTTGGGCTCACCGTCTTGGCTTTGTTCTTGATGGTCTCCTTCAGGTGTATCATAGATTAGTCGTCTGGCGACTTTATCTTTTACCTTTGGAGGCACCTCTCGTTTGGATTTCCTTGACTGTTGGTCCGAACGGATTCGATCTTGTTCTGACTGCAACAGGTCAATTCTTTCCGAAAACACTTTGATTAAATCGTTCTGCGAATCGATTTTGGCTATCAAAGTGGCCAGAACTTTGTCTCTTTCGACTTGTTCTGATGTTTTGTCGAGTGACGGGATACGTTTACCGTAATCTCGACCCTTTTTTGACTTAGCGTCTCGCGGTTGTTCGCCGTCGAGTGCCGCGTTGTCATCTTCGTGATCACTCAGATCGTGATCACTTCCTTCGGTTTCAACCCTTGGGTTTTCTGGATCGATCTCGTTGTTACTTCCAGGCATCTCGTTCAGAAATTTCTCTTAGAAATCCCCACATTCGGCGCCAATTGTAAGATCTCAACTCGGCCTATCCAAAGATAGCAAGAGTTTTAGGGTTTTTCTTAAGAGATTCTAAAAGAAGATTTAAGAACACGATGAGAATACGGAAATTATTTCGCTTTAGGTTTTCGAGATGGAATAAAGCGGTAAAGAGAGGCGTTAAAGTTGCCGGAGAAAATTAGGTCAAAGTCGATTTGCTAAGTCTCTCAGGCCAAAATATTAAGAAAAGCGTGTTCTTTATTGAATAACGAGGTCCCCTTTTATAGGGTTTATAAAGTCGGTTTAATCAAATAAAGGAAAATAAGATAAATACGGATCTTTCCTAATATCTCGGCATCGAATATTGGGATATTTTCCATATCTGAATGCCGCAATACTTCACGCCGATTTTCTCTCATAAGTGATTCGCATCCTTCCAAAACCTTAGATGTAAGCCGGCCGAACCGAGTCAGGTTTAACCATGTTTTACCGACTTGGGCTCTAAACCGTCTTTCCATTCTGGGCCGACCTAAATTCCTGAATAGGCCTTTTTAAGGAAAGAGCTAATCTTGACTCCAACAATAGCAACGAGAATGACGAGGATCAGGATATCAATGAAAATGGAGGAGGCCTTGAAATTTGTGGTGGTGACGATCATGCGAACGACAAGGAGGATTCAACAATCTCTCCTCAGGAACTATTCAAGAACGTTTATCCCACACGGTCGGATGATAAAATGTTCAGAAGGACCTTCCTTGATTGCCTTGCTCCTCCATGTACCAGAGTCATCATCATTTCTACGAGTGATCGTCCATGGACCCCACCGATGGGTTACCTTTGCCTATATGAACGATTTTTCAACAGCTTCAACCTTTGGTTTCTTCTTCTTGATATCCTCATCTCCTAATGTGAACGTCGTGAGATGCTATCTAAAAACTATATGCGGCGTTCATTTGACATACGGTGGGATTGCTTTACTTGTTGTCGAGTGTGATATTTTCATCAGTTGTAGGATGTTTGAAGAAATGATGACCGTTAGTACGATGAATAGGAGTCCAGGCTGTGTTTATGTTAGTAAGAGATCAGATCAGAGTGTCATAACTGGTCGTCCAAACAAAGTACATGACTGGGAATGATATTATTTATATCTTAAAATATCTGGTTTGGTCGTCCCATATCCAAATAGGGAGTTTAGATCGTCGTGGAACACGTGCTTTGTCAGTTGTTAATTCTCTTTTATTGCCTTCCTTTGTACTTGTGAATTTCTAACATCTTTTATTTTCTACTTTTTATGGTTTGCAGTGTGTAATTCGTTTGCTAAGCCTTACCCAATAAATTATTTCCACACGTTGAGATCATCAGGGAAGCAGCCATCGTCAGTGGCCTGGAACTAGCCGCACACACATTGAAAAACAGCTCGCGAGGATCAGGAGAAGTAAGTATTATTTTTGACTGTCAACTGCTGCCATTTGGACGTTTATTTTTCTAATTATTTTTGTGCTTGTCGTCGATTGGAATACTTTTTCTACCATCCATCCATCTGAGAGAAAAATGGGAAGAATCAAAGAGATCTTGGTTGATTACTTATATAACCCGTTTTACACCATTTTAGATATCATTTAAATACTTCTTATCGGTACTATAACGTGTTGATTACTTATGTAACCCGTTTTTCACCATTTTAGCTATCATTTATATACTTTTTATTAGAAGAAAGGGGAGAATCAAAGAGATCGTGGTTGATTTCCACATGTTGTAGTTTTATTTGACTTTTCAGAAAAAGAAAGCAAAACAAACCAAAAATCCACATTTTTGCTCTCACAGTGTCAGAAGCTTGACATCAAATTGAGGTCTTCCCACCGATAGATCATGTTCGAATTTGGATACAAGATATTTGGATATGTTATCCTTCATTTTCAACTGATTTGAGGACGATTCAACGGTTAGATCTCAAGATACATCAGGTCCAAGATGGCCTGACGAGCAGAAAAACTACCATTTGGCCACGACCAGAGCAGCCCAGCCGCGGGGAAGACACTCTTGGCCGCGACCTGGAGGCTTGAGACCAAGGCCAGATGACCCACGAAGTCCATCGACTTATGAACACTTTTTGGACCATTTTTCAACTTAAGTCCACTAAAAAGAGGAGCAATGTCCAACACCGAAAATAAGAGCTAAGACTCCTCTTATGCACCTATATAAGGACATACACCCGTATCTTCTCAAATCATCACATACACAATCACTTTTAAAGTTTTCTAAGAAGTTTTCTAGTTTTCTTAGTTTTTAGGTAGTTTTAGGGATTCCAGATCTCTAGCTCTGGGATTGTTCGAGTTAGGATCCTGAATCCTAAGCTACAAGTTTATTTTATTTCTTAATTTTATGCAAGTTTTTATTATGGTTTTCGTTTGGAAGTCCGAGTAGTTATTTTGTTGAGTTTTTATGGGTAATTTTCGATAGTGTAGTTATGGGTAAGGCCCTTATGGCTGATTTATAGCATTAGGGTACGTAATTTATATGGTTTTTCGATTGTCTTGTGTTTAATTCATGATTCTTTGTGAAAGATCTATTCTTATAATCTGATATTAGGATTGATAGATTTATAAAAGTATTGTAGCTATTAGCCGGAACTAATATAATAGAGCAGATGTGTTGTAAGCTGCAACAGTTGACTTACGGGGCACTAAGAATGTGGATGAACTAAATATTAATGAATGATATTCCTCGCGGCCAGCTGCGAGAGTTGACTGGTCGAGTTGAAGAGATTAGGTGTTTAATGCTATGAGAATAGGTTAGGCATATTTTAGTGTTTTGAGTTCTAAAACCGTAGTAGACTAAGTCTATGAATCCTAGGTATAACTCTAAGTAGAAGTCAAACCCATGATCCTTTGAGATATCCCTGACAACCCAACGTTTCGTTTTATTTCTTACAAACCGCTATTTGCTTTCGTGACATCTCAACCAACCAAAAAACCCCATTTAGTCATTCTAGTTTATTATTAGATAAAGACCGCACCCAAACAGCTTAGTCTATGTGGATTGATACCCTAAGTACTACAACGCACATATGTGCACCTCCAGATTTAGGGATATAAATTTAAAATCTGAGTACACTAAATCCTGCACATCAATTACTCACAAAAGCTTGCCAACAAGGATGTTGCCGCTCAGAAGGCCTTTGTGAGCGAGGCATTAAATGAGAAAATTCTCACTTTGACTCAAGTTGAAAATATTGTTGATTCGGCCATGGTGAAGCCGTCCTTTTTAGCTTCAAAGGGGCTTCGATTTAGAAGTCGAGTTTCATAGTTGACCCAACTTCTAAGGTTATCGAGCCCACTCCAACAAAGAAAAGGTCAGCCTCGGAAAAATCCGTCGACGGAAGCCGTTTTAAGAAGAAAATTGAAGATGATCTTGCTAAAAAGAAAGTCGTTGGTAAAGAACTGGCCAAGAAGAAGGCTGCCTAGTTGGCTAAGGATAAGGCCGCTGGCAAGAAGGAGAAAGCAGTGGAACGGCCATCTTGGATCCATGACTGTGAGTACGAGTAAAAATCCGATATTTTGTTTGTTATCAACAAAGCTGCATGCGCCAGCCTGCTTTATTGCATAATAGGCTCGAGAAAATATTTCTCGCCGATCAAAAACTTAATGGAGTCTGAGGCGTTCAAAGAAGCCAAGCGGGTGCGAGGCTACAATAGGTTTCCTTTATTTTAATCTATTATCCACGTTTTGTTTGATGGACAATATTCTTACAATTTTGCTGGTCTTCAGGTTGTGGGTACGACAAATCGAGTGATTTCGGAGTATGACTTCAAACTTAGGAAGGCTCTAGCTGACCTGGGGTCCATCGAGCATAACTTGAATAAGAGGGTCGTTGTGATTAAAAAGCCTAAGGAGGGATGCAATGAACTCAAGGAAAAGTCAGCAAAACTTGTAGAGGACAAAGCTCGACTTATGAGAGAGGTGGGTGAGGCGAAGAATAATGTTCTTGTTGTGAAATCAGAGAAAGGGGCGGAGGATACTAGACTTAAGGAATCTTGCAAATAGGTCGTTTTGAAAGAGTCAGAGCTTTTCCAGGCTATGAAGCCCAATCTCATTTCGACAAGCTCCAGAAATACATTGAGGAATATGAAATGATCATGAGAAGCAGGTTGATCTTGGTTAGATAAGTGGCACCATGAAGTAAGTGGGGAAGTTGATCAGCCATGGGATAAACACACCGCAATCGGTAATGGATCAGCTTGAGAACAATTAGAAGGAGCTCGACGACGAGCTTAATGAGAAAAAGATCATGGATCTCGAGGAGGCTGACTTTGTTTTGTCTTTGATCTCTCACCCTTTGATTGACTTCTCTCGTGATTCTCCGGATGTCGTTTCTCATAGGATTGATCGGTATGGATCAAACAGGGGAGTTCGTCTCCTTTCTCAAGGTGATGTAGGTGTTGGTTAAATCGAGCAGGTCAAAGGATGGGATAGAGATTTAAAAAAAAAAGAGCGACTTCAGACTACAAGCGAGCAAGTTCTAGTTGATCAGGTTAAAGAGCAGGCAAAAGATGCAATTTGGCTGAACGCGAGAAGGCGTAGGAGATAAGCGTTGAGGCTGAGAATTGTTGAAGATTATCTCCCTTTCTGTTTATTCTATGTAATTTTTGTTTTTTTTTTAACTCTCAGTTACCATAGTCTCTTTTGGATTCCTTCTTTTTATGAATGGAGAAACTTTTCCATCGTATTTTTTCGGAGTAAAGTGCTCGTTTGTTTCTTTGTATGCTTATGAGATGTAGGCCTTTAGTTGTGCATGAAAATATATGGTCAAGTAGATTTCTCGTCAGATGTTTGTCTGAGTTATTAGATTATTGATTGTAATGTGATTGTTAGACGTTATGGTTGTCTAACGAAATATTGACAATGCATATAAGAATGGCATTTTGTTGTAAATTTTTAATGATGTGACTATCAATAAGGTCGGTGATCATCAAGAATGAGAATGGATTGCTTAATCAAATTATAAGGCTTACATCTGCTTTATCCTGAGTTTGTGAGGCTCAATTTGTGCTTGGTTTTGCCGTTCTATGTACATGTCGAATATACGAGGCTTAAGGGCTTGGCTTATCCATTATCGGTTATCTCATAGAACATATAGGTAAGTTCCCAATTTTTGTACCGAGACAGATCTTGGCTTTTACTTACGATGGAATTTGTAGCGTCCAAATTTCAGGCTGGTATACAACTCATCATGTAAAGAAGACCACCTTCCTAGCCAAGAAGTGTGATGCTAATTTATGCGAGTCTTATTGGATGCTCAGCTTACACTCGAGGCATGTATCATCCAACTTTTTCGAGTTAAGGAGCACGATGCTGCGACGAATTGCTCAGTTATGAGCAATGGTCGGCGTGGGAGTGGTAGCGATGATAATGCTCGACTTTGCGTTTTTAAAAGAAAAATAATCTCTCTAAGAGATTTATTGAGTCTAGTTTCATGTTTGAGTAGTACACTAAAGTACAATGATCGGCGTGAGAAAGTTGGGAGCGAAATGCTCGGCGTTGGAAAGATGCAAGTACAATGCTTAACTTTTTTAAGATGCAAGGAGAATGCTCGGGTTAAATGTGAAGGTATAAAAATGCTCAGCATTGAAAAAGTACAAAGTGAGAAATATATTTTATTAAAATGTTGTAGCATACGTACCCGGTGAAAGGAGATCAAGCCACTCGTAGTTCACGTTGATGGTGAGAGAATTTGTTAGAACGGCATGTTTTGTCCGTCTAGTAGTGATATTGCTTCAGACTTGAAGAATTACGTGAACAAGGAAGTGTCTCGCCGTTCATTGACTCAAGTTTGTAGCCTCCGGGTTTGAAGGCTTTTTGATTTTGTATGGTACTTCCCAATGAGTTTCGAGCTTTCCTACTCTCCACTCCTTTATGTTTGCATATACTTTACGAAGGACGTAATCACCTTGTGCAAAGTGACGTTCATGGACTTACTTGTTGTAGTAGCGAGCGACCAGTTGTTGGTAGTTTTGAATGTGAAGTAAGGCTCAGTCTTGTTCTTCTTCAATCATGTCAAAAGCATCAAGTGGCATTTGTTCGTTCAGCTCGGTGTGTTGTGGCATTTGAGCGCAGCGATACAAAAAATGTTGGCTTCTGCATGAACCACTTCTTCCACTCCAAACGCCAAGGTAGATGGAGTTTTTTCTATAGTAGAGCTAGGAGTTGTTATGTGCGACCATAAGACGCCGTCGAGTTCATCAGTCCATACTCCCTTCTTTTTCTCCAAGCACTTCTTGATGTTGTCGATGATGGTTTTTGTTAGTCTCATCGGCGTAGCTGTTCTGTCAATGATGATTTTGATATCCTATTTTTCGAAAAATTCTTCAAAGAAATTGGATATAAATTGTGATTTGTTATCAGTGACGATCTAGTATGCAAATCCATAGCAGCAGATTATATATTTTCAGACAATAGTTCTGAACTTAAATGTCGTGGATCTCGACGTATGCTTTAGCCTCGACCTATTTGGTGAAGTAGCTCGTCAAAATCAGAAGGAAACGTCTTTGGTTTGAGAGCTACAGAGGATGGTCAGTGTCTATTGCCCAACACATGAAGGGATAAGTGGAGGTTGCAGTTGTTAGTAGTTAATTGGCCGTTGGATGAATAGTGCGTACCGTTGGCACTTCTCTCATTTTTTCGCGTAAGCTTCACTGTCGCCGACCATATTAGGCTACTAATGGCCGTTCAGTTTGATTTTAAGGGCAAAGACTCGTCCACCTGATTTATTTTCGCAAGCATTGGAATGAGTTTATTCGAGAACGCGTTGGACTTCTTCGCCATGAATGCGTCAAAGTAAAACTTTATTGGCATTTCATTTGAATAGGTTGTCGTTTTTAATATGTATCATGAACATTTGACTTTTAGTGATCGTTCCGCCCACCTGTCTTCAGGCACTTTTCTGTCGGCCAAGTAAATTTGAATCTCTTCTCGCCAGTCTTTGTCGGGTGGTTGAGTGTCCAAGGTGGCTGGATTGATATCGATGTCAGCTGGTTCTGCAGATCATCATCATGATCGGTAATTGTGAGAATTTTTCATGGTGACGTCTTTGGATTCCTCAATTTTTTGTAGGAATGTCGCATGGTAGAGTGATGCTTGGTTTGTTAATTATTTCCATTGGAATTCTTGGTCGTAACTCTGGATTGGGAGTTGATGCAAGAGAAGTAAGATTGTTTGCTGGTGCGTTATTGCTTCTTGGAATTTGGATGATATCGAGTGGCTCAAAATATTTTGCGAGTTCGTAAGCATCTTTGATGTAAGCATTTATTCATTCATTTTTGGTCTCGTATTCGCCGTTGACTTGATTTGTAACGTGTTGAAAATCACAATGTTCTTGTAAATTTTTTGCGTCAATCTCCTCAGCTAGTCTAGTGCCGGCAGGTAGTACTCTGTATTCGGCTGCGTTGTTGGATGATGTGAATCCAAGGCAGAATGATTGTTCCATGACTTTTCATGTTGGTGATTGCAGTCATATTCCCACTCATGGGTCGTGCTTTAATGACGCGTCATCGACGAATAGCTTCCAATATTTGTTGACTTCATGGACGTATGTGTTCAGCTCTGGTGATAGCTCTAAAAGGAACTCGTTTAAGACTTGAGACTTGACGCTTGTCCTGTTGCGATAGTCGATTTCATATTCTCCGAGTTCCAAGGCCCACTTGGATAGCCAACCTTATAGGCTTGGATATTGTAAGATTGTTTGTAGACGTTGATTGTTGAGAACGGCAATTTTGTGAGACTGAAAATATGGGCGAAGTTTTTGTGCTGAAATAACGACTGCGAGTGTGAGTGTCTCCATGGATGGATATCGATTTTATGCCCCGTCAAGAGTTTTGCTTATGTAAAAGATTGGCTTTTGTTCACCACGGTCATCTCAGACAAGGACTCCAATGATCGGTATGCTGGAGACTGCGATTTATAGAAAGAGCGTCATGTCGTCTTCTGGTTTTGACAAGACTGGTGGATTTGAGAGGTAGTCCTTGAGTTGAACAATGGCTTCTTGTCATTTTTCATCCCAAAAAAACTTGTAATTGTAGCAGAGGAGTTGAAAGAATGGTAAGCATTTGTCAGTTGATCGTGAAATAAACCGGTTGAGAGAGGCGATGCGACATGTGAGTTGTTGTACTTTACAAGTGTTTTTGGTGATGGTAGATCGATGATGGTGTGTATCTTATTTAAATTAGTTTATATCCCTCTCTGTGTGACTACGTTTCCAAAGAATTCTTCGGATGTGACGCCGAATGTGCACTTTGTTAGATTTAGTTTCATGTCGTACTAACTGAGAATGCTGAAGCATTGAGATCTGACGTGTTGTGAGGCGATTAATGACTTGACGTTCATGTCATTCAAATGGACCTCCATTGTGGTGCGGATTTTTCAGCGAACATGTGGTTGACCAAACGTTGATATGTTTCTCCGGCATTTTTGAGGCCGAGAGGAATGATTTGTAGCAGTAAGTGCCGCAATCTGTGATGAAGGCCATCTTTTCTGGGTCGTCGGCGCGTTAATATTTAGTTGCAGCCTAAGAAGGCGCCCATAAATTAAAGTAATTGGTTTTCTGCCATTGCTTCTATGAGACGGTCGATGTGCGGCAATGGAAAACTGTCTTTAGGACATGCTTTTTGAAGTCGAAGAGGACCCTCCACTTGTCATTCTTCTACTTGATGACAACGGGTTTTTCTAGCCAATCATGATACTTTAATTCTTGAACAATTCCAGCGTCTAAGAGTTTTTTCATCTTGTTGTTGACTGCTTTAGCTCTCTTGAGCCGTACTTTTGTCTTTTTTTTATCGGTTATAGGTAGTGTCGACGTTGAGTTTATGAGTTGTGATAAAAGGATTGATGCCTTTCATGTCTTTGAATGACCACACAAAAGTTGTGACGTTTTTTCTGAGGAAGTGTATGAGTTCCTATTTAATATCGCCGGGTAACTTTGTTGCTTTGTTCAGTGTTGATCATGCATGATGGTGCACGCAGTTTGTGTTCCGTGAGGAAACATGTGTGGATGATTCTTTGGCTTCCTTTGATTGTCTGGAATTTGTTTGGTGTCGGGATTTTATACACTGGTGGTAGGTTTAAGGGACCTCGTTCATTGCGTGTATCCAAGGAGTGCTGAGAATGATTTTGTAGATTACTAGTTTGTCGAAGACCATGAATCTGACGAGTTTTGTGATTCCACCAGCGTAAGTGTGTGTACGCCAGTTAGGTCTCCATCATTAAATATGATGGGTGTCGTCCGTGATTGGTCTTGGAGAGTTCTGCGTTGCGATTGCCTTGCATTCATATTCTTTGATTGACATGCATGAGTCGTTTCAATTGATTAAGTCGTTTATAATCATGTTTATTCAGTGTAGTGATCCTGGTGCCCCGTCATCAATGTCCTGATCATCGTGTTGGCGTTTTGGAGTGTTAGAAGAGCGGTGTTGCCTTGTGTTTTGTTTGGCAATCCTTCTTCTCGCTGACTACCTTATTGTTTCTCCCTTTGACGACGTTCATTACTACCGCGCTGGGAGACATGTCTTAGTTCATCAATGGTTGTTTGCAGTTGCCTTTATGGATTTGTAAGAATAGGGCGTCTTTCAGATGTCAGCATGATTCGGTTGTTTTGTGGTTGTCGCAATAGCATTGTAAGCTCATGCATTCTGATGCAGGTGGTAGTGGTGGTGGCGGTGGTGTTTTCTATTTGGAATCGCGATTTCATTTTTCCATGTTTTGGATGATGGTCGTTGAGTTTCGCTCTTTGACGATCAATTTGGTCAGCTTTGTATAACGATCACTTTTCTCATAGTGTTGTCGTGACTTGTGCTAGTTGTTGTTTTTTTTTTGCTGGATTTGTAGGTCCCATACTTCTTAGCTAGTGCTGTTTTTTTTTTTTTGGCTCTATGAATTTATTTTATCAGTGAAGATCGTCTTCGAGTGTGTACGATTTGTTGAGATGAAGGTCTTAGTGAAAGGCGGTTTCGAACCAAATAGCGTTTCGGGGTGCACAGATGGCAAGGTCGTCAATAATTGTGACTCATGAGATGAGTTGAACCTTTCTGTGAATATTTGTAGGGTCTCCTTTAAGGTATGAGCTAGTGACCAGAGGAAAGTGAGGGAATCATCATTTTCCCTGTACATGAAGTAGTGTTTGAGAAAGGCCATGGATAGCCATTGGAAGCTGTTGATTGAGTCTATCGGTAGGCGTAAGAACCAACTGAGGGTAGCTTCATCTAGGCTTTCAACAAATAGTTGACAGTAGCATGCATCTTTTTCTTCTTGTGTGAATCGAGCTTGGTCCATTTCTATTTTAAAGGCGGTCATATAATTGATAGGATCTAAGATTCCGTTGAAGGTGGGCAACTTAATGTCAGTTTCTGCAAGGACTCAGTTGATTTATGGTGCTGGCTTTGTAGCGTGATGAACTTTGTTTTTCATCTCTTTGAGCCTATCCTTGATCTCCATTAGGTCTCGATGATAGTCATTGTCTTGATATAAGCTTCGGATAAATTCCGCTCGGGCGGTGTTGTAATCATGAGATTCAAAGGTTAGTTGTCTGGTGATACCATCTTTTCCTTTGTGTGAGAGGCTTCTTTGTGATTCGATAAGTGCGTATTTTGTTCTTTTTGGCTGTAAGTTCATTGACTTACGCGGTTGTTTGTCTTAGTAGTTCGGTTTTTTCATCGATCATTGCTAGATGGATGTCGTAGACAGAGTCTGCTTCGATCTGTTTGGAAAGATCCTTGTCTTTGGTCGGCGTTGCAACGTCCCTTTCTCGTTTATCCGATGACCGGTGAGCTGACCGGACAACAATCAAACAATAACATGACCGGACAAACCCGTGCAAGGCAAACGAGAAGGATTCGCTACTTACAAAACTCGGAGACGGTCCAGTTTGAGAAGGCTCGAACCGATCCATCCTCGATTCCATTTACCTTGCTCCCACGATACAAGGTTTTTCAACATGTACCGCTTCCACGAGTTGTTTTCGGTTTGGACTAAACTGTATATCAGGGAACGAACCCGTTTTTAGTCTTTTAAATCTTTTAGTCATTTAATTAAATCTTTTAAACTAATATAACGGTTTTCAAAAATCTTTTAGCGGGTACTCAAAAATCTGAAACTGAAAAAAGATGAAATGCTTTCGGAAAAAAATTGTAGCAAGATGAGCCTATGCATCCGCCGAGCTACTCCGAAACCTGCAGAATAGGAAAAAAAGTTGGATGAGCAATCTAAGATCACCTAGTGAGCTGGATCCTAACTACAAAGACTAAAAAACACTACCCGACAAACCGAAAATAACAAACAATAACAATCAACGAATAAAAACACCCGATCACATACTACAACGACGTAATGGGCTCCACACAACACACAAGAATATAATAACAACATAGATCATCAACGAAGGAAATCGAAAACACTGCGACATATGCCCTCGACTATACTCGATTTACACTACAAGCATATCTAACGCAATCTCAATACTATGGGCTACTAACGCGAACTTCGTAATCTTCCTTGGGAACACTTAGCTACCACTTTTTCATGATAACTAAAACCTCCCACAACTCCTAGACGTAAACACGAATTCCTACGACATGAACACCGTTCTCTGTCAAAGCCGAAATAAATTGAATCAAACAAACCACCGAAGTGGAAGATGTTAAATATAATACCAGAGATATCCGATCTATTTTCCTTCGAGGTTAGTAATTTGATGAGAGTTTGAGAATCAGATTGGATGGTAATGGACTGGACATTTGAAGCTGCTGCGACCATCACAACTTTGTGTACAGCCAAAGCTTCTGAAATAAAAACGTAGGACACAAAGGTACGAGAATCAGCAAAAGAGGACAGACCTCGTGGATGATAACCAGAGTAAACACCTCCAATGTTGCAAGTGATCGATCGCTTATCCAGGCTGCGTCTACATGACATACCACACTCGTCGAAGAGAGCAATGGAGTTGGAACAATCCTCGGAGGAGGAAGAATAACATCAGAGGGTGAAGAGACTTGTGCCTCATGCCATTCTTTAGCATGATTGATCGCTTTTAACAAAATCTCATCCGCAGAGAATCATCAATCTTCAAACGCAAGGAGATTGTGAGCTTTTTAAGTCTCCAAAGAATCCACATAGTTACATTTACACTAATTTGCAGAACGTTAAAAAATTCTGAGCAAGTCTTAATCATATGTTGTATAGAAAAATTTGCTAGTGCATGTTTATTCAGCACCTGCATTTTGTCCCAGACTTAATGAGCCAGAGAGCAGGAGAAGAAAACATATTCATCGCTTTCTACTCCTCCACAGACTTGCACGGGAAAGGGGACATACCCCTTCTCATTAAATTCCCACTAACAGGGATAGCTTGCTTTGCCACTTTCCATAAGAAATCCTTGAACTTCATACTAGTTTTAATATTCTACATGTATTTAAGCCAGTTATAGGATTTGGATCCACCAGTTCAAGTTCGACGATACCCAAACCATATCTTGTCTTTGTCGAATAAAATAATGATTTTTCAGGTAACCACACAAGTGTATCAACCAAAGGGGCTGAGATCGTGATGATACTTCAAATGAATCTTTATACTAAGGTAAAAGAGACCCAACTCTGTCCAGATCCCAATCATTGGTGGGAAGACACAGTAAATCACTCACACGAAGGTTTATATCAGCCTGATTTGTTAGACCACTATGTGTACAAGGGTTGGTGAAAGAGTGTTATGGGTCTTCCCACACTCTAATATTTTCACCGTTACCCATAGACCATCCCAAATCCTTATTATAACGCCCCGTCCGTCCCTACCGGTGAGTCACCCAACTCTTTATCGGGTTCGTGGACCCCATCCCTGTCCGACGGTCGGTGCATTATTTTTCGTAGGCCCGACCGAGTAATTTACTGACCCTGCAATCACCACGTGACCTTTTCCCATGTTTTGTCCTCACTCGAATGATATCGTGAGTCACTTCCCGGTAGGTCACCCATCATTTGACTACTCAAGCTCAAGCACGCTTAACTCTGGAGTTCTCTCTGGACAAGTGACAGAAAAGGTAAGTGCACTTTGGTGACATAGGTAGCCAAATTAATTCATTTAAGCCTTTTTCAAATGGGACGGGCCCAGTATGTTACAATTCTCCCCTACTTAATAGGAATTCATCCCCGAATTTTGCATCTTGTTAGGGTCCATCTCTGACCCTCCGACTCATAACTGGAGCAGTCATAACCCTCAAACCCCAGGATTGTCTCCCGAGACAGAATCGGTTTGACTTCCCTGAACTCTGATACCACTTGTAACACTCCGCTCCCGGCGAACCGGAATGCCAGCGTTAGGACATGCGTCTATGCATGCAGGCTAGCCTACATGTCCTCTCATTAGTCCCAGGAGTCCTGCGCACGCTTCCTTCTGTTCAAAACCACCAACTCAACCAGTAATATACTTCTGCTACAAGTCCTGAAAGGCAAAGGAAGGGGAAAGGAACCAACCCAAACCATACGACCCTTGCACGACTTAACGCCTAGCCGAGAATTAAACGGTTGCAAGGAATATTATATGATACTTATATAATACAATATATAAACACACAGCAAGCAATGGAAGCATCGTGACACCCGGACACATAGCAGCATAAAGCCCGTACCCGACTCAGCCACGACACTAGTTCAAGCCACCGGGCCCATAGAGACATATAGCTCGTACCCGACTTCCACCCGAACATCACTCCACCGGTGCGCAGGCCCCTCACATCACTCCGGCGTGTAGGCCACAAATCACTCTGTTGGGAGGGCGCGTCACACCCTCCTCCGACAGCTTTCCGGGCACGTGAATTCCTTCTCGGTATCAGACATGTGCCCCACCACAGAATCCCATCACAGGAGCCTAACACAACAACTAACTCACACATGCCATTCATGACCATACAAGTTTCCGGTTCACAGCCCTATCCATTTTAACATGCCATCTAGGTTCTCAATCAGCACGCAATGCCAGGTCGGTTATCGCAAGTCAAAGAACACTCAATAGCATTTAACAACCTAACTTCATTATCAATTCACAAGGCAAGGTAGTATATATATATATATATATATATATATGTATAGATACGAATAGTTTAGTTGTTGGTTCATATGCTTCTTATAACCCTAGCGATACTGAATTCCATCATCAACACTTAGCACGCAACAAGCAAAGAAGCCAATTCAATCCTAACCTAGACATCACGAAGCACAACAGTACGCCGCCTCACCTTGGCCACATTGACGACTACGATGATCGATAATGAGCTGGAACGGACTGCGATCGAGATCGCGGTAGGAACACATGACTATCCATGACCTAAGCTCTAGATCGGTTTTACTTCAACCGAGAGATATCTCTATGTGCTTAATAAGTCCCTGCAATGATTCGGGTCAAGCGGGATCTTCTTGCCCAACTCAAAACACAGACCTATCTAGACAATTCACAGATTCGTCATAAACAGACACGTTTTAGAAAACAGATCATAACTTCCAAACGGTAAGACAGAATCGGGTGATTCTTACCTTTTTAGAAAGCTGAGACCGAGAGCTTTCCAACGACTTATTCTGAGTTCTGTAGATCCTTACGGATCAATAAGAAAAAGCGAATCAATATGATGGCCATAATTGCTTCGATCTTAGATATGCATTCGGGAAAGTGAAAGATCGAATAACCGAGACTAGATCTCCGATCTAACACCACAGGGAATCAAAAATAGATATGAGCAGAAGGAAAAAGAAGATCTAATAGTACTAGAGATTCATTTAACCCGTAAAAAGAACGAAGAGAAGATGCAAGAGAGGGAGATGAGATCGACGAAGGATGACAGCAAGGGCGACGTCTGTGGCTGGTCTTCGATGGGATTCGGCGACGGCTGCTACCGGTGGGCGACGGGCAGGGTTTCGCTGTCTGATCTCCTTTTGCCTCTTCTCTATAGTGGCTACTCTATTTATAGAGAAAAGGGAGAAGGAACCTAGGGTTTAATGAATTGGGCTTATGGGATTTTGGGCTTTTCTTTTAAAAAAAAATTGGGCTGGGTTTTGGTATGTTACAATTCCCCCCCCCCACCTTGAACAGAATTCGTCCCGAATTCTGAGGCGTACGGTTTTCCGGACGTCCCAGGACTCAAAGGCACCATTCTCTTTGAGGTACGAAGAATTGTACTGGTAAGATTTGAACGGGGTGACACGAGAAATGGTGTGAAAGCTCAGACTGAAGGGAGATCTTGCTGAACAGGATAAACGGAACACGAAAATCACATTGAAGGAAAGAGCGAACCCTTGCGAAGTTACTTACTTATTCTTGGAATCCAAGGGATGAGAGAATAAGAGGATGAGTAAGGAGTGGGGATTCCAAACCGTACAACCTAAAACTCTTATGACCTTGGACGATCGCTTGACCAACAATCAAACAAGAACATGATCAAACGACCATCCTTAGCCGGGCCTAGAGATGTTAACGGATGGCATTCGACAACTTCTACTTACTCAACACTATTCTCTAGTCCAAGGTGAAAGGGGAAATATTAGCTAGGTTTCACCATGCGGAAATCGCATGGCAAGGAAGGATTGCAAGCTGAAAGAAGGAAAAGAATTTGAACTTGAAACGCCACGGAATCTCTCTGTCGGTTCGCCTCGGGAACTCCACTTGAAATGCTTCTTGAACTCTCCGATGAATGCCACCACATACTTGGTTCCTTGCCGTACACTTCTACGCTTCCACACCGGACAACACCAATTCCAACGAGCACCTCTATGGCACCTACTACCCCGAAGGCATACACCGCAACATACATCTCAGCATACGCCTCCACCGGCATACATCCTGACATACATCTTGGCACACAACTTAAGGGCAGTTGATACCACTAAGGTATAAGGCACCGATCCCACCCTGGACTCTAACTAAACTAGAACCATATAGAAGAAGTCATATACTACTCTAGTTGGCGGTTTGAAAATACTTTCGCAACTTTCGTTGGGTACCGCTAAACTTTCCCAAACACTTTTCGCAAACGGAAATAAGGTTTTAAGAAAACGACAGAAGCTGATCCCTCAGAGCGACACTGAGGGACCTTAACCCAGGCTCTGATACCAAATTGTAACGCCCCGTCCGCCCCTACCGGTGAGTCACCCATCCCTCTATCGGGCTCGTGGGCCCCACCCATGTCTGACGGTCGGTGCGTTATTTTTTGTAGGCCCGACCAAGTAATTTATTGACCCTGCAATCACCACATGACCTTTTCCCATGTTTTGTCCTCACTCGCATGATACCGTGAGTCACTTCCCGGTAAGTCACCCATCCTTTGACTACTCCATCTCAAGCACACTTAACTCTGGAGTTCTCTCTGGACAAGTGACCAAAAAGGTAAGTACACTTTGGTGACATAGGTAGCCAAATTAATTCATTTAAGCCTTTCTCAAATGAGCCGGGCCCAGTATGTTACACTTATGGAGTATCTCTCGTCCACCGAGGATAGACCACCATCCATGAAAAGCATTAGAATAGCAGGAGCAGGACTGGAATACGCACGACAGTACTTACCAAGCAAGACATGAGCCACCAATAAGTTTGGATTTGATAGAACTCACCATCCTTTGCCAAGAAGACATCATTAATAATATAGATGTCTCGAAAACTTAAACCTTATGCATACTCAGTAAGAGTAGACCAAGAAACCCAACACATCTTTCTAGTCTCCGAGTTCGCATCCCACTAAAAGAGAGTAAGGAGCGATTGGATTTGTTTGCATAGGAACTTTGGGAGCTTACAACATGACATAGCATGAACTGGCATTGCCGCCAAAACGTTTTGAGAAGAACTTGTCTTCCTGCACCCGAGAGAAAACAAGAGGACAACCTATGGGATTTTTTCTTGATCATGTCCACAATATAGGCAAAGATATCTCGCTTCCTTCTTCCAATGCTCCGGTAAAACCAGCTACTTACCAATTCCTCCTTCCGACTTGATACCTAGAGCATATTTAACACACCGCTTTACTTCACCGGAAGTCTTGTTCGAGAAGGCAATCGAAGAAATTTGGAAGTTAATTCGCTTACTCGAGAGCTTCTCATAACTATCCAAAATTTCCTTTAGGGCTGCAATTGAGGAGATACTAGATTTGCAGACAAACATAGAATCATCAGCAAAAACAAGGTGGTTGACCACCAGACAGCCTCAGACTATCTTAATACCAAGGAAAGATCCATTAAGTTGGGCATGCTCACATAGAGTAGAGAGAACTTTTGAACAAAGTATGAAGAGGAAGGGAGAAAGAGGGTCTCCTTTCCAAAATCCTCAAGATCGCTTGATCAAACCTTGCATAGTCCCATTGATAAGGAAGAAATAAGAAACCGACTCAACAAATGCCATCGACCAAGCAATTCGGCGATCATCAAAACCCAACTTTGAGAGAACCGCTCGAATAAATCCCATTCAATCATGTCATAGGTATTTCTCATATTAGTTTAACCGCCATCGAACAAAAATGTTTTGCTTTGGAAGTGCGAAGGAAGTGGAGTGTTTTGTGAGTTATAAGAACATTATCCGAGATTTCTATGCCGGACACAAACGGCGATTGATTTATGGATATAAGGGAGGGTAGAATCGGTTGGAGTCTTCTACAACTAGAAAATTGTTCTTTGTCCATCGATACGCGGTGACTCGGACTAACCCTCGTTAGCAAAAGTTTTCATGCACCCCGGCCTTAGGACATGACCATGTTACTTCGGGACACAAACATACCGGCGTCACCCGCATAGGTTAACGCCTAGCCACAACCACTACCCGAAGATACGTGAATTTACCAGGATCTTCCGAGGATCCAATCGGGAAGGAATCATTGGAACGCCACACAAGACTCGCGGGATCTGATGCACCCTATGAAATCTTAACCATAATAACAAACTATACAACACTTAAGCAGACTCACTGAGACCATGAGACTCAAATAGAACTGATAAGTTCAATCAACCAATAACAACTCAACTCAAGTACCTGAAAGCTATCCCGCAGGTCCTAACCAATCACCACTATTCCAACCTATCTATCCCCACTTGGAATAGGTAACCAATACCAAAACCTATATGGCCCCATACTGGGATAGGGATTAATCAACACACCCTACTCGGCGCAACCCTGGAATAGATAACAACATATCAATTACACAACCAATCATGCAATAACTCTACAATGCAATTAATCAAATTACTTAATTTCTTACTTTCAGTTGATTCTTATCTTAGGTTTAATACTATGTTCAATTCAATTCCCATTAATTATTAAATTTAGGTTTAATTATGCTACTTTTGAGTTAGTAAACTTACTAATCACGTAGCCCCTTTTAATTACTTTATTTTAATTTTAAGTTTTAATTCCAATTTAATTCATTTAACCGCTAGATTGGAGTTAGTAAATTTATCAACTATCTAGTCCAATTTAACTCTAATCTTTAAGTTCTTTAATTTCCTAGTTCTTTATTTTCTAATTCCAGTTATTTATCTGCCATATTGAAGTTATTAAACTTAGTAACTTCCTATCCCTAATTTTAATTATTTAATTTTTTTAAGTATTTTAACCCGGTTATTTATTTATGTTTAACACTAGCCCATTTTATTTAATAGTTTAAGATTTGTTAAATTTTAATTCATATTTTTAATTATCATCTCTTAGTTATTTATTATATGTTCATTTATAGGGCTATTATATTTTTATATACATGGATACATATATTTTCCTGATCATGATATACTATATGCAATGCATCACTTAACGACCGAACAATCATGCAGGCAATCAATTCTAACTACGCAAACAATCAACATGCCATTTACCGAATTTAATTATGTCATGCATCTTATTAGCTTAACCAGTTATTTAAGTCTGATTATTTAATTAACCTAGCCGCATACTACTATATTCAATTTTTTGGTATTAATTCTTAAGACTCTATACGGTTTATGTTTCAGGATCTATATGCCAACTCGATCTATCCTAATGCAACAAACAAACGAAACATAACCAACTCACAGTTAGTTACGAATGAACGGATGTGACCCATGAATTTATGAACAGAACTCTGAGATCCACGAACCGTGAACCTGACAAACCACGACAACTCTCGAACGGTTGAACCAAGCGTTGACTTTGACCTGAGGCGTTGACCGTTGACTCGAGCAGAGTTGACCCATTAATCCGCGTTGACCAACTGACATGGCTGGCATTGACTTGGCGATTTTCTCTGGTCAATGCTCTGATAAACCTCCGGCGACTAAAGGAGGAGACCGGCAAGGAGGGAAGACGAGGCTATACGGGCTCCGGTGAACCTCCAGCGACTTTTTCAGCAGTCCACGAGATTCCAGCGACTTCTCCGGCAAGAGGCAGAGCTCCGAAGAGGGTTTAGGGAGAATGTTTATGGCTTATTTTAGGGGTTAAGAGACTTAATAGTGTTTAAAGATTTATTTAGGAGGGATTATGAATTTTTGGGAAGTGTTTAAGGATTATTTAAGGGTTTTATAATTTTATTTGGGAGGAAGCTATTTAGGGAAATGGTGGTGGGGATGGTTGACGATGGAAAGAGAGGAAGGAAGAGGTTTGGTGTGGTTTGTAGAAGTGAGCAAAGGACTATATTTATTATCCAGCCATTACTTGCATGCAAAGCTTCAAAGTGACACATAAATCTCCATGTGTCACTTTGCATGGGAAAGGGTTATGTATGAATGACACCTCAATTCAGCATGTGGTTAAAGCACCTTCAGATTCAATGCACCAAAGCCAAGTGTCCCTCGAGCAAATCGTTGATCGCCATGTGTCTCGAAATCCGCTAAAATCTTCAAATGTCATTTTTTATTTTTCGCAGCCTCGAAAAATTTCTCCATTATTTATTAGCTCCGTCTTGACCTCATGTAGTTTCTAAACTTCCAAAATATGCTTCTCAAGAATTTTCCGGTTTATTGCTTTCCTTTTCCGATAGACCATGAATGCTTTAAAAAATCATTTTGTGTTTCCGTCTTCAAAATAATCCTTATAAATTAATTATGGATTATTTTCTCTTTCTTGCTTCCCGGCTATCTTCAAATTTTCAAAATGCCCTTCTCCCATCGAAATTTACAAAAATACCCTTTCCCACAATTTCTCTGATCTTCAAACTAGATGTCGATGATGATGTTGAGACGGGGTATTATAGGCGTGTTCGTCTCGCCTTCCTTTTGTTAAGTTTGAACACTGGTCTCAGGACCACCCTTGTCGTGATCATCAGTTTCGAGATCGCTTGCTTCAGGCTCGCCACCTTCATGGTTGTTGACTTCTAGATCTTTCTGTCTTGGAGATATATCGGTCATCGTTAAATGTGGTGTTGAAAATACTTTTAAATCATTCCCCCACAGTCAGCGCAAATTGTAAAATCTCAATTCTGCATATCTAAAGATATAAAGAATCTTAAAGCTTTTAGTTAGGGATTCTTAGAGCTCTGTCTAATCTAACTCGGCGGATGACAATGAGATTAGAGCAAAAATAGGTCGTCAGGATTTATGAGTAGCGGAATAAAAGGAATTAGGATTTTGATGAGAATATGAGCGACGGATTAAAACAATTATGTCATCAGAAAGATTCTTTAGGATTTAACTCAAAATCTCTCAAAAGACATAGAAATTTTAAAAGTGATTGTATTATGAATGCATGTGTTTTACATTTACGAGCATAAAGTTTATATATACAATGTCAGTAAAAAAGCCTAATTTTTAAAAAAGAAATAGATTTTTTTTTACTCGGCATAAATCTCTCCTTCCAGTTTATCTTTTACGTTTTTCATTATTTCTTGATCGTCATGCCTATCTCTTTGTCACCAACCTAATATGCTCACATTTCTATTTTGGGCCTATCTTAGTCTTTGAATTGACTTTTTTGAGAAGATGTTAAACTTATCTCCAACGGTTGTAAGTATTGGTGTAACTTTTCAATAGTTGGAGAGAAACTACATGATAATATACCCGATGCAATTTTTGCAACGGGAAAAATGCCAAACAAATTCTGAACTTTGCAAAACTGGTCAAAAAATACTTGAATTACTGAACCGACCAAAAAATACCTAAATTTTTTGTTGACTTCCAAATAAACATCAAACTTTTCGTTGACCTAGCCAAATTAACACACCGTTAACTAATCTAACAGAATAATTAGATGACGTTAAATTTGCCGTTTACTGTTCTGTTAATACGAAACGACGTTGTTTTGGTTTAATAAAAAAATAAAAACCCAGCCACCACCTAGGCTCGAACTCGGGTGGGATAGGATATGGGAACAGGATTGTAGCCACTGAGCTAATGGCACTTCATTGGAAATCCTCACACTCAATTTTAATTAATGTATCTTTCATTTTTATTCCCAACTAAATAACCAAATCTAAAACTTGAACCCTAATTTCTAGAAACCCAATTCGATCTCAGCTAAAAATGTTGATGAACTGCCGATGAACCTGCAGTTGTATCTCTATCATCAAGGTACACACACATATAAGTGAATTTCTGACATTTATCACTTCATTTAAGCTCCTGAAATGTGATGTTAATTCAATGTGTTGTTTACGCAGTATAAGAGATTGAGAAGAGAGAGGGCGTTTTTGGCGAGAAGGATCAATTCGAGATTGTAGCCTGAGGAGAGAGAAGAGTTGTACATGAAATGGGACGTACCATTGGAAGGGAAACAGAGGAAGCTCCAGTTCGTGAACAAGCTATGGACTGATCCTTACGACTCAAGGCACGTGCAAGAGAGTGCAGAGATAGTTGCGAAGCTTGTTGGGTTCTGCGAAAGTGGTAACATCTCTAAAGAGCTCAATTTCGCTGTGCCTTCTGATAAAAGGCAGTGGAAGATTGGCTGGGACAACCTCTCTAATCTTCTTCATCGATGAAGAATTTCATTATCATATTTTCTTGTGGAAATTAAGATTCGAGATTTTAAAATTTGAAATATAAAACCAAATGAATCTGGATATTTATGGATACGTGATTTTTTTAATAGATGGGAGTCCAACGAATCTCGACCCAAATCCAAATATTCCAGTTTTCACGGATATTCGATCCCATATTATTTCTAGTTGTTACTGGAGATGTCATACTGGGAATCGATTTGCATTTCTAAAAATTAGGGCTCAAGTTTTCGATTTGGAAATTGAATAGAGAATAAAGATGAAAGACACTTTAACTAAAATTGTGTGTGAGCATTACCAATAAAATTCCATTAGCTTAGTGGCGACAATCCTATTTCTATATCACACCACACCCGAGTTCAAACCTAGATAGTGGCTGGATTTTAATTTTTTATTAAACCAAAACGACGTCGTTTCGTATTAACAGAACAGTAAACGGCAAATTTAACGTCATCTAATTATTATGTTAGATTAGTTAACGGTGTGTTAATTTGGCTAGGTCAACGAAAAGTTTGATGTTTATTTGGAAATCAACAAAAAGTTTAGGTATTTTTTGGTCGGTTCAGTAATTCAGGTATTTTTTTGCCAGTTTTGCAAAGTTCAAGATTTGTTTGGCATTTTTCCCTTTTTGCAACTGATATTATTTCTTAGATCTACGTAGGAGTGAAAATTAAATACTACTTTGATGCATCATATGAAAATGTATTGAAAGACTTGTCGAAGTATTTTTGGAAACAGCAACAAAAAAAACTTGATATGATGGTTTTTCATGAAATGATTGTAGTGACCATCACTAAACATGATCTCTTCTATATATTCGTTTGTTAAGTATAGAAGGATTAGAGAGACTTTTGCTTACTAGTTATATTATTGAGTTTTGAAGTAGAAATACTGCAGCAACATTGTGGATCCTAAAACCCACATTCACTTTTTAGAGTGTATGAACGAGCTGATTTGTAAAGTAGGTGGGCTAGATTCTTGATTAAACGTAATCATCGAGCTAACAACAGTGAAAAAGTGGATTTGTACTGATTTGGAATGTGTGAACAATAAGAACTCGAACTACAGAATGATTGTGAGTCTTAATGCTAGATTAAAGTTTTCTATCTCTCGTCCCCCCCCCTCTCTGTTGTCGAAGCCCTTCTTTATAGCCCTTAGCTTCACAACTATCTTCCTTGACCTTCGGAGCCAGCTCCAACAACTCGCGGGATCCTCGGGATTACGTGCTCAGTCCATCTCCTCCTTTGTAGCCGGTTGGTTGTTTTACGGTTTGAGTGGCGTCCACCGAGTTGCTCTACGAAGTCGGAGCCTCCTACTGGACTGGGCTTCGGTATAAATGCAATCGGGCCTAGCTTCTGAGACTGAATCAGGCCTTATTCAGTTGATTTAGCTTGGGAGTGAAATTTGGCCTAAACATTTGCCCCCCAGCCTTTTAAGCGAGTTCCCGAGCTTGAAAGGCGAAATCTTCTCGGGTAAGGCCCATAGTTTCCTTGGATAAGGCCGGATCTAGCAGTTAAGATCGCGCCTGAGATTTTTGGACGATTCAACTTCCCTCATGCACCGTCGGATGGCACGCAAAGGGAAATCCCGCCAAAACAAGTGGATGGGATTAGCGCGTGGCGCCAGCTGTACGCGTCTGCGGCGCGTAGAAAGATGCTCGCGTGATTTGACGGTTACGATATGCGAGATTTGAAAAGATTTACAGAGTCCCGAGGTTGCGTAATTATGACGTCTTTATAATCTACCTCCTCGTGAACCCACTCTCCAACACGCAACCGCCGTCTACAAGGTAACTTCTCAACTTCTTCTTTATAGCGCTTGTTCCCCTTTTTTATCTTTACGCTTTTATCTCTCTTTCTTTTGCGGTTTTCTCTTACCTGTTTGCGAAAAGGAAAACTGTTTTCTTGAGATCTTAGACGATGTCGAAATCGAATCTAGCTGTAGTCAAAAAGGAAAAGCAGGTGGTTGAAGAAGAGGAGTACGAGCACCCCATTCCGACTACGATGGCGGAGGATATTGAGGGTTTGTACTCGTCGTGCGGCGTGCCGAGGTCGGTGAAACTGAAGCTTCTTGATCCCGGAGAAACACCGGAATCGGTTAGGCCGGGTTATTGCTGTGCCTATAAGGCTTATTTCGAAAAATTCAATCTGGTCTTTCCGATTCCTCATCTTCTTTTGGACGTACTGGGCGAACTCGGGATGGCGCTTCCGCAGCTAACCCCAATCTTCTTTCGCTATCTCATCGGCCTATTGGTTAGGGCCCAAGAGGAGGGAGTTCCGTTCGATTTGTCTGTTCTTCATGATTTGTGCTCGATCAAACATAACTCGGCGATGGGACTCTTCTACCTTTCTCCTCGGAGAAGTTTTGGCGGTCTTGGTGGCGGCGTCGAACCGGGAGGATCGTTGGAGAGAACGGCCCCTCAAGGTCAAGCTCGACCGTCATTCAATCGGAGATTACGATCCCTCTAAAATCGCGACCGCGTGGTCGGAGTCTGTTGGTTAGAGATAGTGTTTAGCTAGGGTTTCTTCTATTGCATGTCGGTTTTGGTCTTATCCGAAGATATCTGAGCGTTTATTTTTCGATGTTTGCAGAGATCCCAGAGAGGTTTGGAATAACTCCCGCGATCAGGATATTAGCAGGCATTCTTGGCTCCAGGGACGTGCTCTGGACTTCTTTTAATTTCGACAGAGTAAAACGCGCACTCGAACTTCCGGAGGCAATAGAGCCGTTGGAGACTCGTCCTGCCCCGATCCTTATCGGTGAGTGTATGCGCGTTCTTTTTTATATATTTTTTTATATGTATAGCCCGGGTGCGAGTCTCGACTCCCTTTCTTTGTTTTATAGCTTCCCGAGAGCACTCGCTTTCTGAAGCTGCTTCGTCCAGTACAACCCAGACAAAGAAAAATATGAGGAGACGTCCCACCATTCGTGAGTCATCCAAGAGGCCTTCTGAGAAGGCGACGTCTGGCGGTTACGCGCCCATCCGTGCTGGTCAGCTGAGTGATGCTCTAGCTGGCGCGATTAACGATGGGAGGTCTGGAGGTGTTCCCCCACCGCATCCGCGTCGAGACACGGAGTCTGGGAAGGGACCGGAGGCTGTACGCCCCGACCAAGTGATTCATCTGAGTTCTAGGGCTACCGGGAGTGATTCCTCGGTGCAGCCCTTGAACAAGAAGCCTCGATATGAAAAAAAAGGCAGCTGCTGGGTAAGGCTCGTCGCATGCTCCGGGGTCCAAACCGTTTCACTGGAAGTTTGAACACACGAAGGATTTACCGATCACGGATGATCCCGACGGACTCGCTCATTTGCTCCGTCATTGTAAAGCCGATGGGTGCTCTCTGCCTTCGGTGAAGAACCTGATTGGCCGGGAGCTGTATGTTAAACCGATGGTCTCCAAGGGAAAGGTATCCTTTCGAGCTCTGCTTTTGCTCTCCTCTTCTAGTCTTTTAATGCATGTTTTCTGTTTTAGGCTCTGGAGGCGGACAACCAGCTTACGGCTTTTTACGAGCAGGGTCTCCAGTGCGTTCCTCGTCAGGAGGAACTCGAACAAGCTGAAAGCGTCGTGCACCAGTTGACCACGAGTCTCAAAAGCTGTCAAGAGGAGATGAAGCTTTGCGAGTCTCAGCTGAATGTTGTGAAGTCCGAACGCTCGATCGCTGTGGAGAGGACGGTTACTCTGGAGAAGCAAGTCAAAGAGCTCCTTGCGAAGGCGGAGGATGCAATTCGCTCGGCTAGGCATGACGGAATGAGGATAAGGGACGGTCATTACTACGATATGTTCGAAGCTCACAAGGACAAGTTCGAGAGGAAGAAGAAGGAGACGGACTGCGAGATCAAGGTCCAAGAGGTGGAGGCCAATATCGAGCTGATAAGCCTTCTGCAGAGCGGAGTGACGACCCTGGAAGAGGAGCTTCCCAAGCTGCTAGAGCAGAGGGAGACTTTCGCGAAGGAGTTTGAAGCCGCGCAGGTGTCTGACTTCTCTCTGAGCGCCGAGCTGCGTGCCATTCCTCAGATTTCTGAGGACTCGGTGATGCGCGTGGATCGCTCCACAGGTTTCAATGAGTTTGGGTCGAATGCTGAGATGATGGCGGGAGCTGCGAGTACCGGAGCGAACAAGGCGGCAGAGATCGGAGTCCAGGAGAAGCAAGGCGGTGAAGGCGAGAAGGCTGGTGGTGAGGAGCAGGGCTGATGGCTGCTCCTTTTTAATTTCTGTTTTTTTTTTTTGGAATCCCCTAAAGCCCCCTTTTGGGCTAAAGTTGAACTCTCTTTAATTTTGCTTTCGGTGTTGCCCGACAGGGCTTTTATCCATAACCCTTTTTGGCTCGGGTGAGCCTTTTAATGCACGCTTTTATGTTTATGTTTTCGTTCGAGTTTGGACCTTTCAGTTTAGCAAAATATCGAGGTTCGCTTATGCGTTGTCAGTTTGCAAGTTGAACCTTTGAGTCGTGAAGTAGAACTCTTAATTTTTGTTATTTAGTCTGGCCAGACGTTCCTTGCATTCTGGAGTTCGTTTCGCGACTTAGAGCCCTTTTTGGGTCGCTATGGTTTGGATACCTGTTTAACCCATGCAAAGTTTGTTTAGGGTTTACTTCCGAGTTTGTTTGCGAGTTGCGGGCTTTGGAAGATTACACCGGAGGAATCTTCTAGAGTTGTGGTTCGCGAAACACTTAAGGTTTTAAGACTTGGCGTATTTGCGATTTGTGTATGTAGCCCGCGTCTGCTGTAAAGAGGTTTGGTGTGGACTCGGAGCGACGCGTAGCGTTGAGTTTATACGAAGTAAAACTTGTGTAAAGTAAGACTTTATTTAATGTAAACTTTCATGTTTGCTATTGCCAAGGTTTTAAGACTTGGTGAATTCGCAATAGCATGTGTTGCTTATCACGAAACTTGATAGGAATACGAAGAGATATGTAAGAAAATAATGTATTCTTCAGAGTTTACATTGATGTATTTAGTGATAACCCTGTACTCCCCCCCCCCCCCCCCCCCCCCCCCGAAAAGGTAGAATGAAATAATTTCTAAGTTTTTGGGTGGAGTGGCTGCACTCGAAGTTCGAGCTGCCTACGTACCCCGCAAAGGGATCAAGCCTAATGTAGTTCGATTATTGTGAGTACTCACGGGTGGAATAGTGTGAGGTTCGCGGCATTCCACGGCCTCTTCACGGGTACTCCGTTTTTGTGTTTCGTGAGCTTGTAAACGCCGTCTCGGACGATCTCGGTGACTCGATAGGGGCCTTCCCAGTTCGTCCCGAGTTTACCGGCGCCTGGCTCTCTAGTGTTTGAATAGACCTTGCACAGTACTAAGTCTCCCACGCTAATCTTTCGGAGTCGGACTCTGGAGTTGTAGTAGCGGGAGGTTGCTTGCTAGTAGTTTTGCATTTGTATCAGTGCTCGGTCGCGTTGTTCTTCGATCATATCTAGACGATCTCGGAGCATCTGTTCGTTTAGTTCCTCGTGTATGGGGCTTAGGGCCCTCCTGATAGTCGGAACTGATACCTCTGCAGGGACCACCGCCTCCATTCCGTAAGCCAACAAAAATGGAGTCTTGCCGGTCGCGCTGTGAGGTGTAGTGCGGGAAGCCCATAGGACTCCCGGTAGTTCCTCAGACCATGCGGACTTTTTGGAGTCGAGTCTTTTCTTGAGGCTACTTAGCAGTGTCTTGTTTGCAGCTTCTGCCTGACCGTTCCCTTGGGGGTATCTTGGGGTTGAGATGGTTAGGCGTATCTTCCAAGTTTTGCAGAAATTTCTGAAAGCTCTGGAGATGAACTGCGAACCGTTATCTGTTACTATTTCGTAGGGGAGTCCGTGTCTGCAGACTATGTGTTCCCAGATGAAGTGTCGTACTTCGATTTCCGTGGTTTGCTGATAGGCTTTAGCCTCTATCCACTTGGTGAAATAATTGGTCAAGACCAGCAGGTATTTTAGTTGCTTCGGCCCTGACGAAACGAGTGGACCCACTATATCCATCGACCACCTCATGAAGGGGTAAAGTACGGAGATCGAGGATAATTTTTCTGCAGGCTGATGGATGATTGGGGCGTGCCTTTGGCATTTATCGCACTGCTTTGTGTAGTTTTCACAATCGGCGATCATGGTTGGCCAGAAAAACCCTTGTCTTTTGATACAGATGGCTAGGGCCCGTCCTCCGGAGTGATTTCCGCAGGTGCCTTCGTGGGTGTTTCCCATTACGGCGAGAGCTTCTTGAGCATGCACACATCGTAACTAAGGTTTCGCGGTACTTCGCTTGAACAGATGATAGTTGATTACGCAATACCGAGCGCTTCGCGCTTTTAGCTTTCTGGCTTGCCACTTGTCGTCGGGGACCAGACCAAGCCGGATGTAGTCCAGGATCGGTTCCCGGCAATCTGGCCTGTTCAGGAACTCCGCGTCCGGTTCCTCGGCCTCCGGCTCAGACTCTTCCTCGGCCGGGGGCTCTGGAATTTGTCGACCGCTACGAAGACCGATGTCATAGACTTCGGAGCATGTCAACACCGTTTCGGAGGGGACTTTGGAGTTCGGTGCTTCAGGCGGAAGTTCGGTTTGATCCGTCTGAGATGGTGCGAGTTTGTCTGCACCTTGTTCTTTTAGTGCCACGTCTATACTCGGTTTATCTATACCCTCTACGGGTATGATCCTTTTGATCAGAGGGTCCGATGTCGAGGCTAAAGCAGCCAGGGCATCAGCGGAGGAGTTTTCTCCGCGAGGTATTCTCTCGAGCGTAAAGTTTTTCAGTTGGTCGGCGAGCTCATGAGCTACCTTGACGTATGCTTCCATGCACTCGTCCTTTGTTTCGTACTCGCTATGGTATTGGCTCGTAACTAGTTGTGAGTCGCTGAAGGCGCGTACTTCTCGTGCTCCAACTCCGATTGCAAGTCGGAGTCCGGCTATGAGAGCTTCGTACTCGGCTTCATTGTTATAAGCGCTGAAGCCGAGCCTGAATGATTGCTCGATTACCTCTCCCGTGGGGGTTACGAGTTTGATTCCTACCCCGGAGCCGTGTTTGGACGTGGCTCCGTCTACATGGAGAGTCCAGTATTCGTTATAATTTTCCTGCTCCGGAGTCCTGGTGCGAGACTCGATATCGTATTCGCTCAGCTCGATTGCCCATTTGGCCAGTCTGCCAGATTGGCTCGGGCTATGAAGTATAGTTCGTATAGGCTGTGATGTCATCACCACTATGGCGTGTGACTGGAAATATGGCCGTAGTTTTCTCGCCGCCATTACCACTGCGAGCGCGAGCTTTTCCATTGCCGGATACCTCGTTTCTGCGTCTATGAGTGTTTTGCTCACGTAGTATATGGCCTTTTGCTCGTTTTGTTCCTCGCGGACCAGGACCGCGCTAACGGCGGTGGGCGAAGTCGTGATGTAGAGATACAATGGCTCGCCCTCCACAGGTTTAGCTAGTATCGGAGGTTCGCTGAGGTACTTTTTGAGCTCGTTCAGGGTGTTTTCACAGCCCTCGTCCCATTGGAACTTTCGGTTTCCTTTGAGTAGGTTGTCGAATGGTAGGCAATTGTCCGTAGACCGAGAGATGGAATGGTTCAGAGCTGCTATCCGTCCTGTCAGCCTTTGTACTTCCCTCGTGTTTTTCGGGGAGGGCATCTCCAGGAAGGTTGCTATCTGTTTTGGATTTACTTCGATCCCTCGTTCTGTTACCAGATACCTGAGGAATTCTACCGAAGGTACTCCGAAGGAGCACTTGGCGGGGTTGAGTTTCATCCTGTATTGGTTTAGGATTTTGAAACACTCCTGGAGCTGTGCTATGTGGTCGCTCTCTTTGGAGGACTTCACTAGCATATCGTCAATGTAGACTTTCATTGACTTTCCGAGCTGATTGGCGAACATTTTGTTCACCAATCTTTGGTAGGTAGCTCCGGCGTTCTTCAGCCCGAAAGGCATCACCTTGTAGCAATAGGTTCCGCGATCGGTTATGAAGGCTGTTTTTTCTTGATCCTCTGGGTTCATGAGGATTTGGTTGTACCCAGAGAACGCGTCCATAAAGGACAGTAGTTCGTGTCCGGCGGTGGCTTCCACCAGACGGTCTATATGCGGTAGTGGAAAGCTATCTTTCGGGCATGCCTTATTCAGGTCTGTGAAGTCTATGCAGACTCTCCACTTCCCGTTTTTTCTTTTTGACGAAGACCGGGTTGGCTAACCAGTCGGGGTATTTCACCTCCCAGATTGACCCGTCCTTCAGCAGTCTATCGACTTCGTCGTTAACGGCTTTGGCTCGGTCTGGGCCGAGCTTGCGGCGTTTCTGGCTACTGGGGACAGTGTGTCTTAAGTGTGGGGGAGGTGCTACTGACATCTATCTTTCTGTTTTCTTAGAGTCAGTCCTGTTTTCAAAAAATTTTGTTTTATTGAGTCAAAAGTGTTTAAGTAAGAAACAGTGAATTTTTGAGAAGTTTTAATAGCACTTACAGGAACTTAAGTAACCATTGGGGCTAGTTTGCAGATGAACTATGACTATTAGAAAACCCAGACACAGATCAACCTACTGAGGACACCCACATCACTTCAGGTATCAGAGGATCCTTTTACTGACTTCACCTTAATACTGACTTAATTTTCTCACCTAAGGGCTTGGTATACCTTGTGTCGGATTCCCTTGTTAGTTCTGACACAGCCTGTAAACCTGTCCTATTTGGTTCCCTTCTCCCCTTCCATAAAGTAAAAAAAAAAAAAAGATAATAAACTGAGGATGAGTTAGTAACTCCGAAGTGGTCTCTGGGAGTGGTAGCTACAACTATCATATCCTGTGCATCCATGGAATGTGTCCAAAGTACACCCCTTAACGGGAAGAGCACTGATAAAAAAAATAAAATGATACCCAATGGGGAAAAATCAGAATGCTAAGGAAGGGAAAAGAGAAGAAAAGGACCAAAGAAAGATAGTATGGTGGTCTAGAGCTGACAAGGTAAGAATCCATGTGCCCTTTGATCGATACTCCTTAGGTGAGACCGCACTTAAATACTTGCAGAAGTCAGTAGGGTGAATTTGAATGCGTGAATGTGATTGTGGAGTTTACTTAGGACAGTTGTTAAGTGTGGGGGAAGTACATGTTGGTCTTGATATCTTGTAGGTGATTCTTTCAGTGGATTACTAAGGGGAATCTGAGTGTTGTTACTTCTAGGATGAAAAGAGTTTCTGAAAGTTTTCAAACCTCTTGACTACATTTTAGTTCTTTGTTTTGCTTGAGGGCAAGCAAAGGCTAAGTGTGGGGGAGTTGATATACCATGGATTTTAAGGCTTTTAACCATGGTATATATCTTATTTATCGAGTCTTTTACTATGTTTTAGAGTCTTTTCATGTATTTATTAGGTACAAGCACATTTGGAGTAGATTTGGTGATTATGGCACTTTCTGGAGCTTTTTGGAGTGTTTGGCCGAGAGATAGAGTTCTCTGTGGACATTTGAGGAATGCATCGATCGACACACCTTTGGTGTCGATCGTTGCATATGCGAGATGGGCCCAACTAGGCGGTTTAATGAAGAATGATGAAATTGCAGTTGTGCCCAGAAGTTCCTGATATTTACAAAGAAGCCCCAAAACGTGTTTTAGGATTATAATTAGGTTTTACAGCCACTTGTTAGGCTACGCTTTCAGAACTAAATTTTATTTTCAGAGAGAGTTTTAGGGGCTGGTTTTGTTCTCGAAAGAGACTTGATTTCGAACCCCTGTTCTTATTCTTTTGACTATTCTATGATATCTATTTTGACTATGTTATCTGTTATGATTGCTATGTCTGAGTAGATCTCTCGTTAGGTTAGGGATTCTCATTAGGGATTTGAAAGAATGTTAGATTAACTAATTTATTAGATTCATCATCTAGTTCTTCATCTAATCTGTTCTTAATGCTTGATCTGAACTGGCCATTTAGATTACTGATTCTAGGTTGATTTACGCAACGACAGTTGGTTTATTTAACTAGATCTGATTAGGTGAGTAATTTATCTATCCGCAAAGGAATTTGGTTTATAGAAATCGTGAACGAACGAACTTGGAATTAATGCATGTTTAGAACTCTAGGATTCGCAAAGGAATTTGGTCTGCTAGGTTGTTAGACATAGATAATTATCGCAGCGACAGCTGGTTAGTTTTACCGTCGTGATTCTAGTTCAAGAACACTATAGATTGAATCTTGATTGTTTGTTATCTGAATTCATGATGTCCTGAGAACTCCCGAAACCTGGCACATTCGTTAATTGCTTACAACCCCCTCGTTTGATTTCTTTACTTGCTATTTTGTTTACCGTTTTCCAGTATTGCTTCGCTTAGCTTAAATCTGAATTACTTATAATCTATCGTGTGACCAGAGTCCTTGTGGATTCGATACCCTAAGTACTGCAATTACATCACTGTGCACTTGCAGTTAGAATAGGGATAAAACTAGACCTATCAAGTTTTTGGCGCCGTTGCCGGGGACTCTTTGAGTTCGCCGATAGATTCAGTATTAGGATTTAGACTAAGCATTTTCTTTATTTTATTTTACTTTTATTTACTTACGTTTTCGTTTCTTTGGTGTTGCAGGAATCGCATTGCATCGATCGACGCATACTTTGCATCGATCGACACAAGGCGAAACCAGTGATACCGAGAGCTTGAACACTTAGCAGGTTATTCTTAATGGAGCCTGTGATTCTGATTCGCGGTGAAGACGGCGTTTTACGAGACCAAGAGGGTCATATATGTAACGCAAAAGGTCAGAAACTAGACGGAGAAGGAAACCCCATCCTACCAGAGTATCATGCATTAGTTGGGCAGGTAGCTGAGATGAGAGACAAGATTGATTCCATCCACAGCATTCTACTTGGAAAGAGACAAATCCGAGCCGATGCAATAACTGAAAAGTTTGCGGAGATGAATTATATAACTGGAACTTATTACTACGGACAGATGTATGGAAATCAGCAGAGACAAGGTTCTAATTATGCTCTGAGATCGAGAGATTATGGTTATTCACCTCACCCAACATCTCCTGCACCTACACATAAGAGCAGATTTGAAGTCATGATGGAGCAATGTCTTGAAGGACAACAACAGACCACTGTGTCTTTCAACTCGAGGATTAATACCTTGTACACTGATTTGAATAGTAAGCTTGAGTCCTTGAACACTCATATGAGGCTGCTGGACACACAGATGGATCAAATCTCAAATAATGCCAAAAAGAAGAATGCTAAGAAAGCTCATGTCAACGCCACCTCGGTTCAGATTGACCATAGGATGAATCAGGGATCATACCTTGAAGTTAAGGCTATGGAAATTGTGAAAAACAGAGAAGAATCTGAGATTGAATTCCCTGAGTTTGAGAGCTTCGACGGACCATACTCAACAGAGATTGACATTGATCTTTTGGCTAGGATAGTTCAGACTGATAATGGACCAAGTCAAGAGGAGAAATTTGAGTTTAGGACTGTTGAATTAGACCAGGAAGCTGAGAAACCCGAGACAGAAGTTGAAACTCGAGCTGAAACACCTGTATCGATCGTTGCACCAAGTGTGTCGATCGTTGCACACCGTGAAGAACCAGTCTCACTTATTCCTCGTGGAGTTGTTAAGGAAAAGATCTATAAACCTCCAATACCATTCCCAAAAGCTCTTGTAAGGTCTAAAGATGTAATTCAGTGCATGGTAGTGGTGGATAAGGAGATGGTAGTTCCTCAGGAATCTACTCTAACATCTTCAGGACCTAAAGCTACTCAGAAGCGGAAAGCTCCGAACATCAAATCTCCACCAAAGCAAAGGTATGCACCTTCTAAACTAAAACCTCCTGACTCCAATGCTGTGAATGCAGGAAAACGCTCTACAACACCCAAGTTTCAATCCCACCCTACATTCCTTCCTACGTTCCTAGGACGATCTCATGCTGCTACTGCTTACACACCACCATGGATGATAAGACATTCACAGAGACACTCAAAGTCTCTGTTGAAACCCCCATGAGTCTGACTTTCTTCCAAAAAGTCAAGCTAATGACTTAAAACAAGCGCTGAGTGGGAGGCAACCCACTATTAGGTTCTAGTATTTCTATTTCTTATTTTTGGTGTTTTTCTTAGGATTTCACGTTTTTATTTGTTTTTGCTGAGTTTTTAGATACAGAACACGGGTCTGAAGATGTGTGACGATCGTTGCTTCATTTGCAACGGTCGTTGCATTTGGTTTAAATTGCAAAATTAAGGTACGTTGAGCTAAACCGGAATCGACCCGGTTCACTAGCAACGCTCGTTGCGCATTAGCAACGGTCGTTGCACCCACGATCGAGGTAAGTACCTTAAACCTTTCTCTCTTCTCTTCTTGTTCATTTTGCCGACCTTACATCACGAAACTCCATCTCTCTAAATCACTCATTTCTTCATCGTTTTTGTTGATTCAAAGTCCTATTCCCCTTGTTTTTACACGATTTATCTATATCTCTAATCCATTCGAAGCAAATCCAAGGTAATGTGTCTCAATTTCTTCATTTTCGGATTTGATTTTAGGGTTTTAGGATTAGGAAATTTTGGGTTGAAAATGATGATTGCATGTTATTATAGACTTGATTTAGGGTGATTAGAGATTGATTATTGTTGATTGTGAGATTTTGGGTTGATTTTGGCACGATTTAAATCGTTGCTTTGCGACTGTGAAATCGCTTTGCAACGATCGTCGCCACTCGTGCAACGATCGTTGCTCGACGATTTCACAGAGAATTTGCCGAGACTAATTTGTTTTAATTTCTTGAATGCAGATGCCTCCTCGACAATCCCGCAAACGCAGAGCCACCGCAGCAACCGCCACACGTCAGTACATTCCACCACCAGAGTGGTTCCATCGAGAATCACCGCACCCTGAGGATTATGTGAGGGTTGGTCCGGCGACAGCACTACCTTGGCCCCGAGCAGATATGACAGAGATCCAGTCAGATAGAGAGTGGCCAAATAATATTGCTGACCTGCTCAAGTCCGACGATTTCACAGAGAGACCACTGCATGAGTATTGGGATGAGTATGATACACTGCTGTACAATGGTTGGTGTCGCATGACTCTTAAGCCAACTAAGTTTGCAGACTACTCGACTTGCAAGAGTCTTGGCATTGATGAGCAGGTTCTTGCATTGTGCAAAGGCATAGGTATGGGGACAATGCCAATGCAACCTTATGACTTGTACCCGGAGTTAGTTAGGCAGCTGCTTGCCACTTGCAGGGTTGTCTATCCAAACCCAGATAGCAGGAAAGCTTCAGGAGGTACCTTTACCTTCATGTGTCTAGGAGCCAGGTATCGAGTTCCCCTTCTTGATATCTGCAGGATCTATGGGTTCCGCACTGAGCCGACACGCATAGATATGTCCCTTCCGTGGGAACCATCAGAGGCTCAGAAGTTCTGAGATTACATCGGCAACGGGCGGTACAACTCGCGGACCTCCCAAGTGATTCAGGTTAGGCATCCGGTCCTTAGATACGTCTTGCGCATCTTGGGATCTACTCTGTTGTGCAAGTTTGAAGCCAACAAGATGCGGAAGAATGAGATGGAGATGTTGTTTATTGGGCTGAGGGAGCACTTCAGGGATACTGATCTGAGAAACCCCGCTAGAAGACTCAACTTGGGAGCTGCTTTTGCTCATCATCTATGCGACCTGCAGAAGAAGCCATTTGATGGCGTGGGCACATAGACAGTAGGGTGTCTGCTTACTCCCATTTTCAGGCATTGCAGGATTCCCTTAGAGGGTACGGAGTGCGATGATGACAGGGAGTTCCTCGATTTCAGTCACCTGCAGAGTGCTACATGGCTCAAGGAGGGACGTGTATGGGTTTATTATGACCCTGCCACTGCGAGGCACGGAGTGGATCTTCCTGCTGCTGATTTGACACGGATAGATACGCTGGATGCCTTGAGATTTCAGCCTCCTGTTAGAGCTCAGCGCACAGTCCCTTCTTTGGCTCATCCGCTGGGAGAGCCTTCTACTCGAGCTTCTACTTCCTCTGCGCCTGCACCTGCTGCCCCTACTGATGACATTGGACCTTTTCATGTCCCTTCAGTTCCTCTTGGAGAGATGTCTGAGGCTGAGTGGAGAGAGCGTCATGATGGGATACTGAAGACCATTTGGGAGTGGATGCGTGGCTGCACTTGCAGGAGACAGCCACAGGTTCATTAGCCCGTCCCTGCCAGTCGACGCAGACAGCGTTCTCCTGAGGACTCCGGCGGTACTGATCCATATGCTGGGATAGATGATGATAGCGAGTGAGCGTAGTCTCCATTTTCAGACATTCGGTTCTGTATTCTCTTGTTTTTCTTTTTCTCTTTGCATTTTCTTTTGATTTTCTTAGGATGATTATGTTTGGATGATTTGTTTGCTTGAGGATTATCAGTTGCTTTGATTTAGCCTGTTTTCAGTGTTTTACAGCTTGCAGGTTCGAAAATTTGGATTTTCTCACGGACTAACTTGCTAACCTGCTGACTGATCCGAAAAATCGCAGTGCGTCGATCGACACAATATGTGTCGATCGTCACAACACGAAGGAAATCGCACTGCAGCGATCGTTGCGCTCATCCTGAGCAACGATCGACACACGACGAAAAATCGCCTAGCAACGGTCGATGCACCTAGTGCAACGGTCGATGCATGTGCGACAGAGGTAAAAATCAGACAGAACTCAACACGTCCATTAACATTTAACTTTTTCTTTCTTTTTACCAATCCTTCGCTTGACACTACTGGGGACAGTGTGTCTTAAGTGTGGGGGAGGTGCTACTGACATCTATCTTTCTGTTTTCTTAGAGTCAATCCTGTTTTCAAAATTTTTTGTTTTATTGAGTCAAAAGTGTTTAAGTAAGAAACAGTGAATTTTTTAGAAGTTTTAATAGCACTTACAGGAACTTAAGTAACCATTGGGGCTAGTTTGCAGATGAACTATGACTATTAGAAAACCCAGACACAGATCAACCTACTGAGGACACCCACATCACTTCAGGTATCAGAGGATCCTTTTACTGACTTCACCTTAATACTGACTTAATTTTCTCACCTAAGGGCTTGGTATACCTTGTGTCGGATTCCCTTGTTAGTTCTGACACAGCCTGTAAACCTGTCCTATTTGGTTCCCTTCTCCCCTTCCATAAAGTAAAAAAAAAAAAAAAAGATAATAAACTGAGGATGAGTTAGTAACTCCGAAGTGGTCTCTGGGAGTGGTAGCTACAACTATCATATCTTGTGCATCCATGGAATGTGTCCAAAGTACACCCCTTAACGGGAAGAGCACTGATAAAAAAAAATGATACCCAATGGGGAAAAATCAGAATGCTAAGGAAGGGAAAAGAGAAGAAAGGGACCAAAGAAAGATAGTATGGTGGTCTAGAGCTGACAAGGTAAGAATCTATGTGCCCTTTGATCGATACTCCTTAGGTGAGACCGCACTTAAATACTTGCAGAAGTCAGTAGGGTGAATTTGAATGCGTGAATGTGATTGTGGAGTTTACTTAGGACAGTTGTTAAGTGTGGGGGAAGTACATGTTGGTCTTGATATCTTGTAGGTGATTCTTTCAGTGGATTACTAAGGGGAATCTGAGTGTTGTTACTTCTAGGATGAAAAGAGTTTCTGAAAGTTTTCAAACCTCTTGACTACATTTTAGTTCTTTGTTTTGCTTGAGGGCAAGCAAAGGCTAAGTGTGGGGGAGTTGATATACCATGGATTTTAGGGCTTTTAACCATGGTATATATCTTATTTATCGAGTCTTTTACTATGTTTTAGAGTCTTTTCAGGTATTTATTAGGTACAAGCACATTTGGAGCATATTTGGTGATTATGGCACTTTCTGGAGCTTTTTGGAGTGTTTGGCCGAGAGATAGAGTTCTCTGTGGACATTTGAGGAATGCATCGATCGACACACCTTTGGTGTCGATCGTTGCATATGCGAGATGGGCCAAACTCGGCTGTTTAATGAAGAATGATGAAATTGCAGTTTTGCCCAGAAGTTCCTGATATTTACAAAGAAGCCCCAAAACGTGTTTTAGGATTATAATTAGGTTTTACAGCCACTTGTTAGGCTACGCTTTCAGAACTAAGTTTTATTTTGAGAGAGAGTTTTAGGGGCTGGTTTTGTTCTCGAAAGAGACTTGATTTCGAACCCATGTTCTTATTCTTTTGACTATTCTATGATATCTATTTTGACTATGTTGTCTGTTATGATTGCTATGTCTGAGTAGATCTCTCGTTAGGTTAGGGATTCTCATTAGGGATTTGAAGGAATGTTAGATTAACTAATTTATTAGATTCATCATCTAGTTCTTCATCTAATCTGTTCTTAATGCTTGATCTGAACTGGCCATTTAGATTACTAATTCTAGGCTGATTTATGCAACGACAGTTGGTTTATTTAACTAGATCTGATTAGGTGAGTAATTTATCTATCCGCAAAGGAATTTGGTTTAGAGAAATCGTGAACGAACGAACTTGGAATTAATGCATGTTTAGAACTCTAGGATTCGCAAAGGAATTTGGTCTGCTAGGTTGTTAGACATAGATAATTATCGCAGCGACAGCTGGTTAGTTTTACCGTCGTGATTCTAGTTCAAGAACACTATAGATTGAATCTTGATTGTTTGTTATCTGAATTCCTGATGTCCTGAGAACTTCCAAAACCTGGCACCTTCGTTAATTGCTTACAACCCCCTCGTTTGATTTCTTTACTTGCTATTTTGTTTACCGTTTTCCAGTATTGCTTCGCTTAGCTTAAATCTTAATTACTTATAATTTATCGTGTGACCAGAGTCCTTGTGGATTCGATACCCTAAGTACTGCAATTACATCATTGTGCACTTGCAGTTAGAATAGGGATAAAACTAGACCTATCAGCAAGCACTGGCTGGCTGGTTTCTTAGGAGCTGGGGGTGGTGTGATGATCGATTTCATCGATCCCCCGCATCGAGCTAAGCTAAAAATCGCGTCTATGCGTTTGCGAGAGGGGACCGGGGAATCTGTTCCCTCCTTCTCTGGGGTTCTCTCTCGCTTAGATTGCGAATTCTTTTTGCTTCTGGACTTGCTCTTTCCTTTGTCGCTCTTTTCTGGCTCTTTCTCCTCCGGTTCCAGAGTTTCGTTACTGTCGTTTTTGGCTGCCAGCAGGCGGTCTTTGGACATGCACTCCTCGGAGGAGTGCCCATTTTTGTCGTGGTATTTACAATACTTGTTTGCATCGTAAGGCTTGCGCCATTGAGGCTTTCCATCTACTGCCAGGCAGTGCTGTCCTTTGCCAGAGGATTCCTTTTTGCTGGTCTTCTTCTAGCTTGATTCTTCTTTTGCTGCAGCTACGGTTTCTTCGTACTTCGCGTAGTAAGTAGCTTTGTGCAGCGCATCATCTAAAGACATGCATGGTCGAACCGCGAGCTCTTTTCTGAACTCTGATGTGTACAGGAGTCCGTTTTCTAGAGCTGCGATCGCTATGGTTTCGTTTGGGTCAGCTATACGCGATTTGACTTCTCTGAACCTAGCGATGTAGGCTCTGAGAGTTTCGTCTGATCCTTGCTTCAGAGCCCAGAGGTCGGCTTCCGAAGTTTTCTCTTCGATGAAGATCGTGTATTGCTTTAGAAAAATCGATACGAGCTGTGTGAAGTTATCAATCGAGTTTCCTTCTAAACTGGCGAACCATTCCAGTGCGGTACCAGTGAGATTTTCGGCGAAAAGTCTGCAGTACCCTGCTTCTTTTTCTTCATCGGTGAGGTGTGCTCGGGAGACCGCGAGCCTGAAAGCTCTAACGTGGGCCTTCGGGTGTAGTTCCCGCGTATTCCGGATTTTGATCTTCCCAGTATTATGGATCCTCGCGCTAGCAATTCTGTCCGTGAATGGGGTTCGACGGGTCTCCTCGATAACCTGATCGATGTCTGGAGCCGCGCTCGTTGCCGAATGGACCGCAGCTTGCAGACGCTGGAGCCTGGCATATATGCCTTCGTCGTTTATATCGGTTCGTTGGTCAAACATGGGGAGCTGCGTGCTCCGCGAACGCGTGTTGCTCGGTCCCCTAGCTCCGGCTTGCTGAGCTATCTCGCTCGGGGGAGGCCGAGCGGTGTTAGTCCCTGGTTCCGTTACTGGAGGACGCGTGCTGGAGGCGAAGGCTGATGCTCCCAACACCCGATGCCTGTTTGTTTCGTAGCTTGTTGGCATAGGTGGGGGCATCAGGAGTCGCGCTCCGTCGGGGGCTGTAATGCCCGTCGAGGTTGAGGCCACGGCGTTAGCGCTGGGAGGTGTAGCTCCTGAGATCGGGCTAAACACCGGGTAGCCGCTGTTTCCTGCCATGGACGTTTGTCTTGGAGCTTCGGGGGTTACATATTCCTCTTCGAAGTCCAGACGCATGCGGGGCAATGGGCTCCTTGCGGGGCCATCTGCCGCGGCTCCCGCAGTGGGTCGCGGTCTATTTCCGAGGTTCAACAGACTTCGGTCATGCAGATCTAGTCTAGCTAACACAGTTCGCTGAGTGACTTCTTGATCGTGTGATCTGTCTATCAGGACTGCTAGCATTTTGCGAAGCTCCGCCATACCATCGGTTACAGATCTAGTTAGGCACGGCGAGTCAGGTCGTGTTTGCGGATTGACCCGAGGAGTTTGTACGTCCCCTTGGGGGCGGTCCTCGGACCGGATCCAGGTTCGAGAGTTTGTTCTCTCGGTTACTTGCGAAGTTGAGCCCGGCGGCGCAACTCCCAAAGGCTGGGAAACAGGGACACGGTCCACTGCTCCGGATCCTGCTTGAGTTACAGTCGACTCTGATCCGGTATTCCCGGCTTGAACGCTTGCGTTCGTTTGGTCGAGGTCTTGCGACCTTGGTGATCCAATCGGAGCTATTGCGTTGGGATCCATTTCCACGCTAGTGAGCTGTTGACCAGGTTCGTGTGTAAAGAATGACTATGAATCTTTCCCACAGACGGCGCCAAAATGTGGATCCTAAAACCCACACTCAGTTTTTAGAGTGTATGAACGAGCTGATTTGTAAAGTAGGTGGGCTAGATTCTTGATTAAACGTAATCAACGAGCTAACAACAGTGAAAAAGTGGATTTGTATTGATTTGGAATGTGTGAACAATAAGAACTCGAACTACAGAATGATTGTGAGTCTTAATGCTAGATTAAAGTTTTCTATCTCTCGTCCCCCCCCCCTCTCTCTGTTGTTGAAGCCCTTCTTTATAGCCCTTAGCTTCACAACTATCTTCCTTGACCTTCGGAGCCAGCTCCAACAACTCGCGGGATCCTCGGGATTACGTGCTCAGTCCATCTCCTCCTTTGTAGCCGGTTGGTTGTTTAACGGTTTGAGTGGCGTCCACCAAGTTGCTCTACGAAGTCGGAACCTCCTACTGGACTGGGCTTCGGTAAAAATGCAATCGGGCCTAGCTGCTGAGACTGAATTAGGCCTTATTCAGCTGATTTAGCTTGGGAGTGAAATCTGGCCCAAACAAACATATCGTGTAAAAATCTTTGAGAAGGAAATAAAAGAAACTTAGAAAGATCTTGAATGAAGGCTTTAGTAGATTTTGTTTTATATTCCATCTTTGACGAGCTGTGATTATTGAAGGTTACATTTATTTGACTGTACACTACACAGATGATGATTGGAATTTGGTTTTGCTATTTGGAGGTGATCAATTTGAAATCATCGATGAAGATAACGAACAAAAGGAAGAAGAAGAGAAAAAAGGTTATGATTCAAATTGCTTGTACTTTGTTTTAATCTTTTGATTGGTATTTTTGTAACATTTGTCTTTAGATATTATTCATTTTAAAATTTTCAGAACAAATTTTTTTTACACTTTAGATTCGAATTAGTTTTTTTTGGCCTTTCTGATTGAATCACAAACAGTCCACTTATATGTGGGTATTACTGGACATTATTAGATATATTCATATTTGTTCATAAGAAAATGGCTGCTTAGTTAGGTTCATTTGAGCCGTCCAATTAAGCTCTAATGGTCAGTGTTAGGATCTTTTTAGCAAAACCTAAGACTAATCCGTTTACAATCTTGATGCAGGTTAGATGTAAACTTCGATCTACACGAAAGAACACGCAAGAACAATCCGAGATGTTCACCCTGAGTTCACCACTAACGGCTACGTCTCAGGGGAGGAAACGGTGTTCCTCAACTGCTTCACTATATCGAGAGAGAGTACAATGGCGACTTGAACTACAATCACCGAGAATCACAATTACACAAGAACAGAAAGTAGAATCCCTAAGAGAATCACACAACACGAGACTTGGTGATGGTGCTGATCTCTCTATCTCTTTCCCCGTTCTTCTCCGTGATTCGATCTCCCAACTCCGATTGAACACTATGTTTTCTTCCTGTGATTTTCTCTGGTTTTTCGCAGGTTGAAGACGAAGTCGTTATAACGTCTTATAACGACTTGTCGAGCTGGAGCTGACGTTGGATGGGCCGAAGATTACGCGCGATGTCTTGGCCCAGCTAGCTAGAGTCTCGGCGAGTTGATTACTGAAGGCAATGGGCCCAAAGGCCTAAACTCTTGGGTTTGACTGAAATTGGGTCAACAATCTCCACCTTTTCAGACAGAACCCGAGAACTCCGCCGAACCCTAGCTTCTCTCTCTGTGATGCGATTCTGGATGCGACTCGTCTTCTCAGACCTTGCATCCTCCGGCTTAACCCCTTACCGCCGGTCGTCAGAGTTCAATAGCCCTGGTAAGCTTCGCTTAAACTTTCCTGCTTACTTGCAACTCTGATTATATTTGAATCAGCTTACTTCTGATTCTTTCTCGATCTTCTGCATGGACCTGAAGATCCTGAGCATCGAAGCTCCTTCCTGATGCAAGCAACCCCTGAAGACTCAACCAACAAGCTAAGTCTTTCTAACCCTCTTTCCTGAGCTGACCTTGAAGATTTCTGGAAAAACTGATAAACACTGATCTGACTCTTCCTTTTCTTCTGTGCAGATGCTCCACCTAGAACTGAAGACGGGTATATCTCCAGATCCTTTCCACTCACGGGTAACTTCTTGTTTTTCGATTTGGTGATTCCGAAAAACTCTAGATATATTGAATGTTCTGCTACTGACATTCAGAATTTTCCTTGTCTTTGAGATACATTCTGGAGTGAGGAAGTTACCCGGAGTCCAATCGCCTTCTCAGGCGATGTTAACCAGATCACAGCAGAGCTGGAACTTTGGCCCTGGTAAGACCTTAGTTAGGAAGTCTGCTGGATTCTCTTTGCTTCTCCTAGAGTTCTCGGTTCCTCTGTCTCAATATCCTCTGCAGCTGATAAAGCATATGCAACAAAATCAGGGTCTGCATACTTAGCTGGAAGCTTGACATCCTCTCTCCTCCTTCTATCCCTTGCTAGAATATATTGGTCCAGTGTCTGAGATGGTCCTGGATCAGATTCTTCTCTGAAGGTCAGTCCTTCATCCTCACTTTCTGAATCCTCTAAGTTTTCAGTCTCTTGAGTCACACCTGTTGCTGACTGTCTTACTGAGCTTTCCGAGTCTGACTTGCCATCTGAATCCTCTGACTCCTCTGAATCTGACTGGATTTCTACTGTCCCTGATCTTTCTGTTCTAACTGAGTCAACTGATCTTTCTGAATTCTCTGAGTCTGATTGAGTCCCTGATACTCCACCTTGAGATGAAGTCTCTTCTAATTCATGATCCAAGATGCTTGGTCCATGAATTAAGTTGTCACTGAAGGTGACCCTTCTTCCTGACTTCTTCTTGTGTTTCTCCTTATCTGACTCCCTTGAACTTTCAGTGTCTTTTCTGTTAATAACATCCTTTTAGATTTCCTCTTCTCTGAAAACTACATTTCTGCTTGTAGTGCATTTCCCATCTTCAGGAATCCACACCCTGTAACCCTTTACACCGAAAGGATATCCTAAGAAGATGCCTTTCACTGCCCTTGGTTTGGTCTTTTCCTGAACAGTGTGAACATAAGCCGTACACCCAAACCTTTTGAGATGTGACAGATCAGGTTTATGACCAGACCACATCTCTTCAGGTAACTTGAAGTTTATGGTAGAGTTTGGTGTACGGTTTATGAGGTACACCGCTGTATGTGTTGCTTCTGCCCAGAATTCCTGTCCCAAACCTGTTTCAGCCAACATACTTCTTACCTTGTCCATAATTGTCCTGTTCATACGTTCTGAAACCCCGTTCTGCTGTGGCGTATAGGTGCAGGTCCTGTGTCGTTTGATTCCTGATTTTCTGCACAAGTTATCAAACTGATTGTTGCAGAATTCCAATCCGTTGTCTGTTCTTAGACATTTTATCTTCCTTCATGTGTGTTGTTCTACTGCCTCTTTCCATTCTTCAAACTTTTAGAAAGCCTCGTCTTTGGATCTTAGGAAGTAGACCCACACCTTTTTAGAGTAGTCATCAATAAAGCTGATAAAATACTTGCATCCTGCAAGACTCTCTGGTGTGTTAGGAGAACCCCAAAGGTCTGAGTGGACATACTCTAGTATGCCTTTGGTTGTGTGCTTGGCAGTGGGAAAAGGTTGTCTGTGAGATTTTCCTAACACACATCCTTCACAGAATCCTAGTTCTCCTACTTCATTTCTCGGTAATAGCCCATCCTTTGCCAGAATTTCCATATTCTTGGTACTCATATGACCCAGCTTGGAATGCCACAGGCTTGCCATACCTTGCTTGTGTTCTGAGTAATTTGCTTCCCCCTTAGCCACTTCTCCTTGTAGATAGTATAAGCCTCCTTCATATTTGCCAGATATGACCTTATTCCCATCCTTGAAGAAAGTAATTCTGTAGTCTCCTCCCTCATAAGTGCATCCTGCTTTCTCTAGCATTCCGTATGAGATGAGGTTTCTACTCATGTCCGGCATGTATCTCACATCTGTGAGTATCACTGTTGTTCCATCTGGGTTAATAATTCTGACCTTTCCTATGCCTTTCACTTCACTGTGTGTGTTATTTGCCATAAGAACCTTCCCTCCATCAGTTTCTTTCAAATCAAACAGAACATCTCTATTTGGTGTGATGTGAAAGGAACATCCTGAGTCCATTACCCATTCCTCTTTCGAGTCCTGAACACTTGCTGTAAGAACTATTGGCTGCTTTACCTTAGATGCCATGTTAGCAGATGATTCCCCATTCTGCTTGTTTCCTCTGTTTGGACATTCTCTTTTCCAATGTCCCTCCTTTCCACAGCTGAAGCATTCATTCTTGTTGTACTTTCCTTTTGACTTAGACCTACCATTTCTTGACTTTGACCGTCCTTTACCTTGTTTGCCTCTCCCTTGCTTGTTGTCAGATCTCTTATCTGATCTACCGCTGGATTCAACAAACAGACCTTCTGATCTTGATCTTTGTTTCCCTGCAAGACCTTTCTGGTGTAACTCCACTTCCTTGGCGTATGCTGAGGTTGTAACTTCCTGTACAGTCAGGGTATCCTTTCCTGACCCATACTTCAGTGTATGAACCAACGGCTCATAGGCTGGTGGTAAACTGGTCAATAGCTGTATGGCCTGGTCCTCATCTGAAACATTAACATTTAGACTTGCCAGGTCTGTTATCAGCTTCAAGAAGCTATCCAAGTTCTCCTCTATGGACTTATCCTCGTCCATTTTGTACCCTGCAAACTGTTGTTTGAGAAAGATTCTGTTTGGTAGAGTCTTGGTTTGGTAATCACGTTCGAGGGCCTTCCACATTCCATAGGCTGTTGGCTCGTGCATTACCTTTCTCAGAATCATGTCGCTGAGGCATGTGCCCAACAGGTTCTTGACTCTAGTATCCCGATCCCTCTTCTTCTGGTCAATCACTGGTTCTGCGCCTTCTTCTAATTTCTCAGATTCTTGAAACAGGGTGGCGCCTTCTTTAAGCACATCTGCTAAGCCATGAATCTCAAGTTGGCCTAGCAGCTTGTACTTCCATAGACTGAAGTCCCATTTGCCATCAAACTTATCCATCTCGAATTTTGCCTGAGTCGGATCCATGGCTTTGACTCTGTCTTGTAGATCAACCAAAAACCGATTACTTAAGATAAGAACTCTTTCTTCTTATACTCTCTCTGCGATCGCTTAGTCTAGTGCTCTTAACCAAAGAGCTCTGATACCACTTGTTAGGATCTTTTTAGCAAAACCTAAGACTAATCCGTTTACAATCTTGATGCAGGTTAGATGTAAACTTCGATCTACACGAAAGAACACGCAAGAACAATCCGAGATGTTCACCCTGAGTTCACCACTAACGGATACGTCTCAGGGGAGGAAACGATGTTCCTCAACTGCTTCACTATATCGAGAGAGAGTACAATGGCGACTTGAACTACAATCACCGAGAATCACAATTACACAAGAACAGAAAGTAGAATCCCTAAGAGAATCACACAACACGAGACTTGGTGATGGTGCTGATCTCTCTATCTCTTTCCCTGTTCTTCTCCGTGATTCGATCTCCCAACTCCGATTGAACACTCTGTTTTCTTCCTGTGATTTTCTCTGGTTTTTCGCAGGTTGAAGACGAAGTCGTTATAACGTCTTATAACGACTTGTCGAGCTGGAGCTGACGTTGGATGGACCGAAGATTACGCGCGATGTCTTGGCCCAGCTAGCTAGAGTCTCGGCGAGCTGATTACCGATGGCAATGGGCCCAAAGGCCTAAACTCTTGGGTTTGACTGAAATTGGGTCAACAGTCAGTGATATTGTTCTACATATGAGAAGTTATCCTAATCACTTTTTGAGAGAGAGAGAGAGAGAATCCAGCATGTTAGGTGTAAGAGGCCAGTGTTAAGCGTTTGATGGTTTGGTTGAACATGTGTTTGATATGAGGGATTTGCGATACGAATTGTTATGGTCCCTCAAAGTGGGTCCCTTGGCTATACTTAGAAGTAAATTAAAGGCATGCATTTTTCGTGTTTATTGTTATTATTTTTTCTATTGACATTTTATATCATTCGACTGGATGAAATTTAATTGAGTTGGCAAGCTGACGCCTAACCACCGAAATCAATTCGTTTATTTTTATACTATAAAATGAAATCATTAAAACCTATTGTTAGATAGTTCTGCAATATTTGTTTGTTATATACATCCGTTAATAACTCTATAATTAAAGTAATACATACAAGTACCGTCAATTAGTCTAATGGGGGTTTTCTCTCTTTTTTTTTAGAGAGAGGTATGTTGGAAATGTTCTAAAATCTATTGTACTTACTCCAAGTGAAAGTCGTATTGTCGAGATGAGACAATCATATGACACTAGGTAGTCATAATGATTTGCTAGAAGCCACTTATGATCAATGAGTTTAGAACTCATTGCTAGTGTTATATGATCCTACATGGTCACACACCTAAGCAAACTGGCTGTTAAAGACGAGGTTGATCATTAATATAATGATCTGGTGAATGCATATTTGATATGCATTCGATATCAATATTCTGGGGCAGTGTCGATCGATGCAGATAGTGCATCGATCGATGCAACTCGCGGATTAATCAGATTAATTCGGTTTAATCGTTGGTTAATTCCGTTATGGTTTAAGTCGACATATATAAGATATATGGTCGACCTAAACTGAACCTAACCCAATTCACAGCCACCAGAACTTGAATAGAAACCTCTGAAGAGATTGGATCTCTATAGGCACTAGCATCCCTCCTGTTCAGTTTGTGTGCGTGTGGATACCAGTAGAGGCGCAGCATTTGAGGCGCTCTAGATCTCGATTATCTGCAAATCTTCCGCTGCTAATAACCAGGTAATTCTGAGATCCCAATGATTCAATTACATGAACCCTAGATCCTAGGCTTGGAATTTAGACCAGGATTGCCTAATTGGATTAGGATCTGCTAGAAATTCCTTCAGTGGTATCAGAGCTTTAGGGTTCCATTGAATCTGTAGCATGTTGATTAGATTGGTTGAATCTGGATCTCTGTATAATTGATACAAGCATGCTAAAACTCGTTTTTGATCAAAGTAACCTAGTTTAGGGTTTTGTTCGAAAAAACATTTTAGGGTTTTTCGCATGGTGTCGATCGTTGCCAATCCGGCATCGATCGACACAGGGCAAAAACCCGAATAAAACCTATGTTTCGCCTAGTGTCGATCGACACAAGAGTTGTGTCGGTCGACACAAACCTCGCGAGATTGATGAATCGGTTCAATTGGATTGGACCAGTTATCGAGCTTGGTTAATGATGGTTAAACGCTAAGAATGGTTTATTGTGATTGGGTTGGTATCGACCGATGCTAATGTAGCATCGATCGACACTGACCGGTACTCAAACCCGGATCAATTGGATTGATCGGTTATCGCAGATTGGTTTTGGTTAATCAGCATCGATCGACACTAAAGTAGTGTCGGTCGACACAAGATTCGATGATTTAGGTTATGGAACCTGAAACCACATAACCAAACCAAGACAAATCATTTAATAAGAAGAATTAAAACATAATAAAACTGAATGTTTTAAATGGTTATGTTCCTCAATCAAATATCAAGTGATACTTGATGTCTTTCCAATCTTGTCAACTGTCAAGACCCATTTAATTGTGTGATAGACTTGCAGTGCAAGATGTTCACAATTACATGAGTAAGACAGAGGTAATCGTGTTGATGGATTTGCAGTGCAAGACATCGACAATTACATGACTACAGAGATTGGTTTACTTGACTGGGCCATCAAAATCGTTTTGGGCTCAGAGACATCAGGTGGATTTGACATGAGATGTCAATCCACAACCAAGAGTTATATTGGATATAACTAGCAAAGTTGTTGCTTACCTAGATAGCTAAATTTGGATGATAGCCAGTGGCTCACTCAAGTTTAGTGAAGTATGGGTCTTGGATCATTATATTCATCTGAGGAAACATTGTTTGAATATAATGCGAGTCTTCTTAATAGGTAAGACTTCTCATTTCTTGAACATCATAACTAAAACCTCCCTTGTTTTTCAGCTATGTCTAGCACAAACCATCGTAACAATTTCTCCCTGCGATCCGTCCTTGAGAAGGACAAGTTAAATGGATCCAACTTTCTTGAATGGTATCGGAACTTGAGAATTGTTCTCAAACAGGAGAAAAAGGACTATGTCCTTGAGAAAGTTCTCCCCAAGAAGTACCGAGCCAATGCCTGGCAGTCAGATAAGGATGCTTGGGATAAGCATTCTAATGATGCGGTGGATGTGAGTTGTCTCATGTTGGCTACCATGAAGTCGGAATTGCAGAAGCAATATGAGTACGTGGAGTCGCCAATAGAGATGATCACTGGCCTGAAAAGTATGTTTCAGGAGCAGGCACGAACTCAGAGATACCAGACGGTTAGATCTCTGATTGAGTGCAAGCTACCAAAGGGCGAACCAGTTAGTCCTCATGTCATTAAGATGATGGGTTATATTGATAACCTGGGGAAACTGGATTGTCCCATTAGCCAAGAGTTGGCTACTGACATCATTCTACAGTCACTGCCGTCAAGCTATGATCAATTTGTTATGAACTATAACATGAACAACTTGACGAAGACGTTGACTGAATTTCATGGGATGCTTAAGACTGCTGAACCTAACATCAAGAAGGACACCCCAAATGTCCTTATGGTACAAAAGGGTAAAAAGTTTAAGAAACTTGGTAAGAACAAAGGTGATGGCAAGACGAGCTCGATTGTGAATCCAAGCGAGTCTGGCCATGTTCCTAAGGTTAAAACAAGTCCTTCTGAAGATGTTAAGTGCCGTTATTGTAATGGTTATGGGCATTTGAAAAGAAACTGCAATAAATTCTTGGAAGATTATGAGAAGCTGAAGAAGACGTACGAGACTTCTTCTTCAGGTATTATGTTATAGAAGTAAATGTTACTTCTTATAGTCCTACTTATTGGGTATTGGATACCAGTTGTGGTACTCATATTTTGTGGAAATGTGCAGGGCCTGAGCAAAAGTAGGACTATGGAGAAAGGACAAGTGGACCTATGAGTGGGAATGGAGCAAAAGTTGATGCATTAACCGTAGGAGTATTTCATTTGTTTTTCCTTTTATGGCATGTTTTGAACTTAAAACTGCTACTACGTACCTGCTATGAGCAGAAAGATTATTTCTATTCCTTGTTTGGATATGGAAGGATATCAGTTTTCAAGTTAAGAATAAGTGTTATTCATTTGATTACAGTGATATATTTTACAGTAGCAATCCATTAGAGAATGGACTTTATGTTCTAAACAAGAATGTGCCTAACTATAACATTAATACCAAGAGATTCAAGTCAAATGATACGAGTCAAACTTCTCTCTGGCATTGTCGTTTTGGGCTACATAAATGAGAAATAGATTCAGAAGCACCATAGTGATGGGCTTTTGGGCTCATCTGATTATGAATCATAATGAGTAAAGTGAATCTTGTTTATTGGGTAAAATGACGAAGGCCCCTTTCAACAAAGGTAGTATCGATCGACACAAACGGTGCGTCGGTCGATACAGGTTGCGAACAAACAAAATGAAAGGGCCAGAGGCTTATTGGGATTTATACATACGGATGTATATGGGCCGATGAGCACTAGTGCTAGAGGAAAAAATTCAGTACTTCATTACCTTTACTGATATTTTCAGTAGGTACGGTTATGTCTTATTTATAAGACATAAGTCAGAATCTTTGAAAAGTTCAAAGAGTTCCAAAATGAAGTACAGAATCAATTTGGCAAAGGTATTAAACCTCTACGATGAGATCATAGAGGTGAATACTTAAGTCAAGAATTTAGTGATCATCTGAGAGATTGTGAAAGTGTTTCACAATTCACTCCTCCTGAATCGGACTTTATTAGATATGGTTCGATCAATGATGAGTCACTTAGATCTTCCATTATCCTTCTAAGAATACGCTCTAGAAATGTCTGAGTTTACATTAAATAGAGTTCCATCAAAATCAGTTACAGAGATACCACATGAGATGTGGAATGGAAATGTTTCTGATTTATCCATCATGGAGATTTAGAGTTGCGGGACTTATATAAAACGTTTAATCTCTGATAAGCTCACACCCAAATATGATAAGTGCTACTTCATTGGTTGTCCTAACAAAACCAATGCATGTTACTTTTACGACCAGTTCGAGAACAAATTGTTTGTTGCTCGGAACTATGTTCTCTTAAGAAAGACTTTCTTTCCAAGAAGAACAGCAGGAGTAAAGTACAAACTCGAAGAAATTCGAAAATCACAGGAGACTGCTCAACCTGATGAGGAAGAGCAGCAGTTGGATCTACAAAGAGTTGTAGAACCTGCAACTGTGGTGCCTGAGGTTTGCAAGGATCTGGTGAATGTATATTCGATATACATTCAAATGCGAGTTTCTGAAGAAGTGTCGATTGACACAAAAGTTGCATCGATCGACACAGATCGCGAACCAAATACTGATTTTGGTTTATGACTTAATTAACTACGGTTTAAATCTTGGTTAATTAGGTCGTGGTAAAAGTATACATATGAGATATGTGTGCGCGACTTTTACAGAAAACTGAAGCTCGCAGATCCGAAAGGATCCGTCACGAACCCGAGAAATATGGATTTCTCGTAACCAATTGCCGTGATCTAATGATCATTGAAAGTGACGGGCCTGCGAATTTTGAAGAAGGAATGATGGGCCTTGACTCCGAAAATGGCTGAAAGCCGCTGAATCCGAAATGGGATCCATGTCACAGAACCAAGTATGACTTGGGTTGATTTACCTGATGGTGTAGAAGCCATTGTGAGTAAATGGATTTTCAAGAAGAAAATATGACATGGATGGTTATATTCAGACGTACAAAGCTAGGTTGGTGGCAAAAAGGTTTCAAGTAAATTCATGGTATTGACTGTGAAGAAACCTAATCCCAGACACCCTGCTAATGTCCGTTCGGATTCTCCTAGAAACCGCCACTCATAATGGTTATGAGATCTGGCAGATGGATGTGAAAACAGTTTTCCTTAATGGAATTCTGGAAAAGGATGTGTACATGACACAACCTGAAGTTTTTCATTGATCCTAATGAAGCTAGGAAGATATGCAAGCTTCATCAAACCATTTATGGATTGAAGCAAGCATCTCGGAGTTGGAATCTTCGTTTTTATGAAGCAGTCAAAAGGTTTGACTTCATCATGAACGAAAGGGAACCGTGTGTTTACAAGAGGACTAGTGGGAGCGCAGTTGCATTTCTAGTATTGTAGGTTGATAACATACTACTTCTCGGAAATGAAGTTCTATTGTTTCAGTCTGTTAAGACTTGATTCGAAAGTTATTTTTCGATAAAATTATGGGAGAAACCGTATACATTCTTGGAATAAGAATCTATAGAGATAGATTGGATAAGCTAATTGGATTGTGTCAAGATACTTATAGTGATAAGGCCTTGCACATGTCCAATATGCAGGATTCCAAGAAGGGCTTCGTGCAAATGACTCTTGGTATTACTCTTAGCAAGACGCAGTGTCTTTCGACACACGCTGAGCAAGGGCGAATGAGGGTCAGGCTACTGCTAAAGGCATTAGATGTCTTAAGATATGATCTTAATTTTAGTCGGAGTCATTGTTATTAATTTTAGTTATGATATGATGTTCGTATAAACATAATTTGATTATGTTATTGAAATCTGACATCTGTATTATTTAATAATGGTTATTAAATAATAGTCCAAAAGTAATTTATGAAATTTTATAGGTCATCAAGTATGTGACTTGATCATGAAACCCTATATGTAATAAATGACATAAATTATATTGGTCCCTAGTCGAGGTTGTTAAAGTGGGACATTAACAACCGCGTGAGACTAGTATGTGAGGTGACTGATGACTAAGTTTCATGGAGTCATTAATAAGAGTCTTAAAGTCAATCACATAGATATGTGTTGGAGAACACAGGATCGGACATGACCCACTGATGAGAACTCTACGGGATAGTTATATAAGTGTCATGAGAGTTTTCATTACGACTATAGAGTATAGTCCTTAGACCTGAGTTCATCATGTTTTCTTACATGTGAATTGGTCCGCTCTAACCTTGTCAAACGTCAGCCGTAACTGGTGACTATAAAGGCATTGATTGGGCGTATCATGAAGCGTGTGAAGAGACAGGGATGGAACAAGATGAGATTTTTCCCTCCTATATAACAGGAGATAAATATCTCAGGGCCCATCGAAGATTTGATACTGAGAAATGTGTGGCCACACTCAAACGAGGTGATTGTCAGTCGTTTGTCTTGTCAGTATAAATCGGAGTTCGATGAACATGATCTTGGCTCAATAAGGATGACACGGTTCTTGCCTTATGCTAGATCGAGATATAGTGACGAAGGGATTGAAGGAATAGATGATTCCAGTACAAGTGGGAGATTGTTGGGAATGTCCTGAAATCTATTGTACTTACTCCAAGTGAAAGTCGTATTGTCGAGATGAGACAATCATATGACACTAGGTAGTCATAATGCTTTGCTAGAAGCCACTTATGATCAATGAGTTTAGAACTCATTGCTAGTGTTATATGATCCTACAGGGTCACACACCTAAGCAAACTGGACGTTAAAGACGAGGTTGATCATTAATGTAATGATCTGGTGAATGCATATTTGATATGCATTCGATATCAATATTCTGGGGCAGTGTCGATCGATGCAGATAGTGCATCGATCGATGCAACTCGCGGATTAATCAGATTAATTCGGTTTAATCGTTGGTTAATTCCGTTATGGTTTAAGTCGACATATATAAGATATATGGTCGACCTAAACTGAACCTAACCCAATTCACAGCCACCAGAACTTGAATAGAAACCTCTGAAGAGATTGGATCTCTATAGGCACTAGCATCCCTCCTGTTCAGTTTGTGTGCGTGTGGATACCAGTAGAGGCGCAGCATTTGAGGCGCTCTAGATCTCGATTATCTGCAAATCTTCCGCTGCTAATAACCAGGTAATTCTGAGATCCCAATGATTCAATTACATGAACCCTAGATCCTAGACTTGGAATTTAGACCAGTATTGCCTAATTGGGTTAGGATCTGCTAGAAATTCCTTCAAGGTATTCCTCTCTAACCTTTCCGCCAAAGTTTTTTTCTGATCGAGCTTTCTCTCGTAACTCCATCTTTCATAAAGTCAAATTTTTTTCCCCTTGCTCGGTGTATCTCGCCGATCGTTTTGTTGTCTTCTCGTCGCTCTCCTCGATCGGTGTTGTTTTGTTTGATTGAATAATTTTGGATTTCTTTCCGATGTGGGTCTGGTCTAGCCGGATTGTATCTCCACTTCCCGAAGCTTTCCTGGTCTATTTTCCATGCACTCTCTCCTGTCACAGAATCCGCTTTTCTTTTATGTCTTCTTCAGCGAGTTTCCTCTCCTGGAGTAATATCGGTGTCGCTCTCTCCCATTTTCGGCTAGGGAATTCAAAGGCCAATCGTTGTTGTGTTGGCCATCGATGTCGCTTCCTCGGTGTAAGTTTTTCCGGTGGGACATTGAAACTATTCAATTTGTGATTCGGGTTTCTTTTGGCGGTATCTTCGGTGGAAAGGAACGATCGGCAGCAAAAATCTTTCGGTACAGATTTTGGGTCTGGCAGCGTTCGACGGCGAGCTTCTCAACGGCGGTGGACTTCCGGCGGTTGCATGTTGGTGTACCTCTTCGCGCTAGCACGTGTCCCCTTCATCTTTATCTTTCGCTTTGGTTTGTAGTGGGCTGTCTTGTCTGGCCCATTTAATTTATGTTTGGTTTATTTTTGTATTTTGCTGGACCTAACTCATTTGGACATGAAAACCTATTGTTGATAAAAAAAAGTCTATATGTAAAGGTTGGACCCCAATCTTAATTGTCTCAATTAGGTGTCATGTAAATTTAGTAATTTACTAAACAATTTTAAGGGGAAACTTTTTTTTGGTCAAACTATTTTTTAAGGTGAAATTTATTAGTTTTTGTTTCCGAACCAAGGTGAAATTGATTAGTTATCAACTGATTGAGCTGAAGACCATTACATCATCCTAGATGAGTTTAATCTAAAGCTTATATAGATAATGGAATATGTGATTACAGAACAAATACAACTTTTTATTAGTGGGGTTTCATTTGGATTTTGATTTGGTTTTAAAATTTTAGTTAATTTAAAGGAAGAAATAGGTAACTCATGAAACTTTTTACCTTGTAAAACTATCTTTTACCAAAAAAAATTTACTCAGAAAATATATCTGTAATACAAATTGTTTTTCTATATATTTATATAAAGCTAAATTTGGTGGTGTGGAATTAAGAAAGAAATAAATTGTATTATTTTTTGTGAAAAGATAATATACTACAAATAGTTATTATAATTCTTTTTAAAAATAATAATTTATTTTAGAATATTATTTTTATATAATTTTAAATTTTATACGTGTCAATATTAGATATTTTGTTTTGGGATTAATAGTTATTTGTTATTTTTTAAGAAATATTTTGATTTAAAGTATATATTATTTTCTGTTTGGGATTAATAGTTTGCTTCAACTTTCTTTTTATTGTTTTAGTTTTTAATATATTTTATGTTCATTTATAATTTTAACAAGAAAAAATAACCAAATTATCTGAAACAACTCCGTCATTTATATCGGTGACTCCGGACTAATGTAAATGATATGTGTCGTTGAATATAAGCACTTGTTGTTAATTTATATGTTTTGTGTTTTTGTCTCTAAAATCTAAAAAAATTCAAAAAGCTTAAAACTCATTTGTCTTTTTTATTCTATGTCAATCGTAATCCCAAATCATTTATTCGGTTTAAACATTCTATTTACCATTTTTATAATGATTAATTTTATTATATATTATATTATTTGATAATGTCTAAATCTTTTCTACATTTATTGCTACATAGTCGTAATTATCTTAATTAGTTATTTTGAGAAATGAAAATTGTATATAATAAGATTATATTCTATGTATCATAATTGTCATTTAATAATAATAAAAATCAATAATCGAATTCTTTCGTAAGATTAATAGAAAAAACGTCCAAAAAGGAGATTCTTTTTTCTATTGCAAAAACTCTTTAATGTTTGCGTTACTTGTTCCATTGGTAACCCAAATTAGAAGATATGGTAAAGAAAGAATGGCATTTTAGTCATTTACATAAGTGGCATATTTGTAGTTAATGAGAACATTAAGGGTAGTTTATGCTTCCTATATCTATATATTGTCGTAACCTTAGCTAGACTCTTTGTCCTCCCATTCTCATTTTCTTTCTCTGCCTCATCGTCTCTCTCTCTATTCTCTCTCTAGCACTAATTTTATTATTTCTAAATTAAAGAGAGAAATTTAAAATTTTACCTCTGGTTAAATTATCTTCACATCCAATTACTTCAAAATTACTGTTTCACCACAGTAATTTGTTCAAATTTCACTTTTTTGCTGTCGTGGCATGCATCCAATAGAAAACCGCCATGAATACCAAAACGATGCGTCTTCCCCCACGCCGTGTGCTAACATTAGACAAACGAGTAATGTCCGGTCCCTTCGCCGTTAAACCGACGGAAACCACCGTGAAAAATCCATCACCACCGCCGATTAAATCCATCCTTAAAAAGCCTACAACCATCGCTCCACCACCAACAACGACCACCACCATCGTAGCCGAGCCGGCCTGTTTGAACCAGCTCCTTGCCGGTTACTTGGCTCACGAGTTTCTCAAGAAAGGCACACTCTTCGGAGAGCAGTGGAATCCGGCTCAAGCCCAAGCTGACCCATTTCCGGCCCAATCTGTTGAGTCGAGGAAGACTAAGCCGAGTCATGATATGGAGCCGAGTGATCATAAACGAAGGAGATATGAGGAGGTTGCTAATATCCTCCGGGCAGATGGGGCCCACATGCCCGGTATCGTCAACCCATCACAGCTTGCCCGATCCCTTAAATTGTGATCCACGTGGAGTATCAATATTGGTTTGTCCACCGAAGATCAAGACGGTGTTAACACCGAAACAGTCCTCTCTCTCTCTCTCTCTCTCTCTCTCTCTCTCTCTCTCTTGTTTTTTTTCATAAATTTTATTTTCTTGTAAATCTCTCTCGTTGTCATCGTCTTCTTCGAAATTGCTAGGGTTTTTGTTTGTTTTGTTGGGATTAGATGCGATGTGTTTTTGTAAATCTGGTTATGTTATCGATTAGCCAACCGATTGAAAAAATCGAACTCGAATTTAACTATTTCTGATTCCAAATATGCATGAAAAAGAGATGGATCACTGAAACCCTTGGATGGATCTTCTGTGATCCAAGTTGTTTTGACGTTGTGAATCTCCAGTGGTTTTTTGTGGAGATCAGTCCCTGAGGAGATACGATTTGGTGATAATAATCGGGTACAGTTTGATTCTCTTTACAAGGCATGAACTGATAACGTTTACATTTTCTTTGTTTGGATTTTGAATAAAATTAAGAGTTAAATATGATAATAATGTTCATCTTTGATCTGAGAAATTTTAATTATATCGAAACTATGTGCTAGTCATTCCGATCTTGCCAAAAACCTGTGAGTTTTCATTGCAAGATAAGAACCCTAACATAATAAGTAGAACATTTCTGACAGTAATAATAACCCTTTGCTTTCCAATTTTGGTGGTGGTTTGGTTTTAGAACTGAAATTTGTGTTTGATTCTTTCATCTGACATTGGTAGGTTTGTCTACTCTTTTAATGATCGCAGCAAGAGTTCAAAGGAAAACTCTCCTGAAAATATTTTGTTTCTATACTAATCTTTGCTTGTTGCATTGTAAAGAATTGTTAAAAAAGAAGGTGCTTTGGTGGATTTGACCCAATAAAAATGGCACTTTAAAGCATTGATCTGAAGCTATTTCTTGGTTCTTGGTGATTACAGAATCTTTTGGCATATCACTTGGTGGTAATTGGTATCACGGCATTGAAATCAGGTCGAATCTTGCTATTCCATTTTGTTGATCATGGAGTTTTTATGACTTCGCAACTTCTTGCTTTTAGATAGGTACACAAATGTTGCTTATATATAAAGAAAATCCACTCACAAATTAGTATCAATCCAATCCATTTGTTTTCTATTTTTTCAATTGAAATATTTCAACAACGAACAGCAGTTTCTTTCTCAGCCTTGTGCCCATGCTTTTTCCTTGTTTTCCTTTATATCTCAGCCTTCCTTGACAATCTGTATTCAATGAAAGTGTGTTTAGGTTTTTTAAAAGGTGTATTTACTCGGTTTTAAAATATAGACTTTTTCTTGATGCCAAAAAAAAAAAAAAATATAGACTTTTTCTCGTTCCTATTTTTGTTTGTGCTTGTTGTGTATATATAAAGGAAATTATGAAACGGAGAACCTCTTGAATGGTCTTGGGTACATTTCTCATAAGTTTGGTAAGTTCTTTAATGGGTTGACTGCGCTCCCTACAATTATGTTTCTATTTCGTCCCACCCAAACTAAAAACTTTCTGATTTCCTTTTTGTAAAGTATAATTTCAATTTCTCCCAAACAAATTTCGATCTTTAATTCTAGTTGAGATACTAAAATCACGAAAAAATTGTTTAAATTAAAAATCGTATTTATTCATCAGACTCAGTTATGAAAACTACGTCGTTTTGAATATATATATTTTTTAAAAACATCAATGTACCAGAATGGAAATATAAACCCATGTAGATACTCTTCAACTTGGCATCTTTCAACTCAAAGTATACATATACACAACCACTGTGCCGCAGTATCTTTTGTAAATATTTATAACATATATTTATTTATATCAAATAGTTTACGTTTAACTTGGCATCTCCTTTCCCGCCTTCTTCAAGCATCTCTCTATGAAGCTCCTCTCTAACCTCTCTTTTTCTCAAGTACAGGCTCCTCAACTACGATCTAGACTCTCTCATAACTATCTAGGATAATGATGATATAAGTTGAGTATGATTCAGCTAGTTCCTGAAGTATTTGTCTCTTCCTCAACCTGTTAAATTATCCCAAGTCACTTGATATTTCGTGTCGGTCAACCAATTACATGGTCTCGAACTACGAATCCAGAAAATATCTTTCACCTCTTCTTCTTCTGTTATTCCCATCTCGATTTCACGGTATAGTGGTATAGGTATTTACAGAAAGATGTATTAAAGTAACAACAATTCGATATATATATTAGAAGTATTTATAAAAAGACACAACGGTATAGTGGTTGTGTATATGTATATTTCGAGAAAAGATCATGAGTTTGAATCCCCATTGTGTTAATTAATGTTTTTTAAAGATATACAAAACGATGTAGTTTTGATAGTTGGGTCCGCGATTTTTAATTTAAATGCATGTTAGTGATTTTAACCTTGCAGATGGAATTAGATAACGACAATAATTTTGAAGAAAATCAGGATTAAATGTTATACTTTGGAAGAAAAAAATCAAAAGGTTTTGAGTCCGGTTGTAATGAAGCATATGCATAATTATAGGGAGGGAATAAAAAGTAAACTCTTCTTTCTTTCTTTTTCATCTGAAAGATAATTATATTGATATGGTAGGATGCGTTTTTGAAATACAAAAACCGGCAGAAGACAAATCCTTCTCCATAAACTAAATCGGTGGATTAATGTATAGTTGGAAACTAAAGCCAATAAAGAGTTGCTAATCCTACAGCTATAATAAACATAGATCGATACGAACAAAATCTAACAATAACAAAAAGAGCTTGCACATCTTAACACCCGCGAAGAACAAGAAGCGAGATAAATCGTCGTTGCCCACGACCCGCCGAACGATAACATCAACTATCTGGAGACTCACAGAGAAAACAATCTCTCGACACTCGAAACCAAGAACCAAAGCTTCACAACCCGACAAGAAAGAACCTAAGAAAATTCCCCTAAACCTTTTTCGGATACGGTACTGACACAATCTCATGCGCCCAGAAATACCTAGAAAGAAGCCTAAAACTAAATCACAGTCTCCAACGAAACCTAACCAATCCATGACCTCAAAATCAAAACTAAAACAGAAAATCCGGAATGAAGAGCACTCACCAAGAAAATCACAAAGAACCAAAATGATGCAAGCTAATAAGTTAGAGCCAAAATTTGATAATCTATCTACCCACATAGCAAAGGAAACCAAATCTACACTAAACCAATTAAACCAACTGAAACCCAAGACCACCCAACTGAAACCGAATTAATTGGGAAACAAAGCATCTTGAGACGCCATACCATCTGTAACATACCCAAACTGGCCCAATTAAAAAATTTGAGAAAAGAAGAGGAAAGCCCATTAGCCAAGCCTAAAAGCCCTCTTCCTTCCCAAAACCCTAGCATTTCTTTTATAAATAGGAGCCACCTCCTTTGGAGAAGTCAAGAAGAAAGAGATCTCGGCGAAGCCCTACCTCTCCACCGCCGCAGCCTCAGCCTCCAGAAGATAGATCTGATGCTCCTCCATCGTGTAGAGCCTAAAGAAATCCGGTAAGCCCATTTTCAGATCTGTTTCCTTTCAACCCGAGATCTAAAATGGCCATATCTTTCTGACCGTGAGGAATCTGGGAAATACAAGACCACCATCGCGTTCCTCTCGTCGAGACGAAGCCGTAGCCACAAATCGCACCTCCATCAGCCTCCGGACGCGCCCGCAATCGCCAAAGGAAGATCGGCCGATTCTCCACGCGCCGTCCACGCGCCGCCGTCGCCGGAGCCACGCGCCGCCGCCGTCCGCCGGGAGCCGCCGCCGTCCGCCGCCGTCCGTAGCCAGAGCTCCGCCGCCGCCGACCACCGGAGCCACCGCCGAACCGCCGCCGAGTCAACTCGGTTGACCGGGTCGGGTCGGTTGACCGGGTCGGGTCCGTTGACCGGGTCGGGTTGACCGTTGACCGGTCCGGTTTAGGTTAACCGGTTCAATTTCCAATTTCGATTCTGATTTCAATTCTGATTTCCGGTTTAGGTCGGTTAAGCTGGTTTGAGCTGTGTATTTTCAATCGATCATATCTAGCTCATCCTGAGCCCGATTTAAGCGATTCAAAAGCCCATCTCACTCGATTTCTCGTCCTATTTCCAGATCTGATGTCCGTTCGGGCTGAGGAAGCTTCTAAATTACCGTTTTGCCCTCTTCTTTGGCTAAGGTGAGGACCGAACGTGATCTCCCTTACTTCATTCAATTCCGGGCGATAGTCCCTTGTTAATGTCGTCTTTCCTAGGTAGTGTAGGGATAGTAAGACGTCTGATGTGATTGCTTGAGAACGTAGAATGCTAGGTTATCGCTGAGCCTGAAAATGTTGGTTGTGCGTGATGGATATGATTGTATAGAACTGTGATAGGTCCCCCGAAAGGGTGTTTCTTGGCGGCTCGCGTATAACGAGTTTTGGTACGCGACCCTTGTATCGTCGGGAGGTCTTGGCGAGCCTCCCCAGTGAAATGGCCGTGGGCCCAGTGATACCGGGTGGGCCGGTTGTGTGTGCCTTCGGGCCAGAGTAGGGGTTCATGAATGCGGAAGCGCGAGTGGATGTAGTTTGCGTGGTGAAAGCCTTCGGGCCTGTTTGCAAGGTGATATTAGCTTAGGACTTGTGATCCGTAGTTGTGTGGAGTAAGCGGGATAGCGGACTCCCTAAGTCCGTCCTCACTGGGTGATTGTGTTTGAAACAATTACTCAGGCCTCTTTCCCCTTTCCTGTCCCCGTTTTCCTGCAGGTCCGGACGCGGGATCGATACAGTCGAGTGACGTCGTTGGTGGTTTTCAATAAGAAGGAAGCGCCGGGTCCTGGGACAAGTTGAGAAGGCGTCCCGGTTGGACCGAATCTGGTTCAACGGGCGTCCTAATGCCGCGTCTCCGGTTATGCCGGGAGACGGGTGTTACAATTTGGTATCAGAGCCTAGGTTAAAGGTCTCCCAGTCCTGCCCTGGGAGATCAGCTTTCGTTGTTTTTCAAAAACCCAGTTTTCAATCTTTTTCAAAACCGTTTGCGAAATTTTATAAAATGGTTACTTTGCGAAAGGCTTTTTCAAACACCAAATATATCATAGGTTGTTCTCCACGCCGGTCCTAGTCTAGATAGAATTTATCCGTGCAGGTTGGCGTCATTGTCTTCAAACCTCGGTTGTGCTACTGCCGCTAGATGTGTGCCGAGATATATGTCGTGATGTGTGCCGTTTAGGTGTATGTTGGGATGTGTGTTGTGGTATGCGCCTACAGGGCAGTCGGTACTAGTGAGGTGGTGTTGGGGTCAACGTGGGTTCAGAGTATTGTTCAACCAAGCGTGCGAGAGCGATTAGGATGTGGAGGCATTCACCGGAGAGACTACAGCGGGAGTGTAGCAGGGAGTTTCAAGAGTTGCAGGAAGTGCTAGAAGAGTTGCGAGAGACGTTGGAGTAGCTGCAAGGAGTGCTACAGGAGCTGCAAGAGGTCGATGGAAAGACCGGATTGCAAGGAGTTCTACAGGAGCTGCAAGAGGTCGATGGAAAGACCGGATTGCAAGGAGTTCTACAGGAGCTGCAAGAGGTCAAGGGAAAGACTGAAATTGCAAGGAGGTCATTTGGAAGAGGCGGTGTTCCTACTGGATTAAGCGTCAGGAGTTGCTTGAGTTGCTTGGATCACAAAGAGCAGCGGGAGGCTACCCAAATCTGTTCCAAGTAGGGAATCTTGGGATCGGTTTGTGACATCAACTTCAATGAGTTATGGACGGCTCGTTGAAGATTGATCAAGCGGGAAGCTGGAGAAGATCTTCGTGGTACGACAGGCTCGAGATTCAACGGTGGGACCGGAAAGGAAACGGTCTGCCCTGGAGTTCTTTGTGGATTGCGGGAACAGATAATGGAGTTCCGCAAGACGGAAAGAAGATCGCAGAAGCGTTTTGGGAAGTGGCGTTGTGGCATTTGGATTTGCCTGGCAAGCCGGACTTCTGAAATTGCAAGCTCAAGTAGACAAAGCTGGTTATTGGAGATGGAAATCCAATGGGAGAGTGTTAGGAAAACACTATGGAGGATTGGCAAGGAATAGCAAGGAATAGCAAAGGAGCGCAAGTCTAATGGGGAAGGAAACCCAAAGGATGGTGTTCGGAAAGCACCACAACCGGATCACAAGGTAGGACACCTTGACCTGGAAGTCAGATTGGAAGCTGGTTTGGATATCAGAGTGCGCAGCAGAAGCGTGGCATTGGAGCATACCAGGATTTAAGTGGGTCGTTCCCCACCAGCCAGATAGCCATAATGGACATGGTTAGCTGCATCGGTCACAGAGGTTGGCAAGGATGTCTGCTTGGGCGCCATAATGCACGGTAATGGAAAACCGTCATAGAGAATCCATTTGGAAGTGGATGATGTATTGTGGCATGGTAATGGAAACCGTCGAGGAGAATGGGATTGGAGGCGGGGCATCGCATCAGGGAAAAGCAGGGAAAAGAGCCCACATTTGGTTGGGATAGATGGATATCCTAAGTACAACCAGCTGGATATATATATATATATATATATATATATATATATATATATATATATATATATATATATATATGCAATCATTTTTATTTGTAATGGTAGTACTCTAATCTATAATTAGAAAAAGTTATGTTGTTAAGATGTGAATCAGTCTTTAGCTCCTCAAAATGCAATGTATTAGATATCCAAACACTTAAATATTTGATTCAAATTTCACTTATTACTAAGTATCTATCAAGAATATCAAAACGCTTCATTCCAGTTACTTGATCCAATAGTTTCATATACATTATTTACATTTTATAATATTCGTAATTTGATCCAAACTTCTCAAGTTCTCAAATATATGTTTACCAAATTAGAAAGATATACATATACATATAATTTATGATTCTTATGAATGATCGACTATTTAACCAAAAGCTTAAGCATTCATCTTCTGACGCTCTTTATTGGTTGGTGATACATAATCTTTATCATTGTAAAGTTTGTTATAAATCTGCTTGATGAGTCATAGCCAAACGTTATTTACACAGAACACTATCATATGTTAATATCTACAAATAACAGCTTTTCCACAAAACGTTATAACGTATGATTGGTTGGTAGGATAGTATACTCTTTTCGATAAATCTGCTTGATGAGTCATAGCCAAACGTTATCTAAATGATCTACAAATAACAGCTAAAAGCTAAAAGAATTTACTTGAAAATCACAATTTAACGTATGATTGGTTGGTAGGATAGTATACTCTTTTCACGTTTTTATTTTCTTTTCAAATCAATTGTTTTATGGTTTTAGAAGCTGTAGTTTGTCGTCCAGAAAAAGAATCTGTAGATCCTTCTTTCGTTACATCAAAAAAGATAATAATTAAATTTGTTTACAAACTATATTTTAAGGAAATTTATTTTCACCTATCACCCCAACTAGGACCGGAATTTGAATTAAACCGAACCGAATCAAATCAAATTGAAATTTTATTTTTTTGATTGGATATGAGTTTGGTTCAATTCGATTTGGTAGATTGAAACGATTAACGGTTTGGTTTGATAGTCAGTTAGTTTATTTTTTAAATCAAAATCACACCGATTTGTACCAAACTATATCAGATTTAACCAAAACTTCGAACCGAACCAGAAAAATTAATTAAAATTAACTAAAATAACCAAAATTAACCAAAATTATTTGAATTTTAATCAGAAGAACCAAAAATCGAAAATTTCAACTTAATTGACATATTTTTTACTAATCTAATATATAATGGGAAACCATTTTCTCCATCTAAGTGACACGTGTCCCATCTCAGGCAAAATTGGGCTTCAACTAAAGTTTTATGCAAGAGCCCAATATCATGTGATTGGAAGTAAACCCAACATATACAATCCACTTATACGGTCGTCTTCTTCCCTCAACTTCTACTCCTTATTCCTTATGTACACCAACAGCCTCATCCTCCTTCGATCTCCCTTCACTGATACTTATTGTCATCTGGATCTTTTAAACTCTCATTCAATTGCCCAAACTCTTCAAATCCGACAATTTCACTTATGAATCGATCGGTTTCTATACTTCCCCCAAAAATCCACCACGCCACAAGCACACAGACGGAGGAGACATCCAGCTGTGTAAAGAAACGATATAAGATGGAAGCGTATCTATCAACTGAAGCCAGAATTTTATGGGATGAAGATAGTGACTGCGATTACGGTTGCATCGAAGGCGAAGGGATTTGGTCATGGTAGAGGTAATCCTGGAAGTGCTCCTCTATCGTTTATTTTATGTTGCTGGAAACGAGATTTCCATGGTGCCAGTGATGATCACAAAGAGAAATTTAGAGATGGGCTTCGTGATATCAAATTAGATGACACAATTGATCTCTTCTGTGGCATGGTAAAGTCTCGACCTTTCCCTTACATTATTGAGTTCAATAAATTGTTGAGTGTTATTGCCAATTTGAAGAAGTATGTTGTTGTCATCTCTATGGGTGAACATGTTCAAAAGTTAGGGATTTCACATGTTCTCTATACTTGCAGTATTTTTATAAACTTTTTCTGCCGCAGCTCTCTGTTGATGTAGCAGTTCTCGTGAGCTCAGTATCTATCCATCCAGAATCTGATGAACACATAGCGGCTCTGCGTAAGCTAGAAGATTGCAAGTTTGGTATATGATACTAATAACTCTTTTGTTTATTTTCAACTATGTAACTCTCTATCTGTGGTTATATTCAGGTTGGAAAGATTCCATATCACAACGTGTAGCCAACCATAATGGATATGATCATTAATTCATGATTGCGTAGGTTTAAGGTTGGTGCCAAACGTTTTGTATGCTTAAAACGTTAGCTAAACTTACAGCATGTAGAAGGGAAGACGGAGTAGGGTTAAGGTGGGTGGAGCCACCAGGGATGGTGCATTGGCTGTTGGGAGGTGAAACTCGCATCATCCAATCTGTTTTCTGGGATTAATAAGTTTTCAGAGCCGCTATGTGTTCATCAGATTGCAAGTTTCGTATGTGATACTAATAACTCTTTTGTTTATCTTCAACTCTGTAACTCTCTATTTGTATTTATATCCAGGTTGTGAAGTGTACAATCTCAGAACTAGAAACGAAACATCTGTTCTTGAAATTGTTGATGCCTTCGAAAAGCGCCCGAGAAGGTAAAAAAAAACATGATGCTTTCTTTAAATTCTGCAAATCTTCTTGATTCTTGAATATTTGAATGTCATGTTTATTCTTAAGTTAAAGTTTTTAATAATTTTTGGATCAGGAAATACCTCTGGTGATTGCTGGACGTCATCCCAGAGATGCTAATGTTGTTTAAGCTTCAACGGAAAGAGCAGAAAGTGAATTGAATTGGAAGTAAGTTTCATTTCTTTAGTCATACAGAACACTTGAAACATAAAGTTTCTTACCTTGGCATTGGTTAATGATTGACAAAAAATTTCTTGGGTTGTAAGAATTCAAGGCCAAGTACGGGATTGAGGAGATGTGCATGGATTCATGGAAACTGTGTGCCGGCTCTGCATAAAGAGAGGGAAGATCTGTTGTTAATGGTTAAGAGGAAGGTCTCTCACATGTGTTTTAACCGAAAGGTTTTCCTCCATAAGGTTCATTGTCAAATGACATTATACATTAAAATAATATATATTTAATTCTTATTAGCAGCATTATCAGTGACTACGAAGTTGGAACCATGAAAATTTGTACAAAATTAATCGCAACTCTTTCAAAAAAAACTCTGCTACAGTAGGTGTAGAGTGACATATCATTTATATTCATAACATGTATTTTGAAAATAACGGATTATGTAAAACGTTAGCTAAACTTACACCAGCAACTCCTAATAGATTACGCTACAAATAATGTTAAGGGAGACGGCAAGGAAATTGAAATGCTTTGAATTTTTGAATTTCCAAACAAAAATTCATCTCCAAATTAAAAAGTAGAACTACATTTCCATCCTTTTTAGACGGATAGCTTAACACTTCTCAAAATTGGGGTAGTCTCAGTCATTATGCCAAACATAATGGCATTTCTGGAGACCGTTCGGTTTGATATTCTTATTTATAGATGATCAGTTTAGTATTCAGTGGAGTTGTAATTAAAATGTAACATCATATAACATCTATGCAACCAGCTAAAGAATTGCCAATCACACCTCCGCACGTGCGTGGAGGTGAAGATACTAGTCTAATTAAAAACTGAAGTGTTACGTGAGACGATCACAAACCACTGTCGAACGACATCATTTTGCATCATGTTTTCAATAATTTTTAACAAAAAATATCCGTTAAAAACAACCTAACAACTCTTATAGAACAAATATTAATGACAAATTATATATGATAACATTTTTTTTTAAGTTATAGCCTTGAAGTCTTAGATATATATATAGGTTCAAAAAAACAAAAACTCTTAGATATATAATATTAAAAGGTTTGAAAAACAAACTCGAACCATTTGTGGAAGGACGTTCCGATGAATTTATCGAAAGGGCTGACAAAGAGGCAAATCGTCTTTCTTCTACCAGTAAAACCCTCTTCTACATTTTTTTCCTATATAAAAGAAAGTCTTTCGGTGCAAAAAAAAAGATCGGAACGTGTTGTCGGTGGAATCCTGTTTGAGAGAGATACGATAGAGGAGGATAAAGCATCGACATGCTTTGGGGAAATGTCGGTGCAGTTAACTAAAGGGCCTGCATGAAAGAAACCAAATTGACATCATATGAAACCAAAAAAGCAAGCTGCTTTGAATGATAAGAAAGAAAAGTTGGTTCCCAAATTATCTTACATCCGTTGCAATGAGGCTTTCAAGGTTAAAGTCAAGCAGAGAATTCACCGTCGAAAGTTTCATAGAAAAAAACTAAAATAAATGGAAGAAGTAACAACCACAAAGTGAGATTGCTAATCAAGTGATGTAAAAGAACAAAAGCTACGCAAAATAACATAAACCTCGATATGGCATTGTAGTGATTGCATATAGTTAATGATTTCATCGAGCATAAGTGCTTTCACAGTCACCTACAAAGCCAAATCCAATTCTTCAATATGCAGACATCAACAACTAAAAAGGAAAAGGACTGACCTTGTCACAACTCGGTACAAGATCTTACAAAAACTTCATCCTTTCGCTAATTTTCTCTTTTTGTACCTGTAATCACAAGTTTAACCAAATCAATACCACACCTAAATGGGAACAAAAGATACATACTTCTATTCAACTTCAAAAAGAATAGTTCGTAGTTCCTATTCTTTCTGCAGGAGTGTGGCTACTTTTGAGCATCTTCTAGGATCAACCAGAGAGTCATTAAAGACACTAGCTTCTTGAAGAACCGCTCCCTTCCCAATTCCCATGAATGGAGAATACTCCTGTGAGCCAAAACAAAAACTTGAAATAAGACACAAGATCGAATGTTGTAACAAAACCAGATTAATCAAAATTAAACAGTATCTGTTATTATCACAATACAACAGGCTTCACATTATCCAATCCGCAAACTCAACAACAGTGTATCAAAGCAAAAACAAAAAAAGAACCCATAAGATTGGAAATTGTATATCTACACAACCAAATTTACAATACACGACAGTCCAATCAAATGATATCTACAATCCTCACAGATCTAAGAGCTTATCATCCGATCTAACGCCTTGCACAAACCAGAACATAGAATCCTAAAGCGAGAACAAAAACGGGGGACATACACTCGTCGGCCGAGAGGGCTGTAAGTGTTGTATGTATATGATAGATTAAATCTGCTACCTTTCTCGGCTGATTCAACACCGACGGTTTTGTTATAGAGAGATTAGAGATTGAGGGGAAGTCTTTCTTTCATTCTGTCTGTGTAGAGAAATTTGTAGAGAAAAAAAGAGAGAATAGATGTCCATAACCTGTTACAAAACCCCTTCTTTCATTTTGTCTTTGATAAAACACCTTGCAAAATCGATCGGAAGAAAAGAACAAATGAGGCACACTTTCTCTGTTAAATTGAAGTAGCATAAAAGACAGAAATTAAAAGGATGAGAAATTACCAACAATCAATTGAGGGGTTTGCGATTCTTTGCGACTGTCCTTGAAGAAAACAAATATACAATCGATACAAATCTGAAACTGGGTAAGAGAAGGTTATTAAGCTGTTGTAAAAAAAAAAGGTTATTAGGGTTCATCGTTTTGAAAGAAGAAGTGGGAGAAGGTTGTAGGAAAGGTAGGGATCGTGGGTTAGAGGCTTAGTGAAAAAAGAACCGTGTTTGAGTTTTTTATTTATTTCGAAACTATAAACTCAATTAAAGCTGACACGAATTAAAGAAAATTAGAAATAGGTATCTTTAATGGAAAACAAATTAAAGCTAACAAAATTTCAAAAAGATGAGAGGAGGACACGTCATGAAAATTACACGTGTCAATAAGAGACAATGGCAGTTATATGAGGATTTGCTAGTGATTTGCGAACCAACTGGTTCAATTTTGAATGTGACTGTGAGTCACACGGTACGCTACAAACAACAAACCGGAGTCCTCTGACCGGACCGTACGCCAACTTTGACCAAGGACTAACGGTGAGTACACGCCGTTAATACGTTTGGTCAATTCGAACGCTAAACCGAACAGAATTACTTTGGAACAAAACCAAAATATTTATTCCTATCAAAATGGAGAAAAATAATCCCTTATGTGCTGTGTCCTGTCCTGTGGGCGCAATCTTGAGTAATACCAATCAAACCGAGACGAACCGGACGGGATTTATTTAACGGCGTGTTTGACTTGAGCGAGGAAGAGAGAGGCATTGACTTGAGAGTTGGAATAATTGAGCCATATATGTGCGTACAATCGCCTTCTTCACATATTCAAATCTCATCACACCGAAAGTTAAAAAGGTTACGCAGCGTTATTCGCTCCTACTTTTTCGAATCTTCCAGCTCGATCTCTCTCAAAATATATATACTAACCCCTCCAAGAAACCTGTGAAGATGGCGATGGCGAGTCTGTACCGGCGATCTCTTCCTTCTCCTCCGGCGATTGACTTTTCTTCTGCCGAAGGCAAGGTACGGTATCAAGTTTCTGATTCCGTTGAAAACAGGTCTTCTAGATTTGTTTTGCCATCAGATCGTACTGTTTACTACCCGATCCACTTTTTGCAAGATTAGCTACTAAAATTAGTGTTAACACAACAATTAATTTAGATAAATTTTTTCCTCCATAATTCATGTATGTGTTGGTAGCAATGAGATCTGAATACCTTTCCCTGTGAATAACTCAAAGAAGTAGTCGGCTTGTTGGTTTTATTATAGAGGGATAGACTTTGTTAATGTAATCTGTGTTGCTTTAGTTAGTGTCTGAAAAGCTGTGATCATTTTTGTTGCAGAAAATCTTTAATGAAGCGCTTCAGAAAGGCACGATGGAAGGATTTTTCAGGTTGATTTCTTATTTCCAGACACAGTCTGAACCCGCGTATTGTGGCTTGGCTAGCCTTTCAGTGGTCTTGAATGCTCTTTCTATTGATCCTGGACGAAAATGGAAAGGTATGCCATTTTTAGTATGAACTAGAGAAGCAAATACATGGTTTTTTTTTAATTTTCTTTTTCTTCCAATAGGGCCTTGGAGGTGGTTTGATGAATCAATGCTGGACTGCTGCGAGCCATTGGAAGTAGTCAAGGAAAAGGGCATTTCATTTGGGAAAGTCGTCTGTTTGGCTCATTGTTCGGGAGCCAAAGTGGAAGCCTTCCGCACAAATCAGACCACTATTGACGATTTCCGCAACTTTGTAGTCAAGTGCTCGACTTCTGAGAATTGCCATATGATTTCAACATATCACAGAGGGGTATTTAAGCAGGTAACTTCTGCAGAATAACTTTTGAATATTTGTAATTACACTATTTTGTTGAGGCTCATTCGTACACCAGCAACTCTTATTGCAGACTGGATCTGGTCACTTTTCACCTATAGGTGGATATAATGCTGAGAGAGATATGGCGTTGATTCTTGATGTCGCTCGTTTCAAGTATCCTCCTCATTGGGTTCCTCTTAAACTTCTTTGGGAAGCTATGGACAGCATTGATCAGTCAACGGGAAAACGTAGAGGGTAACATACTCATTTTTTTGCATCATCTTGTAATTCAGTACCTGTTTATATGGAATATGGTCTGATGTTGTTCTGTGTTGTTCCTAGCTTCATGCTCATATCTAGACCCCACAGAGAACCCGGATTGCTCTATACTCTGGTATGTCCGATGCAATATAGGTTCCTCATTTTTTGCATTTTATGTTAATGTAATTTTCTCACTGCCAACCTTTACTGGTTTGTTGATGTGAATGTGAATTCGATTCGCCTTGCTTGAAACTTTAAGACAGCATTTCTTACACATGTATTGAATGAAGTTCAGATCCTTGGTATATAAATTGGTATTTTGGTAATACAATAATTTTGCTTGTATATATATATATATACCAGTGCTGCAAGGATGAAAGCTGGATCAGCATAGCCAAGTATTTGAAGGAAGATGTTCCTCGTCTCGTAAGTTCACAGCATGTAGATAGTGTGGAAAAAATCGTATCAGTTGTCTTCAAGTCCCTTCCGTCAAATTTCAACACATTCATCAGATGGGTGGCTGAGATCAGAATAACAGAGGACGCAAAACAAAATCTCAGCGCAGAGGAGAAATCGAGGCTGAACTTAAAGGTATTTTCCGTATAGATTCTTCAGTATAAAGGTTACAAAAACCCATGAAAAAACTATTAATCCTTTTCAAGAACACTGACTAATGAAAAAGTATGTAATTGTTTGCAAAGAGCTGTTGTTATACTATTGGAGATACAGTAACAGTAAGTTTTTTTCTGATTTATTCATTGATCGTTAACAGTTTTTTGTGTCTGACTTCCCTTGATCGATTTGTTTATGACACCTGATTGTAAGTAGGAACATTCATTCCCTTTTCCCTTTATTAAAAAAAACATCTTCATACTTATTTATTCACCTGTTCATTTTTTCCAGCAATACCCTCGCTGTTCATGTCTAATCTTTTACTAATCTTCTGCAGCAAGTGGTGCTAAAAGAAGTGCATGAAACTGAACTGTTTAAACACATCAGTAAGTTTTTATCCTCAGTGGGTTATGAAGACAGTCTGACATATGCAGCTGCAAAAGCTTGTTGCCAAGGAGCTGAAATCTTATCCGGATGCTCATCAAAAGAGTTCTGTTGTCGGGAAACTTGTGTGACATGTGTCAAAGGTATGTCACTATGTTGATGCTTATTGTAAGTTGACTGTTAAACTTTTTTTCCCACTGTTCAAACTTTATTTTCACATCAAGGTCCTGGCGAGGGGGAAGGTACGGTGGTGACTGGAGTTGTGGTGCGTGACGGGAGTGAACAAAAGGTTGATCTATTGGTGCCATCGACCCAAACTGAATGTGAATGTGGTCCAGAGGCAAATTTTCCGGCAGGAAACGATGTGTTCACTGTACTTCTACTGGCTTTACCTCCACAGACATGGTCAGGGATCAAAGACCAAGCTCTTATGCATGAAATGAAGCAGCTCATTTCCATGGCTTCCCTCCCAACTATGCTTCAAGAAGAGGTAATTTATATACCGTCATAAGGTTGTGTCAAGAGTCACGGTTCTCTCTCTAGTGAAAAAGGTTTTAGATCTTTTTACTTGTTAGGACATAAGTCTTTTGCACTAAATTTAATCTCAAATGACTGTTTTCGAGTTCATCTTTATAGATAACATGATGTTATCATGGTGTTGTTACAGGTATTGCATCTTCGACGCCAACTTCAGCTGCTAAAACGATGCCAAGAGAGCAAGGAGGAGGAGGATCTCGCAGCTCCAGCCTATTGATTCATCTACCCAAATTCACAAATCTCAAGTCTCTCTCTTGCCCATTTGAATTCCAGTTTCTGAAACCTAAATCCCTAATTGTTATTCCATGTATGAATCAAACTATTTGCAATGGGAGAGATTTGTGGCATATGCATTCTCTCTGTACTATTAAGTTATTAAACCCTTTTCTTTTTTTTTTGTGCTAAGTTATTAAACCCTATTCATCATAAATTCTACTGTCCGATTATGAACTATTCTCTTACAAACACAAGGCTACACCTTTTCTATTGAGAAAATAACTTTTGCTATTTCTAAAAAATCCCAGAAAAAGACAAGGAAAAAAAAGAAAAAAAAAAGTGTAACCCATAGTGACTTATTCACAACTAAAGAAATTTGAAATCGCTAGTTTGCATTAATAATTCAGAGCATTTCTAATCTTATTCCAAATTTGGTACCAAATTCTATTTTAGACTAAAATTTATTCCAACCCTATCTCATTTTCAATTGCAAAATGATATAATGCTATTTTTGATTCCAAATATAAAATCATATAATTTTTAATTGTATTTTGCAATTGAATTTTTTGATTTATAAAACAGTCCTTCAAATTTAAAATATTTTTGTTTTAAAACATAAATAATTATTTTGATAATTTATTTTTATTGATAATTATAATTACTAAAACACTCTAATCTCTAAAATAAAAATGAAAATAACATTTTACTTAAATAGAAAACATAATAAAAATATATCAAATATAAAATATTTAAAATAGTTAAAATATTGAAAAAGAAAGCAACATAAATTAAATTTAGTACAACAACGATTATACATTTAATGAATTAAAACTCTGGTAAATCGATTTCGGGTCCACCTAAACCACTAAAATATTGGCCAAATGAAGTGGATTGAGGCGGATTTAGTTGGTATTGTTGTTGTTCGGCATTTTTCGTAAAATCCGTGTTTGTTCACTCTGAACATATGCACAAGGTTTGGATCTTCTATCGAGCTCACTCTTGAAACAAAAATTTGTTTTCTTCCTTAAATTTTTTAAATGCATAGTTCTTACTTTGAATCTCTAAACAGTGTTATCTTTGTGCACTTGTTTTCTTTGATTGCTCCAAAAGTAGCTTATTTCCTTCTTCTAAAGTTTTGATAAGAGTAGATGTTCCCTCGTCCATTTTTCTTTTCATTTTGGATTTTTTATCCCACTTCCAGAAGTCGACATAGCCGAAAACAATAATACTTGATTCCAAAACTTTCTTGTTCGATTTAGACAAATCAAAGATAAAAACACTCATTTTTCACTACGAAACACATTAGTTGATCACTTATGGGGAAAATATTCAAATGAGGATGGTTAAATTAAAATCTACTTTGTTTATTATTTTTATATAATATTATGTGTTTCTCTTTTAATTACAACAGTTAATTTTAAAGATTATAATAATTTATGAAAGTTTTAAAAGAAAAAATAAATGAATGGATCAATTTGTAAGCTTTTAAAAAATTGTGTATAATTAATAATAAAATAGAAAAAAGAATATACTTAAAATATTCAATTTCAAATAAAAATATAAAATAATACATTAGAGAGAATTTCAATTACATTTTACATTTTTTCCATTTTAGAATGAAAAATGCAATTGAGCATTGGAGATGCTCTGATACACGCACGAGGATGTTACAAGGCATATATGAATTTGATGAACTGGGATTGTTGATAGAACATGATGGGGGATCGAAGAGCACCACAAAGACTGAGGATAGCCTTTGGTACAACTCACAAATCAAGGTGTAAGTGAATCACACACAAAGAAAATGACTCAAGACGTTTTCTAGCTTAAGGAATCCACCTAAAAGCCTAGAGAAACAAGAGACAAGCTTAAAAGCTTCTAAGGTGAGAAAAATCTCGGTTTTCTTAATATTTCAAATTCAAGGGTGCTTTACAATGAAGAAGTGAATGAGCTTATATAGGCTCGTCCCTATCTTTTCTAAGACAATAAATCATATAATTAATTAACATAAATGAAAATAAATCAAACTAAATGAGGAATCAATCAAATGCTCAATTTTGGCCGAATGAGGAAATGTGATGTTGCCTTTGTATCTAGACGGTTTAGGTGGATAAGTGAGCTTCCTTGGAATGTTCTTAGTTACTTGGAGGGTATAAAACTCGTGGACAAACCAAACATAAAGGAGTTGTAGTGTGAACTCCTTGAAAGCACTTAGGTCAGTATATGGAAAGTCTTGGTGTATGAGTGGGAAAGATTGAATCCACTTAATCCAATGGCTTGGAATGAATCTTAAGGTGTTCTTAGGAGACTCCTGGTCGCCATAGATAAGTTTGAAGTCTCCAAAACTTGGAAGGTTCCAAATAAGGCAAGTGGATGATCTTTCGGTTTAGAAATCAAATATCTTTCAAATCAAAATTGGTATTGCCACGAAATCAAATCCCAGAGATCCTATGATGGATCAAGATTCCATAAAAGTCGGTTTGGAGATTAAATCCTCCTAGTTTCGTCTCCATGATCCAATGAGTGACTGTTGGTCAAAATCGGATAAGTTCGGAATCACCTGACTTGAAAACTGAATATCTCCTTCATGTGATTTGCTATTGAGTTGATTCAACTTCGAGGAGCTTTCTGGTTGAGCTAAGAATGTAGTCCAAGTGGTCTCTGGGCTGTAACAGTTGATAGTGAGATTCGTTCGGTCAATACAAATCTCATAGATCTCCTTGGACTTTTGGATATCTCTCTGCTCCATGTGGCTTAAGTGGTGAGTTTGATTGACCTCTGGTTCATCTACTGGTTTGATGACATCATCATATTGTCCTTTTTGATATGTCTTGGATTTTAGATTTGTATCATTCCCTCTTTCTTCAAGAAGTTTTGTCCTCAAAACTTGTTTATGCGATCTAGTGTTGTCGCTTAATTGTGGTTGGACCTCTTCTGCTGGTTCTTCTTTGTCAATGGTAGTTGGACGTGATGGAGACTCCTCTGTTGGATCAGGTGGTTCAGACTCATTGGGCAGAAAGGTACTAGACGTTTTTGATTTTGGTGTTGCTTGTGGTGCACACTTGCGAATTAGTCTTCTACCATAACACTCTTTGATCTTTTGAGGAAAATCTTTTGGTATGTATCTCTCATCCATGATAAGCTTAAGCTCTTCCCAGGTGTTGACGGCTGGCTCATTATAGTACCACCGTTCTTCTTCTAGATCCCACCATGTTGCAGCTTCACCTCGTAATTGACTAATGACTAGAGGTAGTCTCACATATGATGGCAAATGATTATGCCAAATACAACTATCCATGTGGGCGGTCCAAGCTAGATATTCTTCATGACCATATCCTCCACTAAAAACTTTAGGTTTTAGCATTGAAGACCGAAATACAAGCCTTTTTTTTGGGGGGTAAAATATATTTAAAAAAAATTGAAATCAATGGATTTTTTTTTTCTTTTCAATTTCGTTTAATAACAGAAATAAACTAAAACCTTAAGAAAAAAAACAAAGAAACAATTTTTATGGGTTTCAATATTATTAATAATAAGAGAACAAAAACGAAAACAGACTTTTGTGGATTTTTCAGTTAAAGGATGAACCAAAACAAAACATAGATAAAAAAAATAAAGGATATAAGCTTTTAGCTATGATACCAAATGATACACGCACGAGGATGTTACAAGGCATATATGAATTTGATGAACAGATTTTCAAGCAAGGGATTGTTGATAGAAAATGATGGGGGATCGAAGAGCACCACAAAGGTTGCGGATGACCTTTGATACAACTCAAAAATCAAGGCTAAGTGAATCACACACAAAGACAATGACTCAAGACGTTTTCTAGCTTAAGGAATCCACCTAAAAGCCCTAGAGAAACAAGAGACAAGCTTAAAAGCTTCGAAGGTGAGAAAAATCTCGATTTTCTTAATATTTCAAAGTCAAGGGTGCTTTACAATGAAGAAGTGAATGAGTTTATATAGGCTCGTACCTATCTTTTATAAGACAATAAATCATAGAATAAAGTTACATAAGAAGAAAATAAATCAAACTAAATGAAGAATCAATCAATGACTTGATTGATTTGGACTTTAATGCTCAATTTTGGCCGAATGAGAAAATGAGATGTTGCCCTCTTAGTCACTTGGAGGGTATAAAACTCGTGGACAAACCAAACATAAAGGACTTGTAGTGTGAACTCCTTAAAGGCACTTAGGTCAGTATATGGAAAGTCTTAGTGTATGAGTGGGAAAGATTGAACTCACTTGATCCAATGGCTTGGAATGAATCTTTAGGTGTTCTTAGGAGCCTCTAGTTGTATTAGAAACACTCCTGGTAGCCATAGATAAGTTTGAAGTCTTCCAAACTTAGAAGGTTCCAAATAAGGCAAGTGGAAGATCTTTAGGTTTAGAAATCTAATATCTTCCTAAATAAAATTGGTATTGCCACAAAAACAAATCTCAGAGATCCTATGATGGATCAAGATTCTAGAAAAGTCGGTTTGGAGATTAAATCCTCCTGGTTTGGTCTCCATGATCCAATGAATGATTGTTGGTCAAAATAAGATAAGTTTGGAATCACCTGACTTGAAAACTGAATATCTCCTTCATGTGAGTTGCTATTGAGTTGATTCAACTTTGAGGAGCTTTCTGGTTGAGCTAAGAATGTAGTTCAAGTGGTCTCTGGGCTGGAACAGTTGATATCGTTCGGTCAATACAAATCTCATAGGTCTCTTTGGACTTTTGGATATCTCTCTGTTCCATGTGGCTTAAGTGGTGAGTTTGATTGACCTCTGGTTTAGCTACTGGTTTGATGACATCATCATTAGTGGCAGAGTTAGAAATATTTTTTACCGGGGTCAATATAATTTTTTTATAAAACAATATTAAATCAGTTGTTTTAATTTTTTTTGTTATTATTTTAATATTTTAGATACTAATTTTAGTTTTTAACAAAAAATAGATTTTAAATAATGTTACTCTATTATAAACCTCTTAAATAATGTTTATATATATATTGTAATTTTTGAAATACAAAAAGTTGGAATAAATAAACTAATAGATTAAATTAAAATTACTCATCAATTTCTAATTTGATTTTTGTAAAGAAAAATATTGGTAAGAAACAATAGCATGACATATCTTTTGCACTATATATTTATTGATATGCATAATTAAGGTTAACTGATTATTAAGTTTAACAATCACACGCTTCATTATGGAACCCAAAGCAAGTCTATTAAAAAGAAAGCATGTACGAAAAAATTATAAATAGGAGGCAAAGGAACTTGAAGCAATGGGGTCAAACATTTAACTTTATAGGGATCAGTTGACCAAATCACCTAACAACATCTACCACAACAAAGATGCAAACAAAATCTTATAAATTTCATAGGGGTCAGCTGATCCCCTAAACCCTCACTAGCTCCATCGTCATATTGTCCCTTTTGATATGTCTTGGATTTTAGATTTGTAACATGCTCTGAGCTAGAAACTACTTAGCTTGCTTTTTGATTGATTTCAGTCAGCAACAGCTCAATCCTGCCACCCTTGGGATTGATTGGACGATTAGTATCACTTTTATGTATAAATGTATCTGTGTGCGTGTGCATTTGTTCATCGTTTTTTTAAAGAGTTTTTTTTTGGTTTTTATAAGATTTTAAACATGATATATAAGTATTGTGTATAGAATCTTTCGTGTTCTTTTTTGAATTTTTAGTCAATATAAGTTTAGATACATTTAAAGTTTAATTGAAGATTCTAAAAGATTATAGAGAAATTCACAATACATATGAATTTGACGGAGTTCATTGGCTATGTCCACAATTGGTATTGGTCAATACTATTTCTTATGTCGACACCAATTATGCCCCAAAATTCTTTACAATTTTTTAATTTTTTTTAAAATTTATATTTTTATCTAGAAGTTTCTCTTATTTACAAAAAAAAAAACTCAATCACAAATTAATACTATAACCAATTTTTTTCAACCATTGTTTAGATTAAATTTTATTTTACATTTAGAGATTATTAGTAGAGTTTTTGGGACTAATCTAGAGATATTGAATCCCAAAATTTCTTTATTAATATCTTTTATGCATATTATTCTTATTATGATTTATTTTTCACTGATCATGTATGAGAAGTTTGTTAGTTAGGTTTATGGTTTTTTATATAGATTTCATGAATTGTTAGATTGATTGGTTAGTCAAAGAATTCATAACTTATAGTTCTTTATCTTAGGTTTTTTTAATGCTTGATCTGAACTAGCATTAAAATTATTGATATTAGCTAAATTTTCGCAACGATAATTGGTTAATTAGCTATAAAGAACTAAGGTAAAAAAATTGTATATTGGCAAAGGAATTTGTGAACATATCAAACTTCAAATAATTGCATATCTAGATTTAAGGATTTACAAAAAAATTGGCTTCCTAGGTTGTTGAACATAGATAATTTTCGCAGCGAAAACTGGTTGATTGTACCATTGTGATTTGAGTTCAAGAGATTTGTGTTTGAATCATAACTCACTGATTGATTTGATGGTTCTGATTTCTTGAGAATTCCATGTGCTTGATGTTTTCTTTTATTGTTTACACACATCTCGCTTACTGTTTTCTTGTCTTTGGTTACTCTCCTCCGGTTGAGTTTAGCTTGAATCGATTAATATATTGCACTTTCATAAGACTCATTGTTCGACACCGAAGTACTACATCAATATAGATGTGCACTTGAAGTTAGATCTTAGGGATAAAATTCGACCTATCAAGTTTTTGACACCGTTACTCTGGACCTCTTTGAGTGCAATATATTTTAGTAGTAAAGTTTGGACTCGCCATTCTTTTATTTTTGTTACTTACGCGTTTCTTCTCTTTTCTTTGGTGTTTCAGATGAATACTCAATTGCAAAACCAAGAGCAACAAGGATAAAACTAGTCTATCTTAGCAATCAGAATCTAGCAAAGTTAGAACACACAAACCATATAGCTAAGAAACTAGCAGAGATTGCTAATACAATGATTATAACTCGTGACGAAGCTGGTGATCTACGAGACAAAGATGGTTACATTTTAACGCACAAGGACAAATACTTGATTGGAAAGGAAACCTCATTAATGTACACGTTGCTGAAAGTGCATACGACATGCAGTTGGCCTACGGTTTGGCAGGAGAAGGTGATCGCGGCCGCACACTTGCAGATTAAAATAAGCCTAATCAGTTATACACTAACATGTCTGTGATTCAACTGCTAGCATTTGAGAGGCAAGATTTGAGATAAATACTATATATTATACTCTGGTTGAAGAGCATCAGTTTCATAGATTGCCTCATGAGCATCCTATGAACCACATTGAGAGGTTTGAGGATATGGTTACCAAGATGAAGTAAATGGAGTCTACAATGACTAACTATTCTACAAGATCTTCCCACACTCTCTGGTTGGAGAAGTATCTTATTGGTTGAAGCAGCTACCACCAGGATCTCTAACAACCTAAGAACATACCAAAAATGAATTTCTCTGCAATTCCTATGAGGAGGCTAGGTCTGAGAAGCTGAGGAAAAAGATCTCTACATTCAAGCAGGGTCAAACAAAAGCTTTCAAAAGCGCTTGGATCAGATTTAAGGCTTATTAGAGAGACTATCCACATCACGGGTTCAATGAATTCAATTGTTGGGTACTTTCTTTGGAGGAGTTGATTGAATATATCAAATGACTTTGGATGTTGCAAGTAACATGAACTTCAACACGAGATATTTTGAAGATTCTTATGTGTTTAATTGAAAACTTAGGTTTTAGCAATAGTACTAAGAACGCAGACTTGGAGAGACAGAGGCAAGATGCAAGCATTGATGGATGTTAAGTTTCTGCAGTTAGTGTTAAGTTGGATTCAATCCACAATCATCTTTTGGAGAAGAACACAATACAATTTGCTCAAGAGGTTGAAACATTTGAGGAAGATGTGAACAACATCAATGGAGGAGCTTTCACAAGCAATCAAAACTCTTCTGATTTCACTTCAAGATCTTCCATTCTGAAACCATTCTAGAGTAGTTCATTCACAAGGAAATATGGCTCCCCTTCATATCAGACACCTCCTCCATCATCCCAAGAGAGCATACTATATTCATTGATGCAACAAATTAAGCAGGGTAAGCAGAAGATTACAATGTGTGAGATCAAGGATTCACATCAAGGATTTTTATTTCGTGGATTTGGACTTTGTGTAGATGATGATATAGATTTCCTATGAATCGAAGATATATTTAGGATTGAATGTCGAGATTGAACTTATACAATCGAAAAAAGTATACAAACTTGTTTATAGATATTTAATCTAAGTGTTCTTGATGAAAGTTGGAATGAATTGAATGATCTTCTTCTTTCCTTTAAATAGCTTCGACCTCTCGATCTTCTTGTTCCGATCTTTCGGCGTCTCGTTGGCAACGATCTCCTCTTTTTCCTGATTCGCGGAAGTCGTTGTGACGAGCGACGACTCAGTCGTTTAGCTTCGACATCCTCTTTTGTCGAACTCGAGTTCGATCATCTGATGCCTTAATATATTTGGGCCTTCTGACTTGTGGTTAAATGGGCTCGAGTTGTGGTTTTGGGCCTTTATTCTTATTGTTTTATGGGCCAGATTTCCTAGAGAGAAATCCATTACCAACAATAGCCCCAACCCATTAATGCGGTGGGTCGAAGTTAATGGGCGGTGGACATTCTTGGGACGCGCGCCACCTCGGTATTGGTGCCTAATGATCATGTCACTCGTACCGTAGATCTTGTCTTGGACGAACGATCGAGATAAGGCACATGAATTTGCTTCGACGACTTATAGCGCGTGGACAGTTTTGGAGAGGTAATTATTTAGGATTTTACCATCTACTGTCGATCTGGTCGACTGTCAAACGATTAAGATCTTAAGATCAAAACAAATCCTATCGATCTCGATTTGCGCAAAAAATATGATCTGTGGCCGTTGATCTTTGAATGTTAACTTTGAATCAACGGTTTGGGTTATGAGAATACGAAGGATCCCAAGGATCTCGAACTTGTTGATGGAATTATTGGACCTTCGGTCATCATTATCTCATGTTCAAAATCGACTGTTGAGATTTGAAGGATATGGAAAATCCTGTCGATCTCGAGAAAAGGAAGTATAGGTTTTCTTTAATTGAGAAATTACCCCTCACGATTCCCACTTCAGATCGCACTACAAATCAAGGTAACTTCTTCTCCTTTGTCTTATTTCATATTTTTGTTCCTCTCTATGTTTTCTAAAGAACAGTCATCGAGCTTTCTCTCTCTAGACTTTAAAATTCGCAGTCGTCAAAGTTTTCTTTCTTCAGACTTCTCTCCTTCCACTCTTTCTTTTCCTTCGATTCTGATATCTCGTCTCTCATGGCTCCGAGAGATACGACGGGGGAGAGTACTAGATCAGCAGCGGGGCCATTCGGTCTGCACCCGTCGTCTTCTCTAAACCCGGGGCATCTTCAAAATTTGAGGACGAAATTCCGGATCCTGCCGGGAGTCGAGATGGTGATTCCGTTCTCTACGGAGTCACCGGAAAACATCAGGTCTTGTTATTGCTGCGCCTCTTACACGTACTTCGATAAATGTGGACTCTTCTTCCCCATCCCTCGTCTTTTATCATGGGTTCTTGTTCAGCTTCAACTGGCGTTCCCCCAGATGACCCCTAACTTTGTCCGATACGTTATCGGACTTGGAGTCAGGGCTGCCGAGAAGGGGATCGAGTTCGGGGCCGAAGAACTTATGAGAGTATGCTTGTTGAAGCACAACGTTCGAGCCCCCGGAACGTACTACCTTTCCCCTCGCTTTGGGAAGATTATAGAGGAGACCCCGGGGAGGGACGTCTGGCGAGATCGCTACTTCTTTTTTAAGATCAACAGTCACTCAGTTGGGGACTTCGACTATTCCATCATCCCAACGCGATGGGCTGTCACCGTTGGTTAGATTTAGGGCTTTTAGTTCGGTATGCTTTCAGCAGATGTCGAACTGTTACTGACTCCCTTGCTTTTTTTTGTTTTGCAGAAGCTCCTGAGTCTCTTTCTTTGAACCCGATAACAGAGAGTTTAATAGCTTGCTTAAACAGGGGAGACGTCAATTGGAATAACTTCTTCGCGGAGTGTATACAAGCCGCTTTAGGTCCCGCAGCTCGACGACCTACTCAGACTCATCCTCAGCTCCCTTGAGGTGCACCTGTAACACAAGCTCCTCGTCAACTTCCTCCAGCCCGAGTAATTCAGCCTCCGCTGCGCATAGTTGAGAGAACTGGAGAAAGTGAGTAGCTCGTTAAGTCTATTTTTATATATTTGATATCGTACTGACTTGGTCCGATCTATCTTGCAGATCAACACGTTTCAGACAGCAGTTCCGTTGCTAGCACCCCCCCCCCCCCCCCCCCCCCCCCCCCCCCCCCCCCGCACGAGAAGATGTCTCATAGAGGAAGCGCACGCCAAAGTGGAAAGGATCCAGTCGACTTGGCGAACAAGATGAAGAAGGGCGACCTGAGCGACGCCATTATCTTCGACCTTGGTCGGGCTCCTTCTCCTCTAGCTCGCTCTCCTCCTCCTTCAACTAAGGCTTCTCTTCCCCTGGTTCCTAGGACGGAGGAAATTGTTGGGAATCCGAGCCAATTCTACAGATTCAGAATTCTCGCGAGTTTCCGATAGCCTAGGATCTAGGGTCTAGTTAATTGAATCTGGATCTCACCTCGTGATTACCTGGAGTTTTAGGCAGCGGAAGTTTGTGGTAACACGAGATCTGCAGCGCCCCAATCGTTGCGCCTCTACTGTTCAGTCCACACGCACACAAGCTGGAATCCGCCGGGATACTAGTACCGGTGCTCGGATCTCCCTGGGAACTTTTGTTTCTTGAGGTTTCTGTGTTTTCTCTCTGAGAAAACACTCTGGGCGGCGCAAAAATCTGCTAGGTCGAATGTACAAAACGCGTTTATATATCGACCTAAAGTGAACCGAAACATCAGTCTCGGTTTCGCCTTTGTGTCGACCGACACACTTAGTGGTGTCGATCGACACACCTCCTGTATCGACCGACCCATCTAATGGTGTCGATCGATACATCTCATAGAAACTTATATTCGATGTGCATCCAATACACATCGATCAGATCATATGCCAATGATCAATCCCATATGGACTATGTCCAACTTGCTTAGGTGTGTGACCCTGTAGGTTCACACGATACTGGAAATGAGTTACAACTCATTTGTCATAAGTGGTTTCTAGCAAAACATTATGACTACCCAGTATCACATGAATTGTCCGATCTCGACAATACAACTATCTTTAGAGTGAGTACAATGTGATTTCAGGACATAATCCCAACAATCTCCCACTTGTACTGGAATCACCTATTCCTATAATCCCTTCGTCTCTATATCTTGATATGGCATAAGGCAAGAGACTGTGTCATCCTTATTATAGCCAACATCATGTTCATCGAACTTCTGATCTATACTGATTAAAACAAACGACTGACAATCACCTCGTTTGAGCACGGCCATGCATTTTATCAGTATCAAATCTTCGATGGGCCCTGAGATATTTATCTCCCGTTTTCCAGGAGGGACAAATCCCATCTTGTTCCATCCCTGTTTCTACACATACTTCATGATACGCACAAGCAATGCCGTTGTAGCCGCCAGTTACGGAACGACGTTTGACAAGGTCAACACGCACCAATTCATATGCTAGAAAGCATGATGAACTCAGGTCTAAGGACTATACTCTATAGTCGTAATGAGAACCTCCCATGACACTGATGTAACTATCCTGTGGAGTTCTCATTAAGCGGGTCATGTCCAATCATATGTTCACCAACATACATCTATGTGACTGACTGTGATAATCATATCATTGACTTCATGAAACTTAGTCCAACAGTCACCTCACATACTAGTCTGCGCGGTTGTTAGTGTCCCATTTTAACAACCTTGACTATGGACAATCATAATTTATGTCATCTTTTACTTATAGGGTTTCATGATCAAGTCCTCGACTTGATGACCTATACGATGATCATAAAATACTTTGGGACTATTATTTAATTATCCAATAATTAAATAATACTGATGTCAGTATACAACATAACTAAAATAACTCCCACTAGAATCAAGATCATCTCTTTAGATATCTTACACCTACAGCAACATAATAAATTCCGTGCTTAGGTTGTGGGAGAGAGTGCGGTGATATTGCTTGAAACAATTTCAACAAATTACACCGCCATTCAGATAAAAGCACTATTCTACGATCTACTGCTTGGAGCCTTTCCAACAGTTAGCACCGCTATTCAGACAAAGAGACATAACCAGGTGGGAACCGGGAATCGTCTTTGTCCGACTAACTACTTTCAACTGGTTCATCACTTTATCAGTTCACCACGAACCTATCCTTAGTGTTTCTCAACACTTGGGATACTTCTGGTAACCATTCAGTGACTATTACCGGAGTGCATTGGTATTTTCTCGTCATGCTTTATGCTTAAGCTGCATCTAGACGAGCGCAAAATATGGCATTCATGATGGATTCTATTGCATCAGCATAAGTAATCACACTCATTAATACTAGATCAGACAGTGTTCAAAACACTTCTTCTTGCTAATATTGTTACCAGCTTAGCCAGTGTCCAAGACACTGCATCTCGCTTGGATTATTGCCATAAGACCTTTGGCATGAAACCATTCTTGGAATCAAGCACTTTTGAACTGTCCAATACCTTATAAACATAAGGATTTTGACACGATTCAATTAGCCTGCTCAATCTATATCAATAGATTCTTATTCCAAGAATCCACGCGGCTTCTCCCATGTCTATCATTAATTTTGACTTCCGACCCAAATCTTGACAAGACTTTAGCGTCGGAACGTCGTTTGTGAGATTCAAGTATGTTAACAACACACTGTGTGAGGATTGCTGTTACGCTCCCACTAGTCTTCTTGTGAACGCATAGTTTCTTTTCTTTCTGATCAAGTCAAAGTCTTTGACCACATTATCAGAATGTTGATTCCAACTCCAAGATGTTCGCTTCAATCCAGAAATGAATCGGTGAAGCTAACATGCATACCTAGCCAATTTTCGGAGTTGGGCCTCACCATCGCTTCTTCGAATTTCGCATGTTCGTCACTTTTCAATGATCAACAGATCACGACAATTGGTTACGAGATATCACTCTCGAGTTAGTGACGGATCCTTTCGGATCTGCGAATTTCAGGCTCCACAGTTGCAGATCCTACATCACTTTGTAGACCTCACCGCTGCTCTTCCTTATCAGGTCGAGCAGCTTACTGTGTTTATCGAATTTATTCGATGTGTACTTTTACTCCCACTGTTCCTTTTGAAAGTATCACCTTTCTTAAAAGACACAGTTCTGGGCAACAAAAGTACTAAGCCTTGGTTTCCTCAGGATAACCAGCGAGGTAGAACTTATCAGATATGGATTCAAGTTTGTTTATTGACTACTGTCTTACACAAACCTTGCAATCCCAATTAATCAGAAAAACAAATTTGGAAATCACCCAGCCCACATCCAATGTGGTGTTTTTCACTGATTCTGATAGAAACCTTTTAGCGTAAACATAGACATTTCAGAACGTATTCTTAAATGGTTATGGATGATTCATGTGATTCATCATTAATCGAATCATGTCTCATAAGATCTGATTCATTCTTTCAGATGATCACCCAATTCTTGACTCTAGTATTTTCCTCCGCGATTCAATCGAGGATCTCAATACTTCTGTCAAATTGGTTCTACACTTCATCTTGGAACTCCCTTAAGGGATTCCAGCTTGTGTCTCATCAAATGAACACATCCATGCTTATTGATGCCATCAATAAAGTAATGAAGTACAGAATATTTCCTTTGGCAATAATGCTAGTTGGGCCGCATACATCAGTATGTGTAGGGCCCAATAAGCCTCTGGCCCGTTTCCTTTTAGCTCTGCTAAATGGGCCTTAGTCATTTGGTCCAGTGAACAGAATTCATATCTCAAATGATTAAAATTAAAAGAGTCCAAAACTATGGATTTACTGAATCTGCTCCACTCTCGTGGTTAAACGACTATACCAAAGAAAAGTCGAGTTCGAGTCATCAGACTCAAACCTTTAGTGTTTGTGTTATGTTCAAACTTATGCTGGTTTAAGATACAAAACCCATTCCAAACGGGGTGCTACCATATTATATTTCATTAAGATCCAAAGAACAAAACTTGTCTTTTATCTAAATGAAAAACATTCAAAATCTCAAAAGAAAATGAAAGACATTTCTGCACTAGGCAGATACATAGTAGCAATTACTTAATTTCTAAAACCAAGTATGAAAGGCTCCTACAAGTGAAGAATCTCTACGGCTCATGTAGCAACCATTGCTTCAACCAGACACGTAGTTCCACTTGTCCTTTCTTCAACGTTCTACTGTCGCTTAGGTCCTGCATATTTCAAAAATATCAGTACCACAACAAGTATCCAATACTTATGTAGAACTTGAATTAATAACACAATACCTGAAGAAGAAGTACCATACATCTTCTCCATCTCTTGTGAATCTTCCAAGAATTTTATGCAATCTCTCTTCCAATGCCCCAACTCATTACAGTAGAAGCACTTTCTCACATCAGATGGGCTTGACTTGGGCTTAAAAGATGACACAAGCTTATCCTGATTCCAAATCTGGACGGCCTTGCCTTCACCCTTGTCTATAAAAGATTTCTCAAATCTTTTTCCCCTTTTGATGTTTTGCTCTGCTGTCTTGAGCATGCCATGCAGCTCAGTTAACGTCTTCGTCAGGCCTTTCTTGATATAGTTCTTAATGAACTTATCATAGCTTGACGGCAGTGACTGCAGAATGATGTCAGTAGCCAACTCTAAGCTGACAGGACATTCCAGTTTCCCCAGGTTAGCAACGTAACCCATCAGTTTAATGACATGAGGACTTACCGGAGCATCCTCTTGTAGTTTGCACTCAGTGAGAGACTTCACCATCTGGAATCTCTCAACTCGTGCCAGATCCTGAAACTTCAGTTTCAGGCTGGTGATCATCTCTATTGGCGACTCCATGTTCTCGTATTGACTTTTCAAGTTTGAGTTCATGGTAGCCAACATCAGACCACGCACATCTACCACATCATTATAATGCTTATTCCAAGCATCATATGATGCATGCGAGCGATTGGTCCCAAGTCTTTCTGGAAGAGCCTAATCAAGGACATAGTCCTTGCTCTCCTGCTTGAGAATGAATCTCAGATTCCGATACCAATCCAGGAAGTTGGATCCATTTAACTTGTCCTTCTCAAGGACGGATCGCAACGAGAAAGTAGTCATAGACATAAGCTGAAATCCAAGAATAACAAAGATTTAGTTATGTATATGAAGAGAAATCTCATCGAATAAGAAAACTCGCATTATATTCAAACAATGTTTCCTCTATGAACATAATGATCCAAGATCCATACTTCACCAAAATGTGAGTGGGCGACTCGCCATTACCCAAACTTTAGTTATCTAGGTAAGCAAATCATTGCTAATTGCATCTCAGTACAACTCTTGGTTGTGGATGAGACAAACTATGTCCAATCCACTCTGATGTCTCTGGGCTCAGAACTTCTGATAGCTCAGTCAAGTAAAACCAATCCTTTTCTGTCTTGTGATAATTGACAGTTGCACTGCAAGTCTATCAATGACCACCTGTCTTACTCATTGTCACTGTGGATACCAAGGACTCCAAGATTATCCAACAATGAAACAAGTTTTTGACAGTAGACAAGGTTGGGCAAGACATCAAGGTTACTTGATATTTAGTTGAGGAAACTAAACTCTGAAAGGTTAGCAAATCAATCTATTAGGTCATGTAATTGTTGATGTTTAGCACTGCAAATCCATCAACATAATTACCTGCCTTACTCACAATTGTGGACACCAAGCTCTTGGCTAGACCATCACACAACGAAGTGAGTCTTGACAGTTGACCATATTGAAGCTAAGCTTTGATCAAGGTTTAGGTCGAGTTTGGTTTCTGCAAATTCCAGGTTCAATAACCAGAATTTTGAACACTGTATCGATCGACGCAGACTATATCTGTCGATCGACACCACCAAACAAAACCGGACTTCAATAACCAGTTAATTAAATTAACCCGGTTCATCGAACCGGTCATGTCGATCGACACAACCCGTGTGTGACGGTCGACATAGACCTTAACCGAAGATGGTTTTGATAACCGGTCCAATCTAATTGAACCGACTTATCTGATCAAACTGATCTTAACCAATCGGTTTATACTAATTGGGATGATCAGTTCAATCCAATTGAACCAATTCATCCAATTTAAACCGTTTAAACCAGTTTCAACTGATTGCAATAACCAGTCCAATTCAATTGAACCGACTTATCCAATCAAACTGATTTATCCCATCGGTTCATGCTAATTGAGATAATCAGTTCAATCCAATTGAACTAATTCATCCAATTTAAACCGATCTATTCGGACTTAACCAAGCATGATAACCGGTCTAATCCAATTGAACCGATTAACCATTCGCTCGGCCTGTGTCGATCGACACTCAACCTGTGTCGATCGACGAAGTAGGCCTTTTAGGTTTTCTTCGAGAAAACCCTAGCCGCCGAATATTGGTCTGTGTCGACCGACACTCAAACTGTGTCGATCGACACTCGACCGTGTCTGCTCTGTGTCGACCGATACACCCAGTGTGTCGATCGACACAGAAGGCTTTCGGTTTTTCTTCGCGAAAAACCCTAGCCGCCGAATCTGTCGTTTTCGCTGTTCTGTGTCGACCGACACACCCAGTGTGTCGATCGACACCATGCGAAAACACAGACTCGTTTCTGATCGAACACGATCTAACCTGTTCTAACCAAACAACCTAGTTTGCGAATCTAAATCATCAAATTCGATTTAAACAGGTTTGATTCAATGATAAAACCCTAGGAGGCTCTGATACCACTGTTGGGAATCCGAGCCAATTCTACAGATTCAGAATTCTCGCGAGTTCCCGATAGCCTAGGATCTAGGGTCTAGTTAATTGAATCTAGATCTCACCTCGTGATTACCTGGAGTTTTAGGCAGCGGAAGTTTGTGGTAACACGAGATCTGCAGCGCCCCAATCGTTGCGCCTCTACTGTTCAGTCCACACGCACACAAGCTGGAATCCGCCGGGATACTAGTACCGGTGCTCGGATCTCCCTGGGAACTTTTGTTTCTTGAGGTTTCTGTGTTTTCTCTCTGAGAAAACACTCTGGGCGGCGCAAAAATCTGCTAGGTCGAATGTACAAAACGCGTTTATATATCGACCTAAAGTGAACCGAAACATCAGTCTCGGTTTCGCCTTTGTGTCGACCGACACACTTAGTGGTGTCGATCGACACACCTCCTGTATCGACCGACCCACCTAATGGTGTCGATCGATACATCTCATAGAAACTTATATTCGATGTGCATCCAATACACATCGATCAGATCATATGCCAATGATCAATCCCATATGGACTATGTCCAACTTGCTTAGGTGTGTGACCCTGTAGGTTCACACGATACTGGAAATGAGTTACAACTCATTTGTCATAAGTGGTTTCTAGCAAAACATTATGACTACCCAGTATCACATGAATTGTCCGATCTCGACAATACAACTATCTTTAGAGTGAGTACAATGTGATTTCAGGACATAATCCCAACAGAAATGATTTCAGAGGATGAGATTCCTCCTCCTCCCCCAGCTGGACAGGAGATCGTTCTAGCTCGCTCTTGGGAGCTCGCTCTGCACGACTCCCATTCGAATGGTTCCAGGGGGTCGGAAAGCCGGAGACGAGACGGGCCCCGTCCTCTTACACCGAAGTGCCAAAGGACTGACGCGGAGACGAGCTCGAGGAGGTCGATCCAGGAGATCGAGGTGAGGCCTGCCTCTTCGGGGTCCGATGGGACTTTCAACTGGCGCTTTAGGCACCAGAAGGAGTGCCCGAATGTAGATGTTCCAAAGGGCGTGACCTATCTGCTCATGCACTTCAAGCCTGCAGGTGTTCAGCTCCCGGCTGTCGGGGAAATGGCTCTCGGAGAGGCTTACACTGAGATGATGTCGGCCATCGGGAAAGTAAGGATTTCATCCCCTTTTATTTTCCTTGTTTGAGACATTATAATTTTATGACTTTAAGTTGACATTTTATGATGTATACAATCTATAGAGGCTACTTACATGTTCGTGGCCAAGTCTGAATGCAAAATGCGCGATGTCCCGCAAGCTAGCGAGCTCGAGGCTGCCAAGAAAGCGGTGAGCGACCTGAACGCTGGCTTCAGGAGTCCCTGGCTAGGGAGGAAGGACTGAAGAAGAAGGTGGACGAGTTTGCCGGCATGGAAGCTCGACTGATGAAGCTCGAGAACCAGGAAGAGGATCTCATGCAGAAGCTCAACGTGGCCATGACTCGGACTTTGGCGGCCGAAGAGGCCAGCAGGGTTGCTGCTGCAGAAGCTGCTGAGGATCGAGCCGTGGTGGAGAAAGTTCTTGCGGACAAGGAGTACGACACTAAGGTCGCGGTCCATAAGGCAAGGAAAGAGCTCAATGATCAGTACTTGGAGATCCTTAACGAGATCAAAGAGAATAGCGACAAGAGAAAAGTCGAGACTAGCGCCTAGATCCATCTTTAGGAGACCCTCGCCAACATCGAGCTCATCACCAAGATTGATGCTGTCGAGGTGGACATGACTCAGAAGGTCCTGAACTTGGCAGAGAATAAGCGCATCGCGACCGAGGAAATGAATGCCACGACTATTTATGACTTCAGCATCAACAAGCTCAACATGCTGGCGATGTCCGAGGACTCGGTTATTCTGGTGAATCCTCCGGTTCAGACCGCTCCTCGTCTTGACCAGTACAGGTCGAATCTCCCGAGGGAGACTAGGATCAGCTCAAGAGTGAGCGACGAGGTCGAGGGTCTAATCGTTGAGGATACGGTCAGAGCGGATGAGCATATAGAGGATCGAGCCGATGCCTCGATTTAAAATATTTCTAAGTGTTTTGTTGCCCGAAAGGGCTTTTAAATTTCTTGTTGAACTGGTGTTGCCCAAGGGGGCTTTTAGTCTTTTGGTATTGCCCTATATGGGCTTTTTATAATTTCGAGGACATCACGTCCTCTTTCTTTTTATGAATCAAATGTTTTTGTTCCAAAAATTCTCCATGCCTTAGTCGTTTTAGCATGAAATTATTTCGGAACGGTTCGAACAATCGAGCTGCCTTGATATAACCTTATGGATATCGATTTTTGGGGCTTAGCTCGACCAAATTGTGTCTGAGTGGGTCGGTTAAAGATATGGTCTCTCTGGCTTGAACCGTATTGGTTTTGCCTTAGGAATTTTGGGCAAACTTTCTAAGTACGCAAATGTCAAATAGGACGAGGCGTCGATCTATAGATTCGAACTCGAACCATCAATATTGTTTTAATAACGCCTTAAGAAATATTTACGAAGTTTGTTCTGGTGTTCTTGAGTGAGAGTCAAACTTAGATAATATATTGCTCGAATAATCGAACAGGTTAGGTGCCGTCTTAGGAATGTTTAGTTAAGGAATACCTTGAGGTGTTATGGTGGGAGCTCGATTGTTCGTGGGATCGATTGAGATATGTTTGCTATAGGAGGAGGTGCCCCCAGTTATTCTAGCTGTGAAGGTTGAAGAATTTAAGATTAAGTAGCTCAAGCATTCGTTCTGTTTTGATCTTCTGTTGTTTTGGGACCACTTAGGTCACTTTGTTTTGGGACCACTTTGGGTTGCTAATGTCGATGAATTATTTCAGATCGTTCATTTGGGAGAGATCTTTTCAGATCGCTTATTTGAAGAGACCATTTCTGATCGCTTGTTTGAAGAGACCATTTCAGATCGCTTGTTTGAAGAGATCTTTTCTGATCGTATATTTGAAGGGACCATTTTAGGTCGCATATTTGAAGGGACTATTTCAGATCGCATTTCGAGGAGATCATTTCAGATCGTATTTTGAGGAGATCATTTCAGATCGTTTATTTGAAGGGACCCTTTCAGGTCGCTTAATTGATGAGATAATTTCAGATCGCATTTTGAGACAGAATTTCATTAGAAATAATTTCGACTTTACAAGGGCGGAACTAAATGAATGATCAATCTCGAGTAGTAAGTAGGGTTTCGAGATGGTTCCTTGAATTGCTCGGAATCGTATGTCGATGATAGGATTGTTTGGAGGGGTGGCTGCGCTCGTGATCGAGCTGCCTACGTACCCTTTTGAGGGGGATCAAGTCATTTCGTAGTTCGATTATGGGGTGTATTTTCAGTGAAAATACTTTTTGAGATTGATGATATTCCAAGTTCGTAGCTCGAGTTTCTGGGTTTCAACCAATTTGAGTCAGTAGACCCCGTCCCGAACAACGTCGGTGACCTGGTAAGGTCCTTCCCACTTCGCCCCTTACTTTCCAGTGTGCTCTTCTTTTTTATGGTCTAACACTTTCCGTAAGACGAGCTCTCCTACCTGAAACCTTCAGGTTTTGATTCGGGCTAATGCGAGGTTCCTTCTTTCGTCGACGAGGTCGAGCTCGTCAGTTATCATTTGATTGTTCAGTTCCTCATGTTGTGGACATTCTTTTTGGCGAATACTAGACACGAGGATCTCTGCGGGTACTACGGCCTCGATACTGTAAGCCATGGAGAAAGGAGTCTCGCCGGTTGATTCGCGAGGAGTAGTCTGATAGGCCCAGAGCACAGCTGGGAGTTCATCGCTCCAGCTTGATTTGCACTCGTCGAGCCTTTTCTTGAGGTTGTTCATGATCGATTTATTAGTTGCTTCTGCTAGGCCATTTCCTTCGTGACGGGGGGTCGAGTAGGTCAGCTTGATGTTCCAAGTTCTGCAGAACGTTTGGAAGATGTTAGATATGAACTGGGATCCGTTGTCACTGCCGATTTCGTGGGGTTGTCCATGGCGGCATATTATGTTATGCCAGACGAACTCCTTTACGTGAACGTCTTTGATTTTTTGGTAAGGCTCAGCTTCGATCCATTTGGTGAAGTAGTCGGTCATAACCAGTAGGTGCATGGCTTTCTTTTTGCCCAATACGACCAAGGATCCCACGATGTCCATTCCCCATCGCATAAACGGGTAGGGCGACGAGATCGAAGAGAGTTTCTTCGATGGTTGGTGGATAATCGGGGCGTGCCTTTGGCACTTGTCACATTTATTGGAAAAATATTCGCATTCAGCTGCCATGGTCGGCCAGAAGAAGCCTTGTCTTTTGATCCGTATGGCCAAAGCTCGTCCTCCGGAATGACTTCCGCAGGATCCCTCATGGACCTGTGTGATCACGGTTTTATATTGCTTACTGTCGAGGCATTTGAGGTACGGTCCGAAGATATTCCTTTTGAAGAGTTCCCCTTCTGTCACACAGTACCTCGCATTCTGTGCTTTGAGCTATCGTGCTTCCCATTTGTCGTTGGGAACCTCACCGTTGGTAATGTACCGTATAATAAGAGTTCTCCAATCTTTTTCGGTATCGGGCTCGGGTTCTCGAGTGGTGGAGGCGGTTTGGATAGGACCGTTAGGCACGTTTGCTACGTAGACAGCGTTTTTGGGGTCGATGTCATCATCGATCTCGATAACATCGGAGAGTGTCTTTTCACGTGTTGCCTGCTCACTGACATCGTCTTCGTCTATGGGCTTGTCCCCTTTCAAGGATAGAGCGCTATATCAATGCTTGGTTTCTCGATCCCTTTGACCGGTATGATCCTTTTGAGATTGGGATCGGATGTCGATGCTAATGCGGCAAGGGCGTCAGCTTCAGTGTTCTCGCCTCGCGGGATTCAGGTTAGATCAAAGAAGTCAATTTGATCGGTGAGGATGCAAACTACTCGTAGATATGCTTCCATGCGCTCGTCTTTGGCTTCGTAGTCGCCATGGAACTGGCTCGTGACCAGTTGCGAGTCGCTGAAAGCGTCTACTTCTCGGGCTCCTATTGCTATAGCTAACCTGAGTCCGGCTATCAACGCTTCGTATTCCGCTTCATTGTTTGATGGGGGGAAGCCTAGCCTGAATGACTGTTCTAGTACTTCTCCCGTAGGGGATACCAATTTTACTTCGACCCTAGATCCTTGTCTCGAGGATGTGACATCGACGTGGAGTTTCCACCTCTTCGCGGAGGCTGGGTCAAGGTCGATGGTAGGCGGGAGTTCGACTATAAAGTCAGCCAACACTTGTGCTTTTAAGCATGTTCGAGTTTTGAACTCGATGTCGTATTCACTGAGTTCAATGGCCCATTTAACCAGTCGACTTGACTGGATTGGACTGTGAAGGATTGTCCGTAAGGGTTGAGAGGTCATGACGATGATCGAGTGCGATTGGAAGTATGGTCGAAGCTTTCGAGCTGATGTGACCAATGCTAGTGCGAGTTTTTCCATCGCGGGGTAAATTGTTTCAGCATCGATTAGAGTGTTGCTGAAGTAATAGACTGGTGTTTGGTCTTTTTTTCTTCGCGAACCAGGACTCCGCTTACTGATGCCGAAGAGACAGCTAGGTAGAGGTAAAGGGGTTCTCCTTCTACCAGCTTTGCCAGTATTGGTGGTTCGCTCAGGTACGCTTTCAGATGAGTGAACGCTTCTTCGCATTTTTCGTCCCAAAGGAATTTTTTATTCGCTTTGAGGAGGTGGTAGAAGGGAAGACATTTATCGGTCGACCTCGATATGAAGCTGTTCAATGCAGCTATTTTGCCAGTTAGTCGTTGGACTTCTCGTGTTGTTTTTGGAGACTGCATATCTATGAATGTTGCGATCTGTTTGGTTCGCTTTGATCCCTCTTTCGGTTACTAGGTAACCTAGGAATTCTCCTGATGGGACACCGAAGGTTCATTTCGCCGGTTTGAGTTTCATCCCATATTTGTTGAGAATGACGAAGCATTCATTCAGCTGGGGGATGTGATCCTCGCACTTGGAGGATTTGACCAACATATCGTCGATGTAGACCTCCATGGTTTTACCCAGTATTCCTGAGAACATCTTGTTGGCGAGGCGCTGGTATGTGGTGCATGCGTTCTTTAGGCGGAAAGGCATGACTTTATAGAAGTATGTGCCTCGATCGGTTATAAACGAGGTCTTTTCCTTGTCTTCGGGGTTCACCAGTATCTGATTATACCCAGAGAACGCATCCATAAATGATAGCAATTGGTGGCCTGCCGTAGCCTCGACCAATTGGTCGATGTGTGGGAGTGGAAAACTGTCTTTTGGACATGCCTTATTGAGATCTGTGAAGTCGACACAGACTCTCCATTTCCCGTTTTTTTTCTTAACCACTACAGGGTTCGCGAGCCAGTCAGGGTATTTCACTTCCCTGATCGATCTGATTTTTTGTAAACGGTCGACTTCGTCGTTGATGGCTTGGGTTCGTTCTGTGCCGAGCTTGCGGCGCTTCTGCCTGACCGGTTTGTAATTTGGGTCGACATTTAGCTCGTGACTGGTTACGTCGATATCAATTCCTTTCATGTCTTGCTGAGGACCAGGCGAAACACTCGACGTTCCGTTTGAGAAAGGTGATCAGTTCATTTTTTCCCGATTCCGGTAGGTCGGCTCTGATTCTGACGAGTCTCTTGGGTTGAGCTTCGTCGATGCAAACTTGAGTCGTGAGGTCCTTTGGAGGTCCTCTTTGACTGGGGTCATTTGATTTTTTGGTTCGCATTTCGGCGAGCTCCTCCTCTTTCTGTAATTGCCTTGCGTGAGATTTTTTGATCTGCTTATATCTGTTCATATAGCAATTTCTGGAAGTCTTTTGACCTTCGTAAACGGTTTTCACTCCTTTCGGAGTCGGAAACTTAACACACTAGTGGTAGGTCAACGGTACGACTTTCATATCGTATATCCATGGTCGACTCAGGATGGCACTATAGGGAGCTGGTCAATCCACCACGACGAACTCTGTCATTCATCGAACTGCTCCAGCTATTACTGGGGCGAAGACGGAGCCCATTGAGTATGTTTTTTCACCATCGAACCCTACTAGGGGTGTCTGTCTTTCGACAATCTCGGAGTCCTCGAACTGCATCTTTTCAAATGCGTCGTAAAATAGGACGTCTACCGAGCTTCCTGTGTCGATCGTTATCCTCAAGAGTTCGACATCCCCCATTACTAGACACACGAGAAGCGCATCGTCGTGCGGATTTTCGAGGTCGACTGTCTCGCTCTCGTAGAAATTGATCTCATGATCTGGACCTTGCATAAGGATATTTTCCCGTTTTTCGGTCTCGGCTCTTCTTTGGAGAGCTTTGATTGAATTGATCGAGTTTCGGCATAGCTTAGAGCCGCCGAAGATGAAGCCAAATCGTTTAGGGGGTATCGTACACCCCCCCCCCCCCAAAGACGAGGGAGATTGATTCGTGAACTTAGGTTCTTCCTTGGAGCTGGAGGTGGGGATAATGCCGACCCTCCTGGGGTGCCGCATAAACTGAGTTCACCGAGGATAACCTTGTTGTGAAAGCCAGAAAATTTATCTTTATCGAACTCGAATTTTCTCAAACTCTTCGGGCTCTCGACTGCGTTAACAATTCCGGATTTACGAGAGTCCTTTTTGGTGTTCGAATTCTGTGAGCCCGACTTGATTTTATCCTTTCGATGCTTTTCTCTTAGGGTTTTGGTTTCATCCTCGAGGCGAGCGAAGGCCGAGGCGCGATGCAGAGCATCGTTGAGGGTTAGCGGTTCGCGGACCATTATTTCCTCGCGGAATTTGGTTGAGTACCACATCCCGCGTCTCAGTGCCTCTATTGCCACTTCGTCATTTGGATTCGCGATTTTGGATTTTATTTCCTTGAATCAGTCGATGTATGAGCGAAGTGTTTCATCGGGTTGTTGAGATACACCAAATAGGGCTGCCTTAGTTGTCTTGACCTCCATATAGGCGGAATACTGTTTGAGGAAAGCCGTCATGAATTGGTTAAGTTGTCAATAGAATTCTCCTCCAGTCTGGCGAACCATTCTAGAGCTGAGCCCGATAGGTTTTCGGAGAAGAGTCTACAGAAAGCAGGTTCCCTTTCTTCGTCAGTTAGATATACTCTGGAAATTGCCAGTCTGAATGCTCTTATGTGAGCTTTAGAGTCCGACTTCCCTGAAAATTCCGGGAATTTGGTTTTCTTGATCTCGCGTATTCTTGCGAAAGCGATTCGATCCGTGAATGGCGTTTGACGCATTTCCTCGATCACTCGATCGATGTCGGGTGCCGCGCTTGTGGCCAAGTGAACTTTCGAGCTTAAGCTCATGAATTGGCATTGGTCTGCTCGATATATTGCATGAGAATATCGTGTTCTTCACCTGCTAGGGGTGCGAACTATGTTTGAGGTTGAGTCGATGGTTGCCCATTAAGTATCGGGTCAACTGGAACGATCGTTGGAATCGGTCTTACCTGGTCGACTTGAGGCGTTTGGAACAGTGTCGGATTAGATCCGACGAAGTATCCAGAGCTCAAAGCAAAGGCCGAGCCCCCGAGCTGTCTTGGCCTAATGCCAGGATTATTCAGCAGGGGAGGCGGTCCAGGTAGTAGTCGGTTTGATCTGTGACCATGGATCTCGAATTGAATGGGGTCGGTGTCACCGTGTGGGTCATCATAGGATGAAAACCGCTGTTCGATGTGCCAGTGACATTTCCCGATGTTCCGGGAGGTGATATCACTTGAGAGAAGTCCAAACGCGTCAGAGGTGGAGGACTTAGGAGAGATCGTTGATCGCGTGTTGATCGATCTCCTTTGTTCTGGCTAGCGAGCTCTTCGAAACGTGCATTAATGCGTTGTTCCTGTTCGGCGAGTTGGGTAGCTAGAGCACGATTGACGATCTCTTGGTACCGGGCATTAGCCTCGTTACTTCTTGTTTGACTTACCAAAAGGTTAAGCATCGAGCGGATTTCAGCGAGGTCGTCCGGACTTTGTCGCGGAGGCATAAGAGGTTGTGGTGGGCTGGATCTAAGCATCCCAGATCCGCCTCCTAGTGTGGAGGCAGAGGTGGAGTCGGTTCTCATCCATACCCATTTATGTTTGGATCATTAGTTCCTGACAAAACATTTGTCGGAGTCAGGCTTGTCGCGACTATTTGAGCGACTGGGCCGGTTGGTGACGAAGTCGTGGAGACAGAGGTTGAGCTTGTCAACACGCTATTGGTCTGACCCGTGGTGTTTACTCCGATGGTGTTCTAAGGAATGTCGCCGACCACTTTCTGGTGATCGACTGGAGGCGTGTTGTAACGCCCCTTTCCCATTATCCGCTGACCGTCGAGCTGACCGGTCAACAATAAAACAAGAACATGACCAAGTCGAACCCGAGCAAGTCAAACAGGAAAAGTTCGCCACAAGACGAAGCCAGAGACAGATCGGTTTGAGACAAAGGCTCGCACTAACCCGTCTTTGACCCCGCTATCCTCACTTCCGTAGTACAAAGCTTCACAACTTGTACCACTTCCGTGAGTTGTGTTGGTTCGGACTAAACACAATATCAGGGAAGCATATTCATTTCTGAGTAAATCAAACGCTACATAACGTTTAACCGTCTTTACAAAATAGTTCGCCAATAATCAAGAACAACACACAAATCTCAATACAAAATTGGCGCCAAAGCTGAACCGAAGGAAAACCAAAAATCATCGAATCAAAACCCGCCACAAGCGATGTCGCTGCGTCCGTCGCTGCTAAACTGAAAAACACAAAAAGAGCCTAATGAGCGATCTAAGATCACCTAGTGAGTCGGCTCCCCACTACGGCTTCTATTCTATCTAACTTCTACAGATTCCCGCCCAAAAACCCCAAAATAACAAACAACACAACAAACGGCCGATCACGCACTACCACGTCGTGTCAAGCCCACAACACACAATCGACTGCCAAAAGAAAGAGAAAGCGATTAGAGGAAATCGGAAGCACTGCGAACATGCTCTCAATTGAGACTCGATCTATCTATCGCGCAATACCAACGATACAAACACAACATTGGGCCCCTACGATCTCGGTAACTTCAACGGGTTTACATCGTCACCGACATGGTAACTAACCCACGACTCCTAGACGTAAACACGAACGCTCACGACTTAGGACACTGTTCTCAGCCCGTCGATACGCAGTGACTCGGGCTACCCCACTGTAACCTGAGTTTCCATGCGATTCGGCCCTAGGACATGACCCCGTATTCTCCGAATCACACACCTACCAGCGTCACTCAGTATGTTAACGCCATAACCAGAATCACCACCGAAGGCCCATAATCCGATTAGGCAACTACCAGAGGATCCAATCGGGTCGGAAGTACCGGAACGTATCCAAACACCTAGACTTGCGGGATCTAACGCACCCTAGAGTCCTAGTGCATAAATGTAAACACGCAGACTCGTTTGGACTCTAGCAACGATCACACAATCAGTCAGTCAACAACAATCTCAACACAATGTCCCGCAAGTCTACACACACCAACACCTACACCCTGACTCTGCACCGTACCGAGTCAACAGCTACAAACTTAACCGGCCCCATGACCGAGTTAAGTGTCCACACGGATCGCTCGGCCCATTACCGAGACGATATAACAGGCCTGCACATAAAGCTCAACAACAACCACACCACAACACAACAACACAATCACCACACAAGCATGCCTATTAGGGTTTCTAAAGTCTTTTAATTCATTCACATCCGCTACGCTGGATTAGCGGATTGCTAACCCGTAGACGGCTCACATCTCATTAACGTCCGCTACCTTGGGTTAGCGGATTGATAATCCGTAGATGGCTCACCAATCACAACACTTCCCTTTTCTTAACCTTTCCTAAGTATCTTTTATCAGATCCCCGAACTGTCGGTTTAGAGCTAGTAGCTTACTAAACTCCCCGACGTCTCATCTTTCATTTACTTAATTCATTTCTTTCTCTTCAACCTCTATTAAACCTAATCCTGATATCATTCCATACGATATACGTTCGTTTGGTTTAATTCCGTATTTTAACAACATCTTAATTCCTATACTGTGTTTGAGCCGACTCACAGTGTTTTCAGTAGGAATGACGGCTTGGATGTGGATACGAATCCCGAGACCCCGAACTGAGACCCGAACCTCTCGAACACACAAACACGCACTCCGATGCATCCCGAACACATGGACACAAACCGAAAATCGCAAACTGGCCGGAGTCAACGCGTTGACCGGCGTTGACATTGACTGTTGACCGTTGACCTTGTCTGTTGACCGGACTTAAACCAGCTGACCCAATCCACCAAACCGACTGAACTACCAAACCAAATCCCAGTTGACCGGTTTAGCTAAACCGGGTCAAAGTCAACTGTTGACCGGCGTTGACTTTGGCTTTGACCGGTTTAAACTAAACCGATCTCAATGCTACACCAACTCAAACCCATGCTGAACCAAAGCTTCATCACTCTAGAAGAACCGGTTGAAGACACGGCGGTGAGGAAAGAATTCCGGCGACTTCTCCGGCGTTGACCGGCGGCGGCGGAGCGTTGACCACGGCGGAGGAGGCTTTTTCCGGCGACTCAGGTGAGGATCTACACACCAAACTGATCAAAACGAATAGATCTATCCATTGGTAGTTTCAAATGATCAAAAACCGGCGAGAGGAGAGAGAGATGAGGAGATCTAGCCGGCGGGTCCCTTCTCACGGTGGCTCCGGCGAGATTCTGTCTACGGCGACAGTGGTGGGTGACTGGCGCTTGAAGAGGAGATCAAGGGGAGTCTACTGGGCTTTACAGAAGTGGATTTGGGTGTATAGTGAAAGAGTTATGGGATTTCTTGTTTTAGAAGGTATTAAGAACACTTGATGTTCTTGAAATGTTCTTGAGTCTTCAAAGGAATTTCTGGGATTTTTGAGTGTTTCTGGAGAGAGTAGAGAGAGAGGGGTGTCGACAGAGAGACTAGTGAGAGGTTCTGATCATCCCAAATGAACATAGATGCATGAATAGTTTGAAGTGATAGGATATTCTTTTGCATGTAACAAGAAGCATGCATCAAATATGGTCTTGACACCTCAAAAGGAATGGCTGGCGCCCTAGGGGTGAGACAACTGTCTCTGCAGCTCAATCTGATCAACCAAAAACCAGCCTTAAACCCTTCTAAACTCATCCTTAATCATACTTTCTTTAGTTACTCGGTTTGCTCGGTTTCTCGTTTAAAGTTTTAGAAAATCCTTCACCATTTTTATAAATCCTATAATTCCAGAAACTGATTCTACCTGATTTTAGATGAATTTAGAAAGTTGAATCACCTCATTTGGACTTTCCTAGCTCCGGTTTTGAATTTCCGAAGTTTTTCTCGGTTTAATCGGTTTTCATCCCCGACAAGCCGAAAAACTCGTTTCTGCTCCATTTCTTCCAATTCTGGTCTTGTAAATGTTCTCTATGTTATAAAATGAGAACATTTGGCCCGTCTCGGCTTCCGTCTCAAACTTTGGCAAAATTATAATTTTGCCCATGTTGACTTTTCTTCTGCCCATTGACCACATTTTTGAATACAAGGTATTACATTCTTCCCCACTTACACGAATTAGGTCCCCGAATTCTCCGTCACTAGCAGACTTCGAATCGGCACCAAACCCCGCAAGTTGCTTTACTACGCCCTTTGCTGCTTCTTTCTTATACACCATCGTCTTTTTACTTGACCATCGACACTCAGAATCCACTTCCAATATTCTCTGGCGCTTTGCTATTTCATCCCAAAATTTTTCACTGTCCTTCGTACTGCTTACTCGGCTACTTCTCTATACTCGATCCTGGATCTCGACGGCACTCCTTCACTTGTTCTTTATTCTTCCCTTTTAACTACTGCTTCGTTTCTTGATTTCTGGTCCCGCTTCACTTTGCCACTTTTCTCTTTAACTGATCTCTCTTGAACCTCAAACTTCCACAATTGGCTAATTTGCTCTGATTCTCACTTCTGACTTTCCCACTTTGTTTCGACTTCTACATCCTTCTCGATACTGGTTTGTCTCCCCGAGACACTCTTCAAGAATCTATATTTCAAGCCTGACGTCCCTATGGTTCCAACTCCATCCATGCTAAGAACCCCACTATGTTCCCGTTACTGACTCTTCCTTCCCGAACGCTCTCCAAGAATTTTTGATCTCTGAATCCAACCTTTCTAAGAATCCATTCAGTTCACACCGCTTGCTTCACTCTGGTTTCCACACTGTTGTTGACGTCCCCTCAAATCTTTTCGCTAACTCATCATACCAACGGCTTTGTTCTTCCAGTTGCCTTGCACTGATACATTTTCCACTGACGATCTATACCAACTGCTTTATTTCCCGGGTCAACTTGTCTCGCGGCTCCTTTACACTCCATCTTGCTTTCGGGTTCGGGTTCGGTCTCGTATTCATATCGCATCGTCCATTCTGTCCTACATTCAATTCAAAAACTTTCACTGGAGCGGTCAAATTCAAACCAGTCCATTCCCCGATATCACTTCCTCATAGAGATATAATTAGTTAATCATGTACCCAACGGTCACTCATGATTAAGTAACGATACACTATAATTCTGCTCTTTCGTGAATTGACGGTCAAATACAACCATTCTCAAGTTAGCTCAACACCTTAAATGGAAAGGTTCTAACACTTTCTATTTCTAGCAACTTAACGATTGCGATAAAATTTAAACTACTCAAGCCAAAAAAACACAAATAGCAATCGAACGGCTTACAAACACCATCAACGATCATCAAATGCTACGCATGCTATAAAAGAAAACTAGCAACTTAACAGCGTTACACCAACAAACGAAACACAACCCTAATTATCCAATGCACCACTCAAGCATTAATAAAGCACGCAAGCATAAAAACAAAAGCAAGCAATTACCACACACAATCACTCAATCACAAGATCGCTCCAGATATGTCGTCAGTCTGGGTTTAGGTTATGATGAATGGTCGTTAGTTCCGCTCATCATCAGACTTCACATGGTAATTCATTTGCATTCAAAACCATCACACGCATGAAAACAATCACTACGCAAGTCATAACGATAAGCTGAACATTATGCATCACACATATATACAAAAACAACATAATATACATATCGAGGTTTTAATACATAGTCTGATCAGAAGTACTACACGGCGGCCGCTACCATAACCATAACCCCAAAACCGTACCGCCATATCCGAAAGATTTCAAAGATGACATGCAAAGGTTGCCGATCTATATATACAAACAAACAGCTTGGTTAGTGCACGTACTTACCTAGCCTAACTAACCCTAGTCCTAACAACTCCAGCAAGACCAGAATGCCCAACACAGGCGGCATCGCGGCTTACTGCGGTAACCACTGGCAGGTGTGCCGAGAGGATGCGGTGGGTGTGCATCTAGGGACGGTGCTCCAACCTGTTGTGGCTCGGCCATCGGGCAAAGACGAGAAACGTGTCCATCACGATCACATAGCTGACACACAACGGTAGGCACTGGGCGAGGCCTACAGGAGTAACCTGACGCTCGGTGACCCTCATCCCCCCACAACTGACAAATCCTCACTGGTCGTGGCGGCTGGACTAGTGGCGGCGAGACTGCTGGCGGCTGGGCGAATGGCGGCTGGATAAGCTCAAGGTTTCGGCGACTGGGTCCCGATCGATAACTCTCCGGTAACGGCGCACGATACGGCTCTGCATCGGACATACGCGGTCCTGGTCCTGCGATCGGACAGATCAGTGCAAGGTGGGCATCAATGCCACACACCTGGCAGTAGTAAGGATCCAGTACCGGCTGGTACGGCTCACGATAGTGTGGGTCTACTGGTCGAGGACACCAGTACAAGTGAAACCACTGCACTCCGCATGCGCTGCATGCCCGGTATGTCGGCATCGCTGGTGGCGACTCCGACATATCCACTGGTGGTGTAACTGGCGGGGTGACTGGCTCGAATTGTGTATCCGACTCGGACATCGGCTCGGTCTCAGATAACGGCTCAGTAGAACCAGGTGACTGTTATGCAGATCTATCCAATGGCGTACGTGGTGATCCATGTCGTGGATCCAGCTGGTGATGAGGCCCAATATGCTGCTCCAAAACATCTCCGAGCATCGCCATCTCCTCGTCTACATGCTGCTCCCAGTGCTAGTGCTGATACGGGTCTATGGGCTCCATATCCATGTCGAATGCCGCATGTAGTGAGCTCAACAAGTAATCGTCCCCACTGAGCGGAACGAAATCAGAAGTGTGTAGACTATCTGGCAATAGCACATCGCGTGCCTCTAGAATCGGCTCCTGAGTGGCGGTAATGGTGGCAATGTCCGCGTATCCCAGGTAACCCATCATCCCTGCAAACAAGTCTGGGGTACCCGCAACGTCCTGTAAAGCTGGAGGTAATGGGTCGGGCAATGGCCTCCAGTCTACTGCTTCTGATCTGGCACCCTGAGGTGCGCGAGGAGGAACTGGTGGTCGGTATGTCGTCCGTGAACCTCGTGACTGACCCGGCTGCTCCAACTGAGCCCGATAGTGCGCTGCAATCCTTCAATGACTCATACTGCTCACTGGAACTCACTCTATGCACACACACCAACACACCACCCGTCCAAGGACACTCTGCTGCTGACTGCAAACAAAAACACAGATAAACATTAGTACAGATAATACAAATTCCTATTCCCATCCCAACCCTGAATTTACAGACGCGGCTCGGTTTCCTAATGGATGCTTGGGTAAAACACAATTTTGACTCGATAAAATACGGAAAACACTCAGAAATGAACAGTTTTGAAACCCATGACGAACCATGCTCTGATACCACCTTTTGTAACGCCCCTTTCCCATTATCCGCTGACCGTCGAGCTGGCCGGTCAACAATCAAACAAGAACACGACCAAGTCGAACCCGAGCAAGTCAAACAGGAAACGTTCGCCACAAGGCAAATCCAGAGACATATCGGTTTGAGACAAAGGCTCGCACTAACCCGTCTTTGACCCCGCTGTCCTCACTTCCGTAGTACAAAGCTTCACAACTTGTACCACTTCCGTGAGTTGTGTTGGTTCGGACTAAACACAATATCAGGGAAGCATATTCATTTCTGAGTAGATCAAACGCTACATAACGTTTAACCGTCTTTACAAAATAGTTCGCCAATAATCAAGAACAACACACAAATCTCAATACAAAATTGGCGCCAAAGCCAAATCGAAGGAAAACCCAAAATCATCAAATCAAAACCCCACCACAATCGATCCCGAAACTACACCGAGGACCTCCCGCATCCGTCACTGCTAACCTGAAAAACACAAAAAGAGTATAACGAGCGATCTAAGATCACCCAGCGAGTCGTCTCCCCACTACGGCTTCTATTCTATCTAACTTCTATAGATTCCCGCCCAAAATAACTAACAACACAACAAACGGCCGATCACGCACTACCACGTCGTGTCAAGCCCACAACACATAATCAACTGCCAAAAGAAATAGAAAGCGATTAGAGGAAATCAGAAGCACTGCGGCACATGCTCTCGATTGAGACTCGATCTATCTATCGTGAAATACCAACGATACAAACACAACATTGGGCCCCTACGATCTCAGTAATTTCCACGGGTTTACATCGTCACCGACATGGTAACTAACCCACGACTCCTAGACGTAAACACGAAGTCTCACGACTTAGGACACTGTTCTCAGCCCGTCGATACGCAGTGACTCGGGCTACCCACGGTAACCTGAGTTTCCATGCGATTCGACCCTAGGACATGACCCCGTATTCTCCGAATCACACACCTACCGGCGTCACTCAGTAGGTTAACGCCATAACCGGAATCGCCACCCGAAGGCCCACGATACGATTAGGCAACTACCCGAGGATCCAATCGGGTCAGAAGTACCGGAACGTATCCAAACACCTAGACTTGCGGGATCTAACGTACCCTAGAGTTCTAGTGCATAAATGTAAACAAGCAGACTCGCTTGGACTCTAGCAACGATCACACAATCAGTCAGTCAACAACAATCTCAACACAATGTCCCGCAAGTCTACACACACCAACACCTTCACCCTGACTTGGCACAGTACCGAGTCAACAGCTACAAACTTAACCGGCCCCATGACCGAGTTAAGTGTCCACACGGATCGCTCGGCCCAGTACCGAGACGATATAACAGGCCTGCACATAAAGCTCAACAACAACCACACCACAACAACACAATCACCACACAAGCAGGCCTATTAGGGTTTCTAAAGTCTTTTAATTCATTCACATCCGCTACGCTGGATTAGCGGATTGCTAACCCGTAGACGGCTCACATCTCATTAACGTCCGCTACCTTGGGTTAGCGGATTGATAATCCGTAGATGGCTCACCAATCACAACACTTCCCTTTTCTTAACCTTTCCTAAGTATCTTTTATCAGATCCCCGAACTGTCGGTTTAGAGCTAGTAGCTTACTAAACTCCCCGACGTCTCATCTTTTATTTACTTAATTCATTTCTTTCTCTTCAACCTCTATTAAACCTAATCCTGATATCATTCCATACGATATACGTTCGTTTGGTTTAATTCCGTATTTTAACAACATCTTAATTCCTATACTTAGATTCATTCGATATCGTTCTTCTAATACATATATATGCATATACGGCCCTATCATGCAACTACTATATGTATGCATCAATCAACGTTACTAGCAACCTAACGGCACACAACAAGTTTACTCCGTTTAATCTTACGATCCTAACATGCGTCTCAAAACCCTAACCGGTTTATCATGAATCAATCAATTCAATTCTCAAATACAATCAAGTCACATCCGGGTATGCAAACACCTAATTCTACGGTTTCTGATTTCCCGATCTATATGCTTCTAGCTACGGTGTTTGAGACGACTCACAATGATTTCGGTCGGAATGACGGCTTGGATGCGGATACGACCCGAGACCCCGAACTGAGACTTGAACCTCCCGAACACACGAATACGCACTCCAAAGCTTCCCAAACACACGGACACAAAACGTAAATCGTAGACTGGTTGGAGTCAACGCGTTGACCGGCGTTGACTTTGAACGTTGACCGTTGACCTTGTCCGTTGACCGGACCTAAACCAGCTGACCCAATCCACCAAACCGACTGAACTACCAAACCAAATCCCAGTTGACCGGTTTAGCTAAACCGGGTCAAAGTCAACTGTTGACCGGCGTTGACTTTGGCTTTGACCGGTTTAAACTAAATCGATCTCAATGCTACACCAACTCAAACCCATGCTGAATCAAAGCTTCATCACTCTAGAAGAACCGGTTGAAGACACGACGATGAGGAGAGAATTCTGGCGACTTCTACGACGTTGACCGGCGGCGGCGGAGCATTGACCACGACGGAGGAGGCTTTTTCGGCGACTCAGGTGACGATCTACACACCAAACTGATCAGAACGAATAAATCTATCCATTGGTAGCTTCAAATGATCAAAAACCGGCGAGAGGAGTGAGAGATGAGGAGATCTAGCCGGCGGCTCCCTTCTCATGGCGGCTCCGGCGCGATCCCGGCAACGGCGATGGAAGTGGGTGACTGGCGCTTGGAGAGGAGATCAAGGGGAGTCTACTGGGCTTTACAGAAGTGGATTTGGGTTTATAGTGAAAGAGTTGTGAGATTTCTTGTGGTAGAAGGTATTAAGAACACTTGAGGTATTAAGAACACTTTCAGAAACTGATTCTCCCTAATTTTAGATGAATTTAGAAAGTTGAATCACCTCATTTGGAGTTTCCTAGCTCTGGTTATGAATTTCTGAAGTTTTCTAGGTTTAATCGGTTTCCATCCCCGACAAGCCGAAAAACTCGTTTCTGCTCCGTTTCTTCCAACTCTGGTCTTGTAAATGTTCTATATGTTATAAAATGAGAACATTTGGCCCGTCTCGGCTTCCGTCTCAAACTTTGGCAAAATTACCATTTTGCCCCTAGGTTTGGCAAAATTACAATTTTGCCCCTGTTGACTTTTCTTCTGCCTGTTGACCACATTATTGAATACATGGTATTACACGTGGCGTAGGAAGAGCCGGGTTGGTTGGGATTCATTTCGATCTATCGAACCCTATATCTGATTCGTAAGTTAGGAAGATCTACGGTAGTCCCCACAGACGGCGCCAAATGTGAGATCAAGGAGTAACACCAAGGATTTGGATTTCGTGGATTTGGACTTTGTATAGATAATGATATATATTTCCTATGAATTGAAGATATATTTAGGATTGAATGTCGAGATCAAACTTTTACAATCGAAAAGAAGTATACAAACGTGTTTATAGCTATTTAATCGAAGTGTTCTTGATGAAAGTTGGAATGAATTTAATGATCTTCTTCTTTCTTTTAAATAGATTTGACCTCTCGATCTTCTCGTTCCGATATTTTGGTGTCTCGTTTGCAACGATCTCCTCTTTTCCCTAATTCGCGAAAGTCGTTGTGACTAGCGACGACTCGGTCGTTTAGCTTCGACATGCTCTTTTGTTGAACTCGAATTCGATCATCTGATGCCTTAATATATTTGGGCCTTCGGTGACTTGTGGTTAAACGGGCTCGAGCTGTGGCTTTGGGCCTTTATTCTTATTGTTTTATAAGCCGGATTTCCTAGAGGGAAATACAGTACCAACACAATGGATCTCAGTGGAAAGATTGATGCAGTATATCAAGATCTGAATGGAAAATTGGAGGCTCTCATAAGTCGACTTGACAAAATGGACGCTAGGTTGACTCAGACTGAAGCAAAAGTCAAAGGGAAAATGGTCTAAAAGGAATATACCAATGTTTTTTTGTTTGACTAAGAATGAATTGGAACATGAGCAATATATTGGGTCAAAAGGTTGTGTAAATCGTGAAAAATTATGGTGATTTTGGAGCTGCAGACTTGGTGTCAGTCAACACTCTTGGAAAATCATGAAATTTTGAGTTTTGATGGACGAAAATCGAGCTTAGTCGACACAAAACTGGAGGAGCGACTGGTGTTGCTCGATACCAAACAAAAATACCCGAAAATAGATGTTTGACGAACCGAAATCGACATAAAATCTGGAAAATATGGGCATCATTGGTGTCGAGCGACACCACCCTGATGTCGACCAACACCAACCAGAAACAATGCCATTTTTGCCTATTTTTGAGCTAGTATTGACCCCATAGAAACCAGAATGCAGAACTGAACATAAATATGTTAAAGATGTAGGAACCGTTTAGTTGATCCTGATGTAATTCACAGATTCATATCAACCTAAACATACAGATCTAGGTTCTCTTGATTTAGAAACATTAGATGATCTCACCTTTTACCTGTTTGTTGCAGCGGAAGGAATAGAACAGGTCAGAGATCAGATAGATACACCGAGGGATGAATCCTCCAAAGGTTCACACACGCGATCACAGGAATGGCTGCTAGACCACAAGGAGAGAGGCGCAGAGGGAGAGAGGATTCGCGGCTAGGGTTCGGGTTGGGGAGAAAGAGATTTGGCTTTTGATCATTAAAAGCCTTCTCTTTCCCTTTTGGGCTTATGGGCCCAAAACACCAATCTGATTAAATCCCATTTAATCAGACCCATTAATCTTTCTCTCTTAGTACGACAAATGCCTGGCACTTTTGTCGTACTTCTGCTAAGCCGTTCCAACACATTTTCCTGTTAGCTTAGGCGTGTGACCCATATGGGATCATATAATAAAGGCAATAAGTCCAAGACTTATAGATCATGAGCGGACTCTAGCAAGCCATCATGATCCCCAGTATTATATGACTTATGTCTGATCTCGACATACTCTTACTTTCTAGAGACAGTACCGAGATTACTGGACACAATTCCAACAATCTCCCACTTGTACTGGAATCTCTGTATTCATAATCCTTTTGTCTCAATATCTCGATTAGTCATAAGGCAAGATTGGTGTCATCCTTATAAAGCCTAATCTTGTTCATCGGACTCTGATTTGATACTGACAATCCAAACGACTCGGGAAAGTCCGTTTGAGCATGGCCATGCATTTTCCAGTATTCAAATCTCCGATTGGCCTAGAGATATTCACTCCATTTATATTGGAGGGACAAATCCCATCTTGTTCCATCACTGTAAACTACTCATTTCATGATGTACCCAAACAAGGTCCTTATAACTATCGCAGAACGATAGCGTTAGACAATGATCAAAGTACATCAGTCCATGGGCAGTCACATGCATGTGAACTCAGGTCTAAGGACTATACTCTATAGTCGTAGTAAGAATCTCTTATGACACAGATATAAATATCCTGAAGAGTTCTTATAGGCGGGTCTTGTCCGGTCGTATGTTCCCAACATACACCTATGTACTGACTTTGATGCCGCGCATCTATGACACACTGAGACTTTGTCATAAGTCACGTACCAATCTAATCTCACACGGTTGTTGGTGTTCCAATTTCAACAACCTTCGACTAGGGACAGGATGATATAAAACATTTATCAAATATAGGGCCTCATGATCAAGCTAAATGACTTTGATGACTCAAGATCAAGTCACTTACTTCGATGACCTATAAAATGCTTTATATCATTTTGGAACGATTATTTCATCACAGTTAAAATAATCCTGAAATAATAATTTCATTAAAACATAAAATAATGTTTTACAAGAACATATCAAATAACTAAAATAAAGCTCACAAAACTCCCACTCAAATTTAGATTACATTTCAATGTTTCTAATGCCTACAGCTTCAGTCAGGAACTCGAGCTTAGGCCTTGGGAGTGGCTTTGTCAACGGATCAGCGACATTATCATCTGTCGGAACTCGGCTGATCTTGACTTCCTTTCTATTAACGATGTCACGTATCAAGTGATATCTTCTTTGAACATGCTTGGATTTCTGGTGTGATCTTGGTTCCTTTGCCTGAGCTATAGCACCATTGTTGTCACAAAACAGTGCCAGAGGCTCAGCCGCATCTGGTATCACACCTAGTTCCATAATGAACTTTCGTATCCAAACAGCTTCCTTCGCTGCTTCCGAGGCGGCGATATATTCAGCTTCTGTAGTGGAATCAGCAACGGTGTCCTGCTTGGAGCTTCTCCAACTTACTGCACCGCCATTCAGACAAAAGACATAACCGGACTGTGACCGGAAATCATCTGTGTCTGTCTGGAAACTTGCGTCCATGAATCCACTGACTTTAAGCACATCACTTCCACCGTACACCAAGAATTTATCCTTAGTATGTCTTAGATACTTCAAGATATTCTTTACGGCAATCCAATGGTTTTCACCTGGATTTGACTGGTATCTACTCGTCATGCTCAATGCATAAGCAACATCAGGACGAGTACAGATCATGGCATACATGACAGATCCTATTGCAGATGCATAAGGAATATTCTTCATGCGCTCAAGCTCAGCAGCCGACGTGGGGCTCTGCTTCTTGCTTAGCGTTGTGCCATGTACCATTGGCGTGAAGCCCTTCTTGGAATCTTTCATGCTGAATCTTTGTAGGACTTTGTCAATGTATGAGTCTTGACACAAGCCTATCAGCCTCTTAGGTCTATCCCGATAGATCCTAATTCCAAGAACGTATGCGGCTTCACCCATGTCTTTCATGGAAAAACAACTTCCAAGCCAGTCCTTTACAGACTTCAGCATTGGAACGTCGTTTCCGAGAAGCAGTATGTCATCGACATACAGAATAAGAAATACAATTTTGCTCCCACTAGTTTTCTTATACACGCATTGTTCTTCTTCGTTTCTAATGAAGTCAAATTGCTTGATCGCTTCATCAAAACGAAGATTCCAGCTCCTCGATGCTTGCTTCAATCCATAAATGGATTTATGAAGCTTACATACTTTCCCAGCATTCTTTGGATCTATGTAACCGTCAGGTTGCGTCATATACACATCCTCTTCCAGAATACCATTCAGGAAGGCGGTTTTCACGTCCATCTGCCAAATTTCATAATCATGAAAAGCTGCAGTTGCTAGTAGAATCCGAATAGATTTCATCATAGCCACTGGTGAATAGGTTTCATCGTAATCCACTCCGTGAACTTGTCTGAAACCTTTTGCCACCAACCTGGCTTTATAAATCTGGACATTTCCATCCACGTCAATCTTCTTCTTGAAGATCCATTTGCACTCGATGGCTTTTACACCAGCGGGTAAGTCAACCAACGAAAACACTTGGTTGACCGACATGGAGTCCATTTCGGAATCAGTGGCCTTGCGCCACTTAGAGGAATCTGGGCCCATCATGGCTTGATTGAAGTTCGATGGTTCATCACCATCAATGATCAAAAGATCATAACAGTCAGTCACGAGGAATCCTTGATATCTCTCGGGTTCGTGACGGATCCTCCCGGATCTTCGAACTTCAGGTACTACAGGTTCAGGCTCTACAATTTCTTGTAGGTCCTCCTGCTGCTCTTCCTCATTAGGTTGAGCAGTATCCTGTTCATCTTGAATTTCTTCAAGCAGTACCTTACTCCCACTGTCTTTCTTAGAGAGAAATTCCCTCTCAAGAAAGTTACAATCCCGGGCAACAAAAATCTTGTTCTCGGAACGTAGATAGAAGTAATAAGCCTTGGTTTCCCGTGGATAACCAATGAAATAGCATTTGTCAGATTTTGGTGTAAGCTTGTCTGAGATTAATCTCTTGACATAGGCTTCACAACCCCAAATTCTGAGATAAGACAGCACTGGAGCTTCTCCAGTCCATAATTCATATGGTGTCTTTGCTACTGCTTTTGATGGCGCTCTGTTTAGAGTGAACACTGCTGTTAGCAGAGCATATCCCCAAAGGGATATTGGAAGGTCTGTGTGACTCATCATAGATCGAACCATATCCAATAAGGTCCGATTTCTCCTCTCAGACACACCATTCCATTGAGGTGTTCCAGGAGGAGTGAGTTGGGATACGATCCCACACTCTCTCAGATGATCACTGAATTCCTGGCTTAAGTATTCTCCTCCTCGGTCGGACCGAAGAGCCTTAATGCTTTTGCCAAGTTGGTTCTGTACTTCATTTTGGAATTCTCTGAACTTCTCAAAAGATTCAGACTTATGTTTCATCAAATAAACATATCCATACCTACTGAAATCATCAGTAAAGGTAATGAAGTACCGATAGTTTCCTCTTGCATTTGTGGACATTGGGCCACACACATCAGTGTGTATCAGGCCCAATAAGTCACTGGCCCTCTCGTTAGGTTTATTAAAGGGGGCCCGTGTCATTTTGCCCATCATGCAGGATTCGCATTTCTCACATGACTCAAAGTCAAATGAGCCAAGAAGTCCATTCGAATGGAGCCTCTTGATGCGTTTCTCGCTGATGTGCCCTAAACGACAATGCCATAGAAACGTTCGGTTTTCCTCATTAGGTTTAAACCGTTTTGTATTAATGTTATAAATTGGCGCGGATTGATCGAGTATGTAAAGCCCATTCGTAAGAGGGGCAGAACCATAGAACAAATTGTTGCGATTGAAGGAACATAATTTATTCTTAACTGAAAAATCATAACCTTCCAAATCCAACAAAGAAATTGAAATAATATTTCTGCTTATAGCAGGTACAAAATAACAATTATTCAGTTCTAAAATCAATCCCGAAGGTAAAGCCAACAAGTATGTGCCTACAGCTAGTGCTGAAACTTTCGCTCCATTCCCAACTCGTAGCTCCACTTGTCCTTGCTTCAGCCTTCTACTGTTGCTGAGTGCCTGCATATTAGTACAAATATGAGCCCCACAACCAGTATCCATGACCCATGAGGTATTATCAGAAGTAGTTGTATTAACTTCTATAACAAAAATACCTGATGAAGAAGTCTCGAAAGTCTTCTTCTTCAATTCCTTTAGACCTTCCTGGAATTTCTTACAATCTCTTCTCCAATGCCCCAGTTCTTTGCAGAACCTGCACATGTCAGTTGGCCCAGCCTTGGACTTGGGCTTGGGCTTTGGCGTGTCCTTGTCCGCGACTTGGACAGCCTTGGCCGCTCCCTTATCCTTAGCAGAGGATTTCTTAAACCCCTTGCCCTTCTGCACCATAAGCACATTGGGGTCCTTGGCGGTTTTCCTCAAGTTGGGCTCTGCAGTCTTGAGCATTCCGTGAAGCTCAGGTAGTGTCTTACTCAAACCATGCATGTTAAAGTTCAGAATGAACTGATCATAGCTTGCAGGTAAAGACTGCAGAATGATGTCGCATGCAAGTTCCTGGCTGATTGGGCAGTCGAGTTTCTGAAGATGATCGAGATAACCCATCATCTTCAAGACATGAGGACTCACTGCCGCATTCGCAGTCAACTTACAGTCCAAGAGGTTCTTAACTGTCTGGAACCTCTCGGTCCTAGCCTGCTCCTGAAAAAGCGATTTCAGGCTTGCCATTATCTCGATGGGAGACAATACACTTTCGAACTGTTTTTGCAGCTCAGGAGTCATTGTCACCAACATCAGGCAATAGACATCATTTTCATCTGACGAATGCTTTTCCCAAGCATTGTGCAGAGTCCTGGCAGCATTGGCAAGAGGCCTCTCGGGGAGGGGATCTCGAAGGACATAATCCTTCTTCTCCTGCTTGAGGACCAGCCTCAAGTTCCTTGACCACGTCAGGAAGTTCGTTCCAGTCAGCTTCTCCTTCTCGAGAACAGACCGGATCGAGAATGTGTTTTGTGTGCTTGTAGTAGTCATATCTGAAATATATAAATAAAAAGGTTATTAGTTATTATGTTCAAAATGACTAATCTCATATTAAAATTTAATATGATTAATCACGCATTATATTCAATAACCTAAGTTACCCTCAATAGAATATAATGATTCCAAGATCCACATATAACTAAGATTAAAGTGGGCCACTGGCCGTCATCCAACCTTAGCTTATATCGGTAAGCCCTATATCGGCTAATTATATCCGTGATATAACTCTTGGTTGTGAATCTGGGCCCGAGGCCCAATCCACTATGATGTCTCAAGGCCCGGGACTCCCGATGGCCTAGTCAAGAAAACCGGACTATACAGTCATGTAATCATTAATGTCTGGGACTCCCAATGACATTTATGAATCACAAACTGTCTTACTCACGCAAAAGCAGACATCCTCACACTGTAAGGCCATGAATGCAATTGAATGGGCTTCGACAGCTGACATAGCCTGGACAAGACATCCAACGCTTGATATTATTTGAGGTTCGTAGGTTTATTAAAATTCATTCCCAAAATAGAAGATTACTATTTCGGGAAACTTTCTATTTTGGAAACCTACTATTTTTGGAAACTTTCTATTTTTAGAAATTTCTTAAAATCCAAAACCCGCAAATTCAGAAACTTCTATTTTAAGAAACTTTCTAATTTCAAAATTTCGGAAACTTTAATTTAAAAACGACTTTATAATTTTATAAAATAGATTTTAAATTAATCTGAAGAAAGACTCAAATAATTGGCCCAATTGTTTTAACTTCTTGGCCCGAGGCCCAAGAATTGGTCCATGTCCAAGACATGACCCAATTGTCCAATTAATTGACATAACCGGTCTGGTTCATTAAAACTGGTCTAACCAAGTTTTAATTACTACGATGACCACAATTGTCAACCGGTTATTTACTAAACCGGAATTTCTCAATTTATTTGGTCCAACCAAATCAAATTAGAAATTCCTGGTTTAGGCACTAAATCCAATATTTCTTTCGACATTGGATTTCTTATCCCGGTTTAACCAGATTTAATAAAATTATTAAAATCTGTTTATTAAACCAGAACGAGGATTTTAATTAAGTTTTGAACCGAGCCTTGAACCGAACCGATTTGGTCACGAACCAAACCGAGTTGGTCGTGACCTAGCTTCTCGATCAAGTCACGATCGTCCAGCCGCAAGCCGCACGATCCGAGATCGAGATGACCGGACGGGATGATCGTCGAGATCGGGACAGCCGGGAAGCTCGGGACGGGACGAGGCGATGCACAGCCGGGACGCGATCGATCCTTCGATCGGACGATCCGATCCGCCCGCCTAAGCCCACGATCGATTCGATCCAACCGGACGACGCAGTCCATGCGATCCTTACGGATCCATGCGACGCTTGCCTCGCGGTCGATCGAACCGGCCATACCTCTCGGCCGTGATAACCAACCGGCCAAGCCGGTCGATCTCTCCTTGGCCGATCAACAAAACCCGAGTCATATAGCTCGGTTTTGTGATTTCAAACGTTTGTTTAGGATTCAATTCAGTTTCTTAAGTGTTTTTCTTATCAGTAATGGATTCAAAACACTTCTAAACAGATTAAACATCCTAAACATGAATCTAAAACAAGAAATCCTAAGAACCAATGGCTCTGATACCACTGTAGGAACCGTTTAGTTGATCCTGATGTAATTCACAGATTCATATCAACCTAAACATACAAATCTAGGTTCTCTTGATTTAGAAACATTAGATGATCTCACCTTTTACCTGTTTGTTGCAGCGGAAGGAATAGAACAGGTCAGAGATCAGATAGATACACCGAGGGATGAATCCTCCAAAGGTTCACACACGCGATCACAGGAATGGCTGCTAGACCACAAGGAGAGAGGCGCAGAGGGAGAGAGGATTCGCGGCTAGGGTTCGGGTTGGGGAGAAAGAGATTTGGCTTTTGATCATTAAAAGCCTTCTCTTTCCCTTTTGGGCTTATGGGCCCAAAACACCAATCTGATTAAATCCCATTTAATCAGACCCATTAATCTTTCTCTCTTAGTACGACAAATGCCTGGCACTTTTGTCGTACTTCTGCTAAGCCGTTCCAACACATTTTCCTGTTAGCTTAGGCGTGTGACCCATATGGGATCATATAATAAAGGCAATAAGTCCAAGACTTATAGATCATGAGCGGACTCTAGCAAGCCATCATGATCCCCAGTATTATATGACTTATGTCTGATCTCGACATACTCTTACTTTCTAGAGACAGTACCGAGATTACTGGACACAATTCCAACAAAAGAACGGGTATATAAACCAAAGCTTCCATTTCTTAAGTCTCCTAGCAATGATTGATAATGTATTTATTGAGATCTCACTTGTTGACAACTTGAAGATTAACCCTTGTCTGAGGAGGTATACAAAAAGATGATCTCCAAGGATGGAGATTTAAAAGAATGGATGGTGATGATATTCAAGAAGTTCAGTGTTATACTACATAAACAAGATCTCATAAAGCTACCAGACCCATGGAAAACTTCAAGCATTCTTTGTGTAATTTGGGATCTGGTGTGAACCTACTTTTATACTCTGTGGCTGTAAAGTTGGGACTGATGGACTTTCAAGAGACAATGATCTCACTGATTATAGTTGATTGCTCGAAAAAGAATTCAAGGAGGAGTTCTTGAGGATATTTCTATTAGAGTAAGAGACAACCTGATTCCTACAAACTTGTGGTTCTGTAATATGATGATGAACCAAATGATTCTCTAATCCTTGATAGATCTTTCTTGACTATAGATGAAGACATGGTCTGGTTGATCTTCACGTAGGAGATAAGCCTCTACACTTCAAGATAGACAAGCTGCGGAGATCCACCATAGATGGTCATAGTTTCGGAGTTGAAGTGGAACCAAAAGTTCGGATTGGTGAGGACATAGTGCTAAATAAGGGAGACATATAGATGGAGTTCAACATGATTTGACTCCAATATCTTCAGAACATGCAACTGCTCATAAGTAGAAAGCTCCAAACATCACATTATACTAAAGCAAATGTATGTATCCTCTAAATTTTGACCTCTTGGCCGCATTGTTGTGAATGAAGAGAAACGTTCAATCCCACCTATGCTTCGCTCCCGCCCTGATTCTCTTCCATCATTCTTTCATTAATCACATTCTCATGATGCATATACACCGCCATAAAGGAGGAGACATTCACAGAGGCACTCTTTGCCTTTGTCGAACCATCCAAGAGCTTAATCTCCTACCAAATTCAAGCTAATGACTTAAAACAAGCGTTTACTAGGAAAAAACCACTAATGAATTTGTACATATTTGATTTTTCGTTTTTCATTCTTTTACTTTTTCTTTGTTTTGAATGTCAAAAAGCGAATAGTAGATTTGGGGCACGATCAATTTTGTTCGACACCCCATTCAAAACAATGGACGATTGTCAAGGATAACCTACACAAATCATATTTGTGTCGACCAAATCATGGTGTCGATCGGCATTAGTGTTGTGTGTTGCTCGACAATAATTCAGACCACATGTACCCGATGAACCCGGAGCCAATAAGAACCGAACCGAACCCAATTCGGAATCTATCATGTCCTTAAATGGATCCTAATTTCCTTTATATGTTGGACCCGAAACCTGTCAAAACTCGATCCGAAGACCTGAATGCCCATGTCTAGGGTTTGGTTTGGTCCAACATGAATCACAAAGTCCAAACCGTTGTAAATAGAAATCCAGAAATCATAGATGAAACACCGTGCCGCCGAGAGAAACCGATCATGGCTGAAACAAAAATCAAAGACACACCTCCTGGGGTGCCGCATAAACTGAGTTCACCGAGGATGATCTCGAATCGTTTTCGCGACCCCTGGGGAAGAGCTTCGGGCGATCCTGCCTCCTTAGATCGTTCTCTCTTATTCTGAGAAGGCTTTTTTAACGTTTGACTCTTCGGTCGATATAGTTTCCTTTTTGTTGGAAGGCGTTTCTTCTTTGACCTCGGACTCTTGGTTATTTTTGGCTTCTTGCCTTTTGGCCTCGACTTTAGCTCGAGTATAACACTTTTCCGTCGAATGACCTCTTTTGTTGTGAAAGTCACAAAATTTATCTTTATCGAACTCAAATTTTCTCGAACTCTTCGGGCTCTCGACTGCGTTAACAATTCCGGATTTACGAGAGTCCTTTTTGGTGTTCGAATTCTGTGAGCCCGACTTGTTTTTATCCTTTCGATGCTTTTCTCAAGGGTTTTGGTTTCATCCTCGAGGCGGGTGAAGGCCGAGGCGCGATGCAGAGCATCGTTGAGGGTTAGCGGTTCGCGGACCGTTATTTCCTCGTGGAATTTGGTTGAGTACCACAGCCCGCGTCTCAGTGCCTCTCTTGCCACTTCGTCATTTGGGTTCACGATTTTGGATTTTATTTCCTAGAATCGGTCGATGTACGAGCGAAGTGTTTCTTTGGGTGGTTGAGATACGCCAAATAGGGCTGCCTCAGTTGTCTTGACCTCGATATAGAGGGAGTAATGTTTGAGGAAAGCCGTCATGAATTGGGTGAAGTTTTCAATAGACTTCTCCTCCAGTCTGGTGAACCATTCTAGAGCTGAGCCCGATAGGTTTTCGGAGAAGAGTCTGCAGAAAGCAGGTTCCCTTTCTTCGTCAGTTAGGTATACTCTGGAAATTGCCAGTCTTAACGCTCTTATGTGAGCTTTAGGGTCTGACTTCCCTGGAAATTCCGGGAATTTGGTTTTCTTGATCTCGCGTATTCTTGCGAAAGCGATTCGATCCGTGAATGGCGTTTGACGCGTTTTCTTGATCACTCGATGGATTTCGGGAGCCGCGCTTGTGGCCATGTGAACTTTCAAGCTTAAGCTCATGAATTGGGCATCGGTCTGCTCGATATATTGCATGAGGATATCGTGTTCGTCACCTGCTAAGGGTGCGAACTATGTTTGAGGTTGAGTCGATGGTTGCCCATTAAGGATCGGGTCAACTGGATCGATCGTTGGAATCGGTCTTATCTGGTCGACTTGAGGCGTTTGGAACTGTGTCGGATTAGATCCGACGAGGTATCCAGAGCTCGAAGCAAAGGCCGAGCCCCCGAGCTGCCTTGGCCTAATGCCATGATTATTCAGCAGGGGAAGCGGTCCGGGTAGTGGTCGGTTTGCCGATCCGTTTTGATCTGTGACCATGGAGCTCGAGCTGAATGGGGTCGGTGTCACCATGGGGGTCATCATATGATAAAAACCAATGTTCGATTTGCCAGTGACATTTCCCGATGTTCCGGGAGGTGATATCACCTGAGGGAAGTCCAAACGCGTCCGAGGTGGAGGACTTAGGGGAGATCGTTGATCGCGTGTTGATCGATCTCCTTGGTTCTGGCTAGCGAGCTCTTCGAAACGTGCATTAATGCGTCGTTCCTGTTCGGCGAGTTGGGTAGCTAGAGAACGATTGACGATCTCTTGGGCCTGGGCATTAGCCTCCTTACTTCTCGTTCGACTTACCAAAAGGTTAAGCATCGAGCGGATTTCAGCGAAGTCGTCCGAACTTTATCTCGGAGGCACAAGAGGTTGTGGTGGGCTGGATCTAGGCATCCCAGATCCGCCTCCTAGTGTGGAGGAAAAGATGGAGTCAGTTCTCATCCACACCCAGTTCCTGTTTGGATCATTAGTTCCTGACAAAACATTTTTCCGAGTCAGGCCCGTCGCGACTATTTGAGCGACTGGGCCGGTTGGTGCCGAAGTCGTGGAGACAGAGGTTGAGCTTGTCAACACGCTATCGGTCTGACCCGTGTTGTTTACTCCGATGGTGTCCTGAGGAATGTCGCCGTGAAGGAATGTTTAGTTGATCCTGATTCAATTCTTAGATTCATATCAACCTAAACATGCGGATCTAGGTTCTTCTCGAATAGAAACAATTGATGATCTCACCTTTTACCTGTTAATTGCAGCGGAAGGAGATAGAACAGGTCAGAGATCAGAGAAACACCGAGAGATGAATCCTCCAAAGGTTCACACACGCGATCACAGAAAACGGCTGCTAGACCACAAGGAACTCGGCGCAGAGAGAGAGAGTTTTCGGCTAAGGGGCTAGGTTTTTTTGTTCTGAACTCGAGTTTTATCTTATAAAACTTGTCCGGTTCCGTTTGGGCCATTTGGCCCAAACACCAATTAACTCGACGGCATTCGCGCACTGTGTCGATCGACACCCCTTGTGTATCGATCGACACACAGTGGCTAAACCGTTTTATTCTCTCTAAGTACAGTAAATGCCTAGCACTTTTACCGTACTTCTGCTAAACCGTTCCTACACATTTTCCTGTTAGCTTAGGCGTGTGACCCATATGGGATCATATAATAAAGGCAATAAGTCCAAGACTTATAGATCATGAGCGGACTCTAGCAAGCCATCATGACCCCCAGTATTATATGACTTATGTCTGATCATTGACATACTCTTACTTTCTAGAGACAGTACCGAGATTACTGGACACAATTCCAACAATCTCCCACTTGTACTGGAATCTCTGTATTCATAATCCTTTTGTCACAATATCTCGATTAGTCATAAGGCAAGATTGGTGTCATCCTTATAAAGCCTAATCTTGTTCATCGGACTCTGATTCGATACTGACAATCCAAACGACTCGGGACAGTCCGTTTGAGCATGGCCATGCATTTTCCAGTATTCAAATCTCCGATTGGCCTAGAGATATTCACTCCATTTATATTGGAGGGACAAATTCCGTCTTGTTCCATCACTGTAAACTACTCATTTCATAATGTACCCAAACAAGGTCCTTATAACTATCGCAGAACGATAGCGTTAGACAATGATCAAAGTGCATCAGTCCATGTGCAGTCACATGCATGCGAACTCAGGTCTAAGGACTATACTCTATAGTCGTAGTAAGAATCTCTTATGACACAGATATAAATATCCTGAAGAGTTCTTATAAGCGGGTCTTGTCCGGTCGTATGTTCCCAAACATACACCTATGTACTGACTTTGATGCCGCGCATCTATGACACACTGAGACTTTGTCATAAGTCACGTACCAATCCAGTCTCACACGGTTGTTGGTGTTCCAATTTCAACAACCTTCGACTAGGGACGGGATGATATAAAACATCTATCAAATATAGGGTCTCATGATCAAGCTAAATGACTTCGATGACTCAAGATCAAATCATTTACTTCGATGACCTATAAAATGGTTCATATCATTTTTGGAACGATTATTTCATCACAGTTAAAATAATCTTGAAATAATAATTTCATTAAACATAAGAATGTTTTACAAGAACATATCAAATAACTAAATAAAAGCCCTCAAACTCCCACTCAAATTTAGATTACATTTCAATGTCTCTAATGCCTACAGCTTCAGTCAGAAACTCGAGCTTAGGCCTTGGGAGTGGCTTTGTCAACGGATCAGCGACGTTATCATCAGTCTGAACTCGGCTGATCTTGACTTCCTTTCTATTAATGATGTCACGTATCAAGTGAAATCTTCTTAGAACATGCTTGGATTTCTGGTGTGATCTTGGTTCCTTTGCCTGAGCTATAGCACCATTGTTGTCACAAAACAGTGCCAGAGGCTCAGCCGCATCTGGTATCACACCTAGTTCAATAATGAACTTTCGTATCCAAACAGCTTCCTTCGCAGCTTCTGAGGCGGCGATATATTCAGCTTCTGTAGTGGAATCTGCAACGGTGTCTTGCTTGGAGCTTCTCCAACTGATTGCACCGCCATTCAGACAAAAGATATAACCGGACTGTGACCGGAAATTATCTTGGTCTGTCTGGAAACTTGCGTCCGTGAATCCACTGACTTTAAGCACATCACTTCCACCGTACACTAAGAACTTATCCTTAGTATGTCTTAGATACTTCAAGATATTCTTTACGGCAATCCAATGGTTTTCACCTGGATTTGACTGGTATCTACTCGTCATGCTCAATGCATAAGCAACATCAGGACGAGTACAGATCATGGCATACATGACAGATCCTATTGCAGATGCATAAGGAATATTCTTCATGCGCTCAAGCTCAGCAGCCGTCGTAGGGCTCTGCTTCTTGCTTAGCGTTGTGCCATGTACCATTGGCGTGAAGCCCTTCTTGGAATCCTTCATGCTGAATCTTTGTAGGACTTTGTCAATGTATGAATCTTGACACAAGCCTATCAGCCTTCTAGATCTATCCCGGTAGATCCTGATTCCAAGAACGTATGCGGCTTCACCCATGTCTTTCATGGAAAAACAACTTCCAAGCCAGTCCTTTACGGACTTCAGCATTGGAACGTCGTTTCCGAGAAGCAGTATGTCATCGACATACAGAATAAGAAATACAATCTTGCTCCCACTAGATTTCTTATACACGCATTGTTCTTCTTTGTTTCTGATGAAGTCAAATTGCTTGATCGCTTCATCAAAACGAAGATTCCAGCTCCTCGATGCTTGCTTCAATCCATAAATGGATTTATGAAGCTTGCATACTTTTCCAGCATTCTTTGGATCTATGTAACCGTCAGGTTGTGTCATATACACATCCTCTTCCAGAATACCATTCAGGAAGGCGGTTTTCACGTCCATCTGCCAAATTTCATAATCATGAAAAGCTGCAGTTGCTAGTAGAATCCGAATAGATTTCATCATAGCCACTGGTGAATAGGTTTCATCGTAATCCACACCGTGAACTTGTCTGAAACCTTTTGCCACCAACCTGGCTTTATAAATCTGGACATTTCCATCCACGTCAATCTTCTTCTTGAAGATCCATTTGCACTCGATGGCTTTTACACCAGCGGGTAAGTCAACCAACGAAAACACTTGGTTGACCGACATGGAGTCCATTTCGGAATCAGTGGCCTTGCGCCACTTAGAGGAATCTGGGCCCATCATGGCTTGATTGAAGTTCGATGGTTCATCACCATCAATGATCAGAAGATCATGACAGTCAGTCACGAGGAATCCTTGATATCTCTCGGGTTCGTGACGGATCCTCCCGGATCTTCGAACTTCAGGTACTACAGGTTCAGGCTCTACAATTTCTTGTAGGTCCTCCTGCTGCTCTTCCTCATTAGGTTGAGCAGTATCCTGTTCATCTTGAATTTCTTCAAGCAGTACCTTACTCCCACTGTCTTTCTTAGAGAGAAACTCCCTCTCAAGAAAGTTACAATCCCGGGCAACAAAGATCTTGTTCTCGGAACGTAGATAGAAGTAATAAGCCTTGGTTTCCCGTGGATAACCAATGAAGTAGCATTTGTCAGATTTTGGTGTAAGCTTGTCTGAGATCAATCTCTTGACATAGGCTTCACAACCCCAAATTCTGAGATAAGACAGCACTGGAGCTTCTCCAGTCCATAATTCATATGGTGTCTTTGCTACTGCTTTCGATGGCGCTCTATTTAGAGTGATCAACACTGCTGTTAGCAGAGCATATCCCCAAAGGGATATTGGAAGGTCTGTGTGACTCATCATAGATCGAACCATATCCAATAAGGTCCGATTTCTCCTCTCAGACACACCATTCCATTGAGGTGTTCCGGGAGGAGTGAGTTGGGATACGATCCCACACTCTCTTAGATGATCACTGAATTCTTGGCTTAAGTATTCTCCTCCTCGGTCGGACCGAAGAGCCTTAATGCTTTTGCCAAGTTGGTTCTGTACTTCATTTTGGAATTCTCTGAACTTCTCAAAAGATTCAGACTTATGTTTCATCAAATAAACATATCCATACCTACTGAAATCATCAGTAAAGGTAATGAAGTACTGATAGTTTCCTCTTGCATTTGTGGACATTGGGCCACACACATCAGTGTGTATCAGGCCCAATACGTCACTGGCCCTCTCGTTAGGTTTATTAAAGGGGGCCCGTGTCATTTTGCCCATCATGCAGGATTCGCATTTCTCACATGACTCAAAGTCAAATGAGCCAAGAAGTCCATTCGAATGGAGCCTCTTGATGCGTTTCTCGCTGATGTGCCCTAAACGACAATGCCCTAGAAACGTTCGGTTCTCCTCATTAGGTTTGAACCGTTTGGTATTAATGTTATAAATTGGCGCGGATTGATCGAGTATGTAAAGCCCATTCATAAGAGGGGAAGAACCATAGAACAAATTGTTGCGATTGAAGGAACATAATTTATTCTTAACTGAAAAATCATAACCTTCCAAATCCAACAAAGAAATTGAAATAATATTTCTGCTTATAGCAGGTACAAAATAACAATTATTGAGTTCTAAAATCAATCCCGAAGGTAAAGACAACAAGTAAGTGCCTACAGCTAGTGCTGGAACTTTCGCTCCATTCCCAACTCGTAGCTCCACTTGTCCTTGCTTCAGCCTTCTACTGTTGCTGAGTGCCTGCATATTAGTACAAATATGAGCCCCACAACCAGTATCCATAACCCATGAGGTATTATCAGAAGTAGTTTTATTAACTTCTATAACAAAAATACCTGTTGAAGAAGTCTCAAAAGTCTTCTTCTTCAATTCCTTTAGACCTTCCTGGAATTTCTTACATTCTCTCCTCCAATGCCCTGGTTCTTTACAGAACCTGCATATGTCAGTTGGCCCAGCCTTGGACTTGGGCTTGGGCTTTGGCGTGTCCTTGTCCGCGACTTGGACAGCCTTGGCCTTTCCCTTATCCTTAGCAGAGGATTTCTTAAACCCCTTGCCCTTCTACACCATAAGCACATTGGGGTCCTTGGCGGTTTTCCTCAAATTGGGCTCCGCAGTCTTGAGCATTCCGTGAAGCTCAGGCAATGTCTTACTCAAGCCATGCATGTTAAAGTTCAGAATGAACTGATCATAGCTTGCAGGTAATGACTGCAGAATGATGTCGCAGGCAAGTTCTTGGCTGATTGGGCAGTCGAGTTTCTGAAGATGATCGAGATAACCCATCATCTTCAAGACATGAGGACTCACTGCCGCATTCGCAGCCAACTTGCAGTCCAAGAGGTTCTTAACTGTTTGAAACCTCTCAGTCCTAGCCTGCTCCTGAAAAAGCGATTTCAGGCTTGCCATTATCTCGATGGGTGACAATACACTCTCGAACTGTTTTTGCAGCTCAGGAGTCATTGTCACCAACATCAGGCAATAGGCATCATTTTCATCTGACGAATGCTTTTCCCAAGCATTATGCAGAGTCCTGGCGGCATTGGCAGGAGGCCTCTCGGGGAGAGGATCACGAAGGACATAATCCTTCTTCTCCTGCTTGAGGACTAGCCTCAAGTTCCTTGACCATGTCAGGAAGTTCGTTCCAGTCAGCTTCTCCTTTTCGAGAACAGACCGGATCGAGAATGTGTTTTGTGTGCTTGTAGTAGTCATAGCTGAAATATATAGATAAAAAGGTTATTAGTTAAAATGTTCAATATGATTAATCTCGTATTAAATTTAATATGATTAATCACGCATTATATTCAATAACATAAGTTACCCTCAATAGAATATAATGATTCCAAGATCCACATATAACTAAGATTAAAGTGGGCCACTGGCCGTCACCAAACCTTAGCTTATATTGGTAAGCCCTATATCGGCTAATTATATCCGTGATATAACTCTTGGTTGTGAATCTGGGCCCGAGGCCCAATCCACTCTGATGTCTCAAGGCCCGGGACTCCCGATGGCCTAGTCAAGAAAACCAGACTATACAGTCATGTAATCATTAATGTCTGGGACTCCCAATGACATTTATGAATCACAAACCGTCTTATCCACGCAAAAGCAGACATCCTCACACTGTAAGGCCATGAATACAATTGAATGGGCTTCGACAAGACATCCAACGCTTGATATTATTTGAGGTTTCGTAGGTTTATTTAAAAATTCATTCCCAAAATAGAAGATTACTATTTCGGGAAACTTTCCATTTTTGGAAACCTACTATTTTTGGAAACTTTCTAAAATTGGAAACTTTCTAAAAACGGAAACTTTCTAACTTTAGAAATTTCTTAAAATCCGAATCATGCAAATCTAGAAACTTCTATAAATTAAGAAACTTTCTAATTTCAAAATATCGGAAACTTTAATTTAAAATCGATTTATATTCTTTATAAAATAAATTTTAAATTAATCTGAAGAAAGACTCAAATAATTGGCCCAATTGTTTTAACTTCTTGGCCCGAGGCCCAAGAATTGGTCCATGTCCAAGACATGACCCAATTGTCCAATTAAAATGACATAACCGGTCTGGTTCATTAAAATTGGTCTAACCAAATTTTAATTACTACGATGACCACAATTGTCAACCGGTTATTTACTAAACCGGATTTTCTCAATTTATTTGGTCCAACCAAATCAAATTAGAAAATCCTGGTTTAGGCACAAAATCCAATTTTTCGACTTTGGATTTCTTATCCCGGTTTAACCAGACTTAATAAAATTATTAAATCTGTTTATTAAACCAGGACGAATAATTTTTAATCAAAATTTTAAACCGAGCCTTAAACCAACCATGTCGATCGATGAACCAACCGTGTCGATCGATCCATCAACCGCATCGGTCGATGCTCTTAGCATCGATCCTGCATCGATCGTGCATCGATCCTGTATCGATCGATGCTCTCACGCATGCACGGAACCGAGCCAAAACCCTAACCGTGTCGATCGATGCACCAACCGCATCGGTCGATGCACCAACATCGAACCTGCATCGATCCTGCATCGATCGATGCTTTCACGCGTTAACAGGTTTTGCCGAGAGTCTGTATCGACCGATCCATGCGATCGTATCGATCGATCCATGCGATCGCAGCCGATACTCATTCTCTCGGATCAGATCGCATACCAAATCATATAGCTTGATCATGCGATTTTTTCATATGTTTAGGTTTCAATTCTTGTTACTTAAGTGATTTCTCTTATCAGTAGTTGATTCAAAACACTTTTAAACAAGAAAAACAATCCTAAACTTGAATCTAAACAAGAAAAACCAGAACCAATAGCTCTGATACCACTGAAGGAATGTTTAGTTGATCCTGATTCAATTCTTAGATTCATATCAACCTAAACATGCGGATCTAGGTTCTTCTCGAATAGAAACAATTGATGATCTCACCTTTTACCTGTTAATTGCAGCGGAAGGAGATAGAACAGGTCAGAGATCAGAGAAACACCGAGAGATGAATCCTCCAAAGGTTCACACACGCGATCACAGAAAACGGCTGCTAGACCACAAGGAACTCGGCGCAGAGAGAGAGAGTTTTCGGCTAAGGGGCTAGGTTTTTTTGTTCTGAACTCGAGTTTTATCTTATAAAACTTGTCCGGTTCCGTTTGGGCCATTTGGCCCAAACACCAATTAACTCGACGGCATTCGCGCACTGTGTCGATCGACACCCCTTGTGTATCGATCGACACACAGTGGCTAAACCGTTTTATTCTCTCTAAGTACAGTAAATGCCTAGCACTTTTACCGTACTTCTGCTAAACCGTTCCTACACATTTTCCTGTTAGCTTAGGCGTGTGACCCATATGGGATCATATAATAAAGGCAATAAGTCCAAGACTTATAGATCATGAGCGGACTCTAGCAAGCCATCATGACCCCCAGTATTATATGACTTATGTCTGATCATTGACATACTCTTACTTTCTAGAGACAGTACCGAGATTACTGGACACAATTCCAACACGCCGACCACTTGCTGGTGATCGACTGGAGGCGTGGCGTCGGAAGAGCCGGGTTGGTTGGGATTCATTTCGATCTATCGAACCCTAGATCTGATTCTTAAGATAGGAAGATCTACGGTAGTCCCCACAGACGACGCCAAATGTGAGATCAAGGATTCATACCAAGGATTTGTATTTCGTGGATTTGGACTTTGTATAGATAATTATATATATATTTCCTATGAATCGAAGATATATTTAGGATTGAATGTCGAGATCGAACTTATACAATCGAAAAGAAGTATACAAACGTGTTTATAGCTATTTAATCGAAGTGTTCTTGATGAAAGTTGGAATGAATTGAATGATCTTCTTCTTTCCTTTAAATAGATTTGACCTCTCGATCTTCTCATTCCGATCTTTTGGCGTCTCGTTGGCAACGATCTCCTCTTTTCCCTAATTCGTGAAAGTCGTTGTGACTAGCGACGACTCGGTCGTTTAGCTTCGACATGCTCTTTTGTCGAACTCGAGATCGATCATCTGATGCCTTAATATATTTTGGCCTTCGGTGACTTGTGGTTAAACGGGCTCGAGCTGTGGCTTTGGGCCTTTATTCTTATTGTTATATAAGCCGGATTTCCTAGAGGGAAATACAGTACCAACACAATGGATCTCAGTGGAAAGATTGATGCAGTATATCAAGATCTGAATGGAAAATTGGAGGCTCTCATAAGTCGACTTGACAAAATGGACGCTAGGTTGACTCAGACTGAAGCAAAAGTCAAAGGGAAAATGGTTTAAAAGGAATATACCAATGTTTTTTTGTTTGACTAAGAATGAATTGGAACATGAGCAATATATTGGGTCAAAAGGTTGTGTAAATCGTGAAAAATTATGGTGATTTTGGAGCTGCAGACTTGGTGTCAGTCAACACTCTTGGAAAATCATGAAATTTTGAGTTTTGATGGACGAAAATCGAGCTTAGTCGACACAAAACTGGAGGAGCGACTGGTGTTGCTCGATACCAAACAAAAATACCCGAAAATAGATGTTTGACGAACCGAAATCGACATAAAATCTGGAAAAATATGGGCATCATTGGTGTCGAGCGACACCACCCTGATGTCGACCAACACCAACCAGAAACAATGCCATTTTTGCCTATTTTTGAGCTAGTATTGACCCCATAGAAACCAGAATGCAGAACTGAACATAAATATGTTAAAGAACGGGTATATAAACCAAATCTTCCATTTCTTAAGTCTCCTAGCAATGATTGATAATGTATTTATTGAGATCTCACTTGTTGACAACTTGAAGATTAACCCTTGTCTGAGGAGGTATACAAAAAGATGATCTCCAAGGATGGAGATTTAAAAGAATGGATGGTGATGATATCCAAGAAGTTCAATGTTATACTACATAAACAAGATCTCATAAAGCTACCAGACCCATGGACAACTTCAAGCATTCTTTGTGTAATTTGGGATCTGGTGTGAACCTACTTTCATACTTTGTGGCTGTAAAGTTGGGACTGATGGACTTTCAAGAGACAATGATCTCACTGATTATAGTTGATTGCTCGAAAAAGAATTCAAGGAGGAGTTCTTGAGGATATTTCTATTAGAGTTAGAGACAACCTAATTCCTACAGACTTGTGGTTCTGAAATATGATGATGAACCAAATGATTCTCTAATCCTTGATAGATCTTTCTTGACTATAGATGGAGCAGTGACTGATGTAAGACATGGTCTGGTTGATCGTCACATGGGAGATAAGCCTCTACACTTCAAGATAGACAAGCTGCGGAGATCCACCATAGATGGTCATAGTTTCGGAGTTGAAGTGGAACCAAAAGTTAGGATTGGTGAGGACATAGTGCTAAATAAGGGAGACACATAGATGTAGTTCAACATGATTTGACTCCAATATCTTCAGAACATGCAACTGCTCATAAGTAGAAAGCTCCAGACATCACATTCTACAAAAGAAAATGTATGTATCCTCTAAATTTTGACCTCTTGGCCGCATTGTTGTGAATGAAGAGAAACGTTCAATCCCACCTATGCTTCGCTCCCGCCCTGATTCTCTTCCATCATTCTTTCATTAATCACATTCTCATGATGCATATACACCGCCATAAAGGAGGAGACATTCACAGAGGCACTCTTTGCCTTTGTCGAACCATCCAAGAGCTTAATCTCCTACCAAATTCAAGCTAATGACTTAAAACAAGCGTTTACTAGGAAAAAACCACTAATGAATTTGTACATATTTGATTTTTCGTTTTTCATTCTTTTACTTTTTCTTTGTTTTGAATGTCAAAAAGCGAATAGTAGATTTGGGGCACGATCAATTTTGTTCGACACCCCATTCAAAACAATGGACGATTGTCAAGGATAACCTACACAAATCATATTTGTGTCGACCAAATCATGGTGTCGATCGGCATTAGTGTTGTGTGTTGCTCGACAATAATTCAGACCACATGTACCCGATGAACCCGGAGCCAATAAGAACCGAACCGAACCCAATTCAGAATCTATCATGTCCTTAAATGGATCCTAATTTCCTTTATATGTTGGACCCGAAACCTGTCAAAACTCGATCCGAAGACCTGAATGCCCATGTCTAGGGTTTGGTTTGGTCCAACATGAATCACAAAGTCCAAACCGTTGTAAATAGAAATCCAGAAATCATAGATGAAACACTGTGCCGCCGAGAGAAACCGACCATGGCTGAAACAAAAATCAAGTCGCTAAAACCAAGCCACCACCAAAAAGAGAGGAGATGCTGGAACCGCAAAAATCATCGGCAAGCGACGAAAATTTTGAAGAAGCAAATAAGAGAGTGGAAGGTGAAGTCACATAGCAGAAAGAAGATGTGTCTAAACAAGGAAGCAAGGGGACAACAAAAACCAACACTATTTTTGGTATACGCAACCCACATGGATGCATAAACAAATCAGAGAAGATGACCTAAAACCTTTATAGTTATGGTTGGTCCACTTCCACCGCGAAACCCCTCTCTCAATCTATCACCGTCCTCTAACGGTCATGAGACGGAGATAGAGAAACCTAACAAGAAATGCAACCGGAAACCACAATTCGATGATACTTAAACGACGTTACCCAACACCCCTCAAAACTAGCGCCTAAAGAAAATTAGCCACCATCCATCAAGAGCCCAAAGGGAAAGGTACTCGCAACGACACCAGATGATACAAGCTTTGTTCCAAGGGCTCTCCTCACAAGGAATAAAGTCACTATCACAAAACTAAAATCAAGAATCCACACACACAATAGTTTTTCACAAGAACAACTCAAAGATAATACTTGAAAGCAAACTGAATAGTTTATTATATTGATGAAAGGTGAATGATACAATGGTGAAAATGAGGCTTTTATAGCCTTATGACAACGTCCTTAAACATAAATGAAAAGCTAGAATCAAGATAATCATGTAAACATCAATAATCAAGAAAAATAAAGCAAAAAACGTGATATGTGGTGATTGATGGAAAACAAATCATGGGAATTGATTGGGGATCTAATTTGTGGCTGAAGTTGATGTCTCTTAGGTCTTTTATCAAGGTGGCGGTGGAGATCTTCAGTTGGTAATGGATGGTGTGGATCATCTTGCCAAAATACTCTTGTTTGGGCCAGATTTCAGTCCCAAGCTAAATCAGCTGAATAAGGTATGATTCAGTCCCAGCAGCTAGGCCCGATTACATTTATACCGAAGTCCAGTCTAGTAGGAGGCTCCGACTTCGTAGAGCAACTCGGTGGACGCCACTCGAACCGTTAAACAACCAACCGGCTAAAAAGGAGGAGATGGACTGAGCACGTAATCCCGAGGATCCCGCGAGTTGTTGGAGCTGGCTCCGAAGATCAAGGAAGATAGTTGTGAAGCTAAGGGCTATAAAGGAGGGCTTCGACAACAGAAGTGGGATCCGATTCTTGATTCACATTCTAACCTAGCATTAAGACTTTGTAATCGCTCGGTAGCTCGAATTCTTATTGTTCTTACATCCAAATCAATACAAATCCACTTTTTCACTATTGTTAAGCTCCTTGATCACGTTCAACACAGAATCTAGCCCACCTACTTTATAAATCAGCTCATCTAAACACTCTAAAATCTGAGTGTGGGTTTTAGGATCCACATTTTGGCGCCGTCTGTGGGGAAGATTCATAGACATTCTTTACACACGAACCTGGTCAACAGCTCACTAGCGTGGAAATGGATCCCAACTCAACAGCTCCGATTGGATCACCAAGGTCGCAAGACCTCGACCAAACGAACACAAGCGTTCAAGCTGGGAATACCGGATCAGAGTCGATTGTAACCCAAGCAGGATCCGGAGCAGTGGACTGTGTCCCTGTTTCCCAGCCTTTGGGAGTTGCGCCGCCGGGCCCGACTTCGCAGGTAACCGAGAGAACAAACTCTCGAACCTTGATCCGGTCCGAGGACCGCCCCCAAGGGGACGTACAAACTCCTCGGGTCAATCCACAAACACGACCTGACTCGCCGTGCCTAACCAGATCTGTAACCGATGGGATGGCGGAGCTCCGCAAAATGCTAGCAGTCCTGATTGACAGATCACACGATCAAGAAGTCACACAATGGACTGTATTAGCCCGACTAGATATGCACGACAGGAGTCTGCTGAACCTCGGAAACAGGCCACGGCCAGCCACGGGGACTACGGCGGACACCTCCACGAGGAGCCCATTACCTCGCATGCGTCTGGACTTTGAGGAGGAATATGTAACTCCTGAAGCTCCGAGACAGACATCCATGCCCGGGAACGGTGGCTATCCGATATTCATCCCAGCTTCGGGACCCACACATCCCGGCGCGAATACCGTGGCCTCTACCTCGACGGGCATTACAGCTCCTGAAGGAGCACGGCTGCCGACGCCCCCACCCATGCCTTCAAGCTACGAAACAAACAGGCATCGGGTGTTGGGAGCATCAGCCTTCGCCTCCAGCACGCGTCCTCCAGTAACGGAACCAGGGACTAACACTGCTCGGCCTCCCCCGAGCGAGATAGCCCAACAAGCCAGAAATAGGGGACCGAACAACACGCGTCCGCGGAGCACGCAGCTCCCTATGTTCGACCAACGAACCGATATAAACGACGAAGGCATATATGCCAGACTCCAGCGTCTGCAAGCTGCGGTCCACTCGGCAACAAGCGTGGCTCCAGACATCGATCAAGTTATCGAGGAGACCCGTCGAACCCCATTCACGGACAGAATCGCTAGCGCGAGGATCCAAAATACTGGGAAGATCAAAATCCCAGAATACGCGGGAACTACGGACCCGAAGGCCCACGTTAGAGCCTTCAGGCTTGCGGTCTCCCGAGCACATCTCACCGATGAAGAAAAAGAAGCAGGGTACTGCAGACTTTTCGCCGAAAATCGCATCGGTACCGCACTAGAATGGTTCGCCAGTCTAGAAGGAAACTCGATTGATAACTTCACACAGCTCGTATCGATATTTCTAAAGCAATACTCGATCTTCATCGAAGAGAAAACTTTGGAAGCCGACCTCTGGGCTCTGAAGCAAGGATCAGACGAAACTCTCAAAGCCTACATCGCTAGGTTCAGAGAAGTCAAGTCGCGTATAGCCAACCCAAACGAGACCATAGCGATCGCAGCTCCGGAAAACGGACTCCTGTACACATCGGAGTTCAGAAAAGAGCTCGCGGTTCGACCATGCATGTCTTTGGACGATGCGCTGCACAAAGCTACGTACTACGCAAAGTACGAAGAAACCGTAGCAGCAGCAAAAGAAGAGTCAAGCCAGAATAAAACCAGCAAAAAGGAATCCTCTGGCAAGGGACAGCACTGCCTGGCAGTAGATGGCAAGCCTCAATGGCGCAAGCCTTACAATGCAAACAACTATTGTAAATACCACGACAAAAATGGACACTCCTCCGAGGAGTGCAGGTCCAAAGACCGCCTGCTGGCAGCCAAAAACGACAGCAACGAAACTCCGAGACCGGAGGAGAAAGAGCCAGAAAAGAAAGACAAAGGAAAGAGCAAGTCGAGAAGCAAAAAAAATTCGCAATCTAAGCGCTAGAGAACCCCAGAGAAGGAGGGATCAGATTCCCCGGTCCCCTCTCGCAAACGCATAGACGCGATTTTTAGCTTAGCTCGATGCGGGGGATCGATGAAATCGGTCATCACACCACCCCCAGCTCCTAAGAAACCAGCCAGCCAGTGCTTGCCTAAGCTCGGACTGTGTAATTCGAACCTCCCCAAAACGATAAACTTTATATCGGGAGGTTCGAGGTTTTGCCGGAATTTGGTTAACTCGATCAAAGCTCACCAGAGGCGACTTGCGAATGAGGTCAGAGAAATGGTCCCGATCGAAGGACCATATACTCACATAACATTCTCTGAAAGCGAAACCTTCAAACTCGACAAACCGCATGATGACGCCCTAGTAATCCGACTCGACGTAGCCGGATTCGAACTCTCGAGGGTCATGATTGATACCGGAAGCTCGGTAGACCTCTTGTTCTACGACGCCTTCAGAAAAATGGGCTTCAAAGATTCGATGTTGACCGGAGGGAAAACCCCCCAAACCGGATTCGACGGCGAAACCACCTACTCGATGGGAACTATAAAGCTCCCGTCCATCGCCGGGGGGCAACAGGAAATCCTGGAGTTTGTAGTAGTAAACAAACCGGCCCCGTACAACGCGATACTGGGTAGACCGTGGATCTATACCATGAAGGCAGTGCCTTCCACCTACCACCAATGTGTGAAGTTCCCGACCCCTACGGGGATAAAGACAATTTACGGAGACCAAAAGGCCGCAAGGTCGTGCTACCTAACTTTCTTCAAACAGTTAGAGACCTTGAACGTATAACAATTACAGAAAGAGGAAGAGCTCGCTTCCCGGACTGCGAAACGTAACAACGATCCAACAGTCCGAGGCCCACGAAAAGATTTAGTCGTCTCAGTCTGCATTGAAGACGAGAATCCGGAAAGGTGTGTAAACATCGGATCGGAACTCCTGAACGCCACCAGGGAAGAACTCGTTAACTTCCTCAAAGAGAATGTGGACACATTCGCATGGTCCACAAAGGACATGAAAGGGATCGATATCGACGTCACCTCACACGAGTTGAACGTAGATTCAACTTTCAAACCCGTGAAACAGAAACGCCGCAAGCTCGGCCCAGACAGAGCCAAAGCCGTTAACGACGAAGTCGATAGACTGCTGAAGGTCGGGTCAATCAGGGAGGTGAAATACCCCGACTGGTTAGCCAACCCGGTCGTCGTCAAAAATAAAAACGGGAAGTGGAGAGTCTGCATAGACTTCACAGACCTGAATAAGGCATGCCCGAAAGATAGCTTTCCACTACCGCATATAGACCGTCTGGTGGAAGCCACCGCCGGACACGAACTACTGTCCTTTATGGACGCGTTCTCTGGGTACAACCAAATCCTCATGAACCCAGAGGATCAAGAAAAAACAGCCTTCATAACCGATCGCGGAACCTATTGCTACAAGGTGATGCCTTTCGGGCTGAAGAACGCCGGAGCTACCTACCAGAGATTGGTGAACAAAATGTTCGCCAATCAGCTCGGAAATTCAATGGAAGTCTACATTGACGATATGCTAGTGAAGTCTTCCAAAGAGAGCGACCATATAGCACATCTCCGGGAGTGTTTCAAAATCCTAAACCAATACGGGATGAAACTCAACCTCCTTCGGAGTACCTTCGGGAGAATTCCTCGGGTATCTGGTAACAGAACGAGGGATCGAAGCAAATCCAAAACAGATAGCAACCTTCCTGGAGATGCCCTCCCCGAAAAACACGAGGGAAGTACAAAGGCTGACAGGACGGATAGCAGCTCTGAACCGTTTCATCTCTCGGTCTACGGACAAATGCCTACCATTCTACAACCTCCTCAAAGGAAACCGAAAGTTTCAATGGGACGAGGGCTGTGAAAACGCCCTGAACGAGCTCAAAAGTACCTCAGCGAACCTCCGATACTAGCTAAACCTGTGGAGGGCGAGCCATTGTATCTCTACATCGTGACTTCGCCCGCCGCCGTTAGCGCGGTCCTGGTCCGCGAGGAACAAAACGAGCAAAAGCCCATATACTACGTGAGCAAAACACTCATAGACGCGGAAACGAGGTATCTGGCAATGGAGAAGCTCGCGCTCGCAGTGGTAATGGCGGCAAGAAAACTATGGCTATATTTCCAGTCACACGCCATAGTGGTGATGACATGACAGCCTATACGAACTATACTCCACAGCCCGAGCCAATCTGGCAGACTAGCCAAATGGGCAATCGAGCTGAGCGAATACGATATCGAGTAACGCACGAGGACAAGCGCTAAAGCCCAAGTCCTGGCGGATTTCATAATCGAGCTCCCGCCCATGGCTCCGGAGCAGGAAAATCATAACGAATACTGGACTCTCCATGTAGACGGAGCCTCGTCCAAACACGGCTCCGGGGTAGGAATCAAACTCGTAACCCCCACGGGAGAGGTAATCGAGCAATCATTCAGGCTCGGCTTCAGCGCTTCTAACAATGAAGCCGAGTACGAAGCTCTCATATCCGGACTCCGACTTGCAATCGGAGTTGGAGCACGAGAAGTACGCGCCTTCAGCGACTCGCAACTAGTTACGAGCCAATACCACGGTGAGTACGAAACAAAAGACGAGCGCATGGAAGCGTACGTCAAAGTAGCTCACGAGCTCGCCGACTAACTGAAAAACTTTACGCTCGAGAGAATACCTCGCGGAGAAAACTCCTCCGCTGATGCCTTGGCTGCACTAGCCTCGACATCCGACCCTCGAATCAAAAGGATCATACCCGTGGAAGGTATAGACAAACCAAGCGTCGACGTGGCGCTGAAAGCACAAGCCGCAGACAAACTCGCGTCATCTCAGACGGATCAGACCGAACATCCGTCCGAGGCGCCGGACCCCGAAGTCCTTTTGGAGACAGTGTTGACATGCTCCGAAGTTTGCGATATCGGTCTTCGTATCGGCAGACAGGTTCCGGAGCCCCCGATCGAGGAAGAATCCGAACCGAAAGTCGAGGAACCGGACGCAGAGTTCTTGAACAGGCCGGATTGGCGGAAGCCGATCCTTGACTACATCTAACTCGGCTTGGTCCCCGACGACAAGTGGCAAGCCAGAAAACTAAAGGCGCGAAGCGCCCGATATTACGTGATCACCGATCATCTATTCAAATGTAGCACCCCAGAACCATACTTACGATGCGTGCATGCTCAAGAAGCCCTCGCCGTAATGGGAAACACCCATGAAGGCCCCTGCAGAAACCACTACGGAGGACGAGCCCTAGCCATCCGCATCAAAAGACAAGGGTTTTTCTGGCCGACCATGATCGCCGATTGCGAGAACTACACCAGGCAGTGCGATAAATGTCAAAGGCACACCCCAATCATCCATCAGCCTGCAGAAAAACTATCCTCGATCTCCACGCCTTACCCCTTCATGAGGTGGTTGATGGATATAGTAGGCCCACTCGTTTCGTCAGGGCCGAAGCAGCTAAGATACCTGCTGGTCTTGACCGATTATTTCACCAAGTGGATAGAGGCTAAAGCCTACCAGCAAACTACAGAAATCGAAGTACGACACTTCATCTGGGAACACATAGTCTGCCGACATGGACTCCCCTACGAAATAGTAACGGATAACGGTTCACAGTTCATCTCCAGAGCTTTCAGAAATTTCTGCAGAACTTGGAAGATACGCCTGACCACATCAACTCCGAGGTACCCCCAAGGAAATGGTCAGGCAGAAGCTGTGAACAAGACTTTGCTAAGTAGCCTCAAGAAAAGACTCGACTCTAAAAAGTCTGCATGGTCTGAGGAACTACCGGGAGTCCTATGGGCTTCCCGCACCACACCTCACAGCGCGACTGGCGAGACTCCATTTTCGTTGGCCTACGGAATGGAGGCGGTGATCCCTGCAGAGGTATCAGTTCCAACTATCAGGAGGGCCCTAAGCCCCAGACACGAGGAACTAAACGAACAGATGCTCCGAGATCGTCTAGATATGATCGAGGAACAACGCGACCGAGCACTGATACGAATGCAAAACTACCAGCAAGCAACCTCCCGCTACTACAACTCCAAAGTCCGACTCCGGAAGTTTAGCATGGGAGACTTAGTACTGCGCAAGGTCTATTCAAACACTAGAGAGCCAGGCGCCGGTAAACTCGAGACGAACTGGGAAGGCCCCTACCGAGTCACCGAGATCGTCCGAGACGGCGTCTATAAGCTCACGAAACACAAAAACGGAGTACCCGTGAAGAGGCCGTGGAATGCCGCGAACCTCAGACTATACCACCCGTGAGTACTCACAATAATCGAACTATGTTAGGCTTGATCCCTTGGCGGGGTACGTAGGCAGCTCGAACTTCGAGTGCAGTCACTCCACCCAAAAACTTTGAAATTCTTTCATTCTACCTTTTCGTTTTTCCGGGGGGGGGGGGGGGAGTACAGGGTTATCACCCAATACATCAATGTAAACTCTGGAGAATACATTAATGAAATTTTTTACATATCTCTTCGTATTCCTATCAAGTTTCGTGATAAGCAACACATGCTATTACGAATTCACCAAGTCTTAAAACCTTGGCAATAGCAAACACGGAAGTTTACATTAAATAAAGTCTTACTTTACACAAGTTTTACTTCGTATAAACTCAACGCTACGCGTCGCTCCAAGTCCACACCAAACCTCTTTACAGCAGACGCGGGCTACATACACAAATCGCAAATACGCCAAGTCTTAAAACCTTAAGTGTTTCGCGAACCACAACTCCAGAAGATTCCTCCGGAGTAATCTTTCAAAGCCCGCAACTCGCAAACAAACTCGAAAGTAAACCCTAAACAAACTTTGCACGGGTTAAACAGGTATCCAAACCATAGCGAACCAAAAAGGGCTCTAAGTCGCGAAACGAACTCCAGAATGCAAGGAACGTCTGGCCAGACTAAATAACAAAAATTAAGAGTTCTACTTCACGACTCGAAGGTTCAACTTTCAAACTGACAACGCATAAGCGAACCTCAATATTTTGATAAACTGAAAGGTCCAAACTCGAACGAAAACATAAACATAAAAGCTTGCATTAAAAGGCTCACCCGAGCCAAAAAGAGTTATGGATAAAAGCCCTCCCGGGCAACACCAAAAGCAAAATTAAAGAGAGTTCAACTTTAGCCCAAAAGGGGGCTTTAGGGGATTCCAAAAAAAAAAACAGAAATTAAAAAGGAGCAGCCATCAGCCCTGCTCCTCACCACCAGCCTTCTCGCCTTCACCGCCTTGCTTCTCCTGGACTCCGATCTCTGCCGCCTTGTTCGCTCCGGTACTCGCAGCTCCCGCCATCATCTCAGCATTCGACCCAAACTCATTGAAACCAGTGGAGCGAGCCACAGCATCACCGAGTCCTCGGAGATCTGAGGAATGGCACGCAGCTCGGCGCTCATAGAGAAGTCAGACACCTGCGCGGCTTCAAACTCCTTCGCGAAAGTCTCCCTCTGCTCTAGCAGCTTGGGAAGCTCCTCTTCCAGGGTCGTCACTCCGCTATGCAGAAGGTTTATCAACTCGATATTGGCCTCCACCTCTTGGACCTTGATCTCGCAGTCCGTCTCCTTCTTCTTCCTCTCGAACTTGTCCTTGTGAGCTTCGAACATGTCGTAGTAATGACCGTCCCTTATCCTCATTCTGTCGTGCCTAGCCGAGAAAATTGCATCCTCCGCCTTCGCAAGGAGCTCTTTGACTTGCTTCTCCAGAGTAACCGTCCTCTCCACAGCGATCGAGCGTTCGGACTTCACAACATTCAGCTGAGACTCGCAAAGCTTCATCTCCTCTTGACAGCTTTTGAGACTCGTGGTCAACTGGTGCACGACGCTTTCAGCTTGTTCGAGCTCCTCCTAACGAGGAACACACCGGAGACCCTGCTCGTAAAAAGCCGTAAGCTGGTTGTCCGCCTCCAGAGCCTAAAACAGAAAAACCAGCATTAAAAGACTAGAAGAAGCGAGCAAAAGCAGAGCTCGAAAGCATACCTTTCCCTTGGCGACCATCGCTTTCACATACAGCTCCCGGCCAATCAGGTTCTTCACCGAAGGCAGAGAGCACCCAACGGCTTTACAATGACGGAGCAAATGAGCGAGTCCGTCGGGATCATCCGTGATCGGGAAATCCTTCGTGTGTTCAAACTTCCAGTGAAACGGTTTGGACCCCGGAGCATGCGACGAGCCTGACCCAGCAGCTGCCTCCTTTTCATATCGAGGCTTCTTGTTCAAGGGCTGCACCGAGGAATCACTCCTGGTAGCCCTGGAACTCAGATGAATCACTTGGTCGGGGCGTACAGCTTCCGGTCCCTTCCCAGACTCCGTGTCCCGACGCGGATGCGGTGGGGGAACGCCTCCAGACCTCCCATCGTTAATCGCGCCAGCTAGAGCATCACTCAGCTGACCAGCACGGATGGGCGCGTAACTGCCAGACGTCGCCTTCTCAGAAGGCCTCTTGGATGACTCGCGAACGGTGGGACGTCTCCTCATCTTTTTCTTTGTCTGGGTTGTACTCGACGAAGCAGCTTCAGAAAGCGAGTGCTCTCGGGAAGCTATAAAACAAAGAAAAGGAGTCGAAACTCGCACCCGGGCTATATATATAAAAAGAATATATATAAAAAATAACGAGCATACACTCACCGATAAGGATCGGAGCAGGACGAGTCTCCAACGGCTCTATTGCCTCCGGAAGTTCGAGTGCGCGTTTTACTCTGTCGAAATTAAAAGAAGTCCAGAGCACGTCCCTGGAGCCAAGAATGCCTGCTAATCTCCTGATCGCGGGAGTTATTCCAAACCTCTCTGGGATCTCTGCAAACATCGAAAAATAAACGCTTAAGACCAAAACCGACATGCAATAGGAGAAACCCTAGCTAAACACTATCTCTAACCAACAGACTCCGACCACGCGGTCGCGATTTTAGAGGGATCGTAATCTCCGATTGAATGACGGTCGAGCTTGAACTTGAGAGGCCGCTCTCTCCAACGATCCTCCCGTTCGGCACCGCCACCAAGACCGCCAAACTTCTCCGAGGAGAAAGGTAGAAGAGTCCCGTCGCCGAGCTATGTTTGATCGAGCACAAATCGTGAAGAACAGACAAATCGAACAGAACTCCCTCCTCTCGGGCCCTAACCAATAGGCCGATGAGATAGCGGATGAAGTTTGGAGTTAGCTGCGGAAGCGCCATCCCGAGTTCGCCCAATACGTCCAACAGAAGACGAGGAATCGGAAAGACCAGATGGCATTTCTCGAAATAAGCCTTATAGGCACAGCAATAACCCGGCCTAACCGATTCCGGTGTTTCTCCGGGATCAAGCTTCAGTTTTACCGACCTCGGCACGCCGCACGACGAGTACAAACCCTCAATATCCTCCGCCTTTGTAGTCGGAATGGGGTGCTCGTACTCCTCTTTTCAACCACCTGCTTTTCCTTTTTGACTACGGCTAGATTCGATTTCGACATCGTCTAAAGATCTCAAGAAAGCAGTTTTCCTTTTCGCAAACAGGTAAGAGAAAACCGCAAAAGAGAGAGAGATAAAAGCGTAAAGATAAAAAATAGGAGAACAAGCGCTATAAAGGAGAAGTGGAGAAGTTACCTTGTAGACGGCGGTTATGTGTTGGAGAGTGGGTTCACGAGGAGGTGGATTATAAAGACGTCATAATTACGCAACCTCGGTACTCTGTAAATCTTTTCAAATCTCGCATATCGCAACCGTCAAATCACACGAGCATCTCTCTACGCGCCGCAGACGCGCACAGCTGGCGGATCCCGTGAGTTGTTGGAGCTGGCTCCGAAGATCAAGGAAGATAGTTGTGAAGCTAAGGGCTATAAAGGAGGGCTTCGACAACAGAAGTGGGAATCCGATTCTTGATTCACATTCTAACCTAGCATTAAAACTTTGTAATCGCTCGGTAGCTCGAATTCTTATTGTTCTTACTGTTGGAATTGTGTCCAGTAATCTCGGTACTGTCTCTAGAAAGTAAGAGTATGTCAATGATCAGACATAAGTCATATAATACAGGGGGTCATGATGGCTTGCTAGAGTCCGCTCATGATCTATAAGTCTTGGACTTATTGCCTTTATTATATGATCCCATATGGGTCACACGCCTAAGCTAACAGGAAAACGTGTAGGAACGGTTTAGCAGGAGTACGGTAAAAGTGCTAGGCATTTACTGTACTTAGAGAGAATAAAAGGTTTGGCAACTGTGTGTCGATCGATGCATACATTGCATCGATCGATGCAGTGCGCAAACACCGACGAGTTAATTGGTATTTGGGCCAAATGGCCCAAACGGAACCGGACAAGTTTTATAAATAAAACTCGAGTTCAGAACCAAAACAACCCTAATCTGAGCCGTCAACTCTCTCTCTCCCCTGCGCCGGTTTCTCTCAGTGGCCTAGCAGCCTGCTTCCTGATTGGTGTGCGTGTGTGAACCTCTGGAGGAGTTATCTCTCGGTGGCTCTCTGATCTCTGACCTGTTCTTCATATTTCCGCTGCATAAAAGGTAACAGGTGAGATCTATGTTGTTTCTATTCAAGAGAACCTAGATCTGGCATGTTTAGGATCAAGTAATCTGATGAATTGAATCAGGATTAACACCGAATGATCCAACAGTGGTATCAGAGCCATTGGTTCTTAGGATTTCTTGTTTTAGATTCATGTTTAGGTTGTTTATTCTGTTTAGAAGTGTTTTGAATCCATTACTGATAAGAAAAACACTTAAGAAACTGAATTGAATCCTGAACAAACGTTTGAAAATCGCAAACCAAGCTTTATGACTTGGATTGCGTCGACTGATGGCTGTTGATGCATCGATCGATCATGGATCGATCGGATGATCACGGCTGATCCGATGATCGCGTCTTGATCGTGCAAGGATGGATCGCAACGATCGCTCCGTCCCGTCCCGTGAAGCAGCAACGATCGTTCGCGTGCTGGCTTGCGGCTAGGTCACGGCCATGAATGGTCCGTGACCAATTTCGGTTCGGTTCGGTTTAAAATTTTAATTAAAATCAATTCGTCCTGGTTTAATAAACAGATTTAATAATTTTATTAAATCTGGTTAAACCGGGATAAGAAATCCAATGTCGAAAGAAATATTGGATTTAGTGCCTAAACCAGGAATTTCTAATTTGATTTGGTTGGACCAAATAAATTGAGAAATTCCGGTTTAGTAAATAACCGGTTGACAATTGTGGTCATCGTAGTAATTAAAACTTGGTTAGACCAGTTTTAATGAACCAGACCGGTTATGTCAATTAATTGGACAATTGGGTCATGTCTTGGACATGGACCAATTCTTGGGCCTCGGGCCAAGAAGTTAAAACAATTGGGCTAATTATTTGAGTCTTTCTTCAGATAAATTTAAAATTTATTTTATAAAATTATAAAGTCGATTTTAAATTAAAGTTTCCGAAATTTTGAAATTAGAAAGTTTCTTAAAATATAAATTTCTGAATTTGCGGGTTTTGGATTTTAAGAAATTTCTAAAGTTAGAAAGTTTCCGTTTTTAGAAAGTTTCCAATTTTAGAAAGTTTCCAAAAATAGTAGGTTTCCTGAAATAGAAAGTTTCCCGAAATAGTAATCTTCTATTTTGGGAATGAATTTTAATAAACCTACGAACCTCAAATAATATCAAGCGTTGGATGTCTTGTCCAGGCTATGTCAGCTGTCAAAGCCCATTCAATTGCATTCATGGCCTTACAGTGTGAGGATGTCTGTTTTTGCGTGGGTAAGACAGTTTGTGATTCATAAATGTCATTGGGAGTCCCAGACATTAATGATTACATGACTGTATAGTCTGGTTTTCTTGACTAGGCCATCGGGAGTCCCGGGCCTTGAGACATCAGAGTGAATTGGGCCTCGGGCCCAGATTCACAACCAAGAGTTATATCACGGATATGATTAGCCGATATAGGGCTTACCGATATAAGCTAAGGTTGGGTGACGGCCAGTGGCCCACTTTGATCTTAGTTATATGTGGATCTTGGAATCATTATATTCTATTGAGGGTAACTTATGTTATTGAATATAATGCGTGATTAATCATATTAAATTTAATGCGAGATTAATCATATTGAACATATTAACTAAAATCCTTTTATCTTACATTTCAGTTATGACTAGCACAAACAATCAAAACACTTTCTCGATCCGGTCTGTTCTTGAGAAGGACAAACTGAACGGATCAAATTTCTTGACTTGGTCGCGGAACCTGAGGCTAGTCCTCAGGCAGGAGAGAAAGGACTATGTTCTTGAGAGAGCTCTCCCCGTGAGGATCGGGTCCAGTGCTTCTCATGCTGTATATGATGCTTGGAATAAGCATTATAATGATGCGGTAGATGTGCGTGGTCTGATATTGGCTACCATGGACTCAGACTTGCGGAAGCAATATGAGAACATGGAGTCGCCAATAGAGATGATCAGCAGCCTGAAATTGAAATTTCAGGAGCAGATAAGAGTGGAGAGATACCAGTTGGTTAAATCTCTCACTAACTGCAAGCTACCAAATGATCATCCAGTAAGTCCTCATGTCAGTAAAATGATGGGTTACATTGATAACCTGAGGAAACTGGATTATCCAGTTAGCCAAGAATTGGCAACTGAGATCATTCTGCAGTCACTGCCGTCAAGCTATGATAAGTTCAGAAGGAACTATATCAAGAAAGGCTTAACGAAGACGCTGACTGAACTGCATGATATGCTCAAGACAGTTGAGCCAAACATGAAGAGTACCCTGAAAAATCTCATGAATGAGAAGGGTAGGTTTGATAAACCTAATGCTGACAAGGGTGAAGGCAAAATTGTCCAGATTTTGAATCAAGGCAAGCGTGTGTCTTCTGAGCCCGAGTCAGATACCTCTTACGTTGGTAAGTGCTGCTACTGTAAGGAGACAGGGCATTGGAAGAGAGATTGCATTAAATTCATGGAAGATGATGAGGAGTTAAAGTCGATGTATGAGACTACTTCCTCAGGTATTCATGTTATTACTTCAAGTTCTACCTTAAAGGTATTGGATACTGGTTGTGGCACTGATATTTGTGATAATATGCAGAGCCTAAGCAACAGTAGAACGTTGAAGGAAGGGCAAGTAAAACTACATGTCTGGAAGGAGCTTGGGATGCTGCCTCAGTCGTAGGGTTTCACTTATAGATCCCTTTTAGGCTTGGTTTTGTATTAAGTAATTGCTACAATGTACCTGCTTTAAGCAGAATTGTCTTTCATTTTCTTGTAAGAATTTGAATGTTTTTCATTTTGATAAAAGACAAGTTTTGTTCTTTTTGATCTTAATGAAATATTAATTGTAGCACCCTATTCATGGAATGGGTTTTATATTTTAAACCAAAGAGTGCCTAAATGTAACATAAATACCGAATTGGTTTAAAACTAATGAATTAAACCTGAATTTTTCTTGGCATAAAAGTCTTGGTCACATAGAGTAAGTCGGATTCAGAAATCCCATAGTTATGGACTGTTGGGCTCATTTGATAAGATATCTTATGAGACTTGAATTCTGTTTACTGGACCAAAAGGAAAAGGGCCTATCTTAGCCGAGCTAGAGAAAGGCCCAAAGACTTATTGGACCTGGAACATACTGATGTATGTGGCCCAATGAGCAGTAATGCCAGAGAAAATTTCCTGTACTTCATTGTCTCTACTGATTACTTCAGTGAGTGTGACTGTGTTCATTTGATGAGACACAAGTCGGAATTCTTTGACATGGTCGAAAGAGTTCCAGAATGAAGTATAGGATCTGAGTGACAAAAGTATTAAGACTCTGGATTAAATCACGAGTGAGAATACTTAAGTCATTGATTGTGTGATCATCTTAATGAAGTGTGAAATCGTTTCACAGCTCATTTCTCCTGAAAACCTGAAGGTGTTTCTGTGAGAAAGAATCAGATCTTATTAGAAATGATTAAAGATGAGTCACACGAATCTTCCATGATATTATTAAAGAATAACGCTCTAAAATATCTAAGTTTACGCTGAAATAGTTCCACAAATATCAGTTGAAAGACACCACGTTAATGTGGATTGAAATCGATCCAAATTTGTCTTTACTGAGTATTTGTAGTTGTGCTACTTCGCTGGTTGTCCTAGAGAAACTAAGACTTGTTATTTTTACGTCCAATCTGTTTTCTAAGAAGGGAAGTTATTTTCCAAGAAGAACAGTGGGAGTAAAAGCATAACTCGAAGTTTTCTTAGGGAAACCAAGGCTCGGTACTTTTATGACCATTCTGTTTTCTAAGAAGAGAAATTACTTTCCAAGAAGAACAGTGGGAGTTAAAAGCATTTTACGACCATTCTGTTTTCTAAGAAGGGAAGTTACTTTCCAAGAAGAACAGTGGGAGTAAAAGTACAACTCGAAGAAATTCGAGAAATACAGGAGGCTGCTTAACCTATTGAGGGAGAGCAGCGGAAGGATTTACACCTGTGGAGCCTGAAGTTCGCAGATATGAAAGAATCAGTCACTAATCCGAGAGTGAATTCTCGTCATTAGTTCAGCCTGATGATCATTGAATGTTCGCATGATCTGATGATCATAGAAAGCGACGAATCTGCGAAATCCTAGGAAGCGAAAGTGAGCCCAGACTCCGAAGAATTACATTTTGTGTAAGTTGGCTTCATCGATCCATTCATGGATGGAAGCAAACATATCGGAGTTGGAATCTTCGTTCTGTTGAAGTAGTCAAGGTTTTGACTTGAACAGGAACGAAGCGGAACTGTGTGTTTACTAATAGATTAGTGGGAGCGATATTGCATTTCTCAAAGTGTATGTCGATGACATACTGATTCTCGGATATAACGTCCCAACGCTGTAGTCGGTAAAGGACTAGCTTGGGAGTTGGTTTAATGATTGACATGGGTAAAGCCACGTAGTTCTTGGATTTTGGATCTAAAGATAGAGATCCAAAAGAGCTGGTAGGACAAAGTCAGGATTCTTAAATTGACAAAGTCCTACACATTTTGAGCAATCCAAGAAGGGTTTTATGCCAATGTCACATGGCATTACGTTAAGCAAGATACAGTATCCTACGATAACTGCTGAGCTTAAATGCATGGATAGGATTCCATATGCTTCGGTAATTGGATCTATCATGTATGCCATGAAACGTACTTGTTTGATGTTGCTTTAATGTTAAGCAAGACAAGTAAAGACCAGTCAAATCCAGCAAAGAATCAAGTTTCCTAAAGTATGTCCTAAAGTATTTGAGGAATACTAAGGATAAGTCCTTGATTTACGGAGAAAGTGATGTGCTACAAGTCAGCAGAGTCTGAAAGGCAAGTTTCCAACAGACAAAGATGATTTCCGGTCACAGTCCGGTTATATCTTGTGTCTGTCTGGCGGTGCAAGGCACTGTTGCTGACTCCATGACTTAAACTGAACATTTCGCAGCTTGGAAAGCGGCGAAAGAGGTTGTTTGGAAAGAAGAGTTCGTCAATGAACTTGATGTGATTCCCAGCATAGATGAGACTAGCTGCACATCAGAGGTCCAAACACCTTGAGATAAATGACAGAGATGTTAAGTAGATCAGCAAGTTTCAACAAATGAGAACGTTGCTAATCTATTAACGAAGCCACTCCTTAGCCCTAAGCACGAGTCACGGACTGTAGCTGTAGGATAAGTGAAGTTAAGATGTAGTCTTAATTTCAGTGGGAGTTAGTAAAGGGCTTTATTTAGTTATTGATATGTTCTTGTAAAACATTTGAGATGTTTGATAATGAAATTATTATTTCAAGATTATTTTAACTGTGATGAAATAATCGTTCCAAAATGATATGAACCATTTTATAGGTCATCGAAGTAAATGACTTGATCTTGAGTCATCGAAGTCATTTAGCTTGATCATGAGACCCTATATTTGATAGATGTTTTATATCATCCTGTCCCTAGTCAAAGGTTGTTGAAATTGGAACACCAACAACCGTGTGAGACTGGATTGGTACGTGACTTATGACAAAGTCTCAGTGTGTCATAGATGCTCGGCATCAAAGTCAGTACATAGGTGTATGTTGGGGAACATACGACCGGACAAGACCCGCTTATAAGAACTCTTCAGGATATTTATATCTGTGTCATAAGAGATTCTTACTACGACTATAGAGTATAGTCCTTAGACCTGAGTTCGCATGCATGTGACTGCACATGGACTGATGCACTTTGATCATTGTCTAACGCTATCGTTCTGCGATAGTTATAAGGACCTTGTTTGGGTACATTATGAAATGAGTAGTTTACAGTGATGGAACAAGACGGGATTTGTCCCTCCAATATAAATGGAGTGAATATCTCTAGGCCAATCGGAGATTTGAATACTGGAAAATGCATGGCCATGCTCAAACGGACTGTCCCGAGTCGTTTGGATTGACAGTATCAAATCAGAGTCCGATGAACAAGATTAGGCTTTATAAGGATGACACTAACCTTGCCTTATGACTAATCGAGATATTGAGACAAAAGGATTATGAATACAGAGATTCCAGTACAAGTGGGAGATTGTTGGAATTGTGTCCAGTAATCTCGGTACTGTCTCTAGAAAGTAAGAGTATGTCAATGATCAGACATAAGTCATATAATACTGGGGGTCATGATGGCTTGCTAGAGTCCGCTCATGATCTATAAGTCTTGGACTTATTGCCTTTATTATATGATCCCATATGGGTCACACGCCTAAGCTAACAGGAAAACGTGTAGGAACGGTTTAGCAGGAGTACGGTAAAAGTGCTAGGCATTTACTGTACTTAGAGAGAATAAAAGGTTTGGCAACTGTGTGTCGATCGATGCATACATTGCATCGATCGATGCAGTGCGCAAACACCGACGAGTTAATTGGTATTTGGGCCAAATGGCCCAAACGGAACCGGACAAGTTTTATAAATAAAACTCGAGTTCAGAACCAAAACAACCCTAATCTGAGCCGTCAACTCTCTCTCTCCCCTGCGCCGGTTTCTCTCAGTGGCCTAGCAGCCTGCTTCCTGATTGGTGTGCGTGTGTGAACCTCTGGAGGAGTTATCTCTCGGTGGCTCTCTGATCTCTGACCTGTTCTTCATATTTCCGCTGCATAAAAGGTAACAGGTGAGATCTATGTTGTTTCTATTCAAGAGAACCTAGATCTGGCATGTTTAGGATCAAGTAATCTGATGAATTGAATCAGGATTAACACCGAATGATCCAACACTTACATCCAAATCAATACAAATCCACTTTTTCACTATTGTTAAGCTCATTGATCACGTTCAACCAAGAATCTAGCCCACCTACTTTATAAATCAGCTCATCTAAACACTTTAAAATCTGAGTGTGGGTTTTAGGATCCACAACTCTCTTTAGTGACAAGGAATAAATAGCTTGGCTCAACATGGAAAGTTGTGATATCTGTCTGGTAATATGACTCGATGAGGGAAACATGTGAATGCATTTTTGGGGTGAATATGGTCTTCTTTAAAAGTTAGATTTGGCGTGATATAGTCTCTATGAGGAAGTGTGTGTGTGTGTGTGTGTGGGGGGGGGGGGGGGGGGTCACTTTGATGAAGATAATTTGTATGGCACTATCAAAGTTAATCTTCTCTCCTTTGTGCTTGGTTCATCATGATCGGTGGCAGTGGCATTGGTTCTTTCGTATGGCTCTCCATGGACTTGGCTGCTTCAGACTTGTTCTCTATGATCTCCTCTAATCTTGACATCATTTGTATGACATGTCCAATTTTTGGTTTGATGACCACATCTCCAGAGAACCCAAATCTGGCCCTCACAAACGAAGCAAACGCCATATAAACAAAATCACATCACCTAAGCAGTAGAGGAAGAAGCCAAACCACGAGTGAAGCTCAGAGATGAGAAATAGAAACTGTGCCATATTTTCTATTCTCACAGTGCTGGGTGAGAGGCGTCGGACGCCCGAAGCAAAGCACCCAGCAGGAAACGATGTGTTCACTGCGCTGCTGATGGCTTTACCTCCAGAGATATGGTTTGAAATAAAAGAACAAAGTGAAGCTCTTTCCGTTGGTACCTGCTTAGGTAACCACCAAGTTCCATTACCTATCATCATCTATCCGGTTTCTCTGTGATTTCATCTCAGAGATAGAGTAAGGGTTTAGAATCTTTCCACTTTTTAGGGAAAGAAACATAAATGAATCTAAGATAAACTCTGTGAATTTGGGTTACAGGTATCTCATCTTGGACCTCACTGCTCCTCTCTCTTAAATCAATCTGAATTGTTCTCTGATTCATCTCAAATTCTATCTGCAAAGATAGTGATTGTGCTCATCCCCAGATCAATGTCTCATCAAAACGAACATATGTAATCTATATAATATTGTAAAGTTATTAACCATATTAAACACACTCTCTAGTCTCGACTGCAGTTATGAATCCACTCTCACACACACAGAGGTTTTAGTTACATATTAAAGTAACCTTAGAATCCTAAAAACCTTGTAAAGTCTATACCTTTTTTTTTGTTCTTCTCATTATTACCATTCCAAAGATCGAATCCTGCGTAAGAAGCGAGGTTGTCGCTGCAGAGGTTTCTCAACGACAGGAATCACAAACTCCATTAACTTTCTGTGTCTCTCCTTCCTCTTGTCTTCAATCTCTTTGGAAAGCATTTCATTCTCTTCCTCGAGTTTTGCTGCTAAAGACTCTAACTCAACTTGATAAGCTTGTTTCCTCTCTCTTGACCTAGCAGCAGATTCACGGTTCTTAATCATCCTTCTCTGTCTCTGTGCAGCTGCTTTATCCAATGGCTCCATCATTACTACTCTCGCTCTCTTCCCTCTCGCTCCTCCGTAAACATCCATACCATTCCCAAACGCAACAATCGATCCTTCTACTTTATCAATCATCTGAAACGGATTATGCGGCGGCGCCGAATTGTCGAATCCGTAATCCGGCGGAATCTTCACATCCATATCATCGGATTCTCCTCCTCCGTTCCCCACTGCATCTTCCCCGGTCGCTTTCGCTAGAAAATCCTCTAACGTCATCATCTCATCCTGGGTCTCTTCCTTCATCCCTTTCCCTTCTCCTGATACCATCCCTCTCCAAACCTCATCAACACGCGTCTCCGTTCCTCCTCGATCGGAAGCCGTCGTTGGTGTCGGAGCAGCATCCATCGACGCGTCTAGAAGTGAAGAATCAGTCGCTGGTGGATCCGATGCAAAAGTCTCGTGTAGAATCCCTTCCACCGTCATCGTAGTGGGGCTGTATCCGCCGTAACCGCCAATAATCCTCGATTGATCGGCGTTGGGATCTCGCCTGAACTGTTGAGGTCTTATAGAAGAAGAAGGAGGGATACGAAGAGAGAGATCCGAATTTCTAGAACTTGAAGATTGCATCACCTTAAAGGACGCCATTATCGGATAAAATGAAAACTCTCTCTCTCTCTCTCGCCGGAATCGGATCAGAGAATCGCTCGATTTCTTTGACTCGGCCCCAAAAATGAGATTGCACATGTAGCGCGTGAATTTCACTCTCAGATTTTTTCAACTAAAAGATTTTTAAGGGCGTGTGGGAGGAGGCTTCTGTCGGATTAATGGCTCAAATGCAGCTTTATGTAAATGGAATGTTATAGGGTCCGATTGGTGAACAAAAGCGGAACGGTAAGATTAGCGGTTAGCGAAAGTGGTAAGCGGTTGAATAGTGCAAAGCTGTAAGTAAAAGCTGTTAGCAAAAGCTGTTAGAGAAAACGGTAACAAAAAGCTGAGAGTAACCGTTTTTAATGTAGTTTTTAAAACGTTTTCATGATTGGTAACAAACAAAGCGGTAAGCTCTAACGCTTTTACAAAAACGTCACCAATCGGAACCATAATATATATGCCACACGCTTTTAATGAAATGACGAAACTACCTCTAAATTTTTATTTTAAAAAAATTCACCAACTGGTACCTGTACTGGTAGTCATACCAGATGTACAACACATAGGAGGATTCGAACCCTAGACCAGGGATGCGCGCGACCATTGAACTACCGTGTATTTTTATAAAACTATACTGATTCAATGTTATTTAACCCTGACAAATCATTATTTAGGATTCATTAAGGATAAAATTATAATTTTACCAGAGGATGACATTTAAGATTTTTTTGGAGAAGTTTGTGGCATACCTGCCTTTGGACTCTGCTTGCTTCTGTCGCCTAATTTTCTATCAATTATTTTTTACATAATTAGTGCATAATTAAATGTTATTCTGGCATTTTCTTTTTGATCCAAGCTAAAAAAATGCAGATTTATATCTTTAAAAAAAATATTTTTATTTTAGTTTTTTTATAAATTAAGTTTATTAACTATTCAATCGAATTTATATTAAGTAAAAAATTATAATATAGTGCAAAATAGGAAAAGACATTTTGTTTTTGTTTTATTATTATTTATTATATTTTTAGTAGTTGTGGTTTATTATTATTTTCAATAAAAATAATTTATCTTATTACTATAAAAATGCATATATATGTATTTAGACTTTTATATTTAAGTTAATTCTAACTTAATTCGACCCGTAATTTCACTAAAAATTTAAAATTAATAATTTTTGTATAAAATGTAATATTAATAATATATAAGTTGTTAGATTCGATTTATTAGATTTTAAATTTAATTATATATATAATTATTTCTTTTCAATAATATAGTTTAACACTTGATTATGTATTTATAAATAATTTTAATATTTTATAAAATTGAAAATATATCAACTGATATTGATTAATACATATTTTTAACCCGTCTTCTAGTACATAATTTTTTTATAATATAGATAATTGAATCGGTTAATCTATTTTCAATCTGTTTTATATTTTATAAAAGTCTAAATATAAATACTTTCAGTTAATTTAATAGATTTAAATCTAATTAAAATTATTTTCAGTAAATTTTAATAATAAATATAAATTAGTAATTTTTTTTTTAAATAAAGAAGTTAAAAATATATTTTTAAGATTTTTCTCTAATATAAACATATATATTTATATTTCAATTAAAAATATTAAAATTATTATGAAATTAAATTTTGAATAAAATTATAGATTAGATAATATTTAGATTAAAATATAAATAATTTTTTATTTATAATAAATGTTTAGTTTAACTTATTTGTGTAAAAGTGCATATATATTTTATTTAATTTTTTTATTTTAGTTAATTTTATTAGTTCAACCCGTGATTTTACTACTAAAAAGTTAAAATCAATAATTTTCTATAAAATGCAATCTTAATAATATACAAGTTATTAGATTGATCTTCTAGGTTTTCGAATTATATATAGTATAGTTTTAAGGCATCATTATTAATTTATAAAAAAATTTAGTATTTGATAAACTTAAAAATATATAAACTAATTAATTAATATATATTTTTAATCCACCTTCCAATAATTAAAATATGTTTTAAATATTATATATAATTAAATTGGTTATTTATTTTTCACTGTTTTATGCTTTATAATGGTTTAATATATATATTTTTATTTTAATATAATATTTCAAAATGTAACTAAATTATTGTTAGTAAATTTTAATAATAAATATAAATTTAGAAATTATTTTTCTTAAAAACCATGAAGTTAAAAAAATATTTGTAAGATTTTCTATAACATAAACATATATATATATATTTATATTTTAATTAAAAATATATTAAAAGATATTATGAAATTATATTTTTAATAAAATCATAAATTAGATAATATATGGTTAAAATATAATTAAAATAATTTTATAATAATTTTAATAATAAATTAGATTTTTTTAAAGACCTCAAAAAGATAAAAATATATTAAAAGATATAATGAATATATTTTGGATCAAATCATTAATTATATAATATTTTGTATGACCCATATATAGACTAAATTTAATAATCCAAAAATTACCATTAATGAAACAAAAAAAATCTTTAAAAAATTCAGTAGCACAAAACCTAATATAACTCATGACTAAATGTTAGTTTCTATAAGAATCACATGTTTTAATATTATAGATATATTTTTTGTCAACAAGCGTAATATTAATATATACTACCACATTTGAATTAGTCACTTAGATATATATATATATATATATATATATATATATATATATATATATATATATATATATTATAAATCTTATCGGCTATCCGGTCAGTGTCAAAGAAACTCACTGGAATGTTATAGAGTGGACTAGATACTATACCATTTTGTCGAGTTTGGGATACTTTCCGACTATTGTCAAGGAGTAGCCAGATCGCCTGTTATTAGACTACCTTGTTAACTACCTGGACAAAACTGGGTCAAAGTCATAACTTCCCATATAATCATGTTTTTGTATATATAGGTTAGAATGGAATCGGGATTAGATACATCTTATGAGGATGTAATCAAAGTCGCATGTTCTCGCTATTACCGTAAAATCATAGTTTTTCTTCAAAACTGCAAAATAACAACATAATAATATTAAAAATTATATAGTTGTCAATATATTTTAGATTAATAATTAAAATTATCATGGTTAAGATTATGATTAAAAATATGGTTGATTAAAGTAGATATTTTAGTCATTTTCTTATTAAATTCATCTAGATGAAGATGAAGATTTATAAAAACTAAACACAAAAATAAAGGTTCATTCAAATGATTCATCCATATGAACATTCAAAAATGAAACGAACAACATTAAAATGGATCATTTGGATGAATCGTCCAAATGGAAATGTCAGATGAACAAACAAACAACCCCTAACTATTGCGGCAAATAGATTTTTCTTTGTCAGAAACTTAAAATAAGTAGCTTGACTATTTTGTCTATCGGTTATTAACAAAATTTATATATGGAAGGAATCTTCTAAAACAGTCCAAACTTACAAAAGCTCATCACAATCCACATAACAAAAAGAGGGGGGGGGGGGGGGGGGGGGGGGGGGGGGGGGGTTGAAAGCAGTTTAGGATTTTTGTTGTTGTTTATGTTACCACAACAATATCTGTCGAAAATCTAGCAGCCGACTCATCTATTCCCATCTCAACTTCTCGATCGACAAGGGGGCAAATCGGGCAAGAAATCTTGTGCATCCAACGATGTAATATTATTCTTCTAATTGCTCTCGTCTTTGATATTCAATCTTTAACCAATCTTTTTTCTCTATTAAAAGTTTTTTCACAAATTGGTCCGACTTTCTTTTGGTTTTCGGGTTAAAGAGTATGGATGATTCGAACAGAAAATATGAAGAAATTAATACTCAAGAAGAAATCTTCCGAGAAGAAATATAAGATGTTAATGTATTCCGATTATTTTGATTAAACCGGTCAATTAGTATTGTATATAAGTCAACGACTTGTAACATAATCAGTCGAGAGAAATCAATACAATTTCACTTTCTCATTTCATCTTCTTCGTTTTCTCTCAAATCTAATATGGTATAAGAGCGTCTTGCTCCGTTTCGTCGCTAATTGTTTGATTTTTTCGTGTTTTTACCTATCAAATTCATTGTTTTCTTCGATTCTTTTGTTTCTACTGAAATTTCATCTTTCTCGGTGCCGATTTGCTTTTCCGGCTAATTCGATAGTTTCTGTTAATCGATTACGGTGTCGCACGGTCAGAACGAAATCCAAAGCTCCTCACACCTCTACAAATCGCGGATCTTCACACAGATCATCCGTTCAATCACCAAACCTCACTCCACCCGATTCACTACAAATCTGTCGAACTCATCTCCATTATATACTATGAATTTGCATAATCCACAATTGTTTCGTCAAATATGCTGAATCCAGATCCATTTTTCCCGAGTTTTCAGAATCCACACTCGGATTTTCAGGTTCATTCATCACCATTTTCTCAACTTCCACATTCTTAGATAGATTTTACGGATATGCAATCGCCTTATTTCTTGACAAATGGAGATAGTCCGGAGAATAAAATCACAACTGAGATATTTGATGGAACAAATTATTCATCATGGAGTAATGCTATTACAATTGCTTTGGATGCGAAGAATAAAATTGCCTTTATTGATGGTTTTTTACCTAGACCACCTGAATCGAGTCCCATATTTAAAGTGTGGTCTCGCTGCAACATCATGGTAAAATCCTGGATTATAAGTATTGTAACAAGGGATGTCTACAAGTATATATCGATTCAATGATGCTGCTGAGATCTAGAAGAATTTGATGGTATGGTTTCACCTTATAAATCTTCCACGATCATACCAGATTACTCAAAATCTAGTCTCTTCAGCAAGGATCGATGAGTCTTTCTGTGTATTTTACAACCTTGAAGACACTATGGGATGATTTGATGGAGCTACATGTGTTGATACTTGTCATTATTACAAATGTTTCAAGACTGTGGACAAACGAAATGATAATGATAAGATCATTAAGTTTCTCGCTGGACTGAATGATTCTTATGCTGCAACAAGGAGTCAGATTATTATGAAAAAACGATTATGGATATTGCTGGTGTTTATCATTTACTGGATCAAGATCACAATCAACACGACATCACTTCAGTATATTCTGCTTCTGCATTTAATGTTTTAGCTCTAGTTGGTGATTCAGTCTCTGTTAATGCAGCACAAGCCTCATTCAACAATCCCAAATAGTCTAAATTTCAATGCTCTCGTTGCAATTACATGGGGCGTTCAGTTGACAAATGGTACAAGATACACATGTATCCTCCATGGTTTAAACACAAGTCAAAGAATCCCCCTTCACATGACAAGTCCTCCCAACAAGCAAAGCCAGTAGTCGCAAGTCTCACTTTAATAGACAAGAATGCATCTATTAGGCATACTGATATTGTTAATTTTGTTGATGGATTGTCTAAAGATCAGATTCAAGATGTGATTGCTTATTTTATCACACAACCTCAATTACCATCTGTCCAACAAGTCACAGTTGCATCTACTTCAACCGTTGATACAAATGGTTATGTAGCATCTGGTATATCCTTCTCATTCTCTACACTTTGCTTTATTGGAATATTGACAGCTTCTAAGAATGTGTTGAAATCTCAGATTTGGATAATTTATAGTGGTGCCACTCATCATGTTTATCGTGATAGAGCTTTATTCACCTTTTTATCACCAAATTTGGATTCTTCTGTCACACTTCCAACATACATTAATGTCAAAATAGCTGGTGTTAGAGTCATAAGATTGAATGAACACATTACCATCAAAAATGTGTTATTCGTATCTGACTTTAGGCCCAACCTTCTTAGCATCAGTTAGTTGGCTAAAGATTTGAGTTCAAGAGTGTATTTTGATGAGGACTCTTTTGTGATACATCACTATAAAATAGGGTATAATACATCATTTATTTCATACATTTGTTTCACTTTGCATCACTTAAAAAAATGACTATAAAAGTGATGAAGCAAATGTATTGCATTAGTTAAAACAATTGTTGCAATTAGTTGCATTGTTTATAACAAGTGATTCTAATAATTGTATCATTCCAAAAAATGATGTTATTTCTATCAATTGTAATTAATTGACTCAATTTTATTTGTTGCATCAATCAAATAAATTGATACTAGATTTATAACAATTATAATAATTGGTGTCAATTATAATAATTGGTTTCAATTATTATTATATGACATATAGTATATGACATGTGGTATATCTCAATGCTATGACATGTATCAAAAGAAGCAATATATATAAAGATATATTAAATTATTATCCCAATTGTTTATTAACGTAAACTTTAATTAGAGTCTAAAATTTCAACAAATACAAATGGGATTTCTGCATAAAAACCCTTCACCTGATCATTTTTTTCATATCAACCCTTCACTTGATTTCTATGCCGGTCAACCCTCATACTTTGGGTCAAACCGCAATATAGACCCTCCGTGTATTGATGACATGGCATCGTTAGTTTTTTTAACAGATCTTAAAACACGGTCGTTTAAGACAAAAAAAAAATTAAAAAAAAAATTAAAAATCATGTTGTTTTTAAGAGAGATAAACAACATGTTTTTAGATTTGGTCTAAAGTAATTGGTTCAACTGTTGGTTTGGTTATTTGAAACCAAAATCAACACAACACTCACGACAGAAACAATTTCATGATCGGTCTAAGATTCGTCAAAACGACCCAACTCAGGAAAATCACGGGTCAAGAAGAACCCGATCAGGTAACGTAATCAAAGCCAAACCCAATATGAAAGTCGCCTTCTTGAGCCATGAATTCGAGGTTTCAATGAGCAGGACAGTGAAGGAAGAGTTCATGAGTGCTTTCAAGGAAGAGATGGAGATAACCGAGAAGCTTGAGAAAGTTCAGAACGCGATCGAAAGATCTGTCGATGATTTGGACCTTATGGGAAGATTATTAGACGAGTTTGATTTGTTACAGAGACGAGCTCAAGCCGTGAATTTGGATACCGTTGATGCTAAGATTAGTAAGCTAATGCCGGAATTAGGGTTTGCACCAGAAGATGCCAGATAGGCTTGTTGCTTCGTTAAGTGGTGGATGGCAAATGAGAATGTCACTTGGAAAGATCTTGCTTCAGGTATGAATGATTGATTTTGATTGTCCTTTCATTTTGATTGAGTAGCTCCAAGTAGAAGCTTATATGAGTTGTGTGTGTTTAGGATCCAGATTTGCTGCTACTTGATGAACCTACAAACCATTTGGATCTTGATACTATTGAATGGCTTGACCTCTTAAATCATTTTTTCTCTCTGTTTTTCGAATCGAACCCGATTGACCCGACACCGACAATGACCGACGATGATCAAACCACCACCAAAACCGTGAGACGCACGATCTCACCTTACGACTTGACGGCTGCCGATAACCCAGGAGCGGTTATCTCGCATCCATTGCTGAAGGGAACAAATTATGACGAGTGGGCAGTTGGAATGAAGACAGCGCTCACTTCACGCAAGAAGTTTGGTTTTCTTGACGGATCGATACCACGACCAGATGTAGATTCACCAGACTTGGAAGATTGAATCACGATCCAAGCATTGCTGGTCTCTTGGATCAAAATGACCATTGATCCCAGTCTTCGTTCCAATATCTCGCATAGGGAGGTGGCCAAAGACTTGTGGGATCATTTGAAGAAACGTTTCGCAGTGATGAATGGACCACGCATTCAACAACTCAAAGCAGAGCTGGCCTGTTGCAAGCAAAAAGGCCTTTCGATTGAAAACTACTACGGTCAACTCAATCGTATATGGGACAGCATGTCAAGCTGTAGACCAGTTCGTGTGTGCAAATGCGGGAAGTGCGAGTGTGACTTGGGTGCACAGCAAGAGCAAGATCGTGAAGAAGAAAAGGTCCATGATTTTCTTTGCGGTCTTGACGACACATATCGAACCGTGAGATCTTCTTTGGTTTCTCGTGTTCCAATCCAATCATTGGAAGAAGTCTACAATGCTGTGAGACAAGAGGAAGATCTGAAAACAAACATGAAGCGTAATGAAGAAGGAGCTGAAGTAACTGCGTACGCAGTTCATAACAAATCAAGATCGAGTTATGTGAAAACTGACGAGCAAGACAAGATGACTGTGTGTAAGCACTGTCGTCGTAGTGGACATGCCTCGGAAAGATGTTTTGCTGTCATTGGATATCCGGAATGGTGGGGAGAACGACCAAAAAGCAGAACAGTGCAAGGTAGGGGTCGTGGCGGAGCAAATCAGACCGCATTGGGTGGGCGTGGACGTAACATAAGCTACGCAAATGTCGTACATGTCCCACATGTCCAGCAACAAGAGCAAGCAAACTACGTCTTAACCGATAGAGATCGTAACGGAGTGACTGGTTTAAGCGACACTCAATGGCACAATCTTGTCAAACTTTTGAATGGAGGAGCATCCACCAGTACTGAAAAACTCTCTGGTATTTCCTCTAACCCTTCTTGGATAATGGATACAGGTGCATCACATCATCTTACTGGGAAATTTCATGTTCTCACTAATCTGAGGCAAATGGATCCGGTTCTGGTTGTTTTGGCTGATGGTCGCGAGCGTGTATCGAACTTGGAAGGAACAGTTGAGTTGGGGTCTAATCTGACATTACATTCTGTGTTTTATGTTGAGGAGTTTCAATCAGATTTGGTCTCAGTTAGTCAGTTGATGGACGAGAATGGTTGTGTGGTTCAACTCGCTGATCAATTTCTTGTTGTTCAGGACCGTGTTACGAGGATGATGATTGGAGCGGGTAAAAGAGAGGCAGGAACCTTCCGCTTTCGTAGGATGGAGCTGGCAGCATCGATCACAGTGCGAGACGAGAGATCATACACACTGTGGCACAATCGTATGGGTCATCCTTCTGCTAGAGTAGTTGGTTCACTACCAAATGTTTCAGTTTCAGTTGTTTCAGCAATTTCTAATAGGGCATGTGATGTATGTCTACGTGCGAAGCAGACGAAAGCTTCCTTTCCGTCTAGCATTAATAAAACAAGTTCTGTTTTTGAGATGATTCATGTTGATCTTTGGGGACCGTATCGAACATTATCATCATCTGGTGCACGATACTTCTTAACAGTTGTGGACGATTTTTCACGAAGCGTTTGGCTTTATTTGCTGAACAACAAGACAGAAACAACAACACACCTTAAAAACTTTCTCGCCATGGCTGAACGACAATTTCAGACTCAAGTAAATTGCATACGAAGTGACAACGGAACTGAATTCACGAGTTTGACGAGTTATTTCCAGAATAAGGGGATAATTCATGAGACCAGTTGTGTTGGGACGCCTCAACAAAACGGGCGTGCTGAAAGAAAGCACCGTCATATACTCAATGTTGCTCGTGCTTTGCGCTTCCAGTCAAGCTTACCGATCGAATTCTGGGGCGAGTGTATCCTCACGGCTGGATATCTGATTAACCGAACACCTAGCGCTACTCTAAACGGGCTCACACCTTATGAGAAGCTTTATGGAAAATCACCAGATTACGATCACATCAAAGTCTTCGGAAGTCTCTGCTATGCTCATAATCAATCACATGGAGGAGATAAGTTTGTCTCACGAAGTCGGAAGTGCGTCTTCGTAGGATATCCGTATGGTAAAAAGGCTTGGCGCCTATACGATCTCGACAAAAATGAATTCTTCGTCTCACGTGATGTTGTATTCTATGAAGAAGAATTTCCCTTTGCGTCAGCAGCTTCTCTTGAGACCAACGTCGTAGAAGATGAAGGTGAATTGTGGGCTCCAATCTCAACAGGCCTAATAATAGAAGAAGACAATGAGCCCATTACAATTTCACCACAAAACCTGGGAAACACTGAAGTGACGAATGGGCTGAGCCCAACTGCTTTGGATCAGCCACATACATCAGATCCAGCAACCATGATTCTTGAGTCTCCACCGCCCTCGCCAACTCTGATTGTGACTGAGCCACTGCCGACTCCAGCACCGCCTTCTCCAAATCCGGTGCATCCGCCTGCAAATTCTATTGAACCAGCAGCGGAAGAAAGTCAACTTGGGAGAGGACACCGAACACAAAAGCCACCGGTAACTCTTCGAAACTATGTCGTCAATACAGTTCAAAGCAGGCTTCTCAAATCAGAGAAAGGAAAATCCATCTACCCAATTACAAATTACGTCAGTACGGAAAGATTCAGTGATGTTCATCGTGCTTGCTTGGCAACGATTACAAGCATCGATGAGCCAAAAACGTTTAACAAAGCCATGATTAAACGTGAATGGCGTGATGCCATGGGACAAGAAATTGACGCATTGGAGGAAAACGAGACATGGACGCTTGTGGATTTACCACCGGGGAAGAAGGCAATTGGCTCAAAGTGGGTTTACAAGATCAAACTCAAATCAGATGGGAAAATCGAACGGTACAAAGCACGACTAGTGGCACTTGGAAATAAGCAAATAAAGGGGGTCGATTATGGTGAGACGTTTGCTCCAGTGGCCAAAATGGAGACTGTTCGTATGTTCTTACAAGTTGCAGCTGGGAATAATTGGCCTGTTCACCAAATGGATGTTCATAACGCCTTCCTACATGGCGATCTTGACGATGAGGTATACATGCGACCACCACAAGGTTTCTATGCACAAGCTACGAACAAGGTTTGCAAGTTAAAGAAGTCTCTCTATGGTTTGAAACAAGCACCACGCTGCTGGTTCGAGAAGTTGACAACAGCATTGCGTGAGTATGGGTTCGAGCAATCTCTCTCCGATTACTCTCTATTCACATTCGATAAAGGTGGAATTCGAATCAATATTCTGGTTTACGTCGACGACATGATCCTCACGGGTAATTCAGGTACAGCCCTGGACATATTCAAATCCTATTTATCCTCGTGTTTCAAGATGAAAGACCTTGGTTCTCTGAAATTTTTCTTGGGGATTGAAGTTTCGAGGAGTAAAGCAGGATTCTATCTAAGTCAACGGAAGTACGCTCTGGAAATTATTTCAGAGACAGGCTTGTTGGGAGCAAAACCTGCATCTTTTCCTCTAGAGCAGAACAACAAATTGGCATTGTCGACATCACCATTTCTCTCAAACCCAGAAATGTATCGTCGTCTAATTGGTAGGCTTATCTACTTGGCAGTAACAAGACCAGACTTGGCGTATTGTGTTCATGTTCTAGCACAATTTATGCAGACACCAAGGGAAGATCATTGGGAAGCTGGTCTAAGAGTTGTGCGATACCTCAAGGGTAGTCCCGGACAAGGAATTCTGTTGAAAGCGAAGCACGACTTTCAGATTAATGGTTGGTGTGATTCAGATTGGGCAAGCTGTCCACTTACGCGACGCTCTGTCACAGGATATATTGTTCAAGTCGGAGACTCACCGGTATCATGGAAAACGAAAAAGCAGAAGACAGTGAGCCAATCTTCTGCTGAAGCAGAATACCGTGCAATGGCATTTCTCACAAAAGAACTCTTGTGGTTGAAGCGTCTTTTACACTCATTGGGAATCAAACACGATCAGCCTATGAGCCTACATTGCGACAGTCGTTCAGCAATCCACATTGCATCAAATCCAGTTTTTCATGAGCGGACTAAACACATCGAAAATGATTGCCACTTCATCCGTGATGAGATACAGTCAGGTACACTTCGAACAATACATGTTAACAGTGCTTCTCAGCTAGCTGACATCTTCACTAAGCCGTTGGGAAGACAAAGTTTCGATGATTTTCTTGACAAACTGGGCATTCGGAACCTGCATGCTCCAGTTTGAGGGAGGGTATTACGGAAGTTACGGACGATCCTATCAAATCAGAGCATGCACATTATGGAAACTAATTAGCTCTGCAATATTCTGTAGTTATTGTTGTATATACTCTATCGTTGTATAAATGTATGGGTAACTCTTCTCTGTGAAATGAGACACAAAAGAACATTTGTTCACAGCTTCTACATCTTTGATACTCTGTCTCTTCAATAATCTCACACGACAAAGCCTTCTTTGATCGGTAGTCACGCTTAAAAACATTGATTTTGGTTTCGAGGATAAGGTGAGTTACGAGAATGGACGTCATGACACTAAGATTAATCATTTATTCCTCATGTTTGACTCTTTTGCAAAGTAGATGCTCTTTAAGAAGGCTAATCTAGCAGTAGAAAGAGGAGAGAAAATCGCTATAATTGGCCCGAACTGGTGCGGTAAGAGTACGTTATTGAAGCTAATTATGGGTTTAGAGAAGCCTATGAAAAGGTGTTAGTCAATGAGAATGTCATCTTGCATCAAATTCTGGAAATTATCTCTTTACATTTATATTGAAATCTTCAGGCTAGAAAGCGTGGAACGGCTGGTTCAATTCGCGGGTTTCTCACTCGAGGTTGAGGTTTCAAGGTGAAATCTTTTGGCATCTTTCTCTGTAATTTCTCAGGGTTGTTTGTTCTTCTTCAAAAGATCTAAGCTTTCAGTTTTTTTTCTTCATGGCAGGACTATTTCAGTTTGAATCTGAAGAAGAAGAACGTTTGAGACTGGTGGAAGCATGATTCCGGTTTGTTGGATCACTAGGAAGTAATCAAAAGCTTACGTTTTTGCTTTGTTCTTCATGACGTCACAATGCTCAGATGTACACATACATACACTTATATATAAATATAATGATCTTTTGGTTTCTCTGATGAAAACAAAATTCGATTTTTTTCTTCAAAAACTTAGAAACGTGTGGCCATTATATCTCTCTTAACTCGAAAAGATACAAACTTTTCTATGACGAATCTTAGACCGATCATGAAATTGTTTCTGTCGTGAGTGTTGTGTTGATTTTGGTTTCAATTAACCAAACCAACAGTTGAACCAATTACATTAGACCAAATCTAAAAACATGTTGTTTATCTCTCTTAAAAACAACATGATTTTTAATTTTTTTTTTGTCTTAAACGACCGTGTTTTAAGATCTGTTAAAAAAACTAACGATGCCATGTCATCAGTACACGGAAGGTCTATATTGCGGTTTGACCCGATGTATGAGGGTTGACCGGCATAGAAATCAAGTGAAGGGTTGATATGAAAAAAATGATCAGGTGAAGGGTTTTTATGCAGAAATCCCAATACAAATTAAATCTAAACAATATCAGTTTTATCTGATTGATTTAAAGTAATTATATAACTAAATTAATTTTACAATTGATATTAAATAAAAATTAATTTTAATCCAGTTATTTAAATAAATTTTATATCATTTACTGTTGATGTTAATTTTTATCATTTTTCTAAAATGATATTAACACAATTACATATATACACCAATTGTTTAACTGATGTAAGTAACATTTTTGTATCAGTTTTTAAAAAATGATACATGCTACTATACATTTGCATCATTTATAATAAATTGATGTTACATAAATCTAAAATAACATCAATGATCATAAGTGATGTTAAACATTATATTTGTATCATTTTCTAATAAGTAATTAAAATAGCATCATTTAGTTTTGTGATACAATTTAAGTGATGTAATACACCTTCTTTTTTGTAGTGCATGGCTCGGCAATTGGACAGGATAATCAGATTGCAGGATTGTATGTGATGGATAATACATCTCTTTTGAATTCACCTACTAATGTCAAACAGTCCTTGTGCTCTTCTTTTGTTTTGATTCTGCATTGTGGCATAGTAGACTAGGACATCCATCATATTATAAGATAGGTATGCTTCATGATGTACTTGGTATACAGAAAAGAAATACAACAGATTTAGTTCATTGTGAAACATGTCAATTTGCTAAACAAAAGAATCCTCCCTTTGTTTCTCACAATAACATGTCTCATGCTCCTTTTGATCTCATTCACATGGATATATAGGAACCTTTTTATGTGTCTTCTACATATGGATACAAATATTTCCTCACCATAGTTGATAATCACAACAAAGCCACTTGGGTGTATATGATGAAGGCCAAATATGATGCTTTGCGAGTTGTTCCAGAATTTTTGGAGATGATAACACAGTTTTAGAAAAGAGTAAAACCATGTCAGATAATGCTCATGAATTAAACTTTGTGGATCTTTTCAAAGCAAAAGGAATGATCTCGTATCATGCTTGTCTAGAAACACCAGAACAGAACTCCGTGGTTGAAAGAAAACATCAACACATTTTAAATGTGGCAAGGTCGTTGATGTTTCAATCAAATGTTCCTCAAGAGAACTGGTCTGGTTGCATGCTATATGAAGTGTTTCTGATCAATCAATTTACTATCTCCACTCTTAAACAACAAGTCTCATTTTGAGCTTTTACATTCAAAGCCTCCAGATTATTCATTGTTGAAGACCTTTGTTTTTTTTGTGTTACATACCAACTTCAACACATCAACGACACATATTTGAACAACGGTCTAAATCTTGTGTATTTTTGGGATATCCATCTGGATATAAAGCATATAAACTACTGGATTTAGAATCTAATCAGAGATGAGAGCTATCACATATGATGATTCCTGAGGATACAAATCAAATAACTCTTTTTGATGATCAACAATTTGATAAAAGGAAACATATTTCCAACGAAAACCACATGTCTGGAAATAAAGCATATAAACTACTGGATTTAGAATCTAATCATATATCTATTTCTAGACATGTTGTTTTCTTTGGAAATATGTTTCCTTTTATCAAACTGTTGATCATTGAGAAGAGTTATTTGATTTGTATCCTCAGGAATCATCATATGTGATAGCTCCCATCTCTGATATTGATCAAGACTTGTATCCAGAAAGATATGATTCAGATGTTTCTAAGAGACAAGATCAATCACTGCCAGTCATTTCTCTTCATGATTTAAGACGAGTTAATAAGCTTCCTGCTCATCTAAGAGATTACTATTGTAATACTATTACAGATGCTAGATATCCTATTGCTGCATATATTAATCTCACACGAAATTCAACTTATAATCAAGTGTTTGTCTGTGCTATTAATACTTATGCTAAGCCGCGTAGTTATACTCAAGCCAATAAGATTAAATAGTAGTGTGATGCTATGGGAATTAAAATTGGAGCATTAGAAGCCACCAACTCGTGGATTGTTTGTTCATTACCAGAAGACAAACATCCTATTGGCTGTAAATGGGTATATAAAGTGAAACTCAATGCTGATGGTTCATTGGAGAGATTCAAAGCTCGCTTAGTAGCCAAAGGCTACACAAAAAGAAGGTATTGATTTTGTTGATACTTTTCACATATGGCTAAAATGACAAGAGTAAAAGCTCTTCTTGTTTTCTCAGTCGAAAAGAACTGGCATTTACATCAATTGGACATATCCATTGTCTTTTTGAATGGAGAATTGGATTAGGAGATATATATGACTTTGCCTCCAGGGTATGCCTCAAGAGAGGGGGAATCACCACATGCTAATGTTGTTTTGATACTACATAAGTCAGTCCACGATCTCAAACAAGCTTCCAGACAATGGTTTATGAATTCAGCTCTACTCTTACAATTTGGGATTCCATAAGTCACATCTGATCATGCTTTATTTATCCGACATACTAAGACACTTAAATGTGGCATTACTAGTTTATGTTGATGACATAGTAATTGCAAGTGATGACGAAGCAATTGTGATAAAATTGAAACTGGATTTGGCAAAGGCATTCAAACTGGTGGATTTAGGTGCTCCCAAGTATTTTCTTGGCATGGAGATAGCTCGTTCTAGCAAAGGCATCTCAGTTTGCAACGAAAGTACTCACTGGAAATCTTAGAAGACACTGGTATACTTGGTTGTAGACCTTCTAGCATCCCAAAGGAACAAAGTTTGAAGTTTAGTCTTCACAATGATGAACCAACACTGGATAATCTAGATGAATATCGGCATTTGGTTGGTAAATTGATGTACCTAACGATTACCAGGCCGAATATTTCATATTCTGTGAAAAAATTATGCCAGTTTACATCTGCACCTAAGCGATCACACCTTGCTGCAGCTTACAAAGTGATTCATTATATCAAATGTTCCACTGGTTTGGGCATGTTCTTTCCAGCACAATTGGATCTTTGGCTCAAAGCCTTCCGTAATGCAGATTGAAATTCATACCCTGATACAAAATGCTCTACCACATGATATTGTATGTTTCTTGGATATTCTCTCATTTCATGGAAATCCAAGAAGCAAGATGTTGTATCAAGGTCATCTCCTGAATCCGAATACATAGCTATGGCCTTAGCCAGTTGTGAAATCTCGTGGTTGGTCAAGTTACTCACATAATTTCAGGTCTCTTCGAAGAATCATGTTCCTCTGTTATGTAATCCAACAATAGCTATACACATTGAAAATAACCACTTTTCCACAAGCATACTAAATATGTAGAAAGCGATTATCACACAACAAGGGAAAGGATCGAGAGTGGACTGATCAAAACAATGCACTTCATGACTCATCATCAACTTGCTGATTTTTTTGAACGGATATGCTTTCGTTAATATGAAAGAGGAAAATGATTCAAAGAAGGCGTTAGCACTCAATGGATTGTTGTACTCGTAATCTCATGACCAACCTCATTACCCACGGGAAACTTCTGTTGGTCGTATTGTTTTCAAGTACGTAAGTTTTCTTGATTCTTTCTTTCTTTGTAAAAAAAGTAAAAAAAAAAAATGTAACTTATTTTACAGTTATTTTTGCTATTGTTTTGCAGAGAAGTCATTTTGCGCCCATGAAGAAGCAGCTAACTAATTATCAGTTGTTTACTGCTTATTTGCCAACTACATCTAAAGCTTTATGTTTGTTTTCTGTTTTTACAAGAAAATATAGGTGCTAATTTATGTTTTTAATTAAACAAGTGTGTTTTGTTAAATAGTTATCTTTTTTTTATTGGTCTTATTATATCACTTAATAATGTTGGTGGTTGATTCAAAAATTATAAAATTTTCACTGTGACATGGATGATGGTTAGTTATCTTTTCATTTAATCAACTTATTTTAAGAAGTATACATTTGATAATAGTCCCTCATTATATCCAAATTTACACATTAGTAGTTTGCAATGACCAAATTCAAGTTTTAATCACAGTTAATCATCTCATCCTTTAATATTTTGACCCCAAAAAAAATCATGGTTAATCATCTCATCTTTAATGTTCTGATGTTGTTCCGTGTATTAGGGATGTTAAATAAGTCTGTCAAGCGATCCGCGATCTGTCTTGTAGCGGATTACATTATTTTTCCGGCTCGTTTTAACTCGTTCCGCTAATCTGCAAATTTAAAATGGTTGATTTGTTTCTGTCTCGCTTAAGGTTACGGGTACCCGTAGGTAAACCGTAAATATTTAAATAATAATTAAAAAATTTAGCTATATATTATTTTAATAAAATAATACTTAATAATAAATTTTATATTAAAATTCATAATTTTTTACAAATTTAATATTTTTTGATAAATTTAGATATATTTTATTTTATTTTTCAATTTAACTATTAAAATTCGTAAAATAGTAATAAAATATTATTAAAAAAAAATTACGGCTATCCACAAACCCGCAGTTCAAAATTCTCTGATCCATATTCGTCCAACCAAAAAATACGTCAACCTACAATCCGCTCCGCAAATTTGAAAAAAAAAAATATTTCTACCTGCATCTGCTTGTGTTAAATCAGCTTGGCCCTCGCTGTTTCGGTAGATTGCACAACAGAAACCAGAGGGTGTCAAAATCAGATTGTGGGATATATATTCCCCTCAAATGATGAGCTTAATTAGGTAAAGTTCAATAATATAGGCCATAGTGAAACCCAAATATCTGATAATAAAGCCAAGAATGAAACCTGAGTACCTAGAAAATCTTATATATATAATAGGAGGATGATCTCTCCCCTCATTACGTCACATGCATTTTTTTTTTCTTTTAAATATGGGCCTAGACATATGATATAACAAAACACATACTTACCTGACTTGGCCCAAGTCTGTTTATTATTCTCTCCAAAAAACCTGGCACAAATACGATTTTCAATAAGCTTTCGATAGTTTTATGTGGCGAAAAAAAGGATTGCAAATTCAAGAAAATTCCACCTTTAACTCTTGATTTTGTCCTGAAGACTTGAATTAGAGTCCTTCAACTTCTGGGCCTCGCCCCGTAGCTGTGTGACCATATAGACAACATCGACCAAGATTGCAGCCTTGTCTGTTTTGGGAGGATTTCCAAGTAGGAAAGAGAAGGAAATACAAAATAATGAAAAGATTACTTGTCATTCAGCCTGTCTCGGAACTGCTTCTCTCTACATGACTTTGAGCTAGTGGCAGAGGATGATTCACATCTCACCCTAAAAAATTAAAGACCATGATTACTTTTTGCCATAAAAACTTATTAAATAAGAACTACAAATCCCATTCACGAAATTGGGCATATAAACACGGTTGACACTCGAATGCATCGTACATGAAAAACAGACTAACATGCACTAAAAAAACAACACAAGCAATACGCCAATCAAATCCTGCGAATCACAGAAAGAACATTCAACCTACTGTTCGACAATGGCCTAAAAATAATCCGGTAAGATTCACCAGAAAATCATTCTAGGATATGGTGTAAGAAGAAATAACTTTTAATGCTGCTCCACGAAACATTCAAAACCCTGTTTATTTTATGTTAAAAAAGCACTGAACACTATCCACTCTGGAAACCAATTTCGAAATTCCACATACAATCTTGACGTGCACACAATACTACCAGTTTTAGTAAACACCAGGTGAAATAGGAAAATGGGATACTTATGTTCGCCACACAGTCACCTGAATATAAATACAACTCAATGACGTGTTCACAGATGTAAGCAACAAATGATAATATAGTTCAAAAATTAACCATGGAACTATAGGTTCTAATATAATGTCCCAGGAAACCTGTCAATCTAACAACTACCGTTGGTTATTAATCTCATAGAGAAAATGTAACGCCCCGTCCGCCCCTACTGGTGAGTCACCCATCCTTTTATCGGGCTCATGGGTTTCATCCCTATCCGACGGTCGGTGCGTTATTTTTCGTAGGCCCGACCGAATAATTTATTGACCCTGCAATCACCACGTGCCCTTTTCCCATGTGTTTTGTCTTCACAAACATGCTACCACGAATCACTTCCCGGAAGGTCACCCATCCTGGGACTACTCCAATCCAAGCACGTTTAACTCTGGAGTTCTTTCAGGCAAGTGATCGGAAAAGGTAAGTGCACTTGATGATATAGGTAGCCAAATTAATTCATTTAAGCCTTTCTAAAATGGGCTCGGCCCAGTATGTTACAATTCTCCCCCACTTAATGGGAATTCGTCCCCGAATTCCGCATCTCATAACCGGAGCAACCATAACCCTCATACCCCAGGATTGTCTCCCGAGACAGAATCGGTTTGGCTTCCCTGAGCTCTGATACCACTTGTAACGCCCCGTCCGCCCCTACCGGTAAGTCACCCATCCCTCTATCGGGCTCATGGGCCCCACCCCTGTCTGACGGTCGGTGCACTACAAGAAATATGGGTATTGATAGCACCACGAAAACGCTATCATATGTCTATGATAGCGTTTCCATAAACGCTATGTTTGCCGCTGCCATCTTAGGTCAGCCATCTACAATAGCACTAATTTGATCTGCTATCGTATATTTGTCTACGATAGCATTAACTTCGATGTGATTGTATAGTTTTCAGTAGCATTGGTTTGTCGCCATTTTAAAGATTAATGTAGCATATTATTCGTGCAATAATACATATTATAGTGGCAGTATTTTAGGGTTGTATTATACTTTATACTAGCATTTTTGTTTTGTTGTATTATTATTTATAATGGCCCATTTTTATGGCTATTGTATATCTTATGAACACTTTTATTTTTTGCCATACAAAAACTATTAAAATTTTATTATATAATATTATTTTGAATTTTGATTATGAATTATTATTTAAAAATCAATTAGATTTAAATAAAGACAATTATATTTAAAACTGGATTTTTTTATTGATAATTTAAAACATGTTTTACACAAACATAATAAAAGATACATATCTAGAAATTCCTAACATATTCCTAACATTGTTGATCCTCTTGCATCAACCCAGCCTTCTACAACAATAGCCAATAGTCAATTGCTTCTCGATGAAACCGTATTGTTGGACTGAGTAAAAACAGCACAAACGGTGCTCTCATGTCTTGAGTATGAATATCCCACACCTGCAAATAAGAAAACACGATAAGACCGGATAACCTATCAAATTCAAACACTAGTACTAAGATAAAATTGCAATATAAAGGTAAGTAGAATCATACTTTCCAAGTAGTCGACGTTAGGGAACATGTTCGTATCATTTGGCTGCGGCCTATAATACCAAAACACGAGAGGTTAAGTAAGTTTCTTCACTAAACAACTCTACACACATTCTTAAAACAAAACTAAACAAGAAAACGTTCTGGAAACACAATTAAACAAGAAAGATCAGAACTGACATCCTTAAAGAATGAATTATGACTCATCTCCTAATGAAAATATTCATTGTCTGATAAAATGATACTGAAAACATATACTTTGGTGATTCATCAGTCATCACACGAAGAACTTATTCACATTACCAGAAATTGACTAAATGGAGTCCAGTGCAAACAAGTCATAATCAGAAACAACACTAACCTGCAAAGGAAATTACAGCAGAGGAGTGGCTAAGATCTCAGACAGATATGAAATATGTAATCAAGTCGCTAGGGCAGTTTCTGTTTATAATTATAGTCGGTCTAACCAAATTATGTTTAAAACCATCCCAAATAGCTAGTGATTCTCCTATTCTACTCAGCAACTTTGACTAAACAAACGCTACACAAAAATAAACTTCACAATCCATAATGAGATCATAGAAAAGATCAACACTTGCGATAAACAAAACAAGAGTTGACAAGTTTGTGATGGTGTTTATCATCCTGAACAAGATCATAGAAAAAAAAACAGAGCAGCACTTGTGTTATAAGCAAACAAGAGCTACTTTGGTAAATTGTTGTTTGATTCCTTGCTGTTCTTCCCTGTAACAATAGATCATTTCATGATCACCATTTTAAGTAACATAATCATACACAGAACAATAAAGGACAAATTCAAACCTACTTACAATCATCCTTGTAGACATATACTGAGATACAAAAAAAAACGTAATCACTAAGAAGAAGAAGAATCATACCATTGAGTTTATCAGATTCGCCATTTGAGCAATTGTTTCTGTCACGGACCATTGTGAGGATCGATAAGAAGCAAGGATCATCATACCATTGAGTTTATCAGATTCAACATTGACATGTCAGATCTGTGGCTAAAAATCTTCCTTGAAGCTTAGGGCCGCAGCCGGGAGTGGCTCACGCATCCTCCGCAGCCGGGAATGGCTCACGCATCCTCTTTCGAGGATTTCAAGTAACATAGATCGAATAGGAACAGTAGAAAAATACCAAATTTACTTATACTTTGTAACTAAATCTGCAAAAATTTACTCACATTGAGAGCTTGCATCACTGCTACAGCTGACTGAAGATCCGAGAACACAGCAAAGGCGAAGGGCTGAGCAAAAAGTACAAAACAAATACAGTAAGGTTCTCTGTCATAAGGATTCTAGTGATCAAAAGGATTTACCTTAGCTCCATCGGAGTTCCTGAGATGCGAAGTTTCATATCCTGGGAACTCACGAAAGAGATTGTAGATCTCCCGAGGCTTGACGTCTTCTGTAAGTCCGGCTACGAAGAGAGTACGAACCTCATCGCGAGCTCCGATTGAGGCTTGCGTAGGCAAGTAGACGGGAATAATTGGAATCGGAGCCACTCCCGGCTGCGGAGGAGCAATCGGCGGGAGATTATAGTTAGAGTAGTAAGCTGACATATCATCTATTGGTTACGAGGAAGAGTATGAAATCGAAAAGTATGAAATCGGAGCCACTCCCGGCTGCGGAGGAGCAATCGGCGGGAGATTATAGTTAGAGTAGTAAGCTGGCATATCATCCATTGGTTACGAGGAAGAGGATGAGAGCGAAGCTTAAGAGGAAGAGTATGACATCTAAACCTCTATGAAAAAGTTCGAGAGAGTTAAGACGAAGGGGGAGACAAAATTAAGGTTATTTTTACCAAAATTTGGGGTTTGGCGCCCAATAGAAAAAGTTAGGCTCTAAAACCAAATGTTTTTGCACAAATTGGCTCTGAAACACACTTTTTTTTTTACTTCTCCTTTCAAAAGGTTTATTTATTTTTTATCTCTTTTAAAAAAGCTTAATAAAATACTTTATTCATATTATTAATGAAAAATAATTCTTATATGTTTCTAATTTTTTCTTTTCCAGTTTTATGTTTTTGAAGTAAAACAATAATTTATTGTATTTTCTTATGTTAAATGAAAAATAGGAAAATTATGGTTAGTGTTTATTATTAGAGGTTTAGAAGTTTAGGGTTTAGGTTGTGTTTAGGATATAGAGTTAAGATTAAATTTGTTGTATCTGAAATTTTTTATAAGTGTTAAATTTTTTCTATATTATTTGATGTTTAAATTTTGTGTTTATTATTAAGGGTTTAGAAGTTTAAGGTTTATGGTTGTGTTTAGGGTATAAAGTTAAGGTTTAAATTTTTAATGTTTATTATTAAGAGTTTATAAGTTTAGGGTTTAAGGTTGTGTTTAGAGTATAGAGGTAAGGTTTATAATTTTTTATAAGTGTTTGGTTTGATTTTGTATATTATAGAATGTTTATGTTTAATAATATACAATTAAAAATTCAGTACTTAAGATTAATTATTAGAAATGTAGGGTTAGAACCTTAGGGTTTGTATTTGTGGTCCAAATCTTATACAATTATACTTTTAGAGGTTATAAATTTCATGTTTAAGGTTTGAACTTAATGTAATATTAATTTTATGTTATACAATTAATGATTATATTTGGATAGTATTTTATGATTAGGGTTTAATTAAGTTTGGGGTATAGGGTTAGATTTTAGAGTTTGCAATATCATAAACTCTCCAATACACTAATTTCTAAATCAAATACCCTAAACCCTCCAATACCCTAAACTCTAAATCAAAAGTTTATAAAACATTTACTTTATATTATTTGAAATTTTATTTTTAAGATTATTTATTAAACTTAAATTTATAATATTACAAGTTATGAATTTTGTATTTTTATTCAGTTTCAAAAATTACAAACAAATAATATTTCTTGACAAGAAAGAAGACAAATAATATTTCAACCCCTAACCCCTAAATATACCATAAACTAAAAATCATGAATTCATTATACAAGCCAGAACAAGTAATATTTCAACCCCTTAACCGGCTTTGTAGCCATTTCTATTGTCTCTCCTCTCACACTTAATGTTCACGCCTTTGCTTTCCCATTTTCTACATTCCGTGTTCACCAGCTCCTGCGTAAGTTTCAATCCCCTTCACATTAATTTTCTTAAGAAATACACATATGTGTCCAAATAAAGTAAGAAACTAGGTTAGCAAGAGAGACCTTGATGGTTTCATCAGTGGAATCATCTAAAACTTGAACAATTAAGCGGTCCAATGGCCATATTAGTCTACACGCAGCACCTATAGATAATTGAAGAACCTGCGGGTTAAGAACACGTCGGGAGTGTTAGGACTCTCACATCTTTATATTTATTGTTAACATATAGTTTGGAGATTAATCTTATAATATGTCGGTCCAAGAAAATGTAAAATATAAAATGCATATACCTCTTTCTCGTTGTGCATTGGGATTTGGACAAGGACCATAGGATATGATTCATGTCCGAGCTCAATGTCCTCTTGCATTGGGATATGCTTGTGAGATGGTCGTTTGTAAGACCAACTGCTTGCATGAAGGAGTATACAACCGTTGGACTCACGCTGCGAAAGCCTCTACGTACAAGATCTTTGCTTATAAACTCAGCTTTTGATGTCTTCACAGGGACTTGTTTTTGATACCTGAACTGGCTCTGTGTAGGCTTATTGTTCACAAAGTTCCACATGTACTTCTTAAATGATCCATACTCGGTTATAATCTGGAATGAAAACAGCCAGAAAGATTATACAAGTTGCGTGATATAGATCAGAAGCGTCAAGGGTTTTGATTACCTTGCGCACATGGCGTGAGTTATCGAGGATTGACCGTAGCTTGACTTCTGATAGTAAGGAAATGGCAGCGATTACCTTTTTCCCGTTCAGTTCTGAAACAGCAACTGGATCAAAGTCCATGAAAACTTCCCTGTTTTGAAACAAGTAACAGATCAAGAAAATCTGAAATTAGAGCTCATACAAAACGTAGTTTCTGGCTTTACATCAGAAGTTGATAGTGGGATTTACTAAGAAGTTGGTTTGGTTACCTGAGTAATTGCCTTCTGGAGAGAATGTCGGTCCACGAGAGTTCGGATAGTGCACCAGAGAGACATAACAACTCGAAAAGCTTCCTACACAGTTTGATAAAGTGGTAAGAGACTAGCTCTTATAATTAAAATAGCATCTCTGATCAAAGGAAAATAGTTGAGGATGCCAGTACTTGTCGTCATGAACATGAACTCCCCATTCTTCGTCATGGAAAGCAACATGACATGGATCTTTGCAATAAGGAAAGAAAATAACATTATTAGCCAACTATAGCAGAGAGGCAAAGATAAAGATATGAAACATAAGAGAACAGCAGAGAGTAGTGGAAAGAGGATAACTATCTCATAGTTTCAGAACATACAAATGTCTGCACATGTTTCAACAAATGCACAGAGAAATTCAAGCATTCTCGTGACATTGAGTTACTTTTATCCTCTGTATATGTAGAATTCAATTACTAGAAATCTAGAACTCTACCTTCTTTTTTCATATCCGTCACATTGGTCAGCCATTGCACTGAATTACATATTGTAGCCTGCATATAAGTATATAACAATTAAGTCTTAAACAAGGCAAAAAATCTCATATCTTCAAGTTTAACAAAACAGAACGGATTCAATTTGGCATTTACTTTCTTCGCCATTCCTTCTTAATCCTTTCTAGTGTTTAAGAACTGGGAATTGATGAACAAGTGAGATTGAAGGTGAAAAGGACATTCTCACCAGATTTAGGCGTGATCCAGGCACATCTTTTCCGACCGTCAGCGAAGCAATCACCATTACTGGCAGCAGCAGCAGATACCATGGTAACATATCAGTAACCTATGATACGAGAAACAAGAATGATAATCGAAAGAATCAAATTTGGAGCTAATAGTGCAAACTAGAGATTACAAGTAAGTACCTTGAGCACCGTATTCCGAAGCCTTTTGACGAAAATCATTGGCAACAATGCTTGCAGCTTGAGATTTGGCTTGAGAAGCGGTGGCGAGATTATACAGATGGGGATTCTTCGATGAGTGTAATTGAACTGTGAGGTGAGCCACACCTTCACCTCCGAGATCCGAGAGGCGTCAGACAATAGGGATTATCGCCGGCGACGAGTTTCTTGGTGGTTGTGGTCGTCATCGTTGCAGATCGGATCCTGGTGGAGATGGTATGTCTGAGAAATCAAGGGTTTGTATTTTCCCAGTTCTTTACATTTTTTTGTTCCCGGATCTGAAATGAATAAAGGCTCCCAAATCTTTTGTTTTTTTACTAAGTATTGGCGGTCTATGGCGGGATAGCAGAAATTAGGCTTTAAAATCCAATTTGGGTTTTTTATTTAATGAAAAACTGTTTAGCACTAACTCATTGCTGTAATAGAATACTCAAACAAATCTAACCATCTATAATAGCAATTTTAAAATTCGTGCTATGCTGTTCTGCTATCAATATTCAGTTTTCTTGTAGTGGTGCGTTATTTTTCGTAGGCCCGACCGAATAATTTACTGACCCTTCAATCACCACGTACCCTTTTCTCATGTGTTTTGTCCTCACACACATGCTACCACGAATCACTTCTCGGAAGGTCACCCATCCTAGGACTACTCCAGTCCAAACACGCTTTAACTCTGGAGTTCTTTCAGGCAAGTAATCGGAAAAGGTAAGTGCACTTGTGATATAAGTAGCCAAATTAAATCATTTAAACCTTTCTCAAATGAGCTCGGCCCAGTATGTTACAGAAAACGTGCGTTACAAGCCAGCCAAACTAAAGTCACATAATGTAAAACAAGCTCACAAATAGCTAAAAATATGATTACACATGCCTCTTTGGTTATCCACAAAAATATAAAATACGAATTAAGATTTAAATGCCCACTATTGATAATTACAAGTCTCTCACTTAATTCTCAAATAAGGCCACTAAAATCAAACATTACACATTAATACGAGAACAAGACTCCTATATTAAGCCTCACAGAAATCTACAACAACACTCACCAATTGCAAACCTCTTGCGCAAGATCTTAGAGCACGTCCATCGTCGGTTGTTAATTGTTTTTTGGCTCAAAATCATATGCAAAAGCCTTTAAAAATTAATAAATTTAAGAACCTCCACCCCTCCACAACAGGTCCTTAGCTAAGAATCGGATCTTATTGGTCCTTTTTTTTGATTTTTTTTTTTTCATCTGTAAAAAAAAATTATTAAAAAATTATTTAAGAATCCCAAAAGGGGGTTCACCGATGGACGTGCTCATAACAGACAAAAAAAATATTTGGACCACGAGATCTCATTGATGTTATCATTATACCAAGGTTGGGCAATGTTCAGGTATTAACTACCGGCCTTTCAAAACTCGGCCCTCGACCTATGTTCTATATGCAAGATGTTTCTGCGGGTTAGTAATTACGGTTTGCCATATCCTGGCACAAAAAGATAAATGGCTAACAAAAAAAATGGAGAAAAAGGCTAGGACAAACCAGAACCTCCGCGGAAAATTATGTTTGACCGTTATCATTCTAGTCTAAGTGACCAGTTTACACTTGTAAAGTACTTCCTCAGTTTTTAAATTAGTTATCGTATCAAGATTTTTTAAAATGTAATTATCGTCTTCACCCGAGGCGCCGCCCAACTTCCGACGAATCAACCATGGACTCGCACAGCCGCTTCTCCTCCGCCGGTATCGTCGCCTGAGAAGCCATGCTTCTTATCATCGGAGCTCCGCCTGGAGTTTTCCGAAGAACAATCTCACCCGTGGTGAAGAATCGTTGAAATCTCGAAGGTTGAGATGCTCACCCGCGTGTCTCGGAGCTTCGCCGGCGTGTCTTCCAGCCTTCAGCAAAATCTCCAGACTTGCTTGTTTCGGGTTTCTTCTGGAGGAGGTGATTCGGGCTCTGACTTTGCCTCTCCCAAAACCTCCGGACCTGTTTTCTCCGGCTCCTTCGAAGCTCTGTCAACCTCCAGTGCAAGCGAAACCGCCAGATCCTCCACCGGAGAAGACGAACCCGCCTGACCCTCCTCCAGATCTAGCCTCGGTTTTAAACCGGTTGTCCACAAACTTGCCTTACCTAGCTCCATTCTTCAACTCCCTCGATCAGTTCTTCAAACCGTTTACAATATCGAGCTTATTTAGAAGCTCGTCTGCGTCAATCACTGAAGATCGAGACGATCTCCACCTTCTGTCAGATTGGACGGTTCAGTTCCCCTGGAGGAAAATCGGAGAAGCCTCGACTCCGCTGTTCATGTACCCTGATTCTTCCGGCGTGAACTTATCCTCTCCAAGCGTTGACAGTGTATCCGGTGATGTAGCGTTTTTACAGAGACGGCGAGCCATCCTCGTTGAGAGATCGCTCAGTCGGCTCGTCTCATTGGGCTGGACTCTTTGTCTTTCTGCTAATGGGTCATGGCTCCATTTTGAGCCCATATCGTTTTATCAAATGACACCATCAAACCAGTTCAGGGTTTTATCACCCGACTTTAAGTCGGCAGGCATCAGCAATTTCCTCCTTTGTCTAGGAGAGATCAATTCCACCTTCATTCCCTTTTGGGAAGAGATCATTTCCACCTTCCTTTCCTTTCGGAAAGAGATAGTTTCAATCATTCTTCATTTTTGGAGAGAGATTGACTTCATTTTCCTCCCTATATTGGGAGAGAATCTTCACAACCTTTTCACCAGATTTGTTTCGACAACTTCTCTCGGTGAAGGTTGGTTTTTAAAATCACAATGTATTGTGATTAAAGTTCAGTGTTCTGGTTCTACCGTGAAGCAGCTTCTAAAGACGCATTTGAGCCTTGTCTCAATTTCGCTGTCATCAATTGAAGATCTATCTGTTTTAATTTGTTCTAAATTTATGTTGTTTTGCGTTTATGAAAGATGATGCCTAATTCCCTCTTGTTCTTGTATGATGGAAGTTTAGATTAATGAAGTAAGATTTGTGACAAAAAAAATTATCGTCTTCAATTTCCAATGAAAAATTTTAGACAGAAATTCCAGTTTTAATCTTATTATCTTAATATGTTTATAAGAGAGATAAAATTATATAGTATTTAATCTTTAAACGACAACTAAAATAAAACGGAGGAAATACAACCTATATAAAAAAAAATTCTTAACATAAAAGAGTTATTATTTTAATGTTAAAAAAAAAGAGTTATTATTTTCCTTGCAAAAATGTGAATAGTATTTTCTTCAATTGTAGGGTTATACATTATATTTCTTTTTTTGGCTAGCTGAGTTAATGTATGTATATATAGCTGGCCTTGCAAGAAATGGGTTCTTAAGGGAAAAGTTTGAGAAACAATTAGTCATAGTTTACCCCATTGTACTTCATTCCAGTGATGAAGTCCTCAAAGTCGTCAATATGGTCCATGGGTTACTCATGTGGGAGACCATGGAATGGATTCTGCCTAAGAAGAGAGTAATAGACAGTCTTGATCTTGAAATCATTCCTCTCAAAGCCCGGAGGTACAATCGCTGACCGGTTAGCATGTAACTCATCCGGACGGTTGTAGTCAGCTAGAGTCCTCTCATTAGCAGGAGGATTTATCATCTGCCTTTGACCTTCAGGTTCAGGTTCAGGTTCAGGGATCACACGTCCCTCAGCATCAATCATATGCCCAACATCATTGTACCGGTTGTTCTGGTCGTCCCTCAGAACACCCTCAGCATCAGGTCTCAGAATCAAGCGATTGTTATTCATCCTTCCTCGTTGACCTTTTCTGTTTTTTCTCTCTAGTCTAGCAAGTTCCTCAAGCCTAAGATTCTCGAGATTCGAGTTCGGATTACTTCTGGTCTCACGCGTCTGCATAAACCGTCGGTAATCGCAGTGCAACGATCGATGCTAGGATGCAACGATCGATTCAACTCGGGATTCGCCTTGTGTCGATCGATTCAGAAGATGCAACGATCGATGCTAAGCAAAATCAGACCTGAAACAGAGAAAAACAGAGAAATTAGTAACAAAAATAAAAACGAAAAACCTAGTCTAAACTTTAAATTCAAATCTATCGAAGACTCAAAAGAGTCCCCGGCAACGGCGCCAAAAATGATACGATCAGAGTTTTTAATCTAGATCTACACTGCAAGTGCACAGACGTGAACTAGTAGTATATAGGGTATCGAAATCCACAGAGACTCTAAACCTTACGATAGATTGTAGAATGTCAAGTTAAGCTAGGTGAAACAGAGAATAAGCAGTAAATCAGAACAGAAAGTAAATCAATATCAAGAGTGGTTTGTAAGCAAGTACTAAAAGCGTCAAGTCTAAGGGGTTCTCAGGAAATCAGACAAGTAGATTAACTATCAGTCAGGATCAAATTAAGTTCAGTTCTACAACTCAAACACATATATAGAACTAACCAACTTTCATTGCGAGAATTCTCTAAGTCTAATAGCAGAAACCCAAATTTCTTTGCAATTCCTAACAGATTAAACTAGCCTTAAGTGCAAGTTCGATTTGTTCACAATTCAATTAAACCAACTTTCTTTGCGGATAATTCAATTGCTCAACCTAAATAGTTCAGATTCTAAATTACACTTTCGTGTCAATTTAATAACCTAAAGTCTAGATTCTAAGTGATCAGGTTAGAAACTAGTATTAAGCACAATTCAGGTTGAAGAACAAATAAGTTATGAATCCTAAACTGATAAATTAATCTAACAAGTCATGAAAACCCTAACGAGAATCCCTAAACCTAACTATGAATCTACTCAGACATGATTAATGAAACACAAATCAATGAATGAATAAATTGCATAAATAGAAAGTAAAGAATAAAAGGGGTTCGAAATCTTCTCGAAAAGCAGGAAGCAGTACAGGTTCAGATCAGCCCCAAAAGCTCTGAATCTCTATGCTCAAAGTATGAAAGCGTAGCCTAAACAAGTGGCTAAAAACCCTAATATAATGATCTAATCATGGCTGGGGCCTCTTTATAATTATGAGAAACTTCTGGGCTAAAGTGAAATTTCCAAATCTTTCATTAAACCGCCGAGAATAAGTCTGATTCGCATGTGTGTCGATCGATGCACGAGATGTGTCGATCAATGCAAATCTCTGTTTTGGACAGTGAACTCTTCCTCTCGGCCAAATGCTCCAAATAGCTCCAGAAAGCGCCATAATTTTCAAATCCGCTCCAAACGTACCTAGACCTGTAAACATACCTAAAAGACTCTAAAACATAATAAAAGACTCGATAAATAAGACATATACCATGGTTAAAAACCCTAAAATCCATGGTATATCATCTCTACAATCAGGAAACCCTAAAGCTCTTCTCCTCTGAGGTATGTGTTTCTTTATCTACAGCGACCTGATGGTTGAAGGAGAGGCATTGATCAAAAGATCAGCAGATAGCCGATGGGAAACAGGGATATACGCGTACTCCATGCTCTTGCGTGTTTTTTATGGAGATTGTGTAGTGTTGAACAGTGTATATGTCATCGACCGTGAACTTGCCACTCGGACACGTATAAAGATAACTAGAAGGGATAGGCATGTATGGCCAGAAACGCCTTCGGCTCTGTTCTTTGAGAAGGAAGCGAGTGTAGATATCAACAACCTTTATAGTTGCATGTGTGCTCCGATAACCTGGAAGAGTTGGTGGGACTTTGGTTTCAAGGGTTCAACCATGTGCGACAGATGCACTGCGATGCAAAACGTTGGAGAAAGCTCAGATTTCTATAAGTCGGTTGATCTATACTTTTCCAACATTACTGATTACGCTATATGGTGCCCACCTAGGGTTATAACTAAATTGGCCTACAAATGTCTGGAATCCGAAAACCCTTCTGCTCTTCTCCTCAGAGGTATGTGTCTTTTTGTATATTGCGACTGTTGGCTCGACCGATCGTTGACCTCCATCGACCAGATGGTTAAAGGAGAGACTCTGATCAAAATATCGGCATATAGTGGATGGGAGACAGGGGTATACGCGTACTCCATGTTCTTGCGGGTGTTTTATGGAGATGGAGAAGTTTTGAACCGTGGGTACATCATCGAGCGCGAATTTGCAACTCGAGTACGTGTTAAGATAACTACGAGACAAAGGTATGGACGGTCAGACAGACAGTGTCCACTGTTCTATAAGAAGCGAAAGGATTATTTATCAAAGGGATTTATAGATGTATGTGTGCTCCGATAAAGACTGGGTTGAGTTGGTGGGACAATGGTTTCAAAGGTACAAACATCTGTGATACCTGCTTTTGGACCCTTGAGTCACTATTCTTATTCACAATCATGAAGATCCTTATTAATATATAGTTTATTAAAGGTAGTAGATTATGTAGCGATCGATCTTTCAAATAATGAAAAAATAAGCAAGTTATAAAACTAATATAATCTAAATGGATGAAGTTGTGGCATGATAAAGTTGATAATTGAGGACCACAATTTAATGAAAAATAGAGTAAGTTAACCAAACAACGTAACTCTCCTTTGAATGGTATATATTTAACCATGATTAGCTAGTTTGATGCAGGTTGGTGTGAAATGTTCTTACTAGTTTTAAGATGGTTTGAGAAATTAAATTATGATTTTGTAAATCTTTCGAGATATATGTTAAGGAAATTTAATAATATCGGTTGAGAGGAACATTGAATATTCTTCTTGTCTCTCATTTAATGTGTAAGCAATAAGCACAAGCCTACCAAATGAAACGTTCAAAACAAGATTGGAGGGTGGCTGCAACATAAATTTCCCGCCGAAACAGAGGAACTATGCAAAAGCCTGCAAGAGAACAAAAGACAATAACCACTGCACGGTTATATGTCTCTGAGGCTACACCAAAGCGAAAGACAAAACCACTATACGGTTCAAGGGCTCAGGGGCTACACCAGAAAAAGACAAACTAGTGTATTAGGAAGTTTATCGCGAATATGAAGTTTTGAATCGTCATTATTGACATGGATAAGTGTGATTCAAAACAATATCGTCATTATTAAAAAAATATCATTAGCGGTCATGGCCCAAATAGTTTTTCTAAATCAATGGTTGTGAGTTCCAAGTTTTACACATTTTACTATTATTAATTCAAAGGTTTTCTTTGATTGCTTCACACCATTTACTCACCTATTTGGGAAACTATTTAAAACCCTAGACGCTTCATTTTCCTACCGCTTATTGAGAGAAAAAGACCTATTTTCAAGATAATTTCTACGAAAATTTCTCCGATTCTCAACCATGGCTCCACAGACTTTCAGAAAAAATTCTCAAATCGACAACTTCATTACTTGCTTTTGGGACCTAAAAGTTCTTTTTTTTTTGCGAGTTTGGATGTGTGTTTCATCCATTGGAGAACCAATAATCCAAATGATTTTGGTCGATGAGGAGGTAATCTTTCTTTTACTCTATAATCTGTTTTATTTATTTGGTTATTGAATGTTTTATTAAGGTATTCGTTTATTGATTTAGGTTATGAAAATAGAGGCAACTGTTCATGCCTCTTTTATTGAGAAATTCCGTTTCTCTACATGGTGTGAGGGTTGTTCGTTTAAACTTGCGAATGCTCAAGTTGTACAAGCACCGGAATATGTGTCGTTGACCCCTCACGATTTCAATCTCATATTCGGGTTAAACACATCTTTTTGCTTCACTTATGATAATATTTCAGAATGTCATTTTATGCAATTTGATTCGTTCCGGATATATTAGATGGGAGAGTCTGTGATGAATACCCTATAGGTAACTTTTAGTCTATACATTTGTTTCCTTTATAGGATTATATTAATCATGTTATTTTCATGTGTGGTAGACATTATATTTTTAACTAAATAGAGTAAGGTCTAGTTTTATAAATGATTTTATTTTTCTGTTATAGATGTCCTTGGTGTTGTTACACGTGTTGGAAACCTTCAACCTTATTGGACAGAACCAAAGCAGTATTTTACAATTCGCGACCTAAGATTAGTTAAACAAAAGAATGTAATCTTCCTTACATATGTGTTGTTGTTTGTCTCTGATAATAGAAATTGAAAATACATGTTTTTCTACCCTCCGGAGTCCTCAGTGTTTATTTATCAGGGAAGATGCTAAGGAACTAATAGAAAGGTTTCGAATGATGTTGATAGACATCTCTTTGTGATTCTCCGGTGCTTCTACAGAAAGCACATACTGGGTATGATTAGAAATTCAATTTAGTTTTCTTTGAGAATAATTTCATGGTCTATTACATGTCTGGGTTTAGGATTGATGATACTTTTGATTTCTATATTGGTTAAAATGTTAATGGTGTACGTATAAAATTTATTTAATTAGGTGTAACTTGGCTCAAAGAAGAAGAAGGGATGTTAACGATTATGTACGATCAAACCAACAATCCGGACTTTAATGGATTTCTCAACATGTTTTGGTCATAAACCTAATGCAACTCATTATGTAATATGCTTTATAGGTTTTCCGGAATTCATACATATCGTTTTCTATTTTGTAGCTTTCCAAATCCGCTACCTAACCAATATCCTGAAGAAATTATGTCATGGTTCAATATCTTCTAAATTATGTACACGTTTTAGAAGACCTTATTAAACTATGTTATTTTTTGGTTAGAGGATCTGTTGATCGTCTTTATGTTTCTTTTAAAAACACATTTGTCATTAATGTTTACAAATTTTCTGTCCACTATATATCGTATTCTTTTTTTTATTACATAATTTAAATAGCATATAGAATCTAACCCTGATCAATTTGGTTATTGTTAAATTCAAATATCAAAGTATATATTTCATTTGTGATACGACAATAAAAGTATTTTGCACATTTTAAAGTTTTCATTCAATAACACATCGTAGGCATGGACTCTAGAAGACCCATATTATTATTACTAAATCCAAAATACGACCCGAATAATGCGTTGAATATTAGTCGTATAAATAGCGATAAATAAACGACTTGGTTACTACTATACCCGAAGTAGCGAATTAGTCGCCCATGTACTGACCAATTCACGATTGTTTTACGACTCTTAACATCAGACGCAAAAATAGTCGTCATATCACCGACTAGCCCGCGACTATTGATTTGGGTCTCGACAATGGTCGTTAATCAGTCGTAAATCGACGACTAAATTGACGACAATTATTTTTGGTCGTATATAAGAGACTAATACACACCCATATATCCATTGTCGCAAAATAGTAGCAATGTTGTCCCTTAATAGTGGTCATATGTTACGACTACAAGTATGGTCGCAAGGTCCAGTCGCAAAAACGTTGTTTTCTTGTAGTGATTTGGCTCACTGAAATTGAATTGATACTAAGATAAAAAAACATTATCTTGTAACACCCCGTCATCCAAAAATAAATAAAATATTACTTCAAAATAATATTTATATAAAATTTTGTAATAAGTAATTATAGGGTTTGTTTTTGGGATTTATTACGTTAGTAATTTATTTATAAAATTTAACATTTTTAGGAAAAATACGAAGCCAATTGGAAAAGTCAGTAACTAATCAAACGTGAACGTAAATCGACAAATCTTTTATATAATACTTTATACATAATAAGAGAGTAGTGGACAAAAGAGAATCCAAAAATTCCATCACATGATCAAATGGTGAATTAATTTAGACTTCTTGAAAAGACTCACATGACTGATTATGGAGAAAATATGGTTTAACTCATGCGTGATAATGTATTAATGTAAGATGTACATGGCCACACATGAACAAAGAAGAAATGGTACTTTGAATCCAAGCTTTCTAGAAGGTGTAGGTGTCGTAAGGAGAAGAAGAGTTGAGATGCATTGTATTAGCTCATCTCTTTATTCTTAATCACTTCTTCATCGAAAGCAAAAGAGAATAAGAGGAGAGAAAAAAAGAAGAAAGAGAAAAAAAATAGAGAAAAAAGAAAAAAAATAGAAAGAAAAGATAAAAAAGAAAACAATAAAAAAGAAAAATAGAGAAAAAGCAAGAAAGAGAAAGAAAGAGAAAGAAAGATAAAGGAGAAGCATCGTAACATTTTTTATCGGAGATTCTCGATGTTCATCTTACATATCTACTTTTTCTTTAGTGAGAATTAGGGTTAAAGTTTATTAGGAGAAAGTTTGAAGTTAGGGTTTATTAAAACGACGGTTAGGGTTTCGAGAGTAAACTTTCGAAAAGGATCAAGAGAATTATGGGTTTAGGTCCACGAAGTTCTCGGGATTCAACTATGTAAAATAATCACTGTGAGTTGGGGTTATTTGTTTGATTAATGTTATCTTTGTGCAGGTTCCTAACATTTGGTTATATATTTAGAGTCATGATGGAATAAGTAATAATTGGTGTTGGTTTGTTTATATTATTCATGCATGATTACTTGATTTTTATGACTATGTGTGTTTGCATGATTTTTTGGTTATTATGCTTGCATGATTTTGTGCCTATTATTGCTTGCTTGATTACTGGTTAATTGCATGTTTAGTTTGTAGTGCATAAGATTTTTTGGTAATGTTGTGATTATTTGACTGTTGAGTTATTGGTTATGTATTGTGATCTCTAGCATGGTTATGGTGTGAGGGGACTATGTATGGTTATAGAGTAGTGGGGGCAAATTGGTATTTCATGATAGTACTGACCTCGAAAGGTTAATGTGGCTGATCACTATAGCCGAGCATATCTGTTTGGATATCAATCTAAATCCCACATCGTAAATTTAGAATAAAATGGTCAATTATATAAGTCATATCCAACTCCAACTAGTATTAAGCCTTTTGGGAATGATCCCTAATTAAGACAAATCCATGCAGGATTTGCCACTTGAGTCCAAATTGGTTAATATCATACTAACGGAGAGTTGGACATAGTCTGAAAAAGTCTAACAATTGGTAGTTCAAAGGGGCAGACCTAGAGAAGTGGGTGTGGACTTGAATGTTGGTTGTGGGAAGAGAGCCCTTAAGGTGTCCTCGCGAATAAGACAGTGTTAGTGTCATGTGTCAAAAGTTTTCCTGACTATGCAGAAGATTAGGTGAAGAGTCTCGTTGGTGATTACGGTGGTATCAGATGGGTGCCAAAGGTTTCGATGGTTTGTCTATCAAGTCTAGGCATCGATATTGAAGAAGAAGATGTGTATGTAATTTGTCTTCTGATTCTGATTGTGAGACACTCGTTTTGGTATATTGTTTGTCTAAATTTTTATATTTGTTTTGTAGCTTGACATTCTTTGAACACAAACCAGTATCTGCCGAAATCCATAAATTATCCCACAGAAATGTGGCTTTGGTAAGTTTTGCAACAAAATGAAAAACCGAAAAGGTTAATAGCCCTTTTAATACTTTGAAGTTTATTAGTTTATACTATGGTGAAAGAAATCGGTCGTTTCTCTCTTTCATGGGCCGGCCTAGAGCATAAGCGAGGTAAGTCACCGATTAAGGTATCCAATTTCGAGGGTTATTTTTTATTAAAAAAATGCATCAATATATATTTAAACAAAAATTAGAATGACATTTTGTATATACTTTTTGTTATTCAATTATATTTAAACATAGTTTGAAGGCATAATTTTGGTTAAAAAACATACGGCATTTAATAATGTTTATGGGATTTCTAATTAATAAATTTATCTATTAAGTATATTAGTAAAATTTAGTTAATCAATGGTGAATATATCATGTATTAGATATTTATAATGACATCTTCAATCCACATCTATTTTTACCTATAAACTCTATTTGAAAGTAAAATTCTCTCCAACTTTTGTACCAGAAGTGTACTGATAATTTTTTTTTTCCGAACCTTATCAATTCCTCAAAACACACGCATTCAAGTTATTGTAATATTAAGAGGTGTTAATATATTTTGGAATAAGAACACTCAAAAGGAATGCATAAATCCAAGTTAATACAAGCCAAATTCAATTTGAGATGAACAATCTAAACAATCCAAAGGGATATTTGCATCGATCATTCAATTATGACCAAACAAGCAACAAGCAGTCATAATCAAAACCATTTGGATCCAAGTTCATAAGCTAAACCAGAGAAATTAAGAAAAAACAAGTAAAAAAGGGAAAGATAAAGTAGATTTCAAGAAATTATAAGCAAAAAAAGTTCTTGGATTATGTTATTGATCTAAGGTGGTCTTAGGAGTGATATATGATGATAATACAATCACAAAATGCTAATCCTTAGGCTTAGATTGATAAAGAAGACTAATTATATTCATAGGTCTTAATCACTTCACTAATTACCAATTCAAGAACACATTTTGTGAAAGAGCAATCAACGAGTATTAAATGCATGATCCAAAAGCCATAATACTTCTTAAACTCTCATTTCCATGAGATAAACACGTAAATCCCTATTTGAGTTCATTCAAGCATTTTTCACAAACACCGTATGTGCATTAAATCACCTAAGCTCTAGACAAGCTTGATCAAGCCTAATCTAGTATTAAACACACTCAATCATGAAGTATTAGAAAGATTATAGTCCTAAACATCCAAGATATTTCCTAATTTCACCTAACCCATGAGCTTTAAAGATAACTACTCACTAATCTACATAAACCCAACAAAATATATGAAGATGATGTTAAACATATAGATTAGAGAAAAGAAGTAAGAAAATATGAAAGAAACAAGACCAAGATTAATAAAATTCAAAGATTTCCTTATAAAAACACTTAGAACTCTAAAGTGGAAGTTTTTAGAGATAAAACAAGATTAATTAAGGAAAATAGGTCAATTAGCTTAATTAGTGCACAATGATCCGACCGGGTCAACCCAAGATAAACCGGGTCTTAACCCTATCGATTTGGATAAGTGGCTGAGACGGGAGCACGCATCGACCGGTGTAAGTCGATGGGAACATGTCGATGCAAGGTGATTCTCCACGAGATTATGTATCAACTGCAGTAAACCGATGGGCGTAGGTCGATATTTTGTCTGAGGTAAATATTGGGTTTGATCGCAGTTTTGTATCATTCAAGGTATGCTGAGGAGCGCTTGGTTGATGGAAGTGTGTTGTTAGAATTGGGTGGAAAAGGTCGAGGGCCGCTTGTCAGGGATGCTACTTAGCTTAAATCCGAGTTTGGTTGTAATATCGCATCGGGGCAAACAAGTCAAGGAGGTCAACGTCGATGGTAATGCGTGGATCAGCATCGGATGTACTACTCTGATGCAAGCAAACCGAGGATCTCTCGTGGGAAGTTGGTGCTGATTGATGGTGACGCATCGGCCGCGTTTGGCCGATGATCTCCTGTCGATGGCAGATAAAATTCTCTCTCTTAATTTTTTGCCTTTTTGGTCTCTTAATCCAATCAATTCTCCCTTGCAATTCCAAACACCTAGAAAGGGAATAAAACACCCCAAAAGACACCAAAACATGCAAGTCGTAATTCTAAACTCCTAAATATTCTAAGTTCTTGAAATCTTAAGAAAAACTAAATGAGAAGATGCAAAAGACAACAAAACATGTACCAAACAAATGTTAAAATCTCTTGAAATGTGATACTATCATGTACTAATACTAAAATAAATATAGAACTTTAAAGAGAATATTCATATTCAGAGAAAAATAAAGTTTTACACTGGAGAGAAAATCATATCTATTATAGAGTTCTTCTACTCTAGAAAAAAAATAGAAAAATACATTGGAGATGGTATACGAGCAAAAGACAACATGAAAGCTATTATTAAGCTAAGAAAAATATTATGGTGAAACTAGTTTGTGATACTAAAAATATTTATAGAATTAATACCAAATGAAGTTCTCAAACCTATCGAAATGCTTAATTCTTTTAAAATAGATGATTGTTATCATAACACAAAATTGTTTATTGTATATTGTTGATCATTCCAATATCGGTTGCTCTGCTCAGAGAAGTTTTTCAAAGTTGAAACTGATAAAGAATTATTTCCAGTTTACCATTTCACATGAATGACTGAACGATATTTTTTATTATTAGTTGAGACATATATGGGTGAAAACACAACTACTTGCTTTTAATGAACAATTTTACAGATAAAAGTGTCGAGATAACCATATTTCAACAATATAAATTTTTCTTTTTTCTTTTTATTTTCTTATAAAATCGTTTAAGATTATGAATGATTTGAATGTGGTAGAGACTTGTAGTGATGAGAGATCGACAATTGATGAATACCTCGATTAGGTTAATGAGCTTGAAAAGTACGATGAAGGTAGCCACGCAGATGGATGGGGCTGAGCGGGCTCGAATGTCATTTTACGAAGCCTAATGATGCACTGATGTGAGCGATTCTTGAAAAATACTCGCGAGCCTTGAATTTCCTATTTGGCTCACTAAAATTGAATTGATACTAAAGTAAAAAAACATTCAATATTGATGTTCCTTTGGCCAGTTTCGTTTTAAACGGTTTAGTTCATTTGAAATATTAAGTGCAACTTAATCAAATAAACCATTGTAAAGACTGTATGGTCAAAATAATTTTGAAATCTAGAAGAGTGTCTTGTTAGACCTACAATAAACTAATTGGGCTTAATAGAGGTTGGGCTTAACATAATAATAGTAATTTTAGCATGTATAAATACCTTAGAGATTAAACAAGCTTAAACAAATTTAGACAAGTACCTCGATTAGGTTGATGAGCTTGAAAAGTAGGATGGAGGTAGCACGCAGATGGATGGAGTGAGGCGGGCCCGCGGGTCATTTTTTAAAATGCACTTTAGTACATTTTTATGTTTACCATCAATCTTGTATATTTTTTCAACATCTTTTGTGTTCTTTTTCTCTAAAATGCCCTTAGTCTTTCCTTTTATTTATTTTTTTTATCCACAGATGAATAGTACCTGCGGATAACACAGTAAAAACAGATTTGATATATGGGTAGCTTCTCTTGTAAGACTTAAAACATGTGAACCATATTTATTAGTGATTTTTAGCCACATGTTCTTATGGGTAGCAGGTGCCCCACCGCTGGACAGTGTAAACTATTCGTTGATACCACCACGATTTCACCACGTGATATATGCTTCTGATGGATAGAAGGTGGCCAAGAGTCACAGATAGTGAAATCATACCTAATAAACACAATTTTAAGAGCTCATTTGGACAATATCGACTATTCGTGGACACTACCACGATAATAGGTGCCCCCACCGCTGGACAGTGCAGACTATTCGTTGATACCACCACGATCTCACAACGTGATATACGCTTATGATGGATAGAATGTGACCAAGAGTTCACAGATCGTGAATCATACATAGTAAACACAATTTTAAAAGCTCATTTGGACAATATCGACTATTTGTGGACACTACCATGATTATATCACATATTATACGCTTATGATGGACAAAATGTGGCAAGAGCTCACGTGAACGTGAATCCGTGGATACACAATACGTCATGCCCCACTATCCATCCAAAACCAAACTTTCACGTGGCGACATGCTATCAATTGGGAGCGTCTAGCATGTGCTATGAACGTGACAGTGTCCAAGAATAGCCGATATTGTGGACACCTAGTCAAGACTGTCTTCTCGGAACTTTCGTATTAAGTCTGATATTTTTTTTTTTTGGATTCTGGTACGTAGACCGATTATATCTCCAGTCTGACGGTCTATATGGCCGGAAACCTCACCTCCATCGTCCTATCCACCGTCAAAAAAGTAAAGGGTGAAAATAAATAGATAAAATATAAAAGAGAAAGAGTAGAAAAGAAAAAATAAATAAATGGAAAGAACATTTTCGTCCAAAAAACTTGAAATAAGTTAGTAAAAAATACTCAAATGCTAGCAAACATATAGAAATACATTTTTGCTATTACAGAGAAAAAAAGATACATTGAGTACTATATTCTTAAAGTTAGGTTCAATTTTTCTTCAACTAGAAAAGGAGATGAATAAATTATAGTGGAATTCCGTATTTTTCATTAAAAAATGAATCCCACAGTATTTTATTAAAACTTAAATAAAATATGAAATGAATGATTATTAGATGAATTCAGCATGTGGACCTTAAGTTTTACAGTTAGCAGATTATTCATCTAGTATTTATAGTAAGAAAACTAGATTGGCACGAAAATTAAAAGGAATTTTTTTAATTTAATTATGAAGAAAGTAAACTTGACAGAATTTCTTTTAATTGTGTAATAAATTTGGCGGAATCTACAAGATAAGTAAGAAAAAGGGCAGTGTGAAGTGGTCTTATTCTTAACGGTCTGTGGCGAACTCTCACGGAAGTTAGGATTCACCGGTAATATGCCATTTGTCTAGACGACATAAATGGAGACGTAGCAACAGGTTTCTTCTTCGTTTTCTTCTCGGCTTTGGTTTCAGATCGAAGCCAAGATTCAACCACAGAGAGCAGATTTGGTGAAGTTTTCAGATCCCTGATCTCGTCCAGCTTGGCCGAGAGTTTCAGCTCTCCACCATGAATGTACGCCAGATGACTAGCCCATGTCTCTAGTCCGTCGAAAATGTGAGTTGCATATACAATTGTTGCTCCTCTCTGGCCAATAATATAAAAGAAATCAACATTTGATGTTTCTAAAACAGAATCTCAGTGATCTTAAACCTGCTCGATTAGCTTCATTTGTTAGGACTTGGTAGAATCATCACTTTAACGTGACCCCTTTTCTTAAAGCTAAGTTGATAACAAGACATGGGTGTAATCATTCTACATCGAGAAGATCACAAGAACCATGAAAACGGTAGCCTCCTTGTACATAAACCATGTATACATACATACGTATGATAGGGCTATGTGAACATGAATATAAGGATGAGAGATATGAAGGGATTAGTGAATGGCTTACCTGTTCACATTCTTCTTTGAAGAATTCCAACAAATCCATTCTAGCAACAACGTCAAGGTCCACAGTAACCTCATCCAGTAATAATACCTGTGATCAGAGATTCAGAAATCACATAATCAATTTATGTCACCATGATGATGAACTCTGTATCTTAACAGATGAGAGAATCAATGTATTACCTTGAATGGAAGTAAAAGACCCATGCATATTTGCACTCGACGTCTCTGCCCATCAGACACCTTGTGCATACGCCATTGAAGATTGATATCAAGAAGATCAATCAACTTGTCTCTTCTCATAGGATCAATCCCTTCAACTGGTTAAACACAAACACATCCATGAGTTTCAAAAGGCGAATCAAAATTTCATGCGGAAAAGTGAATAATAAAACACCTCCAAATATCATATGTTCTGCTGAGAAATCTCCCTGAAGAGGAATCTCACCCTAAAATCCATATTAAAAAAACATCAAAGAGTTAAGACACAAAAATATACAGAACACTTACACGGTGTTTTAACATGAAATCTCAGAAAGCAAAAGTAAAAAGTGAAGAGAGGAGGAAGTTTACTGACAGCAGAACCAGCAGTTTTACTCCATGAACCTCCAAGGTAAGACAAATCACCACTACACACAAGCTCTGTATCGTGAAAAGCTGACCGATTCAGCACTTGCACAATGTTCTTCCCTCCAACCATATGCTTTCCAGCTAGAATCTTCAATAAAGTGGTCTTGCCTAACCAACCAAACAAACAAAATTTTCAAGCTAATAGAGAAAACAAGAGTTGAGCAAACTAAACTTGAATTCGAACACTACCCAAAAAATTACAGGAAATAAGAAAAACAGAAGAACTAAATCCCTTAACTGCAAAATCAATCTAGCTAGATTCATAGAAAAAGAAACCGCAAATGCAATTCGGAACACACAAAATAAAAATTGACTATTTTACCAGATCCATTGGCACCAACCAAGAGGCAACGAGATCCAGCGGGGAGATCGAGGTTGAAATCGAAGAATATAGGATCTTGGACTTCGTAAGAAAACTGCATTCCGCTAACCCTAATCGCACCACCGTCGCTTCTCGCCATCGCATCTTTCTCCACCATTTTTAGGATCAAACAGTCAGATAGAGCGAAAGAGAGATTCGTTACTCGGTGACCGACGATTTTCCCTCCGCTAAAATCTGTCGTTCTTTAAATACGCTCCGTTTAACGTAGACCAGATAAGCCATTAGATTTCGGCCACGTCACGAACTTTTGTGTCCATTTGATATACATACTTTACTACTCTTTCGTCAATCGTCATACTACGTTTAACCAGCAGAACGCTGCCACGTCAGTGAATTCTGTTCATCGACAAAGAATTAAACGACAGCGTACTGGCTCGGACAGTTGAAGATGGCCTCGTCACTAATTCTCGCCACGTCACTACCGCAGAAACATTTTACCACGTCCTCGTCCATCGCAACCGTCGGTGGATTCCGCCTTCCGCCGCCTGAGAAACTCGCAATTCTACTCGATATATCGGAATCAGTGGACGAAGTTCAGCAAATCCACGCGGCTATTCTCCGTCGTAAACTCTTCCTCCATTGTTACCACCCTGTCCTAAACCTCAAGCTCCACCGTGCATACGCTTCCCACGGCAAAATTCGCCACTCCTTGGCTCTATTTCACCAGACAATCGATCCGGACTTGTTCCTATTCACCGCCGCGATCAACACTGCCTCCACTAATGGCCTCCGCGACCAAGCTTTCTTGCTTTATGTTAAATTGCTTTCTTCTGAAATCGTCCCCAATGAGTTTACTTTCTCGTCAGTTTTGAAATCATGCTCAACTGACTCTGGAAAAACGATCCACACCCATGTCCTTAAGTTCGGATTGGGGCTAGATCCTTACGTGGCGACTGGTCTCGTCAACGTTTATGCGATAGGAGGAGATGTAGTATCTGCGCTGAAAGTGTTCGATAGAATGCCTGTGAGAAGCCTCGTTTCTTCCACGGCTATGATTACCTGCTACGCAAGGCAAGGGAACGTTGAGGCTGCCAGAGCTTTGTTCGAAAGCATGCGTGTGAGAGACATTGTTTCTTGGAACGTGGTGATTGATGGATACGCTCAACATGGGTTTCCCAGCGAAGCTCTGATGCTTTTCCAGGAACTGTTGACCAAAGGAAATCCAAAACCTGATGAAATAACTGTGGTGGCTACTCTCTCGGCATGTTCGCAGATTGGTGCGCTTGAATCTGGGCGTTGGATCCATGTTTTCATCAAGAAAAGTCGCATCAGGGTCAATGTTAAAGTATGCACAGCTTTGATTGATATGTATAGCAAATGTGGGAGCTTGGAAGAGGCAATTTTAGTGTTTGACGATACTCCGAGGAAGGATATAGTGGCGTGGAATGCGATGATTGCTGGTTACGCAATGCACGGTTATAGCCAAGACGCGTTGAGATTGTTTGATGAGATGCAGGGAATCCCAGGGTTGCAGCCAACTGATATGACTTTCATCGCAACACTACAGGCTTGTGCTCATGCTGGTTTGGTAAATGAAGGTGTAAGAATGTTTGAGTCGATGGGACAAGTGTATGGTATTAAACCCAAGATCGAACATTATGGATGCTTGGTCAATCTCCTCGGTCGCGCTGGTCAAGTTAAACAGGCTTATGAAATCATAAAAAGCATGAAAATTGAGGCTGATTCCGTTGTTTGGAGTTCTCTTCTCGGAAGCTGTAAACTTCATGGAGATTTTGTGTTAGGCAAGGAAATTGCAGAGTATCTCGTTGGACGAAACATCACAAACCCAGGTATTTATGTTCTTCTTTCGAATATATATGCATCGATGGGTGATTATGAAGGCGTGGCAAAAGTGAGGAGCCTGATGAAGGAGAAAATAATAGTAAAAGAGCCAGGCATAAGCACGATAGAAATCGATGATAGAGTTCATGAATTTCGAGCTGGAGATGGAAAACATATGCAATGCAAGGAGATTTACACAATGGTGAGAAAGATGAGCGAGTGGATCAAGTCTAATGGTTACGTGCCAGATACAAACGCAGTCTTGCAAGATCTTGAAGAGACAGAGAGAGAGCAGTCTCTACAGGTTCACAGCGAGAGGCTAGCGATTGCGTATGGGCTGATCAGTACCAAACCAGGAGGTCCCTTGAGGATATTCAAGAACCTGCGAGTGTGTTCGGATTGTCATACGGTGACAAAACTGATATCGAAAATCACAGGAAGGAAAATTATCATGAGAGATCGGAATAGGTTCCATCATTTCGTCGATGGTTATTGTTCTTGTGGCGATTTCTGGTAAAACCATAGTTGTGGATCCGGAAATCCACACTAAAGATTTGTAATTTGGGATGAGGAGTTTCCTAGAGTTAGCAATTTAAAGATTACACCATGTTTCAAAAACCTTTTTTTTTTAACAACAATATGAAATAGAACCTATCTATCATTTATCCATGTCGGTGGCTCCGGTCCCACATGGAAACTAAACGACTGTCTGAGACGTGCATTCCGTGCAAGTCTATCTGCTGTCGAATTCTTTGTACGTGATATTTGCTTGAGCTGGAAAGGTGTGAAGAAATCCTTCCTTCGATCGAACTCATTCAGATGTACAGAGAAAGCTGACCATCCTTCTGGATTGGACACAATTTTTACCAATTCCGAACAGTCCGTTGCAAATATGATGTTATCCCGCTCATCACAACAGTACCAACCTTGCCCTGTAAACAAATCTCCTTCCTTCCATGCCCCGTCCACAAAACACCACCGTCCAGTTTGAACAAAATCATTCTCCCTATTACGTATGCTTCCATTATTTACCACCTCCACAGAATCTTTCTTTATTTGAGCATCTTCCCAAATGAATGATTCTGTCTCAGCCATTTTTAATGTTTCCTGAGGATCTTTATCAATTTGGCTATAAACCATATCATTCCTACTTTTCCAGATATACCACATAATCCATGGATAAATATCCATATTACTATCCTTTGGTGTTCGCCAAAACAGATAATCCATATTTATGTATAGAGATCCCGTTGGAAATATTTCCGGATTGGATGGGATTTTGGATAATGCCCATACTTGCCTAGCCGGTGGACACTCAAAAAGAACATGGTTGATTGATTCCTCCTCTCCACATCTAGTACACCGAGTATCACACTTAATGCCCCGGGTATATAATTTTTTCATAACTGACAGACAACCTGAAATTGCTTGCCATACAAAGTGACGCAATTTAGGGGAACAATTTATCTTCCATGAAAATGCTTGTAGCCCTTTTATACTTGGCTCCAAAACTGTATCTGACATCCCGCACTCCACGAATTCTCTCTCCGTTTGGTACCCTGATTTGACCGTATATTTTCTCGTCTTTGTAAAATGCCATCCTAATGAATGTGGTCGCCCAAAACGGCTAAATTGGATGCCCAGAACCCTCTCCACATTCTCCGGATCAATTACCCTTTCAATCAATTCCTTATTCCATATTTGATTCCTGTGGTCGATTAGCTGATCCACCGTAGATACACATTGTAAAGTTGCTGTTTTTTGTTTTGCTGGTCTCGGGCAATAGGCTGGTATCCATGGGTCATTCCATATTGAAATAGATGTCTCTGTTCCCACCCTTTTAATTAGTCCTTTTTAAACCAGAGATCTAGCTGAGATCATACTCTTCCACCCGAAAGATGGTGAGTATGACCTTATTGGATCCAGAGGATCTGTATTCCTAAAATATCTTCCTTTGAAAACCCTTGTAAAAAGAATATCCGGGTGGTCAATAAGTCTCCATAATTGCTTCTCTAGGAAGGCCGTATTTGTATCCCTAAAAGCCCGAAAACCAATACCACCATCAGTCTTGTCCTTACAAAGTTTGTCCTAAGCCATCCAATGCATACCTGCATTCGCTCCCCCTGAATTCCACCAAAAATGTGACACTACACTTGTCAATTTTGTCGTAACTGTTTTTGGTAGCCTAAAGCATGACATTACATGATTCGGTAATGCCGTTGCCACTGATTTTATAAGGACCTCTTTACCACCTCTGGAAAGCAGCCTAGTAGTCCACCCATTAACCCTCCCATGTAATCTATCGTGAAGGAAACCAAAAATTTGTGTCTTCCCCCCATTTAGACATTCTGGAATACCCAAGTATGATCCCATACCACCAATCGCAGTAATTCCCAGAACTGATTTCATTTCCTCTCGGGTTCCGTCGTCTACCTTATGTCCAAATTGTAGTGAGGACTTCGTAAAATTAATTTGTTGACCCGAAACCGTCTCATAATCCTTAAGTATCCTTAAAATTGTCTGACACTCTTCCTTAGTAGCTTTACAGAAGAATAAGCTGTCGTCCGCAAAAAGAAGATGTGAGATTGGAGGACATGATCTTGCCACCTTTAGTCCTATTAATTGTTTTTCCCGCTCTGCCCTTTTTATATTTGCTATCAATGCCTCCGTACATAAAATAAAGAGCTATGGTGATCATGGATCACCTTGTCGAAGTCCTCGTTTCGGAACTGCCAGACCTCGTGGTTGTCCATTAATAAGTACCTTATATTGAACTGAAGAAATACATTTCATTATTCGATCAATCCATCTTGTTTCAAATCCCATTTTTCCAAGAAGATTCTCCACAAAAGACCATTCAATTCGGTCGTAAGCCTTACTCATATCCGTTTTTATCGCCACAAATTTCCTTTTACATGAATTATTCGTCCTCAAACCATGAAACATCTCTTGTGCTATAAGAATATTATCCGATATTAGCCTCCCGAAAACAAAGGCCGATTGTGTTTCCGACACAAGTTTCGGAAGAAGCCCCTTCAACCGTTGGCATAGAACCTTCGAAATGATCTTATACCCTACATTGCATAGGCTAATAGGTCTCATCTCTGTCATTCTACTTGGGCGCTCTGTTTTAGGGATAAGACAAATATTTGTCATATTTATCCTAGGATCCAAAATTCCATCTTGTATAAATTCATTTACCCAAAGTGTGATATCCTTTTTCACTACCGGCCAAGCTTGTTGGAAGAATAAAGCTGTCATCCCATCTGGACCCGGGGCTTTCTCTGGATGCATCATAAATAAAGCTGTCCTCACTTCTTCCTCATTAGCAGGAGCCATAAGTCTCTCATTCATTTGAGAAGTAATCGAAAGGGGGACATCTTGCAAAAATTCTTCAAATTCCACCGGATTTGTAGACTTGAATATATCTTCGAAATAGTTAACTGCCACTTTTCCCACCTCATTCTCTTTTGTCACCCATTCCCCATTAGAATTATGCAGTCCAACTATCCGATTCCGCGCACGTCGTTGTTTAGTCAAAGCAAAAAAGAATTTGGTATATCTATCACCCGATGTGTGCCATAAGTTCCGACTCTTCTGCTGCCAAAATAATTCTTCATCCCGATAAGCCTCCTTCAATTTCTGTGTAATTTCCATGAGCTCCTCCTGGGAACGCGTTTCATCTTTTTGTATCTCTTCCAAAGCCTTCTGAAGATCATTTATTTTTTCCTTTCCATATGGCAAATTCTGCTTCCTCCATTTTGATAGTTCATGCATACAGTTTCCAATCTTTGAGACCAAATCCGTATAATCTCCTCCTCCTGCTATCTCCCAGCCCAGTTTAATTGTCTCCATAAGTCCATCTCGTCCGACCCACCGTTTATCAAATCTAAATTGACCCCGACGTTTCTGAATCTTCTCTTCAATATTCGCCACTATCGGCCGATGATCCGATCCTATCATCCCTAGATACTCTGTAAAAGAGAAAGGAAATAGCATGTGCCAGTCCTCATTCGCTAGGGCTCTATCTAGTTTGCACCTAACAAGTTTTTCCCCCTTCGTCCTCTCCATGATAGTGAATCCCCCAAAAAGGGAAATTCAATAAAACCGCAATCTCTAATCATATTATTAAATGGGACAAATGTCGATGGATGTCTTAATGTGCCCCCTTGCTTATCATGATTACCAGTGATCTCATTGAGATCCCCAATCATAAACCATGGACATGTCCTATTCAAACCCATTCTGGTTAATCTTTCCCATACATGAGGCCTAAGTTTTTGTACCGGGTCGCCATACATAAAGGAAATAGCTACTCGATGACCCTGTATATCCGCTTCGATATCAATTATTCGATTACTTGAAAATATGATGTCCACATTTGAGCTCTCATTATAAAATAATGCCAACCCCCACTAGTTCCTCTCGGCTCCACAGTGTGTATCTTATCATATCCAAAATGACCCGCAAAACTACCAGTAAAACCAAATTCTTGTTTAGTTTCCGAAAGAAATAGAAACTCTGGCTTATGTTTATGCCATATCTCTCGCAAGTAACTAATGGTCCATTTACTTCCCATCCCTTGACAATTCCAACTTAAAATCCTCATTCTAAATATTAAAAGCAAGTCTCTGCTAAATATTGGTATCTGGATATTAAATCAATCCCAATACCAAACCTTAGAGGTAGTTCAACACCACTCCTTGTCCATTTCCCCCTTTTTATGTCTCCATCTCCATATTCCGTACCAATATACCCAATGCAAAAACCCTTTTCCAGAAACACTCTTGTAAATCTCCGGATTTCGTTCTGATTTCTTTTCCGTTTAGTTCCGTATTTTATAAAATCCGTGAATACGTCTTTCCATCAGACCATTAGTCCCTTGAGTGTAGTATATATATTAATGTAATTATGCTTCCCTTCAAAAATTAAAGCTATAGCCGTGACTCGTAATTTCCCAATAGATGACTTACAAGGAACTGGGTGTTTCCATACCATTATATCATAATACCCATAAAACCGAGACCATGAGATCTCAATAAATGTATACCAGGAAACTGTACTCCAAAATTCAATTAATCCCTCCACGATATAGTTGCTGACCACAAAGGTAATCCAAGTACTCAATTTCTTTTTTATACTATTATCAAAATAATTACAATACACAAAAGCCTGACCAATATTTTCCTTTTCCCATATCTCCAAAATCAACATCCTTATTAAACGCACCCAATCTGGGTAACCTCTCTTCCTAAGGAAGCCAAAAACGCATCTCCGTTGAATATCATCTTCTCTAACTCCCTTCCCAACTACTATCTCCCTGTACCCCACATATAGTATCTTTCTGCACTCGTAATTGGTCTTGTTGTTCTTACCATTATTTGCATACCATATAAAACCATAATGTTGAGTCCTTATTGCCTCTGTTTCCTCCTTCCATGCACCAAATTTTTTCCCAAATGGGATCAAACCTGGACCAAAATAATCTCCTTGAGACCTCGGCACCCTTAAACCGTTATTCCGTTCTTTTAAGACTGAGATCTTCTGCATCTCCATCCACCTACATTGTCTATTTTCATCATATCCATCATAATCGCAATCAAAACCATATGATAAAGACCAAAGACAATAGCCTTGTATCTCCTGAATATTTGTATCTTTTACCAACCAACAATTCACCCTACTGTATAAAATAACTAAATACTTCCTTCTAATCATTTTAAATGTAAAAATCGTTTGCCCTTGAGTAAAAAATACATGAATATAATCCTCAGAACTGATAAGCACAATGTTGACCCAATTCAAACTAAAACTCCAACCAGTCATATTACCCTTGACAGTATAACCATAGATAACAAATACTAAAGTTACACAATCTATCATGTCACCCTTCGAAACCACTAAGGTCAGCTCCATATTCACAAACTCACCCATGTATATCAACCTATAAACTGTGAAACGAAAGCTCTTAGATAGCATATTCTTCATTAAACATGTCCTTGATGGCAAATGATGTTTTCCAGCCTGATAACAGTGATACCAAGTAAACTGAGCATCCTGAGCAGCACTGAGATGCCTGTACCAAAAAGCGAAGGTCAGTAAACTAAATACTCTGCGCTTAACAATAGTTAATGAAATGACCCACGTTCTCTTCTGAATCTTTGCTACCATAATGACAAGACCAAAATATACTCCATAGAATAAAACCAAAAGCTTATCTATTAATTTTAAATGCATAACCTGCCACCAGGCACTCTGCCACATAAAGCTTTCACACAAACTCAAGAGAAGCCTAAATGGCATCCCTAACAACAACGTCAGACTCAAAACATAAATGAGTGGACACTTAAAAAACCAAAAACTGGAAAACACTTCTAGATGCTCAAGGCTTATTGACTCCATTAGGACTTTTACTTAAAGAAAGTGGCCTCATTAACCCGATGGACCCTCCTCCTTGTCGTGGTTAGCCTCCTCCTCACCACCCTCCTTGCTCTCCATGGTCTCTTGCTCTGCATGTCCCTTCTTCATGTCAGTATCTCCCTTCTGAATAAGCTTCTTCCTCGGTGAAGTCAGGGTCTGCACTATTCTCTTTTTGTTAAAACGTCCCATCAGTAAGGGTGGACCATTGAAAGCCTTCTTCTTTCCCAATTGCTTCGGACCCATAATATTCTTTCCCTCTGCTTTCTCAGATACCTCAATGACCTCTTTAGCCTTCACTTTGTTTTCCTGTATCTGCTTAGACCCCTCACTGGTGTCCAGAGTAAGCTGCACCACCTCATCCTCAATACTTGCCAAATCCTTCAAATCAGTACCCTCTTCCATCCCCTTGGAATTCTCATCTTGAACCTCGATAATGTCTTCCAAGCAATCATCATCCTCAACTCCTACACCCATTTCCACATCTTGTCCTTTGAGTTCAGAATGAAGATTCATCTCCTCAGTTACATCTTCTGAAAACTTCAATTCCTTTCTCACACGTTTGTAGGTATTGTTTCCTCTACCTACCTCCACAGAAGCCTCTGTCAAACTACCTTCCTTCCCATTCTCAGCCTTTTTTGCTCTAAAGGCTTCTAGCATAAGCCACTCCTGATCCGTTAGAGAATCCTTTCTACCTCTGCTCAAATCCCTGCCATCTCTCGGACCTTTGTTTCTGAAACTTCTTACCTGAGAAGATGATCCCTCTTTAAATCTCCTTTCATACCAGTGTGAGCCAAAGCGAGCCTCTCTCAATTTGGCTTCCTTAGAGACTTCTTCCTCCTCCCTTGTTTTACCTTTATCCTTGGTCTGTGAATGTTTCTCACCCGATTTGCCTGCATCTTTTCTTCCTTCCTTTGTACCATTACGCTCTCCAAAAACCACAGCGCCTCTATAGCTCACAGGTTCTGGACCCCTTTCCTCTCTATCACTCCTTCTCGGATGCACATCCTCCATTGATTTCACCTCCTCATTCTGTGGACAAACTTCTTGATCGTGGCACAGGCTGTAGCATATTCTGCAGAAGCCATGAAGCCTCTCATACCTCAACTGAACCACGATTTCTTCCCCCGTCTTGAAGTCCACTGCAGATTCAAAAACTAACGGCTTGAAACCATCAAGAACCACCCGAACTCTACCATTGTCAAGATCAACGACACCCGATTTTCCCAAACCATCACCAATGCTTTTAAAAGTCTGTTCCGCCCACCAGTGCAGAGGAATCCCCATAATTTTGACCCAGAAGGTTATAGCAGAAGGATAAGAGGCATCAATAATGGGCTCCCATCGCACCAGAGAGACCATCCAGTGATCAAAATGATACGGCTCCATGCTAAGGACCTCAGCAATATCGTCTTCATTGTCGAAATCCATCTGGAAACGACCCATTCCTAAATCTGCACCCGCAATCCTCTCCTCCATCTTCCAAATCCTCGGTAAAATATGGATTAAGGACTTCGTATCTTGACGCTTTGGGTTCATGCACCTACCAATCAATGTCTTGCCATAAGCCTTGATTAGCTCTGTGTTATCAAAGCCTGGCACCGAGATCTTGAGCCGTTGGGTGGACATTGCCATCATCTTCCCCTTGCTGGTTCTGGACACCTTCAAATGAGCTTGAGACATTATCGAAAAGAGAGACAACAACTTTAAACTGATGAAAAATGTATGAGTGATAATTTTCCTCTTCCCACTATCCTCGTTTATATAATATCCCCACTCCACCCATGGTAAAACCATCAGATCTTTTCGTAATAACTCTACAAAAATCACTCTCCAAATCCAATCCCTAATTTTGCTCTCCAATCTGTCAAACTTAAAGCTGCCAACAATATACATGGAAACCTTATTATCCTGCCAAATCCCAGAATTAAGCCAACCATATACGGACGAATTAAAGCCAGAATTCAAAGAATTAAGCCAATTTCCCAGCATCGCAATCAATATACCAACGCATAGAATGATCAAGTTTTTAGGAAACAATTTGAAACTCAGACCAATCATCCTTACCAATCGACATGTCCCAAGATTCCAATCCCAGAAAATTAACAGTAATATTAACAAACCCAGAAAATTTACCTTAATAATATTCCAAAATTCGCCCCAAATCAATATTCTGCAGCCCTTAATATTCCCGCAATCGTGTAGATCCAAATCGCCCTTTCCCCTTTCTGATCTCCTTTCCATAATCGTTTTCGATCCACCAGATCGAAACTTCCTCAAATCCAAAATCATATATCTCCCTGAATCTGTTTCCAAAAATTCAACGACCAAAACTCGATCCATAAAAATTCTACAATCATCCCCCTTAATTGCCTTAAAATCCGAGCTGTAGTCATCAATCCGATCGTCCTCTACTTTGCGCCGAATCCAAATCATTCAAACCCTAAATCACCTTTCTTATCGCCATGGGAACCGTTACTTTTTTCTTTTTTATTATCATCAAATACTTCAAAAAACCTATTTAAAACAATGTGTTTCGTTGTGTTTCGTAATTATCTTGTATTAATGAAATAATTATTACAAAAGAGATCTCAAAAGAAAGTTTACCGTAAAGCTCATATAGCTATTTTCGTGGGGTCGACCGTATATCCCCCCAAATAACTCAGCTTTTGTATTGATCCCTAGACTCCTGATTTTCACACCCAAACTCTAACATTTATGTATAATTGAACCTAAATTATTTGTTTCCGCTCAATTCCACCTAAGTAAGTAGAATCAGTAATCCGCGATTAAACTTTTAAAATCGCGTTTACTTCTTAATTAAATCGAGCAAAAACCAATGAAAACCAAACTAAAACTCTAATTAAAATCCCGACCTGAACTCAATTCATTATAATCCGACACGGCAGAAACCTAACTAAGAGCATGTACATCAATGAACCCCCGGGGTTCTTAAATCTTTTTTAATATATTTTTTTGTGTGGAAAGTTTGGGAAAAAACGAAAAATCAAAAAAAAGGAACGAATAAGAGAATGACACGTACGCTTGAACAGTGAAGAAACTGATCCTTAAAGTCCTTATATAAGGATCGGTCCTTAAGGGTTTCTTAAAAAAAAATATTTTTTTTATTCTGTTTTGTCTAAGAAACTGTGCCAAAAACCCATTAAGAACCATCAATGTACATGCTCTAAGAACCCTATTTTTTCCAGAAGCCATCGACGACCAATGTGTTGCAGAGACGATGATTTCGGTTGAGTAGGAACACAGAACAAGGGAGCTAGTAACATGGAAGAAGAGATGAAGAAGAAGATGAATGATGAAATGAAAAAGAAGTTCACAGAAGAGTTAATTTTTGCGGCTGCAAGTTTTAAATAAATGGCTGGAGTGTAATGACCCTCCTGAAGGAGTAAAACGCCAGTACGAGGAATACGACCAGTCGGGATGGATCAGACGAAAACCGGCCACAATTCAAAGTTGTGTGATCGACTTCAAATCAACGGCGTTAGCTAAAGAAGACATTCTAAGACTTTTGATCAAGTCAGATTTCGAATCGGACGAGCGGATTATGCGATGGCCGAAGGACAATGAAGACGGCCGAGGGACGGCGGGAAATTCCGAAAATTGACGAATGTTGGGACGTCACATGTTTCTGATAGAGGAGATCAAACTAAGAAGTTGGGTTGAAGCGGAATTTTAAAAGAGTGAACGGTTTAAGAGATATTCGCGTTGCGACTAAATCGGGTAAATCGGGTTAGAAGCACGACATGTCGTCGCGCATGGAAGGAAGGGTGGCCACGCCTGGGCATGGCTGAGTGTCCACCGAGGTGTCGCCGTGCATGTCAGAGGAGCTGAGGAGTCGCTGAGTGTCCGGCCAGATGTCGCCGCGCATGGTCACCGCTGGAACCGACTAACCGGAGGCCGTCGTGTAACTTTGCCACCTCCACCTTGTTTTAGCTATAAATAGGGAGCAACCCCCAGCCATTTTTGCTCATTCTAAAACTCAGAGAAAAACGCCTAGAGAGAGAGTAGAGAGAGAAAGGGGCTGGGCGGACCGGAGGAATTTCCCGGCGAGCCGGAAGCGGTTTTCGGCGAACCATCGGGGAAATTCTGTCGGTCGGCCGTGAGCACTTTCTCTAACCAAAAACCTGTTCTAGAGAGATAGAACGTCCAGGTTAGAAAGAGAAAGTGAGAGAAACCCGTGAGAGAGAAGGCGCGGGCGGGAGTGTCCTGAAGGGTGATCCGATGCTCCGTTACCCGTTCCGACGGGCGGCCGGGTACGGTTTACGGAAGGTGGTCGGTAAGCTGTAGATCCGTGTAACATCTAGTTTAAAAATTACCTTAAAACTTCTTTGACTTAGGATCTTCGTGTCTAGATCCAAGAGAAGTCCTGTACTAGGACGGACCAAGGTCTAGGGTCGTCGAACCCGAGCAGGTGAGTCCCGATAGCTAGGACTGACGTGTTTGTGCAGGTATCGCCTTAAGGATTGAAATACTGCAAGTATTTATCCTTAAGAGCATTGATTGATTTGTGTGTATCACGGTTGAGGTTTAAACCGTGTTGATTGGTTTGATTGTTGCATGATTGTTGTGATAAGTACGAGATGGAATGTATCCACTCGGAAATGATTGATTGTGATAAGTACGAGGTTGGATAGAGATCCACTCAAAAATGGAATGTGATAAGTACGGGATCGGTCGGGGTACCGCCCGGAAATGGAATGAGATAAGTACGAGGTGGAAGGTATCCACTCGGAAATGTGTGATATGTTTAAGTACGGAAGTGGTTGAGGACCGTTCCAGAAATGCGTTGCATGGCATGGATTAGGAGGATGCTTCTGGCACTCCCGTTTGGTTACCTCCTTGTGTGATGGGAGAAAGCTCGGACGGAACTCGGGTCGCTCCCTTTGCTGAGCTGCTCGGACGGAACTCGGGTCGCTCCCTTGGCCGAGCATTGAGTGTGGTGCCGATCATGAGGGGTCGAGAGGAGCCACCAGTGACCAAGTGGGGGAGGTGTCCGATGCATCTAGGAGGCCTCTGCAGGTGTTAGGTGTCTACATCTAGACATTGTTGGCATTCACGATAAGGGATCGTGTTATGCATTGTGTTTGTTTATTTACTTCCGCATTGTACTTGTTGCTTGTTATTGCTTTATGCTTCGGCTATGGGGTTGGGTTGGGATATTAATAACTGCTAGAGGGTTCTGGACTCACTGGGTAACCCATATGGTTGCTCACTAAACAAAATTTGTCTCGCAGGAAACCATAGTCGGGCTAGAGGGAAGTTCAGACGTTAGGCCGCCGGCGTAGTCTCGGGTTGTGAGTGTGAAGCTTGTGGAGTTTGTAATATGTAGGATTTCTGCTTGGTGCACCGTAACTGTAATGTTTTGGGTAACGATTTGTAATAAATCCTACTTAGTATTAATAAAAAGTGTTTTCTTTAACTCCACGGTTCTAATGATATTAGTTCGGTCCGAACTAACACAACTCCCGGCACGGGTACGGGTTTGCAAGCCTTAGGCCTTAGTCGAGAGGGTCGGATATCGACAGTGGATCGGCCAGAATATGGGCAGTGCCGGGACATTGGCGATATTTGACATCTTGTGGCACCACCGGCTCGGCTATTGTCCGTAGTCCGCGTCGGGGGTGTTACATGGAGAGATGTACAAGAAGGTTATGGTGAGAGTTGAGATAACCATAATAGTTCTAGGATTAATTGTATGGTTTTGTGCTAAGTTTGTTTGAGTTTCTCTGTATGAAGTTGTTTGTACTGAACTGGTTTGGAATAGAGAATCTAATGTTTGATTTAAAAAGACTGATATTGAGCAAACAAAAGCTGTTATCTCTCCCCTACAATTCGAATTGGGTGGTCTGCAATGAACGTGTTTGGTTTGTATGAGCTAAAAGTTGTTGAGGAAAGCTTGAAAAATGACCAAGAAGCCAAGTCTGGCATGTTACAGAAGATGGAGTTGCAGGTCTTCGTTAAAACATGATATTTTTCTTGAGTTAAGGTCTGAAAACGTGAAGATTAGAGTATTTGTCTTGAGTTAAGGTACAGACGATGTTATGTTGTTTATGTTAATCATATTATAGACAAAATAAGACATCACTTCTCATTTGTTGCAAAGTCTGTTAAAGAAGAGAATATTGCAAATTAAGGCACGAGAAAAAACTCTTAAGAGATAATGAGCCGACTCAAGAGCTGGTCGAAGTTACCTTTCTTCTTTTGTGGTCAACAGACTCAAGATCTGATCGAAGCTTTGCTACTTGACCAGCATCTTCTGCTTCTTCCGAAGCCAAAGTACCAGCAATATCTAATAAAACATCCCCTAACTAGACCTCACATAGCAAACAAGTTCTTAAGCAAATAAGACATAGAATTATAGACAAAACAAAACAAAATTATAGAATTATAGGCAAAATAATAATTAACAGAGACAAGAGTATAGAGACTTGAGCGTTTCTTTCAAAAGTAAAAGACATCGCAGGTCTTTTGACAACAACAACAAAAGACAACAGCATTCGTAAGTATGCAACACCACAACGTAAGAGTTTTCATGGCTGCAACACAACAAAAAGTAAAGAAATAAGACTGCAATTCGTCATTTGAGAGGGCTGAGTGAGTGCCATAACATCAGGTCCTTGAATGATCCCGCCGACATGATCTTGTGACTGCGAGGAGCCTTATTTTGCAGCCTGTTAAAGCGTTATCCCTCCACTTGCATTTACCACTAATGCCACATCTAAAATAGCTTAGTCTTATCCCACCTATCTTGTTTAATGTTCCGAGCTTTGCTCAATGCGTAATCGAAAACAGCTTCCTTGAACTGATAGCCCGTGTAGAATTCCGATCCTAGTTCTAACATGTCACTCTTCTTCTTCCCATTCTTCTTTTTTCCTACCCAATTCGTCTTCCTCAGCTTCATCAGAACTCTCTGGAATGGTGTGTCTCGCCCTGAATTCCTCATCCACGAAATCAGCAACATCTTCTTCAATTTCATACTCATGCTGACCAGCCAAATCCTTTTCTTCATCCTCATTCTCCCCTGTCTCCTTATCTCCATTTTCCTCTTGTTCTTGTTCATGTTCAAAATTTTGCTTTTGTTCTTCTTCTACATGTTCTCTGCCAAGACAAGATTCAGATTGGCAATTTTGGGAACAAAATTTTCGGCCATGATAATTAAAAACGAACACAGAAAACCTTTGATTACATGAGAATGATGGATGTCTCAGCCAAATCGCCTTCATGTATGTCTTAATCTGTGCCAGAATTAGTCATCTCCCTCAATGGTGTACATGATTACAATCAGAGAGAAGAGCGACGAAGAAGATGACAAAAACCCTAATATTTTATTGGGTTGACTTCAATTTTTTTAAACAAATCGGGTACAATTATTGGGTTGACTCTACATATGCCGGGTACGGTTTATGAAGCTCAGGTGCGATTTGAATTAGAGTTTGGGTTTGATTTTGATTGGTTTTCACTCGACTTAATTAAAACCTAAACGCGATTTTAAAAGTTTAATCACGGATTACTGATTCTACTTACTGTTAAGTTATATGGGCTTCCAACCTAAAACCAATTGGTGATAAGTGGATTGGCTCATATCCCTTATATATTAAGTGAGATCCCTTCCAACTACCGATGTGGGACTTATGTCCCTAATACGCCCCCTCGAGATAATGGTTCTTTGACCATTAATCTCGGAATGCTTGGTCTTGGATCGACGGCACCAATTTGGGCCTGGTTTGTCGATGATTGGACCAACTTTGGGTCGGATCGGTTGGACTGTATGGATCGGGCTCTGATACCATGTTAAGTTATATGGGCTTCCAACCTAAAACCAATTGGTGATAAGTGGATTGGCTCATATCCCTTATATATTAAGTGAGATCCCTTCCAACTACCGATGTGGGACTTATGTCCCTAATATATAAGTTTAGAGAATTGAATCCTTTATTAGAATACATAGGTACAGTATTTATAGGATTACACGAGAGAACCTAGGGCTAAGCTAATGACTATTAGACCCTTAATTACATTTATACGATATATACTTTACATCCCCCCTCAAGCTGAAGGCACTTTCGTGACTCCAAGCTTGTTCCTAGCTAGTTGAAAATGCTGACGTGAGAGTGGCTTTGTGAGCATGTCCGCCAGCTGATCCCGAGTAGAGACATGGGAGATACGAAGCATTCCTGATTGTATATGAGCACGAACAAAGTGATAGTCTAGAGCAATATGTTTCATCCGTGAATGAAACACCGGATTAGCACATAGATAGGTGGCTCCAATATTATCACAGTAGACAACCGGTGTTGTGGGTAGAGAGATACCAAGTTCAGTGAGGAGTGAGCAAATCCACCAAATTTCTGCAGCTGTGTTGGCTACAGCTCGATACTCAGCCTCTGTAGAAGAGCGTGCTATCCCTTTTTGTTTCTTGGAAGACCATGAAATGGGGTTCTTTCCAAGGTAGAGTACGTATGCGTTGGTCGAGGCGTAGTCATTAGGACCTCCTGCCCAATCCGCGTCAGAGAAACCATGGAGAGAGATGGATGTTTGCGCATCAAGAAAGATTCCATGTGTTAGTGTACCCAAGAGATAGCGTAGAACCCTTTTTGCAGCTTGCCAATGTGCTGTGGTCGGGCTATGCATGAAGAGTGATAAGTGATTGACTGCGTACGCAATATCAGGCCGTGTAAAAGCCAAATATTGGAGACTGCCGACCACCCTTCGATATTCTGTTGGGTTTTCATACGCTGGTCCCGTGTCTTGACCCAATTTGGGCGATGTAGGCAGTGGCGTAGAAACAGGTTTGGCATCTAACATCTTAGTTCTGGTCAGGAGATCAACAATGTACTTGCGTTGCATTAGATGGAGACCTCGCGACGACCTTGTGACTTCAATACCCAAGAAGTAGTTGATGTCGCCAAGATCCTTGATGGAGAATCGTTCTGCCAGGTGCGAGAGAACAGCAGTGACTTGGGACAGATGATTACCTGTGACAAAGATATCGTCAACATAAACAAGTACGTACACCAGATCAGACCCGTGACAATACACAAACAGAGACGTATCAGCAAATGAGTTGTAGAAGCCCATTTGAAGAAGCTGGTTCTTGAGCGCAAGGTACCACGAACGGGGGGCCTGTTTTAAGCCGTAGATAGGCTTCCGTAGGCGGCACACATGATTCGGGCGAGACTCATCTACTAGACCAGGCGGCTGCATCATATAGACTTCTTCCGTCAACGTTCCTTGAAGGAATGCATTGTTGACATCAAGCTCTCGAATGACCCACTGTTTTGTCGTAGCAACAGTAAGAACCAAGCGTATTGTGGTGGTCTTAATAACGGGACTAAACGTCTCAGCATAGTCCATGCCATACCTTTGGTGAAAGCCTTTCGCAACGAGCCGCACTTTATATCTGTCGATAGTACCATCCGGGAGGAATTTGAGAGTAAACACCCAGCGACAGCCCACTACATTTTGAGATGGAGAAGGTGGTACTAAGTCCCAAGTGTGATTTCTGATCTGTGCATTGAACTCTTCAGAGACTGCATTTCGCCAACTAGGATCCTTTAGAGCTTGGACAATGGTAGTTGGCTCTTTTGCAGGCGTAGAGGTAAGTTGACTTGTGAGGGTGAATTTTTTCTTGGGTTTGATTATATTATTCTTGGCACGGGTTTGCATTCGGTGGTTGTTTGGTGGAGGTGGTGGAGGAGGTGGTGTAGCAGTTGGTGGTGGTGGAGGTGTGGGATTCATTGGAAGAGATGGTGGTGATGTATGAATCACTGGTGGACTTGGTGGTGGCGTGGGATTATGGGAAGGTGGTGTGGTACTATTTGGAGGTGGTGAGCGAGGTAAAGCTTATGTTTGAGTATGGGTGGCTGTTTCTGGGTTTATTTGGCTCGGTATCATGGGTGGATTTTGTGGCTCGTGAGGAGCAGTGGAGGAGAAGTGAGAAGGTAATACCTGAGAGTTGGACGGTGGCGACACGTTTGCTGGTGAGCAAGACGGTAAAGGCGAGCCTTGGTGAAGATCTGAGCAGGGGGGCACTGTCGCAGGCAGCAGAGTCTGTAGTAATGGAACTGATGTAGGAGCTGATTCCAGAGCCTCAAAGTCCTGTGTTGTCTGCGACTTCATTGTGTCACGCATGAACGGAAATGTAGATTCATCAAATTGAACATGACGAGAAATGTACACACATCCCGTAGCAGCATCTAGACACAAGTATGCACTTTGAGTCAGGGAATACCCCACAAAGACACAAGGCTTTAATCGTGCATCAAACTTGTTTGAAGTATACAGTCTGAGCCATGGGAAGCATAGGCAGCCAAAGATCCGTAATTTCCCATAGTTTGGAGCTTCACCAAATAACTTCTGATATGGTGACTCATGCGATAACACCGGGGTTGGTAATCTGTTAATTAGATATACCGCAGCTGCAAACGCATACGGCCAGTAATGAGTAGGTACCGAAGCAACAGAGAGTAATGTAAGACCAGTCTCTACAATGTGTCTGTGCTTGCGCTCCGATATCCCATTATGTTCGGGCGTATGCGGTGGTGTTGTCAAATGAGAAATTCCATGTTCTGCTAGATAGCTACGCAAGGCAATAAACTTGCCACCATTATCCGAATAAAGTACCCCAATTCGATTTTGAAAACGGTTTTCAACAAGAGCTCGAAAAGCAATGAATGTTTCTTTGACTTGTGACTTGTGTTTGAGAGGGTATAACCATGTATAACGAGTATAATGATCAACCAAAACAAGGTAGTATTTGTAGTTTTCGTGAGAAGTAATGGGAGAAGTCCAAACATCAGTAAATATATAGTGTAGAGGACGATCAGATGTAATAGAATAATGAGAAAAAGGGAGTTTATGACTCTTATTAATCTGACAATCCGAGCAAAACAAATGTTTGGAAGAAGAAGTAAAAGGTAAATCGAATTGGGAAATAACTTTATTTAAGATAGGTGGAGATGGATGACCAAGCCTTGCATGCCACGAGACCAACGTCGCCTTAGAAGAAGTTGTAATTAAAGCTGCGACTTGCTGAGGTAAGACCGGCCATTCATACAGCTCTGCTTTAGTTCTGCCAAGAAGTGCCCCCGTGCTGAGATCCTTCACCTGAAAGTGTGCAGGAAAGAATTCAATGGACACTTGATTAGAGTTGCACAATCTATAAACTGAGATCAAGTTCTTATGTATGTTAGGTACATAAAGGACTTTGTGCAAAGCTAAATTACGAGAGGCTGAGTGTAAGAGACCAGAACCAGTGTGTGATATGGCTGAGCAAGAACCATCACCAATAACAACTTCATCTCCTCCATTGTATGGCTGGTGGAGGGACAGGTTGTTGAGGTCAGAAGTGATGTGGTGCGTAGCTCCACTATCAAGGATCCAATTGCTCTCCATGTATTGTTGTTGTTGTTGTGGATCCATACTAAGATTTGCCCGAGGCTGCCATGGTGCATAAGGCGCCATCGTTGAAGGAGAACCAGCACTGGCAAGAGATGACAGTTGTGGGCAGCGTTTAGCACTATGGCCCTGAACATTACAAATATGACACTTGCCAAGATACGGACGGGAAAAGCGTTGTTCAGGACGAGAGCCACTGTTGCTCGGACGAGGCTGACTGCGGTTGTTATTGCGGCTGTTGTTGTTATTGTTGTTATAGGAAGAAGACTTCTGATGCACAACATTAGCCGTAGCTGGGAACGACGGAACAATTTCGGACGAGAGCAATTTAGCTTCGTGATTGAGCAGGCGTTCATGGACTTCTGTGATTGAAGGAGGTGTATCGCGGCCTTCAATCTGGTCAATCACCGGCTTGTATTCATTCAGAAGGCCCTCAAGAACAAGATCAATTTGATCTTCAAGATCCATAGCCTTACCTAAGATCGCAAGTTGATCTAGGCGAGTAGTAAGACCCTGAAGATACTCATCAACTGTCTTGTTACCTTTGTTCCATTGCTTAAGTTGCTGCCGGAGCTGCTTTATGTGACCTCGGCTGGGCTTTGCATAGGTGCTGTTGAGTGTTTCCCAAGCAGCTGCCGCAGATGTCGCCCGTGAGACCAGAGGCTGTAGCGGTTGGGAGATCGCACCTATGAGTACACTGAAGATCAGCTTGTCCTGTCGCTTCCAGATTTGATATTCCCGATTGACAGAGACAACATCGGCGATGGTCACTGTTGCAGGAGGAATAGCAGCAGAGCCATCAAGGTGGACATCAAGGCCATACCCATCAAGAAGGAAGTGCACTTGTAGACTCCACATCAAGTAGTTGGTAGGAGTGAGCTTGAACACATTAGCCATGTTAACATTCAGAATGGTGGCATTGCCAACATTGATGGCTTCGGTGTTGGTTGATTGCTGGTTCACGTTTGCCATGAGAGGGAAGGCGGCTGTGAAAATTTTTTTTTGAAAGGTTTTAGGTTTTAGGAGCGATATGCTCTGATACCATATAAGTTTAGAGAATTGAATCCTTTATTAGAATACATAGGTACAGTATTTATAGGATTACACGAGAGAACCTAGGGCTAAGCTAATGACTATTAGACCCTTAATTACATTTATACGATATATACTTTACACTTACTTAGGTGGAATTGGGCGGAAAAAAATAATCCAGGTTCAGTTATACAGAAATGTTACAATTTGGGTGTGAAAATCATGAGTCTAGGAGGCTGGGGATCGATGCAGAAGCTTGGTTATTTGGGGGGGGGGGGGGGAATATACGATCGACCCATTTTTGTGTGTAAAATGATGGAAAAAGAAGGTCTTTAGATTAAAGCCATTAACTCTTTTTATAGTTTTGATGACGAGCTCTCCATCCGTATATCTCGTAATCCTCTTGTTAGAATGATCTTTGTAATCTCTGGAATTTTGTGCTGATTTCGGAGTAATCTGTTTGACTAAATCAGCTCGACTATTGACTTAAATATCAGGCATGTCATTTCTTGATATGCAGTTGTTTTCAGTTGATAAGGCAAAGATATGATGGACTTCGGTTTGGACCAGAGTAATGTCTCTAATGCCGACTTGTTTATAAGATAAGGCCATTGGACCTTATCGGCCCAAATCCGGGTGTAGATTTTGGTACCAACAATTGCCCCAGCCTATTAATTATTTTAATATAATAATTATTTGGTGGGAAATATGAACAGTCCTTCCGACTGCGAAGGTCCAATCTATTGATGCCAACCCGTAGATGCCGAGATTTAAATCATTATTTGATTTCTCATTCGACGGTCGAGATCTTCCGAATCTAGGGAGTTGACATGATTTGAAATCGAAGAGATCTAAATCCAACAGTTGAGATCCGCGGGAGATGAGAGATCCTCGCGACCTCGAAAGTTGTTATTGAAACAGAATCGTAAGTGGATATATTTTTCTTTTTGAAAAAGGTAATCTGACGGTTGGGATTAATTTTGGCAAGAGATATGCGGAACCTCGAGAACCACCACAAACATTCGGCTTTAAAAGAGTTGTCCTTGTCTCCCATTAATGGAGTAAGCACACTATCTCAAAGTAAACTTTTTAACTGCTTTTTATCGTATTTATAAATTGTTTCCATTTTTAAGAAATCTTGGAATAGATTTTCGATTTTCACCGAAAGACCTTGTAAATTTTCGCAATCTGACTTTTTGCAAAAAAAATCGTTCATTTTTTGTTTTTCTCCCTCGTTTTCCGTTTTCGACTCCTCCTTGTTATCCTCTTCCATGTCAAAATCAAATTGTCTTCAAGTTGCCATATTCTTCTTAGAAGCGTGAACATAAGGGCCTTCATGTCTTGCTTACTTGGGTTTATGCATATTCTTATCAAGGTCTTGATGTAACCCGAAATTAGACTCGGTTTGTCAAATTTTGGCACCACGGTCTTAAGCCTTTGTCACCACTTGATCCGCTTGGATCAACTGCGGCCCTCTTTCCCTATTTCTTACTCAACACACTAAACTGAGACATTTTGAAAATAGAAAAACCTTTGCTAAAACACTGAATATAAATTTAGTGAATATGAGCTACTTTCAAGTGAAGACTTTCATCTCTAATTTATAGTAAAACCCTATAGCCATCTGTCCTAGAAGAAAATAAATCTACCTCTAATCATGTGATAACCGAGTTCGTCACAAAGGCTAGATGCTCGTCTTGCTTGGTCTGAGTTAACGTGCTCGGTGAAATCTATGGGTCAAGGTTTGTCTTTATAAGAGAATAGAATAAGGTCGAAAAATGAACAGGAAAGTGTAAGGTCGTCGAGAGACGGACGTGTTTATAAATGCTGAAAGGAGAGTCCGAGCAGGTCGATAGACGAGCTCGGGTTACAATTCGGTCTTCAGCTCCGTTGTGTTGTTTGTTCGGCCTAGTAATAGTACCGCTTGAGTTTGTTCGCGTTCCGCGAGCGTGGAATGGCTTCTCCCTTCATCGTGACGAGCTCGTATACGCCTGGTTTAACCACTTTGGAGATGATGTAGGGGCCTTCCCAGTGAGTGCCGAGCTTGCTTGCTTGGTATTCGCGAGTGTTTTGGAACACCTTGTGAAGTACGAGGTCGCCTTCGAGGAAACGTTGTCCTCTGACCTTTTTGTTGTAATGGCGAATGATCTATTGCTGGTAGTTTTGAAGACGTAGCAGTGCTTGGTCGCAGAGTTCTTCCACTTGGTCAAGGCGATCCGCGATCATGTTGTTGTTCAGCTCTTCGTGCTCGGGTGAGACACTTAATCGGATTGTCGGTACGCTTACTTCTGTGGGGGACATTGCCTCCATCCCGTGAGAAAGGGAGAAAGGTGTCTGGCCGGTTGAGTTTCTTGGTGTTTTTCGGTGGGACCATAGGACACCGTTAAGCTCATCGGCCCAGAGGCCTTTCTTGCTCTCCATTCGTTTTTTGAGTCCATCGATTATGGTCTTGTTTGTTGCTTCAGCCTGCGCGTTTCCTTGTGGGTACCTCCGGGTGGACTTGCTTAGCTTGATCTTCCAACTCGCACAGAATCCTTCAAACTGGTTGGATATGAACTAAGATCCATTGTCGGTGACGATCTCGTACGGGAGGCCGTGGCGGCAAATGATGTATTTCCACCCAAATTTCTGGACGTCAAGGTCGTGGACTTCAGCATATGATTTTGCTTCCACCCACTTCGTGAAGTATTCGGTCATGATTAAGAAGAACTTCTTATGGTGCGAGGCCGGGAGGGGTACAACGATATCCATCGCCCATCGCATGAATGGGTAGGGTGTGGCCGCGGTCGTGAGAAGTTCAGTTGGCTGATGAATGCTCGATGCATGCCTTTGGCATTTTTTGTACCTTAACACATACTTTTCGCAGTCGGCGATCATGGTTGGCCAGAAGTGCCCTTGCCGCTTGATTTTGGCAGCAAGAGCTCGGCCACTTGTGTGATTCCCGCCTGCTCCTTCGTGGGTCTCCTCGGAAATCCACTTGATTTCCTGTCCGTGTATGCATCGCAGAAGGGCTTTGGAAGCACTCCACTGAAACAACTCGTCGTTCATTATCACGTACTGCGTGCATCGGGCTTTTAATCGACGAGCCGCCCATCGATCTGTGGGGACTTTCCCGTTAAGAATATATTGCTTTATCTCGTCCCTCCAATCGATTGCTTCGTCCATCTAGGGTGTTGCGACCTTGGTTATTTCTTCGTTGCTTTTGTAAGCGTCGTCCATTCCTTCCTCGACTTCGGTAACGACGAGCACTTCATCTTGGGAGATGCTTGGTCGGGCTATACATTCGACTGGTATAATTCTTCGGAGATCGGGGTCTGATGTCGATGCTAAAGCGGCCAAGGCATTTGCGGACGAATTGTCACTTCGGGGGATCTTGGTTAGTGTAATTGAGCCAATCCTGGCGACGATTTGCTGGACAAGCTTCAGATATGCGTCCATGTGTTCGTTCTTTGCCTCGTATTCTCTGTCGTCTTGGTTAACGGCGAGCTTGGAATCTACGAATACATCCACTTGTTTTGCGCCGACCACTTCGGCTAGTCGTAGGACTGCTATTAGCGCTTCCTACTCGGCTTCGTTGTTGGAAGCTGGGAAGGCGAGGCGGAATGATAGCTCGATTATTTCTCCTTTTGGGAATGTCAGCTTGACTCCTACCCCCGAACCATTTTTGATGAAGAGCCATCAACGAAGAGGTTCCACTTCTCCCTCAGAACATGTTCGTTGCTGATTGTGAGCTCGGGAGGTAACTCGATCAGGAAGTCGGCTAGAACTTGAGGCTTGGCACTAGTTCTTGGTTTATACTCGATATCATATTCGCTTAATTCGACCGCCCATTTGGCAATCCTGCCAGATTGACTTGGGCTGTACAGGATAATCCCGATCGACTAGTTTGTTAGTACCACCACCAAATTTGACTGAAAGTAAGGTCGGAGCTTCCTTGCCGAAACAACTACGGCTAGTGAAAGCTTCTTGAGCGTGTTGTACCGTGTATCGGAATCGTTGAAGGTTTTACTTGTGTAGAAGATGGGTTTCTGGTCGCCTCAGTCGTCCCGAACGAGTACGCTGCTTATTGCCGAGGTGGATACCGAGATGTAAAAGTATAGCGTCTCTCCCTCCTCGGGTTTGGCCAGGATTGGTGGGGTGGACAGGTAGGTTTTCAGCTGCTGGAATGCGTCCTCCCATTTTGCGTCCCATTCGAACTTTTTTGTTTGCTTGGAGTAGGTTGTAGAAAGGAAGGCATTTGTCGGTTGAGCGAGAGATGAACCTATTTAGAGCCGCGACTCGTCAGGTCAATCGCTGAACTTCCCGAGTGTTCTTTGGCGAAGGGAGCTCGGTGATTGCTGTTATCTTCTTGGGGTTTGCCTCGATTCCCTTTCTCATGACAATGTAGCCGAGGAATTCTCCTGATATGACTACGAACGTGCATTTGGTCGGGTTTAACTTCATCTCGTACTTGTTTAGGCTTTCAAAGCAAGTGGCCAAGTGATTGACATGATCGTCGGCCGAGGTGGACTTGACGAACATGTCATCGATATATACTTCCATGGTTTTGCCGAGCTGATTGGCGAACATGCGATTGACCAGTCGTTGATATGTTGCTCTTGCGTTTTTGAGTCCGAACGGCATCACTTTGTAGCAGTAGGTGCCGCGGTCGGCGATGAACGAAGTCTTCTCGCGATCGTCGGGGTGCATCATGATTTGGTTGTATCCAGCAAAGGCATCCATGAACAATAATAGGTCATGCCCGATGGTTGCTTCAACGAGCCGGTCGATGTGTTGCAAAGGGAAACTGTCCTTGGGACATGATTTGTTGAGATCGGTGAAATCAACCCAAACTCGCCATTTTCCGTTCTACTTTTTCACGACTACGGGATTTGCCAGCCAGTCTGGGTACTTGACTTCGGTGATCCACCCTACTTTGGAAAGTCTTTCTACCTCGTCGTTTACGGATTTTGCGCGCTCGGGGCCGAGCTTCCTTCTCTTTTGCTTGATTGGTTTGAACACTGGATCAACGTGTAGCTCGTGGCACGTAATTGATGGATCAACTCTGGTCATGTCGCTGGTGGTCAAGGCGAAAGTTGTGGCGTCCTTTTTGAGAAATTCGACGAGCTTGTATCGAAGGTCTTCACGAAGATCGGCACATATTCCCACGCAATGCTCGGGGTCGCTGATGTCGATATTGACTTGAATGACCGCGTCTTTTTGCGGCCTGTCGGGTGGTGGCAGCTCGATCCTTGGTTCGGCAACCAGGTAAGCTTGTGACTTATGGCGGAGTTTGTGCTCGATTCAGAAGCATGTTCAAGAGATTCTCTGGTCTCCTCGGAGGGTGAAATTACCGAAAGTCGTAGGGAACTTAATGCACTGATGATAGGTGGAAGGGACCGCTTTCATCTCGGGTATCGATGGTGTGCCGAAAATGACATTGTAAATGGCTGGTCGGTTGACGACCACGAACTTGATGAGTTTTGATATCCTTCCGACGTAGACAGGGAGCTTTATTGTTCCGATCGTATTGATTGAATCTCCGGAGAAGCCTGTTAGGGGTTTCGCAAACGGTTTTATCTGATAGTTGTTGAGTTCCATGTGTTGCGACGTTTCCTTGAAAATTAGGTCGACCGAGCTTCCAGTGTCGACCAAAATTTTGGAGACCTCGCAGTCGCCTATTTGTAGTGCGATGACAAGTGGTTCGTTGTGTGGCCGGTTTATCCCTTCTCCCTCTTGTTTGGTGAAGGTGATGTCGCTGCCAATCTTGAGATCATCGTTGCTGTTTCTGTTTCACTGTTGTTGAACGGACGGTCGGCACTCATACTCCTTGATCGATCGTACTGAGTCGTTGGTTAGCGGTAAGCCTCCCATTATCATGTTGATGCGCTTCTCGGTGGAGGTGTTCCTTCCTTATCTTGATCAACGCGAGCTCGTTTATGTGCTGTTGTGTTTGCCTCGATTCACTCAATTTCTGCCGTGAAGGTTACTTTATTCTTCTCCTCCTGAACGAGCTTGAAACGCTCGGCCTCGTTCTTTGGGTGTGTCGCTTGGTTAACTTGTTTCGCGGGAGGTTGGTTGCGGGTTTCTACCAACGTTTTGCCATCCTTTTGGTAATCAGTGTAAAGGAGAGCTTGTAAGTTTCTGCAGTCAGCTGTGCTATAACTTGCTCGTTGCTGATAGTTGCAGAAGAGCTTGCTCTTATCACCACCCAGAATGTACTTATTGTTCCAGGGCTTGCCCTGGTTCTGATCTTGTTGATAGCCTTTGGGAGGGCGATCTTGGAGATAGTGTTGGGTGGGTCATTCTTCTTCCTGCGGGTAGTCTTGCTATTGGTCGCTGACGTAGTATGCGGACCTACCCTTTCTTGCGATATCTTCTTTCTTTGTCCTTTTGTAATCTTGGTCGTAGTGTTGGTGTGGTTCGTGTTGCTCGGCGGTTTTCTCCGCCTTCTCTCTCGAGTTTGAGTTTTTGTTCCAAACTTCTTTGTCAGGGTTTCCTTTTCTTCTTCGAGGTCGATGAAAATGGTTGCTCGGTGAAGAGCGTCCTCAAGCGAGCTCGGGTTGTTTTTCTTTAGCTCTTCGCGGAAACTGGATTCGTACCATAGACCATTCTGTAATGCTGGTAGGCCTTCGCTGTCGGTAATTGATATCTTCGCGAGGATGCTCTTGAAACAGGTATTGTACGATCAGAGGCATTCCTTTGGTCCTTGCGTGATGGCACAGAGGTCGGTGTTAGACACTTCTTCCTAGATGTACATCGAGTAGTGTTTGAGAAATGATAATGTTAGATCTTGGTATCCGTCGATCGAGTTAAGTTCTAGACGAGAGAACCAATCTAAGGCTGATCCGGTCATATGCTCGACGAATAACTAGCAGTAGCCTGCATCGCGTTCCCCGAGGTTAAACTTTGTTCGGCCCATTGCTATGCGGAAGGCAGTCAAAAATTGTCTTGGATTGGAGTTTCTGTCGTACGTTATCTTCTTGATCTTCCCAGGATGTTGGACTTGGATGACCGTGAGACGGCGGGTAAAAGGAGTGTTTTGGGTTTCTTTGAGTACATGGTCAATCTCGGGTGTCGAGCTGATTGCTTGATGGACTTTCGATGTCATACTTAGAAGCTTTAACTTAAGGTCCTCGATTTCGCTATCTCTATGGGCGTCTGCTGCCGAGCTTCTCGGAGTGCCAGTGATGAAAGGTTGATCTTTGCTTTCCTCGGTTTGCTGCGTTGAGGAATGCGAGAGTATTTGTCTACCTTGTCTGATTTTCGGGGTCCGTGATCCCTCAAATAAGACTCGCTGAAGACACGGTGCGAAGTTGGTCAGCCGGGGCACGGTTGCCTATTGGCCCGACGCTTGTAGATCGTTGATCTGCCCTTGGCACAACGCTTGTGCTGTGAAGAGCTGGTCAAAACGAGCATTGCTCCCTCCAGATAGCTCGTCCACTTGGGTCACGAGAGCCTTCAGTAGGACAGACATGTTCTGCTCGTTGGATTGGTTGTCTGTAACCTGCCGAGCTTGCTCGGTACCTGAGGGTATTGTCGTGTTTGTCGGCTGGATGATCGGGTCGACGACCTGAGAGACAGGGTGTGACTTGTCGGGTGGACCCTTTGCTTGCGAGGTCATTCCCGAGCTTTATTTGTCTGAGAGGATGATGACATCCTTGCTCGTTGGAGGTCTTGTCATTGCCGAACTTGCCTATTAGTGAAGAAAAAGCCTTATTCCCCACAGACGACGCCAATTGTGATAACTGAGTTCGTCACAAAGGCTAGATACTCGTTGATAGGTCAGGTTCTTATTCCCTATACTAACTGCAAGTGCACAGCAATATCAATGTAGTATATAGTGTTATCGAATCCACAGGGACACTTGTCTCGATAGATCAGAACAGTAGAGATTAATAATAGGAATAAAAGCAGGTAGTGAATTAAATAAAAGCAAGGCGAGAAAGTAAATCAGTAGCAGGAATTGGTTGTGAAAGCAATAAACTAAAAGCGCTAAGTCTAGGGAATTCTCAGGAAATCAGACAAGCAGACAAGTTAATCAGTCAGGATCAAATTAAACTCAGTTCTAGAACTCAAATCACGGAATTAGAATTAACCAAATCTCTTTGCGAAAATCCTCTAAGTCTAAGTGCAGTAATCCAAATCTCTTTGCAATTACTAACAGATTAAACCAGCATTAATTTCAAGTTCGATATGTTCACAATTAAACTAAGCCAAATCTCTTTGCGAATAATTTAATTGCTCAACCTAAATAGTTCAGATTCTAAACCACACTCTCGTGTCGTATTTAGCAACCTAAGATCTAGATTCTAATTGATCAGGTTAGAACTAGCATTAAGCACAATTTAGTTTGAAGAACATTCTAATCATGTGAATCCTTAACTGAATTAAACAAGTCTAGCAAGTCATCAAATCCTTAATGAGAAACCCTAAACCTAACTATGAATCTACTCAGACATGATTAATGAAACAGAAATCATAGAATTAATAGATTGCATATAAGAAATTAAATAGATAAAGGGGTTCGAAATATTCTCCAAAATAGATGAAGTACATGATTAGATCAGCCCCAAAAGCGCTAAAAATCTCTTAGCTCTAAGTATGAAAGCATATCTAAAATAAAAGCCAAAACTCTAAATATATAGGCATAATCTCGGCTGGGGCTTCTGTGTAAATACTGGAACTATTCTGGGCTTCTCTGCAAATCTTCATAACTTTGTTAAACCGCCGCGTACGGCCCATCTCGCTAGTGTGTCGATCGACACCAAAGGTGTGTCGATCGATGCATGATCATCAAATCGGGCAGTGAGTTAAACTCTCGGCCAAAATGCTCCAAAAGTCCCAAAATACTCCAATTATCTCCAATTAGCTCCAAACCTGATTAAACCTGTAAAAGACTCTAAAATAACACAAAAGACACTAAAAACACATCTATATCATGGCATAAAATGGGTAAAAACCATGATATATCAACTCCCCCACACTTAGCCTTTGCTTGCCCTCAAGCAAAACAGAGAACTAAAATGCAGTGAAGAGGTTTGAAAACTCTTCAGAAACTCTTTTCATCTTAGAAGCAGTAACACTCAGATTCCCCTTAGTAATCCACATGAAAGAATCAACCTGCGGACATCAAGACCAACATATACTTCCCCCACACTTAGCAACTGTCCTAAGTAAACTCCACAATCACATTCACGCATTCAAATTCACCCTACTGACTTCTGCAAGTATTTAAGTGCGGTCTCACCTAAGGAGTATCGATCAAAGGCACATGGATTCTTACCTTATCAGCTCTAGACCACCATACTATCTTTCTCTAGTCCCTTTCTTCTCTTTTCCCTTCCTTAGCATTCTGATTTTTCTCCATTGGGTATCATTTTATTTTTTTTATCAGTGCTCTTCCCGTTAAGGGGTGTACTTTGGACACATTCCATGGATGCATAGGATATGAGAGTTTTAGCTACCATTCCCATGACCACTTCGGAGTTACTAACTCATCCTCAGTTTATTATCTTTTTTTTTTTTAAATTGGAAGGGGAGAAGGGAACTAAATAGGATAGGTTTACAGGCTGTGTCAGAACTAACAAGGGAATCCGACACAAAGTATACCAAGCCCTTAGGTGAGAAAATCTAAGTCAGTATTAGGGTGAAGTCAGTAAAAGGATCCTCTGATACCTGAAGTGATGTGGGTGTCCTCAGTAGGTTGATCCATGTCTGGGTTTTCTAATAGTCAGAGATAATCTGCAGCTTCATCCCAATGGTTACTTAAGTTCCTGCAAGTGCTACTAATCTTCTCAAAAAATCATTGTTTCTTACTTAAACAAATTTTGACTCAATAAAATAAAAATTTTGAAAAATTTAACTGTCTCTAAGAAAACAAAAGAAAGAAGTTAGTAGAACCTCCCCCACACTTAAGACACATTGTCCCCAGTAGTGTCAAGCGAAGGATTGGCAAAAAGAAAATAAAAATTTGTTTAAGGATGGTTCAGTTCTCTCGGGTTTTACCTCTGTCGCAGTCAGGCATCGATCGTTGCACTAAGTGCATCGACCGTTGCTAGGCGATTTTTCGTGTATAATCGATCGTTGCTCAGGACCGCAATGATCGCTGCAGTGCGATTTCTGTCGTATTGTGACGATCGACACAATGGTGTGTCAATCGACGCACTGCGTACATCGGATCAGTCAGCAAGTTAGCAGGTTAGTCCGTCGGGTTATGTCATTTTCAAAACCTGCAAGCTGAAAACACTAGAAACAGAGTAAAACCGAAGCAACAAATGTATCTAATCAAGTAGAACCATCCAAACATAGTATCAAAATAAAAGAAAAAGTGCAAGAAAAGATAAAAAGAAAATCAGAGTACAGAACCGATAATCAAGAGATGACAGCTACACTCACTCGCTATCATCAATCCCTCCATAGCGCTCAGTATCACTGACGTCCGTAGGAGAACGCTGTCTACGTCGTGAAGCAGGGACGGGCTGATGAACTGGTGGCTGTCTCCTGCAAGTGCAGCCACGCATCCACTCCCAAACGGTCCTCCAGATCCCATCACTACGCTCTCTCCACTCAGCCTTAGACATATCACCGTAGGGTACTGTGATCTCAGGATAAGGGCCAATATCAACCGGGGCAGCAGCAGGCGCAGGCGCAGGCGCAGGGGCAGGGGCAACAGAGGTCGAAGCTCGTGTGGAAGGCTCTCTCAGCGGATGAGCCATAGTAGGAATCCCACGCTGCTCAGTCTCTGGAGGCTGAAATCTCAGAGCCTCCAATGTATCTATCCGTGTCCACCTAGCAGCAGGAAGCTCTATACCACACATCCCAGTGGTCGGGTCCTGATAAACCCAAATGCGCCCCTCCTTGAGCCAGGTAGAGCTCTGCAAATGACTGAAGTCTAGGAACTCCTGGGCCCTATCACGCTCTGTGCCATGTAGAGGAATCCCGCAATGCATAAAAATGGGAGTAAGCAAGCTCCCTACCGTCTCAGTACTGACTCCATCAAAAGGTTTCGTCTGCAGATCACACAAATGCAAAGCGAAGACAGCTCCCAAGTTGAGACCCTTAGTAGGATCTCTCACACCAGACTCTGCAAACTGATCTCTCAGCCCCATAAACAGCATCTCCATCTCATACTTGCGCATCTTGTTGGACTCAAACTTGCATAGCAAGCTCCAACACAAGATACGCGAGACATATCTCAGCACAGAATGCCTCATCATCTTCACCGGTGTGGTCCTGGAGTTGTATCGACCACTGCCAATACACTCCCAGAATGCTCGAGCCTCATCTGGATCCCACTCAAGCGGCATGGCAATGCGTCTGGACTCAGTACTGAACCCATAGATCCTGCAGAGATCTAGTAGAGGAATCCGATACCTGACTCCCCAACTCATGAAGGTAAAGATACCTCCTGTAGCGCTCCTGCTATCGGGATCTGAGTAAACCACTCTGCAAGTGGCTAGCAACTGCCTGACCAGCTCAGGATAGAGATCGTAAGGGCGCATTGGCATTGTCCCTAGACCAATGCCTCTGCACACAGCAAGTACCTGCTCATCGATCCCCAGAATCTTGCAGGCAGAGCAGTCAGCGAACTTGGTTGGCTTGATGGTCATACCACACCAACCACTGTAGAGAAGCGAATCATACTCATCCCACTGGTAAGCAGTGGTCGTTCTGTGAAGTCTGCAGTCTTGAGGAACGTGCGAATGTTATCTGGCCACTGTCTGGCTATAGGGATCTCCGTCATATCTGCTCGGGGCCAAGGCAGTGCTACTGCTGGGCCCACTCTAACATATGGCTCAGGTGGCTGAGAGTCTCTGTGAAACCACTCTGGTGGTGGAATGTACTGTCTCGTGGCTGTTGATGTTGTTGCTTGCTTCTTGCGGGGCTGTCTGCGAGATGCCATCTGCAAAAGAAACAAAATTCAAACAATATAAGTCTCGGCTACTCTCTGTGAAATCGCAAAGCAACGATCGTTGCATATAAGGCATCGATCGTTGCAAGGCGATTTCATTTATCGAACATTTCCCAAAATCGCAATGCAACGACCGTTGCAAGGCGATTTCGCCGCAAACAATCAACCAAAATTCAGTCTAAATTCGTGCCACATTATCGCAAATCAGCTCAAAATCATAACCTATCACCCTAAATCGGTCTAATTACGCATGCCTCATCAAATTTCAGTTCAAAAATCTCAAACCCTAAAACCCTAATTGAATCCGAAAATCGAAAAATAGAGGTGCATTACCTTGGATTCTTGAGATATGAGCTAAAGAAACGGATTTAGAGTGTGAAATAGGTAGTATTAGTGATTGAATCGAAGAAAAATGATGAGAAATCGGGATTTTTAGGTGTGGAGGTTCGGTGTACGGACGTCGGAAATGAGGAAGAAAAGAGAAGAGAAGGGTTTAAGGCCACTTACCTCGGTCGTGGATGCAACGATCGTTGCTTAAAGGCAACGACCGATGCTGGTCAAATCGAAATCGATTTCCGGTTTAGCGCGTACCTTAATTTTGCTATTGAACCAATTGCAACGACCGTTGCGTATGAGCAACGATCGTCACAATGCGATTACCCCTCTTCGTCAAATCTCCTTGCAACGACCGGTGCACAAGTGCATCGATCGTTACACATCTCCAGACTCGAGTTCTGTATCTGAAACTTAAAAACCAATAAAAACTTGAAATCCTAAGAAAAACACCAAAAATGAAAAGTAAAAACAACTAAACCTAACAGTGGGTTGCCTCCCACTCAGCGCTTGTTTAAGGTCATTAGCTTGACCGGACGAACAAGATCTTTTAGGCACCGAGAGATCTTGACAGAGACTTTTTCTGTCTCCGTTCAAGTCTCCTCATCCAGGGTGGCGAGTAGGCTGTCATAGAATGCTCGTGTCCGAGAAAAGATGGAGTAAAATGCGCTCCAGGATCTATAATCACAGTGTCATCCGGCTGCCCATCATCTGCTTCCATGATGGTGAATGTCTGCCCATCTATCAGTGGTCTTCGCAGCTTATCCATCTCATAACGCAGCGGTTCATCTCCCAGATGGAGGTCTATCAGGCTGTTCCTAACATCAATTACCGCTCCCGCTGTAGCCAAAAATGGTCTTCCAAGTAACAACGCTTCATCCGGATCACAGTCATATTTCAGCACTAGGAAGTCTGTTGGAACTAAATAGTTTCCAACTCTCACCGGGATGTCCTCAAGAAGTCCTTCCGGAACTCTTATGGACTGATCAGCTAGGACAAGAGAGGTCCTAGTAGGCTTAAAATCCAGCATTCCCAGCTTCTCTGCCACAAAGTATGGCATAAGACTTCCAGCAGCTCCTAAATCACAAAAGAGCGCCTAAAACTATCTTCGAAAATAGAACAGTTAAGCACAAAGACTCCAGGGTCTGGCAGCTTCTTCGGGATCTTAGTCAGCAGAACATCACTAATATGTTGAGGAACTATAATCACCCAGTCTCTCAGCTCCTCATCTAAAGGCAGCATCTTGTTCAAATACCCCTGAACACATGGGTGATATGGTGGATCATCAGATGATGGAATTTCTTCCAACTCTTCACCAATCTCCTCTAGCTTCTCAAGCTCTTCAATTTCCTGCTTAATTACTTCAGACACTGAAGAGTGTTGTCTAATGATTTGCGCATAGATTTCCTGTTGAGAAATCTCAGAGACTCCAGAGAATAAGCTATCAAGGTTCAAATTTGCATCAATACCATTATCATTCGGCAAGTCTGTCTGTTCACGACCTGCATCGACCGACACTAGATGTGTGTCGATCGATGCAACACTGTATTTTTCACCCGAGAGATTTTCTCCAAAATCCGAGATTTCTTCTTCTTTCACCAATTCAGCTGTACTTAGCTCAAATTTTTCACCTAGGTGAGATCCATCATTAATGTACACAGACCAGGCCTTAATATGAGTGTCTGCTACTCCTTTTCCTTTCATAGAGCTGGAAATCTGATTCACCTGAGTATCCAACTGCTTCATGTGAGTGTTCATAGACTCGATCTTTCCATTGAGATCCTCGTAGACAGCATCCAACTTCTTGTTGCAGTCCACAGAGATCTTGGTCTGACTTTCCAGCAGCTGTTCCATCATTGTCTCCATCTTACTCTCATGAGCTGTAGGTGCAGGAGGAGTCTGATAAGATGAAGATCCATAGGTTCTTTGAGTACCTTGTCCAAAAGGCTTCTGAAAACCACTTGTATGTCCAAAACCAGCTGAGCTCCGATTGCCTGCGAAGGCACTCTTCTGTCCTCCATTGAAGAATATGTTTCCCTGCTGATTACCAAATCTGTTACCTTGGAAACCATATCCTCCAATGTAATTCACATCTTCTTCCTGAGTGTCCTCCTCAGTCTGAATTACTTCTACATCTTGTGCAAAGTGGACAGCCTTTTTACCAGCCAGGAGATTGCAAATTGTGTCCAGCTTAGATCTAAATTCAGCCATCTCTGTATTCTCTACACTTCCACCAGATTTCTTCCTCCTCTCATCCATAGTCTTGCAACTGTTGCTGCTCACTAGGTTCTCAATCAACTGCTTAGCTTGTGCAGGAGTTCTGGTGTTGAAGTTTGCATTACTGGAGTTATCCAGCGCAGACTGATATGGCAGATCTATGCCTCTGAAGAAGATACCTAGCAATGTGACCTCAGTGAATCCATGGTGTCGACAGTCACGCTGGTATTTCCTAAATCTCATCGAAGCAGTCTTAAGTGGCTCAGTAGGACCTTGGGTAAATGTCAGAATGTCCTATCTGGACTGATCGGAACGCGCATCATCATAGAAGTGACGCAGAAACTCACTCTTCAGGGCTGCCCAAGTAGTATACTGACCAGGTGCCAGTTGCTTCAGCCATGCAGCAGCGTCTCCAGCGAGACTGTATGGAAAGAGCTTGAGGAACAGATAATCTTGGCAGACTCCATCATACTTCATGCCATTGATTAGGTCCTTAAATGTATCAATGTGATCCATAGTCTGCTCTATAGGATGACCATGGAATGCATTTTGTCTCATCAGCGAGTAGTAGATGGTCTTGATCTCAAAATCATCCCTCTCAAAACCAGGAAGAATTAGAGCTGACCGGTTTGCATGAAACTCATCCGGTATGTTGTAGTCAGCTAGGGTTCTCTCATGGACAACCATCTCTCTACCTTGGGCCTGTCTTGGCGCTTGGTTCTGCTCCTGTTGCGGTGGCTCAGGAGGGTCAGGGATGACATTCCCTTCAGCATCAACCCTTTGCCAAGCAGCATTGTATGGGTTGTTATCTTGGTCCCTCAGAGTACCTTGAGCATCGCGTACTAGAATCAGCCTCTGTACTACCATTCTTTCTCTTCTTTCTCTTCTGTTAGTCCTCTCTAGACGTCCAAGTTCTTCAAGATCGAGATTGATTAGGCTTAAGTTCGGATTACTTCGAGTTTCACGCTTCTGCATAAACTGTCTGTAATCGTCAAGCAACGATCGATGCTAACAGTGCAACGATCGATTCAATCTCAAATCGCTTAGTGACGATCGACACAAGAGGTGCAACGATCGACGCAAGGCGAAATCGGTACCTGCGACAGAGAGAAAACAGAGAAGAAATCAGTAAAATAAAATAAAAACAAAAACAAAAACAAAAACAAAAAAGAAAAATTCCTAGTAAAAACCCTAAGTTCGGTCCTATCGAAGACTCTAAGAGTCCCCGGCAACGGCGCCAAAAACTTGATAGGTCAGGTTTTTATTCCCTATACTAACTGCAAGTGCACAGCAATATCAATGTAGTATATAGGGTTATCGAATCCACAGGGACACTGGTCTCGATAGATCAGAACAGTAGAGATTAATAATAGGAATAAAAGCAGGTAGTGAATTAAATAAAAGCAAGGCGAGAAAGTAAATCAGTAGCAGGAATTGGTTGTGAAATCAATAAACTAAAAGCGCTAAGTCTAGGGAATTCTCAGGAAATCAGACAAGCAGACAAGTTAATCAGTCATGATCAAATTAAACTCAGTTCTAGAACTCAAATCACGGAATTAGAATTAACCAAATCTCTTTGCGAAAATCCTCTAAGTCTAAGTGCAGTAATCCAAATCTCTTTGCAATTACTAAAATATTAAACCAGCATTAATTTCAAGTTCGATATGTTCACAATTAAACTAAGCCAAATCTCTTTGCGAATAATTTAATTGCTCAACCTAAATAGTTCAGATTCTAAACCACACTCTCGTGTCGTATTTAGCAACCTAAGATCTAGATTCTAATTGATCAGGTTAGAACTAGCATTAAGCACAATTTAGTTTGAAGAACATTCTAATCATGTGAATCCTTAACTGAATTAAGAAAGTCTAGCAAGTCATCAAATCCTTAATGAGAAACCCTAAACCTAACTATGAATCTACTCAGACATGATTAATGAAACAGAAATCATAGAATTAATAGATTGCATATAAGAAATTAAATAGATAAAGGGGTTCGAAATCTTCTCCAAAATAGATGAATTACAGGATTAGATCAGCCCCAAAAGCTCTAAAAATCTCTTAGCTCTAAGTATGAAAGCATATCTAAAATAAAAGCCAAAACTCTAAATATATAGGCATAATCTCGGTTGGGGCTTCTGTGTAAATACTGGAACTATTCTGGGCTTCTCTGCAAATCTTCATAACTTTGTTAAACCGCCGCGTACGGCCCATCTCGCTAGTGTGTCGATCGACACCAAAGGTGTGTCGATCGATGCATGATCATCAAATCGGGCAGTGAGTTAAACTCTCGGCCAAAATGCTCCAAAAGTCCCAAAATACTCCAATTATCTCCAATTAGCTCCAAACCTGATTAAACCTGTAAAAGACTCTAAAATAACACAAAAGACACTAAAAACACATCTATATCATGGCATAAAATGGGTAAAAACCATGATATATCACTCGTCTTGCTTGGTATGAGTTAACGTGCTCGGTGAAATCTATGGGTAAAGGTTTGTCTTTATAAAAGAATAGACTAAGGTCGGAAAACGAACATGAAAGTGTAAGGTCGTCGAGAGACGGACGTGTTTATAAATGCTGAAAGGAGAGTCTGAGCAGGTCGATAGATGAGCTTGGGTTACAATTCGGGACGTGTTAATTCTAGAGAGAGAAAGTAGTAAGTGCATAAATCCCAAAAAGTTACATCAATGCACAGTCCACGGTCCTATATATAATAAAATACGGTCGTACTTTCGTACGGACCGTTGACTCGTTATCGAGTTCGTGATGAATGGGCCGTACTTCAGGTGAAAAATGGGCCGATCCGAACTCGTCTTTGTCTGTTAGTGGAGCCGAGCTGATCGGAAGCTGCGAGCCGAGCCGACGTGGGATTGATCTGTGCGAGCTGAGTCGAGCCGATCCGGGCGTGGCGAGTTCGAGTTGAACGTGCGTGAGTTGATCGAGCCGTTTTTGTTTGTGAGCCAAATTTGTTTCTATTGGACCAACCCTTTGTCCAGAGAACAAGTATTGGCCGAGCTAATTGGATGGGTACTAAACCCATGTATAACAAATCAGACCACCTATATGATCGTGAATAGATTCGACAGAACTTAAAAATCCAATACAATCTTTTTGATATTTAAACATTGATTCCTCGCTTCTTTACTTTCTAAAAATATCCTCATAATCAATCCCATCTATACTATAAAAGCAGGGGAGGATTTAGAAAATGACTTTGGTACATCAATGTTATATTTCCAAAAATGCCATCGGGATTGTTAGGTATTTTATTTTTTCATTAAGGGCAATATTGGGATATTCAAAATTTGGCCACACATGGATATTTGAGCAAATCCGGATTTGGAATACAGATATTCATACGGATCCAATTTTTTAAATCTTGATCGTTCATTTCGTAAATATAATATTATCCATTAGATTAGTTACTTTTCTTAATCCTACCATTTGTTTATTTTTTAATGAATTTTGTCAACCGATTTACCATTTATATTTATTTTCGTAGCATATATTTTAGGAAACTGAAATATGTAATCTTGATGAATATATTCTATACATGGGTTTAGTACCCATCCAATTAGCTCGGCCAATACTTGTTCTCTGGACAAAGGGTTGGTTTCACCGGCGGTCGGATTACTTTTGTTCTTTCTCTGTTTATATCTTTCGTCTCTTTCTGGCGGATTTCATCTCTTTCTTTTGAATAAATCTTCGGATTACTGTCTGATCTACTTTCCGATGTGTTTCATCAATTTTGTTTTTCTCCCTGTTATTGCTTTCCGTTATGCTTTAATCCGACAGACAGCCTGTTTATTCTCTTCAATTTTGTTTGTGCACTCACAAGCTCGGAGTAATTTCTTTGCAGCTCAACCCATCTTCAGCGATGGTGTAAATAGCTAAATCGATAGAATGATTTAGCAGCGGCGAAGCTTCCAAGGCGTGATGCTACCGGCAGATTGAGGAGACGCTTGATTTGCTACGCGGATCACTTTCTGGTCGGATTGAAGATGAAGATTGCATGGCGGATGGGCGGATAGCAACGGCAGTTTGGAGATCGTTCAAGCAGATGATCGGTGGTCAAGCCCGGCGTTGGAGCGGCGGTAGATCTTGGATCAGCCGGCTTTGCACGTGTCACTCTTCCCTTCATCTTGCGTGTCCTAATCATGACGGTGTTACTTCCTCGTGCGTACGCGTGGCCATTAGATTACTTAGACTAATCAGTACATTGGGTTACTCTAAGTGGGCTTAATTAGATCAATGTGTAAATGATGTTGGGTGGGCTTGTAATCATCATCTCTTGTAATACTCGGCATTTTGGCCTGTTAATGAACTTTGCAAGTGATAAAAAAAAATATCAAACAGCCATACCATTTTATTATAATCCACATCTCTAGATTATATATTTTTTTTTTCATTTAAATGCCACAATCCGCAACCCTTTCAAACCGCAAACTGATATTTTAAGTTAAAATAATCAAGCTGTTGATGAGGACATCATCAACCAAGAAGTATAGAGAATGCCACAATCAAGTCAGAACAGTCTATGTCCAAGCTACACTCCAAGCTGCTCAACTAGACGAATTGGAACCATTTATGGAAAGAACCAGAACCAAGCATTTTGGAGCTTTGCAACATCAACAATGGAGACTAGGAGAGTTTATTAGACCATCAGAAGCTTCAACAAACAAAACTCCATACACCAGCAAGCCAAGGATCAACCAAGACCAGTATGTCCACAACTTGCCATATTTAGATGCATTCACATTTGGAAGATCAATTCAGCACCAAACCTTCTCCTATCAAAGCTACAACATTTTGAACTCATTTCCATCAATTCTAGACGTCTTAAGCTGCTCCAGACTACACCAGAACACACGCAATCATTTGAAGAATCAATTGTCCTTTTTGGAGCCAAAAGAGATACAAAGCCAACATCTCTTTTCCAAAGAAGGAATCTGCTAATTATTTGGCTACCAAGTTGTTCCAGAGATCTTTACTTATCCTCTAAAGCCACCCAGATACAAAGAAAGCATCAAGAGCTTGAATCTTTACCAAATTCAGCCTAACGGCCAGTTTTTATTGCTTCACGATTTGTTTCTTATTTCTGGTCATTGTGACCGTTGTGTATAGCCTATAAATGCTTAGTTTAGTCCATTGTATTTTTGACCTTTCAATCAATCAAAAAGTATTATTCAGTTTCTTTAAAGAGTGTTCTTTGTTAAGAGTTTTACCTTCTTTTGAATAGGTGTGCGATTCACATATTCATCAGGAAACCTTGTATTAACTTGTTTGTGTGATTCAAATAAGTTGTTCAACCACAGATTGAGAGAGTCAATCAGCGCAATTGAACAAGTGAGTTGTTCATCTCGTCCACCATAAACCAGATTCATCAAAGAGAGCTACACAGCCAGCTTATCAATCTTCATCATCTATTCGTGCTTGCATCATCTGGTATCAGAGCCAAAAGGTTCCAAATCATGTGTATTCTATCCCATTACCTTTCGGTTTTCATTGCATTAGTTGTTAGATCCATTCATAGTTTATGATTTGTTTGCATCCTTAAATAAAAACCATAAAAATAATTATGTATTGCCTTTGATTCATAAGTTCATCCTGTTTATCATCATACTTGCATTTAGATTGTTTTGTGTTTTGTTTTGCATCTTAAAACCCATAAAAAGTGATTCTGCTATTGTTATTCTATTTAGGTTTGTCTATCTATTTTGTTTTGTTTCTGCATCTATAAACTAAAAACCTATAAAAATCCTTCTGTTTAATTTGATTTAGTCATTCATCAGTCTGTTTCATTGCATTCCTTATTGAAAAATTCATAAAAATCGCCTGCTTGTAGGTTCATATCATTTTGATTAGTTGTTGCATCATTAAATCGAAAAGCCCCATAAAAAGAGTCCATGTTTTGTGTTTTACTTCCTAGTTCATTGTCTTGCATTCATATTTTGTTTTAAAACTTAAAAACCAAAAGAAAAAGAGTCCAAGTTTTAGTTTATGTTGATTTCTATTTCTGTGTTCTTGTTTTGTTTTTCATAAACCCTAAAAGAAAAAGAAGAGTTTTCTCATTTTGATTCGATTTGTTAAACCCCAAAAGCCAAAAAGTGTTGTTTCCATTTTGTTACTCTTAGTTTTCGAAAGTTTGAAGAGAGTCTCCTCTTGATTCAAAGAAAATTCAGTTTTCCTTTTTAAAACCGTCCAAAACCGTGTGCAACAAGCCACAAAAGGAAACTTGAAAATTTTCAAAACCCAAACCAGCCGCCCTTTTACTTATTTCAAAAAATTTCTTAACCAAACCAATTTGTTAAATTTCCCATTCCCTAAACCCTGTTTAAACCGTGTACCACTTGATTTAAACAAGGGGGGAAAGTTTGATTGTTTTCAAAATCAACAGAATTCTTTGTTTTCGAAAACATCTAAACCAGTCTTCCTAACTTCGATTTCAAAACTTCCTAAAACCTATTTAAAACGAGTTTGACTCTTTTCATTGCTTGCTAACAGGATTCAAACCGTGTGGATACTTGTTTGGTTCTTTAAATTGCTTTTAAGACTTGTGTGCATCAACTCAGAACCGTGCATAGTTTTATTCAATTCTTGAGCAGATAAGTTTAGAACCTATTGACATACTTTGAGCTTATTCTTTCAGGTACTGAATCAGCAACATGGAAGAAGAAGAACCAGACAATTGGAGTAAGGAAGAAGAGAGCTTAATCTGCTCAGATGAGGAGACAAATTATGAAACACCACCATGGCCAGGAGTTGATGCCTCTGAGTATGGAGATGATTCAGATGGTGAAGGTTGTGATCCTGAACTCTCAGCCCAATATTCCAACCATCTAGAGCCGCAGTACAAGGAGTTGCTCACTACAACCTCATCTTGGAGTCAGCTTAGCATGGAACTCAGTGAGGATAGTGACGACTCAAAAGCAGACATGTATGGAGAGTACCACCCACCTAGGCGCAAGAGTGCATTCAATAACCATGAAGTTACTTCATACAATGTACCAGCTCAACATAAGCTCACTGGAACAAGGAAAGCTCCAACGCAACTAACCAGTAAAAGTCAGCCAACCAACAAAAGAAGATGTTCCCTAGTGTTTTCATGTAAAAGCAGTAAACCTGAAGCATACTTGCAGTGGGAAGATGACATGGAGGAATGGTTACAAGCTAACAAGATTCCAGAAGAAAGCAAACTAGTACAAGTTGACTCAGCTTTCACAGAAAAGGCATATGAATGGTAGCTAAAGGAGAGCACACCAACCATCTATAAGAAGCCAGTACTAGATTGGAGAGATCTCAAGTCTATAATGCATAAGGAATTGGTAGAGAAGCTTCAATCCACAACCAAGAGAGTGAAGACTGCATCCAAAACGCAAGTTGCTCCTAAGCACAAGTCTGTTTGCTATCCAGAGCCCAAGGATGTGTTCTCAAACACTTACACCTACCAAGCAGAAGTTAAGAAGACTCTTAAAGCAAAGCAGGATCAGCAGAGCCACAAAGCTTCACCCAAAGCAACCGGACCCAGCTTTGATGCCTCGCTCAAGCTGTTAAACATGACAACACAAGGTAAGTGTTCTAAATTTGTGAATTCCAAAGAACGAACAAGTTATAGGTGCCATAGGAGAGGGCATTTTGCTACAACTTTTCCATCTAGGAAGCTGATTAATGATAGAAAATCAGAGTTGAAATTGGAAGTAACTGAAACGAATGATAGCTTTATGCAATTTGATAATTTAATTTCCAATTCAAGACTCATGCACTTGTTTTTTCCAAAGGATTTTGAATTAGGAACAAGATCAGAGGAAGAGCATAGAGGCCAGAGTAAACTATCAAACCTGATTTGTTCAAAGGAGGATGAGAAAGTCAAGCGGACAGAAGCAACAGCATCACCACCTGATCAATTGATGCTACCAACACTCATTGACGTCCCACACAACACTACATCCAATGGTGACTGCCCTGAAAGAGCTTTAGTCATCCCTAGAATAAAGGAGAGCCGCATCCAAGGAGTTCAAGAGCACAAAGTACAGACCATGTTACAAATTGGTGGCACCATCTATGTGAGTTTAAGTATTTCCAGACATATTATAGCAAATTCAAACACAGATATGATGCACTTTCTCTTAAGCATTATTTCAGGTACAAGTACTACAAAGGAAGAAATGAGCAGGAAAGAGCATGAACAAATAAAAGTCAGTAGGAAAGATCAAAGACCAGAGCAACATGTTTTGGTGATCAGAAAAGAAGATGAACGTTTGATGATCACTAGCTCACAAAAGCAGAGGGTCCAAACCCTCATACAACCCACTGAAGCTGACAATGTAAGTACAAGTATCATACAATCTGTTTTTATTACTCCAAGAACAAATATAATGCACTTGTTCTTCCCAATGAGCATCTCTACAGATATAAAGTACAAGTCATAAGATAATGTGAAGAGAAGCTCAGAATCAGTCATTACACTAAGTATCCAGACTGATCAAGGCATTAGAGAAAAGGAGAACATCAAGGAGAAACCTCCAGATCGTATGCCTATCAAGAACATTCAGCATGTTCTTCAAGTAAGCCATAACTTAACCAGCTTTGTTTCACTTACTCCTAAGTATGTGCTACTGAACTTGTTAGAACAAAAATAAAATGCAGATCACACAGATGTGATTCCTTGTATAGAAACACCATTTGTCAAGGAAATTGCTCCATCTCATTATAAGAAACCTATAACACATCTGTTTCTTGCCCAAAGTGTTGAGATACTTGCAGGTCTTATGAGAGCAGGAGCAAGAAGAGCAAAGGAGATATAAGTAGTTATCAGCTCAAGAAGAGAGATGCCATACCAGTCCAAAGAAAAGGAGTACTACTATCCTATCTTCTCAAAGGAGAACCACCAGACACTCCATTCATCACCAGACCACATAAACATCAAGGTAAGACCCTAAACTCCCAAAGGAGAATGAAATCTAACTTGCTTTCTCTTGGTGCAGATTATTCATTTTCGAGGTCGAAACCTTTTCAAGAGGGAGAGTATGATGAGGACATCAAGTCATCATCAACCAAGAAGCATGGAGAAGGCCACAACCAAGTCAGAACAACCCCTGTCCAAGCTACACTCCAAGCTGCTCAACTAGACCAATTGGATCCATTTATGGAAAGAACCAGAACCAAGTATTTTGGAGCTTTACAACATCAACAATGGAGACTAGGAGAGTTTATTAGACCATCAGAAGCTTCAACAAACAAAACTCCATACACCAACAAGCCAAGGATCAACCAAGACCAATATGTCCACAACTTGCCATATTTGGATGCATTCACATTTGGAAAATAAATTAAGCACCAAACCTTCTCTTATCAAATCTACAACGTTTTGAGCTCTTTTCCATCAAGTCTAGACGTCCTAAGCTACTCCAGACTACACCAGAACACACACAATCATTTGAAGACTCACTTGCCCTTTTTGGAGCCAAAAGAGATATAAAACCAACATCTCTTTTCCAAAGAAGGAATCTGCGAATTATTTGGCTACCAAGTTTTTCCAGAGATCCTCACTTATCCCCTAAAGCCATCCATATACAAAGAAAGCAATTCAAGAGCCTGAATCCTTACTAAATTCAACCTAACGACTAGTTTTTATTGCTTCACGATTTGTTTCTTATTTCTAGTCATTGTGATCGTTATGTATAGCCTATAAAGTCTTAGTTTAGTCCATTGTATTATTGACCTTTCAATCAATCAAAAAAGTATTATTCAGTTTCTTCAAAGAGTGTTCTTTGTTAAGACTTTTCCCTTCTTTTGAATAGGTGTGCGATTCACATATTCATCAGGAAACCTTGGATTAACTTGTTTGTGTGATTCAAATAAGTTGTTCAACCACAAATTGAGAGAGTCAATCAGCCCAATTGAACAAGTGAGTTGTTCATCTCGTCCACCATAAACCAGATTCATCAGAGGAAGCTACACAGCCAACTGATCAATCTCCATCACCTATTCGTGCCTGCATCAGGTGTAATATTTGCAAAATAATATTATTCTGCAAATACCTATTGTCGAAGATTTTGCCCTTGATTTAATCCTCTCTCTCTCTCTCTCTCTCTCTCTCTCTCTCTCTCTCTCTCTCTCTCTCTCTCTCTCTCTCTCTCTCTCTCTCTCTCTAGCAGATAAATCAATCTCGTACAATCCTGAAATCTGCCTTTCATCTCGTCCATTTAAATCCTCATCAAAGAAAAAATCAAAACCAACCCAAAATCAATTAAAATCCATAATAGCTTGATTTTGTAGATTCTCATTCAATTGTAATCCCATATCGTTCTGGGAAAGTTACCCAGGAACAAGTCCACAAAGCATTGTATCTTATTGAAACAGATCTTCATCAATCACATGATCGAGATTTGATTTCATTACCAAAATAACAAGCCCTAAGGCACCGATTATTATCAGAATTGGGAATACCCAAATGCAACCGATTTCTGCACTTATCGAATCGTCCCCGATATTCAGATCCAATCGATTGGATATCATTACCAAAGAAGAAAAACAAATATCATTGATAAAAGCCAGAAGGATCTGCCATCGTAAACTAGATCCAATCGGATAAAAATCATAGATCTGAACCCTAGATCTCGATCGCCTTCGCCATCGTCTCTCTCACTTAAATTATTGTTAAAATTTGCATATAAGAATTTTGTTTTCTGTGGATGTCTACGGCTTAATTGGCAAGAGTTGTGGCTTAAGATTTTTTTCCTGTAAAAAATATATTTTAGTTTATTTAGTTATGACTTTAAATTTTATTGGTGTAAGTCTTTTGCCTGTAATTTTAAAACTTATTGCTATAATTATTTTTTTATTTCTCACAGCTCAAATCTTTTATCTCTACATATTTATCTTTCTACAACCACAATTAAAAAAAAAAACTGTAAATAGAAAAATATTTGTAAAGTATGATTGGTTAGATTTAGGGATGTAAAGAGAAATTAGTTTGTAGAGAACTTCTACGACCATTACCAATCACACCCATTGCGCATAATCTTAGTTTATGACACATATAGTGTTATAACTTAGTTCTGTGAGAAATAGATTATTTTCTATTTTATATGATTTTGTAAAATATTTTTAAAATCTAAAACATATTATAAATAATTTAATAACCATATTTGTATGTGGAATTTATACGGATTATAAATAATTTCTAAGGATTATAAATCATTTATAAGAGTTGGTAAACCTACTTAAGTGAATATCAGATTATCTACATCATAAAATTAGCTTGATTTCATGTAAATTAACTTCTCAAGTCATATCATGACGATCCATAGTATAATAATATTTAGACATCCAATGCCGGCTTAAGCATTTGATAGGCCCTAGGGCAAATTTTTAAAATAGGCCCTAAAACTATAAGAATATTGTTTATACTTACAAAATACGATATTAACAAAAACAAGTAAACCAAATAATTAACATATTATTACGTTCACAGAATGATTTATGTCGTAAAAAAGTTATTCATGTTACAAAATCTCGAATTTCTATTAAAAAATTATCTTGTCACAAATGTATCTTAAGCACCATTTTGTGACTGAATTAACAGTTCAACAACCTTTTTTGTTCATGTATCCAAATAATCATTCAGTCATGATGTAATCTAAATTAAAAAAAATAGAAAGTAACACCTATATTTAGAAATACTCCCTCCGTTTCTTATAGATTGATGTTTTAGAAAAAAAAATTGTTTCAAAAAGATTGATGTTTTAAGTTTTCTATGCAACATTTATTAATTAATGCTTACAAAATGTGAATCCCAAGAATTATATTGAATTACTATTGGTTTATAGTCATTGGAAAGTGTTTTAATGAAAGAATTATGTGTATTTATAACTAAATATTAATTGTTTCTTAATATGTGTGAAAATCCTAAAACATCAATCAATTAGGAACAGAGGGAGTATAATTTGAGCAGCCCTAAATATAAACCTAATAAGATTAGTAAATAAATTTTAATTGTATTTAAGAAAACAATAATCTTTAAGAAAATGAACATGATTCAAATAGTGGGCCCCATTTGCCTATAAATCCTTTCTTTAGGAGAAAAGAGAATAAAAAAGTTACGTGAATATGGAAAACATTTTTTTGACGGGGCAATATGAAAAACTTGTTTACGAAAGAAAATAATCAACAAAAAATCCATACTTTTTAACCCTAAGTAAAAAAAAGTAATTGATGGGCCCTCTTTGTCTATGGGCCCTTGGGCAGTCGCCCTGCTCGCCCTTGCACCTAAGCCGGCTCTGTAGACATCATTCCTCTGGCAAGCCGATGTTGCAACGATGAATGGAGCGCAAGACATCTCTCTCTTGACCCAATGACCTAAATCCAACACGAGCCGTATTGATTCTCCTATATTTCCTCCTCATATATCTTTGCGGTTTCCAATGGCGCAATCTCTTCTTCCACTCCGATATAACTTCATCATTTTTGGGTTGATCAAATTTCTCTCCAAATCTCACATAACTCATATGGGTACTTCTTCAATCCTATATTCTCCTTATGTTACAAAGTTTTCTACCCTTTCTGCTTTTTTGTAAGAACAAAAAAATCAAGGTTCTTTGAAACTAATTCCATCCATAATCTTTTAGTTTCACTTTATGCCACCTCGTTTCTTTGAATAAGTAGTATCTTCCTTTAATTTGTATTTTCAGTGCTATTAATGCTAACGTAGTATGAGGATGCATAGCTTTAGATATTGACTTATTAGGTTGTAGATTAGAGTATTGTTTTTACCTCTTTTGTTTTATTTCCGTCATTTGTTTGCTGATTTGTGTTTTGTAGCCTCATTCTTCATATGTTTCTTCGGTTGTTGTTCATGGACTCGACTTGAGAAATATGCAGTGTCACTGTTTCTTTTCTGCACTTCCCAGCATTTTTGAGAATTAATAAGGTATTATAGTTTCTTGAGATTTTAGCTTCGTTTGTAATAGTTTCTTTGTTGTTTTATTTTAAGTCATGGTGGTGTGTTGGACTCAGTTTCCTTTATAACATTAGAACTCAGCTTCCCCTACTCATTCCGGCTTTCTCTTAGCTTTTGTACGGTTTTATATTTCACATCAAATATTTTGATGTTAATATATATTTGCGAGAATTTTAGTTGATAAAGGTATTGAAAGTTAAAATATTGGAAAGCCGCCTGCTAGTGTAGGTTCGGGAACATCCTAATTTTACTTCGTCTCAAAAATTCTTTATGTATGTATCGCTATTGTATCATGGTTTGTTGTCTTCACCTATTTGCGGGTGGAAAAGATCAATAGCTTCTGATGGTATTTTATACATCGAACTTTTTCAATGATGTAATTTGTATCAAATCAATAATAATAAAACAACGTTAGAAAAAATGGCATTCTCAAAATTGTATTTCTTGTTTGAACAATTATTTAATAATGAATTTATTAAAAATGTGTTTGTGTGAAAATAAATGAGTTAACCCCATAAAGACATGGAAGGAAAATTTTTCAATTTGTGCAAACTTGCTAGACAAGTAAATTTTCCAATTTGTGGAAACTTGCTAGACAAGTAAAATTTCCAATTTGTGGAACTTGCTAGACATGTAAAATTTCCAATTTGTGGAAACTTGCTAGACAAGTTTGTGTGCGGCCCAAGTCGGTTTGTTTCCTAAACCTGGCCTTCTCTAATCCTATATAAAGGACCATTAAGCATCTCTTGTAGAGCATCCAAAACGAAAATCACACGGAGAAAAACACAAACAAAAGTTCCTTCAATTCTCTTCTGTTTTAGGTTAGTGTCTAATTCGAGAGTATCGTAGTTCATATATTCGACAGAACCGATATCGAGTGTTGCGATACGGTTTCATATGGTTGTATCCTGGGACTCATGAATTTTGATTTAACCTGTCACACTACGGGTGATTCTTTGAGTTAAGGAAAGAGATCAAATCTCGCCTCCATATATTATGACTTCTACTCTTTCTGTTAAATCGTTTTGATATCGTTTCCTTAACGCTTTTGTTTTATTCGTGATTAAATCGCTTTTAACGTAGTGCTGTAAATTTTGGTTCTACAATCTTAACTCAAAGAAATCCTTTTTGTTATATGAACATCAAACGGATTTTAATCGCGAGTAAATAAACGTTTTTCAAACAATTTCTCTTCCGCTTATGATACTAAGAACGTTATCAACGCTAAATGTAGCAAGGATTCGTTAATGTAGAGGCGGATTAAAACCTGTTTTCAAAACGGTTTTGAAGGTAAAACGTAGTGTATATCGCGAATGGTTTCGTAGCGATCTTCGTGATTACTTTGTGTGTTTCATAGAAGTTTATTGATTGCGATCGATAAACTGTTTCACTGCGATTTCTGAACGGTTTCTAATCGTTAAAATCGCAGTTTATTGAGAAATAAACCTGATTATCAAACGCGTTTTGACGCTTTGACGAATGCTCTGCGGAGATTCGATGTTGAGAATGCGCTTTTAGCAGTTCTAGTCGGTTCGATAACGGTTTGTGTAAATTGCGATTTAAATTCCGTATCGAAGCAAAGAGTTTATTCGGATCTTGATCGAATTCTCTTTCCGTTTAATTAATTAAAACGGTATTGATTAGGGTTTCAAAAACCCTAAATAAGTCAACGACATAATCGTTTATGAGAGAGACTAGATTATTTGGTTTAGTCTGGTTCTCGTTGGTTTAAAGATTTTGGTTAATTGGTGAGTAGACCAATTGAACTAATTTGCTTACGATTATTGCACAAACTACATAATATTAAACAATAAAGCAATTTATTCTAGTGAATAAAATTGTCTTGTAGTTGTCTTTGCATGAGGCAAGATTGTTACGCATGTAACTGCAATTTAAACAAATATTGTTTAAAGTATTTAATCACTAGTAAAGTGATGTGTTTGGGGTTTTGGTTAGTATATTAATTCAGTTTTGTTCTCATGAACGGACTAGAATTTCAATATGACTAACAACACTGATGTGATCATTTATGTGATTTGCAACAGATCCAGTGAGTCGATACTCCAAATCGCGGTTTGGAAGAGGTCAGCCACTTGTGATCACATGTGCCTTATGAACTAATATGAAGTTCTTGAGAAAACGTCACAAATGTGACAAAGCAAAGACAAGATAATGGCTCAAGCCAATTTGATCAAGATAGACATGTGTGGTGTTATCTCCGAAGTCAATATGGTTGAGCATAGCCCACATGAGTGGAGGTATGATACCGGTGTAATGGTACATATGTCAGATTTGCGGAAAATCTGATTTATAGCACATTGCTAAGTAAACATAAATTCACTGTTAATTTCGAAGTTGATTAGCTTGTATTAACAAAGAATAGTGTATATGTAGACAAAGGTTTTGTTAAGGACGGACTGGTCCAAATTAATTTTGACACAGTCGTACTTAATATTAATGTAACCAACGAAGGTGACATTAATGAAAAAAACCCAGTTGTTTATGTTGCGGAGTCATGTTAAATCCAAATATATGAGTAGATTGATGAACATGAACTTGATTCCAAAAAGCAAGATAAGCAAATGTGAAGTTTTGTGTCCAAGCCAAACTCACAAAAAAACGCCATGACCGAGCGTAGTAAGAACAACTGAACCTCTAGGTTTAATTCACACGAATTTGTGTGATTTAAAATTTGTGAAAACTAGAGGTGGAAAGAAGTACTTCGTAACTTTCATATATGATCGCACTAGATACTGCTATGTGTATCTATTACGAAGTAAAGATGAAGCCTTGGACAAGTTCAAAGAGTACAAGCTCTAAGTTGAAAACCAACTTGATAAAACCATCAAAATGGTTAGAAGTGATCGAGGAGGTGAATACAATGAACCTTTCGATGCGTTCTGTAGAGAACATGGTATTATTCATCAAACAACCGCTCCTTACTCACCAGAGTCTAATGGAGTTACGGAACAAAATAACCGAACTCTTAAGGAGATGATGAATGCAATGTTGCAGGAATCTGGGTTAGCCCAGAACATGTGGGGGGAAGCTCTGCTTACCTCTAATTACATCCTGAACAAAATACCACACAAAGTGACTGGAAAAACTCCATATGAACTTTGTAAAGGTAAAGTACCATCGTACAAATACTTGAAAGTGTGGAGGTGCCTGGAAAAAGTAGCAGTGCCACTCCCGAAAAAGGTCACCATCGGACCTAAGACGGTAGACTGCATATTCATCGGATATGCACATAATAGTAGTGCCTATCGTTTTCTGGTACATAAATCTGATATACCAGATATCCATGTGAACACGACAATGGAGTCAGGGAACCTTCTTTGAAGATGTGTTTCCATGCAGGGATAAGGGAAATCCTAAGAGAACTCGTGATAAACGAGATGCTAGCAATAAGGCAAGCACTTCTGGCACTTCTACAAACGAAGATGCAGAAGAAATTGAACTTAGACGAAGCAAGAGAGCTCGTAAAGAAAAGACATTCAGTTCAAAGTTCATAACGGCATTTCTAGCAGAAAGTGGGCCAAGAAATTTCAGTGAAGCCATGTCTACATCTGATGCACCTTCGTGGAAGGAGGCTGCTAACAGAGAAATCAATTCCATTATGCAAAACCATACATGGGAGTTGGTTGATTTACCGCAAGGGTGTAAACCTCTTGGGTGCAAATGGATCTTTACTACAAAGATGAAAATAGATAGATCCATAGACAAGTACAAGGCCAGACTTGTGGTGCAAGGATTCCGACAAAAAGAAGGGTTGGATTACTTTGTACCCTATTCTCCCGTAACGAGAATAACTTTGATTCGTATGCTGATTGGAATTACAGCATTAAGAGATCTCAAAATCCATCAAATGGATGTAAAAACTGATTTCCTAAATGGAGATTTAGAAGAAGAAATCTACATGAATCAACCTGAGGGTTATGCCGCTCCTGGGCAAGAAAAAGAAAGTGTGTAAACTTGTGAAGTCATTATATGGACTTAAACAAGCGCCAAAACAATGGCACGAAAATTTTGACAATGTAATGATGTCAAATGGCTTTCACACTAATGAATGTGATAAGTGTATATACATCAAAAGTACTCCTCATGGATACGTTTTGCTCTGTTTATACGTCGATGATATGCTCATCATGGGAAGCAGTAAGGATATCATCAAACAAACTAAGAACATGCTTAGTGGGAAGTTTGATATGAAAGACTTGGGACTAGCAGATGTAATTCTGGGAATTAAGATCACTCGAAATTCCGAAGGAATAATCCTGTCTCAAGATCATTATGCTGAAAAGATCCTAGAGAGGTTTAAGAACTACTCAAACAGGATAGCAAGAACTCCAGTTGATCCTCAACTTCATTTGACAAAGAATTCAGGTGAACCTGTGTCACATGTGGAGTATGCAAGAGTGATCGGGAGTCTAATGTACTTGACGAATTGTACTAGACCTGATTTAGCGCACTCGGTAAATATACTAAGTCGCTACACGAGTAATCCAGGTCATACTCATTGGTAAGCCATAACTAGAGTATTCTGAGAAATACTAAGAGTTATGGGCTTCATTTTGGAAAAGAACCAGCAGTACTAGAAGTATACAATGATGCTAATTGGATTTCAGATTCTAGAAACTCCAAATCTACGAGTGGATTCACTCTTACTGGTGCAACAGTATCGTGGAAATCTTCCAAGCAAACACTCATGGTCCGATCAACCATGGAGTCAGATTTCATAGCTTTAGACAAAGCTGCGGAAGAACCAGAATGGCTTCGGAACTTTTTGGAAGATATCCCGATGTGGGAAAAACCAGTGCCAGCTCTACGTGTACACTGTGATAGTCAGTCGGCTATCTCACGGGCACTGAGTTATCTGTACAACGGCAAATCTTTTCATATATGAAGACGGCATAAGACCATTAGACATTTGATCTCAAGTGGTGTAATAACGATAGATTACATCAAGCCGGCTGATAATTTAGCGGATCCGTTCACAAAAATCTTGCCGTGAGATCAAATTTTGAAATCATCAAAAGGAATGGGTTTAAAGCCTATGAACAAAGATGACGTTTGATGGACACCCCACCTATGTGACTGGAGATCCCAAGATCTAGGTTCAAAGGGAAAACGAAATTGAACTGATTCTGGATTGAGCACTATAACTCTGCTCCGTTCCCAAGATGATAAATAGTGTTATATGTGTGTAATGAGGTTAAGCGTTGGCTTTTAATGATTCCATAGCTTTGTAATAGTGGAGTACATACGGATACTTTTGGAAAGAAAGCTGATGGCAGATCACCTAGTGAGTGTGAAATGGGGCTATACTCTCCAACTTCACTCACGAATACCAGGCATGTTCAAGGCCACAATGAACACAATAGAGAACATAGTTGTACAAGAAAATGTCGTTGTGCGATATTTGTTGTCTCAGTTTACATCAAATTCCGGGTGGTTCAAGACATCGCGTTCACCTCCTGGCCGAGTAAACCCGACAGATATCAAAAATGATTGGTTCAAAGCTGAAAATGCTACCTCTCAGATGCAGTTACATTTTCGTATACTCTCGAAAGTCTGTCTAGTCTAGTGAAGTCTAGTCTGGTCAAGTCTATCTTGTTCACTGAGTCTGTCTAGATAGTTGCATATGTATATGTTTAGACTTTAGAGTCATTTCTATTTATGTGAGTGATTGTTAGAACAATTATTTAATAATGACATGTTAAGACATGAGCTTTATTAAAAATGTGTTTGTGTGAAAAGAAATGAGTTAAGCCCATAAAGACATGGAAGGAAAATTTTCCAATTTGTGGAAACTTGCTAGACAAGTAAATTTTTCAATTTGTGTAAACTTGCTAGACAAGTAAAATTTCCAATTTGTGGAACTTGCTAGACAAGTAAAATTTCCAATTTGTGGAAACTTGCTAGACAAGTTTGTGTGCGGTCCAAGTCGGTTTATTTCCTAAACCTGGCCTTCTCTAATCCTATATAAATGACCATTAAGCCTCTCTTGTAGAGCATCTAGAACGAAAATTACACGGAGAAAAACACAAACAAAATTTCCTTCAATTCTCTTCTGTTTTAGGTTAGTGTCTAATTCGAGAGTATCGTAGTTCATATGTTCGACAGAACCAATATTGAGTGTTGCGATACGGTTTCATATGGTTGTATCCTGGGACCATGAATCTTGATTTAACCTGTCACACTACATGTGATTCTTTGAGTTAAGGAAAGAGATCAAATATCGCCTCCATATATTCTAACTTCTACTCCTTTTGTTAAATCGTTTTGATATCATTTCCTTAACGCTTATGTTTTATTCGTGATTAAATCGCTTTTAACGTAGTGCTGTAAATTTTGATTCTACATTTCTAGCAGTTTTTATTTTTCTAGTTATAGTTCAGTTTCCCACAGAACAAATGGTGTATTTGAAGGTCCCAAATAATGAAAAGAAAAATTATACCAAATATTGAACGTAAAATAGTTATAGTTCAGTTTCCCACAAAACAGATGGTGTATTTGAAGGTCTCAAATAATGAAAAGCAAAATTATACCAAATATTGAACATAAACCATAATTTGTTTTTGTGCTATTTTGAGCCGGCCTTGTTCGAAGCTATTGGTAATAAATCGATCAAAAGTTGATTCCGGCCGACGGTGTTACCGGCGGCTGGGTTACTTTTGGGTTTCTCTTGTTAATATTTTCTGATCTTGGTCTAGATCGGTTCCGTTTTGTTTGCTCGGTTACGTTTGGTTGTTTTTTGTTCTGGCTTCTGTCGGATCTTTCTTGGTTTATGGTTTGCTGGGATGTGCTCCGATCAGTTTGGATGCTAACAGAATTCTGGACATACCATCCGCTTTTTTTCCGGTCTCGCCGGATGCGACGATCTTCTCCCGCTCGGCTCTCGTTTGCGTTGATAGTTTCGTGTACAGGTCTCCTCTGATACTCTGATGTTTGTGGAGTCATATCTTCGTGTTTCTACCGGCTCGTAGAGGACGAGATTCTCCGGTGGGTTATGGTCAGCCTTTGGATCTGTCCGGCGTGGAGCTTCCAAGGCATATGTGGTGTCTGATGCGGTTGAGCCTTCAGTTTCTTTTGCGGCGGCGCTCGAAGATCGGCAGATAGTTTCCCAGTAAGCGGCAGCGGCTTGGGCTAGGCGATTCCAGCGACGATTTCCTCATCGTTGCGTTTTGCATGCCGGTGTTTCTCTGCATTCGCCGCGTGTCATTTCCCTGTTCACGATAGGGTGTGTGTGGTCACGTGGCCTTGCTGTAATTTTGTCGCTTTTTTTATTGGACTTTCTGTAATGTGGGTCTTAACAGACCATTTGTATCTGAATACAATCTATGTTGAAAAAAAAAAAAAGATCAAACACAATGAAACAAATTGTTATCATGATTAAAAAAAAATATATTATTATATGTTTATTATAGGTCTTCCACTCCCACCACATGCCAACTTGTTCATTCCAGGCTGTCACTTAGCGAGCCTTGGTCTTTTGTACATTCATTTTCTTCTTTTACAACATAAAATGACACAAAGACATACATTCCACATATATGTCTACGGTCTACGTGTGTCAGTATACGTACAGTAATTTGGATACGTGAATGATGCATCTACATTTCTGTGTCTACAGTTTACAATATACGAACTTAGTAATTTACAACTACAAACACATGGTTTAATTAGAGTATGTACATTGGTGTTATCCCTTGGGGTTTTAAAAAAAAAAAATTATTATTATTTTAATTCTTTTTTTTCAGATGAAACATAAAAAAAAAAATTCAAAAAAAAAAGTAACCAATAAGAAGTCGACACGTCACGTGAATAGTTAAGAGACAGGTTCTTAACTAAGACCATATGCAATGGGGGTGTTGAATTTTTAATTCAACAGTTTAATCCTTCCAATGGGGTGTTGAAAAAATGTTGTCATCCTACGTGTATTAAACCGTGTTGAAAACTCTCAACTAGTTGAATTCTGAACATTGTGGGACATAGTTAGACACATGGGAACTTCTGGATGGATATGAGTTGGAGAGAGAATAGAGGTGATAGAGATTTATTCTTTTACATCTAAATTAGTTTAATGTAATTATTATATACGAAATTATATTTTTAAAACAAAATAATTATATAAAAATTCATTATTTTTTATGCTCTACAAATAGAGACTTGGTTCGTTTAATTTGGACACATACAAAAAATTCGTCTATTTTGAAATAATATTCCAACACAAAACTCTTCGTTGTCTGTCTACGTTCATTGATATCATATATACGTTCAAATATAACATATATACATTCATATAAACCATATATTATTTGATACCATTAAAAAGCAAAATTTTCGTTGGAAATAATATAACAATTTAAACGTCAATTGGAGATGATGAGGTTGATATATATATATATATATATATATATATATATATATTTACATCTACATTATTGAAGACAATTATTGTATATAAAGTGATATATTAAAAAAAAAGAATTATACCAAGTTCATAAACTTTCGTTTCTATCATTTCTTGTCTTCTTTGAGAAAATGGATCCAAACAATAACCATTCCGACACCCAAAATTCTTCTAATCACCCTTTCAACTACATAAATCCCAACAATTATCTATTTCAAAATCAGTCTTCCAACCAACCCCGAAATATGCCAAATTATGGTTTCTCACCAAGTTTTTTCATGTTGTCAGCTATTCCAAACTATCATCCATATTACAGTTCGGCGATGTCATATTCATCTCAACCACCTTCTAATTCTGTCACTCCTGCGGGTAATGAAAGTGTTCCGGACTCTGGAGCAATTGAATTTCCCAAATTTTCTACACAAATGGCTCTTGGTGGTACAACTGGTGTTAATGAAACCCCTCCAAGTGCAGACGATTCAACCCCTGCTTCCCGAAAAAGCCACAAATGGACAACTGAGCAAAACTTGGTACTAATGAGTGGGTGGATCAAATATGGAACAGACAGCGTCATCGGCAGAAACCAAAAGAGTGAATCTTTTTGGGGTAAAATTGCTGAGTATTGTAATAAGCATTGCTCATTTGATCTTCCGTGTAGTGGAGTTTCATGCAGAAATCATTACAACTACATGAACCAAAAATTGGGAAAATGGATTGGGGCTTACGATAATGCTAAGCGTATGCAACAAAGCGGGTGGTCGGAGCAGGATGTCTTGACGAAAGCGCATGAATTATATTCAGGTGGTGGTAATGGAAATTTCAATTTAATGAAAGAATGGATCGCTGTCCGTGATCAACCACGTTATGCTAGTCCTGTAGGAGGAAATACTGGTTCTGGAAGCAGTGGATCTAAGAGAGCCCACGAGAGTGATGCTAGTGACTCCAACTCTGTAGGATCCAGTGCTCGTCCAATGGGGAGGGATGCGGCTAAGAAAAAAGCTAAAAAGAAAGGTAAGGGTGTAGCCTTGGAAGTGGTCAACGAAGATTTTAATGAATACAAACAAATCAAGGCGCAAGAGTTGGAACGCTTGGAAAAAATAGCCATGTTGCAAGAGGAGGCAAACCGAAGGCAAGAGGAGGCAAACCAACGGCAACAAGAGGCAACCCAAAGGCAAGAGGAGGCAAACCAATTGATGAAAGAAAAGACTCGAGCCAAAAAGATGAAGATGTGGATGAAGCTAAGTGAAAAGACCGTCTCAATGATCAAGGTAGAGAGATGTTGCAACAATTGAGCCACGAATTATTTGGAAATTAATTGTAGTAACAAATGGCTATATGTATCATGTCCCTTCATGTTTGTCACTACATGCTTTAATAATGTTTGTTTGTCACTTACTCTTTAATAATGTTTGTTGTCAGTAGATGCTTTAATAATGTTATATTGTCATGTTATGCTTTAATAATATAGAATCTTATCCTGCAACCACTCAACATGCTTTAATAATGCTGTCAGTTGCCCGTGACTTTTTTTGTCAATGTAATCCGTAAATTTCGGTTTTTAGTGGCTGAATCTTATCCTCCATCCACTCAATATGTTGGTTCCATTTTCTAATAAATGTAACTCATTCTTCCATTTATGTACCACAAATCTCATCTTACTAAAAATCTCAATGGATCCATCAAAATTTCCTTTTGATATCGAAGCTTACAAAAGGCAGTCTGAAATTGAAGATAAGTATATCCTCAACCATTTTAGCGAGCGTCGAAAGAAAATAGAGGAAGACTATCCGCCTCGCAAGAAGAGAAGATACTTCCAGAGAGATCATGCAACGGCAAATCAAAGACTGATTGACGACTACTTTTCCACTCAACCTACATATGACGATGCAATGTTTCGTCGCCGATTCCGGATGCGGAAACATGTTTTCCTTCGGATCGTTGGGGACATATCAAGTAGTGACGACTATTTCACCCAACGATTTGACGCAGCCAATAAAGAAGGTATATCTCCATTAGCAAAATGTACCACTGCCATGTGAATGTTAGCATATGGTATGGCGGCCGACGCTGTGGATGAATACATCAAGATAGGAGGTACTACAGCATTGGAGTGTTTGCGAAGATTCTGTAAAGGAATCATAAAATTGTACGAGCAAGAGTATCTCAGAACCCCAACTCAAGATGACTTGGAAAGAATTCTGCATGTTAGTGAAATGCGAGGGTTCCCGGGGATGATTGGAAGTATTGATTGCATGCACTGGAAATGGAAAAATTGTCCTACAGCGTGGGAAGGTCAATTTACTCGGGGAGATAAGGGAACAACTACTGTTATTCTTGAAGCAGTTGCATCTCATGATCTATGGATCTGGCATGCATTTTTTGGATGTCCAGGCACATTGAACGATATAAACGTTCTAGACCGTTCACCAGTGTTCGATGATGTAGAGCAGGGAAATACCCCAAGAGTGAACTTCTTCGTGAACCAACGTCCGTATAATATGGCATATTATCTTGCTGACGGTATCTATCCTTCTTATCCTACTTTCGTTAAATCAATTAGACTTCCTCAGAGTGAACCAGATAAGTTATTTGCACAACGTCAAGAGGGATGTCGGAAGGACATCGAACGTGCATTTGGAGTGTTGCAGGCTCGATTTAAAATCATCCGCGAACCAGCTCGCATGTGGGATATAGCTGATTTGGCTATAATCATGAGGTCATGTATCATATTGCATAATATGATTGTTGAGGATGAACGAGATACGTATTCTCAACATTGGAACGATTATGATCAATCTGAGGCAAGTTGGTCTAGTACACCACAATTTTTGACGGAGGTGCTACCTGCATTTGCAAATCATGTGCGTGCTAGATCTGAGTTGCGTGATTCAAGTGTACATCACTAATTGCAAGCAGACCTAGTCAAACACATATGGGCAAGGTTCAAAATGTTACATGATCAAAGAGAGTTATGAATTTGTGAGTTGAGTCTATTGTACTAATTAAATTATGTGTGTTTTACTTGTGTCGTGCGTTTAAAGTTTTAAAAATAAATAAAAATATTTAAAGTTTTATTGTGTGTGACTTAAAAAATTATATACGTTCATATATTTTGTTTATACGTTGATATATCACACGAACGTTCATATATTCTATGTATACGTTCACAGAAATCAATATCACTGTTATGTAATTTTTATTTATTAATTATATGTATAATATTTTTTTAGTATGTATTTTATTTTTTAGTGGGGTAGGGTGTTGAAATTTTTTAAACAAACCATTGTAGAAAATAAAAGTTGAATGGGTGTTGAATTATGATGTGGAAGAAAGAGAAAGTGATGTGGAAGAAAGAGAAGATGATGTGGAGGGTGTTGAGTGTTGAAACCATTGTACATAGCCTAAGAGCAAGTCCATCCACGTTACTCATGTGAGTTTTTTTAAAAAAAAAATTTAATATCTATTTTTTTTTCTTTTTTACAGACGAAAAAAAAAAAAATCGACCAATCCTGTAGCGCCACGTAGGCGCTACAGGGAAGAAACCGATCCTTAGCTAAGGATTTCTCTGCTGGATTTGTTAACTATTCATGTGGGTCCCACGTGGGACCCACAATTTTTTAATATTTTTTTGCCTAAGATTCCACACCCAAAACGTGGATGAACTTACTCTAAAGATTTTAAGAGCTGTCTCTTAACTATTTACGTGGGACCCACAATATTATATTAATTTTTTGTTAAGAACCTAAGAACCTCCAATGGAGGTGGTCTTAGCTCCGATTTTCTCAAGAATTATGTTTGAATTCCACATATACTTCCTAATTAAAAGATAGTAATATTTTCTAGTTTATAAAAATACTTAATTTACTTTTTGCCCATTATTGAATTCAATTATATTAAGACTAATTAAAAATAATGTATACGAAATAAATTATAAAGTCTTCTTTTTCTTCCTCTATTAGATTATTAAGTACCACCAACCATTAATTAGTTGAGAGTATTGTGTTAGTGTCGGTTGTGACCCTAAGTAACACATACATTGAAGGTCAAAGAAAGATTGTCATTTCGTTTTTAGCTCTATACAAATTTGATGTTAATTGTATTTGTATACATGTTAAACCTAGAAGTCATCACAAGTGTAAGCATCTCATATAATTTATCACATCTTAATTTGATTCAGTTATTTTCTGCAAATTCTGATCACACAAACGAATTATACATAGCTGTTAAAAAAAAGATAAAGAAGTATTTTTAATGGTAATTTCATAATCATATACTGTATGTAATTATAATGAGAATCCGATTTTTGTCGGCAAATGTTTTGTCAAATAATGTATTAGCCAATGACATCTCATTCCAGGTAGACCACAACTCATCGCTAAACATTTTTCTCATCCATATAAGTCATATAACTCCCAACCTCACTTTTCCATTAAACTCAAAACTTCAAACGCAATGGCAACTATTTTCCTCCTCTTGGCCGCTGTCTTCCTCTCCACGGAGGTAACTGCTCAGCCCGCCGCTCCAGCTCCTGGCCCTGCCGGTCCCATCAACATCACTGCAATCCTCGAAAAAGGTGGTCAATTCGTTACTCTTATCCGTCTTTTAAACACAACACAAATTGGAAACCAAATCAACATCCAAGTCAACAGTTCATCAGAAGGTATGACCGTCTTCGCACCAACAGACAACGCTTTCCAAAACCTTAAACCGGGAACCCTAAACAAACTAAGCTCGGACGACCAAGTCAAACTCATTCTTTACCATGTTAGTCCCAAGTTCTACACCTTGGATGATCTTCTCTCCGTAAGTAACCCGGTAAGGACTCAAGCTTCAGGACGAGACGGTGGCGCTGTTTATGGACTTAATTTCACCGGTCAAGGGAACCAAGTCAACGTATCAACCGGTGTCGTTGAGACACGTGTCAGTAATCCATTAAGGCAAGAACGTCCTCTTGCGGTTTACGCGGTGGACATGGTATTGTTGCCGGAAGAGATGTTTGGAGAACACAAGACCTCACCAGTGGCACCTGGTCCGAAATCAAAATCTCCTGGTGCCTCCGACGACGACGACTCAGACTCCTCTAAGAAAGCAGCGGCTCCGTCGGAGAAGTCTGGCTCCGGTGAGATGAAGGCTGGATTACGGTTTGGTCTTGGACTTGTTTTGTTATGTTTGAAATTGATCGTTTAATTTGGCTTCTATATGTTTTTGTTTTTGTATTTATATATTTATTTTATGTTGTGGGTTGTAATAAGAAATTTCTTTATTGATGATGCATGGATTGAAAATTGAAATAAGGGGTTATATCTTAAATTGTGTGATCGAAATTTAGGTGTGAATTTGTTCTAAAAAATCGAAAGGAAAATCGTTAATATTTTTAGTTTTTTTTTTTATCCAACTTCCAATTGAACTATTTTAAAAGAGAAAAAACAGAGTAAAACAAAACGAGAAGAATCTAACAATTCATAACACAGTGCTGAACATAAAGTTTAGAACTTTAGTAATATGAAGAAGATGGTTAAAAATTTCAATTTATTTTATTCTTTTCCTTGGTTACAACTTTGTCTTATATAACGTATAAAATCTTAAAGGGGGTAAATCATGTGTTATCAATCTAATACTCAATAAAAGCATTAAATTTCTATGTGGTTATGATTAAAAACTCTATGTCCATACGGCATCTTCCACGTTATTTATTGCTGTGTTTATGTCTTCTCTCTTAAGTGATGACCGTTGCTCAAATGGGATTAGTTCAGGACTGGACTCTACTTCTTCTTCGCTCAATGTTATCTTCTATAGCTTAGGCTTCCACATCATCTGGCCCACGACAGAGTTCTTTTATGATGAGACTTGTGTCAAAATAACTCTGGGAATACAAGTGAATACTGCATAAGATAACGACTTTGTGAAAATATCAGCCAAGTATTGATGATTAGAGATGTGTTTAACAACAACTGATCCAAATGCAGCTTTCTCTAGAGTGGAAAGTGTTATACACAGCTTTATCGAATTGTATAGAACAAGAGTTTCTGAAATGCCTGCTTGATTAATTGGAAAGAAAGCGTCTGTCTATATGAACAGACTGTTACAACTACTACTCCTATCTTTCTGCTACACTACTTGACTGGAATCAAAACAACAACGTGGACTCCTAAATCTCCTCAGAAAGAGGAGGACTTATTCAATCTAAGAAATCGAAAAGAAACATTAACTTGCAGACTCCAAATGCAGGCTTTCGACTGGGCTTGAGACCCATATACTTTGGGCTTTATTCATCATTCCCTCTCCTAAACTGAAATACCTTCCATTTCAGTTTACTCCAACTTCAAACACAACCCCATTCTTCTCCTCAGCTTCTCGAATGTGTCCAATTTGATGGCCTTAGTCATACCGTCTGATAATTGGTCTTGTGTTGAGCAGTACTCCAGCTGTATGATTCCATCACTGACCAGTTCACGCAGGAAGTGATATCGCACATGAATGTGCTTGCTTCTACCATGGAGAACCGGATTCCTTGAAAGTTTAATGGTAGAGCTATTGTCACAGAAAATGGTTGTACCTCCTGATTGAACTGATCCTATCTCCTCCAGTATGTTTCTCAGCCAAACTGCCTGACATGCACCATACGACGCAGCTACGAACTCAGCCTCCGTTGTAGACAGTGTAACGATCGGTTGTTTTTTAGAAGCCCACGACACAGCTCCACCACCAAGCATGAAGACATACCCTGATGTGCTTCTTCTGTCATCCTGATCTCCTGCGTAATCACTGTCTACATACCCAACCAGTCTATCATCTCCTCCAGCGCTGTACCTTATACCAAATCCGAGAGTTCCCTGCACATACCGCATAATTCTTTTGGCTGCGAGTAAGTGCGATTCCCGTGGAGTCTCCATGAACCTGCTCACCAGATTCACACTAAAAATCAGATCAGGCCTCGTCGCCGTCAGATACCGCAAGCTTCCTATGATCTGTTTGAACACTGTCGAGTCCACCTCTTCTCCACTGTCATCTTTCGAGAGTTTCTGGCCTGGTACTATGGGATTCTTCACTGGATTGCAGTCCTGCATTCCGTACTTTCCAAGTATCTCTTCTGCATACTTTTCCTGTCCAATAAAGATCCCATGCTCATCCTGTGTAACTTCCACACCCAAGAAGAATTTCATCTTTCCCAGATCTGTCATAGAGAATTCCTTCATCATCGAGCTTTTGAATTCTTCGATCATCATCTCAGAACTGCCTGTATAGATCAAATCATCGACATATACACTCACCAGCAGTACATTATCTTTTACCTTCTTGACGAACAGAGTGTGTTCGCAGTAGCATTTTTCGAATCCTTCTCTCTGGAAATAGCCTTCAATCCGGCTGTACCATGCCCTCGGGGCCTGTCGCAATCCATATAATGCTTTCCTCAACTTATACACTTTTCCAGCTTCTCCATTTACCTCAAAACCCTCAGGTTGTTCAACGTAAACATCTTCCTCCAATTCTCCCTGGAGAAACGCACTCTTAACATCGAGTTGGTATACCTTCCATCTTTTACTCGCTGCCAATGCCAAGATGGTTCTGATAGTGTCCCACTTAGCCACAGGAGCGAATACCTCATAGAAATCTACTCCATGTTTCTGATGATAACCCTTCGCAACCAATCTCGCTTTGAACTTGTCGATCTCTCCTTTCTCATTGAATTTGGTTTTGAAGATCCACTTGACCCCAATTACTTTAGCTTCCTCAGGCAAATCCACCAGTTCCCATGTTTTATTTTCTTCGATCGACTGTATTTCTGCCTCCATCGCCTTCTTCCATACATCCGACTGAACCGCATCTTCAAAGTGGACAGGATCCTCTGGCGCTACAAATAAAGCAAGAACTTCTTCATCCTCTTCAGTTATCAGGAAACCAGCATTACCAGTCACATAATCTTTCATCCACACAGGTCGTTTCTTCTGCCTTGCGTGTGTTTCCTGTGCTGGTTGTGCTTCTTCTTCGCTACCACCTACTGTGTTTGGCTCCTCTTCCTCATTTATCTCATTTTCTGCATCTTGCTCAGCATGAGTATTTTCTGTGGTCTCTTCTTCTGCTTCTTCCCAAATCAGTTCCTTCTCCTGTTGAGACCCTTCCCAGTCCCACTGAGCATTCTCGTCGAGATGAACATCGCGACTTACAATGACTCGCCTTGCTTCAGGATCATAAAGCCGGTAGGCTTTGGACTCTTTGCTCACTCCAAAGAACACACATCTGATGCTTCTCTCATCCAGTTTTATTCTTCTCTGATATGGTACAAGAGCGTAGGCAATGCTCCCAAAAATTCTCAGGTGATCAACGGATGGTTTGTGGCCATTCCATTTTTCTTCCGGTGTTACGTTTTCAAGGGCCTTCGATGGACTCCTGTTTAGAACATACACAGCATATTGTACTGCCTCAGGCCAGAACTTCCTCGGCACAGACTTTTCAAGTAACATACACCGCGTCATGTTCATCACGCTTCGGTTCTTCCTCTCTGCGATCCCGTTTTGCTGCGGAGTATAAGCTGCTGTGAGCTGTCGCTTAATTCCCAGCTCTTTACAGTATGTGTCAAACTCCTTCGAGTTAAACTCTCCTCCACGGTCTGATCGTAGACAGACTAGCAATCGTCCCAACTCTCTTTCTGCTGCCACTTTAAACTCCTTAAACACACTTAGTGCTTCAGACTTTTCAGTTAGAAAATAAGTCCAACATTTTCTACTGAAATCATCAATGAAATTTATGATGTATCGTTTACCACTCTCTGATGTTGGTGATATCGGACCACAAATGTCTGTATGCACCAGCTGTAATCCGTGAGTCGACTTCCACAGACTCTCCTTTGGTATAGCTTCTTTGTTTTGTTTACCTCTCAGACATACATCACACACCTTTACCTCATCTTTCAGATTGAGTTTTGGGAGACCATCAACCATTCCTTTTTCTGCTAGCGACCTCAGACCGGTGTAGTTCAGATGTCCAAATCGCCGGTGCCACAGTTCATCATTGCTGGTCACCTGCAGGCAGTGAATCTCTTCCTTTTCCTTAGCTTCTCTGACCGACGCAAATACCACGAACATCCTGTTCCGCGACATGGTTGAATGCATCACAATCTTTCTTTCTTGTTTATGCCAAACCTCGCAAGTATCATTCTCGATGATAATTCTCAACCCCTTTTGTTGAAGTTGGCCGACGCTAAGGAGATTATTTTTCAAGCCTGGTACGTAGTACACATCGGAAATCACTTGATTCCTTCCCCCAATCTCAAGTCTGAGTTTTCCTCTTCCCTCTACTGCCATTCTTCTGTCGTCCCCGAGTCTCACATTTTGCTTAAAACTGTGATCCAACTCAATAAACCAGTCTCTTGTTCCGCACATATGATTGCTACATCCCGAGTCAAGGAACCAGATGTGTTCCTTAACTCCTTCAACCTTGTCCACGTGAGCCATTAGAAGCAGGTCTTCCTCCAACTCGACGTAGTTCGCCTCCTTGTCCCACTCCGGACATTCTGATTTAAAATGACCAAGCTTATGGCATTTAAAGCACTCGACTGACTCCCTGTTAAATCCACGACCTCTACCTCCTCTTCCTTGGTAGCTGCTTCGCCCTCTTCCTCTGTTCGAATAGCTACCACGTCCCCTTCCAGAGTTGGCTCGCCATTGATCCTCCACCTTCAATAGTTTCTCTTCTCCATTGTGTCTGACCATGTTCTGCTCATGGACTCTCAGCGAACTCTGAAGCTCGTCTACTGTCATCTCGTTAATGTTCTTAGACTCCTCGATCGCACAAACAATGTAAGTGAATTTCTCAGTCAATGTGCGAAGGATCTTCTCCACGACCTTGGAATCCGGCACGTCCTCTCCCAAATTCCTCATATCGTTCGTCACTTCCATAACCCTAGAGAAGTACTCAGTTACGGTTTCTCCAGTACCCATCTCAAGGATCTCCAGACTTCGTCGCAACCTCTGCAACTGTGCGCTCTTAACCCGATCATTCCCTTGATATTTCTTCTTCATTGACTCCCACAGCTCTTTCGCTGTGTCTTTCTTCGTGATCGTCTTCAAAATGGTCTTATCTATCGATGAGAATAGATAGTTTTTCACCTTGTAGTCCTTCACCACCTTCTCAGCTCGTTCTGCTTTCTGTGGTTCAGTAAGGACCACATTCGCTTCAGGTTGTTCAATCCCATCTTTGACGATTTCCCACCATTCTTTGCTCTTTAGCAAATTCTCCATAAGCATCGCCCAATGCTCATAATCACCGTCAAATTTGGGAATGATTACAGTGTCCTTTTCACTCATGTTTACTCTCGATCTCACAACAGGCTCGTATCAAGCTCTGATACCACTTGTTATACACAGCTTTATCGAATTGTATAGAACAAGAGTTTCTGAAATGCCTGCTTGATTAATTGGAAAGAAAGCGTCTGTCTATATGAACAGACTGTTACAACTACTACTCCTATCTTTCTGCTACACTACTTGACTGGAATCAAAACAACAACGTGGACTCCTAAATCTCCTCAGAAAGAGGAGGACTTATTCAATCTAAGAAATCGAAAAGAAACATTAACTTGCAGACTCCAAATGCAGACTTTCGACTGGGCTTGAGACCCATATACTTTGGGCTTTATTCATCAGAAAGCTGGGTTTTCTGTAAAGATAGATTGTCACAGTATAGCTATGGTGTACTGTGAAGTGGGATACCTAAGACAGAAGAGTCAAGTAATTTAGAATTTGTTTCAGAAAGTGCATGATATTATGCTTCAGTCGATATTTTGATTGCTTCTTAGAGGAGCATGAGATAATGTTGATGCCTAAAAATGTGCAGAAACATCCGGTAGAGAGTCTTATCTCTTTGTAGTCGGTTCAACCACTATTGCTATAAGCTTAAAGAGAGACCAAAGGCAAGTTACAGCAAGTTGTTGTATGGCCTAGTCAGTGTGAGATATTTACCAACCAAGTTCCGGAAGGAAGTTGGATTAGGAAAAGCTTCTTCTTAGTTTGGAACTTTATCAAGTTGGAGGGGCATGGGTGAGCAGTCACTCATTGCGGCGGTTACACTTAATAATGATACAGAGTACTGCTTATTTAGTTCATCTTGACAAAATTGTCAAGCTTTTGCCAGTGATTACCACGTCCAGCAGCATTACAACCTGATTTTTAGTGTAGACAAACAATGAAAGATATTTATATGCTTCACTAAAAGCCAATTCTAATTTGATAACGACTCTTCAAAACATCTTTTATGCTTCAACGTGTGTGCAATATTTTCTCTCTCTCTCTGTGTATGTGTTGTAGCCAGTGTTCTAAAAAGCGGTTTAGGCGTGACGACTTTTTTCTAGGCGTTAGAATTATGCGTTTATGTTATTAAGCGGATTTAAACGGTCGTAGGCGGGGTTAGGCGGTTCTAGTCGGGTCTAGGCGGTCCTAGGCGGCTATACACAATCTTTAACCAATTATCATTTGATTTTTAATTTTCATGTTTGTTTGGGTGTAATTTTAAAATTTTATTACATATAACTAATTTATAAGTTCTTACTTCATAAATTAATAGTTATCAATAAAAAAATGTTGTAAATTTAACAGGCAATTTAACAGATTTGATAAATTTAACTAATATTTTTTTGTTATTTCGATGTATTTTGAGTTTTAAAGCTAATTTTAAAATTAAAAATATTTGAATTATATGATATAACTATATAATATATCTAATATATATCGTATTTTATAAATGCATATACCGTCTAAAATCGCCTAGACCCCGATTAGGCGTTATGCGGTGGGTCGCCGCCCCTGTTTTGTTTTAGAATACGGTTATACGTGATTTGCATTAACTTATTTGGTATGTGTGAGGTTTGACTGGTTATATTGACTATTAGATCATTTGAAGAGTCGTTTACCAATTGTCAATGTTTTCTTTTATACTAGATTAGTATGATTTGTTAGCACATGCCCACAACTATTCATAATTTTTTTTAAAAAATTATTAATTTAATTGAGCAGTAATAATATTATTAAAAATATATTTACATCATATTAATTATAATTATATTTATCAAATTAGTAAAATTTTATACTTAACTAATAAAACAAAAAATATTGTTTATATATATATATATATATATCTAAATTTATTTTATAAACATATTTTCATATTAGTTATAATAAATAAATTATAATTATATATATATAAACATCTATATATATATATATATATTATTTATCATTTGTATTGATCTAAATTCATATAAATAATACGAATTTACTATATAAAATCTTATTATCTACAACAATCATATTTACTAAAACCATTTATTTTAGTAAACAAGTAATAAACCATTTTTTTAAAGTGAATATAAAGGCAAAAACACTTCCCAATTAATATAAAGATTATAAAGTAGAATATTCTCATTTACTTGGGCAATACAAAAAAAAGAGTATTAAGCTAACAAATAAATCAAATCGTGTCTAACCAGGAATCAAACTCATCTAAAACTTATGGATTTTCCAATTTTCGTCGACGAAGGGGTCTGGTTCCCGTGTGGTTTGGTTGATACTGAAGTACTCTCAAGCAAATCATCAAGCACGTCACCGAAACCCGTCGTGTTAAGCTTTTGATCAGATGGGTTTGCTGGTTTGTTTAATGGTTCTGCACCACCATGAGATCTGAGAAGAGAGTCCAGCTCAGTTTCAAAAGATGAACATCTTTGAACAGAAGGATTCTGACTGGAGGTACTTAAGCCACTAGCCACTGGGTTAGGCTCTTCACTAAAGGAGTTGAGAAGAAAATCTAGATCAGCTTCAATTGCTGAAGATTTATCTGGCTGGTCTGTGAGTATTTGTATGTCCTTGACATGATCCAGAGATTCAGCCTCCAAGACTGATGTTTCTCCTTGTGCAACAATTGGATCGATCTTTCCACTGGACTCTTGTTGAACCCTTGTTGTCACAGCTTCCACGTCTTGGGATGTGTGTGAGCTCACTTTCGATTGTGATGTACACTGCACAGTCCATAACATCAAATATGTCAAACAGAAAGCCTAATATTGTAGCTAATGGTCTAGATCCAGTAAGCGTACCAGTTCGGGCGGCAATAGATCAGCTTCAATGTAGAGTCTCTCATGCAAATCCACTTTCTCTAGCATCTTCTCCAGTGCATTTAAATCCAAAGAGAGGAATCCGGGCTTCAAATAAGAACGGCACGTAAGTTAAAAAATGATACTAAGCAATAATCTTAGCTAAGTAAAACAATAATGTTATTACTACCTCATGATTAGAAGCTGTTCCGTCTTCTTCCACAATGAAGTTGTCATCTTCCATCCATGAAAGTAAACCTTCCCCTCTTGCCGAGATCATAGATCCAACTACACGACTAAATTCATCTGCAAGATTCCATAAATATGAATCCAAAACAAAGTGAAGTTTCAAACTTTCAATCACTACCACATCCATACCATGCAAAAGATCATCTAGCGATGACAGACAATCTGAATTGATCTCAATCTTTGATTGAGACTCAGCTTGAGCTTCAGATATCAAATGCAGATAATCTGCTCCTTTGCTTTTTGGCACAATAGCATCCGCAGGTTGACTTGTCGACAAATCCCCAGACGCATTTTCCAAACCGAGATCGAGTTCATCATCGTACCGATCCCAATTCGACGGTAGTGCAGATACACGCCGAGATTGAACCGGACTCTTTGTTTTCAGAGCCGCGGTTTGGTTCCCTTGCAGCTTCTCCTGATTTTTGGAGTTGTCGGAAACTACTCCAGGACCTTTCGGCTTATGGACCGAATGTGATTTCTTGCTGTGATGTTGAGTGTGCGCTCTCTTCGATTTCGCCAGAGCTTTTGTGTCCATAGCAGACGAATCTTCTTATATTAGAAGCAGTCTGAGAGATTGCAAACTGTAAGACTGAACCAAGAAAATTAGTGTTTCTACGCCAACACCTAACTCAAAGCACCAATTTCGATTCTCAATCTGAATATTTAAACATGAAAACCCTGACAAATCTAAGAAAAGGGATTACAATAGAACGATAACAGTTAGGTTTTAGCAATCTGTTTGTTCGGTCCCTAGTAGCTTTGAGATCGACAAAATCATACCTTTAGAAACGAAAATCGTACTCAGGAAAGATCGAAGAAGCTTTGCTTGAGAGGAATTTGAGAGAGAGTAAGAACGCAGCGCAGAGGGAAGACGAAGAACTAACTTGGCGATGATCGAGATTCGAATAATACGATATCGTTTTAAGTTGGGCCATGAAGCCCTTAATCTTACACCTAAACCTATACAAAATACAATATGTGGGCCTGAAAACAGAATACCTCTGTATTTCTGAAGGTACAAAGTAGTATGTGAAGAAAACTATCACAAAAGGAGTCTGAAGGGTCTTATTAAGATATCACAAAAAGAGTATGCGAAAAAGCTCCTCAAGAGGCCGCTTAACATAGATGATGCAAAGCCAGTTAGTATTCTTTTGGCAAAATCATTTACAGTTATCCAAAATATGAGTGATTAGAGACAAAATTTTTATACTAATTGGAAAATGTTTTTGACCTTATATTCATTTTAAAATTGACTGATTACAAACTTATCATTAATGAAAATAAGTTTTTACTATGTAAATCTTATTTTAAAATATTTTTTAATAATTATATTGATTAAAAAACTATTTTTATTATATTAAATAGATATACATAATCTTAGTTATACAATGTTTTAAAAAATATCCAATAATTTCTATAATATATTTTTGTTATTTACTAGATATGTTTGTTATAGACAATAATTTTAGTATTCATTATATTAGTTTTAAAAGTTGTTTTCAAATTTTATTCTTGAGAGGAAAATGCTTTTGGCCTTATATTCATTCTCAAATTAGCTGATTACTAATTTACCATTAATGAATTATGTTAACCTTACTTTATATTAGAATTTTTTTAATAATTATATTGATTTTTTTGTCAACTATCCATAAATAATTAAGTCATGTTTTGTTGGATATGATCAGGACGCCAAAAAACCCCTTCTGTCGAAAGAGTCTGACTCGTAATTATATTGATTTAAAGAATTATTTAATTATATTAAATAGATATACATAATCTTAGTTATGTAAGTTTATACCATGTTTAAAAAAATATCAGTTGTGTTTTCGAGCTTTTATTCACTCTCAACAATTATCCAAAAGTTATCCAAAACTATGAGTAATTAAAGACAAAATATTACATATGAATAAAGTTCCATATCCTTCTACTATTTGACAAACTGATGTATGTAATGGTATACAGATATTTCAAATGTAGTAAGAGTCATTAGCAAGTTTATGAAGATTCATGTAAAAAACATTGGAAGGTTGTTGAGTGAAATTTCAAGTATCTACAAGAGAATCTAAGTTTATAGCCATTGGCTGACCCACGTTAAAATTTATAGGTTCAGTTGACACTGCCTATAATTGATAAACATTAGATCAAATCCTTGTTCTAAATCTTGGCCGCTTAGTCATCTAGGCGTCTGATTTTTTTTTCCAAATCGGTTGAATAAATTGTTGACTCATTTTGTGGCTGCTTAGACCCGCTTAATTATATATAGTTTCGTCTAATTCTCATCTAGCCGACCGTCTAGCTCAAATTTGTTATTAATATTTTTCTAAAAAAGTTTTGAAAACTTTTAACTCATATTTATAATTTTAATATAAAAACATATGTTTCATGTTTAGATATTTGTTTTCACGTGTTAATGCAGTTTTGAATACAATATTATATCAAAATGGTTAATTATAACTGATTAATATGTTTTCAAAACTCTAAATAGTTTTAAAACTAGACTTCGAATAATCCTTGCGTAATCTCCGACTTTTTTTGTTGGGCGTTAGGTCCGGACCGAACGTGCGTACAACGTCTAGAGAGTTTCTAAACAAGTGATCAGATAGTTCAATTTTCTATATTTGACCCCACATAGGAGAGTTCGATACCCTTAGATTGACACAATTCCTCTTATAAACTATATTTTTTATTTTGGGATTTAGTATCCCATTCACTTTTATTCATTTTTTTGTTTTATATTATTACTTTTTTGTTAATAAGATACACAAAAGAAACTTATATATCACTAATTCAAGTTGGTGATTCCGGTCCAATATGAACAATATTTGATGGTCTAAGACAAGCACTATATGCTAACGTATCTGCTATAAAATTTCTTTTACGTGGTACACAATATTTTAAATTATTTTATTAGTGTTTCTTATTACTAATCAAAATGCATTTTAATTTGACATTGGTAAAAGAAAATTCTGAATCCAACACAGTTTATCGCTATGCTTTATGAATTTGTATTAAATTGTAGATATATAATAATGTTAATAATGAAGGTGACACTGACAATAGGAAAAAAACACATTTAAGTATGGTATTGTAATTTGTTGGGTTTCCAAATTGTAGAAAAACATAGTTTTATCAAATTAAGGCAACAAACGAAATGATGTGATTATAGTCATTTTTATGTGAATTCGACGTAACCAAAACAAAATTATATTGTAGTATATCATAGTAAGAATGCTAGTGATTTGATAAAAATCCGGTTTACCATGCTCAAACAGAGAATATATAACTTCCATATCATTTCATTATTCAATTTTAGAAGATGATGTGTTGGAGCTTGAAAAGATCTTAGGAAATAAATGTTTGAAAGACATATTGATGAAAGTTGTGTACTCAATAATTAATTAGTTGAGATTGATAGGGATTCAAGAGGAGTTCTTAAAGTATCGGAAACAGAGGCACGGTCATGGGAGAAAGCACATATAGATGATGTTGAGCCTTTTTTGTTCTCAAATAGTATGGACAAGGGATTGTATATTCCACGCGAGATCAATTTTGAAATAAAGGGACAATGGTGCTTCCTAGATGGTTTATGGAAGGAAAGTGATACGTTCTAGGGTCAAGGTTGGTACAGTGATGAGGACATCAGATCTTCTAGACCCGGTCCGGACGAGCGGTACGTACCGGCCTCGACCACGAGGCTAACTGAGCTGTTCTCGACCCGGCGGAACGTACCTGAGGAGGTTCAGAAGGCCAATGCATGTTCTACCAGACCCAATGACTTGGGATCAAGGATTCATAAGCCAACAACATGTTTCAGGAGTGATGATCGTTCCAGAACCCAATTGGAACAATCCCGTTTGGAGATGGTCGATGACCGACCTTCCGGAGCCTTAACCGTGTCCTGGAAGATGTCCATAGGAGAGTTGGTTCGAGCCAATCATTTCAGGCTTGATATTCCCCATAAAGTATGCTATTTGGAAGAGTTTGGTCAGAAGGAATCAGCATGGGTTCGAGATCATCTTGGAGGATGTCTAGAAGCCGTCCAGTTAGCCCTGTCCGCGGATATAGGTTTATTCAAGAGAGGATTGCGACTGGAACAAGAGGAATCAAGCTTCACCACAACCTGTTCTGGAAACCTGACTCACCAAGGAATATTCACGAAGTGGAATCACATGAAGACCATTTTCTATGAAGAAGTTATGCCCGTTTCAAGATAGGTAAATTTTAGGGAACCCGATAAAGACCGACTTGCACATTTTGGAGTGCTCATAACGAAATAGAATGAATCAAGGAGTAAAGGAACTTGTTCTGGATTCTTGATTCATCAGGGAATGCATGAGAGTTCGAATTACACCAATACCAGCTAGGACAAAGAAGATATGCAAGATCAAACCCGAAGGTTGCTGGACCTACCTTATTTGGAAGCTCACGGACTTGGTAGGCTTCAGACTTATGTTTGGCGACCAGGAGTACGTGAAACATCTCCTTGGGCATTGTTTTATACTCTTTTTCCCTTAAGTGTGGTTTTGTCTCAATTGAGTTTTCCCACTAAGGTTTTTAATGAGGTAAACCAAGGCCCGCTTCAAGAGAAGGAGAATCTGGCCCGTCCAACCTTCTTCCTTGCTTTCTATTTTAATGATTTCGACCAGGCTTCTTTATGGCCCATTCTTAAGACTTGTAACCCTATTACTTTGTCTATTTAAGGCCACTCTTTGTTTTCAATAAACTCAAGTAGTTTTAAGTAAAAAGAACCCTAGAGGTTGTTTGATTTTCTTGACCTTGTGCGGCTACCCCTTGGTCCGAGATTGCTTGTTGCTTAAAGCTTGCTTTTTGCGTGAATAAAAGTGTTTTAGTTTGTGTCCTACCCATCATCTATCCATCGAATCATCCACTGACCAGGAGGAGAGCGCCTTCGGCCAGCTTCCTCGTCCCATCGATCCGCCTTCGACCATAGTTCTTCTAATCGCTCCTTGACCACTCGACCACCCGCCTACGATCTTACATCATACAACGTCTACGAAGGTGGCATGTACGTGATGATGGGAGCGAGGAACATCATGAGAAGCTTGTCACCATTACATGCATAATTTGAAAGTCTAATTTGGGCTATAGAGTGCATGTACAGATATAATCAATATGAAGTAACCTTAGCAACCTACTGTTCAGATTTGGTGAAAATAGTGTCTACACCGAAAGAATGGCCGGCCTTACGCACAAAGGAATATTTTTTCACAAGGGTTGTTATTACACACATTCCTTGGGTGAGTAACACAAAGGCGGACAAGCGGACACAAAGTTTAAAAGTCCAACCGTCTTATCTTATTTACGTAAATCTCGTACCACCGACTTCGCTCATTGAGCCGTTTTAGTTTCTTTCATCTGGTGAAAAAAAAGATTGTGTGCAACCTCAATTGACTTGCTAGAGTAACAAACCTAGAAAACTTACTATATTGATAAGTGTGATAACAAATTAAAATCAGTTGTTAAGTGGGAGATTAAGGCGACAATTTTATTATTGGACGAAGTAAGGATGGTAAAATGGTGAAAACGAATGACTTGTTTTGTCAACAATTATGTCTCAATAAGAAGACGAAAAAGTGAAGTCTGAGAGAAAAAAACATTCTTAAAAATTAAAAGTAAATTTTGAAATAATGTAATTGAATTTAGATGTATGTTGAGAATATTAACAAATCTAGAGATGTAAGTGAAAATTGATCGAATTCTGTTAACAAATTTGATATATTGTATCATTTTTTACAACAAGAATGTAACTTTCAATCATACACGTTGGTGGCTCCGGACCAACAAAAACGCTCTGCGACGGTCTAAGACTCTCTGTGCTAGCATGTCTGCTATCAAATTATTTTTGTGAGGTATATGCTTGAAGTCAAATGTCATACAGTATTCTTTGTTCGAATTCTTCCAGATAGATCGAGAAATCTGATCATTCTTCTAGTTAAGACATTTTCTTTACCAGTTTTGTACATTCTGTTGCAAATGTAGTATGAGATTTATAAAAAAAAAACTTCACATATTTCATTTCTCATATTAGGGCTTCGAATTCTGCATGAAGAGGGGACAAACTTGTCCTAATATTCATTGATCCTATCATAACATTAATATCTCCCTTATAGAAATTGTACCACTCTTGTCCTATACAATTTTTTCCCTCTTTCCATGATCCGTCCACGAAACATCATTGACATTTTGAACCAAATCGCTTCAGAATTTTTGTGTTCCTCCTAGATTTTTCGATGGTTCTTTTATCTCAAGTAATTATGCGTCCTCCATGTTGCGGATTCTATTTCTACCATCCTTACTATATCATGAGGACTTACGTCAATATGATTATAAACTATATTGTTCATACTCTTCTCAGTATACAATAAGATACAAGGATAGTGATTATTATTATTGTCTGATGGTAGTCTAAGAGGTAATTCATATTTGTGTAGATAAATAATGAAATTTTTTTTTTTTGGATTTATTGAAAATTTTGAAAATGTCCAAGTTTGTAAAACCTATGAACATTCAAATAAAAATTGGTTTATCGATTCCTCTTTTATTCCTCTTCCAATATATTGTATCGTTCTTATAAATCTAATTTATTGAAAACTTAGCGTTATGTCTTCTTTTGTCAACATCATGGAGAAAATTAAAATGACTCAGTTAACCATATCGGTGGTTCAGGGTCTACATAAATGATATAAGATGTTTGAATTCAAACATTGTGTGCTAAAATATCCATCGTAGTGTTGCTCGTTCGTGGGACTCGTGAAGAACTCCTTCTGATGCACATATTCCTCTAAATGAATTGAGAATGCAGGTCAGTCTGTGGGTGTAAACACTATATTCACCAACTCTGAACAGTCCGTCGCAAATGTAACTTCTTGTTGATTAAATCTCTTCATGCAATCCATTGAAAATATTAGTGCTTAAAACTCAGCATGTAGGGGTGATAAACTTCGTCTTATGTTCTTAGCTCCCATCATGATATACCTTTCTCCCTCGTAGATGTTATACCAACCTTGGCCCAAAAAAATCTCGTCCTCCTTCCATGAACCATTTAGGAAACACCATTGACCTCTTATTTCTAGATTTTGTTTTTCATTTGATACAACCGTAGTAACAGTTGAGGATTATCAAATTGATAAAAATTGTTCTTCCGTTATTTGAGCCTCCTCCCACACTCATGCTTCATATTCAGCTATTTTAGAATGCCCCTTGGATCTCTATCCATATTATTATAGTTTTTTTCATTTCTTCTTTTCTAGATGTTCCAAATTATCCATGGATAATTGACGTTTTATTATCCTTTGGTAGTCTCCAAAAGAGAGTCCATATTAGTAAAAACCGATACACTTGGAAAATCCCTGAATTTGAAGGAATGGAGGATAGAGACCAAGTTTGTAAAGATGGAGAACATTCAAAGAGAGCATGATTTATTGTTTCTTCTTCCTCTCCACATCTTACACATCGAGTGTCACATTTTATTCCTTTGTTCCGCAATTATTTGTAACCGCTAAACATCATGTTATAGCCTGCCATATAAAATATTTAATCTTTGGTGGACATTTTATTTTCCAAGTGAAAGGCTATATAGAATTAATATTTGGCCCAAAGACCAGTTCCGAATTGTTCTTCTTGGAGAACTCATGCTACAAATGATATCCTGGTTTGACCGAATATTTTCCGAATTTCCTAAAGTGTCATCCATTAGTATTTGGACGCATAAATCGGCTAACTAGTAGACTAATAATTATTTATGAATCATTGGGAACTATAATATCTCTAATCAATTGATACTTTCACATATGGGATTGTGTATCAAATAACATATTAACCATTAGATCTGGGTCATAGTGGTGAGTTTTACATGTGGCTGACCTCGGGCATAGACATGGTACCCAAGGATCACACCATACTAAAATGGATGTTCATGTTCCAGCTCTTTTGATTAGTCCTTTGCTAACCAGAGATTGAGGAGATACAATTTTTCTCCAACCATAGGACGGAGAGTATGATCTTATCGGATCCAAATAATCTCCATTCCTATAATATATACTCTTGAAAAACTTTGCAAATAGACATTATGTCTGTGTCAATAAGTCGCCATATTTTCTAGCCAACATAGCCGTATTAACATTCATTAGTACGCGGAAACCCAAACCCCTATCCCCCTTCCCGCTGCACATTTTATCTCATGCCATCCAATGCATTTCTTTTTTTATTACCATTTGTGCTCCACCAAAATTGGGCTATGGCACTTGTAAGTTTATTAGTGACCGATTTTGGTATTCTAAAGCAAGGCATAACATGATTTGGCAACGCAGTTGCTACCAATTTAATTAGAACTTCTTTTCCTCCATTTGTTAAATATTTCATCGTCCATCCGTTCACTTGACTGTGAAGTCTATCTTGTAAGAAACTGAAAATTTGTGCCTTTGCTCCTCCAAAAATCTCTGGATTTCCCAGATAGGAGCCCATTCCTCCTATATTGGTAACTCCTAAATTTGATTTAATCTCCTCATGGACTGAATCCCCAACCAAACTGCAACAATGATTTGGAGGAATTTATTAGTTGTCCGCATACCGATTCATAAGCTTTCAATATTTTCAAAACAACCTGACACTCCTCTTTTGTGGCTTTACAGAAGAATAAACTATTATCCGCAAATAATAAGTGCGAAATTGGCGGACACACTCTTGCAACTTTTAGTCCAGTAAGGATTTTTTCTATTTCTGCTTTCTTTATATTAGTGATTTACGTTTCATGCAAATAATAAAGAGATAGAGTGATAATGAATCTCCTTGGCGAATTCCTCATTTAGCTTTAACTAAACCGCGTGGCTGACGTTTACAAGTACCTTATATTGGACTGATGATATACACTGTATCACCAATTTTGTCCATCGTGATGCAAAACCCATTTTATTTAGTACTCTCAATAAAATCTCATTCCACTATGTCATAAGCTTACTCATGTCTGTTTTTTATTGCCATGTACTTTCCTTTACATGATGGATTTTTCCTTAGACCAAAAAATATTTCTTGTGCAATGAGAATATTATCCGATATTAGACGACTCACTATGTCATAAGCTTTACTCATATCTGTTTTTTTTATTGCAATGTTCTTTCCTTTACATGATGGATTTGTCCTTAGACCATGAAATATTTCTTGTGCAATGTGAATATTATCCGATATTAGACGACTCGCTACAGTACCTCTGATTGAGTTTCCGAGATAATGCCTGGTAATAAAGGTTTCAGCCTTTGGAACAGTACCTTTGATATGATTTTATAACCAACATTACAAAGACCGATTGGCCGTAATTCCGACATCCTAGTAGGCCGCTCCGTCTTTGGAAACAGACAAATATTTGTAAGATTTATTCTTGAGTCAAGTTTCCCTGATAGCAAAAATTCAATTACCAAATTAATGACATTATGTTCAATGATTGGCCACGCTCTTTGGAAAAATAACACTGTCATTCCATCCGGTCCTAGAGCCTTTTCTGTGTGCAGCATTAAGAGAGCATTCCTTATTTTCTCTTCTATTGCTTGGGCCTGTAGTCTGTTATTCAGTTGTTATGTAATCAGAGGGGGAATATCCTTTATAGATTCCTCAAAATTGGTAGGGTTTGATGAGGTGAATAATGTGGGGGTCAGAATCCGCTCGAAGAAAACAATAGCCAAAAGTGTGGTTGAACAGTCGTACATGGACGTTCACTACACTTCGTATAAACGGAACTTCGTATGGTTAACATTTTATGTGAAGTATACTTCGGACCATCAAAATTTCTTATGAATAAAATTTTATACAAAACTCTTCGTACGAATAACTTTTTATATGAAATGAATAAAACCACACAACAAAACGTTCGAACGGATCAATCGGACAAACACATCTCTCAGAAAAATGTACAAATAGACACAAACATCCATCCAAGCTAATTCTGAGCTGAACCAGCTCGGATCCGGGATAAACCAGCTCGGATCCGAGGTAAACCAGCTTCGGAAATTCTGAGCTGAATGCATTCCATAGAAACTTTTGAGCTGAACATACTTCTCAAACTTTCCAAATGGATATTTCACTTAAATTAGACGCTCGAACATTTGCCGATGTCTTCCTCTCCGGACGAGTAACTAGCCGCAACCCATCTTCGGAACAACAACTTACATGTTCCTAGCCATTAACAAGAATTGCTGAATAAAGTTATGAGAGATACGAGCTTGGGTCTAAGTCAACAAACTCGTATTTCTGGGACTTTGGGCCGAATCAAGAAGTCCATGCTCAAACGGACTCGGATCGTCTGTTTGCGGCCCATTCGGAAAATAGGTTAAGCTGAAGGAATGTTTAGATGAATCCTGATTCAATTCCAGATTCAGATCATCCTAAACATGCGGATCTAGGTTCTCTTGAATAGAAACAATAGATGATCTCACCTTATACCTGATTTGCAGCGGAAAGGGACGGTATGTATGAGATCAGAGAGCCACCGAGAGATAACTCCTCCAGAGGTTCACACACGCACACCGAGCAGGAAGAAGGCTGCTAGGCCACTAGGAGAAGTCGCAGGAGAGAGAGAGAGGCGCGGCTAGTTAGGGTTGGTCAAGAAAAAGACTCGAGTTTTACTTATAAAACTTGTCCAATTCCGTTTGGGCCGTTTGGCCCAAATACCAAATAACTCGAAAGCGTTCGCGCACTGTGTCGATCGACACTCCTTGTGTATCGATCGACACAGAGTGGCCAAACCCTTTTATTCTCTCTAAGTACAGTAAATGCCTAGCACTTTTACCGTACTTCTGCTAAACCGTTCCTACACATTTTCCTGTTGGCTTAGGCGTGTGACCCATATGGGATCATATAATAAAGGCAATAAGTCCAAGACTTATAGATCATGAGCGGACTCTAGCAAGCCATCATGACCCCCAGTATTATATGACTTATGTCTGATCATTGACATACTCTTACTTTCTAGAGACAGTACCGAGATTACTGGACACAATTCCATCAATCTCCCACTTGTACTGGAATCTCTGTATTCATAATCCTTTTGTCACAATATCTCGATTAGTCATAAGGCAAGATTGGTGTCATCCTTATAAAGCCTAATCTTGTTCATCGGACTCTGATTCGATACTGACAATCCAAACGACTCGGGACAGTCCGTTTGAGCATGGCCATGCATTTTCCAGTATTCAAATCTCCGATTGGCCTAGAGATATTCACTCCATTTATATTGGAGGGACAAATCCCGTCTTGTTCCATCACTGTAAACTACTCATTTCATAATACACCCAAACAAGGTCCTTATAACTATCGCAGAACGATAGCGTTAGACAATGATCAAAGTGCATCAGTCCATGTGCAGTCACATGCATGCGAACTCAGGTCTAAGGACTATACTCTATAGTCGTAGTAAGAATCTCTTATGACACAGATATAAATATCCTGAAGAGTTCTTATAAGCGGGTCTTGTCCGGTCGTATGTTCCCAAACATACACCTATGTACTGACTTTGATGCCGCGCATCTATGACACACTGAGACTTTGTCATAAGTCACGTACCAATCCAGTCTCACACGGTTGTTGGTGTTCCAATTTCAACAACCTTCGACTAGGGACAGGATGATATAAAACATTTATCAAATATAGGGTCTCATGATCAAGCTAAATGACTTCGATGACTCAAGATCAAGTCATTTACTTCGATGACCTATAAAATGGTTTATATCACTTTGGAACGATTATTTCATCACAGTTAAAATAATCTTGAAATAATAATTTCATTAAACATCTTAAATGTTATTTCAAGAACATATCCAATAACTAAATAAAGCCCTTTAATAACTCCCACTGAAATTGAGACTTTATCTTAATTTCACTTATCCTACAGCAACAGTCCGCGACTCGCGCTTAGGCCTAAGGAGTGGCTTCGTTAATAGATTAGCAACGTTCTCATTCGTTGAAACTTGCTGATCTACTTAACTTCTCTGTCATTTATCTCACGGAATAGGTTATACCTATCCTCAAGGTGTTTGGACATCTGATGTGCAGCTAGTCTCATCTATGCTGGAAATCACATCAAGTTCAGTGACGAACTCTTCTTTCCAAACAACCTCTTTCGCCACTTCCCAAGCTGCGAAATGTTCAGCTTAAATCATTGAGTCAGCAACAGTGCCTTGCACCGCCAGATAGACACAAGATATAACCGGACTGTGATCGGAAATCATCTTTGTCTATTGGAAACTTGCCTTTCAGACTCTATCGACTTATAGCACCTCACTTTCTCCGTAAATCAAGAACTTATCCTTAGTATTCCTCAAATACTTTAGGACATACTTTAGGAAACTTGATTCTTTGCTGGATTTGACTGGTCTTTATTTGTCTTGCTTAACATTAAAGCAACATCAAACAAGTATGTTTCATGGCATACATGATAGATCCAATTGCCGACGCATATGGAATCTCATCCATGCATTTAAGCTCAGCAGTTATCGTAGGATACTGTATCTTGCTTAACTTAATGCCATGTGACATTGGCATAAAACCCTTCTTGGATTGCTCAAAACGTGTAGGACTTTGTCAATTTAAGAATCTGACTTTGTCCTATCAGCTCTTTTGGATCTCTATCTTTAGATCCAAAATCCAAGAACTACGTGGCTTTACCCATGTCAATCATTAAACCAACTCCCAAGCTAGTCCTTTACCGACTACAGCGTTGGGACGTCATTTTCGAGAATCAGTATGTCATCGACATACAATATGAGAAATGCAATATCGCTCCCACTAATCTATTAGTAAACACACAGTTCCGCTTCGTTCCTGTTCAAGTCAAAATCTTGACTACTTCAACAGAACGAAGATTCCAACTCCGATATGTTTGCTTCCATCCATGAATGGATCGATGAAGCTAACTTACATAAAATGTAATTCTTCGGAGAGTCCGGGCTCACTATCGCTTCTTTGAATTTCGCAGATTCGTCGCTTTCAATGATCATCAGATCATGCGAACTTTCAATGATTATCAGGTTCAACTAATGACGAGAAATCACTCTCGGATTAGTAACTGATTCATTCATATCTGCGAACTTCAGGCTCCAGAGGTGCAGATTTCAATGATTATCAGGTTCAACTAATGACAAGAAATCACTCTTGGATTAGTAACTGATTCATTCATATCTGCGAACTCCATAATCCACAGGTGTAGATTCTACAGAAATCTGTAAATCCTTCCGCTGCTCTCCCTCAACAGGTTAAGCAGCCTCCTGTATTTCTCGAATTTCTTCGAGTTATACTTTTACTCCCACTGTTCTTCTTGGAAATTAACTTCCCTTCTTAGAAAACAGAATGGACGTAAAAGTAACAAGCCTTGGTTTCCCTAGGACAACCAGCGAAGTAGCACAACTACAAATACTCAGTAAAGACAAATTTGGATCGATTCCAATCCACATTTACGTGGTGTCTTTCAACTGATATTGGTGGAACTATTTTAGCGTAAACTTAGATATTTCTAGAGCGTTATTCTTAAATAATATCATGGAAGATTCGTGTGACTCATCTTTAATCATTTCTAATAAGATCTGATTCTTTCTCACAGAAACACCTTAAGGTTTTCAGGAGAAATGAGCTGTGAAACGATTTCACACTCATTTAGATGATCACATAATCAATGACTTAAGTATTCTCACTCGTGATCTAATCCAGAGTCTTAATACTTCTGTCATTCAGATCCTATTCTTCATTGTGGAACCCTTTCGACCATGTCAAAGAATTCCGACTTGTGTCTCATCAAATGAACACAGTCACACTCACTGAAGTAATCAGTAGAGACAATGAAGTACAGGAAATTTTTCTCTGGCACTACTGCTCATTGGGCCACATACATGAGTATGTTCCAGGTCCAATAAGCCTTTGGGCTTTTCTCTAGCTCGGCTAAGATAGGCCCTTTACCTTTTGGTCTAGTAAACAGAATTCAAGTCTCATAAGATATTTTATCAAATGAGCCCAACAGTCCATGACTATGGGATTTCTGAATCCGACTTACTCTATGTGACCAAGACTTTATGCCAAGAAAAATCAGGTTTAATTCATCAGATTTAAACCAATTCGGTATTTATGTTACATTTAGGCATTCTTTGGTTTAAGATATAAAACCCATTCCATGAATAGGGTGCTACAATTAATATTTCATTAAGATCAAAAAAACAAAACTTGTCTTTTATCAAAATGAAAAACATTCAAATTCTTACAAGAAAATGAAGGACAACTCTGCTTAAAGCAAATACATTGTAGCAATTACTTAATACAAAACCAAGCCTCAAAGGGATCTATAAGTGAAAACCCTACGTCTGAGGCAGCATCCCAAGCTCCTTCCAGACATGTAGTTTTACTTGCCCTTCCTTCAACGTTCTACTGTTGCTTAGGCTCTGCATATTATCACAAATATCAGTGACACAACCAGTATCCAATACCTTTAAGGACGTTCTACTGTTGCTTAGGCTCTGCATATTATCACAAATATCAGTGCCACAACCAGTATCCAATACCTTTAAGGTAGAACTTGAAGTAATAACATGAATACCTGAGGAAGTAGTCTCATACATCGACTTTAACTCCTCATCATCTTCCATGAATTTAATGCAATCTCTCTTCCAATGCCCTGTCTCCTTACAGTAGCAGCACTTACCAACGTAAGAGGTATCTGACTCGGGCTCAGAAGACACACGCTTGCCATGATTCAAAATCTGGACAACTTTGTCTTCACCCTTGTCAGCATTAGGTTTAGTAAACCTACCCTTCTCATTCATGAGATTGTACAGGGTACTCTTCACGTTTGGCTCAACTGTCTTGAGCATATCATGCAGTTCAGTCAGCGTCTTCGTTAAGCCTTTCTTAATATAGTTCTTTCTGAACTTATCATAGCTTGACGGCAGTGACTGCAGAATGATTTCAGTTGCCAACTCTTGGCTAACTGGATAATCCAGTTTCCTCAGGTTATCAATGTAACCCATCATTTTACTGACATGAGGACTCACTGGATTATCATTTGGTAGCTTGCAGCTAGTGAGAGACTTAACCAACCGGTATCTCTCCACTCATATCTGCTCCTGAAATTTCAATTTCAGGCTGCTGATCATCTCTATTGGCGACTCCATGTTCTCATATTGCTTCTGCAAGTCTGAGTCCATGGTAGCCAATATCAGATCACGCACATCTACCGCATCATTATAATGCTTATTCCAAGCATCATATACTGCATGAGAAGCATTGGACCCGATCCTCACGGGGAGAGCTCTCTCAAGGACATAGTCCTTTCTCTCCTGTCTGAGGACTAGCCTCAGGTTCCGCGACCAAGTCAAGAAATTTGATCCGTTCAGCTTGTCCATCTTAAGGACAGACCGGATCGAGAAAGTGTTTTGATTGTTTGTGCTAGTCATAACTGAAAATTAAGATAAAAGGATTTTAGTTAATATGTTCAATATGATTAATCTCGTATTAAATTTAATATGAATAATCATGCATTATATTCAATAACATAAGTTACCCTCAATAGAATATAATGATTCCAAGATCCACATATAACTAAGATCAAAGTGGGCCACTGGCCGTCACCCAACCTTAGCTTATATCGGTAAGCCCTATATCGGCTAATTATATCCGTGATATAACTCTTGGTTGTGAATCTGGGCCCGAGGCCCAATCCACTCTGATGTCTCAAGGCCCGGGACTCCCGATGGCCCAGTCAAGAAAACCAGACTATACAGTCATGTAATCATTAATGTCTGGGACTCCCAATGACATTTATGAATCACAAACCGTCTTATCCACGCAAAAGCAGACACCCTCACACTGTAAGGCCATGAATACAATTGAATGGGCTTCGACAGCTGACATAGAATGGACAAGACATCCAACGCTTGATATTGTTTGAGGTTCGTAGGTTTATTTAAAAATTCATTCCCAAAATAGAAGATTACTATTTCGGGAAACTTTCCATTTTTGGAAACCTACTATTTTTGGAAACTTTCTAAAATTGGAAACTTTCTAAAAACGGAAACTTTCTAACTTTAGAAATTTCTTAAAATCCGAATCATGCAAATCTAGAAACTTCTATAAATTAAGAAACTTTCTAATTTCAAAATATCGGAAACTTTAATTTAAAATCGATTTATATCCTTTATAAAATTAATTTTAAATTAATCTGAAGAAAGACTCAAATAATTGGCCCAATTGTTTTAACTTCTTGGCCCGAGGCCCAAGAATTGGTCCATGTCCAAGACATGACCCAATTGTCCAATTAAATGACATAACCGGTCTGGTTCATTAAAATTGGTCTAACCAATTTTAATTACTACGATGACCACAATTGTCAACCGGTTATTTACTAAACCGGATTTTCTCAATTTATTTGGTCCAACCAAATCAAATTAGAAAATCCTGGTTTAGGCACTAAATCTAATAATTCTTTCGACATTGGATTTCTTGTCCCGGTTTAACCAGACTTAATAAAATTATTAAATCTGTTTATTAAACCAGGACGAATTAATTTTAATCAAAATTAAACCGAGCCTTTAAACCAACCATGTCGATCGATGAACCAACCGTGTCGATCGATCCATCAACCACATCGGTCGATGCTCTCAGCATCGATCCTGCATCGATCGTGCATCGATCCTGTATCGATCGATGCTCTCACGCATGCACTGAACCTAGCCAAAACCCTAACCGTGTCGATCGATGTGCACCAACCGCATCGGTCGATGCAACAATATCGAACCTGCATCGATCCTGCATCGATCGATGCTTTCACGCGTTAACAGGGTTAGCCGATAGACTGTATCGACCGATCCATGCGATCGTATCGATCGATCCATGCGATCGCAGTCGATACAGACCTCTTGAAATCGCATTCTACCAAATCATATAGCTTGGTTTCTGCAATTTTATGTGTGTTTAGATTTCAATTCTTGTTGCTTAAATGGTTTCTCTTATCAGTAGTTGATTCAAAACACTTTTAAACAAGAAAACAATCCTAAACATTGAATCTAAACAAGAAAAACCAGAACCATTGGCTCTGATACCACTGAAGGAATGTTTAGATGAATCCTGATTCAATTCCAGATTCAGATCATCCTAAACATGCGGATCTAGGTTCTCTTGAATAGAAACAATAGATGATCTCACCTTATACCTGATTTGCAGCGGAAAGGGACGGTATGTATGAGATCAGAGAGCCACCGAGAGATAACTCCTCCAGAGGTTCACACACGCACACCGAGCAGGAAGAAGGCTGCTAGGCCACTAGGAGAAGTCGCAGGAGAGAGAGAGAGGCGCGGCTAGTTAGGGTTGGTCAAGAAAAAGACTCGAGTTTTACTTATAAAACTTGTCCAATTCCGTTTGGGCCGTTTGGCCCAAATACCAAATAACTCGAAAGCGTTCGCGCACTGTGTCGATCGACACTCCTTGTGTATCGATCGACACAGAGTGGCCAAACCCTTTTATTCTCTCTAAGTATAGTAAATGCCTAGCACTTTTACCGTACTTTTGCTAAACCGTTCCTACACATTTTCCTGTTGGCTTAGGCGTGTGACCCATATGGGATCATATAATAAAGGCAATAAGTCCAAGACTTATAGATCATGAGAGGACTCTAGCAAGCCATCATGACCCCCAGTATTATATGACTTATGTCTGATCATTGACATACTCTTACTTTCTAGAGACAGTACCGAGATTACTGGACACAATTCCATCATAAGCCACATGAAGATAATCATGAAAATAAGGAGATAATCTCGAAGAAGGAAGGAAGGAGGTATCTCCGAGGAGAAGAGGAAAATCCGAGCTGGAAGAGGAAAATTCCGAGCTGAAAAAGGGAATCTCAACGGAAATGGAATTCGGTGATAACAAGAAGATTTCCAGAAAATCTAGCGAGGTAGATCCTCGAAGCCGACTTGTCGCAACTATATGAGAAGATAGACTTCCTACGATATATCTCGAAAAACTCTAGCATCTAGACTTATAATTTCTTAAGATTTTAGCATTTTTGCTCTGTGTACTCTTTTTTCTGATCTCTCATTAATAAAATATCCTCAGGGTTTACTATTTCGGTGTGTTTACTCTTGAAATTTATGTTTCCTAAACTTAGCTCTACAAATATTGACATTGCAAGTTCCGACTCTCACAGTTTGGCGCCGTATGTGGGGAATAGAAGTTTCTTACACTTAAAACCACCGACTAGCGGATCCGAAGATATGACCACTGACGGAAACAGAACGGATCGCCCATTGGCGATCGACGAAACGGATGAAAACGTTTCATTAAGCAACACTACGACGACCAACGTCACCATGCGCAACACTGCGACAGACAACGTTGTTGCAGACACAACGGCAAATGATGCGACAGTCAACACAACACTAAGGGAGTTAAATGAGATGGTGGCTGCCCCTAGGCAGAAGACTGAGTAGCATGAGAAATCTAACAACACGCTCACAGAACATGAAACACCCGAACGGTGAACTTTGCCCAACCTGAACAGAGGCGACTTGATTTCTCTACGCTCGGCGACTTTATGAGGAATCCAACGCAACCCCGCTTGCTAACCACGGGCGAGTGCACTCCTCTAGTAACTAAACCCGAAACGATAAATCCTCCCCCGTTAATCTGACCGCGAAGGCTCACAGCGCAGATTGACGCGGAGGATTGTGGAGACAAAGATATGATGCCGCCCAAAAGCCAAGTCGAACCATAGTCAGACGACGACGAAGAAAGGATTGAAGTGGATCGATACGTCCCTGAACGGAGCTACGATGAATCCTCAGAAGAAGAAAGAGACATCTAACAGACTAAGCCGAATCAGTCAACTGAATGACGACAAAACTAAAACGAGACAAACTTGATGAGATTAGAGTCGTGCTGGCTCAAACAACCGCGTAGATCAAAGCCGTTCAATCTCAAGTTCACAGGGCAACAAGCGCTGCGCCAGAGATTGATCGCGTCTTGGAAGACACCCGAAAGACACCATTCACAACTCGAATCACTGAAACGCGGATTCCTAATCCGTGAAAACTCAAAATCCCAAGCTATGAAGGGACAACTAATCCGAAAGCTCACATGATTGCTTTCCATATCGCGATGGGAAGAGCCAATCTAAGGAAGAAGGAGAAGGATGTCGGTTTCTGCTTTGTTCCGTAGAACATCTGAAAGGGCAGCGCTCGAGTGGTTCTCCAGATTGGAACGAGATTCCACTGGAAGCTTCCAACAGCTATCCAAGGAATTTGATATATCATGGTTTTTATAGGTTTTCAACCATGATATATATTTATATATTGAGTCTTTAACCTTGTATTTGGAGTCTTTAGAGTCCCTTGCAGGTTTAGGTACGTTTGGAGCTTATCTGGAGATTCTGAGAACTTTTGAAGTGATTTGGCAGCATACATGGATTTCACAGAGTTCATTGGGTGCGTCTGCACTGAATGTCGGACGACGCTGAAGTGAGTGTCCCCCGACGCCACTAAATGATGAAATTCCTGCGCATCAAAAATACAGCTTTTGGAGAATTGCAAGATTTACCCAGAAGTTTCCCATATTTACAATTCGACCCCAAAACGTTTTTTAGACTATTAATTAGGTTTTTGAGCCATTGTTTAGGCTAAGCTTTATTCTATCAGAGTTTAGGAGATTTGGGGCTCGTCTTGTACTCGAGAGAGAAGAGATTTCTAACCCCTGTTTTTATTCTTTTGATTTATATGATTATTACTTTGATTATGTCTTTTGTTATGATTGCCATGTCTGAGTTGTTTTCCTGTTAGATTTAGGGATTCTCATTAGGGATTTCATGGAATTATAGATTGATTGATTAATTGGATTCAAAACATCTAGTTCTTCATCTAGGTTGTTCTTAATGCATAATCTGAATTAGCTACTTAGATTATTGATATAAGATTGATTAGTGCAGCGAGAGTTGGTTAATTAATTAGAAAAGAACCTAGCTGAGCAAATAACCTATTCGCAAAGAGATTTGGCTTAGGGATTTGTGAACGAAAGAACCTAAATTAATTGCAAGTTTAGAACTCTAGAATTCGCAAAGAGATTTGGTCTTCTAGGTTGTTAGACATAGTTAGCATTCACAGCGAGAGTTGGTTTGTTATATGATTGTGATTTTAGTTCTAGAACATCGATACCTGAATCCTGTTGATTGATTGGTCTGTGTTCATGATTTTCTGAGAACTTCCCTAAGTCTAGCGCTTCGTTGATTGATTACACACCGTTTGTTTACTTGCTTATTTACTGCTTTCTCATCTGTCTTGCTTAGCTTAATTCGACTGCATACAATCTATCGCGTGAAACTAGAGTCTCTGTAGATTCGATACCCTGTATACTACGATTGCATATCTGTGCACTTGCAGTTAGAATATGGATTAATTCTTGACCTATCAAGTGTTTCATTTTCTTTGTTACTATTCTCTTTTTCATGTTTTTCTTGTTTCTGCAGGAAAATAGCGACATGAGAACTTAGTGTCGATCGACACCAACCTAGTGTCAGTCGACACCTTTCACGGAAGCAACCAAGAAGGCTAAGAGATCTGTAAGGATGATGTATGCGAATTTTGTTTTCAGCTCATAGATTGACAGCTCGCAGATAGCTGGACTGAAGAACAAAATTAACTTTCTGCATAGTCTTCTACTTGGGAGGAAGAGTGTCCAATTTGCTCATGATTTTGAAGTATTGGATGTTGGAGAGTATGCACAAGAAGCTGTCAACTACGTTGGAGGGAATGGATCCTACAGTCAGAAATCTGATTTTCATAAGCCCTTCCAGAAACAAAGTAACTCCTTCTCGAGGAACTATGGTGCTTCCTCTTACCAGACACCTCCTACACCTACATGTGAGAGCAGATTGGAAGCCATGATGAAGCAGTTTCTTGAAGGACAACAACAAACCACTGTGTCCTTCAACTCAAAGCTTGATGCCGTGTACACTGAATTGAATGGGAAGTTTGAGTCCTTGAACACTCATATGAGGTAGCTGGATACACAAGTGGGTCAGATTTGAAGCTCAATCAAGGGGAAGTATACTCAGAATGCCCACGTCAATGCTATCTCAGTTCAAGTTGAAGATATGCTGATTCAGGAACAAGAATTTGAGTTCAAGACTGTGAAAATCGTGGATAACAGTCGAGAATCCGTAGCTGCAGACTCAGCGTCGCCCGACACTCCACCTCAGTATCGGTCGATACCCCTTGAAATCCCAGAGTTCGAGATTTTTGACGGACCGAAATCGACCAAGATCGACATTGATATTTTGACTATAGATCTCGGTGTCGATCGACACCCTCTTAGTGTCGGTCGATACGCAGTTCTGACGACAATTTCAAGTTCTCATGACGAACATAAATCAACCATGCGCGACATTGAAGGGTCGACATCACTTAGTGTCGACCGACACCACTTCTGTGTCGGTCGACGCTACAGTCGGGCATACCCAATTTCATCCAAATCTGATGTTTTTGCTAAGGAGAAGGTCTACAAACCTCCTATACCATTCCCCAGAGTTCCTATGAGGTCTAAACATGAACAGAATGTGGTAAAATGCATGAGAGAGATTGATACGAAGTTGATTCAGATTTCAGAGAAGCTTCCAGACCCAGGAGTCTTTGTGCTAGACTGTTCCATCTCTAAGGACAGATTCAAGCATTCTCTTTGTGATTTAGGTTCTGGTAACTAGGATTTTGCAATCCTTTGAGGTACCAATTTCTCAAGCTTATCGTAGTAGCTTTGAGGTATCGAACCTATTCTGGGACGGATAAAACCAATAAGCAGATACTAATCCTTCAGAGTCAAATCAGACAATTTTGGTTTTTAATTCCTAACAATCCTAACAAAATAAATCAGATCGAAGCAAACAAAAATAAGTAAACAAACGATTCAATCAATAGGAAGAATAAGGCTCAAGGGTAAAGGTCAACGGATAGGTGACTCGGGATGATCAAGGAATCCTAATTCAAACTTCAAACAAGCTAATCTCCTAGCAAGGAACACACAAAGCAAATCAGTTTAATCTCTTAATACCAATTCTTCATTTAATCTTAACTCAAGAACAAATCATCATTTGTGAATCAAAATCAAACGAGCATTCAAACGAGTTCCAATTAGCAACCAATCACTCTAGACATACATTTTCATGTGCTAGAATATGAAAGTCCTAACAAAGCTAAATACTGGAATTTCATCGAACATGTTGTGAACAAGAAATTCTAAACATCCTAATCAATGTGATCAAGATTAATTAGGCATTAAGCGCACTTTGCTAGATGAGATTTTGACAATTAACTACTAGAATTCTATTGATCACCCCTAATCAACCTAATCCTACCCAACCCACAAGCCTATGGAGAACTACTCACTAATCATGGCTAGATCAACAAAACTCATAGAAATAGAGTTGATCATGGTAAATTAGTGAGAGATTGAAAGATTTGTTGATGGAATAACAAGAGAAGTCTAGATTAATCAAAGGAATCCAATGTGTTCTTACAAAAGAGTTTAGAACATCAAAAACTGCTTAAGAAACAAAATAAAATAGGTTTTTGGCTTAAATAGTCTAAAAGGTGCGAGCCGGGTCAACCCGGAACAAACCGGGTGTTGACCCGGATCCAAGTGAAAATCTGGGGTCGATATCGGTCAGGTAGACCGATATGTGGACCGATATTGAGCCTCGGATTATTTCTGGGTGGGAGCATATCGGTCCACCTGACCGATATGTGAGACGATATGAACCCTCAAAAATTAATCCGAGAGTCCATATCGGTTGGGTGGACCGATATTGTGGCCGATATGGTTCTCCGAAACTTGACGAGGGGTTGTATCGGCCCGCCTGGCCGATACTCAGGCCGATATGGTCCTTGTTGGCTCTTCCTTGGTCTTCTGAGCTCAAGACTCCACTTCCAAGCTCACCAATGCTCCTAGATGCCTCCATTCACCTGCAAAACACAAGAAACACTCCAAATGCAAGCCTAGAATGCCTAATCCTAGTCCTAAACAACTCTAGACTCTAGATGTGACAATGACTCGACAAAATGGTATGAATGATGGAGAAAAGAAGTCAAAACAAGAACTATATACAAGCCTAAATGCATGAAAATGTATGAATATCAATTCCCCCAAACTTGAATCTTGCTTGTCCACAAGCAAGCATAAGTCAATCACAACAGGTTGGGGAAAAGGTTTGAAAGCGGGGGCTCAAAACCACAAGACTCACAACAAGGTACAAGACCTTTCAAAGAAGTTACAAGTTGCTCTAATCATTAACTATCCATGTACTTCCACATTACCGTTCCCTCAATCCCTACTCCAACTCCCGAAATCCTATAGAACACAAGCAATCATCAACTCAATTCCTTACATTCATTTAGAAGTTAAGTGCGATCTCACAAAGGGGCAATCAATCAATCCCAATTGGCTAGGTTCAAGAGAGGCAATTTGAGGTGGCTAAGTAGTGTCCTTGGTGGTGGTTAACTCTCAAGAATAGGAGCAAATGGCATTACACAAAATCCATCTAAGAAAGGGAACAATTCATGCATACAAAGTTCTTTTCTCATTGTTCTACCCAATCCCTAGAAGATTCCTCTATAATCCCATAATGAAAGACAAACACTCACCAAAAACCTCCAATTCAATCACCCAAAACTCTCACCCCTTTTTGCTCTTTTTCTCTCTTTTCTTTGTCACTAGGAAACTCTTAATTGATTCTTCTCTTTTTTTTTTATCATGAGCAAACACCTTTTTCATTACTTAGTCTCTTTTCAGACTTGATCTTTCTTTCTTTTCTTTTGCACAATGCTCTCTTCTTGATTAAACCCCTAGTGACTTTCTTTTTCTCATTGAACACTTTACAACTCTTTCATTGATCCTTTTATTCCCAAGATAGCTCTCATCTCTCCCCCAAACTTGTTTCCCATCCTAATGCTAGACTCTTTTGGCAAATAGAGCTAGCTAAAAATGAGAAAAGACCATTGTCGTTCCCGATACTCTCAAGTTTTTGCACATGCCAAAAGCTATCAAGAACAGGCCTCACTCACAAATCAATTTGGCTTCAAGGAAAAGTTTAGGGTCTTTGGGTAAGGGAAGCCATGATCATAAGATCAATGGTTGCCCGAGCTAATCAAAAGAGTGGTAAAAGGCAAAACATAGCTCGGGCAAGGATCATGGGATTGTATTTCAAGCCCCTAAGCAAGATATTTCGAAAATCAAATTAAGTCCAATAACAATGAATCGAGTTTAATTCATGCAAGCTTCACAAGGATAGGGAATTTCAGAATCTCAAAGTCAAGGAATGGGTTTTCCTTTGTTTTTGAAAATTGATTAAAGCAACAAGCAACTTAATTGGTGAACCTCTTCAAGGCAAAATCATCATCGTCCCCAATGTATGAATCCTAAACTACTAACTAGACTCGATCCTACATGCTTCTTTTTGTGAAAATTTTCGAAATTTTTTCAATTTTTTTTTGGTTTTTCTATGCCTTAGATGAATGCATGAGACTCAAGATTAGTAAATAGTCTCTCCCCCAAACTTAAATCACACGGTCCCTTGTGTGATCTAAGCGAGGAAGAAAGACCGAAAACAAACAAAAAGCAAACAAAGAAAGAAAGAGAAATATGTACAAAGGTGGAGTGTAACCTGGCTAGTAGTGGAGATACGGTGGTGATGAATCCCCCATGGAGTAAGTTGGGTTGGAGGAGGAGCAGGAAGGTGTCCTCATGGCTCTCCTCTTCTTCTTCCTGTCCTCGCGGGTAGAGTGGCGGTGAGGATCCTCATAATAGGAGTCATGGGCCATGCGTGCAGATCCTGATGTCTCGTGTCCAGCAACCGAGTATCTGCCCTGCTCCAATTCAGCCTGCTCAACCAGAACATCGGCCTCAGCTATCACCTCCTCGGTAGCTGCCTGAATCTCCTCATCTGCACCAGCCTGAGCCTCTCGGGATGTGGAGGCCTGTCCTGTAGCGCCACTCTTGTCCTTCTTCCCGACAATCATCTTAAGCACTTTGGTCACCTTCTTCAAGCAGGAGGCCATCTTCTTAATGTTCCTACCGTGTCATTTGCTCTGCCTCTGGAGGCTCCGGTTCTGGTCCCTCAATGATCTGATCGTCCTGTTCTCGATAGGATCATCTAGAGGCTCAATAATGTACCTGTGCAGCCCATACACCCCAGCAGGTACGTCGGAAGTATCATGCTCTGCTGCAGCTGCTCTCTGTGACCAGTGAGGTCCAAACACATGCTCCACTCCCGGTAAAAATCTGATATTAGCTCTGTTGGCAAAACTTGTAACGTCGGGGTTTGGGAGGAGGTACCCTTCTTCATGGGAAGTACCTGAGCACATCCGGTAGAGATGGCGCTCTGGAGGCGGCTTGGATGCAAGGTAGTGAGTTCGGGTAAGGTATTGGACATCCAGCCATGCAACAGGTGTAGGTGCCCCAAATGTCTTCTCGCTCAGACTTCCTTCCAGTTTTATCTTCTTTTTCACAAGCAACAGTGTGATCAGACCATCCATGCTGAACTTTGGGCTAGAGTCCCTCACTGACATAGCCCACTCTCTGTGGACAACAAACTGCTCTATCAGGATTGAGGTGTAGCTTGGGAGGCGCTCAACCGGTGGTATTGGCTGACCGTTGGGATAAGTGAGCAGGAGGGGCTGCAGCCCAATGTACAACATCTTCATTTCTTGTTCGTGGACTTGGTTTGCCTCCTTCCTTGCAAAGAAAGTGTGAGCCAATGCCTTGTGCACGTATCTAATGGCCGGGTGTCTGATCATTGCAGCTTTCATACCTCCCAGCTTAAATGGCCCATCAGCTATCATCCGCCAAACACCCTCGAGGTCGTCCTTATCGATAGGGATAAAAGTCCCCAACTGAGCCCCATTCTCCGGAAAGTCAAAGACAGCAGCAATGTCCTCATATGTCATGCTAAGCTTCTTCCTACCCATTTGGAAATCAATCTTTCCCTTACTCACTTCCCCTGCTAAAGCTGCTCTTCTCATATTGACTGTTGCCTGCATGGTTGAGAGGAACTGACATGCCGAGCTCTGATAGGAGTCACTGGCGAGGTTGAAGAACTCCTTAAGACCCATGTTTTCTATAATCTCGTTGTAGTCATCCAACAGCCCAAGTGCAGTAAGTGTCGGGGTGTGAGGGTATCGGGTTGACAAGAACGGTATCCCCTCCAGCTTGTCACACATCTCAGAAGCGGTGTACTTTTGTGGGTTCTCAATTACTTTCCCTGGAGCCTCGGGTGCCTCTTCCTCAACTGCTACCCCTTTTCCTCTCGATGAGGTTCCCACATCTTCAACCGGCTTTTGTGCTTTTGGTTTTGGGTTGGCACGCTTTCTCGTCATTGTCCTACAAAAGACAACTCAAAAAGTGAATCAGCACAGATCGCAATCCAACCGCACAATGAATAATAGCTTGAGACATCCATGATCAACAATTGTGGGAGCTTAACAATTGCATACTTTTTCAGTTTCAATGGAGCAAGCAAGCCTAAGCATCTTAACCAAACTCATTTCTAGCTCAACATAAGCATAATGTACAAGCAAATTAATCACTTCTTCTAGCAATTCTCAATCTTTTCAACCAAAGGTCCTTAATGCACATTTTTGAAACTTTTGTGAAACAAAATTCATCCAAATCAAGTAGTATCACAAAACTAAACCTTTAACAATTCAATGCATCATTAGAAACCATCCAATTAGAAAACCCCCAAAAATTTTCGGATTCCAAATTCCTCAAGAACCCTAATTCACCAAAGATCAAATTCATTCATTCTTAGGGCGAACCAAGGAGATCCTACATGCCTTGTAGGTAGAGAAACCCAGCCTCTTGGCTACTGAGAAGGGCATCAAACTTGCGCTCGCTCCAAGATCACACAAACAACCCTCAAACCGATATGGACCAATAGCACATGGAAGAGTAAAACTGCCAGGATCTTCAAGTTTCTTTGGGACAATATCCCTTTGGATGATTGCACTACACTCATGAGACAACACAACCATCCCTTGCACTTCCTTGGTTCTTTCCTTGATTGCATCCTTGAGAAACTTGCTATACTGAGGAACTAGCAAGAAGGCATCAATCAAAGGCATGGTCAACTCAACATTCTTCATCTGCTTGTCAAAAAGAGCTTTGTACTTCTCTAGAAGCTTCTTCTTGAATCTGCTCGGAAAGGGTAGCTTGGGCTCATAGGGTGGTGGCACAAACGCACTATCCTTCTTCTTGAGTGTATCATTCACTACTTCTTCAGCTACATCCTTTCCTTTCCTCTTAGCCATGTCACTATCACTCTCTTTGTTTAGAGCAGAATTTTCAGAATTCTCCTCCCCTTCTTGAACTTCAATGTCCTCATTGAGTGAAGATGTCAGTTTAGGCTTGGGCACTTGACTTTGTTGCAACTCTTTACCACTTCTCAAGGTGATAGCGCTGATATACTCCTTTGGGTTTTGCTCAGATTTTCCGGGTAAAGTACCTTGAGTGCGGGACGTAGAGGCATTCTTGTTTTCCATGTTTGTGACCCTTGATGTCAAACTCTGAAGCTCATTCTTGAGGTCCCGTACTTCCATAGCTCCTGAGGCTTGTCCTTGAAGGAGTTGCTGCATCATGCTTTTCAGCTCATTGTCAACTCCCGAGTTAGAAGAAGTTTGTTGTTGTTGTTGACCAAAACCGGGTGGGTATTGTTGCTTGGGAGCATAGCCTTGTTGACCTTGAAACTGAGGCTTGTTTCCAAAAACTTGTTGGTTGTTGTAATTGACATATGACTTTTGCTGTTGAGGTTGTTGAAAGCCTTGTTGACCTTGTGGCTGAGCTTGTCCTTGAGATGGAGCTTGAGGATAAACTTGGTCTTGAGGATTGGCTACATTGGTGCTGCGGTATGAGAAGTTTGGGTGGTTTCTATAGTTTTGGTTGAAGCCTTTGTTGAAACCACCCTGGCCAGCAATGAAGTTAATCTCCTCTTGAGTCAAATCCTCATCATCATCATAAAATTGAGGTTTAGAATCCTCCTGGTGTCCCACAAAGCTGATGTTCTTTTGGCCAATGGAGATCATCTTGTCCAACTTCTCATTCAAAGCCTTTATCTCTTTCTCATACTTCTCATCTGAAGATGATGATCCTCTATTAGTCCTCTCATAATCCTCATTGTAGTTGCCATCACTTTGCGCGAGATTTTCAATCAGCTCCATAGCTGCATCTACTCCCTTGCCTAGGAAGTGTTCATTGCTGCATGAATCAAGCATTACCCTCATTCTAGGAAGCACTCCGCGGTAGAGGTTGCTGAGTAGCGTTTCCTTGGAAAAACCATGATGTGGGCACTGAGTGGTGAGCTTATTGAACCTCTCCCAAGCTTCAGCGAAGCACTCATTGTTGCGCTGCACAAACCCGGATAATTCACTGCGAAAACGGGCAGTCCTAGTAGCTGAGAAAAACTTCTTCAGGAAAGCTTTCTTGAGGTCTCCTCAAGTCCGCTCTTGATCTATAAGTTTAGGACTTATTACCAGTATTGTATGATCCCAAAGGGTCACACACCATAGCTAACGGGAAAGTTAAGATGGAATTAATACGGTAAGATGCTGAGGCATTTACTGTATTTGTACAGAGAGTTGGACAGACAACAAATGGGCTTTTGTCTGATTTGTGTCTTGGGTCCAAAAGTCTAATGGACCATTAGTTTAATTAATTAATTAAACTTGGGCCCATTAGTGAATAAAAGAGAGAGATTGCAACATTAGGAAGAGTAACCCTTTTGGCGATTTTGTGAGTGTGGCCGTGGCCTCCTTTCTCTCTCTAAGCCTCTCTCTCTGTTGATCATCCATCCGGTCTAGCAGCCATCCCTGCTTGTAAGAGTGTGGATACCTGAGGAGGAGCCGGTTCTCATCAGCTCTAATCTGTTCGTTGATCTCGACATTACAACCATTCCGCTGCAAAAGGTAATGTCCAGGTTTGTGTTTATGATTCAGTTACAAGAACCTAGATCTGTTTAAGATTATGTGCTAGGTTGCAATCTGAGAATTGAACCATGGAAAATCGCATAATCCTTCAGTGGTATCAGAGCCAGGTTCATTAGATTCTTGTAATTTGGATCTTTGTATGAATCGCTTTATAACTTTGCTTGGTATGAATCGATTATCGATTGCTTTGAATGATCGATTTTGTAATTAAGTATCATTCATTCGATTATTTGATTTGTTAATGTACAAGGATCACGTTTTTTGTCTTTATGTGGAAGTCAAAATCGATTTGAGTTGTTGATGATCGTGTTGATTTGTTTGATAATTAATGTTCAGAATTGTCATTCGCTTGTTGACTTTGATTTTAACTTTGTTCATGATCGTGAGAATTGATTATAAGTTGAATTGTGATAGATGACAAATCTGTTTTTGTCTTCTTGCGTTTGCTTAAAACGATAAGAAAAGTCAAATTCACATGTTAATTAATTGTCTCATGATTTAGAGAATCGATTTTGTTAAGTAAAAGGACAAACGACTTTAGTTATGATACGATTTTGAATTGAATTCAGTGCTGTATCAATCTTTGTTATCGAATAGATTGTTGAATTTAAAAAAATGACAAACGATTTTTTGTCTTCATGTGGTTGTTATGATACTATTTTGTTGAGATCAAAATCGTTTTATTCATATGTGAATCACATGATCATTTTTTTGTAAGCAATTATTTAACTAATGTATGAATCAATTAATTATTTAATTAATTATGGTTCAAGCGGTTAACCCAAAATCGCGGTTTGCTGGAAATTATTTAATACAATTGGTATTATTTAATTTCTGGTTAAACCGGATTGAAATTCATAAAATTGAATTTTAACCTAAACCGAAGGCTGGTCTAAGTTTGATTTAGTTGGACCAAATAATTTAGAGCTGGTCTGGTTTAGTATATAACCGATGGTTTTGATAGTTAATTTGGTCTTGGACCAGAATTAATAAACCGACTCGGTTATGTCAAATTTTTGGGCCAATTGGAATTCTATGGTCTTGGGCCAAGAATTGGGCCTATAATTTGTGACCCAATCCGAAAATATTAATAAAATATTAAATTAGAAATTTCTATTTTTAGAATGTTTCTAAATTTAGAAAGTTTCTAAAAGAAGTAAGTTTCCCAAAATAGTAATCTTCTATTTTTGGAAATAAAACTTAAAAATCCTCAAAAACAATATCAAGCTTGGATGTCTTTCCAATCTTGTCAGCTACTTAACGCTTATTTGATTACAGATATGGCTTACAGTGTGAGGTATCTGTTTTCGCGTAAGTAAAGTAGTATATAGTCACTAATTTCATTGGGAGTCCCAGATTTTAGTGATTATTTGGCTGTAAGAGATTGGTTTCCTTGACTGGGCCATCGGGAGTCCCGGGCCTTGAGACATCTGGTGAATTTGGGCCTCGGGTCCAATTCACAACCGAGAGTTATTGGTTATAACTAGCTGTGTGTATGCTTACCAAGTAAAGCTAATTCTGGGTGACGGCCAGTGGCCCACTTTGGATTTAGCTAAACATGGGTCTCGGAATCATTGCATTCTTATGAGGTTAAACAAAGAAATTTTGAATGCAATGCGAGTTTTCTTATAAGTTATTAAGATTACTCTTTTATGAACTAAATAACTAAAACTCTATTTATCTCTAAATTTCAGCTATGACGAGCACAAACAATCAAAACACTTTCTCGATCCGGTCTGTCCTTGAGATGGACAAACTGAACGGATCAAATTTCTTGACTTGGTCGCGGAACCTGAGGCTAGTCCTCAGGCAGGAGAGAAAGGACTATGTCCTTGAGAAAGCTCTCCCCGTGAGGATCGGGTCCAATGCCTCTCATGCAGTATATGATGCTTGGAATAAGCATTATAATGATGCGGTAGATGTGCGTGGTCTGATATTGGCTACCATGGACTCAGATTTGCTGAAGCAATATGAGAACATGGAGTCGCCAATAGAGATGATCAGCAGCCTGAAATTGAAATTTCAGGAGCAGGTAAGAGTGGAGAGATACCAGTTGGTTAAATCTCTCACTAGCTGCAAGCTACCAAATGATCATCCAGTAAGTCCTCATGTCAGTAAAATGATGGGTTACATTGATAACCTGAGGAAACTGGATTATCCAGTTAGCCAGGAATTGGCAACTGAGATCATTCTGCAGTCACTGCCGTCAAGCTATGATAAGTTCGTAAGGAACTGTATCAAGAAAGGCATAACGAAGACGTTGACTGAACTGCATGATATGCTCAAGACAGTTGAGCCAAACGTGAAGAGTACCATGTACAATCTCATGAAGGAGAAGGGTAGGTTTACAAAACCTAATGCTGACAAGGGTGAAGACAAAGTTGTCCAGATTTTGAATCATGGCAAGCGTGTGTCTTCTGAGCCCGAGTCAGATACCTCTTACGTTGGTAAGTGCTACTACTGTAAAAAGACTGGGCATTGGAAGAGAGATTGCATTAAATTCTTGGAAGATTATGAGGAGTTGAAGTCGAAGTATGAGACTACTTCCTCAGGTATTCATGTTATTACTTCAAGTTATACCTTATAGGTATTGGATACTGGTTGTGGCACTGATATTTGTTATAATATGCAGAGCCTGAACAACAGTAGAACGTTGAAGGAAGGGCAAGTGGAACTGCGTGTCTGGAAGGAGCTTGGGATGCTGCCTCAGCCGTAGGGTTTTCACTTGTAGATGCCTTTGAGGCTTGGTTTTGTATTAAGTAATTGCTACAATGTACCTGCTTTAAGCAGAGTTGTCTTTCATTTTCTTGTAAGAATTTGAATGTTTTTCATTTTGATAAAGACAAGTTTTTTTTTGTTCTTTTGATCTTAATGAAATGTTAATTGTAGCACCCTATTCAAGGAATGGGTTTTATATCTTAAACCATAAAGTGCCTAAAATGTAACATAAATACCGCAATTGGTTTAAATCTGATGAATTAAACCTGATTTTTCTTGGCATAAATGTTTTGGTCACATAGAGTAAGTCAGATTCAGAAACCCCATAGTTATGGACTTTTGGGCTCATTTGATTGGATATCTTATGAGACTTGAATTCTGCTTACTGGACCAAAAGACAAAGGGCCCATCTTAGCCGAGCTAGAGAAAGGCCCAAAGGCTTATTGGAGATTGAACATACTCATGTATGTGGTCCGATGAGCAGTAATGCCAGAGAAAATTTCCTGTACTTCATTGTCTCTACTGATTACTTCAGTGAGTGTGACTGTGTTCGTTTGATGAGACACAAGTCGGAATTCTTTGACATGGTCGAAAGAGTTCCAGAATGAAGTATAGAATCTGAATGACAGAAGTATTAAGACTCTGGATTAGATCACGAGTGAGAATACTTAAGTCATTGATTGTGTGATCATCTGAATGAGTGTGAAATCGTTTCACAGCTCATTTCTCCTGAAAACCTTGAGGTGTTTCTGTGAGAAAGAATCAGATCTTATTAGAAATGATTAAAGATGAGTCGCACGAATCTTCCATGATATTCTTTAAGAATAACGCTCAAGAAATATCTAAGTTTACGCTGAAATAGTTCCACCAATATCAGTTGAAAGACACCACGTAAATGTGGATTGGAAATGATCCAAATTCGTCTTTACTGAGTATTTGTAGTTGTGCTACTTCGCTGGTTGTCCTAGGGAAACCAAGGCTTGTTACTTTTACGTCCATTCTGTTTTCTAAGAAGGGAAGTTACTTTCAAGAAGAACAGTGGGAGTAAAAGTGTAACTCGAAGAAATTCGAGAAATACAGGAGGCTGCTCAACCTGTTGAGGGAGAGCAGCGGATGGATTTACAGATTTTTGTAGAATCTACACCTGTATAGCCTGAATTTCGCAGATCTGAATGAATTAGTCACTAATCCGAGAGTGATTTCTCGTCATTAGTTGAACCTGATGGTCATTGAAAGTTCGCATGATCTGATGATCATTGAAAGCGACGAATCTGCGAAATTCAAAGAAGCGAAAGTGAGCCCGGACTCCAAAAATTACATTTTGTGTAAGTTAGCTTCATCGATCCATTCATGGATGGAAGCAAACATATCGGAGTTGGTATCTTCGTTCTGTTGAAGTAGTCAAGGGTTTGACTTGAACAGGAACGAAATGGAACTGTGCGTTTACTAATAGATAAGTGGGAGCGATGTTGCATTTCTCATAGTGTATGTCGATGACATACTGATTCTCGGAAATAACGTCCCAATGCTGCAGTCGGTAAAGGACTGGCTTGGGAGTTGGTTTTATGATTGACATGGGTAAAGCCACGTAGTTCTTGGATTTTGGATCTAAAGATGAAGATCCAAAAGAGCTGGTAGGACAAAGTCAGGATTCTTAAATTGACAAAGTCCTACACGTTTTCAGCAATCCAAGAAGGGTTTTATGCCAATGTCACATGGCATTACGTTAAGCGAGATACGGTATCCTACGATATCTGTTGAGCTTGAATGCATGGATAGGATTCCATATGCGTCGGCAATTGGATCTATCATGTATGCCATGACACGTACTTGTTTTGATGTTGCTTTAATGTTAAGCAAGACAAGTAAAGACCAGTCAAATCCAGCAAAGAATCACTGGATTGCCGTAAAGAATATCGTAAAGTATTTGAGGAATAATAAGGATAAGTTCTTGGTTTACGGAGAAAGTGAGGTGCTACAAGTCGATAGAGTCTGAAAGGCAATTTTCCAATTGACAAAGATAATTCCTGGTCACAGTCCGGCTATATCTTGTGTCTGTCTGGCGGTGCGAGGCACTGTTGCTGACTCCATGACTTAAGCTGAACGTTTCGCAGCTTGAAAAGCGGCGAAAGAGGTTGTTTGGAAAGAAGAGTTCATCACTGAACTTGATGTGATTCCCAGCATAGATGAGACTAGCTGCACATCAGAGATCCAAACACCTTGAGGGTAGGTATAACCTATTCCGTGAGATAAATGACAGAGGTGTTAAGTAGATCAGCAAGTTTCATCGAATGAGAATGTTGCCAATCTATTAACGAAGCCACTCCTTAGGCCTAAGCATGAGTCGCGGACTGTAGCTGTAGGATGAATGAAACTAAGATGTAGTCTTAATTTCAGTGGGAGTTTGTAAAGGGCTTTACTTAGTTGTTTTGAAAGGTTCATGTAAACATAATATTTTATGTTTATGAAATCTATGATTTCTGGATTATTTTAACTGTGATATAAATAATCGTTCCAAAATGATTCATGTCATTATATATGGGTCATCGAAGTACATGAGTAGACTTGATCCTGAAACCCCATATTTGACGAAATGACATAAATCATAGTGTCCATAGTCGAAGGTTGTTGAAATTGGAACACCAACAACCACTTAAGACTAGATTGTGTTGAGACTTATGACCAAGTTTCGAGGGGTCATAGATGCGCGGCATCAAAGTCGACACATAGGTATATGTAGGGGAGCATATGACCGGACATGGCCCGCTGATGAGAACTCTACAAGATATTAATATCTGTGTCATGAGAGGTTCTCATATACGACTATAGAGTATAGTCCTTAGACCTGAGTTCGCATGCATGTGGCTGCACATGGAGTGATGCGCTTTGATCATTGTCTAACGCTGTTTCGTAACTGGGAGCTATAAGGACCTTGGTTGGGTGTATTATAAAGTGTGTAGTTCATAGTGATGGAACAAGATGGGATTTGTCCCTGCCGTTTAACGGAGGTAATATCTCTAGGCCAATCGGAGACTTGATAGCTGGTAAGAGAGTGGCCACTCCCAAACGGACTTGCCCAAGTCGTTTGAATTGTCAGTATCGAATCTGGTCCGATTAAAATGGTCTGGCTATATAAGGATGACACGCATCTTGCCTTATGCCAGATCGAGATATTGAGACAAAAGGATTAGGGAATGTAGGATTCCAGTACAATCGGGAGATTGTTGGGAATGTCCTGTGTAGGATTCCAGTACAAGTGGGAGATTGTTGGGAATGTCCTGAAATCTACCGTACTATCTATAGAAAGTATGATAAGTGTCGAGATCAGACATAAGTCATAAATACTGGGTGATCATGATGGCTTGCTAGAGTCCTCTCTTGATCTATAAGTTTAGGACTTATTACCAGTATTGTATGATCCCAAAGGGTCACACACCATAGCTAACGGGAAAGTTAAGATGGAATTAATACGGTAAGATGCTGAGGCATTTACTGTATTTGTACAGAGAGTTGGACAGACAACAAATGGGCTTTTGTCTGATTTGTGTCTTGGGTCCAAAAGTCTAATGGACCATTAGTTTAATTAATTAATTAAACTTGGGCCCATTAGTGAATAAAAGAGAGAGATTGCAACATTAGGAAGAGTAACCCTTTTGGCGATTTTGTGAGTGTGGCCGTGGCCTCCTTTCTCTCTCTAAGCCTCTCTCTCTGTTGATCATCCATCCGGTCTAGCAGCCATCCCTGCTTGTAAGAGTGTGGATACCTGAGGAGGAGCCGGTTCTCATCAGCTCTAATCTGTTCGTTGATCTCGACATTACAACCATTCCGCTGCAAAAGGTAATGTCCAGGTTTGTGTTTATGATTCAGTTACAAGAACCTAGATCTGTTTAAGATTATGTGCTAGGTTGCAATCTGAGAATTGAACCATGGAAAATCGCATAATCCTTCAGTACTTTCCCAATCCTTGGCTCTGTCTGCCAAAGAGAAAACGAACAGGCGCATTTTCAACCCATCATCAGTCACACCATTCAACCTCGTAGTGGCACAAATTTTGTCAAAGGTGTCCAAGTGCTGCAGCGGGTCCTCAGATGCTAACCCATGGAACTGATTGTTCTGCACCATGTTCATCACCATAGCGCGGATCTCAAAATTATTATTGTTCACCGCTGGTGGAATGATTCCTCGCCGGTTAGCATTTGTGTCAGGTGTATCTCCATCACCAATAGCCCTAACCGGCTGCTGTTGCTGCTGCTGTTGCTGCTGCTCATCCTCGTGGTTATCCATAACTGTTGGCTCAACACTTTCAACTGAAACAGCTCGTTCTTGTGCTCGTCGTTCCCTTGCTAGTCTCCTCTCGTGTGCTTTGATGTCGTAAACTCTTGCAACTAAGTTTGTAGTCCCTTTGCTGCGCAAGTTCATACACCTAGCATCAATAAGAAAGAAAGTAGCAAATTAGTAACAATAACTTGAACTAAAAAGGAATAGAAAACGAATTGATATATCCAGAATCCCAAAATGGCAACGGCGCCAAATTGATAACTAGGATTTTGCAATCCTTTGAGGTACCAATTCCTCAAGCTTATCGTAGTAGCTTTGAGGTATCGAACCTATTCTGGGACGGATAAAACCAATAAGCAGATACTAATCCTTCAGAGTCAAATCAGACAATTTTGGTTTTTAATTCCTAACAATCCTAACAAAATAAATCAGATCGAAGCAAACAAAAATAAGTAAACAAACGATTCAATCAATAGGAAGAATAAGGCTCAAGGGTAAAGGTCAACGGATAGGTGACTCGGGATGATCAAGGAATCCTAATTCAAACTTCAAACAAGCTAATCTCCTAGCAAGGAACACACAAAGCAAATCGGTTTAATCTCTTAATACCAATTCTTCATTTAATCTTAACTCAAGAACAAATCATCATTTGTGAATCAAAATCAAACGAGTATTCAAACGAGTTCCAATTAGCAACCAATCACTCTAGACATACATTTTCATGTGCTAGAATATGAAAGTCCTAACAAAGCTAAATACTGGAATTTCATCGAACATGTTGTGAACAAGAAATTCTAAACATCCTAATCAATGTGATCAAGATTAATTAGGCATTAAGCGCACTTTGCTAGATGAGATTTTGACAATTAACTACTAGAATTCTATTGATCACCCCTAATCAACCTAATCCTACCCAACCCACAAGCCTATGGAGAACTACTCACTAATCATGGCTAGATCAACAAAACTCATAGAAATAGAGTTGATCATGGTAAATTAGTGAGAGATTGAAAGATTTGTTGATGGAATAACAAGAGAAGTCTAGATTAATCAAAGGAATCCAATGTGTTCTTACAAAAGAGTTTAGAACATCAAAAACTGCTTAAGAAACAAAATAAAATAGGTTTTTGGCTTAAATAGTCTAAAAGGTGCGAGCCGGGTCAACCCGGAACAAACCGGGTGTTGACCCGGATCCAAGTGAAAATCTGGGGTCGATATCGGTCAGGTGGACCGATATGTGGACCGATATTGAGCCTCGGATTATTTCTGGGTGGGAGCATATCGGTCCATCTGACCGATGGTGAGCCGATATGAACCCTCGAAAATTAATCCGAGAGTCCATATCGGTTGGGTGGACCGATATTGTGGCCGATATGGTTCTCCGAAACTTGACGAGGGGTTGTATCGGCCCGCCTGGCCGATACTCAGGCCGATATGGTCCTTCGTTGGCTCTTCCTTGGTCTTCTGAGCTCAAGACTCCACTTCCAAGCTCACCAATGCTCCTAGATGCCTCCATTCACCTGCAAAACACAAGAAACACTCCAAATGCAAGCCTAGAATGCCTAATCCTAGTCCTAAACAACTCTAGACTCTAGATGTGACAATGACTCGACAAAATGGTATGAATGATGGAGAAAAGAAGTCAAAACAAGAACTATATACAAGCCTAAATGCATGAAAATGTATGAATATCAGGTTCTGGAGTAAATCTCATGTCATAATTTGTGGCTAAGAGATTAGGACTATTGGATTTCAAGCCTACTAGGATCTCTCTTATCCTAGCTGATCGATCAAAGAGGTATCCAGAAGGAGTTCTTGAGGACATCCCTATCAGAGTTGGAAACTACTTGATTCCAACAGACTTCGTGGTGCTGAAATATGATATGGAACTGAATGATCCTTTGCTACTTTGCAGACCCTTCTTAGCTACAGCTGGAGCAGTGATTGATGTGAGGCGTGGCCTGATAGATCTCCACATGGGAGATAAGCCTCTGCACTTCAAGATGGATAAGCTGCAAAAATCCACAATTGATGGTCAAGCTTTCAGTGTTCAGCTAAAGCAAGAAGCTCGGATTTGTAAGACTACAGTGTCTGATATTGGAGAGAAGAAGATGGTGGTTCCTCAGGAATCTACTCTAACATCTTCAGAGCCTGCAACTGCTCACAAGCAGAAAGCTCCAAACATCAGACATCCACCAAAGCGAAGGTATGCATCCTCTAAACTCAATCCTCCTAACTTCATTGCTGTGAATGCAGGAAAATGCTCTATCCCACCCAAGCTTCGCTCCAGCCCTGGATCTATTCCCTCTTTCCTTGGAAAAGCTCATGCTGATACTGCCTACAAACCTCCATGGATGAGGAGACTTTCGCAGAGGCACTCACAGCCTCTGTTGAGACCCCCATGAGCCGGATCTCCTACCCATAGTCAAGCCAATGACTAAAAAAAGCGCTGAGTGGGAGGCAACCCACTGTTGGGTCAGTTTTTCTTTTCTTTTTGGTTTTAGGATTTTGTTTCTTTGATTTTTCTGCTTTTTGGTGTTTCAGTACGTGATGAACATGTTTGCAGACAGCAGTGTCAATCGACACCGAACTAGTGTCGGTCGACACCAAACTCGAAAACACGGACCATAATCGAGGACGCTCGATTCGGATCAGATTTTGTCGACCAAAGCCTTGTGTCGTTCGACACTGACTGTGTGTCGGTCGACACTAACCGCGACTACATGTAAGGTTTCTGATTTTCCGAGCTTTTCGCTGGTTATACCTTGTTCTCCCGAGCCCAAGCTGCGATAACACTGGGGACAATGTTGTTTAAGTGTGGGGGAGGTAGTTACTGACCACCATTTGCTTTCTTTTCTTACAGTCAGTCCTTTGTATTTAAAATCGTTTTATTGAGTCAAAATCAGTATGAAACTATGATTTTTCGAGGAAATTTTTCCCTGGAACATGAACTAAGTGACTATTGGACAGACTTGCAGTAGCTCTATGACTATTAGAAAACCCCAAACGGATCAACTTACCAAGGACACCCATATCTAACAAGGTATTCAGAGGATCCATCACTAACTTCACCTTCAATCCTGACTTATTTTCTCACTTAGGGGCTTGGTATCTCTGGATCGGATTCCTTTGATGTACTTGACACAGCCTGTGATCCTGTTTGAGTATGGTTTCTGATTTTCCCCTCCCTTGAAAGTAAAAAAAAAGAAAAAAGATAAGAACTAAGGATAAGCTAGTAGCTTTGAAGTGGTCACGGGAGTGGTAGATACCCATATTACCTCATGTGTATCCATGGAAAGATCCAAAGTTAAACCCCAAGTGAAAAGGGAAGAGCACTGATAGAAAAAATAAAATGATACCCAGTGGGAAAAAATCAGTGCTAAGGGAGAAAGGGAAAAGAAAGGAACAAGAAACCGACAGTTTGGTGGTCAGCTACTGAATGAGTTGAGTCCATGTGTCCTCTGATCGGTACTCCCTCTGTGAGACTGCATCTAATTGTATACAGATGTTAGTGTGGTGAAATTGAATATCCTAACTTGATTGTGGAGTTTACTTGGGACAGTTGCTAAGTGTGGGGGAAGTACATTGTGGTCTTGATCTCTGCAGGAAAGTTTTCAGTGGCTTACTAAGTGAATGTGAATGCGAAAGTTCCTAGGACAAAATGAGTTTGTGTTTTTAAACCTCTTTCTTATGCTTTGGTTCTTTACTTGCTTGAGGGAAAACAAGAGCTAAGTGTGGGGGAGTTGATATATAATGTTTTTATAGGTTTTTAACCATGATATATGTGTATATATTGAGTCTTTAGCCTTGTATTTGGAGTCTTTAGAGTCCCTTTTAGGTTTAGGTACGTTTGGAGCTTATCTGGAGATTCTGAGAACTTTTGGAGTGATTTGGCAGCATACATGGATTTCACAGAGTTCACTGGGTGCGTCTGCACTGAGTGTCAGGCGACGCTGAAGCGAGTTCCGCCCGACGCCACTAAAGGACGAAATTCCTGCGCATCAAAAAATACAGCTTTTGGAGAATTGCAAGATTTACCCAGAAGTTTCCCATATTTACAATTCGACCCCAAAACGTGTTTTAGACTATTAATTAGGTTTTTGAGCCATTGTTTAGGCTAAGCTTTATTCTATCAAAGATTAGGAGATTTGGGGCTGGTCTTTTACTCGAGAGAGAAGAGATTTCTAACCCTTGTTCTTATTCTTTTGATTTATATGATTATTACTTTGATTATGTCTTTTGTCATGATTGCCATGTCTGAGTAGTTTTCTTGTTAGATTTAGGGATTCTCATTAGAGATTTCATGGAATTATAGATTGATTGATTAATTGGATTCAAAACATCTAGTTCTTCATCTAGGTTGTTCTTAATGCATAATCTGAATTAGCTACTTAGATTATTGATATAAGATTGATTAGCGCAGCGAGAGTTGGTTAATTAATTAGAAAAGAACCTAGCTGAGAAAATAACATATTCACAAAGAGATTTGGCTTAGGAAATTTGTGAACGAAAGAACCTAAATTAATTGCATGTTTAGAACTCTAGAATTCGCAAAGTGATTTGGTCTTCTAGGTTGTTAGACATAGTTAGCATTCGCAGCGAGAGTTGGTTTGTTTTATGATTGTGATTCTAGTTCTAGAACATCGATATCTGAATCCTGTTGATTGATTGGTCTGTGTTCCTGATTTCCTGAGAACTTTCCTAAGTCTAGCGCTTCGTTGATTGATTACACATCGTTTGTTTACTTGCTTATTTACTGCTTTCTCATCTGTCTTGTTTAGCTTAATTCGACTGCATACAATCTATCGCGTGAAACTAGAGTCTCTGTGGATTCGATACCCTGTATACTACGATTGCATATCTGTGCACTTGCAGTTAGAATAGGGATTAATTCTTGACCTATCAGAATTCATTAAACAATATTTGATTTTCATGGATCTATATACTTCCGACGTTGATCTATTGTCAATGAGTCAAGGCTCGACAGAGAGCCTTAGGAAATTCATTGAACGGTTCAAAAAGGTAGAGACAAGAATCGAAGGCTTAAGAGACAAAGTGGGCATTGACGCACTAAAGAAGGCTTTGTGGTACGAATCGGATTTAAGGAAGGAAATCTCGCTGAACAGACCTCAGAAAATGGCAGACGCTTTGCCCTGGACAATAGATTTTATCTTCGACGAGGAATAAATGAAAGTTCTATCCGAAAAGTACAAATCGGCGAAATAGTAAAAAAAGGATGCCTGTTTGTCCACCAACACGAGCAACGAGAAACGAAGCTCCAAAGCAAGTAGCAGCTCGTGACCTAAAAAAGATGGGTCGATCACACAACTATTAAATCAGTTCATATGAACAAGGAGATGAATCGACCGAACTAAGGAAAGGTTTGTGGAACACGTGGACGAGGAATCCTAACTCATACAATGAGAAAGCGTTCTGCGAACACCACCAATCATATGGACATCACACTGCCGACTGTCGCAGACTGGGGATTAAACTTTCGGCAAAAATCGTTGCCGGAGAACTTGGCGATACGATAAGCGTGAAAGACTTCAACAACAGCGAAACCGGAGATCAACCGAATAAGCCAAACAAGAGAAACGAATCGAACCAAACGGATCAAGAACGAAATCTTCGAGAAGGGCCAACCGAAGTCGGCAATAACAAGCGAAGGAGAAGGAACGACGAAGATCCTAAGGAAAGCAATTGACAAAGGATAAATATGATCGTGTAAGGGCCACAATGTCGCCAGGGAGGAAGATCTCCCATCGACACTTATCCCACACAGCCATGGGGGCTAATGACTGCCAAATACGATCAAGGAAAAGTGTCCGTTGTCACACGCCATATCAGCTCCCGAGCCACACGATAACGTTAGAGGATATTTGGATCTCGAGAATTTATCAGCCAAGCACTGACCCACTCGTCATCGAGCTAATTATCAGAGATCGTCGTGTACCAGGAATCCTAGTCGACACCAGAAGTTCTGTGGATGTAGACACTACCTCCTATCAGAAGAAGGGTTGGCAAGACTATATCTCGATACGGGATCCGTCGCACCACTAAACCTTTCCATCGAAAAAATGGCAAAGCAGAAGTCCAAACTTGAAAGAGATTCAAAACCCCAAACTTCCCAAAAATGAAGAAGAAATCTTTGACAAAAACCACAAAGAAAATAGAGGGTAGAGAGAGAGGTTACCTTAAGGTTTCTTCTTTGGAGTGAAAGTGTGAGAAGTGAAATGAAAGGAAGTGAACATTTATAGATCTTTAAAAAGGCATGGAGGTTTGGGTATGATAACACTTGATCACCTTAGCATATGCATGCTTAGGCTAATCATGATGGAATTAATCATGATTAGGCATAATCTCGGAATCAGCCAAACTTTGCACAAGTGAATCGATTACGGCCGAAAGGTTCGAAAGGGTCCTCATACACATCAGCAGACGTAAATCGCCCTATTCGGAGGTCGGAGCAAATCATGCTCAGAAAAATCATCTCAAAGGTCCATCTCGCACGGCATGCTAGACAACGGCCGAAACGCGACAAACAAATCAGACAGTCCTTCGCCGTAAACATATAAGCAAAGAAACAAAAAAGGCCGAATCGAATCTTTCGGACAATTTTTTCCACCTCGAACACTAAAGAAACTCGCCATCATCGCACTCGACTCTGACGAGCTGGGGATTTAACTGTTGGGGTCAGAATCCCCTCGACGAAAACAATAGCCAAAAGTGTGGTTGAGCAGTCGGATATGGACGTTCACTACACTTTGTATAAACGGAACTTCGTATGGTTAACATTTTATGCGAAGTATACTTCGGACGATCGACATTTCGTATGAATAACGTATTATACGAAACACTTCATACGGATAACTTTTTATACGAAATGAATAAAACAAAACGTCCATCCAAGCTAATTCCAAGCTAAACCAGCTCGGATCTGGGCTAAACCAGCTCGGAAATTCTGAGCTGAAACAGCTCGGAAATTCCAAGTTGAACCAGCTCGGATCCGAACATATTCTTTTTTGTTTTGTTTTCGAGCACGATCCATTCCTACGGAAGTTCCGAGCTAAATGCATTCCTTGGAAACTTCCGAGCTGAACATACTTCTCAAACTTTCCGAACATATATTCCGCTTAGATCAGACGCTCGAACATTTGCTGATGTCTTCCTCTCCAGATGAGTAACTAGCCGCAACCCATCTTCGAAACAACAACTTACACGTTCCTAGCCGTTAACAAGAATTGCCGAATAAATTATGAGAGATACGAGCTTGGGTCTAACTCACCAAACTCGTATTTCCGGGACTTTGGGCCTAATCAAGAAGTCCATGATCAAATGGACTCGGATCGTCCGTTTGCGGCCCATTCAGCAAAATAGGTTAAGCCGCAGGAAGATAATTATGAAAATAAGGAGATAAACTCGAAGCAGGAAGGAAGGAGATATCTCCGAGGAGAAGAGGAAAATCCGAGCTGGAAGAGAAAAATCTAGAGCTGGAAAAGGGAATCTCAACGGAAATGTAATATGGCGATAACAAGAAGATTTCCGGAATATCTTGCGAGGAAGATCCTCGAAGCCGACTTGCCGCGAATATATAAGAAGATAGACTTCCTACGATTTAGATATCTAGAAAAACCCTAGATAATAGACTTAGAATTTCTTAAGATTTTTAGCATATTTGCTCTTTGTACTCTTTTTCCGATCTCTCATTATTAAAATATCCTTCAGGTTTACTATTTTGGTGTGTTTACTCTTGAAATTTATGTTCCCTAAAAGTTAGCTCTACAAATCCAAAAAGTACCTGTATTACGAATTTTGCCACCATTTTCATGATTTCATGTAATCTCATCAAATCTCAAATAATAAACCACGGTTCCGATCGATTAATACAAATTCTTGTTATTCGCTTTGAAACTTGGTTTCTTAGTTTTTGTACTGGTTCCCCATAAACAAAGGTGATATAAATCTTTTTTCCTTGATTTTCCGCTTATATATAAATTATTCTATTGCTAGAATAGAGTATGTTAATATTGTATGAGTTGTCATAGTACATAACTAAACCTGTGCTTATACCTCTTGGTTTCACCGTATCTATATTATCTTACCCGAAATGGGATTGAAACTTTTGTACCAAAAAAATTGTTTTGTCTCTGATATAAATAAAAAGCCGGTTTATATTTATAACATATTTTCCTTAAAAAAACTTATAGACCAATTACTTCATAATCCGTGACAATTCCATCTTAATCCTTATCTTTAAGTCTAACTAGATTTTGATCCGCGCTAGTGAAGCGCGGATTATGTTTTCTAAAAAAAAATATTTTTATATTTTAAATTTATAATTTTTGAAAATTAAATTTGTTACTTATTTAATATAATATATATTAAGTGAAAATATGATGATATTATGATAAATGTGAGAATAAATTTAATAAATTTTGTTTTTATTTTGATATTTTTAACTTATACTTTTAGTAGTTGTAGATTATTGTTACTTTTACTTTATTGATGTAAAGTGTAGATATATTTTGTTTGACAATTTTTTTATTTAAATTAATTCTAATTTAGTTTAACCCGTGATTTCACTAAAACAATTGTTAAAATCAATAATATTTATATAGAACGCAATCATAGTAATATATAAGTTGTTAGATTCAATATGCAACTTTTCGATTTAATTATATATAATTGTTTGTTTTAAATAATATACATTTAACGCGTGATTATGAATTTATAAATAATTTTAATATTTTATAAAATTAATAATATATCAATTGAAATTGACTAATACATATTATTGTCATGTATTACAATAGACATATTTTGTTTTTAATAGCATAGATAATTAAAATTGGTTCATCTATTTTTTGACCCGTTTAATAATGGTTTAAATATAAAGATTTTTATTATGTTTATTTTATAAATCAAAATGTAACTAATATATGATAACCCGTTTATTTAAAATTTTGGATTGATTTAAGTTTATTTTAATATTTTTATAATAAAAATTATTTAATTCATGTTTTTAACTTGTCTTCCAATTTTCGAAACAAAAACTGTCTTCCAATGAATATAAATCTTTTAAAATAATTTTATAATAAAAAATTAATATATATATATATATATATATATATATATATATATATATATATATATATATATATATCAACTATTTTATAGTAGTGTAATTATTTTGAAAAGTTGATAAAACAATCATTTAAAAATAGTCATCTTAAAAATATTAACTGAATCAAACTTATCATATATTTCAATAATATATCTATTGAATAATTTTAATATTTATCAAATTAAGAATATAACAATTGAAATAGTTAATACATATTTTTAACTCATCTTCTTGTAGTTAAATTTTGTTTTTTAATAGTATAGATAATTGAAATCGGTTAATCTATTTTCAATATGTTTCATGTTTTATAATAGTCTAAATATAAAGATTTTTATGTCAATTTAATAGACTAAAATGTAACTAAAATTTTATTATTGAATTTTACTAATAAATTTTAATAATAATTATGCATTTAGAAATTATCCTTCTTAAAAATAAATAAGTTGATAATATTTTGCAACAAATTTTCATAATATAAATATATATTAATATTTCAATTAGAAAGAGATATTAAAAGATATTATGAAAATATATTTCGAATAAAATTAGAAATTAGAGAATATTTATATTAAAATATAATAAAAACTATTTTATAATAAATATAATAAAATTTCGAAATCATTAAATATTTTCTTAAGAAATAAATAAAAAAATTCCTAAGAAATCGAAATATAAAATATTTTATAATATATATATATATATATATATATATATATATATATATATATAACAAAAGATATTACAAGATATTATGATTGTATTTTGGAACAAAATCATTAATTAAAAAATATTTCGTATGACCCGCATATAGTACAAATTTATATAATACGAAATACCCTTAATGAATTTCCAAAAACATAAATAAAAGCCGTGCACAATCTGTAATATCCCACGTAAATCCAAAGTTATTTTTAAAAGTGGTCACCTATTTTAATAGTATAGATTCAAACAAATTTTGCGGTATATTGTATTTTGGGTTTGAGGCTACCTTTAGTATTGACCGCATTTGTTTACAATGTTTTTGCATTCGAAATTCAAAGTTGTATGTAACCCATCTCTACCATAATCAATTCGTAATAATCGATCGAGTTTTATCCGTGAATAGTTGATTATCAATAAAACCATTCCGCTAGACCTCCACAATACAAACCTACACTTTACAAACCGACATTTCTTAAATTTGAGGAGCGTGATGAGAGAAAGCAGAACCTTTGGGACACCACTTTGGTGCTGTGATGCTTTACACTAACATAAACCTCCATTGTCATACATAGAACATTTGAAGAATTTGACATACTTTCTCCTTAGTGATGTTCCGCCACAAAAAGAACCAACAACATTACCCCCAATAATCCCTGTGATAAAAGGAAGATGACAATGTGAACCTCAAGTATGTTTTCTCCACTGACTTTGAACCCCTTCTCCATAAACCATTTATTAACCGAAAATGTGAGGATTTTATCTTGGCTAAATTAGATTAATCTGAGCATAAACTAAGAAGAACACAAGCTTTGTTCACCCAGTTCACAGTCTCCCACTGCTATCTTTGGGGAGAGATCTCTTGTCCCTCAATTTCCAATATATTTTGAGAAATACAAGCTCTTTGTGTCTACAACTTACAAGAAGCTTAGAGAGAGTTTACGGTGGATTTTTGGCTTATGTTACAAGAGGTTTAGATAAGCTTATTTATACTAAACTTAATGTCTTAACCTTCTCTTTGGTTGGACTTATATCTTGCAGCAGGCCCATAACTCTTTCTCCATGATCCGTTCTCTCTTTTCTTCAGATAACAGACGTCCCAAAAGTGTTTGGCCCATACTTAATTGGTTTGGTTTGGTCAACTCTCAAGGTAATAAAAATTTGAAAGCAGTATATTGTAGTTCTAACTAGTACTTTCCTCTTAGATACCCCTTTTCTAGAGACCTTCCATATGAGCACGATGTAGATAAAATCAGTGGCTTGTTTATGTCTCTCTCTAAAATATGTATGATCAGTTGCCTCTTGTCCATCAACTTAAAACCTATGAGGACCGTATACTGATAACAGAAAAACGCTTGTATCGAAACAAAACTATCTTAATCACATTGTAATGCACCAAAGTGGATGGACCAATGTTGATGCCAAAATAGAAAAAAACTATGGAACAAAGTGGATGGACCAAAGTTTGAGCGTTTTTGATAAATCCATATATTTTATAACTTTGTCTTGTATTATTTATTCTACTAGATGATCGACCCGTACGCATGTGCGGACATTATTCTGTTGTGAACAAATTAAGGTATATTTCTCGATTAGTTTTAAGATAAAACGTGATATAAGTTTTTCTCTATATCGAAATGGTATAAGATGTAATTCATAGTTTTATATGTATATCTGAATTATTACGTTCGGATGCATAAAATAATAAGTATAGGCTCATAAGAATTATTTTTTTGGAGAAGTGTTTAGCTTAATTTATTTAGTAGAAACACATGTAGTCGAATATTTGAATCTATAGAAATGGTAGATGAAGTGTGGATTTAAAGAAAGAGAAATTTAGAATAAAAATGAAAATGTATAAACCATGTAGAAATTATAGATGATTAAGATAATGGAACATAAATTAGGGAATTTTAATATTTTGAAGGGCAAACCATGCATTTCGGAATGTGTCATGAACAACATTATTAACCGTCCTTAGATCCAAATAGCCACATGGTCCCCTTATTACATCCAACATACGACATAAATAATATAGTTCTCCAATTTCTTCTGCAAATACTGGTAAAACACCTAAACTCGGGTTACCTTGTTTGCGGGGTTTCCATTGAAGGTTTTTTTTTAATCCCAAACAAATTTAGTTGTTATTTGTGAATATAGAAGACGTCTCGCTTGAAGATGAAGTTGATTGCATTTCATCCATGCCCAAAATTTATCTTCTTTTTCTTGATATGCAAAACCCACATCTTCGTCGAAAACAATTTGTGGAGAAGGAAGAGGTAAAATTCCATAGAATCAATATAATGTCCGTAAGAAGCTGAAAAAAAATCAGATTGGTTAATGAAATTAGTACAACTTGTTAAACAGAAATCAAAATGTATGGAATAAAAAAATAAAGATGCTAAGGATTTCTCAAATTTACCTATAGCTTCCATTAGCAACCCGAGATAGAAATGATATTAATGCGAAGAAGATATCAAATATATAGTACTATGATATTAGGTTTTTTAGAGATAATATATTTTTTTTGGTTTTGTTTACTAATATCGGCCACATAAATTATACACAAAATAACACAGTTTAGAAATTAAAATATCAAAGTTATTATAATATCTTCTATTTTAATGGCAAGAATATCTCATTTGTTATCACGATATAGTATAATTTGTTAAATTATTTTTACATTCGACAAGTAGTTCTATTTGAATTGTAAGAGATTTTCATTTTTTGTTTAGAAATAAGCATATTGATAACATTCAGGACAACTTAATACAAAACGCATGTAATCAAACAATGAGCATGGATAATAAAATCTATCACGTTAACTGCCGTGATTGGATTTTTTTAAAGAAATAGCAGATCGACCTAGTAAATACTCAGCAGATGTAACCATAATTATTTTTTCAAAATGTATAAACGAATAAAAAATTACTCCAATATCAAAAGAACTACTTTAGGTTATTGAACACTTCGCTGAAAATAACATTCTTTGTTTCTTCAATAGTTTTTTTTCTTTATCTGTGATCAGTATCTTTAGACCGGTTCTGGAAGTTACTCTTGAATTAGCAACATACAACTGGCCATGAGTGAAAACAGGTCTTGGAAGATACAAACCAACTTTATCCAGTGTTTGTCCTTGACTTTTGTTTATAGTCATTGCAAAGGCAAGAGCCACGGGAAACTACCTACGCCGTCTCCTTTCGACGAAGCATCTTTTAATTTATCGTAACTTTCAAATCTGAGTTTTTTTTCTGATTCTGCCGTAAAAAAATCAATCGACTTGTCTCAATCATGGTGTAAACATCAACCAAAAACTGCTGAAACAATTTTCCAGATATGAGAATAGTAGGAGATTCATTACGCCTTTCGAGAATTTGAAATGCAAAAAGTTCTCGCATGGTGATCTTTGTTCTCGTTCTTCCGTTGGTGTCAACGAAGCCAATGTCTATACCTAGCCTATTTTTTTTAAAAAAAATTAATGAATAAAGCAAAGAATAAACCATGAGAATCATATAATTTGTACATACCATAAAACAACATTACTAACCTGAAACGTCCTCACCGTATGAAAATAGCAAAGGATATTGCAATGGCAAATATGCCGGATGCAATTAACTTATTCTCTGCATTTTCCCTGATTTACTCTAATAACATCACGCGGTTCCATGTCCATTCGAAAATCCCCAGGTATTAATCCAGCCACCTCGTTTGTCGTAGGTAAATTATAGGTCCTACCATCTCTATCTCTTCTGCTTGGAATTCCAAGTTTTATACTTTTCATATTCTTTGTCAAGTCCATTCGATCTCTTGCTGATCTTAAAGCACCAACGTGAGGATTATGTTTATCCAACATTTTCTTGATCAAATCCACTATTTTTGGTCGAAAATTTTCAACCGACCCAGTCTTCCTGAAAATTTAAATACCATCTATACATAAATAAAACAAAATAATAGATTTTAAAATAAGTGATTATGTTACCCATAAGCCTTTATCCGATTATTGGTCTTATTATAGCAATCGTGAGTATAGAGTTGCAAAAAAGCTGGATCTTCATCAGGATCTGGTAACATATCTCTTATTCTATGGTAGTTTTCACCTTGTAGCTGAAACATATAAGGTTATTTTCCATTGTTCAATATGTAATTCACTTTCCCGCCAAGAGACGTGAATGAAAACATCATATTATATGCTCTAATAATCTCTCGAAAATTCTTGCTATCATCACCATTATACAACAATGCAAGCAATGTAGAGGGAGGTGTTATAAGAAGAGGAATTCAACTTTTCCATGTTTACAACACATTGAGAAAACCGGTAGCACTTTCGATCCTCTTTTGTTTATACGCTCATCAAACCACATATAAGCACCGCAATGGGTACAAGCATGTGTATGAAGAATTGATATATCATGGTTTTCACCGGTTTTAGACCATGATATAAGAATGTTTTAGAGTCTTTTGGTGTTTCTTTAGAGTCTTTTACAGGTGTTATCAGGTATATACGCGTTTGGAGTGGATTTGGTGATTATGGCGCTTTCTGGAGCATTTTGGAGCATTAACCCGAGAGATAGAGTTCACTGTCCAAAACAGAGGATTGCATCGATCGACACACCTCGTGCATCGATCGACACACCTCGTGCATCGATCGACACACATGCGAGTCAGACTTATTCTCGGCGGTTTAATGAAGAGTTTGGAAATTGCACTTTGGCCCAGAAGTTTCCAATAATGACAAAGAAGCCCCAACCGTGATTAAAGCTTTATAATTAGGTTTTTGGTGTTTAATTCTGGATACGCTTTTATACTTTGAGCATAGAGATTTTAGAGCTTTTGGGGCTGATCTAATCCTGTACTGCTTCCTGCTTTTGGAGAAGATTTCGAACCCCTTTTATTCTTACTTGTTATTTATGCAATCTATTTATTCTATGATTTGTGTTTCATTAATCATGTCTGAGTAGATTCATAGTTAGGTTTAGGGATTCTCATAAAGGTTTTCATGACTTGTTAGATTATCAGTTTAGGATTCATAACTTAATTGTTCTTCAACCTGAATTATGCTTAATAATAGTTTCTAACTTGATCACTTAGAATCTAGACTTTAGGTTGTTAAATTGACACGAAAGTGTGGTTTAGAATCTGGACTATTTAGGTTGAGCAATTGAATTATCCGCAAAGAAATTTGGTTTAATTGAATTGTGAACATATCGAACCTGAACTTAAGGCTAGTTTAATCTGTTAGGAATTGCAAATAAATTTGGATTTCTGCTATTAGACTTAGAGAATTCTCGCAACGAAAGTTGGTTAATTCTATATCTGTGTTTGAGTTCTAGAACCGGTCTTAATTTGATCCTGACTGATAATTTGTCTGCTTGTCTGATTTCCTGAGAACTCCCTAGACTTAGCGCTTTTAGTTAATTTCTACAAACCACTCCTGCTACTGATTTACTTTTCTGCTTGCTATTTAGTTTCTAATTAATTTCACCTAGCTTAACTTGACAGTTCTACAATCTATCGTAAGGTCTAGAGTCTCTGTGGATTCGATACCATATATACTATTAGTTCACGTCTGTGCACTTGCAGTGTAGATCTAGGGATTAAAACTCTGATCGTATCAAGTTTTTGGCGCCGTTGCCGGGGACCCTTTTGAGTCTTCGATAGATTTGAACTTAGGGTTTAGACTAGGTTTTTCGTTTTTGTTTTTGGGTACTAATTTTTCTGTTTTTATCTGTCGCAGGTCTGATATTTCGCTTAGCATCGATCAACGCATCTTTTGAATCGATCATTGCAGGGCGAATTTGAGTAGAATCGATCGTTGCATCTTAGCGTCGATCGTTGCACTGCGATTACCGATGGTTTATGCAGACGCGTGAGACCAGAAGTAATCTGAACTCGAATCTCGTGAATCTCAGGCTTGAGGAACTTGCTAAACTAGAGAACAAACTGGAAAAGTCAACGAGCGAGGATGAACAACAATCGCTTGATTCTGATACCTGATGCTGAATGTGTCCTAAGAGACCGACAGAACAATCCGTACAATGCTGCTGGGCAAAGGATTGATGCTGAGGGACGAGTGATCCCTGAGCTTGAGCCTCAACCTGAACCTGAAGGTCAGAGGCAGATGGTTGCTGCTAATGAGAGGACTCTTGCTGACTATAACCGACCGGATGAGTTCTATGCTAACCAGTCAGCAATTGTACCTCCTGGATTTGAGAGGAATGATTTTGAGATCAAGACTGTCTACTACACTCTGCTGAGACAGAATCCGTTCCATGGTCTCCCACATGAGCAGCCGATGGATCACATTGATGACTTTGAGGACTTCGTCACTGGGATGAAGTACAATGGGATGAACTATGATTTTCTCTACCTTAAGCTTTTCCCCTATTCTCTTGTGGAGAGGCTTTAGCTTGGCTGAAGCAACTTGCACCTGACAAGTTTACTACTTGGGATGCTGTGAAGAGAGAGAGTTCTTGAGGTACTTTTATGATGATGCTCGCTCTGATCAGTCAAGACAGGATATTCTCATCTTCACCCAAGGTCCTACAGAGCCTCTTAAGACTGCCTGGATGAGGTTTAAGAAGTACCAACGTGACTGCCCTCACCATGGATTTTCTGAAGTAACGCTGCTGGGCATATTCTTCAGAGGCATTGATCTACATTATCAATATGCATTGGATAATGCCAGCAATGGTAATTTCAATACTAGGACTCCTGAGCAGGCTAAGACATTGATAGATAACTTGGTGAGCAGTAATAGCACCAAGACTGCTGATAAGAGAAGGAAGGAGTCTGGTGGGAAGATTGATAATTTGGAGATGGCTGATATTAGGAACAAGTTGGACACTGTTCACAGTTTATTGACTTCAAAGAAGGCTGTACACTTTGCTCAGGATGTTGAGGTGTTTGGAGCTGAAGAAGATCACCAGGAAGAGGATGTGAACTACATCAATGGCTCTGGATTCCAAGGAAACAGGTTTGGTAATCAGGAAGGTAATAGGTTCTTTAATGGTGGACAGAAGAGTGCTTTCACAAGTAATCAGAACTCTTCTGGATATGGACAGAATGCTGGTTATCAGAAACCTTTTCAGCAAGGTAATTAGAGGACTTATGGATCATCCTCATATCAAGCACCTCCTGCTGCTAATGCTCATGAGAGCAAGATGGAAGCAATGATGGAACAGTTGCTGAAAGGACAGACTAAGACTACTGTGGACTTCAACAAGAAGCTGGATGCTGTGTATGAGGATCTTAATGGGAAGTTTGAATCCTTAAGCACACATGTGAAGGAGCTTGATGCTCGGGTTGCGCAGACTGTTGGATATGTTAAGAGAGCAGAGGGATCTCTTCTGGGATGAACTGATGCTAATCCTAAGTACCAGTGCAATGCAGTGACGTTGAGAAGTGGTAAGGAGCTGTTTCCTGCCCAGAAAAGCAGTTGAGTTTAGAGGAAATCGTAGAAATTGAAGAAATGGAAGATGAGATCCGCGGAATTCGCAATGCATCGATCGACGCACCCAAGCAACGGTTGATGCAAGGCGAAAATGGAGATGCTGAACCCAAGCTCGACGCAGAGGTCGTAGCAGAATCGCCTAGCAACGATCGATGCACACCCAACAACGATCGACGCAAGATGACTGTCGAGAGTTCAAACACAGAAAAGCCGAAAAAGTCGAATGAAAGGGTTTACAAGCCTAAGGTCCCTTTTCCTAAATACCCTAGGAAGGCTAACAACGGTAGGCAGTATGCTAAGTGCCAAGAGATCAGTAAAAAGGTGAAGATTGAAGTGCCTTTGATTGACTCTATGCAGACTACTCCTGTGATGAAGAGATGTCTTAAGGACTTACTTGCTGGTAAATGGTCTGATGAGGAGAGTGTAATGATGATCACAGAGGTGTGTAGTGCAGTGATTCATGGCAGAATTCCTGAGAAGTTGAAAGATCCAGGAAGCTTTGTGTTGGATTGTGGTATCTACAGGGAGAGATTTGAGAGATCTCTATGTGATCTTGGTTCTAGTGTGAACCTTATGCCCTTCTCTGTTGCCAAGAGACTTGGGATGACTGACTTCCTTCCCACTAGTGTTGGTACTGGATTTCCCTCTAGGAAATCCGGCCCATTAACAAACAAAACGAAGGCCCATCGTTATGAGCCCACTTCAGTATCAAGACAGAGAGATCGACCGTTATTCTCTGTTGGGCCTATACGATTGACTTCTTGACAAGGCCCAAGCAATGCCGAAGTAGGAAGCAATTGAGCTCGAGCTCGGCAGGAGACGACGTGGAGATAGAGCAACCCGGTCTTCGTTAGTTCAACTGATCCACGCAAATCTCGGAGATCGTTACGATGGCGAGGCCGAAATATCAGAACTAGGAGATCAAAGTCGAGAGTATTTAAAGGAGAAGTGGCAATTCATTCAAGACATTCCAAACCTAGCGTAGAACACTTCGACTAGATAGCTCGATCATAAATCTTTGTACTCTCTTTTCGACTGTGTTTGTTCTATCTCGACGATCAATCTCAATAAAGTCTTTGATTCATAGGAAACTATACCATTTCTATATCCAAAAGTCCAAATCCACGAATACAAATTCTTAGTGTGAATCCCAGATCTCACATTTGGCGCCGACTGTGGGGACTATCTATAGTTTTTCCTGTCTTAAGAATCAGATCCTAGATCCGATAGATCGAGATGAATCCCGACCAATCTGGCTCTCCCAGCGCCACACCACCAGTCGACCACCCTCAAACGGTTGACAACATTCCTCAGAACACCACCGGGGTAAGAATCATGGATCAGACCGATGGCGTGTTGACGAGCTCTGCCTCAGTCTCCATGACTTCGGCACCAACCGGCCCAGTCGCTCAAACAGTCGCGACGAGCCAGACTCTGACAAATGTTTTGTCAGGAACTAATGATCCGAGCAGAAACTGGGTGTGGATGAGGAATGATCCCATTTCCGCCCCACTTCAGGAGGTGGATCTGGAACAACCAGACCTAATTCGAAACTGCCTTCTGCTCCGCAGCGACAAGGCCCAGATGATCTCGCTGAAATCCGTTCGATGTTAAGCCTGTTGGTAAACCGAACGAGAAACAGCGAGGCAAGCGCATGGGCCCAAGAGATCGCGAACCGCTCTCTGGCCGCGCAGCTCAATGAACAGGAAAGGCACATTAACGCCCGTCTTGAAGAGCTCGCTAGCCAAAACCCGGGGGGTAGATCAACACACGATCCACAAACCCCCATAAGTCCTCCACCGTGTACACGCTTGGACTTATCCCAGGTAGTAACTCCCCCGGGAGCGTCGGGGAATTTCGCCAATACATCAGGTAGCGGCTTCCGCCCTATAATGACGCCTATCGCGACTCCGACTCCATTCAGTTCGAATTCAATGGTCACAGATCCAACCGGATCGGGAAACCGACCATTACCCGGGCCACCACCTTTCCCGAATAGTTCGAATATCCGGCTGAGGCAACTAAGAGGATCTGCTTTCGCCTCGAGCTCGGGACATCCTAACGGATCAAATATGGTACAGTTCCGAACGCCCCTGGTCGACAAGACGGGATCGTTTCCAACAATCGATCTTCTCGACCCCGTTTTCCCTGGACAAACGTCCAATCAAGCACAAGCCCAGTTCGCGCATACGACAGGCGATGAACACGACATTTAGACAGTATATTGAACAAGCTAAGGCTCAATTCGTCAGTCTGAGCTCCAAAGTTCACATGGCAACAAGCGCGGCGCCCGACATCGATCGAGTGATCGAAGAAACGCGACAAACGCCGTTCACAGACCGGATCGCCTTTGCACGAATTCGGGAAATAAAGAAAACAAAGTTTTCGGAGTTCTCGGGAAAATCAGACCCGAAAGCCCATATCAGGGCTTTCCGACTGGCAATGGCGAGGGTATACCTTACCGATGAGGAGAGAGAGACGGCTTTCTGCAGGCTCTTCGCCGAAAACCTATCAGTCTCCGCCCTAGAATGGTTTGCCGGACTGGAGAAAAGGTTCATTGATAACTTCACCCAGTTCATGACGGCTTTCCTCAAACAATATTCCGTCTTTATCGAAGAAAAGGCTACTGGGGCAGCTCTATTTAGCGTCTCCCAGAAACCCGACGAGCCACTTCGCTCGTACATCGACCGATTTATAGAAATAAAATCCAAAACCCGTGAGACGAAGTAGCTATAGAAGCATTGAGACGCGGACTATGGTTTTTGACTAGATTCCGCGAGGAAATAACGGTCCGCGAACCACAAACACTCGATGACGCCCTTCATCGCGTATCGGCCTCAGAGAAAAGCATCGAAAAGAAAAGAACCCGTCGGGCTCGCAGAACTCGAACTCAAAAAAGGATTCCCATAAATCAGGAAACATCAATGCAGTCGAGAGCCCGAAGAGCTCGAAGAAATTTGAGTTCGATAAGGAAAAATTCTGTGATTTTCACAACAAAAGAGGACATTCGACTGAAGAGTGCTACACTCGAGCTAAAGCCGAGGCTCAAAAGCGAGAGTCCGAAAACAAACAAGAGCCAGAAGTCGAGGAGGAAACTCCATCTGACAAAAAGGAAAATAAACAAACTAGAGAGTCAAACACCAAGAAGACTTCTCAAAACAAACGAGAGCGATCTAAGGAGCCAGAATCTCCCGAAACCCTCCCCCAGGGATCGCGGAAGAGAGTCGAAGTCATTCTCGGCGAACTCTGCCTGTGCGGCACCCCGGGAGGCTCGGCACTATCTCCACCTCCAGCTCCCAGTAAGAGTTTGCGCCCGCGAATCAATCTCCCTCGTCTATGCGGGGGGGGGGGGGTGTACGGGCAATCCCCCCCAAACGAATCGACTTCATCTTCGGTGGCTCCAAGCTTTGCCGAGATTCGGTCAACTCAATCAAAGCTCTCCAAAGAAGAGTCGAGACCGACAAAGGGGGGCAAATCCCAATGTTAGGCCCAGACCACGAAATCACTTTTCACGAGAGCGAGACAAGTAATCTCGACAAACCACACGATGACGCTCTCCTCGTCTGTCTAGTAGTGGGAGACGTCGAACTCTCGAGGATAATGATCGACACAGGGAGTTCGGTGGATGTCCTCTTTTATGATGCATTCAGAAAAAGATGGATTTCAACGACTCCGAAATCGTCGAAGAAAAGACACCACTAGTAGGGTTCGCTGGTGAAACAACATACTCAATGGGATATGTATTCGCCCCAGTAATATCTGGAGGAGTTTGAAGGATGACAGAGTTCGTCGTAGTAGACCGGCCAGCTCCCTACAACGCAATTCTAGGTCAACCATGGATATACGACATGAAAGCAGTACCGTCGACCTACCATCAATGCGTAAAATTTCCAACTCCCAAAGGAGTAAAAACCATTTATGGAAGTCAAAAGATTTCCCGTCATTGCTATATGAATGGGTATAAGCAGATTGAAAAATCCCCCGCGTAGAAATTACGGAAAGAGGATGAGCTCGCCACTATGCAGACCAAAAGGTCGAACGACCCGAGTCAAATAGGACCCCCAAAGGACCTCACGACCCAAGTTTGCATAGCCGATGCTCACCCCGAAAGACTTGTTGGCATTGGAATTGACCTATCAGAACCAGTCAAACACGAATTGGTCTCTTTCCTTAAACATAATGTCGACTCCTTTGCCTGGTCTTCAGCAGACATGAAAGGGATCAACATCGACGTAACCAGCCACGAGCTGAATGTCGACCCAACCTACAAACTGGTAAGACAAGAGCGTCAGAAACTAGGCCCAGAACGAGCTCGAGCCGTCAACGACGAGCTCGATCGGTTATTAAAAATCGGATCGATCAGAGAGGTCAAGTAACCCGACTGGCTCGCGAACCCCGTAGTGGTCAAGAAAAAGAACGGGAAGTGGAGAGTCTGTGTAGATTTCACAGATCTCAACAACGCATGTCCTAAAGACAGCTTCCCACTCCCGCACATCGACCGACTGGTCGAGGCTACCGCCGGACACCAGCTGCTATCCTTCATGGACGCTTTCTCGGGGAACAATCAAATACTGATGAACCCCGAGGACCAAGAAAAGACTTCGTTCATAACTGATCGAGGCACGTACTGCAACAAAGTCATGCCCTTCAGACTAAAAAACGCAGGAGCAACTTACCAACGCCTCGTCAACAAGATGTTTTCAGGACTCCTGGGCAAAACTATGGAAGTCTACATTGACGATATGCTGGTCAAATCTTCTAAGTATGAGGATCACATCCCTCAACTAAAAGAATGCTTTATCATTCTCAATAAATACGGGATGAAACTCAACCCAGCGAAGTGCACATTCGGGGTCCCCTCAGGAGAATTCCTTGGTTACCTAGTGACCGAAAGAGGGATCGAAGCGAACCCCAAACAGATCACAACATTTATAGAGATGAAATCTCCCAGAACAACGCGAGAAGTCCAGCGCCTGACTGGCAAAATAGCTGCTTTGAACCGCTTCATATCAAGGTCGACTGATAAATGTCTACCCTTCTATCACCTGCTCAAAGCGAACGAGAAGTTCCTCTGGGACTTGCGAGGAAGCATTCACCCAACTCAAGTCTTACCTAAGCGAACCACCTGTACTGGCGAAACCAGTCGAAGGGGAGCCCCTCTACCTTTACCTAGCTGTCTCCACGGCAGCAGTGAGCGGAGTCCTGGTTCGCGAAGAACAAAACGAGCAACGGCCGGTGTAATACATCAGTAAAACCTTAATCGATGCTGAAAATAGGTACCCCGCCATGGAAAAACTCGCTTTAGCGCTGGTCACATCGGCTCGGAAACTCCGACCATACTTCCAATCGCACTCAATTATAGTGATGACCTCTCAGCCACTGAGAACCATCCTTCATAGTCCAAGCCAGTCAGGTCGATTGGTCAAATGGGCTATCGAACTCAGCGAGTATGACATAGAATATAAAGCTCGGATGTGTCTAAAAGCGCAAGTGCTGGCAGATTTCATAATCGAGCTCCCCCCGACCATAGAACTCGACCCGACCTCCGCCAAGAAATGGAAGCTCTACGTCGATGGAGCTTCCTCGAGGCAAGGATCCGGAGTCGGAGTAAAACTGGTATCCCCCACTGGCGAAGTATTGGAACAGTCTTTCAGACTGGGCTTCGCCGCATCAAATAACGAAGCAGAATATGAAGTGTTAATAGCCGGACTCAGACTAGCAATAGCGATAGGAGCCCGAGAAGTAGACGCCTTCAGCGATTCCCAATTGGTCACGAGCCAATATCATGGCGACTACGAGGCTAAAGACGAACGCATGGAATTATACCTACAGGTAGTCCATACGCTTGATAGGTCAAGAATTAATCCCTATACTAAACTGCAAGTGTACAGCAATGTCAAAGTAGTATATAGGGTTATCGAATCCACAGGGACACTTGGTCTCAAGAGAATCAAACTGTAGGGAATGAATACTAGAAATAAGCAATGTGATTGTATTGAAAACAGTGCAAGAAAGTAAATCAGTAGCAGAGATTATTGGTTGTGAAAGCAAGTAATTAAAAGCGTCAAACCTAGGGTATTCTCAGGAAATCAGACTAGCAGACAGTTCATTCAGCAAGGATCTAATTAAGCACAGTTCTAGAACTCAAAACACAGATATAGAATTAACCAAATTCCTTTGCGATAATTCTCTAAGTCTAAGTGCAGCAAACCAAACTTCCGTTTGCGAGAACTAACAGATTAAACTAGCAATAAGTCCAAGTTTGATATGTTCACAATTATCCTAAACCAAACTTTCGTTTGCGCAAAGTTTAATTGCCCAATTTAATTAGTTTAGATTCCTAAACCCCACTTCCGTGACGTATTTAGCAACCTAAGATCTAGATTCTAATTGATCAGGTTAGAACTAGCTTTAAGCACAATTAAATTGAAGAACAGATATAGTTTGAATCCTTAACTGAAATTGAACAAGTCTAGCAAGTCATGAAATCCTATGTGAGAAACCCTAAGTCTAACTAGGAATCTACTCAGACATAGATAATGAAAACATGATCATATGATAAGTAAATTGCATAAAAGAATAAGAGTAAAAGGAGTTCGAAATCTTCTCCAAATACAGATGATGAATTAGGTTCAGATCAGCCCCCAAAAGCTCTAAAAATCCTCTGCTCTTAATTATAAAGTCTCTCTCATAAAAACTCTAAAAACTCTATTATATAGGCATAATCTCGGATGGGGCTTCTGTGTAAATACTGGAACTATCTTGGGCTTCTTTGTAAATCTTCAATACTTGTCAAACCGACGTGTACGGCCCATCTCGCGACTGCATCGATCGATGCTTTGAGTGCAACGATCGATGCATGATCAATTATACGAACAGTGAGTTAAGCTCTCGGCCAAAACGTCCCAAAAATCCCAAAATGCTCCAAATATCTCCAATTAGCTCCAATCCTGATTTAACCTGTAAAAGACTCTAAACAAAGACAAAAGACACTAAAACACATCTATATCATGGTCTAAAATGGGTAAAAACCATGATATATCAACTCCCCCACACTTAGCCTTTGCTTGCCCTCAAGCAAAACATAGAACTAAAACATGGTGAAGAGGTTTGAAAACTCTTCAGAAACTCATTTCATCTTAGAAGCTACAATACTCAGATTCCCCTTAGTAAACCACTGAAAGAATCAATCACAGGATATCAAGACCAACATGTACTTCCCCCACACTTAGCAACTGTCCTAGGTAAACTCCACAATCACATTCAAGCATTCAAATTCTCCCTACTGACTTCTGCAAGTATTTAAGTGCGGTCTCACCTAAGGAGTATCGATCTAAAGGCACATGGATTCTTACCTTGCCAGCTCTAGACCACCATACTATCTTTCTCTAGTCCCTTTCTTCTCTTTCCCTTCTTTAACAACTGATTTTTCCCCACTGGGTATCATTTTATTTTTTTTTATCAGTGTTCTTCCCGTTATGGGGTGTACTTTGGACACATTCCATGGATCACATGAGAGATAATAGTGTTTGCTACTATTCCCATGACCACTTCGGAGTTACCAACTCATCCTCAGTTTATTATCTTTTTTTTTTTACTTTATAGAAGGGGAGAAGGGGACTAAATAGGACATGTTTACAGGCTGTGTCAGAACTAACAGGGAATCCGACATAAAGTATACCAAGCCCTTAGGTGAGAAAGTCTAAGTCAGTATTAGGGGTGAAGTCAGTAAAGGATCCTCTGGTACCTGAAGTGATATGGGTGTTCCCAGTAGGTTGATCCGTGTCTGGGTTTTCTAATAGTCAGAGATAGATCCTGCAACTTCATCCCAATGGTTACTTAAGTTCCTGCAAGTTTTGTAAATCTCCTCAGAAAATCATAGTTTCTTACTTAAACAGTTTTGACTCAATAAAACAAAAAAATTTTGAAATACGGACTGACTCTTAAGAAAACAGAAAGATAAACGTCAGTAGCACCTCCCCCACACTTAAGACACACTGTCCCCAGTAGTGTCCAGCGAAGGATTGGTAAAAAGAAAATAAAAATTGAAAAGGTGAAATTATGTCTGTCGGGTTACCTCTGTCGCACGAGCAACGACCGGTGCATTAGATGCATCGACCGTTACTTGGCGACTTTCGTGTATGGTCGATCGTTGCTCAGGACCGCAACGATCGCTGCAATGCGATTCCTTTCGTATTGCACTGCGATTTAATTCGAGACCTGCAAACATGACTGCACCAGAAACAAAAACAAACGTAAAATCCTAACAAAAACACCAAAAATTAAAAAGAAAAACACCAGTACCTAATGGTGGGTTGCCTCCCACCCAGCGCTTGTTTAAGGTCAATAGCTTGACCGGACGCGCAAGATCTTTCAGGCTCCGGAAGATCCTGACAGAGACTTTTTCTGTCTCTGCTCAAGTCTCCTCATCCAAGGTGGCGTATAAGCATTCGGATCATGGGATCTCCCAAGGAAGAAACCAACAGAATCAGGGCGGGAGCGAAGCTTAAGTGGGGTAGGATGTTGTCCTGCATTCAAAGTAATGTGGTTAAGATGTTTAAGCTTAGATGATTTGTGCCTAACCTTTGGTGGAAATAAGAGGTCTGGAGCTTTCTGCTTATGAGCAGTTGCAGGCGCTAAAGATGTTAGAGCAGGTTCAAGAGGAACCACCATCTTCTTCTCTCCAATCTCAGCTTCTAATTCTGTATCAATGCTGAAACTCTGTCCATCAATGGTGGGTTTCTTCAATTTATCCATCTTAAACTGCAAAGGCTCATCTCCCAGGTGGAGATCAATCAATCCATGGCGTACATCAATCACAGCCCCAGCAGTGGCTAAAAAGGATCTACCAAGCAGTAGAGGATCATCAGGCTCAATCTCATACTTCAGTACCATAAAATCCGTTGGAATAAAGTAATTTCCAACTTTAAGAGGGATGTTCTCAAGAATTCCTTCTGGATGTCTTCTTGATCGATCAGCTAGGACTAAAGAGATCCTAGTAGGCTGGAAGTTCAGTAATCCCAATCTCATAGCCACAGAGTACGGCATGAGATTTATACTTGAACCGAGATCACATAATGCCCTCTGAAATCTGTCTCTATAGATAGAGCAGTCTATCATAAAACCTCCTGGATCCTTTAGCTTCTCAGGAACCCTACCATTAACAACAGCACCACATACTTCTGAGATCATCAAACATCCTTCTTCTTCAGTCATGTTGCTAGAAAGGATGCCATTAACACATGCCTTCATCATGGGATTGGTCTTCGTGGCATCAATCAATGGAGTGTCAGTTAGCTTTTCTCTCATTATCTCCATGCATTTTTCCAACTTAATCTCTTGCTTGGACTTCTTAGGGAAAGGAATCTTCGGTTTGTAGGCTCTTTCTGTATCAGCTTTCGGTTTCTCTGGAAAATTTGGCTGCTCACGCCCATGGTGTCGATCGATGCTAGTCATGCAACGATCGATACAGATACTCGCAGGTTGCGTCGATCGATGCACATTTGTGTCGATCGATGCAAGGCGAACATTCTGAATTTTTCTCGGATTTTCCAGTTCCAGAACTTCAGTTTCTCGAATCTGCTCAACTTCTTCTTCTGCCGAAGCTGCCTTAACATGCTCTGTCTGTATACTGGTTTCCACTTGCGTTATCTTAGCATCCAGATTGTCAACTCTGCTTGTCAAAGATCCCAATTTTCCACTCAGATCCTGATACATGAAGTCCATCTTTCTATCCAGATCTTGTGTCATCTTGTTCTGTCCAAGTAGTAGCTGCTCAAGCATAGACTCAATCTTTGTCTGCTCTTTAGTGGGAGGAACTTGGTGAGGTGAATAGCCATTCGATCTCGGAGCTTGTCTCTGTTGACTTCTAGATGTGTGTTCATGAAAATCAGCTTCATTAATATAATTCACTTCTACAAATTCTCCAGCTACTACCATGTTGTGGATATAATCCACCTTGTCCTTCAAATCAGCTATCTGCAAGCTATCATCTCTGCAACTAGATCTCTGCCTTTCCTTGTCAGCATTCTTGACACTATAGCTAGTTATCAAGTTCTTAATAAGCTCTTTAGCTTCCTCTGGAGTCTTGGTATAGAAGTTCCCATCACTTCCTGTGTCCAAAGCTCTCTGATACCAAAAATCCAAACCCCTGAAAAAGGCACTCAGAAGCTGTACCTCAGAGAATCCATGGTGTGGACAATCTCTCTGGTACATCTTGAATCTCATCCAAGCTGCTTTAAATGGCTCTGTAGGCTGCTGTTTGAATGTCAGGATATCATGTCTAAGCTGCTCAGATAACGCATCATCATAAAAATGTCTAAGGAACTCCTTCTTGACTGCTTCCCAAGTGGTCAAAGATCCTGGTTCTAGCTGTCTCAGCCAGTAAGCTGCATCTCCTTTAAGAGAGAATGGGAAAAGCTTACAGAAAATATAATTAGAAGAAACTCCTTCAGCCGTGATACTGCTAGCCAACTCCTCAAATGTGTCTATGTGATCCATAGGATGCTCGCTTGAAAGACCATGGAACTGATACTGTCCAATCAATGCGTAGTACTCAGGTTTCAGCTTAAACTCAGCTCTGGTGAACGGAGGTGGTCGAATCGCAGACCGATTAGCATAGAATATATCTGGTCTGTTATATTCAGCAAGTGTCTTCTCGTGACCATCCTCTCGTCGATGTTCCGCGCCCACGGCAACATCTGGTATGATGAGGTTTCCTTCCCCATCCAGTTTCTGACCCTTTGCGTTACATACGTGACCTTCCTGGTCTCGTAAAACTCCGTTCTTGTCGCGAATCAGAATCACAGGCTCCATCAAGAAATCCCCAGCTAAATGCTCAAGCTCTCGGCACCACTGGTTTCGCCTTGCGTCGATCGATGCAAGAGAAGCGTCGATCGATGCAAGCTCGAGAATGCAACGATCGATACTCAGGACTGTATCGATCGATGCAGGGCGATCAGGCGTACCTGAAACGCAAGAAAAAGAAAAAGTAGTAAACTAAACCAAAAATAAAAATCCTAGTAAAAACCCTAAGTTCGAAGCTATCGAAGACTCAAAGAGTCCCCGGCAACGGCGCCAAAAACTTGATAGGTCAAGAATTAATCCCTATACTAAACTGCAAGTGTACAGCAATGTCAAAGTAGTATATAGGGTTATCGAATCCACAGGGACACTTGGTCTCAAGAGAATCAAACTGTAGGGAATGAATACTAGAAATAAGCAATGTGATTGTATTGAAAACAGTGCAAGAAAGTAAATCAGTAGCAGAGATTATTGGTTGTGAAAGCAAGTAATTAAAAGCGTCAAACCTAGGGTATTCTCAGGAAATCAGACTAGCAGACAGTTCATTCAGCAAGGATCTAATTAAGCACAGTTCTAGAACTCAAAACACAGATATAGAATTAACCAAATTCCTTTGCGATAATTCTCTAAGTCTAAGTGCAGCAAACCAAACTTCCGTTTGCGAGAACTAACAGATTAAACTAGCAATAAGTCCAAGTTTGATATGTTCACAATTATCCTAAACCAAACTTTCGTTTGCGCAAAGTTTAATTGCCCAATTTAATTAGTTCAGATTCCTAAACCCCACTTCCGTGACGTATTTAGCAACCTAAGATCTAGATTCTAATTGATCAGGTTAGAACTAGCTTTAAGCACAATTAAATTGAAGAACAGATATAGTTTGAATCCTTAACTGAAATTGAACAAGTCTAGCAAGTCATGAAATCCTATGTGAGAAACCCTAAGTCTAACTAGGAATCTACTCAGACATAGATAATGAAAACATGATCATATGATAAGTAAATTGCATAAAAGAATAAGAGTAAAAGGAGTTCGAAATCTTCTCCAAATACAGATGATGAATTAGGTTCAGATCAGCCCCCAAAAGCTCTAAAAATCCTCTGCTCTTAATTATAAAGTCTCTCTCATAAAAACTCTAAAAACTCTATTATATAGGCATAATCTCGGATGGGGCTTCTGTGTAAATACTGGAACTATCTTGGGCTTCTTTGTAAATCTTCAATACTTGTCAAACCGACGTGTACGGCCCATCTCGCGACTGCATCGATCGATGCTTTGAGTGCAACGATCGATGCATGATCAATTATACGAACAGTGAGTTAAGCTCTCGGCCAAAACGTCCCAAAAATCCCAAAATGCTCCAAATATCTCCAATCCTGATTTAACCTGTAAAAGACTCTAAACAAAGACAAAAGACACTAAAACACATCTATATCATGGTCTAAAATGGGTAAAAACCATGATATATCAACGCTCGCCGAACAGATCGAATTCTTTGATCTAACACGGATCCCGCGAGGGGAAAACACTGCAGCCGATGCCCTGGCCGCCCTAGCGTCGACATCGGATCCTAACCTCAAAAGAATCATACCAGTCGAGGGGATCGAAAAACCAAGTATCGACATAGCCCTGAAAGCTCTATCCTTGAAAGAGGACGAGCCCACCACAAAGGACGGGGTCGAACACAAGGAATGTCCCAAGGACACCAGTCGCGACATCATCAAGATTGATGATGATCTCGATCCAAGAAGCGCCGTGTACGTCGAGAACGTCCCCGACAGACCAATCCAAGCCGCATCCTCTAGTCGAGGATGACGAAGATTGGAGAACTCCGATCATTCGATACATTACAAATGGCGAAGTCCCCAACGACAAATGGGAGGCGCGGAAACTCAAGACACAAAGTGAGAGGTACTACGTCACGCAAGGAGAGCTCTTCAAGAGAAGTCTCTCTGGACCTTACCTCAAATGCCTCGATAAAAAGCAAGCTCTAGCCGTGATCGCGCAGGCCCACGACGGATCCTGCGGAAGCCATTCCGGAGGACGAGCCCTGGCTGTGCGAATCAAAAGGCAAGGCTATTTCTGGCCAACAATGGCCACCGAATGCGAATCTTTTTCCAGCAAATGTGACAAATGCCAAAAGCATGCCCCGATTATCCATCAAGCATCGGAGAAACTCTCCTCTATCTCATCACCATACCCATTCATGCGATAGGGAATGGACATCGTGGGACCTCTAGTCCCATCCGGCAAAAAGAAAGCTACACACCTATTGGTAATGACAGACTACTTCACTAAGTGGATCGAAGCAGAGTCATACCAAAAGATCAAAGACGTCCACGTTAAGGAGTTCGTCTGGCGAAACATCGTGTGCCGACACGGACTACCCCACGAGATCGTCACCGATAACGGGTCACAATTCATATCAAACGTGTTCAAGGAGTTCTGTAGAACCTGGAACATAAAGCTGACCTACTCAACGCCCCGCTATCCTCAAGGAAACGGACTGGCAGAAGCAGCTAATAAAGCGATCATGAACAACCTTAAGAAAAAACTCAATGAGTGCAAAACGAGCTGGAGCGACGAGCTCCCGGCCGTACTCTGGACTACTCCTCGCAAATCCACCGGCGAAACTCCCTTTTCGCTGGCTTACGGGATCGAGGCGGTAGTACCAGCCAAAATCCTCATGTCAAGCATCCTCAAAGAAGAATGCCCACGACAAGAGGAACTTAACAACAAGATGATAACGGACGAGCTCGATCTCGTCGACGAAAGGAGGAACCTCACACTAGCTCGAATCCAGAACTACCAACAAGCTGCAGCTCGCTACTACGATTCCAAGATCAAAAATCGAAGGTTTCAAGTAGGAGAGCTCGTCTTACGGAAAGTGTTCGACCATAAAAAGGAAGAACGCGCTGGAAAGTTAGGAGCAAAGTGGGAAGGTCCTTACCAGGTCACTGATATTGTGAAGGACGGGTTCTACCGACTCAAATCGGTAGAAACCCAGAAGCCTTAACTACGGACTTGGAACATCATCAACCTCAAAAAGTACTTTCACTAGAAGTACATCAACATAATCGAACTACGAAATGGCTTGATCCCCTTAAAAGGGTACGTAGGCAGCTCGACTTCGAGCGCAGCCGCCCCCCAGCACATAGCTCTTACCGAGCTCGATAACTTCATACGAAGTCGTAATAGCTTATCTTTGTGAAATCAAAATAAGTCTCCCTACCAATGTCTCTTTCCGATTGCAAAAGTTAAGATTCGTCGCGAAATATTTCGCCATTACATTCTGCAAAGCGATATGAAATTATCTCTCCCAAAATAAAGTGATATGAAATTATCTCTTCAAAAGCCAAGTGATATGAAATTATCCCTTCTCAGCGACCTGAAATGGCCTCTCCTAAAATAAAGTGATATGAAATTATCTCTTCAAAAGACAAGTGATATGAAATTCCTGAAATAGCCTCTCCTAAAATAAAGTGATACGAGCGAACTGAAATGCTCGCTCCTAAATCGAGCGAACTGAAATGATCGCCCCAAAAATAAAGCGATCCAAAATGGTCCCTCCAAGCAGAACGAACTGAAATGCTTGTCCCAAAAAAAAGCGACCCAAAATGGTCCCTCCAAGCAGAACGAACTGAAATGGTCGTCCCAAATCAAGCGATCTGAAATGATCCCCCGAAAACATAAAATTCTTCCAACCTTATACAGTTTAGAAGAATTGGGGGACTACCCCCTCCCTTTAAGCAAAAACAACGAGGTAGAGACAATCACAAAACGACCTCCGCGCACACTCAAAAAGGATCTTTGTAAGTCTACTTCGATTCGTTCTTATACTTAGCAAATCTCGCTTCAATTCAACTTTAAGCTCGAACTTCGTGAAAGAGGTGTACCTCGGACAACTCTTGGCGAAGAACTCGAGCTCAAGTACAGTCAACCTAGAAGTTCGATTGTACTCCCTAAGGCAATGCAAGACAAGTTATCTGCTCAACCTCTCTGAAGAGGTTCGAGCTGCCATCAACGATCAATTTTACGCTAAGGCGTTAAACAGTAAAATCTATGCTAAGGCATGAAAGATTCCAAAAGCAACTCATAAACAAAATAAGGACTTAACGTCCTCAACGTTGCAAAAAGCCCACTAAGGGCAAACAGCAAAGACAAAAAAAGCCCCCTTGGGCAACAGAGTCTGGAAAAGAAATTTAAAAACCCTCTCGGGCAACAACAACGATAAGCCGCTCAAAACGCGGCATAAGAGAAGTTTCCATCCTGGACCTCCGCCTCGTCTCCTCTCTCCCTTCTCGGCCGAGAGGATCGACGGCTATGGATGCACGATGACTAGGCCACATCAGCAAAAGAACGTGCCTGAAAAGACTCTTCGCGACCCTCGAATCTTAGTCGTTGATGATCGACCAGATCCACGGTAGGTGATGAAGTTCTCAAACAAACACACGCCACGACTGCCGACGCGCTAAAAAGCAGTCCAGTTTGACCCACACGCCTATCCTTGGCCACTGGATCGAAACAAGATCTACGGATAGGGCGAAAGTAATCATTAGGTTTATCACACCCGAGGCGCATGCCTCTTCCCGAGAACGTCAACCGCCCATTAACCTCGACTTCTCGAAATCAATGGGCTGGGGGATTATTGTTGGTACTGGATTTCCCTCTAGGAAATCCGGCCCATCAACAAACAAAATGAAGGCCCATCGTTATGAGCCCACTTCAGTATCAAGACAGAGAGATCGACCGTTATTCTCTGTTGGGCCTATACGAATGACTTCTTGAAAAGGTCCAAGCAATGCCGAAGTAGGAAGCAATCGAGCTCGAGCTCGGCAGGAGACGACGTGGAGATAGAGCAACCCGGTCTTCGTCAGTTTAACTGATCCACGCAAATCTCGGAGATCGTTACGATGGCGAGGACGAAATATCAGAACAAGGAGATCAAAGTCGAGAGTCTTTAAAAGAGAAGTGGCGATTCATTCAAGACATTCCAACCCTAGCTTAGAACACTTCGACTAGATAACTCGATCATAAATCTTTGTACCCTCTTTTCGACTGTGTTTGTTCTATCTCGACGATCAATCTCAATAAAGTCTTTGATTCATAGGAAACTACACCATTTCTATATCCAAAAGTCCAAATCCACGAATACAAATTCTTAGTGTGAATCCCAGATCTCACAACTAGGATCTCACTAGTCTTAGCAGACAGAACAATCAGAATTCCTGAAGGAATATTGGAAGATGTGCCTATAATGATTGGCCAATGTGTGATTCCTACTGATTTTGTGGTTCTGCAGTATGGAGAGGAACCTAAGGATCCACTGATTTTGGGTAGGCCTTTCTTGGCTACCGCGGGTGCGATGATTGACTGCCAAAGAGGTAAGATAATTCTGAATGTGGGTGATCTGAAGATGAGCTTTGATATGGACAAACTGGTGAAGAGACCAACCATCGACGGACAGACCTTTTATGTGGACACACTCAGTGATTTGGCTGCAGATTACTTTCATAAGACACATGCTGAGGACCCACTGGAGAGAGCTTTACTGAGCTCTATAATGGAGCTGAACACCTGCAGGACGAGCCCGAAATCTGCTATGCGAGGCTAATGGATTCTGCTGAGCAATTGATGCAGTTGGATGTGTCTGACGCGACGTTGCATCGATCGACACAGCTAACGCATCGATCGTTGCAGGTCGACAGAGATTGGGCAGAGGAAAAAGGCCCGAAAATTGAGTTGAAACCACTTCCATCCGGGCTAAGGTACGCATTTCTTGGACCTAATTCGACATATCCAATGATTGTTAATGTTAGTTTGAACAACGCAGAGGTCACTTTACTGCTAAGAAAGCTGCGCAAGCATCGCAAAGCTCTTGGCTATTATCTTGATGACATTTCAAGTATCTCGCCGGAGCTGTGCATGCATCAGATACATCTTAAGGACGAGTCTAAGACATCAGTTGAGCATCAGAGGAGGCTTAATCCTAATCGTAAGGATTTGCTAAAGAAGGAGATCATGAAGCTCCTTGATGCTGGGATCATCTATCCGATTTCAGACAGTGATTGGGTTAGTCCAGTTCATGTAGTACCTAAGAAAGGTGGAGTTACAGTAGTGAAGAATGAGAAGAACGAGCTGATTCCTACAAGGACTGTGACTGGAAACCGGATGTACATAGATTACAGGAAGCTCAATGCTGCGACAAGGAAAGATCATTTCCCTTTACCTTTCATTGATCAGATGCTGGAGAGGTTAGCAAATTACCCTTACTATTGCTTCCTCGATGGATATTCAGGCTTCTTCCAGATTCCCATCCATCCAGAGGATCAGGAAAAGACTACTTTTACTTGTCCATATGGCACATTTGCATACCGCAGGATGCCTTTTGGACTTTGTAATGCACCAGCCACTTTACAGAGATGCATTATGTCCATATTTACTGATATGATTGAGGATTTCATGGAGGTGTTTATGGATAACTGTTCAGTCTACGGGTCATCTTATAATGAGTGCTTAGATAATCTGTGCAAAGTGCTAACTAGATGCGAGGAGAAGCACTTGGTTCTTAATTGGGAGAAGTGCCATTTCATGGTCAGAGATGGCATTGTACTTGGACATAAAGTGTCTGAAGCAGGGATCGAAGTAGACCGCGCTAAGATTGAGGTAATGACCAGCCTTCAAGCGCCTAATTCTGTGAAGTCTGTGAGGAGCTTTCTTGGACATGCTGGTTTCTATAGACGGTTCATCAAGAACTTCAGTAAGATTGCTAGACCACTAACTGCTTTGCTGTGTAAGGATACCAAGTTTGGGTTCAATGCAGACTGTCAGACTGCATTTGAACAGATCAAGCAAGCATTAATGAGTGCTCCTATAGTTCAGCCACCAGATTGGGATTTACCTTTTGAGGTTATGTGTGATGCGAGCGACTATGCTGTAGGAGCTGTTCTGGGGCAGAAGAAGGACAGAAAGCTTCATGCTATTTACTATGCCAGCAGGACACTAGATGATGCGCAAAGGAACTATGCCACTACGGAGAAGGAGTTATTGGCTGTTGTCTTTGCATTTGAGAAGTTTCGCCCCTATCTTGTTGGTTCTAAAGTGATTGTACACACTGATCATTCAGCCCTGAAGTATCTGATGCAGAAGAAGGATGCTAAGCCAAGATTGTTGAGATGGATTCTGTTACTTCAGGAGTTTGATATTGAAGTGAGGGACAAGAAGGGAGTTGAGAACGGAGTTGCTGACCATCTGTCAAGGATTCTGGTTAAAGAAGACGTCCCCATTAATGACTTCTTGCCTGAGGAGAACGTCAATATGATCGGGACAGTATTCCAGATAGATTTGGACAGGAATTTGCAGAACTGTCGGATTAATCGCATTGTGTCGATCGATGCAACATCTGTGACGATCGATGCATGTGACGAGGACGCAACGATCGATGCTACCCTGTGCGACGATCGTTGCAATGCGTATACGAGACCAGAACCTTTTAAGGTTCGAATCTGACAATACGACTTCAAAGTTGATGCTGTCAAGACGACTACTCAACCCTGAGATCCAGATATAGCTAATTACCTGGCTGCAGAGGCTGAACCAGATGAGTTAAAGGGGTATGCAAAGAAGAAGTTCTCCAGAGAGCTCAGACGATACTATTGTGATGAGCCTTATCTCTACGAGCACTGTTCGGATGGTCTTTACAGGAGATGCATTGCTGAATCAGAGGTTCCAGATATCCTATTCCACTGTCATGGATCAGATTATGCTAGACATTTTGCTACTTTCAAGACTGTGTCTAAGGTTCTGCAAGCAGGTTTCTGGAGGCTTACGATGTTTAGAGACGCTCATTCTTTTCTCTCTCAGTGTGATGCCTGTCAGAGGAGAGGGAAATACAGTAAGAAGCATGAGATGCCTCAGAATTTCATTCTTGAGGTTGAGGTTTTCGATTGCTGGGGCATAGATTTCATGGGTCCTTTTCCCTCATCCTATGGGAATAAGTTCATCTTGGTTGCTATAGATTATGTGTCTAAATGGATGGAAGTGATAGCTAGTCCAACCAATGATTCTTCGGTGGTTGTTAAGCTGTTTAAGACCATCATATTCCCTAGAGTTGGAGTACCTCGGATAGTAATTAGTGATGGAGGATCTCATTTCATTAATAAGGTCGTCGAGAAGCTGCTACAGAAGCATGGAGTTCATCACCGAGTTTCTACTCCTTATCACCCTCAGACTAGTGGACAAGTCGAGGTCTCTAACAGACAGATCAAGGAGATCTTAGAGAAGACAGTTGGGAAGACAAGGAAGGATTGGGCAGCAAAGCTAGATGATGCACTATGGGCTTATCGGACTGCATTCAAGACACCACTTGGGACTACTCCATTCCATTTGCTGTATGGAAAAACATGTCATCTGCCATTGGAGCTTGAGCACAAAGCAGCATGGGCTTTGAAGTAGATGAACTTCGATCTTAAGTCTGCTGCAGAGAGGAGATTGGTGAAGCTTAATGAGTTGGATGAGATTAGGCATTTTGCTTATGAGAACTCAAAGCTGTACAAGGAGAGGACCAAAGCTTATCATGACAAGAAGATTGTCTCTAGACAATTTGAACCTAATGATCAGGTAATTTTGTATAACTCTCGTTTGCAAATGTTTCCAGGTAATCTGAGATCGAGGTGGTCTGATCCTTTTACGATCAAGGAGGTACATCCTTATGGAGCTGTCGTTCTAATCAGCCAGGAAGGTAAGGATTTTACTGTCAATGGACAGAGGGTGAAGCATTATTGGGCTAAGGCCGAGATTCCGAGAAGTTAAATTCTGCCTCTGGATAATGCACCTTCTGCCTGATTCAGCTGAAAGGTCAAGCTAATGACCTTAAAAGAGCGCTGAGTGGGAGGCAACCCACTGTTAGGTTCGTTTTTGTTTTCATTTTTCGTTTTGATTTTGGTGTTTTGATTTTGGTGTTTTGATTTTTTTTGTTTAAGTGTGTTCAGAGGCGTGAGAAACAGGCAGAATCGCATTGCATCGATCGATACACATTGTGCATCGGTCGACGCAGTTGCGATTTACGGTTTGCCGGTTCAATTGCGGATCAGACACCGGTTATCTACTTAACGGTGGGCATAATCGCCTTGCATCGATCGACACCTTTGTGGCATCGATCGACGCAGAACGACGACATGTAAGTGTTCTGACCCTTTTTCGGTTTTTTTTCATTCCGATTTCTTTTCTCACCGACCCTAAGCTTGACACTAATGGGGACAGTGTGTTTCAAGTGTGGGGAGATAGCTACTGACGCACACTTTTGTTTTCTTAGAGTCAGTCCAAAAAAAAATTGTTTTATTGAGTCAAAACACTTTAAGTAGGAAACGATGAATTTTTGAGAAGTTAACAACACTTGCAGGAACTTAAGTAACCATTGGGATGAAGTTGCAGGATCAATCTATGACTGTTAGAAAACCCAATGCGGATCAGCCTACTGAGGACACCCATATCAAGTCAGGTATTCAAAGGATCCTTTACTGACTTCACCCTTAATTTGACTTAATTTTCTCACCTAAGGGCTTCGTATACCTTGAGTCGGATTCCTCTGTTAGTTCTGACACAGCTTGTTAACCTGTACGAGTAAGGTTCCCTTCTCCCCTTCTCTAAAGTAAAGTAAAAAAAAGAGAAAAATAATAAACTGATGAGCTAGTAGCTCCGAAGTGGTCACGGGAGTGGTAGAGACCCCTATTACCTCCTGTGCATCCATGGAATGTGTCCAAAGTACACCCCATAACGGGAAGAGCACTGATAAAAATAAAATAAAATGATACCCAATGGGAAAAATCAGTTGCTAAGGAAGGGAAAAGAGAAGAAAGGAACCAGAAAAAGATAGTATGGTGGTCTAGAGCTAACAGAGTAAGAATCCATGTGTCCTTTGATCGATAATCCTTAGGTGAGACCGCACTTAATATCTAATAGAAGTCAGTAAGGTGAATTTGAATTGCTTTGGATTGATTGTGGAGTTTACTCAGGACAGTTGCTAAGTGTGGGGGAAGTATATGTTGGTCTTGATGTCTTGCATGTGAATCTTTCAGTGGCTTACTAAGGGGAATCTGAGTGTTGTTGCTTCTAAGATGAAAAGAGTTTCTGAAAGTTTTCAAACCTCTTCACCTTGTTCTAGCTTTCTGTTTTGCTCGAGGGCAAGCAAAGGCTAAGTGTGGGGGAGTTGATATATCATGGTTTTCACCGGTTTTAGACCATGATATAAGTATGTTTTAGAGTCTTTTGGTGTTTCTTTAGAGTCTTTTACAGGTGTTATCAGGTATAGACGCGTTTGGAGCGGATTTGGTGATTATGACGCTTTCTGGAGCATTTTGGAGCATTAACCCTAGAGATAGAGTTCACTGTCCAAAACAGAGGATTGCATCGATCGACACACCTCCTGCATCGATCGACACATATGCGAGTCAGACTTATTCTCGGCGGTTTAATGAAGAGTTTGGAAATTGCACTTTGGCCCAGAAGTTTCCAATAATTACAAAGAAGCCCAGCCGTGATTAGAGCTTTATAATTAGGTTTTTGGTGTTTAATTCTGGATACGCTTTCATACTTTGAGCATAGAGATTTCAGAGCTTTTGGGGCTGATCTAATCATGTACTGCTTCCTGCTTTTGGAGAAGATTTTGAACCCCTTTTATTCTTACTCTTTATTTATGCAATCTATTTATTCTATGATTTGTGTTTCATTAATCATGTCTGAGTAGATTCATAGTTAGGTTTAGGGATTCTCATAAAGGTTTTCATGATTTGTTAGATTAATTTATCAGTTTAGGATTCATATCAATAATTGTTCTTCGATCTAAATTGTGCTTTAACACTAGTTTCTAACCTGATCACTTAGAATCTAGATCTTAGGTTGTTAAATTGACACGAAAGTGTGGTTTAGAATCTGAACTATTTAGGTTGAGCAATTGAATTATCCGCAAAGAAATTTGGTTTAATTGAATTGTGAACATATCGAACCTGAACTTAAGGCTAGTTTAATCTGTTAGGAATTGCAAATAAATTTGGATTTCTGCTATTAGACTTAGAGAATTCTCGCAACGAAAGTTGGTTAATTCTATATCTGTGTTTGAGTTCTAGAACCGGACTTAATTGGATCCTGATTGATAATTTGTCTGCTTGTCTGATTTCCTGAGAACTCCCTAGACTTAGCGCTTTTAGTTAATTGCTACAAACCATTCCTGCTACTGATTTACTTTTCTGCTTGCTATTTAGTTTCTAATTAATTTCACCTAGCTTAACTTGACAGTTCTACAATCTATCGTAAGGTCTAGAGTCTCTGTGGATTTGATACCCTATATACTACTAGTTCACGTCTGTGCACTTGTAGTGTAGATCTAGGGATTAAAACTCTGATCGTATCAAGAATCTCCATGGTCCTTGTATCCTAATGTCATATATTTCAAAACTTAGTCAAACTATAGTTATCCAGGTAAAAAAATTGTTCATAAATAAGTTAAAACAATAAAAATAATACCATTTTCCGCAATTTCGGGCTTAACACTCCCTGATGCCAGATGCATCTTATTAAACCTTTCTAAAGATTTTTTTATTAATTGCATTCATTTTTCTTTCTTGTAGGATATGATCCGCTGTTTGATAATTTCTAATAGTGTAATCATGATTGGAAGTCGTGGTACTGGAATCAAACTGATCGTCGAAATCTATAGATATAAAAAGTAAAGATAATTGATTTTTAAAAGTTAATTAAACAACTAGTAAACTAATTCTATATATTCATAAGTATTACCTTCATTGTCTTATTCTTCTTCGTGTTCTGAATCGGTCGCTATAAATGCAACAAAATCATCTTCATGTGCATAGGAGATAAAAGTATCTATAAAAAAATTAGATCCAACATTGAGTTGTATAAAATTGAAATTGATTCTTTCAATAAAATGTATAGAAATTATAGTAAACAAAATATCTTACTATTTAACGGGTAAACTAATATAGGGTTGAATCGACACAGAAATAATCTATATTTAAACAACAAACTTTTAAAACGATAACGAACCTCCTTTTCAGGATTTTTCTGTGCTTTCCTTACATATGGTCTAGAATGAATATTTACGGAACTTTGTGTAGGATATACCCTTGTATTATATACGGTGCTTGACTCTGTAGATAAGAAAGCGAAAATTCAATGTATACATTTTTGCATACATTAAAATTAATTAAAAAATAAACAAACTCATATTTTATAAACATATAAACGTACCTGAATCCTGGGAGAAAACACGGCCAAGTCACTTCTGTTTTATAATATTCATCCTAGATATCCGAGGACTTGATACATTTGTGACATCCATGAATGGATATTTTTGGACTGGCCTTCCACCTGATAGATACAGACAAAGTAAAATATATGAACATATAAAAACATTAGAAAATAACATAACTTACATTTCTCTAATGGAGGTGGTAGAGGAGTGTTTGTAATATTCATGAATGGAACCATATTTTAATATGCAGTCAAACAACTACTTGAAAGACTTCTAATTTTGTAATTACTTTGTGTAATTGGCCTTCCACCTAAGAAATATAGGAGATTAAACTATATTCAGAGGTTATCAAAGACCAAATCGAATTAATGATTATAAAGATTCATTATTTAAGAAAATTACGTCTTCGTAATGGGGGTGGAGGAGGAATCTGTTCTTTTTCCAACCCATACAGTAATTGCTTCTTACGCTTCATTGCTAATCTCGACATATAACAGAAAATACTACATTCATACGGTGTTAGAGAGGCGATTAATAAGTCGTATCATCAAAATCTTGAAAGATAAGTTCGATAAACCATACCGTAAATATATGAGCACAACGATGAGAAAATAGCAATGTTAGACTTTCACATAGAACTAAATAACCTGATTTAAAAGAAAGCAAAAAGTCATAATATGAAAAATAATAAATTCATTAGAAAACACTAATTCACACAGGAACGGCGACATATTTTTATGTGAACTAAAAAAAAAGACTTCGAATATAGTATGCGTATGAAAAATAGTTAGGGTTTTCCTTTTGTATATTTTCTTTATATTAAAATACCAGGGTTCGTAGATTTAGTATATATTGTGTAATATTGGTAGATTGTATTTAGATCTCGTGATCTTATCTTCTGAACAAAAGATTTTTTACAAATAAACATTTATGCCGGTCTCCAAAAATTTAATTAGATAATCGTAGATGATAATTAATTAAAATGGTTTTAGTCTAACACATAGTATTGTAATCCACATTTTTTTGCTTGGTGGTTAGTCGTTTTTTATAAGATCTATATATATCAAAGAATAATTATAATAAATAAGTAAAAATAAAAATAAAATATATTAAAACAACTGTAAACAAAAAAAATCCATCAACTCCAAACATTTATATATTAGCGATGCCAAGTCTATGTTCGAAACAAAGTACATCAGAAGAGATATTCATGGTATAAAATGTGATTCAGTTGCTTTGGTGAACGGAGCCCTACAACAAAATAAATATCCCAGAATTGAGTAAATAACAACAATTTGTTTTAAAACTAACATAATGTTTGCTAATATACCACAGCTTATACTCCTTTACATCTTCAATATCTGGATCAAATTGAAGTTGTGAAATCGTCCCATAATCGTGGACATATGGAGCACCTAATTTCATAAATAAATAATTAAAATTAGTAAATTTAGTACATCTAGCAATTATGTTCTAAAATTATAACTAAGAATTTAAATTTACTACAAAACCAAGCTTTACATACTCTCATTATAGTTTACACGCCAAAACCTAAGCACAGCAACAGGTTCATAGTCACCAATTGAATGCCAGTAATCATGAAATCGACTGCAAATTTGCATGATGCTATGCACTTGATTGACATCCCACTAAAGAAAAATAGAATTATAAGATATGTATTTCAAAAGGAATCTATACATATTAATATTAATAATGAAACATGGTATCAAGAAACATTTTCAACTTACTCCATCTCTCTTATACGGAAGTCAATTGTTTTGTCGTAATCGTTTCAGCCATGCCCTGTACTTTGAATTTCCCCAACATGACAGATTACTCCAATCAAATCTAAAAAACAATGAAACTAAAAGAAATTAAAATTCTGGTATACAAAAGTTTAGATAATATACCAGAAATCTGAACACCCATATGAAATCATATTACCAATAGTGTACGCTAGAGAATGTAAGCAGTCCATAATACTCCACATGCCAACAAAATGATAAAAATGATTTGGACTATTGTATAGCAATTTGTGAGTGTGTTCTCGCTCATGACGATCTTTTTCCTACTGATAATGTTCTAACATCACTTTTGCTTTATATTTGAAAAACTTCGAAATTTTCTTTATATTTCCAGTCGCCGACTTGAAAAAGCCACAAATCTAAGGTTCCAAACAATCTGTTTGGGATATCTGATTGGATCTGATAACCCTACATATGAGAAGTTATGTTAATCAATTTCTTGTTACTATTATCAGACAACAAAGAGAGTGCAATTATGATGCAATAATCTTACCAGTTCATCACATAAAATCACATGACATGTTTCGCTATGGAGAGAAGAATTTGTGAACCATCTTCTTACAGTTTTCACGCGAACTCGCCAGTTAGCTGATGAGTCATCGGCATGCCATAACAATGAAAAATCTTCAATTTTTAGGGTCTGCGAATATGGTAGATGTTTAAGAGAGAGATGGTTTGGAATTTTCCAAAAGGGCATCAATACATATAAAGAGAAGAGAAAATGTTATATTTGGAAATCGTTAATAGCGGAGCAACCGTTTAATTTCCAATATACAAATATAAAAATTTAAACACTTATGATTTTGTATAATAAAAAATTGTAAAATGTATAAGTTTACAAATAACCATTATTGTAGATTACAAAATCTTAGAATACATTGTACTCTTGATCTCATATGTAATAGTTTTTTGTTTAAAGGCGATTTGTATTATGAAGTTGGCTTAATTAATAGATGTTTTTTTGTTTTTAATCATGAAAAAAAATCTATAATGAACCGACAACGATTTAATATTTTCTTAAACCATGTGCAAAACTGAACCTAAAAAGTAATCAGAAGTGGAGGCTAAGAATGGGGTCATGATGACCTATGTTTTCAAATCAAGTCATAATAAATGTATAGATGAAGTTTGAAATCCAAAAGATCTACATAAGTTCATAAAAAAGAAATTCATGCTTAAAAATATAATTGTTTGGAATTTTAGCTATAATTGTCTTTAATATCATATATGGAAGAATTACTTTAAATTAATATAAAAATAAAGACAATACACAGAAAATAAAATTCTTAGAAATCTTGAATAACTAAAAAATTAAAAGATATTTTCGGTATTAGACTGTTGGAAAAGTTATTTATTATAAAGTGTGTTCTTATAATATGTGTTCCTTTCTGGTAACTCTTATATTTGTCGTTTATGTAAAGCTTGATTTTGTATATTTTCTATTAAAACATTTTCCAAAACTGTTTATAAATTTTTAGATTGTTTAATTGTAGTACTCCATTCTCCATTTTCTAGTTTCCATATTTTCTATCTTGTTGTCTAATTAATTTGTAGTTTCCATATTTTTTTGGTCTTTTTTTATTGTATTTTTCATAAACAATACCTTAACATCGAAATAATCCTAACAAACTTAAGGTTAATAAAATAAAGTAAAGTTTATAAACACCAAAACAACCCTCCTCTAAAAATACATATTTTAATAAGCAAACTAAAATAAGAAATGGTGACTATCTTCCAGGGACATCTCTCTGTTTCGCAATGAAAGCTTCAATGGACTCAAACTCATCCAACATATCTTCAACTTCAGGTAAAGGAGGGTTGAGTAGAATATCAGACAATTCATCTTGTGTCTCTACTTCAACATCTGAAGTATCACCTGGAAAAAACTGATGTTTAGTATAAATCTAACGCTTCTAGTAAGACAAAGACGATACATTTAAAACGATGAAAACTTACCTCCAAAACGGTTTATCTTCCAGAATCTCTAAACACAAATAACATCTTCACGTTTAGAAGCATCTAATCTCTTTGTGAAATCATGGGCGTGAGTACCTAAAGCTATACATCTTAATTGGTTACCCCTACAAAACGTAAGCAAAACTAAATTACAAATATTATTTGCATATTATACAAAGAACAACTACTCTATAATCTAATAATTGAGATTACCGTGAGTCTTTGATATGAAATATTCTTTTTGATGCTGCAGGGTTATCAACGTCTACAACCATGGATCATGAAGTGCACAACAAACCCATTACATCTGCAAAATGCATAGAATATGTTACAACAGTAAATAATAAAATCACAAAAATATACAAACAAAAATCTGAAATCCATACCAACAGCAACATTAGTAGGAGTTGAGTAATCTTGGACTTCTTTGATAGTTAAGAAATCAAAGAAATGTTTATCATTAATGACAAATTTTATTCTTCGTATGCTAGATCCAGTACTTATACAGAGAATGTATTCAGACTTCGTTGCCCGAAATCTGGAAGAATCATCGGCAACCTTGACACATCGTATGTCAATCCACTTCCCTTCTTCTCCCTGTAACCCTTTATAGTCGGAAGAATATTCTGGAGCAAGAACCAATTCCATTTTGTACCCTACATCAGCAATGATTGAAATGATTTTATATATATATCTAAATATATAGATATAAGAAGTTAATATCCACAACTTATAATTTTTAGAAAACAAATATTCTGTTTCCCCTTACCATTTCATCAGCGATAACAAAATTCCGGTATAACTCTTGACCATGAACATGATACTCATATGCCCTTAGCATTTTAACCTTAAAATGCCAATCTTCTGTTGATCGGTTAACCTCTACAAGAAGATTGTATCCCTCCATAGATTGTTTTTGTTAAATTCGTAAATCTTAAAAACGGTTTTGGATCTTTAGGAGAAGAGAAATGAGTTTTTTTCAATGAATATAGGAAATTCAAGAGGCTATCTAAACTTAAAAGACACTTCTTTAAAACAAACCGCCTAGAAAAAACCGCATTCAATATACTTAGTTTAACGCTATATGCATTGAATAATGAGTTAATGTGTAAAGCATTTCGGTCATTATTATTTTGTCCTGAATGATGATAAGAAAGTGATCATATAAACTAAATGATCATTTATTCCTATTAATTGGTACATACCAAAAACATGCAAATAATAAAGGAGTAGATATATCGATAACCGTAAATATCTATCCTAAATAAAAATCAAAACACATAATATATGAACTTCATATCTTGGTTTACCCATTGTATTCAGAGTAACAATGCCATACACAACAAAACTATTTAAAAAAATACATAATGCTATGGAAGTATTGATAAAGATAAAATAATATAAAATCATATTTATTTATGTTTATGCTTCTCGTTTCGCTTGCGTTCATATATATATTTTTTTTCATCTTCCACTCAATCGTATCTCTTATAGGATACATATTATTGTATGACCGAAAGCAATACACTCCATGCGATGGCTTCGTCTTCGGTGACTACAATTTTAATAAAATATAAACATAAACAAGTAATGTTAGACTTATTTCGTAAAAATCACTAATTTGTTAAGTAATAAAAATTCTGAATACTTACATTAAGGATTTTCCACTTTCGAATCTCTCTTCCATACAAACTTGTTTCCTAAACGATTAATGAGATTGTTTGACCAAGAGGAATATTCTTCATCACTTAATTTCGAATTCAGAGTCTACAAATTTAATAAAATATGCACATACGAACTTGATGTTATAATTAACTTGGAAACTCAATGTCTTTCCAAAATACTAAGTATTAATACTTAAAATAAGTGTCATTTTGTCTAGTACGTGTTGGTAGTTTTGAGATTTTACCGGTTAAGCAGAATTTACATGATCACGGAGGTTCAAATTCAAAAATATTATTTAACCATGTTAGTAATAAAAAATCATTACCTCATTGTAATGTTTTGTATGAAACAATTCTGCAAATTCTCGCATTCCACAATACAAACTCATCACCATGCTATTTTCGATAGAATATAAATGAATATTTCAATTATGTGTGTTTTGGAACATGGTACATGCTCAATTTATAAGGATCTGTCGTGTTAGGGTATTAGTTATTTGGCCGCAATCTTCTGCTGGAAGATTGGTATATGCCAATGATATATCATGATTTTTACCGGTTTTAGACCATGATATAAGTGTGTTTTAGAGTCTTTTAGTGTTTCTTTAGAGTCTTTTACAGGTGTTATTAGATACATACACGTTTGAAGCGGAATTGGAGTTATTGGAGCTTTTTGGAGCATTTTGGTGCTTTGACCCGAGAGACAGGGTTCACTGTCCAAAACAGAGTAATGCATCGATCGACACACAAGCGAGATGGGCTTTTCCTCGGCGGTTAATGAAGAATGAAGAAATTGCAGTTTTGCCCAGAAGTTCCTGATAATTACAAAGAAGCCCCAAGACGTGATTAGCTTATATAATTAGGTTTTTACATCAGTTTTTAGATACGCTTTCATACTTTGAGCATAGAGTTCTTAGAGCTTGGGGCTGATCTAATCCTGTACTGCTTTCTGCTTTTTGGAGAAGATTTCGAACCCCTTTACTTTTTTATTCTCTTTTATGCAATCTATTAATTCATTGATTATGTTTTCATATTCTATGTCTGAGTAGATTCATAGTTAGGTTTAGGGATTCTCAATAAGAATTTTATGACTTGCTAGATTTATTTATTTCAGTTAAGGATTCATATCAATAATTGTTCTTCGATCTAAATTGTGCTTTAACACTAGTTTCTAACCTGATCACGTAGAATCTAGATCTTAGGTTGTTAAATTGACACGAAAGTGTGGTTTAGAATCTGAACTATTTAGGTTGAGCAATTGAATTACTCGCAAAGAAATTTGGTTTAATTGAATTGTAAACATATCGAACTTAATCTTAAAGCTAGTTTAATCTGTTAGGAATTACAAAGAAATTTGGATTTCTGCAATTAGGCTTAGAGAATTCTCACAACGAAAGTTGGTTAATTCTATTTCCGTGTTTGAGTTATAGAACTGCACTTAATTTGATCATGACTGAATAATTTATCTGCTTGTTTGATTTCCTGAGAACTCCCTAGACTTAGAGCTTTTAGTTAATTGCCTACAACAAATCTTGCTACTGATTTATTTTCCTGCTTTGTTTTTAGTTTCTCACTACATTGCTTTCTCCTAGTTTTCACTTGACTGTCCTAAATCTATCGTTGCCCAGAGTCCTTGTGGATTCGATACCCTAAAGTACTACATTCACATCACTGTGCACTTGCAGTTAGAATAGGGATAAAACTCTGAACCTATCATGTTTTTGGCGCCGTTGCCCGGGACTCTTTGGAGTCTTCGATAGATTTGAACTTAGGGTTTAGACTAGGATTTTTATTTTTTGTTTTGGTTACTAATTTTTCTCTGTTTTTCTCTGTCGCAGGTTTGACATTCGCCTAGCATCGATCGTTGCCTCTTTTGTGTCGATCGTTACTAAGCGACTGGAGTTGAGTCGATCGTTGCATCTTAGCATCGATCGTTTCACTGCGATTACAAACGGTTTATGCAGACGCGTGATACCAGAAGTAATCCGAATACTAATCTCGTTAATCTCCAACTTGAAGAGCTTGCTAGACTAGAGAGGACTAACAGGAAAGTTCAACGAGCAAGAATGGTTCAAGAACGTCTGATTTTGAGACCTGATGCTCAAGGTACCCTAAGGGATCCACAAAACAATCCGTACAATGCTGCTGGGCATAGGATTGATGCTGAAGGGAATGTGATTCCTGAGCCTGAACAAGAACAAGTCCAAGGACAAGGCCAAGGACAAGAGGAGAGGCGGATGGTTAATCCTCTTGTTGCTAATGAGAGGACCTTAGCTGACTATAACCGTCCAGATGAGTTTCGTGCTAACCGGTCAGCTCTTGTGCCTCCTGGATTTGAGAGGAATGACTTCGAGATCAAGACCATCTACTACTCTATTCTGAGGCAGAATGCCTTCCATGGTTTCCCTAATGAGCAGCCAATGGATCATATTGATGAGTTTGAGGACATAGTCACTGGGATGAAGTATGATGGAGTGAACTATGACTATCTGTTTCTCAAAATTTTCCCCTACTCTCTCGCTGGAGATGCTGCTGCCTGGCTGAAACAACTTCCACCTGGGAAGTTTACTACATGGGACGCTGTTAAGAGTGAGTTTCTGAGACACTTCTATGATGATGCTCGCTCTGATCAGTCGAGACAGGACATTCTCACTTTCTCCCAAGGTCCTATAGAGCCTCTTAAGACTGCCTGGATGAGGTTTAAGAAGTACCAACGTGACTGCCCGCATCATGGATTCACTGAGGTAACATTGCTGGGTATTTTCTATAGAGGTATATATCTCCCATACCAGACCGCGTTGGATAATTCCAGCAATGGAAATTTCAACACTAGGACTCCTGAGCAAGCTAAGCAACTGATAGATAACTTAGTAAGCAGTAATAGCTGCAAGACTGCTGATAGGAAAAGGAAGGAATCTGGTGGGAAGATAGATAATTTGGAGATAGCTGATATTAGGACCAAATTGGACACTGTCTGTAATTTGCTGGCTGGAAAGAAAGCTGTCCATTTTGCTCAAGATGTAAAAGTGATCAATGCTGAAGAAGATGGTCAGGAAGAGGATGTGAACTACATTGGAGGATCTGGTTTCCAAGGAAACAGGTTTGGAGGACAGCAAGGTAATAGATTCTTCAATGGTGGACAAAAGAGTGCTTTCACAAGCAGTCAAAACTCATTTGGCTTTGGACAGAATGCTGGTCTCCAGAAGCCTTTTCAACAAGGTAATCAGAGGACTTATGGATCTTCCTCTTACCAAACACCTCCTGCTGCTAATGCTCATGAGAGCAAGATGGAGAGTATGATGGAGCAGTTGCTGGAAGGACAGACTAAGATTGTTGTGGACTACAACAGGAAGTTAGATGCTGTGTATGAGGACCTTAATGGGAAGTTTGAGTCCTTAAGTACTCATGTGAATCAATTGGACACTCAGGTGAGCCAAATTTCAAGCTCTATTAAGGGAAAACGTGTTGTGGACACCCACATCAAGGCTTGGTCAGTCTATATCAATGATGGATCATACCAAGGTAAAAATTTCGAGTTAAATATAGTTGAACTGGTTGAAGAAGTTGAAAATTCTGAAATTGAGGAAAATCTCTCTGGTGAAATCTGTGAAAACTTATCTGCATCGATCGATGCACCTATAGCGTTGATCGTTGCTTGCCGTGGACAGACAGATTCACTTGAGTCTCATGGCATTGCTGCAGAGACGGATCTGGAGCTTATTAGATTATTCCCTGGAGTGTCTGAGATAACTCAACAGGAGATTGATGAAGTCCGACAGATAGGAGAGATTGGTGAAGAGTTGGAAGAAGTTCCACCATCTGATGATCCACCTTATCACCCTTGTGTGCAGAGATACTTGAAGAAGATGCTAAAAGATTGGGTGATAGTGGTCCCTCAACAGGTAAGTGATGTGCTGTTAACTAAGATCCCGAAGAAGTTACCTGATCCTGGGATATTTGTGCTGAGTTGTTCTATTTTTGAGGATGGTTTCAAGCGCTCTCTGTGTGACTTAGGAGATGCTGGAAGTCTCATGCCATACTCTGTGGCAGAGAAACTGGGGATGATGGATTTTTCACCCACTAGGACCTCTCTTGTCCTAGCTGATCAGTCAATAAGGATTCCAGAAGGAGTTCTAGAGGACGTCCCCTTCAGAGTTGGAAACTACTTAGTTCCAACAGACTTCTTGGTGCTTAAGTACGACAGTGAGTAGGATGATGCTTTGATACTGGGAAGACCATTTTTGGCCACAGCTGGAGCAGTGATAGATGTGAGATACAGTCTTGTTGATCTCTATCTGGGAGATGAGCTCTGCACTTTGAGATGGATATGTTGCGCAAGCCGCAGATTGATGGGCAAACCTTCAGGATTGAGGATGGATATGGAGAGCAGATGAGTGAGACTTTGGTTTCAGATCCTGGAGATCATTTTACTCCCTCTTTTCTTGGACTAGCTCACAGTGAGACAGCTTATTCTCCACCTTGGATGAGGAGACTTTCGCAGAGACAATCACAGTCTCTATTGAAACCTCCAGGAGCTTGATCTTGTTCGTCCGGTCAAGCTAATGACCTTAAACAAGCGCTGAGTGGGAGGCAACCCACTGTTAGGTTTTAGAGTTTTTCTAATTTATTTTTGGTGTTTTTCTTAGGATTTCACGTTTTTATTTTGTTTTTGCTAAGTTTTTCGTTACAGAACACTGTCTGGAGATGTGTGACGATCGTTGCCTACATGTGCAACGGTCGTTGCAGGGAGAAATTACGAAGAGATGAAATCGCCTTGCAACGGTCGTTGCATTTATGTAACGATCGATGCATGAGCGACATAGGTAAAATCAGACAGAACTTAACACATCCTTAAACATTTTTCTTTCTTTTACCAATCCTTAGCTTGACACTACTGGGGACAGTGTGTTTCAAGTGTGGGGGAGGTGGTACTGACTATTATCTTTCTGTTTTCTTAAAGTCAGTCCGTTTTTCAAATTTTTTTGTTTTATTGAGTCAAAACAAGTATAAGTAAGAAACAATGAATTTTTGAGAAGTTAACAACATCTTGCAGGAACTTAAGTAACTATTGGGATGAAGTTGCAGGAACTATCTATGACTATTAGAAAATCCAACACGGATCAACCTACTGAGGACACCCATATCAATTCAGGTATTCAGAGGATCCTTTACTGGCTTCACCCTTAATTTGACTTAATTTTCTAACCTAAGGGCTTGGTATACCTTGAGTCGGATTCCTTTGTTAGTTCTGACACAGCTTGTAAACCTGTCCGAGTATGGTTCCCTTCTCCCCTTCCATAAAGTAAAAAAAAAGTAATAAACTGAGGATGAGCTAGTAGCTCCGAAGTGATCACGGGAGTAGTAGCAAACACTATTACCTCCTGTGCATTCGTGGAATGTGTCCAAAGTACACCCCTTAACGGGAAGAGCCCTGATAAAAAAAAATGATACCCAATGGGAAAAAATCAGAATGCTAAGGAAGGGAAAAGAGAAGAAAAGGAACCATAAAAAGATAGTATGGTGGTCTAGAGCTGACAGAGTAAGAATCCATGTGCCCTTTGATCGATAATCCTTAGGTGAGACCGCACTTAATAGCTTATAGAAGTCAGTAGGGTGAATTTGAATTGCTTGGATTGATTGTGGAGTTTACTTAGGACAGTTGCTAAGTGTGGAGGAAGTACATGTTGGTCTTGATGTCTTGCAGGTGATTCTTTCAGTGGCTTACTAAGGGGAATCTGAGTGTTGTTGCTTCTAGGATAAAAAGAGTTTCTGAAAGTTTTCAAACCTCTTCACCATGTTTTAGTTCTCTGTTTTGCTTGAGGGCAAGCAAATGCTAAGTGTGGGGGAGTTGATATATCATGGTTTTTACCGGTTTTAGACAATGATATAAGTGTGTTTTAGAGTCTTTTAGTGTTTCTTTAGAGTATTTTACAGGTGTTATTAGATACATACACGTTTGGAGCGGAATTAGAGTTATTGGAGCTTTTTGTCGCATTTTGGTGCTTTGACCCGAGAGACAGAGTTCACTGTCCAAAACAGAGTAATGCATCGATCGACACACAAGCGAAATGGGCCTTTCCTCGGCGGTTAATGAAGAATGAAGAAATTGTAGTTTTGCCCAAAAGTTCCTGATAATTACAAAGAAGCCCCAAGACGTGATTAGCTTATATAATTATGTTTTTACATCAGTTTTTAGATATGCTTTCATACTTTGAGCATATAGTTTTTAGATCTTGGGGCTGATCTAATCCTGTACTGCTTTCTGCTTTTTGGAGAAGATTTCGAACCCCTTTACTTCTTTATTCTATTTTATGCAATCTATTAATTCATTGATTATTCTATGTCTGAGTAGATTCATAGTTAGGTTTAGGGATTCTCAATAAGGATTTTTTGACTTGCTAGATTTATTTATTTCAGTTAAGGATTCATATCAATAATTGTTCTTCGATCTAAATTGTGCTTTAACACTAGTTTCTAACCTGATCACTAAGAATCTAGATCTTAGGTTGTTAAATTAACACGAAAGTGTGGTTTGGAATCTGAACTATTTAGGTTGAGCAATTGAATTACTCGCAAAGAAATTTGGTTTAATTGAATTGTGAACATATCGAACTTAATCTTAAAGCTAGTTTAATCTGTTAGGAATTACAAAGAAATTTGGATTTCTGCAATTAGGCTTAGAGAATTCTCACAACGAAAGTTAGTTAATTCTATTTCCGTGTTTGAGTTATAGAACTGCACTTAATTTGATCCTGACTGAATAATTTATGTGCTTGTTTGATTTCCTGAGAACTCCCTAGACTTAGCGCTTTTAGTTAATTGCCTACAACAAATCTTGCTACTGATTTATTTTCCTGCTTTGTTTTTAGTTTCTCACTACATTGCTTTCTCCTAGTTTTCACTTGACTGTCCTAAATCTATCGTTGCCCAGAGTCCTTGTGGATTCGATACCCTAAAGTACTACATTCACATCACTGTGCACTTGCAGTTAGAATAGGGATAAAACTTCGAACCTATCAACCAATTATTTTATTATAGTTTAAAAGATCTCTATATTTCAACAGATTTAAAAATCAAACTATAAAGATTTTCAATAAGAGATTGCGATATGTTTGGAGAAACTTGTAATAATCATAACAATTTTTAAATAATCAAACTTCCTATACTCTTCCAAATTTATATTGTCAAGATATTGACTTGGTTTAAACAAAAATAATAAATGAAAATTTGTATTTGTTAAGATTTAGTTGAAATATTTACGATTCACTAAACCATTTTATTATTATAGAACTCCGTCTTTAAACAAATGTAAAATGTCTAATTAGGTTAAATAATTATACATTAATGCTTCGCATATTCTAATACTGATATTCTCATAGACACATATTTTTTAAAATATATGTTGACCTTTGCCAAATTGGTTTGTCCAAAAGACTATATGATATCTAATATACTAATATATTTAAGTGATTGTGAGACTGATAAAGAAAGCCTTACACATTACAAATATATAATCCAGTATAACTGCTACAAATAAGAAAACATTATTTCAGTGTCTTCTATTCCTTCCATAAACTACTTAAACGAATATTCGGTAAACTCGCAATGAGCGTGTAAAAATACATGCTAAAAATTACCATTACTCATTTGATTATCGTTATCTCTCTAATAACAATTAAAGAAGCAAAATTATTTTACTTAATATGCAAGTCTCATCGATCGATATATTCGAATATTCGTATTAATCATCTTATAATGTTTAACTTTGTAAATAACATGATCTGTTTTTCAAATATCTTACAATTTCGAAATGAATATATTAATAACACTAACAATCTCAGAAAAAAATGTACACCAAAGCAATATTGTTACAATTTTTGTTTGATATTAATAAGGTTTACCTCATGAATTAGAAATAATCTATTTTTTTCAAAAAAACTGGTACTTTCTGAAGAAAAAGAAGTAGCAAACATAACTATCAAAAATATTTAATACAATGTAATCTTCATTCATAAGATGTTTTATATAAAGTTTAACATCAACTTCTTACAATTACAAAAAAGCATCCAAGACTTAAGTTTTTTAAAACAAACATATAGAGGATCATGATCATCCTCTAACCCAAAAAAAAATAAAAGTTTGTAGAACCGAGATACATCATTTAAAATATAAAATGTGAGAGGTCGATTTCTTCAGGATATTGAGCAGGCACTGGATTTGGAAAGCTACATAACAGAAAACGATGTATTAATAACTACTCAAGATATTTCTTCAAATATTGAAGCAAAAAACAGGAAAAATTGAATCAAATATATGAACACAACCTGTTGAGGATTCCAACGAAGTCTGAATTCTCAGTTTGATCATACATAATTGTTGAAATAGGCTCCTCTCCTCTTATCCAAGTTACATCTATATTATAAAACAAGGGAATATCAAGTTTAAATCAGTCATAAACCACTATATGTAATAAACATACGATCACTCTAATCATAAAAACATTTCATATCTAATCTTACTGGATTCGTGATTTATGTAGAAGCACCGGAGAATCACAAAGAGATGCCTATCGGCATCCTTTCAAAACCTTCTTTTGAGTTCGTGGGCATCTTTTCCGATTATTAAACACTGAAGACGCCATAGGCTATTAGACAAAGTATTTTAAAGTTTAAGTATTCCATACATAAAATTTATTTACCACATATATTCAATAAATTTGAAAATAATTATGAGACTTGCATATTAACTAACCTTGTGTCGCGAATTGTAAAATGCAACGTTGGTCCTGCCCAATAAGGCTGAACGTTTCCAACGTATGTAACAACACCAAGAACATCTAGACAAAATAATAAAGTAATGTAGACAATCATATCTTAATACACACTATAAAATGTCAAATGATTTCTTCAGTTCTGTCTATTGTAACCAGAAGGATTATTATGATCAGAACAAATATACTAAATCTACATATTCACGTTGTCTTTAGGATATTCATCAGCAACTCTCCCATCCAATATATCCGGAATTGATCGAAATTGCATAAAATGACCATCATGAATATTATCGTAAGCCAGGCAGAAAGTTGTGTTTTCACCAAATATGAGTTTGAAGTCGTGATAAGTCAAAGAATTATTCCAGTGCTTGTACAACCCAATCATTCACAAGCTTAAACCAGCGGCCCTCACACCATGTTACGAAACAGAATTTTGGCACATAAGAGACATGAACAGTAGCCTCTATTTTCATACCCTAAATCGATACCAAAAATTTTGTTATCTAAAACATGCAATAATCTTAAATAACAAATGAAAGAGTAAAAAAGAAATTACTTCCTCATCGACCAAGAGCATATGGTTTTTAGATCTCCCAACTCGTTTGTTGAACACATCCAAACTCGCAAAAGCAAAACTTTTAGTTCTCAGATGCAAGGAACAAATTTGTTGATTTGGGAGATTTTTCGAAAAATATGTGGAGTCATGTCTAGAAGCGTTGAAATTTCGTAGAAATTAATGAGAAAGGAAGTTATTGTTTGGTTAAGCAGTAAGAAACTGAAGTGTCTAGGGTTGAAAATCTTAAATAGTTTCCAAAAATGGTGAGTAAAAGGTGTAATTCACTTAATGAAAACCCTTGGTTCGGTAATCACGTTTGGACCACAACCGCTTATATTTAATTTATCCTATTTAACTGTATTAGCCCAAATCGTTTGGATGATACCTTTAATACAAAACCATAAAATACAAACCATGAAAATACACTTCATATCAATACAAAACCATAATTCCAAACATTTTGGCCTTTACCGATTTAATTTTCTTAACTACTTATAGTCAAACCCTTAATGTTTTGTAATATACATTAAGGATTGACAATTGCAGTATTGCAAATCTCTCTTGTTTTGTTAATTTGGAGGCTACCTATTATCGGCTTCAGTTTGCATCTCTTAAATCCCCAACATTAGTATACTACAAAATACCATAAAAATAGACATCATATAAAACAAAAACCAAAACTAAAGAATTTATATTTACTTGGAAGCTGCTTATGATCGGACTAATGTTTTGCATCTCTTAAAACAAAACATTAGTATAATACCAAAACCATAACAATAGCCATGGTATAAAACCAAAAGTCTAAAAACGTCTCCGAAACAACCAACAATCGGACCTTTAGATCTTAACTAAAATTTCAAACTCATTTCTATGGAAATTCCCAGGCGTTTGTTAGTTCATCTCACATCCTTAAACTTTAGCCTTTTCTTTCATGTGAAAAACAATTATTCAGACTATAGGCTCATTGGGACAAACGGGTCATGTGATGTGAACTAACAACGTCTTGCCAACAACATTCAATCGGACTTTTAGATCTCACACTCATTTTTATATAAAATCTCAAACATTTGTTAGTTCACATCTTTAAACATTAGCCTATTCTTTCATGTGAAAGAAACAATTATTCGGTCTATAGGCTCATTGGGACAAACGGGTCATGTGATGTGAACTAACAACGTCTTGCCAATAACATTCAATCAGACTTTTAGATCTCACACTCCTTTTATATAAAATCCCAAACGTTTGTTAGTTCACATCACATCATTAGATGTTAGCTTTGTGATAACCGAACTTCTTCTTTCATGGGACAAAACGAACAAAACAGAATTAAAAACCAAAAACATAGAAATCATTTCAAAATCTATAAGAAGAGAAAGCAATACAAATGTCAATGGATCATTTGACCGAACTTTTGATGATCCAGAAGAAAACTTCCATGGCCAATGAGAAAAACAAAAAAGAGAGAAAACTTCTTGAAATTTTGGAAGATGCAGACGATTGTATGTCTAAGCCATCCCAAGCTCACCTTATATATGATTTCACAAACTTCTCTAGAAAGCTAGGTATATGCCATATAATATTTTTTTCAAACTCGAACTAACAAGATATTCAGAAAGATATTATGCTTTTTTTAAGGAAATGAATTAATTATTTGACTTTAAATCGAGCTGATGTCATTCCTGTAAATAAAATCGAACTTGGGACCCTTTTAATTATTTTGGGCCTTACCACGTTACATTTCCACTTCATCATTATCCTCCTCTAGAGTTCCCTCGTGACGACATGTCATCAATCGCCCAAAATTACTTCTCATTTAAAGGTATAGATAAATACACGAACACGACAAGAAAACAACCGGGAACCGACAGACATAACCGTCGGTATACCGTTGGGAAAGGCATTTCCTGATGGAATTCCGACAGGACAAATCCGTCGGTTCCACGGCGTCGGAAAAAAAAAAAATCTGTCGGAAATCCGTCAATATTTGCCGACTGTTTTCCGACAGGCAATATTCCGACAGATTATCGACGGCTTATCGACAACACAAAAACCGACGGCGAACCGACAATATACCGATAGGTAGAAAACCGATGGTTTACCGACGGTTCTTAACCGACGGCTAACCAACGGTCGATTACCGACAGTATTCCGACAGGTAGGACTGACGGCTAAACCGACGGTTTACCGACGGATATTTACCGACGGTCAACCGATAGGTTTTGACCGACGGTTTTCCGACAAGTAATAAATTATTATTTTTTAAATAATTATATTTAATATTATATATATATATTATTTTATAATCAATTATTTATTTAAAAATTTTATATACGAAATATTTATATATTTTTTTATTAATTTTATAAAATAAAAGTGTTTTTTCAAAATTACATAGCATTGGGATCCGGAACGTTTCCGGGTCCCAATCCCATTCCCAACCCCTGAACAGAACCCGTAGCTGATGCTCCCGTTCCCGTTCCTGGTCCCGCTACACGCTCAGTCCCGTCCGATCCTTGTCCTGGAGGAGTTCCGCCAAACTGGATGTAGTTCATGATCCATGTTTGCATCTCCGCCATCTTTCTTTCATTCTCGGCCCTTTCCTCTCGCATCCGAGCTTCAAAGCTCTCCTTAAGAGCTGCAATTTCCACATCTTTCTCGCGCAAAGCTTCGGCGAAGACGTCGCTCTCAGGTCGGAAGCGTGAATGCGGAGTCGAGGCTTCCCCCATGTTTCCTAAACCGAAAACACGCCCTTCCTGCGTTGCGTTTCCTGCAAAGTATAGTAACAAATATTAGTTAAACAATTCAAATAAACAAAACCTATGTAAATTTTGAGTAAACAGACGAACTTACCTCAAGAAAGATCTCGTTGATCCTTTGTGACGGTACTACCTCCTCTGTCGAACCGACTTCCTCGGATAATTGAGTCTGGACCTCGTCAACCCGCCTCTTTGCTGATTAGACGATTCTCCGAGCGAGCGGATCCTGGATCTGTCCCGTCAACTTGTTCGTGTGGCCCTCCTCGGTTAGTTCAACAAAATTTGGATCCTTTCTTGTTCTTTGTTTCTGCACATTACAAAAACGGTTAGTCGAATCCAATAAATAACACTATTGAATAAACAAATACTTACAAATTCAATTTTTCGCTGTGCGGTGCTCTTAGCTCCCGCGTTATGAGTCGCCATTCCCAAACCGCCCCTCTCGCTCTTGCGGTTCTGGGAATGCGTCGCCGAATCTGCTGCTGTAGTGGGCTTGATCCAGTGGCGGCTGAACCCTTCAATCAGCGATGGGTTGACTCCCTTCGGGTCTTCCGATAGGATCCACTTCTGCTTCCACTCGTTGATGACGTGAGTGTAATGGGACCGCACCTTCTTGTGGAAAGCCTTCTCCACGACGGTCGTAAGGTTGCTGTCCCAAGTGTACTCTTTCTTTAAAAAAAAAAAAGATTAACGTTAGCATGGATTAAAAAAAACTTAAATTTGATAGAAACTGACTATAAGTGTACATACCGCAAATGCCCGGAACCAGTTATGCTGCTCGGTCCTTGGGATTTTCGCGTACTGCGGGTACGGATGACGGAGCATGCTACACATCATCCCTAAAATACACTTGGTGATCTTGGAGGACGTGATATTGAACGTGTAAGAAGTTCACAAAAAAATATTGTCAATTAAACAAACGTTTAACAAGATATTTAAAAAAAAAAATATAATTGTTAATGTTAAAAACTACTTACCAAGTCATCCCCGGGTTGTTAAACGGATCCGGATGGAGCCGTTTCAACGTCTCCCGCCCTGGCTGTTCGACCAGCAACTCTATCTCCGGTGCAATCGTCGCCGGCGCATCGTCGTCCGGGGTTGCTGGGACGTTGGACATAGAGTCGCTGCCTGCATGGGTAGACTGCTGTGGTCCGGACTGCGTCCGTCTGACCTGAGTCGACAGAGAGCGGCGTGACGGTGGCAATCCCGTCGGAGCAGCCTGAGGCGGAGGATGCGAAGCCGTTGCCACAGGAGTATGAGAAGTGCTCCCCGGCAACAACACATCGGTCTGGCTCAAAAAAGCCTCGAAATCCTCGTACGACCTATAATACACAAAATAAAGTTTTCATTTCATTAAAAAAACAAAAAAAACTAATATATCATTTTAACAATATTCAAGACGTTTTTATAATAAGTTAAAAATACTTATATATTGGTAAAACGTTTTTAAAAAATATATATTGAATGTTTATAAATCCTAAATATTGATAATTTTTTATGATAATTTTTAAAAACCCAAAAAATATTTTCATAATTACAATTATTATCTTAAAAATCAAAAAAGGTTTTAAAATATACAATAATAGTTTTCAATTCAAAAAATTGTAAAATCTTTGATTAAATTTTAAAACTAAAAAACCTTTTTCATTATTAGTATAAAATTTGTAAAAATGTAAAAACGTTTTATAATTATATAAAAAACTTACAATTCAAAAAAACGTTTTCAAATAATTTACAAAACGTTTTTAACATTATGAAAAACCAAAAAAAATTGTTTTAGGATCAAATTTATACTAAAAAAAAAATTCATTACTTGTATATGAAAATGGAATTGTTGTAAACCTTAAAAATTATACAAATCTAACTACACAAACCATTATCTAAGATCTAATACACCTAATTCACTACATGCATCCTAAATCCAAACTTCTAACAACCTAAAACTCATGTATTTTCCGTTTTTGATCGGTTAGAAAGGGAACTTACATGTTCTTAATGCTTTGGGCGGTCGAAATTGCTAAGCGGTGGCCGGAATCATCGAGAAATGGTAGAGAGAAGGCGGAGTTTCGCGGTGGAGAGAGAGAGAGAGAGAAAGCACAGAAGAAATGAGGAAGAAGAAGTTTAATCGATATTATTTCTTTAGGAACCGATGGATTTCCGACGGCAATTAATGATCCGTCAGAAATCCATCGGTTCCCAGTCGGTCCAATTAATTGGCGGTTAAATGAAAACGGTTCAGTGCAAAAACGAAAAAATTTGTAAAATTTTAGATTCCGACGGATTTCCGACGGAAAGATAATTGCCCTCGGAAATCCGTCGGAAAATTTAGAATGGTGTTAGCAGGTTTCGAACCTGAGCCCCTTAGGATGTTTATGTGGTACCTTAACCAGTGTGCCGATGTTACTAATTGTAATGTCTGTACAGTGATAATTATATGAGGACATTAACTATTTTGAAAATGAACTTTTATTAATTCATAATTAAAAAACAAAGCAGTACATTTCAATTTTAAGCATTACAGTTTTAATTAAAGGGTTACACTTAGATAGTTCAGTTATTATAATTCGGAAACTGGTTATCAAAACAATTCCCTGCGTTCGTCTGTCTCCACTGGCGGATCATACGTCTCCATGACCGTGTTGTGATCCATTCCGGTTTATCTTTGCCAGTTTCCCATAGTGACTTCAACCGTGACATTTTTGTCTGGAAAACTCGCCGAGCCGTCTTATGAAATTCAGTCCATACGTTTAAGAGGTTATCAGGAGCAAATGTAAAGTGATCCTGCGATGTTAATCCGATGTTATAAAGTCAAGGCGGCTATAATTACAATAAATTACTTGAACAAGTTACAACATACCAAAAAATGCTTGAACCATTTTGCTTTAATGTCGTCGGGAACCGCATAGTACATGACATAACTCCCCGACCAGTGATTCTCGATGGTTTCGCTTATGGCGTATAAGATGCTTGCATGGTAACCAAACCAAATAGAACGGTTTTCTCGTGACGGGCTAAGAACAGGGAGATGTTCCCGACCCCGCTTACGAATTTTCCGCAAATAAGAATCGCGGTTGTGAGGGGACATATAAACGAAATTCATTTTCTGGAATGTCGGAGGTTGTGGAGAAAATGGTGAGAATGGTATAACTTTTATACAAAATTTTCCGACAGCGTTTCCGACGGTTGCCCGTCGGAAATTGCACGAAGAGACGTTTCAATGAAACGCATCGCGAACAGACAGAGGTGATAGGCCTGCGTAATTGCAGCCTTTGACCTGTTTCCGACGGATTTCCGACGTTTAATGTGATTTCTGTCGGAAACCCGTCGGAAATTTCCGACGGAGAACCGAGAGAATATGTTTAGGGTTTGATTAGGGTTTAGGGTTTGTAAATCATTGAATCCTAATAGCATAATATAACATATTGTGGGTATTATAAAAGTAAAGTTTCAAACAAAATAAACTATACATACCTCTCGTACTCAAACAATTCCTCGCTTTGAAGGTGTGCGTTCTCTTCGGTAGACAGTTGTAGATTTCCAACTTTACCGCTTAACCGACCAACTTGTTGAAAAATGCTTGGTACCACTGACGAATAGATTTGTCTCTCTCCTCTATCATCGTTCCTAGCCGGTTGACGACTCTTTGTGCGTATGTGTGAAGGGAAATAGTATCCGGAAAATGTCGCCGCTTCCTCATTGTGGTACTGAGCAGCAACTGAACCCTAAACTTTAGCTGGTTCTTAACCTTCTTCTTAAGGTGGAACATATAGAGCTCAAAGGGATACATCCACCGATATTGTACCGGACCACCTAGCCTAGCTTCTCCCGGGAGATGAATGGGTAAATGCTCCATAACATCAAAGAACGACGGTGGAAATATCTTCTCTAGATTGCACATGATTTTAGGAATATTATCTTGTAAACATCGAATCCCATCTGCTGTAAGAGATCTCGTGCATATATCCCTGAAAAAGCACCTACCGCGGCGATTGCTTTATGAACATCTTTGGGGAGTAGATAAGCAAATGCAAACGGAAGTAGTCGTTGCATCACAACATGACAATCATGACTCTTCATCCCGATAAACTTATCACCATCTGTGTCCACACAATTACGCAAGTTAGATGCGTAACCGTCTGGGAACTTCACTTGTCGCGCAATCCACTCGAAAAACTCTACCTTTGATTTCTGATCTACCCAATAGGCAGGAATTGGAGGTTTACCGTTCTTCTGAATATGAAGTTCAGGCCGATTACAAATTTCAGGCAAGTCAAGCCTAGACTTCACATTATCTTTCGTCTTCCCTTGCACGTTGAGAACGGTGTTCATGATGTTATCAAAGAAATTTTTTTCAATGTGCATGACATCAAGATTATGCCTAAGTAGCTGATCCTTCCAATATGGTAAATCCCAGAAGATACTCAGCTTGTGCCAGTTGTGGGATAAACCAGCTGCGTATACATTCTCATGTTCATTTCCACCACATTCACGAGTTCTTAGCGCACCAAAGGTTTCTAAGAGACCCAAAGTAACCGACCCACTGTCTTGGAGAATAGGATCATCAAACACTTTCCTCTTCTTTGTAAAAAGTTTAGTATTTTTCCGGTATGGATGATCATGCGGTAGAAATCTCCTATGACAATCAAACCAACTCGATTTGCGGCCATGCTTCAGCTGAAATGCAGCGGTCTTTTCTTGACAATAAGGACATGCTAACCTTCCATGCGTTGTCCATCCAGATAACATACCGTAAGCCGGAAAATCGCTTATGGTCCACATTAATGCAGCCCTCAGCAAAAAAATTTCCTTGCATGAGACATCATAGGCTACAACACCGGGCAGCCATAACATTTGCAACTCATGTATCAATGGCTGCAAGAATACATCTAGTGATCTTCTAGGATGCTCTGGACCGGGAACGAGTACGGACAGGAAAATAAACTCTCGCCGCATACACATAGATGGCGGTAGGTTGTAAGGAGTTAGAATGACATGCCACAATGAATATGGTCTCCCATGCCTTCCAAACGGGTTGAAACCATCTGTGCATAATCCAAGGTATACGTTACGTGGGTCGTATGCAAAATCTGGATATACACTCTGAAAATGTCGCCACGCTTCAGCATCAGAAGGATGTGCAATCTCTGCTCCTCTTATATGATCAGCATGCCATCTCATTTCCCCTGCAGTTCGCTCAAATTGGTATAAGCGCCTCAGCCTATCAGTTAATGGCATATACCACATTCTCTTGAATGGAACCCTAGCTCTTCCCCTTGTATCCTCAAACCCCTGTTTCTTACAGAACTTACATTCCAATCGGTATTCGTCTTCTCGCCAATATAGCATACAGTTGTCGATGCACACATCTATTATCTGATAAGGTAATCCAAGCCCTTTAACAAGTTTCTCGACCTCGTTGTATGAACCTGGAGCAAGGTTATCTTCAGGAAGAACATCTTTCAGGAATTCACAAAAAGCATCCACACATGGCTCCGCCAAATTATAGTCCGTCTTTATTCCCATTAGTCTAGTTGCAGATGATAATGGCGAATGTCCGTCTTTGCAACCATCATAAAGCGGACGCTTCGCTGCATATAACATATCAAAAAATCTCCTAGTTTCTACATTAGGTTCCTCCTCTGCCCTTGGAATTTGATATTCACCTACTTCCTGTATATTTTCTCTAAATGCATCATTAACCATCTGAACGGTACCTACACCAACATCTTCATCCGCGATATTATAATGTTCGCTATTACTACCAATAGGTTCCCGCGTACTAGCACTACCAAATTGATCTCTACTACTACTTGCGCCATCAAATGTTTCCCCGTGAAGATACCAAATCTTATAACCAGCCATAAACCCAACTGAGTACAAGTGATGCCATACTTCGCCAATTGTAGGATTTCTAACATTTCGACACTGACTACATGGGCATTTCATCTTACCGGTTTTCTGCGTATGAGGTTGATTGCAAGCCATCGTCATGAATTCCACAATACCGAGTGCATATGGTTTATACACTAAATCCGTCGTCTCATCAACCCTCGGTCCGTCCATCCACGATCTGAAATAATTAGATGAAGACATTTTGGCCTGATAAGAAATATTATTAGAGAGAGAGAGTGCGGAAGAGAGAGCGAGAGTGTGGTGTGTAGGAGAAGGGAGAATTGCTCGGTGATATATTGGAAACTAACCGACGGAAAACCGAGAGAAAACCGACGGACCAAGACGTTGGTGTCGGTAATCCGTCGGAAAATTTGTCAGCCCAACGGTAATTTAAACGGCTATGTCGGCCCAACAGTACCAAAAACTTTCCGACGGGTTACAGACAGAAAACCGACGGAAAACCACTATTTTGTCGGAAATCCGTCGGAAAGTTTTGGTAAACAGTGAAAGCCGAGTTTACTCACTTCTCTTCCCAAGGCAACGTATAGGTAAGCGTCGCTTCGGAAATAAATCCCAAAACCGACAGAAAACCGTCGGATTTTCCGTCGGAAAAATTTCTTTAAATATCCACCCGCTTTCTCTCTTCTTTCCATCACTAAAAAACAATAAAAAATTATGAGTTATGTATACTTTTCTCCTGAAACCCGCACTTCCGTTCTTCAGACTATCGCGGAACCGGGTCGACAGTCGCTGCCAAACCTCGATCCATCTCGCCAAGCCCACCGGGCCGTTTGGTTCGGATCCAATGCGGTCATCAACTCCGTCATCAGCGACATCATCGAATATCGCTGGTCTGGACGCTATCTGACGTACTTTAACGTCGCGACGGTTCTAAAAACTGCATGGTTCAATGATTTCCTTGTAAGTTATATTTGTTTTTAAATAATATTATAATTTAAAATTTTTAATACACAATTAATTTCGTCTTTTTCAGGAATACTTTACGTTCTCGCCGGATAATGTTTTCATTGTCTGGCGGGAATTTCACCGGACGGCAAGGAATGTTTTCAAGACAAAGATGCGGCGTATGAAGCTCCGGTGGCAACGGGGTGAAGGAAGACCGGCTTGGATTCCAGCGGGAGAGTGGAACATCATGGTCGACCAATGGAGGGAGACGGATTACTTTTAATAACGATTAAATTTTTTAATAATGTGATTTTTATTTTTATTAATAATGAACTTTTGTTTTTTTTGATTAATTCTTCAATAAAAATTGTTTTTTTTTAAATATAAGATTATAACTTGAGGATATATAAATAACGTTGAAAGTTATCAACGAATAACACATAGTATCACAACGGTTTGAGTATTGAGTTAAACTCTCAAAGGTCTCGGGTTCGAGACCATTCTTCAGCGGATTTTTTATGAACCGACGGATTTCCGACGGGTTTTCGACAATCTCCGGTTTCTGTCGCGAATCCGTCGGAAATTTCCGACGGATTTTTGGTTCTGTCGGTATATACCGACACATATCCGACGAATTCCAAACCGTCGATATCTCTTCGGGAACCCGTCGGAATTTCCAACGGCAAATTTTCTGTCAGAATTTCCGTCGGTTTTAGGCTTGTTTTCTTGTAGTAGAATGTACATAGATGATCGAACAGTAAGAACTGAGCAGGATTGGGTTGGAGTTCAAAATTCAGACTGCATTTGCTGAGGAATCCCAAAACCACATATTCTTCAATTGTCCATTCACCTCAAATATTTAGACAAAGATGAGCAGAAACCTACTAGGAATTCAGTTCACAATAGACTGGGACAATCTCATTCCTCTTACGAAGGATCCCAGATTCGGCCAAAAGAAGGATTTGTTGGTCAGATGCAGCTTTCAATTCACGGTTTATCATTTGTGGCGAGAACGAAATGGACCAAAGCATGGAGAGGAGCCACAATCTTATTTCCAAATCATCAAAATCATCGACAAGTGTATTCGAATCGGCTGTAATCGATCAGACTAAGTGAGGACAACAAATACAATAGAACTTTGGGATTATGGTTCTCCTCAAGTCTATCGTGCACAAAGCCTCCACCAACCAACTCAACATAACTCAAAACAATATAGTAGTTTATAAATCAAAAGTTTTATTCTTTTCTCAAAAACAAGTTGTAAAGCAAAGTGGTTTTTTGGTTTGAATAAAATTTATCATTCAATTTAGAAAAAACAAATATATAATGGAAGAGAACTCTCTCCCACCACAGCCCTCCACATCAGCATACTCTTTTTATCCTAGGTGGCACTTACCTGGTTTTTTGTCCTTCCTGTCGAAATAACTTTTTTTTTCTTTTCTGTTCTACCGATTTTGCATCGTTTTCTTAATTGGGCCCAGTAAGCTTGCCTCTTTACGTAGCGGATGTTGAGCACACTCTTTTATTGGGCCAACTTACCTTTAGCTTAACGTAAACAAACCAACACCATCTCTTAATATTCACCAAATTAACTATATTATCTCTTAAACCCAACCCAAACAAAATTAACATTAACTTAATCTGTTTCCAGCCCATACTGCGATCGTCTTCTTTTTTTTTTGTTGCAAATGGTTAATATTTCAATAGATGAAAAAGAGTCTGTACATGAGTTACAAACTAGGAGAATAAGACCTTGGCAAAAAAAGAAGGGAAAAAACAAGGCAACATTAGGCAGACAAGCTAAAGCATGTCTCTGATTTTATCTAATCCAGAGACGCATCAATTTTGCAAAACGCTTCTTGTCCGATCTCGCGGTGATGATGTTTTTCACTTCCCGGTCGATTGTCTTGAATATTGTCTCTAGCGGGATTGAGATTTGGTTGTGAAGAGCATTGTTTATTTGCTTCCAAATGTGGAAGACAACATATTGAGCCACCACATTTCACAGAGTTGAAGGCGCTGTCGTTGATGCTGATTGAGTCCAAACCATCAGATCTTCCCAGACGTTGAAGCTTTGTTGAATAGGCTACAGTCTAGCCATGACTAGTCTCCATACAGCGGCACTGAAATCACAGACAAGTAGCTGGTGGTCTCTCGTTTCTGGCCAGCTATCACATAACACACACTTAGGATTTATATTTAAACCCCATCTTGCCAATCTAGAACGAGACGGGAGCCTACTGAGGTGGGAAATCCACATGTTGAATGCAATCTTAGGGATAACACCTTTGAACCAGATGGTTTTTGCCCATGTTTGAACAAGAGCTCTTGGGTGGACCTCTTCCTATGTCAAGGCTGAGGAGAACGAGTCACATCTTTTGTTGTTCACATTCCAAGTCTGCTTGTCCAGCTTTTCGGAGAGCGATGGAAGGTTGATCGAAGTAAGGAGGATCTGCAGGGCAAGAGCGTTATCTGATCGGGGAGCGGGTAAAAGCCATCGATGCTGACTACAAGAGTCCGATACAAAATTGTGAAGCGGAATGCAGAGTTCTCTAGGACCAGACTCGCCAAACAGGTCAATTAGATCACCCAAGCTTCTCCATTCATCAAACCAGAAGGGCGTTGTTTCTCCGTTGCATAATTGGACCTTTGTGAACTTTTGTGCTATAGGGCGGAGACGTAGTAAAGAATGCCAGCTCCACGAGTCACATATATTCTCCGTGGTCGACCAGAAAGACTAGTTTTGCAGGTAAGTAGCTCTTATCCAGAGAGCCCAGAGAGAGTCAGAATTCGATAGTAGAAGCCAGATTAGTCGGAGAAACATTGCTTTGTTCCAAACTTCAAATTTTCGTAAACCAGGACCACCTTCCGCCTTTGGGAGGCATAGAGAAGACCATGCAACTTTGCAATGGGCTCTTCCTTTTGTTTTTCCGGACCACATGAATTTTGTGCATAGAGATTCAATTTTCCTGATACAACTCTTCGGCAGAATAAAAGACTGCATCAAAAAGACAATAGTACCTGTGATCACCGAGGAGATTAGCTGCGCTCTTCCCGCAAAAGAGAGACATAGAATGGCCCAGCCTGTAAAGTGTTTAGTCAAAGCCGAGATCAGAGGGTCATATTCCGATACCCTAAGCTTACGGTGCATCAAAGGTAGACCTAGGTAGCGAATGGGAAGTGAGCCAGGGGTGAATCCGAATCTTGTTATTTCATCGGAGTCATTATGGCTCAATCCCACAGTGAACAATTGGGTTTTGTTCTTGTTCATACCAAGACCGGACCAACTTGCAAAATCATCAAGCGCTTCTGATATACCATGTAGAGATGAACACCCAGCATCAAAGAAGATCATAACGTCATCAGCAAACATTAAGTGGCTTATTTTCAATCCCTGCTTCATAGGATGGTAGAAGATATATCCTGCTTCGAACCTAGATTTCAGCAGCTGAGAGAAGGCCTCCATTGCCAGAACGAATAGGTAGGGAGACATAGGATCTCCTTGGCTAATACCTCTTGAGCTATAGAAGTATCCTGCTGAGTTTCCATTAATCACTATGGAGAACGATGGTGTAGAAATGCATTCCACAATCCAGTTAACAAACCTATCTGGGCAACCAATCCCACAGAGACAGGCTTTGATGAAATCCCAATGCAGAGTATCAAAGGCCTTTCTAAGGTCGACTTTTAGTAGTCCACTTGGATCAACAGAGTTGCGGTTTTATCCGTGGACGAGTTCGGTTGCGAGAAGGACATTTTCTGAGAGTTGTCTACCTTGGATAAAGGCAGATTGAGAAGAGGAGATGACCCTTGAAAGAAGAGATTCAGCCTTCCCGCTAGCAATTTTGCTATGACCTTATAAACTGTATTGAGACAGGAAATAGTTCTGAATTCTGAGGTACTGGAGGCGTTAGTAACCTTCGGGATAAGAACCAGCGACGTCGCGTTGATCTCCTTTAGCATTGACCCCGATTGGAAGAACTCATGAACAGCGGCAGTAACTTCCGGACCAAATATTGGCCAAGCCAAAACGAAAAATTCTGCGGAGAAGCCATGAGGGCCCCTCGTTTTTTTCCGAGGCAAAGAGAAGAAAGCAAGCCGGATGTCATTGTCGGTAAAATCACAGATTAGTGCAGCAGCCTCCTCTGTGTTGCACTTGAATGGCATGAGGAGGTTTATATCTTGCTGAATAAACATTTTTGGCGTGGAAGGATGTAACGCCCCTTTCCCATTCTCCGATGACCGTCGAGCTGACCGGTCAACAATCAAACAAGAACATGACCGATCGAACCCGAGCAAGTCGAACAGGAAAAGTTCGCCACTGGACGAAGCCAAAGTTAGTTCGGTTTGAGACAAAAGGCTCGTACCGATCTATCTTCGACTCCGCTATCCTCATATCCGTAGCGCAAACAGTACTACTTGCACTACTTCAACGAGTTGTGTCGGTTCGGACTTAAAACCTCATATCAGGGAAACAATTTCATTCTTAAGTAATCAAACGTTGAATACAACGTTTAACGGGTTTTACAAACAATCATCAATATAAACACATAAACAATGAAAATCACGAAATAGCGCAGCTGCCGAACCGAAATAAAAACATCCAAAACCCCGAATCAAAACCCGTCACAAGCAACCCAAAGCTACACCGAGGACCTCCCGCGTCCATCGCTGCTAAACCTGAAAAACACAAAAAGAGTCTAATGAGCGATCTAAGATCACCCAATGAATCGGCTCCCCACTAACGGCTTCTAATCTATCTAAAACTACAGATTCCCGCCCCAAAACCCAAAATAACAATCATCAGGAATAAATGGTCGAACACGCACTACCACGTCATGATAAACCCAAACACACACACAATCAAGCCAAGATAAAGAGAAATAGGGAAATCGAAGGCACTGCGGCACATGTCCTCGATTGGACTCGATCTATCTATCGCGCAACAAAAGGAATAACAAACAACACTGGGCCCTACGATCTCGGTAACTTCCACGGGTTTACATCGTCACCTATATGGCAACTAACCCTCGACTCCTATACGTGCACACAAGGACCCATGTATAGGACACCGTTCTCTGTCCATCGATACGCGGTGACTCCTGTTACCCCCGGTAACCTGAGTTTCCATGTGATTCGACCCTAGGACATGACCCCGTATTCTCCGCATCACACACCTATCGGCGTCACCCGAGAGGTTAACACCATAACCAGAATCACCTTGATCCGGTTAGGTAAAACCTGAGGATCCAATCGGGTCGGAAGTACCGGAACGTAAAAGAAAACCTAGGCTTGCGGAATCTAACGCACCCTAGAGTCCTAGTGCAGAAACGTAAACAAGCAGACTCGCTGGGACTCTAATACAGATCATGAAATCAATATCAACAATAAATAAAGTAAAACCCCAATCATTCCGCAAGCCTCTACGCTACCAATCTCACCGCTCTGACTAGGTAAGATACCTAGTCAGCACCACTAACTTACCCGGTCCCGTGACCGGAGTAAGTGTCCACAGCAACTGCTCGGCCCAACACCGAGCAGTCTAACAAGCCTGCACACAAAGCTCACAACAGCAACATAATAAACACGCAATCACACAATCACACAAGCAGACCTATTAGGGTTTCTAAGTCTTTTAATCATTTCTTATCTGCTACCTTGGGTTAGCGGATTACTAACCCGTAGATGGCTTCCAACACACACCACTTCCTTATTTCACCCGTTCTAGATATCTTTTATTAAATCCTCGATCCGTCGGTTTAGAGTTAGTAAACTTACTAACTCCCGACGTCTCATTATTAACTTAATTGATTCTTTACCCAAACCCGCTATTAACCTAAACCCAATCCCGTTATAATATTCTATAAGCCTGTTTAGGTTTAACTATATTTTAATGTCGTCTTAATTCCCGTATATAGATTCATTAATTATCGTTCTTATACAATATAAATGCATATACGGTCCTATTCAAACGGTCTATATGAATGCATCAATCAATCTTTACTAACAACCTAGCGGCACACAATCGGTTATCCATTTAATTCTTTAAAACCCTAACATGCTTATTCAGTCCTAACCGGTTTATCGATAAACGTCCAATTATTTATTAATTACTATTCAGATTAGTTATCGGGTATGCAATCATAAACTACGGTTTATCAAATCCCGGTCTATATGTAGCTAAGGGTTTGTGAGCCGACTCACAGTGAAGTAGTCGAGGAATGACGGCTCGATGCGAATGTGAATTCCCGAGATACCCGATACGAATCCCAAACTTATGAACTCCGAACACACCTGAATCACTGAACCACTGAACCAATGAACCACTGAAATAAACCGAACCAATTTACCCCAAATAAACCGGTTTGATTAAACCGGTTTGAGATTGAACCGTTGACCGGTTCAACTCACTTTGACCCGGTTTAATAAACCTCAAACCAACTCCAAATTCCGATCAAACTGTACCACTCAACCCCTTGAAGAACCGGCTGCAATTTGGCGGCGGAGGAGCTTCACCGGCGGCGGAGCTCCGGCGTTGACCACGGCGGCGGAGGGTTGACCGGCGGCGGAGGCTACTTTTCCGGCGACTTCCGACGGCGAACCACCTACCAATCTGCTCAGAATCACCAGATCTACCCATTCATAACCTCAAAATAACCAAATCTGATGAAGAAAAGAAAAGATCCCACAAAACCTAAGATGCGGTTGCTTCTTGGCTGGATTCCGGCGAACTCCGGCGGTAACAACGGCGGCGGCTGGCTGGAGAAGATAGAGGAGGCTGAGATGAAGCTATAGCACTTTGTAGATCAAGATTTGGGTTTATGGAGAGAAAGTTATGGGATTTCTTGTGGAAGAAGAAATGAAGAACATGAAGAATGTTCTTGGGTTTTCTTTGAATATTCAAAGGATTCTCATAAGTTTCTGGGTTTATTGGTTGATTCTGCAAAGAGGGTGAGAGAGTGAGTCGAGAGAGCAAGAGGGATTAGAGAGAAGTGGTTAGATGCAATGAATTGGGATTAGATGGTTTGTACATGCAAATGAGTTCATTGAATTTTGGCATGCATGGCACTCCACTTAGGCTAAGTGGCGACCTGGAGTGAAGACAGGTGTCCTTCTTGGCATTTTTGGTTGCCAAATCACCTCTTAAACCAACATTAACCAACCAATAATCCCAACTTCTTCCATTGCTCGGTTTGACGGTTTTTCGGGTTTAGAAAGTCTCTGGATGATCCCATAAATCCTCAAACCTCCACAAACAGATTCTCCACGCTATTTGATGAATTTAGCATTCGAATCACTCCGTTCGGGCTTACGTAGCTCCGGTTATGAATTTTCAAAGTTTCTTCGGGTTTGTCGGTTTCCATTCCCGACAAGCCGTAAAACACACTTCTGCTTCGATTCTTCCAATTCTGGTCTTCTAAACATTCTTTATGTTAAAACATAAGAATATTTGGCCCGTCTCGACTTCCGTCTCGAACTTTGGTAAAATTACCATTTTGCCCCCAACTTTGGTAAAATTACCATTTTGCCCCCAACTTTGGTAAAATGACAATTTTACCCCTGGTTGACTTTCTGCTGCCCGTTGACCGTATTTTTGATACGGGGTATCACATTCTTCCCCACTTACAGGAATTCGGTCCCCGAATTCTACATCACTAACAGACTTCAAATTGGTTCCGAACCCTGTAAGTCGCTTCATTACTTCACTCCGACGTTTCTTCCTCGAACACTGCTGCATACCACTGACCTCAACACTGATCCGATCTGACATCTCAATCTTGTACCCTGATCCGCTCCGCTCTTGACTGCCTTTATCAGTCTCAACCTTCGAACTTCTCCCCGGTTAACTTCTCTGCTCTGATTCTCACTTCGCGCTTCCCCACTTTGCCTCGACCTCCACATTCCTTTGAATTGTGACTTCTTTCTTTCATTCTGGGACACTCTTCAAAAATCTGATCACTTATTCCTTTCTGACTGCTTCCCACAACAACACTGATCCTTCTTTCCCAAATCTTTTTGCTAACTTATCATACCCCTCGACTTCTTTCTGTCGGCTGCTAGATAAACTGATACATTTCCTCTGACGATAACCACCACTGACTCACGGCCGGTCTACTGGTCTCGCGACGTCTTGACACTTCATCTCGCTTTCGGGTTCGGATTCGATCTCGGATTCACATCGCGTCGTCATTCCGTCCTACATTCAATTCCAGCAACTCACGGAAACAGTTAGTTTCATCCCGATCTATCCCCGATATCACCTTCCCATAGAAATATGGTTACTTAATCACATACCCGACGGTTACTCGTGATTACGTAACAATACCCTATAAGTCTGCTCCCTCGTGAATTGACGGTTGAACACAACCGTTCTTACTGGCTCAAAACTTAAAATGAAAGTAAAATAAAAACAACACTTCACCTTTCAAACAAAACCGAAGAAAAAGGATCAACCACTACTCAAACTTTCGAACTACCGACAATCCCACGGTCGCTAAGACCCAACACGACCAATCTATCAAAACCACGCACGCTAACACTATGCAATCTACCGCACCACAAAACAATCAATCAATCAAGCAAGCAAGAAATGAAACAAGCAATTACCACACATATAATCACGCAATCTAATGATCGGTCGGATGCATCGTCAGTCCGGGTTCAGGTCATGATGAACGGTCGTCAGTTCCGCTCATCATTTAGTTTCACACAGTAAACCATTTGCTTTTCGAACCATCTCAATCATGCAAATAGTTACTATGCTACTATAAACGATCAGCCGAACACTCTGCATCCACCATATACATAAAACGATATATCATACACCATAAAGTTTTTAGTACATGGTTACGATCAGAGTCCATACATAAAGCCGTCATCATATCCAAAAACCCATACGACGCCGCTGTACATCAGAAAAGTCAAAGACGACACGCAAAGTCGCCTATCCACCGATCTCTCTACAAGACAAAAATAGAGTTAGTTCCCCCAACTTACCTGGGCTAACTACACCTATCCTAACCTAACGCCTCCAGCAAGACCGAAATGCCCAACACTACTGGCAAAACGGCTCGCTGAAGTATCCGCTGGCTGATGCGCCGGGAGGGTGTGGTGGGTGAGCCTCTCGAGATGGCGCTCCGACATGCTGGGGCTCGGCGATCGGACAGAGGTAAGCGTCGTAACCTGCGCGGATACAAACCTGACAAACCGGAGTAACTGTTGAGTGCGGTCCACGGTAACACGCGGATGCCTGCTTACCATAACCTTCACACAACTGGCACAGAGAAGTCGGCTCTGTCGGCGCTGACGGGGGATCCATGAAACAATCCGGTGCAAGATGTCCCTGACCTCTGCATAACTGACAAGTCCTCACTGGCTCGGGTCGAGGTGACGGAACGGCTGGCATCGGACTAACCGGTGGCTGACTGGGCTCGGGGTCTCTACGGCTAGGTCCAGCTCCATAGTCCTCGGGTACCGATGCTCGGTACGGCTCTCCATCGGGCATACACAATCCTGCTCTGGCGATCGGGCAAGTCATCGCTCCATGGTCCTCCTGACCACATAATGGACAACAGTCGGGTCCGAGTACGGGACGGTACGGCTCTCGAAGGCGCGGGTCTACTGCTCGGGGACACCAATGAAAATGAAACTCACACACTCCACATCCACTGCATGCTCTGCTCTCTGGTACTGCTGGTGGTGCCTCTATCGCCTCAGCTGGTGGCGAAACCGACTCGAACTCTGACTCCGTAGATGCTGGCGACATAACCATATCGAACGGCGTACGAGGTGATCCAGGTCGTAAGCCTAGCTGATGGTGAAGCCCGACCTGCTGCTCCAACACATCCTGAAGTATCGCTACCTGCTCATCCACCTGCTGCTCTCACTGCTGACGCTGCTCCGGGTCTACAGGCTCCATATCCAAGTCAAAACCAAATGGTAGCGGGCTCATCAGATATTTCTCCACTCGAAGCTGCGGGGGAAACTCGGGTGCCTCCATAAACGGTGCCTGATACATCGGTGGTGCATCTGATGCTGCGAGTATCTGCGGTACATCCGGCTCTGGCCACTGTGGCATCAATTGTAACTCTGCATCTGCTCCTCCCAGAAATCCTATCATGTCTGCGTAAGGGTCTCGGCTGCCTACATCATCTATCATCGCTGGAGGTAAAGGGTCTGGAAGAGGCGACCAATCTACCTGCGCTGCTCTAGCACCCTGCATCTGTCGCAACGGAACTGGCGGCTGATCCGCCGTACGAGATCCCCGCGAATGACCTGGCGAAGCTGGGTATCCATGGAACTGAACCAACTGACCCTGCTCTGAATCGGCTGATCCCTCCTGACTCATACTGATCCGCTGAACTGCTCAACGTGCACACACACACCCCTCCACTCTGCCCGGGACACACTGCTGTGAGACTGCAATCAAAAACACAAGACAAGTTAGTACAATTAATACGAAAATTCTACTTTCCCATCCCAACCCCGGGTTTAACGGACGCGGCTCGGTTTCCTAATGGATGCTTGTGTGACACATTTGACTCGATAAAACACGAAAAACACTTAAAAATGAAATGTTTCAAAACCCATGCAGAACCATGCTCTGATACCACCTTTCCTGTAACGCTCCTTTCCCATTCTCCGCTGACCGTCGAGCTGACCGGTCAACAATCAAACAAGAACATGACCGATTGAACCCGAGCAAGTCGAACAGGAAAAGTTCGCCACAGGACGAAGCCAAAGTTAGTTCGGTTTGAGACAAAAGGCTCGTACCGATCTATCTTCGACTCCGCTATCCTCATATCCGTAGCGCAAGCAGTACTACTTGCACTACTTCAACGAGTTGTGTCGGTTCGGACTTAAAACCTCATATCAGGGAAACAATTTCATTCTTAAGTAATCAAACGTTGAATACAACATTTAACGGGTTTTATAAACAATCATCAAAATAAACACATAAAAAATCAAAATCACGAAATAGCGCAGCTACCAAACCGAAATAAAAACAACCAAAACCCCGAATAAAAACCCGTCACAAGCAACCCGAAGCTACACCGAGGACCTCCCGCGTCCGTCGCTGCTAAACCTGAAAAACACAAAAAGAGTCTAATGAGCGATCTAAGATCACCCAGTGAATCGGCTCCCCACTAACGACTTCTAATCTATCTAAAACTACAGATTCCCGCCCCATAACCCAAAATAACAATCAGCAGGAATAAATGGTCGAACACACACTACCACATCGTGAAAAACCCAAACACACACAATCAAGCCAAGATAAAGAGAAATAGGGAAATCGAAGGCACTGCGGCACATGTCCTCGATTGGACTCAATCTATCTATCGCGCAACAAAAGGAATAACAAACAACACTGAGCCCTACGATCTCGGTAACTTCCACGGGTTTACATCGTCACCTATATGGCAACTAACCCTCGACTCCTATACGTGCACACTAGGACCCACGTATAGGACACCGTTCTCCGTCCATCGATACGCGGCGACTCCTGTTACCCCCGGTAACCTAAGTTTCCATGTGATTCGGCCCTAGGACATGACCCCCCCCCCCCCCCCCCCCCCCCCCGTATTCTCCGCATCACACACCTATCGGCGTCACCCGATAGGTTAACACCATAACCAGAATCACCGTGATCCGGTTAGGTAAAACCCGAGGATCCAATCGGGTCGGAAGTACCGGAGCGTAAAAGAAAACTTAGGCTTGCGGAATCTAACGCACCCTAGAGTCCTAGTGCAGAAACGTAAACAAGCAGACTTGATGGGACTCTAATACAGATCACGCAATCAATATCAACAATAAATAAAGTAAAACCCCAATAATTCCGCAAGCCTCTACGCTACCAATCTCACCGCTCTGACAAGGTAAGATACCTAGTCAGCACCACTAACTTACCCGGTCCCGTGACCGGAGTAAGTGTCCACAGCAACTGCTCGGCCCAACACCGAGCAGTCTAACAAGCCTGCACACAAAGCTCACAACAGCAACATAATAAACACGCAATCACACAATCACACAAGCAGGCCTATTAGGGTTTCTAAGTCTTTTAATCATTTATTATCCGCTACCTTGGGTTAGCGGATTGCTAACACGTAGACGGCTTCCAACACACACCACTTCCTTATTTCACCCGTTCTAGATATCTTTAATTAAATCCTCGATCCGTCGGTTTAGAGTTAGTAAACTTACTAACTCCTCGACATCTCATTATTAACTTAATTGATTCTTTACCCAAACCCGCTATTAACCTAAACCCAATCCCGTTATAATATTCTATAAGCCTGTTTAGGTTTAACCATATTTTAATGTCGTCTTAATTCCCGTATATAGATTCATTAATTATCGTTCTTATACAATATAAATGCATATACGGTCCTATTCAAACGGTCTATATGAATGCATCAATCAATCTTTACTAACAACCTAGCGGCACACAATCGGTTATCCATTTAATTCTTTAAAACCCTAACATGCTTATTCAGTCCTAACCGGTTTATCGATAAACGTCCAATTATTTATTAATTACTATTCAGATTAGTTATCGGGTATGCAATCCTAAACTACGGTTTATCAAATCTCGGTCTATATGTAGCTAAGGGTTTGTGAGCCGACTCACAGTGAAGTAGTCAAGGAATGACGGCTCGATGCGAATGTGAATTTTCGAGATACCCGATACGAATCCCGAACTTCCGAACTCTGAACACACCTGAATCACTGAACCACTGAACCAATGAACCACTGAAATAAACCGAACCAATTTACCCCAAATAAACCGGTTTGATTAAACCGGTTTGAGATTGAACCGTTGACCGGTTCAACTCACTTTGACCCGGTTTAATCAACCTCAAACAAACTCCAAATTCCGATCAAACTGTACCACTCAACCCCTTGAAGAACCGGCTGTAACTCATGCTTTATTCAGTCCTAACCGGTTTATCGATAAACGTCCAATTATTTATTAATTACTATTCAGATTAGTTATTGGGTATGCAATCCTAAACTACGGTTTATCAAATCTTGGTCTATATGTAGCTAAGGGTTTGTGAGCCGACTCACAGTGAAGTAGTCAAGGAATGATGGCTCGATGCGAATGTGAATTCTCGAGATACCCAATACGAATCCCGAACTTCCGAACTCCGAACACACCTGAATCACTGAACCACTGAACCAATGAACCACTGAAATAAACCGAACCAATTTACCCCAAATAAACCGGTTTGATTAAACCGGTTTGAGATTGAACCGTTGACCGGTTCAACTCACTTTGACCCGGTTTAATCAACCTCAAACAAACTCCAAATTCCGATCAAACTGTACCACTCAACCCCTTGAAGAAACGGCCAAGCCAAAATGAAAAATTCTGCGGAGAAGCCACGAGGGCCCCTCGTTTTGTTCCGAGGCAAAGAGAAGAAAGCAAGCCGGATGTCATTGTCGGTAAAATCACAGATTAGTGCAGCAGCCTCCTTTGTGTTGCACTTGAATGGCATGAGGAGGTTTATATCTTGCTGAATAAACATTTTTGGCGTGGAAGGATGTAACGCCCCTTTCCCATTCTCCGATGACCGTCGAGCTGACCGGTCAACAATCAAACAAGAACATGACCGATCGAACCCGAGCAAGTCGAACAGGAAAAGTTCGCCACAGGACGAATCCAAAGTTAGTTCGGTTTGAGACAAAAGGCTCGTACCGATCTATCTTCGACTCCGCTATCCTCATATCCGTAGCGCAAACAGTACTACTTGCACTACTTCAACGAGTTGTGTCGGTTCGGACTTAAAACCTCATATCAGGGAAACACTTTCATTCTTAAGTAATCAAACGTTGAATACAACGTTTAACGGGTTTTACAAACAATCATCAATATAAACACATAAACAATGAAAATCACGAAATAGCGCAGCTGCCGAACCGAAATAAAAACATCCAAAACCCCGAATCAAAACCCGTCACAAGCAACCCAAAGCTACACCGAGGACCTCCCGCGTCCATCGCTGCTAAACCTGAAAAACACAAAAAGAGTCTAATGAGCGATCTAAGATCACCCAGTGAATCGGCTCCCCACTAACGGCTTCTAATCTATCTAAAACTACAGATTCCCGCCCCAAAACCCAAAATAACAATCATCAGGAATAAATGGTCGAACACGCACTACCACGTCGTGATAAACCCAAACACACACACAATCAAGCCAAGATAAAGAGAAATAGGGAAATCGAAGGCACTGCGGCACATGTCCTCGATTGGACTCGATCTATCTATCGCGCAACAAAAGGAATAACAAACAACATTGGCCCTACGATCTCGGTAACTTCCACGGGTTTACATCGTCACCTATATGGCAACTAACCCTCGACTCCTATACGTGCACACAAGGACCCATGTATAGGACACCGTTCTCCGTCCATCGATACGCGGTGACTCCTGTTACCCCCGGTAACCTGAGTTTCCATGTGATTCGACCCTAGGACATGACCCCGTATTCTCCGCATCACACACCTATCGGCGTCACCCGAGAGGTTAACACCATAACCAGAATCACCTTGATCCGGTTAGGTAAAACCTGAGGATCCAATCCGGTCGGAAGTACCGGAACGTAAAAGAAAACCTAGGCTTGCGGAATCTAACGCACCCTAGAGTCCTAGTGCAGAAACGTAAACAAGCAGACTCGCTGGGACTCTAATACAGATCACGAAATCAATATCAACAATAAATAAAGTAAAACCCCAATCATTCCGCAAGCCTCTACGCTACCAATCTCACCGCTCTGACTAGGTAAGATACCTAGTCAGCACCACTAACTTACCCGGTCCCGTGACCGGAGTAAGTGTCCACAGCAACTGCTCGGCCCAACACCGAGCAGTCTAACAAGCCTGCACACAAAGCTCACAACATCAACATAATAAACACGCAATCACACAATCACACAAGCAGACCTATTAGGGTTTCTAAGTCTTTTAATCATTTCTTATCTGCTACCTTGGGTTAGCGGATTACTAACCCGTAGATGGCTTCCAACACACACCACTTCCTTATTTCACCCGTTCTAGATATCTTTTATTAAATCCTCGATCCGTCGGTTTAGAGTTAGTAAACTTACTAACTCCCGACGTCTCATTATTAACTTAATTGATTCTTTACCCAAACCCGCTATTAACCTAAACCCAATCCCGTTATAATATTCTATAAGCCTGTTTAGGTTTAACCATATTTTAATGTCGTCTTAATTCCCGTATATAGATTCATTAATTATCGTTCTTATACAATATAAATGCATATACGGTCCTATTCAAACGGTCTATATGAATGCATCAATCAATCTTTACTAACAACCTAGCGGCACACAATCGGTTATCCATTTAATTCTTTAAAACCCTAACATGCTTATTCAGTCCTAACCGGTTTATCGATAAACGTCCAATTATTTATTAATTACTATTCAGATTAGTTATCGGGTATGCAATCATAAACTACGGTTTATCAAATCCCGGTCTATATGTAGCTAAGGGTTTGTGAGCCGACTCACAGTGAAGTAGTCGAGGAATGACGGCTCGATGCGAATGTGAATTCCCGAGATACCCGATACGAATCCCGAACTTACGAACTCCGAACACACCTAAATCACTGAACCACTGAACCAATGAACCACTGAAATAAACCGAACCAATTTACCCCAAATAAACCGGTTTGATTAAACCGGTTTGAGATTGAACCGTTGACCGGTTCAACTCACTTTGACCCGGTTTAATCAACCTCAAACCAACTCCAAATTCCGATCAAACTGTACCACTCAACCCCTTGAAGAACCGGCTGTAATTTGGCGGCGGAGGAGCTCCGGCGTTGACCACGGCAGTGGAGGCTACTTTTCCGGCGACTTCAGACGGCGAACGACCTATCAATCTGCTCAGAATCACAAGATCTACCCATTCATAACCTCAAAATAACCAAATCTGATGAAGAAAAGAAAAGATCCCACAAAACCTAAGATGCGGTTGCTCCTTGGCCGGATTCCGGCGAACTCCGGCGGTAACAACGGCGGCGGCTGGCTGGAGAGGATAGAGGAGGCTGAGATGAAGCTATAGCACTTTGTAGATCAAGATTTGGGTTTATGGAGAGAAAGTTATGGGATTTCTTGTGGAAGAAGAAATGAAGAACATGAAGAATGTTCTTGGGTTTTCTTTGAATATTCAAAGGATTCTCATAAGTTTCTGGGTTTATTGGTTGAATCTGCAAAGAGGGTGAGAGAGTGAGTCGAGAGAGCAAGAGGGATTAGAGAGAAGTGGTTAGATACAATGAATTGGGATTAGATGGTTTGTGCATGCAAATGAGTTCATTGAATTTTGGCATGCATGGCACTCCACTTAGGCTAAGCGGAGACCTGGAGTGAAGACAGGTGTCCTTCTGGACATTTTTGGTTGCCAAATCACCTCTTAAACCAACATTAACCAACCAATAATCCCAACTTCTTCCATTGCTCGGTTTGACGGTTTTTCGGGTTTAATATTTTAGAAAGTCGCTGGATGATCCCATAAATCCTCAAACCTCCACAAACAGATTCTCCACGCTATTTTATGAATTTAGCATTTCGAATCACTCCGTTCTAGCTTACGTAGCTCCAGTTATGAATTTTCAAAGTTTCTTCGGGTTTGTCGGTTTCCATTCCCGACAAGCCGTAAAACACACTCCTGCTTCGATCTTCCAATTCTGGTCTTCTAAACATTCTTTATGTTAAAACATAAGAATATTTGGCCCGTCTCGACTTCCGTCTCGAACTTTGGTAAAATTACCATTTTACCCCCAACTTTGGTAAAATGACAATTTTAACCCTGATTGACTTTCTGCTGCCCGTTGACCGTATTTTTGATACGGGGTATCACAAAGGACCCCTATCAGGTTCTCGAAGTAATCAGTACAAAGACCGGAGATTCCTTGCTGAGTGTCAACTGAGTCGCCTTCATCATTAAGAAGGTAGTGGATGTGGTTTGAGGCATTCCTCATTGCTTTCATTCTGAAATAGTACTTGGTACAGCTATCCCCAAATTTAAGAGCTGAAACTCTAGATATTTGCAAGAAAAAAGCTTCTTCCGCTTTTGAGAGCTCGGCCCACTTGCACTCTGCCTCCTGCTCTCGTTCAGCGTTTACCGGAGTAGGATTTCTGAGAGTGGCTGACTGACACAGAATCAGACGAGAGTGGGCTTCCACCATTCGCTTCTCCAAGCCTGAATAGTTATCTTTTATGAACATCCTTATATGCTTCTTGAGAAGATGGAGCTTCTTCACCACTCGAAACATGCTAGAGCCAATGACATTAGACGAGAACCAGTGGTGAGCAATTCAAGGCAAGAAATTCTCATTTTGCAAGAGCATATTGAAGAACTTGAACGACTTCTTTTGTCTCCCTGTATGGCTCAGAACAACCCTGCTTGGCGCATGATCAGAAAACGAGTGCTCGTCAATGAACGCAACAGAGGAAGGGAAGGAGTTAAGCCATGAATCGGTTACTAACACCCTGTCCAACTTTTTTGCGATCAGGTTAGTCCTCCGTTTGTTCCACCAAGTGTGGAGGTTACCTCTGAAGTTGAGGTCTGTAAGTGAAGCTTCTAAAAGACAATCCCTGAACTCTATTGTTCGAGAATTCACATTTAGTGAGGGAGGATTTGAGTGCTCAGAGGGGTCTAGAGTTTGATTAAAGTCTCCTAGAGGTATCCACGGTTTTCCAATAACCCGCACATCATTAGAGAGGTCAATTAGTTCGCTCCATAACAGTCTACGCTGAACGGCCTCTGTTGAAGCATAAATCATTGAGATGATTGTTGTTGCCCCTGAATCCGGTAATCGAATCTCACAAGTTATCATCTGTAAGGATTTAGATAATACCACGACATTTACACTGGGATGCCATAAAGCCCAGATTTTTTCCGATATCCGAGAAATCATAGTTCTCGTCAAAAAACCAGTCTTTGAAGATACCTTTCACAAGCTTCTTCATCTTCGGCTGCCTTACGTGAGTCTCCAAGAGACCACCAAAAAGAGGATTATTAAGTTTAAACCATTTATTGAATTCGCTGCGGTGTGAATATATGTTGAATCCGCGAACATTCCACCCAAAAAGGTCCGTATACATATGGACTAGTTTATTTTGAGGCTCTTGCCTCTGGAGACCTTCCACTGTCTCCCTCTCATTACTTTCCTGTAGATATCTTCCTCAGACCCATTCACTTCTGAATCAGTAGATGATGGGACATCAGAAGAATCTGATTCCACTTCCGTGGATATGTTGCCAGATAACTTTGTTTTCCTAGTTTCTGATACGATAGGCATGGGGTCTTGGGAATGTTGGCCACTATTCCTCGCTTCCCCTTTGTCGCCTGTGAAAACAGTCTTAGGAGTCGACTTGGCAACAATGATAGGGTCTAAGTTTTAATCCTATTCTACTGCAAATGCACAGTCAATGCAATTATAGTATAAAAGGTATCGAATCCCACAGAGACTCTCGGTCACACGATAGATTATAGAACGTCAAGTTCAACTAGGAGAAAGTAATGAGAAACTAAATAGCAAGCAGAAAAGTAAATAAGATAGCAGGAGTGGTTTGTAAGCAATCAACTAAAAGCGCTAAGTCTAGGGAGTTCTCAGGAAATCAGATAAGCAGATCAGATAATCAGTCAGGATCAAATTAAGTTCGGTTCTAGAACTCAAACACGAATATAGAACTAACCAACTTTCGTTGCGAGAATTCTCTAAGTCTAATAGCAAAAATCCAAATTTCTTTGTAATTCCTAACAGATTAAACTAGCCTTAAGTGCAAGTTCGATATGTTCACAATTCAATTAAACCAAATTTCTTTGCGAGTAATTCAATTGCTCAACCTAAATAGTTCAGATTCTAAATCACACTTTCGTGTCAATTTAACAACCTAGAGTCTAGATTCTAAGTGATCAGGTTAGAAACTAGTATTAAGCACAATTCACGCCGAAGAACAAATATGATATGAATCCTTAACTGAATAAACAAATCTAGCAAGTCATATATCCCTAACGAGAATCCCTAAACCTAACTATGAATCTACTCAGACAAGATTAGTGAAAACATAATCAATGAGTAAATAAATTGCATTAAAGAGAGTAAAGAAATAAAGGGGTTCGAAATCTTCTCCAAAAGCAGGAAGCAATACAGGTTCAGATCAGCCCCAAAAAGCTCTAAAAACTCTCAGCTCAAAGTACGAAAGCCTAATGTAAAACTGTTGTAAAAACCTAATTATATTAGCCTAATCACGTCTTGGGGCTTCCTTGTAAATACTGAAATATTTGGGCAAAAGTGCAATTTCCACAATCTTCATTAAACTCGCCGAGGAAGGCCCATATCGCTCGTGTGTCGATCGATGCACATGTTGTGTCGATCGATGCAATCCTCTGTTTTGGACAGTGAACTCTATCTCTCGGGCTAAATCTCCAAAATGCTCCAAAATGCTCCATAACCTCCAATTTCGTTCCAAATGTGCCTAGACCTGTAAACACACCTAAAAGACTCCAAAACATAACAAAAGACTCGATAAATAAGACATATACCATGGTTACAAGCCCTAAAATCCATGGTATATCAGCTCCCCCACACTTAGCCTTTGCTTGCCCTCAAGCAAAACAGAGAACTAAAATGTAGTGAAGAGGTTTGAAAACTTTCAGAAACTCTTTTCATCTCAGGAGCAACAACACTCAGATTCCCCTTAGTAAGCCACTGAAAGAATAACCTGCAAGACATCAAGACCAACATATACTTCCCCCACACTTAGCAACTGTCCTGAGTAAACTCCACAATCACATTCAAGCATTCAAATTCACCATACTGACTTCTATAAGCTATTAAGTGCGGTCTCACCTAAGGATTATCGATCAAAGGGCACATGGATTCTTACTCTGTTAACTCTAGACCACCATACTATCTTTTTCTGGTTCCTTTCTTCTCTTTTCCCTTCCTTATCAACTGATTTTTCCCCATTGGGTATCATTTTTTTTATCAGTGCTCTTCTCGTTATGGGGTGTACTTTGGACACATTCCATGAATGCATAGGAGGTAATAGTGGTTGCTACCACTCCCGTGACCACTTCGGAGCTACTAGCTCATCCTCAGTTTATTATTCTCTTTTTTTTTTACTTTAAGAGAAGGGGAGAAGGGAACCTTACTTGGACAGGTTTACAAGCTGTTTCAGAACTAACAGAGGAATCCGACTCAAGGTATACCAAGCCCTTAGGTGAGAAAATTAAGTCAGGTTTACAGGGGTGAAGTCAGATAAGGATCCTCTGAATACCTGAATTGATGTGGGTATTCTCAGTAGGCTGATCAGCATTGGGTTTTCTAAAAGTCATAGATTGATCTTGCAACTTCATCCCAATGGTCACTTAAGTTCCTGCAAGTGCTATTAACTTCTCAAAAATTCATTGTTTCTTACTTAAACTGTTTTGACTCAATAAAACAAATTTTTGAAAATAGGACTGACTCTAAGAAAACAAAAAGATAATGTCAGTACCACCTCCCCAACACTTGAAACACATTGTCCCCAGTAGTGTCAAGCTTAGGATTGGTAAAAGAAAATATATGAATGTTAAGGGATGAGTTAATGTTCTGTCTGATTTTTACCTGTCTCGCACATGCATCGATCGTTACGCATAAATGCGACGATCTTTGCAAGGCGATTGCGATATGAGTCGATCGTTGCTCAGGTCCGCAACGATCGCTGCAATGCGATTTTCGTGTTGTGACGATCGACACACAGGACCGTGTCGATCGTTGCATTGCGATTTCTCGGATCAGTCAGCAGTTAGCAAGTTAGTCCGTGAGAAAATCTCAAATCTCAAACCTGAAAGCTGAAAATCAATGCAAACAAGCAAAATCAAAGCAACAGATAGTCTAAAAACAAGCATATCATCCCAAACATAAGTACCTAAGAGAAAAATCAAAAGAAAAATGCAAAAGAAAAGGTGAAAAAGAAATACAGAACCGATAGGCTGAAAATGCGACCACTCTCACTCGCTCTCATCATCAATGCCCTCCATGGGATCAGTACTGCCCGAGAGAACAGGATTCGGAGAGCGTTGTCGACGTCGACTGGCAGGAATGGGCTGATGAATTTGTGGCTGTCTCCTGCAAGTGCAGCCACACATGAAGTCCCTGATGCTCCGTAGAATACCATCCTGACGCTCTCTTCACTCGCCCTCAGTCATCTCACTCAAAGGTACCGAAGGAGCTGGATAAGGACCAATGTCATGTGCAGCAGCAGCAGCAGGAGCCTCGGGTGCAGGAGTAGAAGCAAAACTCTGAGCAGATGGTCCCGGTGCGGAAGAAGAAGAAGCACCTAGAGGGTTAACCATCGTAGGAACGCCACGTCTCAAGTTCCTAGGAGGCTCAAAGCGCAAGGCCTCCAAGGAATCAACTCTAGTAAGCTCAGCAGCAGGAAGTTGTACACACCACTCATCTGCATCTGCGTCATGATAAACCCAAAGCTTTTCTTCCTTCATCCAAGTGGTGTTCTTCAAGTGACCATAATCCATCCACTGCCTCTTGGTGATGCACTCTCTCCCAGCAGTAGGGATCCTGAAATGCTGGAAAATGGGAGTAAGTAAACTCCCTACAGACTCACTCTTCTTCCCAGAAAATGGCTTAGTCTTCAGCTCGCACAAGTGATCTGGAAAAACTGCTCCCAAATTCAGCTGAGGAGCTGGGTCTTGCAATGGTGTCTCCTCGAACAAGTGACTCACTCCAGTGTATAGCAACTGCACTTCCAGCTTCCTTTGCTTGTTCACCTCAGCCTTGCAGAGGAGAGTATAACCCAAAATGCGCCCAACATATCGCATGACTGGATGGCGCAACTGTATCTGCTTCGTAGTACGTGAGTTATACACCTCACAGCCAATGTGGTCCCAGAAAAACTGACAACTCTCAGTGTCTCATTCTCTAACCAGAGAGCAATGAGTGGCTTGATCATCAAATCCGTAGATCCTGCAGAGATCACGAATGCTAATCCGATACCTGGATCCATCGCACATGAATGTGAATGTACCTTCTCGAGCTCTCCTGAGAACAGGATCCGTGTAGTAGACTCTACAAGCGGACAACAGCTGTCGCACCAAGTCAGGATTGAGATCATAACTCCTCATCGGCATAGTCCCTAGCCCTATCTGTCTCGTAACCTCTAGCACCTGACTGTCAATCCCAAGCATCCGACAGGTCTGGTAGTCTGCAAATCGCATAGGCTTGAGAGTCATGTCATGCCACACGTTGTAGAACAACGTGTCATAATCGTCCCAAGTCTCAGAAACTGGCCTCTCTAAACACGCATGACTCTCAGTCACTGTCTTAGCATCCTCCATCCATGCTCTAGTCATAGGAATCTTGTCCTGCTCTGCTTTAGGCCAAGGGAGGCGCACTGTGCCAATCTCACCAATGTACGGGGCAGGCATAGGAGATGTGCGTACGAACCAGTCGGCAGGTGGTTCAGTATCAGCAGGCACATTCCGTCTCTTCGTTGGTGCCATCTGAAATCAAAGAATTGAGGCCCTATTAGTCACGTTGAATACTCTGTGAAGTCGCAGTGCAACGACCGTTGCACAGAGGCAGCGATCGTTGCAAGGCGATTTCACAGACGTTATATAATTCCTCAAATCGTCTGAAAATCAATCCACAAACCACATAAACAGTGTAATATCATCATCAATCAACCCAAATCAAGTTTATAATAGTACGGCATCATCATCTTAAAGCTAAAAACCTCTAATTTCAAAACCCTAGAACTGAATCCGAAAATGATGATTTTAAGAGACCTTACCTCGGAATTGCTTCTAATAGGTTATGGAAATGGATAGAGCGTGTAAAATCAAGAAGAATAAGCTTTGAATCAACGAAAATGATGAAGAATTGAGTGATTTAGGCAAGAGGCGATTCAGGCATACGGACGGTCGAAATGGGGAAGAAGAGAAAGGAGAAAAGGTTAAAGGCACTTACCTGGTTCGCGACTGCAACGACCGTTGCATAAGAGCAACGATCGTTGCCATTGAACCAATCCGATTTTGGTTTAGCACATGTGTACCTTTAATTTTGACATTTAAACCATCTGCAACGACCGTTGCACAGTACTGCAACGATCGCCACAAATCTCCAGACTCGTGTTCTGTAATGGAAACACAGCAAAAACAAAACCAAAACGTAAAATCCTAGGAAAAAAACCAAAAATAATATGTACAAACCAAACACTGGGTTGCCTCCCACTCAGCGCTTGTTTAAGGTCATTAGCTTGACCGGACGAACAAGATCAAGCTCCTGGAGGTTTCTGAAGGAACGTTTAGGTGATCCTGATTCAATTCTTAGATTCATATCAACCTAAACATGCGATCTAGGTTCTTCTCAGAATAGAAACAAATGATGATCTCACCTTATACCTGTTTGCAGCGGAAATAGATGGTATGTCTGAGATCAGAGAAACACCGAGGGATGAATCCTCCAAAGGTTCACACACGCGATCACAGGAAACGGCTGCTAGACCACTAGAGGAATTCGGCGCAGAGAGAGAGAGTTTACGGCTGGAGTGTTAGGGTTAATTGATCAGAAACTCGAGTTTTAGCTTATAAAACTTGTCTGATTTCGTTTGGGCCATTTGGCCCAAACACCAATTAACTAGACGGCATTCGCACACTGTGTCGACCGACACACCTTGTGTATCGATCGACACAGAGTAGCTAAACCGTTTTATTCTCTCTAAGTACAGTAAATGCCTAGCACTTTTACCGTACTTCTGCTAAACCGTTCCTACACATTTTTCCTGTTAGCTTAGGCGTGTGACCCATATGGGATCATATAATAAAGGCAATAAGTCCAAGACTTATAGATCATGAGCGGACTCTAGCAAGCCATCATGACCCCCAGTATTATATGACTTATGTCTGATCATTGACATACTCTTACTTTCTAGAGACAGTACCGAGATTACTGGACATAATTCCAACAATCTCCCACTTGTACTGGAATCTCTGTATTCATAATCCTTTTGTCACAATAACTCGATTAGTCATAAGGCAAGATTGGTGTCATCCTTATAAAGCCTAATCTTGTTCATCGGACTCTAATTTGATACTGACAATCCAAACGACTCGGGAAAGTCCGTTTGAGCATGGCCATGCATTTTCCAGTATTCAAATCTCCGATTGGCCTAGAGATATTCACTCCATTTATATTGGAGGGACAAATTCCGTCTTGTTCCATCACTGTAAACTATTCATTTCATAATGTACCCAAACAAGGTCCTTATAACTATCGCAGAACGATAGCGTTAGACAATGATCAAAGTGCATCAGTCCATGTGCAGTTACATGCATGCGAACTCAGGTCTAAGGACTATACTCTATAGTCGTAGTAAGAATCTCTTATGACACAGATATAAATATCCTGAAGAGTTCTTATAAGCGGGTTTTGTCCGGTCGTATGTTCCCAAACATACACCTATGTACTGACTTTGATGCCGCGCATCTATGACACACTGAGACTTTGTCATAAGTCACGTACCAATCCAGTCTCACACGGTTGTTGGTGTTCCAATTTCAACAACCTTCGACTAGGGACGGGATGATATAAAACATCTATCAAATATAGGGTCTCATGATCAAGCTAAATGACTTCGATGACTCAAGATCAAGTCATTTACTTCGATGACCTATAAAATGGTTCATATCACTTTGGAACGATTATTTCATCACAGTTAAAATAATTTTGAAATAATAATTTCATTAAACATAAGAATGTTTTACAAGAACATATCAAATAACTAAATAAAAGCCCTCAAACTCCCACTCAAATTTAGATTACATTTCTATGTCTCTAATGCCTACAGCTTCAGTCAGAAACTCGAGCTTAGGCCTTGGGAGTGGCTTTGTCAACGGATCAGCGACATTATCATCTGTCTGAACTCGGCTGATCTTGACTTCCTTTCTATTAATGATGTCACGTATCAAGTGAAATCTTCTTAGAACATGCTTGGATTTCTGGTGTGATCTTGGTTCCTTTGCCTGAGCTATAGCACCATTGTTGTCACAAAACAGTGCCAGAGGCTCAGCCGCATCTGGTATCACACCTAGTTCAATAATGAACTTCCGTATCCAAACAGCTTCCTTCGCAGCTTCTGAGGCGGCGATATATTCAGCTTCTGTGGTGGAATCTGCAACGGTGTCTTGCTTGGAGCTTCTCCAACTGATTGCACCGCCATTCAGACAAAAGATATAACCGGACTGTGACCGGAAATCATCTTGGTCTGTCTGGAAACTTGCGTCCGTGAATCCACTGACTTTAAGCACATCACTTCCACCGTACACTAAGAACTTATCCTTAGTATGTCTTAGATACTTCAAGATATTCTTTACGGCAATCCAATGGTTTTCACCTGGATTTGACTGGTATCTACTCGTCATGCTCAATGCATAAGCAACATCAGGACGAGTACAGATCATGGCATACATGACAGATCCTATTGCAGATGCATAAGGAATATTCTTCATGCGCTCAAGCTCAGCAGCCGTCGTAGGGCTCTGCTTCTTGCTTAGCGTTGTGCCATGTACCATTGGCGTGAAGCCCTTCTTGGAATCCTTCATGCTGAATCTTTGTAGGACTTTGTCAATGTATGAATCTTGACACAAGCCTATCAGCCTTCTAGATCTATCCCGGTAGATCCTGATTCCAAGAACGTATGCGGCTTCACCCATGTCTTTCATGGAAAAACAACTTCCAAGCCAGTCCTTTACCGACTTTAGCATTGGAACGTCGTTTCCGAGAAGCAGTATGTCATCGACATACAGAATAAGAAATACAATCTTGCTCCCACTAGATTTCTTATACACGCATTGTTCTTCTTCGTTTCTGATGAAGTCAAATTGCTTGATCGCTTCATCAAAACGAAGATTCCAGCTCCTCGATGCTTGCTTCAATCCATAAATGGATTTATGAAGCTTGCATACTTTTCCAGCATTCTTTGGATCTATGTAACCGTCAGGTTGTGTCATATACACATCCTCTTCCAGAATACCATTCAGGAAGGCGGTTTTCACGTCCATCTGCCAAATTTCATAATCATGAAAAGCTGCAGTTGCTAGTAGAATCCGAATAGATTTCATCATAGCCACTGGTGAATAGGTTTCATCGTAATCCACACCGTGAACTTGTCTGAAACCTTTTGCCACCAACCTGGCTTTATAAATCTGGACATTTCCATCCACGTCAATCTTCTTCTTGAAGATCCATTTACACTCGATGGCTTTTACACCAGCGGGTAAGTCAACCAACGAAAACACTTGGTTGACCGACATGGAGTCCATTTCGGAATCAGTGGCCTTGCGCCACTTAGAGGAATCTGGGCCCATCATGGCTTGATTGAAGTTCGATGGTTCATCACCATCAATGATCAAAAGATCATGACAGTCAGTCACGAGGAATCCTTGATATCTCTCGGGTTCGTGACGGATCCTCCCGGATCTTCGAACTTCAGGTACTACAGGTTCAGGCTCTACAATTTCTTGTAGGTCCTCCTGCTGCTCTTCCTCATTAGGTTGAGCAGTATTCTGTTCATCTTGAATTTCTTCAAGCAGTACCTTACTCCCACTGTCTTTCTTAGAGAGAAACTCCCTCTCAAGAAAGTTACAATCCCGGGCAACAAAGATCTTGTTCTCGGAACGTAGATAGAAGTAATAAGCCTTGGTTTCCCGTGGATAACCAATGAAGTAGCATTTGTCAGATTTTGGTGTAAGCTTGTCTGAGATCAATCTCTTGACATAGGCTTCACAACCCCAAATTCTGAGATAAGACAGCACTGGAGCTTCTCCAGTCCATAATTCATATGGTGTCTTTGCTACTGCTTTCGATGGCGCTCTATTTAGAGTGAACACTGCTGTTAGCAGAGCATATCCCCAAAGGGATATTGGAAGGTCTGTGTGACTCATCATAGATCGAACCATATCCAATAAGGTCCGATTTCTCCTTTCAAACACACCATTCCATTGAGGTGTTCCAGGAGGAGTGAGTTGGGATACGATCCCACACTCTCTCAGATGATCACTGAATTCTTGGCTTAAGTATTCTCCTCCTCGGTCGGACCGAAGAGCCTTAATGCTTTTGCCAAGTTGGTTCTGTACTTCATTTTGGAATTCTCTGAACTTCTCAAAAGATTCAGACTTATGTTTCATTAAATAAACATATCCATACCTACTGAAATCATCAGTAAAGGTAATGAAGTACTGATAGTTTCCTCTTGCATTTGTGGACATTGGGCCACACACATCAGTGTGTATCAGGCCCAATAAGTCACTGGCCCTCTCGTTAGGTTTATTAAAGGGGGCCCGTGTCATTTTGCCCATCATGCAGGATTCGCATTTCTCACATGACTCAAAGTCAAATGAGCCAAGAAGTCCATTCGAATGGAGCCTCTTGATGCGTTTCTCGCTGATGTGCCCTAAACGACAATGCCATAGAAACGTTCGGTTCTCCTCATTAGGTTTGAACCGTTTGGTATTAATGTTATAAATTGGCGCGGATTGATCGAGTATGTAAAGCCCATTCATAAGAGGGGCAGAACCATAGAACAAATTGTTGCGATTGAAGGAACATAATTTATTCTTAACTGAAAAATCATAACCTTCCAAATCCAACAAAGAAATTGAAATAATATTTCTGCTTATAGCAGGTACAAAATAACAATTATTGAGTTCTAAAATCAATCCCGAAGGTAAAGACAACAAGTAAGTGCCTACAGCTAGCGCTGGAACTTTCGCTCCATTCCCAACTCGTAGCTCCACTTGTCCTTGCTTCAGCCTTCTACTGTTGCTGAGTGCCTGCATATTAGTACAAATATGAGCCCCACAACCAGTATCCATAACCCATGAGGTATTATCAGAAGTAGTTGTATTAACTTCTATAACAAAAATACCTGTTGAAGAAGTCTCATAAGTCTTCTTCTTCAATTCCTTTAGACCTTCCTGGAATTTCTTACATTCTCTCCTCCAATGCCCTGGTTCTTTACAGAACCTGCATATGTCAGTTGGCCCAGCCTTGGACTTGGGCTTGGGCTTTGGCGTGTCCTTGTCCGCGACTTGGACAGCCTTGGCCTTTCCCTTATCCTTAGCAGAGGATTTCTTAAACCCCTTGCCCTTCTGCACCATAAGCACATTGGGGTCCTTGGCGGTTTTCCTCAAATTGGGCTCCGCAGTCTTGAGCATTCCGTGAAGCTCAGGCAATGTCTTACTCAAGCCATGCATGTTAAAGTTCAGAATGAACTGATCATAGCTTGCAGGTAATGACTGCAGAATGATGTCGCAGGCAAGTTCCTGGCTGATTGGGCAGTCGAGTTTCTGAAGATGATCGAGATAACCCATCATCTTCAAGACATGAGGACTCACTGCCGCATTCGCAGCCAACTTGCAGTCCAAGAGGTTCTTAACTGTTTGAAACCTCTCAGTCCTAGCCTGCTCCTGAAAAAGTGATTTCAGGCTTGCCATTATCTCGATGGGTGACAATACACTCTCGAACTGTTTTTGCAGCTCCGGAGTCATTGTCACCAACATCAGGCAATAGGCATCATTTTCATCTGACGAATGCTTTTCCCAAGCATTATGCAGAGTCCTGGCGGCATTGGCAGGAGGCCTCTCGGGGAGAGGATCACGAAGGACATAATCCTTCTTCTCCTGCTTGAGGACTAGCCTCAAGTTCCTTGACCACGTCAGGAAGTTCGTTCCAGTCAGCTTCTCCTTTTCGAGAACAGACCGGATCGAGAATGTGTTTTGTGTGCTTGTAGTAGTCATAGCTGAAATATATAGATAAAAGGTTATTAGTTAAAATGTTCAATATGATTAATCTCGTATTAAATTTAATATGATTAATCACGCATTATATTCAATAACATAAGTTACCCTCAATAGAATATAATGATTCCAAGATCCACATATAACTAAGATTAAAGTGGGCCACTGGCCGTCACCAAACCTTAGCTTATATCGGTAAGCCCTATATCGGCTAATTATATCCGTGATATAACTCTTGGTTGTGAATCTGGGCCCGAGGCCCAATCCACTCTGATGTCTCAAGGCCCGGGACTCCCGATGGCCCAGTCAAGAAAACCAGACTATACAGTCATGTAATCATTAATGTCTGGGACTCCCAATGACATTTATGAATCACAAACCGTCTTATCCACGCAAAAGCAGACACCCTCACACTGTAAGGCCATGAATACAATTGAATGGGCTTCGACAGCTGACATAGAATGGACAAGACATCCAACGCTTGATATTATTTGAGGTTCGTAGGTTTATTTAAAAAAATCATTCCCAAAATAGAAGATTACTATTTCGGGAAACTTTCCATTTTTGGAAACCTACTATTTTTGGAAACTTTCTAAAATTGGAAACTTTCTAAAAACGGAAACTTTCTAACTTTAGAAATTCCTTTAAAATCCAAAACCCGCAAATCCAGAAACTTCTAATTTAAGAAACTTTCTAATTTCAAAATTTCGGAAACTTTAATTTAAAATCGACTTTATAATTTTATAAAATAAATTTTAAATTAATCTGAAGAAAGACTCAAATAACTGGCCCAATTGTTTTAACTTCTTGGCCCGAGGCCCAAGAACTGGTGCATGTCCAAGACATGACCCAATTGTCCAATTAAATAACATAACCGGTCTGGTTCATTAAAATTGGTCTAACCAAATTTTAATTACTACGATGACCACAATTGTCAACCGGTTATTTACTAAACCGGATTTTCTCAATTTATTTGGTCCAACCAAATCAAATTAGAAAATCCTGGTTTAGGCACTAAATCCAATAATTCTTTCGACATTGGATTTCTTGTCCCGGTTTAACCAGACTTAATAAAATTATTAAATCTGTTTATTAAACCAGGACGAATAAATTTTAATCAAAATTAAACCGAGCCTTAAACCAACCATGTCGATCGATGGACCAACCGTGTCGATCGATCCATCAGCCACATCGGTCGATGCTCTCAGCATCGATCCTGCATCGATCGTGCATCGATCCTGTATCGATCGATGCTCTCACGCATGCACTGAACCGAGTCAAAACCCTAACCGTGTCGATCGATGTGCACCAACCGCATCGGTCGATGCACCAATATCGAACCTGCATCGATCCTGCATCGATCGATGCTTTCACGCGTTAACAGGGTTAACCGATAGGCTGTATCGACCGATCCATGCGATCGTATCGATCGATCCATGCGATCGCAGTCGATACAGACCTCTTGAAATCGCATTCTACCAAATCATATAGCTTGGTTTCTGCAATTTTATGTGTGTTTAGGTTCCAATTCTTGTTACTTAAGTAGTTTCTCTTATCAGTAGTTGATTCAAAACACTTTTAAACAAGAAAACAATCCTAAACATTGAATCTAAACAAGAAAAACCAGAACCATTGGCTCTGATACCACTGAAGGAACGTTTAGGTGATCCTGATTCAATTCTTAGATTCATATCAACCTAAACATGCGATCTAGGTTCTTCTCAGAATAGAAACAAATGATGATCTCACCTTATACCTGTTTGCAGCGGAAATAGATGGTATGTCTGAGATCAGAGAAACACCGAGGGATGAATCCTCCAAAGGTTCACACACGCGATCACAGGAAACGGCTGCTAGACCACTAGAGGAATTCGGCGCAGAGAGAGAGAGTTTACGGCTGGAGTGTTAGGGTTAATTGATCAGAAACTCGAGTTTTAGCTTATAAAACTTGTCTGATTTCGTTTGGGCCATTTGGCCCAAACACCAATTAACTAGACGGCATTCGCACACTGTGTCGACCGACACACCTTGTGTATCGATCGACACAGAGTAGCTAAACCGTTTTATTCTCTCTAAGTACAGTAAATGCCTAGCACTTTTACCGTACTTCTGCTAAACCGTTCCTACACATTTTTCCTGTTAGCTTAGGCGTGTGACCCATATGGGATCATATAATAAAGGCAATAAGTCCAAGACTTATAGATCATGAGCGGACTCTAGCAAGCCATCATGACCCCCAGTATTATATGACTTATGTCTGATCATTGACATACTCTTACTTTCTAGAGACAGTACCGAGATTACTGGACATAATTCCAACAGTTTCAACAGAGACTGTGAGTGCCTCTGCGAAAGTCTCCTCATCCAAGGTGGAGAGTAAGCATCGTCAGTGTGAGATCGTCCAAGAAAAGAAGGAATGTAATGTTCTCCAGGATCTAAAACCAAAGTTTCACTCGTTGTGAGATCTGGGATTCACACTAAGAATTTGTATTCGTGGATTTGGACTTTTGGATATAGAAATGGTATAGTTTCCTATGAATCAAAGACTTTATTGAGATTGATCGTCGAGATAGAACAAACACAGTCGAAAAAAGAGTACAAAGATTTATGATCGAGCTATCTAGTCGAAGTGTTCTAGGCTAGGGTTGGAATGTATTGATAGAATCGCCACTTCTTCCTTAAATACCCTCGATTTTGATCTTCTCGTTCCGATATTTCGGCCTCGCCGTCATAACGATCTCCGAGATTTGTGTGGATCAGTTGAACAGACGAAGACCGAGTTGCTCTATCTCCACGTCATCTTCTACCGAGCTCGAGCTCGATCGCCTCTCGCTTCGGCCTCGCTTGGGCCTTGTCAAGGTATCGTTCGTCTGGGCCCAACAAAGGAATCGGCTCGTCTCTTTGTCTTTGATTTTGGAACGGGCCCATGAATACGGGCCTTTGTTTTATTTGTTAATTGGCCGGATTTCCTAGAGGGAAATCCAGTACCAACAATAGCCCCCCAGCCCATTAGTTTTGATAAGTCGAGGTTAATGGGCGGTGGACGTTCTTGGGAAGACACGCGCGTGCCCTGGGCATTAGATAAACCCTAATGGTTGTTTTCGCCTCGTTCGCGGATCTTGTTTTAATCGGATGGCCAAGATTGGGCGCGTGTCTTGGATTAATCTGTTTGTGGCGCGTTCGTTGACACGGCGGATGTGACTTAATCGTCAATCACTCGTTTCTGCCCTTAGATCTTACATCGATGGTCGAGATTGCAAGAAATCGAAGGATCCAAACTGTCTCGATCTTTTTCATAATCATTTACAAATTTCGAATTGAGCGGTTGGGATTGCGGGATACGAAAGATCCCATGGATCTCGAGCATGAGATAGTTTAAAAGGGGAAGTTATCTAGCACGATTCCCATTACTGCTCGCACTACAAATCGACAAGGTAACTTCTTCTCCCTCATTCTATCTTTTTTGCTTCTCGCTCTTATTCCTTTTACTGTTGCTCTGAGACTTTTTCCTCTAGAGATTTCGTCTTTCTTCTTTTCTTAAAAGAAATTTCCGATACATCGAATCATCATGGTTCGAAAGGGTGCAGTCAGGGCGAGTTCAACCATGGCGGCGGGACCGTTTGGTCCCCACCTGCCGTCCAGTTTAACCGTGGACCATATACAGAAGTTACGGGCAATGTGCCGGATCCCGCCGGAGGTGGAGATAATCATCCCGTCTCCGGCGATGTCGCCGGAAACTGTTGTTGAGGGCTACTGCTGTGCCTCTTATACCTACTTCGATAAATGCGGATTGTTTTTCCCGATCCCTCGCATTATCTCATGGGTTTTGGCTCAGCTTCAGCTAGCCTTTCATCAGATGACCCCGAATTTTGTCCGGTACGTCATCGGGCTCGGGGCCAGAGCCGTTGAGGAGGGCATCGACTTTGGGGTCGAGGATTTGATGAGGGTTTGTTCAGTAAAACATAACACTCGTTTTCCCGGGACCTACTACCTCTCTCCTCGCCATGGGAAGATCCTTGACGAGATCCCGACGAGGGATGTGTGGAAGAGTAAATACTTTTACTTCAGGATCAACCATCACTCGGTCGAGGATTTCGACTATTCGGTTATCCCGACGAGATGGGCAGCTAGCGTTGGTTAGCTTTTAGGGGTTTATTAGTTTCTCTGGTCGCTTCGATGTTCTTTGTTGACATCGAGCTGTTTGCTAATAACCCCCTTTTTTTTGCAGAGGCTCCTGAGTCATTCTCTCTGAACCCAATTACATCGAGCTTGATAGCTCGTCTTCGGAGAGGAGATATCCGCTGGTCTAACTTTACAGACCAACGAATTCGAGCTGCCTTAGGTCCCGCGGCCCGACAATCTCCTTCATACCAACCTCATCTTTCACGAGACGAATCAGGTCTCTCTCGTCAGCCCGCTTCGACCTGAATCGTTCAGGCTCCGCTTCGGATTATCGAGCGGACTGGAGATAGTAAGTATTCTGGTTAGTCTGTACAAGGATTTTCGCGCTATATGCCTTTTGTTTGTCGGGCTGACTCGAATCCGTTTTGTCTGCAGATCGACCTGTTTCGGACGACAGTTCTGCCGCAAGCACCCCTTTTCTCGAAAAGATGTCGCGAAGATCTAGCAGCCGTCGGAACGGGAAGGATCCCGTCGATCTAGCAAAGAAAATGAAGGCCGGTGACTTGAGCAACACCCTTCTTTTTGCCATGGGCGAGGGGCCTCCTCCTCCTCCTTCGATCCCTCCTCCTAACCCTGTTCAGGTCTCTCTTTTCGTGGTCACAGGATCCGGAGAGGCAAACATGGAGGTGGAGAATTTACCTCTTCCTTCGGCCGGGCAAGAACTAGTCCAGGTCTCGTCCGGAGAGCCTGCTTTGCGCACCTCCCGGTTAAACGGTTCGAGGGGGTCGAACGGTCGGAGCCGGGGTGGCCCTCCTCCTCCGGCGGCGAAGCGTCAAAGGACCGACGCGGAGGTGAGCTCGAGAAGGTCGAGTCAGAGTGTGGAAGTGAGGCATGCCTCTTCCGGGTACTCCGTATCTTTCAACAGGCGATTCAGGCACCAGAAGGAATGTCCGACTGCGGATGACCCAAAGGGTATTGCCTATCTGCTGAGGCACTTTAAGCCCGCAGGTGTCCAGCTCCCGGCTGTTGGGGATATGGCTCTCGGTGATTCTTACACTGAGATGATGGCGGCTGCTGGGAAGGTAACGATTTCCTTCCTTCGCTTTCTTGATTTGTTTCATGCTTGATCTTTATTTTTCCTTGTAGGCCTTGGAGGCTGCGAACGGGTTCGTGGCTAGGGACGAGCGTGAGCTGCGAGAAATACCGCAGGCGAGTGAGCTCGATACCGTCGAGAAAACGGTTAGTGACCTGAGAGCGAAGTTGCAAGGGGCCCTGGCTGGGGAGGAGGAGCTACGGAAGACGGTGGGTGACCTGGACGTGCAGTTGCAAGGTGCCATGACTCAGGCTTCCGTCGCGGAGGAGGCGAGCCATGTAGCCGAAGAGGCGAGTCGAGCTGCGGACATGCGGGCTGCACAATGTCTAGCTGGTTTGGATCGGGCCCTCGCCGACCGAGAGCTTGAAATCAAGGTGGCGGTCATGAGGCGAAGAAAGGGCTAAACGGTCAATACCTCGAGATTCTCGAGGGGATTGCGGCGAAGGAAATCCAGAGGAAGGTTGCCGTGAGTGCTGAGATAAGGCTTCAGGAGGCCTTGGCCAATATCGCGCTTGTTGTTGAGTTCGCCTCTGGCGAACTAGATCTGACCAAGGAAGTGATGGACTTGGCTGAGAAGAAGCGCTTAGCCATGGAGGAGATGAATGCTGCGGCGGTGTCGGACTTCAGCATCGGCAAGCTCAACCTGCCGGTGATGTCGGACGACTCGGTAATCTTGGCGCGCCCTCTCACCCAGGTAGCTGCTCGTCTCGATCAATATGGGTCGAATCTACCGACCGGGGTTAGCTCGCGGGCTAGCGATGAGGTCGAGGGCCGACTCGAGGAGGAAAGGACGACCGACGATCAGGTAGAGGACCAAGACGAGGTTTCCTCTCCTTCCAAGCAGTTCTAATCTTCTTCTTACTCGCTGTTGCCCTAAGGGGCTTTAATTTCTTTTTCACACTTTTGTTGCCCGAGGGGGCTTTGTTGTTTTTTTTTTTTTTTGGTGTTGCCCTTGGTGGGCTTTTGTTCGAACTCAAGGACATCGCGTCCTCTTTTTTTATGAATTTCTTTTCGAATCTTTCATGCCTTAGCATAGATTTTACTGTTTTGATGCCTTAGCATAGAGTTTGGCCGTTATGGCAGCTCGAACCTCTTCAGAGAGGTCGAGTAAATAACTTGTCTCTGGTTGCCTTAGGGAGTTCTTTGCGAACTTTCAGGTCAATTGTATTTGAGCTCGAGCTCTTTGTTGAGAATTGTCCGAGATTCAACTCTTTCTTGAAGTTCGAGCTTAAAGCTGAATTGAAGCGAGAATTGCTAAGTATAGGAATGAATCGAAGTAGACTTACAAAGATCCGTTTTGAGTACGCGTGGAGGTTATTTTGCGATTGTCTCGACTTCGTTGTTTTTTGCTTGGAGGGAGGGGGTAGCTCCCCAATTCTTCTAATCCACGTAAGGTTAGAAGAAATTTGCGATGTTTGATGGACCGTTTTTAGGTCGCTTGTTTGGGACGACCATTTCAGCTTGTTTTGTTTTGGGGCGAGCATTTCAGTTCGCTCGTCTCGCTTTATTTTAGGAGAGGCCATTTCTGGTCGCTTATGAAGGGATAATTTCATATCACTCGTCTTTTGAAGAGATAATTTCATGTCACTTTATTTTAGGAGAGGCCATTTCAGGTCGCTCAGAAGGGATAATTTCATATCACTTGTAGAGATAATTTCATATCACTTGGTTTTGAGGAGAGGCCATTTCAGGTCGCTCGGGGAGTATAGCTTGATACCGTTTGTTTTTGAAGAGATAATTTCATATCGCTTTAACTTTTGAAGAGATAATTTCATATCACTTTGTAACGACGAAGTATTTCGCGATGACTCTGACTTTTAAGACAGAAAGAGACATTGATCGGGGGACTTATTTTGATTTCACAAAGATAAGCTAGTAAGACTTCATTTGAAGTTGTTGAGCTCGGTAAGAGCCTTGTGTTTGGGGGGTGGCTGCGCTCGAAGCCGAGCTGCCTACGTACCCTTTTAAGGGGATCAAGCCATTTCGTAGTTCGATTATGTTGGTGTACTTTTAGTGAAAGTACTTTTTGAGGTTGATGATGTTCCAAGGTCGTAGTTCAGGCTTCTGGGTTTCTACCGATTTGATTCGGTAGACCCGTTCTTCACAACATCAGTGACCTGGTAAGGACCTTCCCACTTTGCTCCTAACTTTCCAGTGTGTTCTTCCTTTTTATGGTCGAACACTTTCCGTAAGACGAGCTCACCTACTTGAAACCTTTGAGTTTTGATCTTGGAATCGTAGTAGCGAGCTGCAGCTTGTTGGTAGTTCTGGATTCGAGCTAGTGCAAGGTTCCTCCTTTCGTCGACGAGATCGAGCTCGTCCGTTATCATCTTGTTGTTAAGTTCCTCTTGTCGTGGGCATTATTCTTTGCGGATGCTCGACACGAGAATTTCGGCTGGTACTACCGCCTCGATCCCGTAAGCCAGCGAAAAGGGAGTTTCGCTGGTGGATTTGAGAGGGGTAGTCCGGTGAGTCCAGAGTACGGCTGGGAGCTTGTCGCTCCAGCTCGTTTTGCACTCATTGAGTCTTTTCTTAAGGTTGTTCATGATTTCTTTATTAGCTGCTTCTGCCAGTCCGTTTCCTTGAGGATAACGGGGCGTTGAGTAGGTCAGATTTATGTTCCAGGTTCTACAGAACTCCTTGAACACGTTTGATATGAATTGTGACCCGTTATTGGTGACGATCTCGTGGGGTAGTCCGCGTCGGCACACGATGTTTCGCCAGATGAACTCCTTAACGTGGACGTCTTTGATCTTTTGGTATGACTCTGCTCGATCCACTTAGTGAAGTAGTCTGTCATCACCAATAGGTGTGTAGCTTTCTTTTTGCCGGATGGGACTAGAGGTCCCACGATGTTCATTCCCCATCGCATGAATGGGTATGGTGATGAGATAGAGGAGAGTTTCTCCGATGCTTGATGGATAATCGGGGAGTGTTTTTGGCATTTGTCACATTTGCTGGAAAAAGATTCGCATTCGGTGGCCATTGTTGGCCAGAACCTTGCCTTTTGATTCGCACGGCCAGGGCTCGTCCTCCGGAATGGCTTCCGCAGGATCCGTCGTGGGCCTGCGTGATCACGGCTAGAGTTTGCTTTTTATCGAGGCATTTGAGGTAAGGTCCAGAGAGACTTCTCTTGAAAAGCTCTCCTTGCGTGATGCAGTACCTCGCACTTTGTGTCTTGAGTTTCCGCGCCTCCCATTTTTCAACCCGAAGGGCATGACTTTATAGCAGTACGTTCCTCGATCAGTTATGAACGAAGTCTTTTCTTAGTCCTCGGGGTTCATTAGTATTTGGTTATACCCCGAGAAGGCATCCATGAAGGATAGCAGTTGGTGTCCGGCGGTAGCTTCGACCAGTCGGTCGATGTGCGGGAGTGGGAAGCTGTCCTTCGGACATGCTTTGTTGAGATCTTTAAAATCTACACAGACTCTCCACTTCCCGTTCTTTTTCTTGACCACTACGGGGTTCGCGAGCCAGTCGGGGTACTTGACCTCTCTGATCGATCCGATTTTTAATAACCGATCGACCTCGTCGTTGACGGCTCGAGCTCGTTCCGGGCCTAGTTTCCGACGCTTTTGTCTTACCGGTTTGTAGGTTGGGTCGACATTCAGCTCGTGTCTGGTTACGTCGATGTTGATCCCTTTCATGTCTGCTGAAGACGAGGCAAAGGAGTCGACATTCTGTATAAGGAAAGAGACCAATTCGTTTTTGACTGGTTCTGATAGGTCAATTCCAATGCCAACAAGTCTTTCAGGGTGAGCATCGTCTATGCAAACTTGGATCGTGAGGTCCTTGGGGGGTCCTATTTGACTCGGGTCGTTCGGCCTTTTGGTCTGCATAGTGGCGAGCTCCTCCTCTTTCCGTAATTGCTACGCGGGGGATTTTTCAATCTGCTTATACCCGTTCATATAGCAATGTCGGGAAATCTTTTGACATCCGTAAATGGTTTTTACTCCTTTGGGAGTTGGAAATTTTACGCATTGATGGTAGGTCGATGGTACTGCTTTCATGTCATATACCCATGGTCGACCTAGAATTGCGTTGTAGGGAGCTGGCCGGTCTACTACGACGAACTCTGTCATCCTTCGAACTCCTCCAGCTATTACTGGGGCGAATACAGAGCCCATTGAGTATGTTGTTTCACCGGCGAACCCTACTAGTGGTGTCTTTTCTTCGACGATTTCGGAGTCGTTGAAATCCAACTTTCTGAACGCATCATAAAAAAGGACATCCACCGAACTCCCTGTGTCGATCATTATCCTCGAGAGTTCGACATCTCCCACTACTAGACAAACGAGGAGAGCGTCGTCGTGTGGTTTGTCGAGATTACTTGTCTCACTCTCATGGAAAGTGATTTTGTGGTCTGGACCTAACATTGGGGTTTTCCCCCCTTTGTCAGTTTCGACTCTTCTTTGGAGAGCCTTGATTGAATTGACCGAGTCTCGGCATAGCTTGGAGCCGCCGAAGATGAAGTTGACTCGTTTAGGGGGTCTGGCCCGTACACCCCCCCCCCCCCCCCCCGCATAGGCGAGGGAGATTGATCCGAGAACGTAAGCTCTTGACGGGAGCCGGGGGTGGAGATAACGCCGAACCTCCCGGGGTGCCGTTCAAGCTGAGCTCGCCGAGAATAAATTCGACTCGCTTTCGCGACCCCTGAGGGAGTGTTTCGGGAGATTCCGGCTCCTTTGACCGTTCTCGTTTATTTTAAGAAGGCTTTTTGGTGTTCGACTCTTTGGTCTGTTTACTTTCTTTTTTGTCGGATGGAGTTTCCTCCTCGACTTCTGACTCTTGTTTGCTCTCGGACTCTCGCTTTTGAACCTCAGCTTTAGCTCGAGTATAGCAATCTTCAGTCGAGTGTCCTATTTTGATGTGAAAATCACAGAATTTTTCCTTGTCGAACTCGAATTTCTTCGAGATCTTCGGGCTCTCGACCGCGTTGACGTTTCCTGATTTACGGGAATCTTTTTTTGAGTTCGAGTTCTGGGAGCCCGACGGGTTCTTTTCTTTTCGATGCTTTTCTCTGAGGGCTGTAGTTTCGTCCTCGAGGCGAGCGAAGGCCGATGCGCGATGAAGGGTGTCATCGAGTGTTTGTGGTTCGCGGACCTTTATTTCCTCGCGGAATCTGGTAGAAAACTATAGTCCGCGTCTCAATGCTTCTATAGCTACTTCGTCTCGCGGGTTTGCGATTTTGGATTTTATTTCTTTAAATCGGTCGATGTACGAGCGAAGTGACTCGTCGGGTTTCTGGGAGTTGCTAAATAGAGCTGCCTCAGTAGTCTTTTCTTCGATAAAGACGGAATATTGTTTGAGGAAAGCCGTCATGAACTGGGTGAATTGTCAATGGACCTTTCCTCCAGTCCGGCAAACCATTCTAGGGCGGAGCCCGATAGGTTTTCGGCGAAGAGCCTGCAGAAAGCCGGCTCTCTCTCCTCATCGGTAAGGTATACCCTCGCCATTGCCAGTCGGAACGCCCTGATATGGGCTTTCGGGTCTGATTTTCCAGAGAAATCCGGAAACTTTGTTTTCTTTATTTCCCGGATTCGTGCAAAGGCGATCCGGTCTGTGAACGGCGTTTGTCGCGTTTCTTCGATCACTCGATCGATGTCGGGCGCCGCGCTTGTTGCCATGTGAAATTTGGAGCTCAGACTGACGAACTGAGCCTTAGCTTGTTCAATATACTGTCTAAGCATGTCGTGTTCATCGCCTGTCGTAGGCGCGAACTGGGCTTGTGTTTGATTGGACGTTTGTCCAGGGAAAACAGGGTTGAGAAGATCGATTGTTGGAAACGATCCCGTCTGGTCGACCTGCGGCATTTAGAAATGTACCGTATTTGATCCATTAGGATGTCCCGAGCTCGAGGCGAAAGCAGAGCCTCCTAGTTGCCTCGGCCGGATATTTGAACTATTCAGGAAAGGTGGTGGCCCAGGTAATGGTCGGTTTCCCGATCCGGTTGGATCTGTGACCATTGAATTCGAACCGAATGGAGTCGGAGTCGCGATAGGTGTCATTATAGGGCGTAAGCCGCTACCTGACGTATTGGGGAAATTCCCCGACGCTCCTGGGGGAGTTACTACCTGGGAGAAGTCCAAGCGTGTACACGGTGGAGGACTTATGGGGGTTCGTGGATCGTGTGTTGATCTACCCCCTGGTTTTGGCTAGCGAGCTCTTCAAGACGGGCATTAATGCGCCTTTCCTGTTCATCGAGCTGTGCGGCCAGAGAGCGGTTCGCGATCTCTTGGGCTCGTGCGCTTGCCTTGTTGTATCTCGTTCGGTTTACCAACAGGCTTAACATCGAACGGATTTCAGCAAGATCATCTGGGCCTTGTCGCTGTGGAGCATAAGGCAGTGGCAATTTAGGTCTGGTTGTTCCAGATTCACCTCCTGAAGCGGGAGCGGAAATGGAATCATTTCTCATCCACACCCAGTTTCTGCTTGGATCATTAGTTCCTGACAAAACATTTGTCGGAGTCTGGCTCGTCGCGACTGTTTGAGCGACTGGGCCGGTTGGTGCCAAAGTCGTGGAGACTGAGGCAGAGCTCGTCAACACGCCATCGGTCTGACCCATGATTCTTACCCCGGTGGTGTTCTGAGGAACGTTGTCAACCGTTTGAGGGTGGTCGACTGGTGGTGTGGCGCTGGGAGAGCCAGATTGGTCGGGATTCATCTCGATCTGTCGGATCTAGGATATGATTCTTAAGACAGGAAAAACTAAAGATAGCCCCACAGTCGGCGCCAAATGTGAGATCTGGGATTCACACTAAGAATTTGTATTCATGGATTTGGACTTTTGGATATAGAAATGGTATAGTTTCCTATGAATCAAAGACTTTATTGAGATTGATCGTCGAGATATAACAAACACAGTCGAAAAGAGAGTACAAAGATTTATGATCGAGCTATCTAGTCGAATTGTTCTAGGCTAGGGTTGGAATGTCTTGAATGAATCGCCACTTCTGCCTTAAATACCCTCGATTTTGATCTTCTCGTTCCGATATTTCGGCCTCGCCGTCATAACGATCTCCGAGATTTGCGTGGATCAGTTGAACTGACGAAGACCGAGTTGCTCTATCTCCACGTCATCTTCTGCCGAGCTCGAGCTCGATCTCCTCTCGCTTCGGCCTCGCTTGGGCCTTGTCAAGGTATCGTTCGTCTGGGCCCAACAAAGGAATCGGCTCGTCTCTTTTTTTTTGATTTTGGAACGGGCCCATGAATACGGGCCTTTGTTTTATTTGTTAATGGGCCGGATTTCCTAGAGGGAAATCCAGTACCAACACTCGTCTGCTCTCTCTGTCCATCCTCAATGCTAAAGGTTTGACCATCAATCTGTGGCATGCGCAACATATCCATCTCAAAGTGTAGAGGCTCATCTCCCAGATAGAGATCAATCAGATTGTTCCTTACATCGATCACTGCTCCAGCCGTGGCTAATAATGGTCTTCCCAGTATTAGAGCTTCATCCTGCTCACTATCGTACTTAAGCACCAAGAAATCTGTCGGAACTAAGTAGTTTCCAACTCTCACTGGGACGTCCTCAAGAACTCCTTCCGGAATCCTTATTGACTGATCAGTTAGAACAAGAGAGGTCCTAGTGGGTGAAAAATCTGTCATCCCCAGTTTCTCTGCCACAGAGTGTGGCATGAGACTTTCAGCAGCTCCTAAGTCACACAAAGAACGCCTGAAGCTATCCTCAAAGATGGAACAACTCAGCACAAATATACCAGGATCAGGTAGCTTCTTAGGGATCTGAGTTAGCAGCACATCACTGATTTGTTTAGGGACCACTATCACCCAATCTTTCAACATTTCGTCCATTGGCAGCATCTTCTCCAAGTATCTCTGCACACAAGGGTGATATGGTGGATCATCATATTGTGGAACTTCTTCCAACTTCTCATCCATCACTTCCAGCTGTCTGACCTCATCAATCTCTTGTTGAGTTATCTCAGACACCCCATGGAATATTCTAATAAGCTCTTGATCCGTCTCTTCATCAATGCCACGAGAAACAAATGAGGTTGTCTGTCCATGACTTGCAACGATCGTTACACAAGGTGCATCGATCGATGCAGCAAAATTTTCACAGATTCCACCCGAGAGTTTTTCTCCAGTTTCGGATTTCTCAGCTTCTTCCACGAGTTCAGCTGTATTTAACTCAAAATTTTCACCTTGGTTTGATCCATCATCAATATAGACTGACCAAGCTTTAATGTGGGTGTCAATGACATTTTTCCTTTTAATAGAGCTTGAAATCTGGTTCACCTGTGTTTCCAACTGCTTCACATGAGTACTCAAAGATTCAAACTTCCCATTAAGATCCTCATACACAGCATCCAGCTTCTTGTTGAAGTCCACATCAGTCTTAGTTTGTCCTTCTAGCAACCGTTCCATCATTGCTTCCATCTTACTCGCATAAGCATTAGCAGCAGGAGGCGTCTGATAAGAAGATGATCCATAGGTTCTCTGGTAAGATTTACTTTGCTGAAAAGGCTTCTGATAACCAGCATTCTGTCCAAATCCAGAATAGTTTTGGTTGCTTGTGAAAGCACTCTTCTGTCCAGCATTGAAGAACTTGTTACCTTGCTGATTACCAAACCTGTTTCCTTAGAATCCAGAGCCACCAATGTAGTTCACATCCTCTTCCTGATGATCTTCTTCAGCTCCAAATACCTCAACATCCTGAGCAAAGTGGACAGCTTTCTTTCCAGTCAACAAGCTATGAACAGTGTCCAACTTGCTCTTAATATCAGCTATCTCCAGATTATCTATCTTCCCACCAGACTCTTTCCTTCTCCTATCAGCAGTCATGGTGATATTACTACTCACCAAGTTATCAATCAGTGTCTTAGCTTGCTCAGGAGTCCTTGTGTTGAAATTTCCATTGCTGGAATTGTCCAATGCAGTCTGGTAGTGGAGATCAATACCTCTGAAGAATATGCCCAGCAATGTCACTTCAGTGAATCCATGATGAGGCAGTCTCGTTGGTACTTATTAAACCTCATCCAAGCAGCCTTAAGAGACTCTAGGACCTTGGGAGAAAGTGAGAATGTCCTGTCTCGACTGATTAGAGCGAGCATCATCATAAAAGTGCCTCAAGAACTCACTCTTCACAGTATCCCAAGTAGTAAACTTCCCAGGTGGAAGTTGTTTCTGCCAAGCTGCAGCATCTCCAGCGAGAGAATAGGGGAAGAGTTTTAGAAACAAATAGTCATAGTTCATTCCATCGTACTTCATCCCAGTGACTATATCTTCAAACTTATCAATATGGTCCATTGGCTGCTCATTTGGGAAACTAGGGAAAGTATTCTGCCTCAGAATAGAGTAGTAGATAGTCTTGATCTCGAAGTCATTCCTCTCAAAACCAGGAGGTACAATTGCTGACCGGTTAGCATGGAACTCATCCGGACGGTTGTAGTCAGCAAGAGTCCTCTCAGCAGCATCAACAACCATCTGCCTTTGCCCTTGCCCTTGGCCTTGTCCTTGTGGCGGTTCAGGCTCAGGTTCAGGGATCACATTCCCTTCAGCATCTATCATATGCCCAACATCATTGTATCGGTTGTTCTGGTCGTCCCTCAGAAAACCTTGAGCATCAGGTCTCAGAATCAAGCGATTTTGCACCATCCTTGCTCGTTGACCTTTTCTGTTAGTTCTCTCTAGTCTAGCAAGCTCCTCAAGTCTGAGATTCACAAGATTCACGTTCGGATCACTTCTGGTCTCACGCTTATGCATAAACCGTCGGTAGTCGCAGTGCAACGATCGATGCTAAGATGCAACGATCGATTCAACTCAGATTCGCCTTGCAACGATCGATTCAAAAGAGTGCAATGATCGATGCTAACCGAATATCAGACCTGCGACAGAGAAAAACAGAGAAATTAGTAACCAAAAATAAAAACAAAAATCCTAGTCTAAACCCTAAGTTCAAATCTATCGAAGACTCAAAAGAGTCCCCGGCAACGGCGCCAAAAACTTGATAGGGTCTAAGTTTTAATCCTATTCTACTGCAAGTGCACAGTCAAAGCAATTATAATATAAAAGGTATCCAATCCCACAGAGACTCTCGGTCACACGATAGATTATAGAACGTCAAGTTAAAGTAGGAGAAAGTAATGAGAAACTAAATAGCAAGCAGAAAAGTAAATCAGATAGCAGGAGTGGTTTGTAAGCAATCAACTAAAAGCGCTAAGTCTAGGAAGTTCTCAGGAAATCAGACAAGCAGATCAGATAATCAGTCAGGATCAAATTAAGTTCGGTTCTAGAACTCAAACATGGATATAGAACTAACCAACTTCGTTGCGAGAATTCTCTAAGTCTAATAGCAGAAATCCAAATTTCTTTGCAATTCCTAACAGATTAAACTAGCCTTAATTGCAAGTTCGATATGTTCACAATTCAATTAAACCAAATTTCTTTGCGAGTAATCCAATTGCTCAACCTAAATAGTTCAGATTCTAAATCACACTTTCGTGTCAATTTAACAACCTAGAGTCTAGATAATAAGTGATTAGGTTAGAAACTAGTATTAAGCACAATTCAGGTCGAAGAACAAATATGATATGAATCCTTAACTGAATAAACAAATCTAGCAAGTCATGAAATCCCTAACGAGAATCCCTAAATCTAACTATGAATCTACTCAGACATGATTAATAAAAACATAATCAATGAATAAATAAATTTCATTAAAGAGAGTAAAGAAATAAAGGAGTTCGAAATCTTCTCCAAAAGAAGGAAGCAATACAGGTTCAGATCAGCCCCAAAAAACTCTAAAAACTCTCAGCTCAAAGTATGAAAGCCTAATGTAAAACTGTTGTAAGAACCTAATTATATTAGCCTAATCACGTCTTGGGGCTTCCTTGTAAATACTGAAACATCTGGGCAAAAGTGCAATTTCCACAATTTTCATTAAACTCGCCGAGGAAGGCCCATCTCGCTCGTGTGTCGATCGATGCACATGTTGTGTCGATCGATGCAATCCTCTGTTTTGGACAATGAACTCTATCTCTCGGGTTAAATCTCCAAAATTCTCCAAAATGCTCCATAACCTCCAATTCCGATCCAAACGTGCCTAGACCTGTAAACACACCTAAAAGACTCCAAAACATAACAAAAGACTCGATAAATAAGACATATACCTGTAGGATTCTCCTAGGATCTAGGGTCTAGGTGATTGAATCTATTACCTCGTTCTTACCTCAGATCTGGCAGCGGAATAGAATGGTGAACGAGATCTAGCGAATCAAGTGCTTCGCCTCTACCAAGCACACACTCACACAACCTGGAACACCGGGATGCTAGTGCCGGATTCAGGGAATGAGTTTTTGATTTCTCTGCTTTTCTGTCTGAGAATTTCGGTGACGGCTAGGGTTCAGGTCGACCATATAAGCCTTTATATATCGACTTGGAAATGACATCACATACCGTCGGACAAGCCCGACTCGTTTACGTCATTTATCTGAAACATCAGTTTCGAAACCCGATATGCATCGATCGACACACTCACTATGTCGATCGACACACCTCCTCGAAAAGCCTGCATCGATCGACACACTCATGTATCGATCGACACACACATCATAAAACTCTATGTTAATGTGTATCCAATACACATCAACGTGATCATTATCAAAATGATCATTCCCATATGTTAGCTTCCAGATTGCTTAGGTGTGTGACCCTATAGGATCATATAATAATGGCAGTAAGTTTACAACTTACAGATTACAAGAGGCTTCTAGCAAAGCCTCTTGTACTGGAATCATCAATTCCTACAATCCTTTTGTCTCTATATCTCGATTTGGCATAAGACAAGATTAGTGTCATTCTTATTAAGCCAATATCATGTTTATCAAACTCCTGATCTATACTGAACAAAACAAACAACTGAACTACAGTTCGTTTGAGTGCGGCCACACATTTTCTCAGCATAAAATCTTCGATAGGCCCTGAGATATTTATCTCCCGTTATTCTGGAGGGACAAATCCCATCTTGTTCCATCCCTGTTCCTTTACACACTTCATGATACACCTGAGCAGTGCCTTTATAGCCGCCAGTTACGGGTCGACGTTTGACAAGGTCAAGGTGCACCAATTCATATGCAGGAAAGCATGATGAACTCAGGTCTAAGGACTATACTCAATAGTCGTAATGAGAACCTCTCATGATACAGATATAACTATCCTGGTTACTTCTCATTAGCGGGTCACGTACGATCATATATTCACCAACATATATCTATGTGACTGACTGTGATACTCATACCATTGACTCCATGAAACTTAGTCAACAGTCACCTCACAAGCTAGTCTCTCGCGGTTGTTATTGTCCCACTTTAACAACCTCGACTAGGGACACATCATAATTTATGTCAATTGTTACTTATAGGGTTTCATGACCAAGTCCTCAACTTGATGACCTATAATATGACATAAACTTATTTTGGGACCATTATTTAATTATCCAATAGTCAAATAATGTTGATGTCAGTTTTTCATAAACATGACCATATCATATCTATATGAACATCATAACTAAACTAACTCCCACTAGAATCAAGACCAAGTCTTCAGATATCTAGTACCTTCAGCATCAGTATACAATTCGTGCTTAGGTTGTGAGAGATGCTGCAGTGTTCTTGCTTGGAACCATTCCAACAAACCACACCGCTATTCTTAAACAAGCATTATTCTACGGTCCTCTGCTTGGAAACCTTTCCAACAGACAGCACCGCCACACAGACAAAAGACATAACCAGGTGGGAGCCGAGATTCATCTTTGTCCGTCTAACTACTCATAACTGATTCATGTTTTTCTCAGTTGTACAAGAACCTATTCTTAGTGTTTCTCAAACACTTGGGGATATTCCTTACAACTGTCCAGTGACCCTTACCGGAACAAGTTGGTATCTTCTCGCCATACTTTATGCGTCAGCTGCATTTAGACGAGCGCAAAATATGGCATTCTAGATGGATTCTATTGCATAAGCAAAAGGAATCACACTCATAGACACTAGCTCAGCCAATGTCCAAGACACTTCATCTTGCTAAGATCATTGCCATAAGACCTTTGGTGTGAAGTCATTCTTGGAATCATGCATATTGGAACTGTCTAGTACCTTATAATCATAGTGATTCTGACACGATCCAAGTAGCTCTTCTGATCCATCTTAATGGATCCATATTCCAAGAGCTTACGCGGCTTCTCCCATGTCTCTCGTTAAATATGACTTCCGACCCAAATCTTGACAAGACTTTAGCGTCGGAACGTCGTTTATGAGATTAAGTACGTTCTAAACATACAGTTTTGAGAATTGCAATTACGCTCCCACTAGTTTATTTGTAAACACACGGTTTCTATTCGTTCCTGATCTAGTCAAAACCTTTTGACCGTTTTAACAGAACATAGATTCCAACTCCAAGATGATTGCTTCATTCGGTGAAGCTAACATGCATATCTAGCCAATTTTTCGGAGTTGGGGCTCACCTTCGCTTCTTTGAATTTCGTAGGCTTGTCACTTTTCAATGATAAACAGATCACGACAATCGGTCACGAGGAATCACCCTCGATTTAGTGACGGATCCATTAGGATCAGCGAACTTCAGGCTCCACAGGCGTAGATCCTATATCACTTTGTAGATCTAACTGTTGTTCCCCTTCAACAGGTTGAGCAGCTTCCTGTGTTTCTCGAATTTCTTCGAGCTGTACTTTTACTCCCACTGTTCTTCTTGGAAAAACAGAGTTCCGAACAACATAACTTTGTTCTCGGATTGGTTGCAAAAGTACTAAGCCTCGGTTTCCCTAGGACAACCAGCGAAGCAGCACCTATCAGATTTGGGTTCAAGTTTGTTAGTTGACAACTGCCTTACACAAACCTTGCAATCCCAATTAATCAGAAAAACATATTTGGAAATCACCCAGTCCACATCCAATGTGGTGTTTTTCACTGATTCTGATAGAAAACTTATTTAGCGTAAACATGTTCATTTTAGAGCGTATTTTAAAAGGATAATGGAAGATTCATGTGACTCATCATTAATCGGAGCATATCCAATAAGATCCGATTCATTCTCTCAGAAACACCATTCAGGGTTTTCAGGAGAGATGAGCTGTGAAGCGACTTCACACTCACTTAGATGATCACTTAATTCTTGACTCAAGTATTTTCCTCCGCGATCTAATCGAGGATCTCAATACTTCTGTCAAATCGGTTCTATACTTCATTTTGGAACTCCTCAAAGGATTCTTACTTGTGTCTCATCAAAAGAACACAGCCATACTTACTGATGACATCAATAAGGTAATGAAGTACTGAAGATTTCTTTTGGCATTAATGCTCATTGGGCCACATACATCAGTACGTGTAAGGCCCAATAAGCCTCTGGCCCTTCTCTTTAGCTCTGCCAAAGAAGCCTTAGTCATTTGGTCCAGTAAGCAGAATTCATATCTCATATGATTTATAATCAAATGAGCCCAAAAGCCCATAACTATGGAACTTCTGAATCCGTATCACTCTATGTGGTCAAAACGACTATGCTAAGGAAAAATCGAGTTCAAGTCATCAGACTTAAACCGTTTGGTATTTATGTTATATCCAAGCGTTTATTGGTTAAAATATAAGACCCATTTATCAAAAGGGGTGCTACCATAGAACATTTCATTGGGATCAAAAGAGCAAAACTTGTCTTTTATCAGAATGAAAAACATCCAAATTCTTACAAGAAAATGAAAGACGTCTCTGCATAAAGCAGGTACATAGTAGCAATTACTTAATTTAAAACCAAGCTTGAAAGGCTCCTACAAGTGGAGAATCTCTACGGCTCATGCAGCAACCATTGCTCCATACCAGACACGCAGTTCCACTTGTCCTTTCTTCAACGTTCTACTGTTGCTTAGGCCCTGCATATTTCCAAAATATCAGTACCACAACTAGTATCCAATACATACGTAGAACTTGAAGTAATAACACAATAACTGAAGAAGAAGTACCATACATCTCCTTCATCTCTTGTGAATCTTCCAAGAATTTTATGCAATCTCTCTTCCAATGCCCTAACTCATCACAGTAGAAGCACTTTCTAACACCAGATGGGCCGGACTTGGGCTTATATGATGACACAGGCTTATCCTAATTCCAAATCTGGACGGCCCTGCCTCTACCCTTGTCAACACAAGATTTCTAAAATCTTTTACCCCTTTTGATGTCTTGCTCTGCTGTTTTGAGCATGCCATGCAGCTGAGTCAATGTCTTCGTCAAGTCATTCTTGATATAGATTTTGACAAACTTATCATAACTAGACGGCAGTGACTGTAGAATGATGTCAGTAGCCAACTCTAAGCTGACAGGACAATCCAGTTTCCCCAGGTTATCAATGTAACCCATCATTTTAATGACATGAGGACTCACTGGAGCATCCTCTGGTAGCTTGCACCCAGTGAGAGACTTCACCATCTGGAATCTCTCAACTCGTGCCAGATCCTGAAACTTCAGTTTCAGGTTGGTGATCATCTCTATTGGCGACTCCATGTTCTCATACTGACTCTTCAAGTCTGAGTTCATGGTAGCCAACATCAGACAACGCACATCTACCACATCAATATAATGCTTATTCCAAGCATCATATACTGCATTCGAGCGATTGGTCCCAAGCCTTTTTGGAATAGCTTTCTCAAGGACATAGTCCTTACTCTCCTGCTTGAGGATTAATCTCAAATTGCGATACCAATCCAGGAAATTTGATCCATTTAACTTGTCCTTCTCAAGGACGGATCGTAACGAGAAAGTAGTTTTAGACATAGGCTGAAAATTTTAATCAAAGAAAATTTTAGTTATGATTTCAGGAAATGAGGAATCTTATCCAATAAGAAAACTCGCATTATATTCAAACAATGTTTCCTCTATGAATATAATGATCCAAGATCCATACATCACTAAAATCTTTTACGAGTTTTCGCGATGCATCGACCGACACAAGACTAGTGTCGATTGACGCCATGCGACAAACCCTAAAATTTTATTCGTGTTTCGCGGTGTGTCGACCGACACAATCTTGTGTCGATCGACACAGTGCGAAAACACACGATCATCGTTTTCAACAGAGACTTTTAATCCGAGATTAAATTCTTCAAAACATGATCTAGCAGGCAAAAATCTAATTGAATTCATCATCAATCAATTTACATGCCTCAGATTCAACAGATTAACCCTAGGCTCTGATACCACTGTAGGATTCTCCTAGGATCTAGGGTCTAGGTGATTGAATCTATTACCTCGTTCTTACCTCATATCTGGCAGCGGAATAGAATGGTGAACGAGATCTAGCGAATCAAGTGCTTCGCCTCTACCAAGCACACACTCACACAACTTGGAACGCCGGGATGCTAGTGCCGGATTCAGGGAATGAGTTTTTGATGTCTCTGCTTTTCTGTCTGAGAATTTCAGTGACGGCTAGGGTTCAGGTCGACCATATAAGCCTTTATATATCGACCTGGAAATGACATCACATACCGTCGGGCAAGCCCGACTCGTTTACGTCATTTATCCGAAACATCAGTTTTGAAACCCGATATGCATCGATCGACACACTCACTGTGTCGATCGACACACCTCCTCGAAAAGCCTGCATCGATCGACACACTCATGTATCGATCGACACACACATCATAAAACTCTATGTTAATGTGTATCCAATACACATCAACGTGATCATTATCAAAATGATCATTCCCATATGTTAGCTTCCAAATTGCTTAGGTGTGTGACCCTATAGGATCATATAATACTGGCAGTAAGTTTACAACTTACAGATTACAAGAGGCTTCTAGCAAAGCATTACAATCACCAGTATTATACAAACGATTGATCTCGATACACAACTATTATCAGGAGTGAGTACAAGTGTGATTTCAGGACACAATCCCAACAATACCATGGTTAAAAGCCCTAAAATCCATGGTATATCAAACAACACTCTCATTCTGAGAAACTGGAAGTAGATGAGAGACATCCTCAAAAGCTATCTCCTTGCCCTTGTCCACTAGGGGTCATAGTCAGGGTGCCTTCTTTTCATTCTTTTTATGTTCTTCTTTTTCCCTTGCCTAGATTGATTGTTCCTTGGGCACACAGCGGAATCATGGCAGGTAGAGTTTCACACTATGCATAGAATAAGAGCAGTTTTGCATCTCTTAACCGAGTGTCCTATCTCTTTACAATGGCTACAAATCTGCGGCATCCAAGGGCTAGAAACCAATACCCTACAGCGCTCGCCCGATTGGAACTGTGCATTGGCCGCTTCAGGAAGAGGCTTCCTAGGGTCGATAAGAGTGAACACCTTCACAACTTCCAGATTTATTTTATTTGAAGTAGTCGGGTGAAGGAATTGAGGGTCGCCTACAATACTTGCAATTCTCTCCAGCCCATCTTCGTTGAAGAATTGGAATGGACGTTGCAAATTTCAAGCCAAATCGGAGCTTCAGAGAGTTCGGGTTTCTCTGGTTTGATACCAGGTTCCCATTTAGCTACAAACATTGTTTGTCCCTCTATCTGCCATAGTCTCTGGTTTATAACCCTCGATCTGGTTGCGGCATTAGGAATACGGAATAGATAAGAGAAACCCTCCATCTTAGTGACGACCACATCGCGGTATTGCTTACTCCAGATGCTATTAACGATGTTATGGATCAGGCCTTGAGAAGGAGGCTCCGAGTAGAATTTACCCAAGACAAAGCAATCCCATGACCTGCGGTTCTTTTCGATCACTGAGTTTCGAATCTGGAAACAAGCTTCACCTGATGGGAAAGTAAAAGCAGTACCCTTCTTCTCAAGTTTCCTCGTTGTGCCTCTTACCAAATTGCTCCATGACTTTGATGCCGTAGAGGCTGGTTTTGTTGTTGCTGGGTTTGTCGTTTGCACAACATTTGCATCAGGCTTGTTTGTTTCTGGGATTGTCGTTTGTACAACATTCTCAGCCGCAATCGAAATATTCGGGCCAGAGACTTGCTCCGCTTGGCTAGTTTTGTGTGGGTCAGCCGTTTCCACAGCTTTCGCAACATTGATGGAAGGATCTTGGATGACCGTTTTCACAGCCAGATCAGCTTGAGTCTGAGTAAATGGAGACACAAAAGTGAATATCTTGGTCTGCTTACTCTGATTTCCATTCACGCTAGTCGGAAGCTCAAGAGCTGGTGAACCAGCTAGCGGAGGATTTACGGATGACGGAGGACCTTGCTCCTTAAGGTTGGGACTTACAATAGCCTGGGCTACTATTGCCTTCTCTTTAGGAGACAAGGGGCCTAGACCATATTTCCCGCCGGTGGGAGGGTTTAGAGTAGCTGTTGTCAGAGCTACTGTTGCCTCGGAAGCCAGGAGAGAAATGTCTATAGGAGCCAATAACTCCATGGGTGGATGCCACAAAAGACCGCCATCTTGACCAGGCGAGGCGCCGGAGGCCAAGGAAGAGGACAGTGATGGAGGCGTCTTTTGAATCATGTATGAGGAGCTTGGAGATGACGAAGGACTTTGGGGAGGAGGCTTCTTCTTCTTCTTTGCCATGAGGGAAAGATCTCGCCGGATCCAGATGACCGACGGAAAGATCTGGCAGGAAAACGGAAGTAGATCTGAGTCGCCTTCAAATCGCCTTTTTCGCGCCTTGGGACGCGAGCCTTCAAATCTTCCTCGTACTGCGATCATCTTCAACCTTTGGTATCGTTTCATCCGTAGAAACCCTAGCATGCCTCTTTGAGATCGTGAATCTCAAAACGACAGCCGTTGCCAACAACATCCAATCACACTCATTACCTCCTCCACATTATCTCATAAATCCATCTCTCATTACTACCATTAAATCCGAAACAGCCAGATACCTCTCTGCAACGTTTCGTCGAGCCTGCTTGCGTCACTTATAAAATTTGAATCTACCGAAACAGGTACTCATCTCCGCACTGTTCGCAACTCTCGATCCCATAGTACTTCATAGCCTTACGTAGCCAGGTTTAAGCCAGTGCTAATGGTCGACACTGTTCAGGAAATTGATATTTATATCCAAAAGTTTCATAACCTTGATCTTTTCAAGCAAGGTTCTGTATGGTCACCTCTGTTATTTATTTTAGATTCGAGGAAATTTTCTATTATGTGTCTAAATCTTCAACTCTTTTTTACTCTCTTAGATTGTACCAAATAAAAATCAGAAAGAGATGGGAGGATGGTGATAACAACTCAACTCCTGTGAAGTTCCTTCACTAGTTGTTCAGTATGAAGGTACTCTCCATTATTTTTTTCTGAATCATTTGCTTTTACCTGCTATGTTTGTGTGCTTGAAGGCACTATCCCATTATGCAAGAATGTTTCCTGAATTTATATGCCTATTTATCCTATTTCCATATATTTAGAGAATTTTTTAAATAGTACAATTTGCATAATAAGAATCAATATACCTTTCTTGTCAGGGGCGGATCTTAGGGGGCACAACCAAAAAAAAAAAATTAAGCTGGGGGCACTTTTAAAAATTTATGTAGTAAACTAAAAATATGTAATCAAATAAACTTAAATTAGTTAAGAAAAACCTAAAAAAAAGTAAGGGGCACAGGACCCCGTACTCTAAGCCTTACACCCCTACTTGTCACAGCTCTTGATTGAAGCTCACATGACTCATATGGAGTGTGGAAGATAAATGATAAAGATAATAGTTTCTAAACACATCCCTTTCGCATAAAATATGCAAGACAGTATGTTCGTTTATGCATGATGGTCTTTTTTACCATGCCACTGGAAAGATATGTGGTACCAGTCTTTCTCTAATATGAACAAAGCCAAGTATTTACGGCGTTGAGTTTGTGAGATTATTTTAGCTGCTGCTTTTTTCATAATTAGCAACAATAATAATCCAATTGTGATAAATGATGTATTTGTGTACTTGGTTGACCTAGAAGACAAGTAGAGTAAATGACTGGTTGTGAATGTTGCAGGGCTCAGCTACATCTGCTGTTTTATTGAGGTTTGAGCTTTTATATTCTCCAATTAGGGAGAATATATCGTTGGTGTTGGAGTCAAGATTAGCACATTTCCCAAAAGACCCATTCAGGAATTTAGGTCGGTCTAATAAGGAAAGTTAACATAAACCCTAGTTCAAGTAATAACGGCTCGGCCCAACAACGGTGTAACTAGGGCTGCGAAGGAAGAAGAAAAGAGGAAAGGAAAGCGGTGTGCATGATAAACACGCTGGGCAAAGAGATTCATTTAACATATTCAAGTTGAGATATTAGGAAAGATTCGGCATAATCTCTAGTTTTTCCCATTCTTTAAACCGACTTTGTAAGCCTATATAAAGGCATCTCATCATTCAATAAATACATCCGATTTTCAATACAGTTTTCTGAGAGTTTTTAGCTAAAACCGATTTAGACCTAATTACTCTCCGACGATTTAACATCTTTCTCAGTCGCTTTGTTTCTTCTCGGAAACCTAGCAAAAACCCTAATTTCTATTCATCCTCGCCGAGATCTGAAACTCTTCTTTTAAAATCCCTCAAGAAACCCTAAAACTCTTTCTATCTTTGGATAGGCCGAGTTACGAGATCAACAATTGGCGCCGACAGTGGGGATTTCTGAACACGAGATGTCTGGAAACTACGACGAAATCGACCCCAGGGACAACCTAGGGTTGGTTGTGAAGGAAATGATGCCAAACTAAGTGATCACGATGATGAAGAGACCGGAGCACTCAACGGCAAACCGCCACGAGGCTCTAAGTCTGTAAATACCCAAAAAGACGGCGTGCATATCCCGCCAGTCGACAATACGGCAGAACAAGTCGACCAAGACTCCGTTTTAGCCACTCTGATGGTCAAAATCGATTCCCAAACGATTTGCTAAAAGAGTTTTCGGAAAAAATCGACCAGTTGCAGACTGAGCATGACAAAAATCGCTCCGACTAACAGTCGAGGAAATCCAAACGTGTTGTCCCTCTTGAGGCAAAGGAAAAAGTCGCTAGACGACTGATCTACGATAAGCGTGAAGGGGATCTGTACCAAGAGCACAATCTGGACAACGAACCCAAGAATGTCTCACCCCAAGGGCGAGATGCAGAGGATAAGCGTGAGCAAGGCTCACACCGAAAACGGGACTCGAATGAACCCAAGCGGGACTCGCGTCAAAAACAAGACGGCTTGCATTACGAGCGATACGCGCCTTGTAGAGACTTAGATGATGAATATAAACAAAAAAAGTACGAATCTCGGCACGACCGAGGTTCAGATCGCAGAAGAAGCTCACGTCGTGAGAATGACTCGCGCCGGGATAACCATCGCCACGAGCGAGGCACATCCCACGAAGAAGCCCACGAAACGCCTGTTCGAGGAGCAAACCGAAGCCGGGTCGAGAAACAGTTGATCGAACTTAGAGATATCCTCAAGGAACTCCAAGGTCGAGGTTCACAGCGTCAAAGGATCTGCCCCAGAGATTCACCGAATCATTGAAGAGACTCGTAGGATGCCTTTTACTTCACGTATCACGAATACGTATGTCCGACAGAAGGAGAAACTCAAACTACCGACGTACAACGGTACAAAGGATCCCGCTTCTCACTTAACTACTTTCAAGATCATGGCGGCGAAAGCACGAATCTTGTCAACAAACAAACGTGATATCGGATTTTGCCAGCTATACGCCGAAACCCTAGAAGGAGACGCATTGATAGCTTTTCCGACCTAACACGAGCATTCGTAAGACATCATTTCGTATACGTGAACAAGGATACCTCGCTGAACACACTGATGTCCATGTCGCAAGAAAAGAAAGAAACACTGCAGGCCTTCATCGATCGCTTCAAGGCGACCATCACACACGCGGAAGCCCCAGACAAGTTTACTATTGCGGCTCTAACAAACGATGTATGGCATGAAACCCCTTTTACCAAGATCTGGTTCTCAACCCGCCGCTGACCATCGAGGATGCCCTTCATCGAGCAAACAAATTTATCGAGTTTGATGAATAAAAATTGGCCTTGGCTAAGAAATTCGGCTCCACTAAACAGACCGATAAGAAAGAAGATCGAGGGCCGAGACAACATTACGAAAAGGGAACAAAGACAATAATGGTGGCGGCAACTCCGGAAGTCAGCGTTCATCCAAACCTTGGAACAAGTGGAGCAAGGAGGACAAGAATACAGCACCGCAACTTGCTTCCGAGCCAGAAGAAAAGTATTGCGAGTATCATAAAACCACCTTGCAAAACACCTCAGAATGTCGGACTCGCAAGAGGTAAGGCGTCTATCGATGAACTAAGAGAAGAATCACAACGAAGCCGGGAAGAACAGACCAATGACCAAGCACCCGAACAAGGCAAGCAGCAAAGCCGCATTAAAAGCATAGCTTTAAAACGCGACCGTGATGATCAAGAGGAGGATGAAGAGGGAGCTCCTAAAGCCGTACGAAGAATCAACATGATAATGGGTGGTCTGATTTCGGTGAATGATTCGGTCCGGTCGAGCAGAGGGTACGAACGCATGGCATTAGCCGTACAAAACGCGCCTCAGCCGATCCTATCTGACGAGCCCCCCCCCCCCCCCCCCCCCCCCCCGTCATTTTTACTGACCAAGATCTCTGGGAACTCATTATCCTCATAACGATCCGTTGGTGATCGAGCTCCTCATCAGAAGCTGTTAGGTATCTCGGATCCTGGTTGATACAGGTAGCTCTATCGATTTAATCTTCTTAGATACATTGAAGAAGATGGAAATCAAAGAAGAAGACATCAAGCAAAAGGCTAAGCCGCTCACCGGTTTCATGAGTGAGACGACGTACACAATTGGAACGATCAAGTTGCATGTTTACGCTGGCGGAGTCAACAAAATGGTAATGTTCCATGTCATTGACAAGCCGACTATTTATAATGTTATTCTCGGAACACCCTGGCTATACAGCATGAAGGCGGTATCTTCGACTTATCATCAATGCCTAAAATTCCCTTCGCCTAAGGGAATCCAATCAGTTAAGGGATGCCAGGGGCAAGTCGGTCGTGCATCGTGAGAGAACACAAGATAAGGGTGCCATCATGCATGATCAACACGGAGCAAGGAAAGAAGGGCCCAGAAAGGGAACTCATTCAGCAAGTCGTCATCGATGATTCTGATACAAGCAAATGCGTAGGAATCGGGGCAAAATTACCGGATCATATTAAAAACGAACTGATCGCATTCTTACAGCAAAACTTCTCGACCTTCGCTTGGTCAGTCAAGGACATGAAAGGTATCAATCCTTCGATCACAACCCATGAACTCAACGTTGATCCGACTTACAAGCCAGTTAAGAAAAAGAGGCAAAATATCGAACCCGAAAGAGCCAAAGCCGTCAATGACGAGGTTAACAAGCTTCTCGACGCCGGTTCAATTCAGGAGGTCAAGTACCCTGACTGGCTAGCCAACCCCGTTGTTGTTAAGAAGAAAAATGGAAAGTTAAGAGTCTGTGTCGACTTCACGGACCTCAACAAAGTCTGTCCAAAAGACAGCTTTCCCCTGCCACACATCGATTGACTTGTTGAACCTACAACTGGAAACGAGCTACTTTCGTTCATGGACGCGTTTTCGGGATACAACCAGATTCTCATGAATCCAGACGATCGAGAGAAGACGGCATTCATAACGGAACACGACACTTACTGTTACAAGGTCATGTCATTCGGCCTTAAGAACGCAGGCACTACATATCAACGACTGGTCAACCAGATGTTCGCAAATCAGCTCGGCACAACGATGGAGGTATACATTAACGATATGCTGGTTAAGTCCTAAGTCGCATCTCAACACGTTGGGCATCTGAAGGAATGCTTTAACATCCTCAACCGATATGGAATGAAGCTTAACCCGGCTAAATGTACGTTTGGCGTGACATCAGGAAAATTCCTCGGATATGTCGTCACTCAAAGAGGGATAGAAGCTAACCCAAAACAGATCTCGGCAATAGTTGACCTACCATCACCTAGGAATACCCGAGAGGTAAAACGTCTAACTGGCCGCATAACCGCCCTGAACAGATTCATATCTCGTTCGACGGACAAATGCTTGCCTTTCTATGAACTCCTCCGGGGAAACAAAAGGTTCATATGGGACGAAAAGTGTCAAGAGGCATTCATCCAACTTAAAGACTACTTGTCGAACCCGCCAGTGTTGTCAAAAACAGAAAACTGCGAAACACTTTTCTTATACATCGCGGTCTCAACAACTGCAGTCAGTGGTGTCCTAGTTCGAGAGGACAGAGGAGAACAAAAGCCAATCTTCTATGTGAGCAAAACGATGAACGGAGCCGAGACAAGATATCCTGCAATGGAAAAACTGGCCCTCGTAGTCGTTATCTCGGTACGAAAGTTACGTCCCTACTTCCAATCTCATTCAATTGCCGTGCTAAGTAGCCAACCTCTTCGGACAATCTTACACAGTCCAGCGAGTAGGAAATGGGCAGTGGAACTCAGCGAGAACGACATCGATTATAGAAATAGGACAACCGCCAAGTCTCAGGTAATAGCCGACTTCCTTGTAGAACTATCACCAGAATTGAATGTCGAAACTCAGGAAGAAGACAAAAGCAGGAAACTGTTTGTTGACGGTGCTTCATCAAAATGAGGAGTCGGGGTAGGAGTACACCTCATTTCACCAACCGGTGAGATACTAGAACAGTCGTTCAAACTTGGATTCACGGCATCCAACAACACAACTGAATATGAAGCTTTGCTAGCCGGCCTCAGGTTATCTAGAGAAATCGGAGTGCGAAATCTCCTAGCCCATTGTGACTCCATGCTCGTCGCGAATCAAGTTAACGGAGAATACGAGGCTAAAAATGAGCGAATGGTGGCCTACCCAAAGGCGGCACTGGAACTTACTAGCTCTTTCGAGTTCTTTGACATAATCCAGATACCAAGGAAAAAAATGCCCCGGCAGATGCGCTTGCATCTCTGGCATCGACCCCAAATCTCGATCTTTCTCGACGGATTCCAATGGAAATGATTCATGAACCAAGCATCCCGCCGCCCGAAAGCAATCATGAAGAACCCACTTCTGATGATACCGTCCTTGCAATCGGACAGTCAGACGATCAGGTTGGTCCAAACAATAGTCATGCTAAACATGCCGACCTCATTGCACTCCTAACAGATCAAGATACGGTCTGGCGACAAGAGATAAAAGCATACTTGACCGAGGGAAAACTTCCCGAGGAAACGTGGGCTGCACGCCGACTAAAAGTTAAAAGTGCGCGATACACGATACACAATGGCGTCCTTTACAAATTCTCGGCCAATAAAATCCTCCTCAGATGCATATACGGAGACGAAATCGGCCGAGTACTCGAAGAAACACACTCAGAAGCTTGCGGAAATCACTCTGGAGGACGGTCTCTTGCTCTCAAAATCAAGTTAAACGGTCACTACTGGTCGACTATGGTCGCCGATTGCGAGACCTATTCCAACAAGTGCGAAAAGTGTCAACGACATGCACCATTCATACATCAGCCTACAGAGCTACTCACCACATCCACCGCGGCATACCCATTCATGAGGTGGGCAATGGACATCGTTGGACCGTTACCGCTTTCTAACCAAAGGCGCTTCCTGCTAATCATGACAGACTACTTCACAAAATGGGTCGAAGCCAAAGCATATGTATCAATCCACGACGTCCAAGTTGAGAACTTCGTCTGGAAATACATTATATTCCGATATGGGTTGCCTTATGAGATCGTCACTGATAACGGGTCGCAATTCACATCCAACCTGTTTGAAGGATTTTGCAAAAATGGGAGATACGGCTTAGTAAGTCAGCACCGAGATATCCTCAGGGAAACGGACAGGCCAAAGCCACCAACAAAACCACCATCGACGGTATCAAAAAGTGCCTCGAAAGCAAGAAAGGAGTGTGGGCCTATGAACTGGATGGAATCCTTTGGTCGCACAGAACAACTCCTCGCCGCGCAACTGGGGCCACCCCGTTCTCCTTAGCCTTCGGCGTGGAAGCAATGGTCCTGGCAGAGGAAAACATCTATACTCTCTGACGAGCTCTTATGACTCAGCATAACGAGATTAACGAAAAAAATGCTGCTTCACGCCCTCGACACAATCGAGGAAGAACGAGATCGGACATTGCTCCACATCCAAAACTACCAGCAGCTCGCAGCTCGGTACTACAACCCGAAGGTACACGAACGTCACTTTCAACTCGGTGACAACGTGCTCCGCAAAGTGTACAAAAATACCAAAGAATGGAGAGCAAGTAAACTCGGCGCAAAGCGGGAAGGACCCTACAAGATAAGAAAGGTCATCAAACCCTGCATTTACGAGCTCGAATCAATGAAGGGCAAATCTCTACTGCTTTCGTGGAATTCATCAAGCCTAAAGGAGTACTTCTAGACGGCGATCTAACCTCGGCTCAGCACCCAAAAAAAAAAATACCATGTATGAACTACCTGTGACTTGATTCTTCTTCGGAAGATACGTAGGCAGCCTTCATCGGCACAATCACAAATAAATAAAACTCATCTTTTCCAGCTTATACCGAGATAGAAGCACCTTAAGTCGAGTCATCACTATCCTCATGCCGAGTTAGTTTTCTTTTTAACTTATGTCGAGTTATTATTTCCTCTTAACTCATGCCGAGTTATTATGTCTTTTTAACTCATGCCGAGTTATTATTTCTTTTTAATTATGCCGAGTTATTATTTCTTTTTAACTTATGCCGAGTTATTTTTTCTTTTTAACTTATGCTGAGTTATTATTTCTTTTTAACTTATTAACTTATGCCGAGCTAAAAGCACTTGTCCAGACAAAAGCCGAGCTCCTTAGTTTGCAGAAACCGAGCTTCTTAGCTCCCAGAAAGCCGAAATCCTTAGTTCGCAGAAATCGAGCTTCTTAGCTCGCAGAAAGCCGAACTCCTCAGTTCGTAGAAACCGAGCTTCTTAGTTCGCAGAAACCAAGCTTCTTAGCTCGCAGAAAGCCGAGCTACTTAGTTGGCAAAAAATGAGCTTCTTAGCTCACAGAAAGCCGAGCTCTTTAGTTCGCAAAGTCAAGCAATACACGCCTTGACTGTAAGCCGAGCACCCAATAAGACTCGCATTATCAGCATTACGCTCCCTGGCCAGAAGTGCGGTCTTTCTTGCACGCGAGATGCATATCACGGTGAGGAAAAGCCAAGATCCGTCTCGCATTAAAAAACCAGGTCCTTACCCGTATGTTTTATGAGGTGGGCGATAACAAATAAGCCGAGCACTTAAGCCGAGCACTTAAGCCTCGCACATTCGTCTGTCCTTTGAACGAGTAAGCCGAGCACGCATAAGTCTCGCAATCAAAACAGTTTACACCAGCTCGCGTTCTAATCAATGTTTGAACTTAATTCATACCGAGTTAAGGTAATTCGAAACATTCTGATTAATAATGCGATCAAGTAACAAAACAAAAACTTTTAAACCATAAAAACCAAGGGCACCAAGCTTCCAGGCAAAATTCTTACATAAAACAGACATAATTAAAAAAAATTGAAAACAAAAGAAGACTAGAAGATCATTCGGCTCCGGCCCCGCTCTTCGACGACTTCTCTGGCTCACTTGCCTTCTCAGCCTCTCCATCCTTGGCGTTCGCATCCTGAACCACTGCCAATACGCCACCTTGAGCCGCGATCTCCGGATTAACAGTCGGCTGGACAGGATAATTAGGAAGAGCTTCCGGGATCACCCCGCGGTTAGTCCCGAACTCGTCAATGTCCCTTGGAACATGGGATGGTGAGTCGCGATGAAGGGACCCCAGGAGAGGATGGTGAGTTGGGACATCCAAAGCATCAACCTTGGCAGCGATCGCTACCTCGTCAGGGGCAAGCTGGTCCAAGACCGACCGAGGAATCGGGACGCCTTCTCCGCTAAGCTTCAGTAAGCACTTCCTAAGGCCAGTAATCTCACCTTCCTCGATCTGTAAGGAAACAATGCCTTCTTGATCCTTCACATAGCGTTGGAAGAGATCAAAATAGGACTGGGCCTTCGCCCTCATTGGGCTTCCACGTGATTCCCCTCTTTTAGGACCATATCCCCGCAGAATTTATGTTGACTTTTCCTTTCAGACTGGTACTTAAGAAGGTCGGCTTTCGCTTTATCATCGGCTCGGCGTAGTTTTTCCTCCACTTCACTAAGTTTATTCGTAAGATCCGGATTGCTCGCCTCCAACGTGTCCTTCTCCTTTCTCGCTTTTTCAAGAAGCTCATCCCTCCTCGTCAACGCGTCAGCTAATTTCTGAGAGTCCCAGACACTCTCAAGGGCCACACGTTTCGACGCTGCAATCATCTAAAAAATCTAGAAAAAAACCATTACCGAAAGGAATGATGAATAGAGAACATGTATAATAAGAACCTTACCTCTGCCTCAGCCCGCTTTAGATTAAGAATCGCCTCGGAGTGAGGGAGCTCCCTCAAGGGCGGCCAGTCCGAATCGCTCCCTCGCAGGCAAGTAAGGAGGTCGAAACACGCTCGAGCATTCTGAACGAAGGAGATCTCACTCTCATATTGATAAGCAAAGTTGTTGATCGAAGGCCGAGTGCTCACATCTGCATCTCTCTGCGAGCTGCGAGGAAGAACTGTGACGATCTCCTTGCGAGAAATAAAATGTTTCTTCTCGCCGGAATTAGCATCGGGTGTTTCCCCATCCTCCGAGTAATACCGTCTCCACGGGTTAAGGGCCTTGGTCTTGGTGGGTTTGTCTACAGCCGTCTTCTTCCGGTTCTCCTTGATAGATTTATCCACGGCTGCTTTCTTCGCGGGATTCTCCTGATCCGGCTTCCCCGCGGCCGCCCTCCTCTTAGGAACGGTCTTTGAAGGATTTTGCTCGGGAGGAGCCGCCATACTCGATTTAACCACCGTTTGTTCTTGAGGACGGTCAGTGGACTTCACGCCAGAGACAGACAACGGCTCCCCGCCACCTCGAGACAAAGGATCATAGCCGGTCACTTTGGACATCTCAGCTGAAGATGGAGTCGAGGTAAGCCGCTTCGAATAGTCAACGGTGGTCTTCTTCAACTTCCCATTTTAGGCTTCTTTAAATCGGCTGGAGCAACTTTCTCCGAGGTGTTCCGCACTAAAAAGAAAGGAAGTTCATAACTCAGAGTAAGATCACAAACAGACATAAACCGGATAACAAAGCATACCTTTAGAAATCCGCGGAAGAGATCGGCTGATACGTTCCCGAGTAAGATGCGCCCACTTACGATGGCTGAGAGATCGGATGGATTCGACAATCGAGAAGAAATTGTCTGGGTAGGGCTTGAAGAACGGATGGCTCACTGCAAAAACAAAAGAAAAATTAAGTAAATTATCCACGTCAATAACCAGCAAACTCATAACGACATCTACCAAATTCGTATTCCAAGACGATCTGATAAGCTCCTTATGCTTCTCGGGCACAACCAGAGGAGTTATCTCGGCATATAAATAATATCGCTGCCAAACGCGAATTTTACTCGGCGCATCCTTGACTACCCCTTGATCCCGTCTCATTCTAACCGCGAAGCACCCTGTACTGCTATTTGTCATTGGGTTAATCGAGGTCATTTCCTCGAAAATCCTAACGGTGACCGTGATGTCGGCCTCGGCGCCCAAAACAAGAAGGCCCACCATGTGGCGAACTGCAGTAGCCGAAAGCTGGGAAATAGCAATCTCACCTCGATGACAATAAGAAACGAGCAAGTCAGGAAGTGGCAGCCAAAGCCGGAAACTTGCGGTGTCGGTGTTAATGAAGTAAGACTCGTACAAGCATATATAGCCGGCTGAGGATTCCAAGGTCGGTCAAACGGGCCGGGAATAAGAAATTTGATCCCCGGGTCGGCTCCGCATTCTCGAAGCGTAGAAGTCACTGTTTCCACAGTAGAGCGAGTCCGGAAGACATTGTCGTACGCTTCCTTAGGAGAAGCCGACATTCCAGGGGGCGAGATATTGCTATCACTGTCGTCACCGCCAATACCATTTCCCTCGGCTTCAATCTTGCCTTCTTCAGGATCCTCTGAATCCGAATCTCGGAGTTGTGGGATCTGTAGCTCGCCTTGACCCGAACTTTGCGTGGCACCAGTCAGCCGAGATAATTCATAGCGCCGTTCGAGCTCTTTGGCTGCTCGATAGCCGTAATGACTCTTCAAGTCGGAAGAGGTGCTGCTACCGGAAGATGAATCAGAGGAAACAGCGCGCCGACTAGGCGAACGATCCTCGGATGATACTGAAACAACCTCTTTATCTTTGTTCCCAGAACAACGGATCAAAGAAATAACTAACGGAAGAACAATTGAAGAACACAACATAACAAAAGGATTTGATCCAAAATCCTAAATAACTACGGCCAAGCAAGCGGCGGAAGACAATCAGAAAATAAAAACCGGTGGAGAGCAAAAGAAGAATACCTTATCTCTTCACTCGAGCATAAATGAAGAAATGAGAAGCGAGTGGTATATTTATAGAGAAAATGAGGGCGTCGTGTTCGAGAAGCCATAGTTACCTAGGCGACGCTTCGTTTCTCGCATCTACGAACCGGTCCGAGCAGAAATATTCGTTTCATCTCAGTTCAACCAAATCGATTCGGTCCTTCTCGGTTCAGATCAAGCCAGACAGACTCGGATCAATTTAATCCGGTCGAAAACCTGAACCAACCTAAATCACTTCCTAAACCAAATGACGATCTCCTTGTACAAGCCGATCCGAATAAATTCGAATCGCTGCACTGGGGGGCTTATTGTTGGAGTCAAGATTAGCACCTTTTCCAAAAGGCCCATTCAAGAATTTAGGTCGGCCCAATAATGAAAGTTAACATGAACCTAGTTCAAGTAATCACGGCTCGGCCCAGTAACGGTGTAACTAGGGTTACGAAGGAAGAAGAAAAGAAGAAAGGAAAGCGGCGTGCGTGATAAACACACCGGGCAAAGAGATTCATTTAAGATATTCAAGTCGAGATATTAGGAAAGTTTCGGCTTAATCTCTAGGTTTTCCCATTCTTTAAACCGAATTTGTAAGCCTATATAAATGCATCTCGTCATTCAATAAACACATCCGATTTTCAATACAGTTTTCTATGAGTTCTTAGCTAAAACCGATTTAGACCTAATTACTCTCCGACGACCTAACATCTTTCTCAGCCGCTTTGTTTCTTCCCGGAAACCTAGCAAAAACCCTAATTTATATTCATCCTCGCCGAGTTCTGAAACTCTTCTTTTAGAATCCCTCAAGAAACCCTCAAACTCTTTTATCTTTGGATAGGCCGAGTTACGAGATCAACAGTTGGATCATTCAGATGCTAGCCCTACAGCAGTGCATGATTTTCCTATTCCTCCTAAAGCGCTCTCAAGCGTGCATTCTTACTGTCCGGTGCTTTGATACCTTCCACGCCGTTCTTATCGATGTAAGTGTCCACGTCAGTGTCATGAAATCCACTGCTTACAAATGGCCTGCAATTTTGTCAAGGTATGCCACTTATATTTGGATTCTGCATCATTCACCATTTGTGAGTTCCAGTTCTGCTGTTTTTCGGTATCTCCTCAGTTAATATATCAATATGTTTTGTGCAGTGATGCTGAGTAAAGGTAAAAATTTGGCCAGCGGCAATGTTCAGTCTTCCAAAAAAAGTATGTGCTCTTCACTATCCTGTCATCATGGCCAAACTCTTATTTGATTTAGGGGAAAATTGATTTTATTTTTCTTGCTTTATGCTCATTGTCTTCACATACAGTCGCTCTTTTCTTAAGAATATGAACTTTATGCTAGAGTTCTTATTCTTCTCTAAAATTGTCTACCCTGCAGAATGCTAAAGCTGTTGCCGAGATTAGACACTGGTGTTTTGGTACTTGCTTTTATGAGTCATGTTTGAACGCATCCGGTTTTTCAGTCCTGTTGACATTGTTTATATAAAAGCTGCAAAGTTCATGGTTTCTCAGAACTATTGAGCTCTCTGTTTTTGTAGTAAATGCTTCCTCCTTTTTCCCTCGAATTTTAACAACATTTTTTTTTTAATTGATTCCCAACTCTTCAAATGGCTAATAAAATGTTACAAAGTTGCATGATTTGACAAGAACTTTATTGAGTATCCTATTTTGTAGTAATGCCCCTCTTTCTCGAAATTCTTACAATATTTTTATGGATTGTTGTGTAACTCATTAGGCCTTTGCTCAGATTACCTCTGCTGACAAGAAGCTGGTGTCATTTGTTAAAGCCTTACTTGGAATGAGTTTGTATCCACTACGTACACCTGCTTTGACGGGAAAATCTGTTGAGGTTGAAGGTTCAGGACATGGCAAGCAACGAAGCAATCCTGAGGTCCTTGCTTTATTTTGCAGCAAAGTGATCCTTTTCTATTATTTTGTTTCACTATCCTCTGGAATGTAAGCATGTTTCTCCTTTTTTGGCACAGAAGTTGAATTCCTCATTTGATTTAGAAAGTGATGACTTGCTTTGTAACTTCTTAAAGGAGCATCTACCTCGCACATTCCACTTACTGGGCACCCAGCTCCATTATCTTTGGAATACCTTTCTGACATTTTATCGGTAATTTCTTTTCGACTCCCACAGTCAATTAAGCCTGCAGGTTCAGATTCTTTATATATAATGTATCTGACATTGGTCTTATTTGTCCTTTTTCAGGGATAATAACACAAAAATCTTGGAATATCTTCATCATATCTGGACAAAGGATCGAAGAGCTGAATGGAGTACTCCAAGGTTGAAATGCCACATCATTTTATAAGTAGAATGGATGATACTTCAAACCATAGTTCACACAAAAGAGTCACAAGCATGTTGAAGCTGAATTATGTGAGTTATAATCACAGTGTCAGCTTTCCAAATTTCATCAGAATGCAAGTTTGGCTCTACTCATCCAATATTTGCTCTTATGCAGCCTGCGCAAGTTGCAGCCACCCGCGCTGAGCTTTATTGTTGAAGTATTGCACACATGCGGGTTTGTTTACTTCTTTTATGTTTGTGTTTCAGTTACCTGTTCGCTTCATACGCTTTAATAATTCATTTGTGACAATTAATGATGCGGGATAAAAATCGGGCGGTACAAGACATGCATATATTTGGTGATCCTATGCGAGTTCATGTTGTTACGGAAATTCAATCAAGTAAATAAATCCGGTCTACGATCTGAAATATCCGAACTACGTGGTGAAATATAAATTTTGAGTGAGGTTGAAAATGTTCTTTATTAATCTTAAAGCCGAAGCCAAGCTGTGAACAGGATGGTACAAGGTGGGAGTTTGTCTAATGACGTGCCCCCTAAATATTGCTTGAGGTCGGAGCTTTATAGAAATAGTTTGGCACTCTCGCAAGTTATAATGTCTCTCAAATGAAGAGTGAAGGGTCCTATTTATAGTGGATGCTGACTTCTCTTCGGGCCTTTGACTCCTTAGCGGGCTTGTCTTCTTGGGCCGAGATGGCAAGATTTTCAATAGGCTTATGGATGGGTGCTAAACCCATATCCAACAGTTAGCCCCCCCCCCCAGTTCGTCGAGCTGCGGTGTCCAATTTAGGCCGACGAATTTCTTCGAGTTTTAAGTCAGGCGGAAATTTTTTTAAGTCGTTTCGCGTCAGTTTGCAAATATTTTTATTTGTTGGCTTCTTCTGAGGTTTTTGAGAGAACGAAAAGACGTGAACCGCTCGTGGTGCGACTTTTGTTTTTGTGAAAACTGTTTCTTTTTCCTTTTGAAGCTTTGCCTTTTCAGATTCCATCGTCTTTATCAGGTGATCGTTCTCCTCTCGCGGTCTTTGCTTCGCGTTCGTTTTTTCTTTCTTTTCTGGTTATTGCGCTTTTGTTGTCTCGTTTCTGGATTTGTTATCATGTGGGTAGATTCTAGCGAGCCCTCTTCTACTGGTAGTGACGATTCTGGTTTTTCCGAGTCATCCGGAGATAGCCCCGTCGAATCTAGGTCAACTGAAGTTGACGAAGAGGTTTTGGTGTCTCGGGCCGGATGAAAACCTCGCCGATTTTGCGGCAGTCTTGTCACGACGGACTCTTTCGAGGATCGAGCTTATGCTGATGTAGGGGAGCGGATATCTGGTCGTAGTGATGAGCCCGGTCGCCAGAAGAGCGGTGTCAAAGTTACTTTCTCAGGGGGTCATCTGGGAGTTAGTGCGTGTTGGTACTGGATTTCCCCCTAGGAAATCCGGCCCATTAACAGACAATACAAAGGCCCGTAATTACAAGCCTGTTCCAGAATCAAAGAAAAAGAGGAAAAGACGACTCCTTTGTTGGGCCCAAGCGAATAAACGCCTTGACAAGGCCCGGACGATGCCGAAGCCGGAGATGATCGAGCTAGAGCTCGGCAGAAGATGACGTGGAGATAGAGCAACTCGGTCTTGTCAAGTTCAACTGATCCGCGAGAATCTCGGAGATCGTTACGACGACGAGGCCGAAATATCGGAATGAAGAGGTCAAGGGCGAGACTATTTAAAAGAAGAAGTGGCGACTCATTCAAGACATTCCAACCTAGGCTAAGAACACTTCGATTAGATAGCTCGATTTTATACTTTGTACTCTCTTCTCGATTGTGTTTGTTCTATCTCGACGATCAATCTCAATAAAGTCTTTGATTCATAGGAAACTATACCATTTCAATATCCTAAAGTCCAAATCCACGAATACAAATTCTTAGTGTGAATCCCGGATCTCACATTTGGCGCCGACTGTGGGGGCTATCTATAGTTTTTCCTATCTTAAGAATCAGATCCTAGATCTGATAGAACGAGATGAATCCCGACCAAACTGGCTCTCCCAGTGCCACACCACCAGTTGACCTCCCTCAAACGGTCGACAACGTTCCTCAAAACACCACCGGGGTAAGAAACATGGGTCAAACCGACGGCGTGTTGACAAGCTCTGCCTCAGTCTCCACGACCTCGGCACCAGCCGGCTCCGTCGCTCAAACAATCGCGACAAGCCAGACTCCGACAAATGTTTTGTCAGGAACTAATGATCCGAGCAGAAACTGGGTGTGGATGAGAAATGATTCAATACCCACCCCAGGAGGTGGATCTGGAATAACCAGACCTAATTCGCCACTACCTTCTGCTCCACAGAGTCAGGGGCCAAGCGATCTTGCCGAGATCCGTTCGATGCTAAGCCTGTTGGTAGATCGAACGAGAAATAACGAGGCAAGCGCAAGGGCCCAAGAGATCGCGAACCGCTCTCTGGCCGCGCAGCTTGACGAGCAAGAGCGGCGCCTTAACGCCCGTCTTGAAGAGCTCGCCAGTCAAAGCCAAGGGGGCAGACCAACGCGAACTCCCATAAGTCCTCCACCGTGTACCCGCTTGGACTTCTCCCAGGTAGTAACTCCTCCGGGAACGTCGGGAAATTTCGGTAGCGGCCTCCGCCCTACAATGACCCCTATCGCGATACCGACCCCATTCAGTTCGAGTTCAATGGTCACAGATCCAACCGGATCAAGAAACCGACCATTACCTGGGCCACCACCTTTCCTGAATAACTCAAATATCCGACCGAGGCAACTAGGAGGCTCTGCCTTCGCCTCGAGCTCGGGACTCCTTAACGGATCGAACACGGTTCAGTTCCGAACGCCCCAGATCGACCAGACAAGGTCGGTCCCACCGATCGATCTCCTCGATCCCATTTTTTCAGAACAAACGTCAGGACAGGCACGAGCCCAGTTCGCACCCGCAGAGGGCGATGAACACGATATGCTTAGACAATACATCGAACTGGCTAAGGCCCAGTTCAACAGTCTGAGCTCGAAAGTTCACATGGCAACGAGCGCGGCTCCAGACATCGATCGAGTGATCGAGGAAACACAACAAACACCGTTCACAGATCGGATCGCGTTTGCAAGAATCCGAGAAATCAAGAAAACTAAGTTTCCAGAATTCTCTGGGAAGTCAGACCCGAAAGCCCACATCAGGGCATTCCGACTAGCGATGGCAAGGGTGTACCTTACCGATGAGGAGAGAGAGCCGGCCTTCTGCAGGCTCTTCGCGGAAAACCTATCGGGCTCCGCCCTAGAATGGTTTGCCGGACTGGAAGAAAGATCCATTGACAACTTCACCCAGTTCATGACGTCTTTCCTCAAACAATACTCCGTTTTCATCGAGGAAAAGACTACTGAGGCAGCCCTATTTGGCGTCTCTCAAAAACCTGACGAAACACTTCGCTCGTACATCGACCGATTTAAGGAAATAAAATCCAAAATCGCGAACCCACGAGACGAGGTAGATATAGAAGCATTAAGACGAGGACTATGGTTCTCAACCAGATTCCGCGAGGAAATAACAGTCCGCGAACCTCAAACGCTCGATGACGCCCTCCATCGCGCATCAGCCTTTGCTCGCCTCGAGGACGAGACCACGGCCCTCAGGGAAAAACACCGAAAAGAAAAGAATCCGTCGGGCTCGCAGAATTCGAACTCGAAAAAGGATTCCCGTAAATCGGGGAACGTCAACGCGGTCGAGAGCCCAAAGAGCCCAAAGAAATTCGAGTTCGATAAGGAAAAATTATGTGATTTCCACAATAAAAGAGGACACTCGACCGAAGATTGCTATACTCGAGCTAAAGCCGAGGCTCAAAAGCGAGAATCCGAAAGCAAACAAGACTCCGAAGTCGGGGAGGAAACTCTGCCCGACAGAAAGGAAAACAAACAGACCAAGGAGTCGAACTCCAAAAAGCCTTCTCAGAACAAACGGGAATGGTCAAAAGAGCCGGAATCCCCTGAAACACTCCCTCAAGGGTCGCGAAAGCGAGTCAAGTTCATCCTCGGCGAGCTCAACCTGAGCGGCACTCCGGGAGGTTCGGCACTATCTCCGCCTCCGGCTCCTACCAAAAGCTTACGCTCGAGAATCAATCTCCCTCGTCTCTGCGGGGGGCGGGGGGGGGGGGTGTACGGTCTATACCCCCTAAACGAATCGACTTCATCTTTGGTGGCTCCAAGGTTTGCCGTGACTCGGTCAATTCGATCAAAGCTCTTCAAAGAAGAGTCGAGACCGACAGAGGGGGGAAAACCCCAATGTTGGGCCCAGACCACGAAATCATTTTCTACGAAAGCGAGACAAGTAATCTCGACAAACCACACGATGACGCCCTCCTCGTTTGTCTAGTAGTGGGAGATGTTGGACTCTCAAGGATAATGATTGACACAGGAAGTTCGGTAGATGTCATCTTTTACGATGCGTTCAAAAAGATGGACTTCAACGACTCCGAGATCGTGGAAGAAAAGACACCTCTAGTAGGTTTCGCTGGCGAAACGACGTACTCGATGGGCTCTGTCTTAGCCCCAGTAATCGCTGGAGGAGTTCGAAGAATGACGGAGTTCGTCATAGTAGATCGGCCAGCTCCCTATAACGCGATCCTAGGTCGACCATGGATATACGACATGAAAGTGGTACCATCGACCTACCACCAATGCGTAAAATTCCCAACTCCCAAAGGGATCAAAACCATTTACGGAAGTCAAATGATTTCCCGTCATTGCTACATGAACGGATACAAGCAGATCGAGAAATCCCCTGCGTAGCAATTACAGAAAGAGGAGGAGCTCGCCACCATGCAGACCAAAAGGTCGAACGACCCAAGTCAAATAGGACCCCCAAAGGACCTCACGACTCAAGTCTGTATAGACGATGCTCATCCCGAGAGACTCGTTGGCGTCGGAATCGACCTATCAGAGCCAGTCAAAAATGAACTGGTCTCTTTTCTCAAACAGAACGTCGACTCCTTCGCCTGGTCTTCGGCAGACATGAAAGGGATCAATATCGACGTAACCAGCCACGAGCTGAATGTCGACCCAACCTACAAACCGGTAAGACAAAAGCGTCGAAAACTAGGCCCTGAGCGGGCCAAAGCCGTCAATGATGAGGTCGATCGGTTATTAAAAATCGGATCGATCAGAGAGGTCAAGTACCCCGGCTGGCTTGCCAATCCCGTGGTGGTTAAGAAAAAGAACGGAAAGTGGAGGGTCTGTGTAGATTTCACGGATATCAACAAAGCATGTCCAAAGGACAGCTTCCCACTCCCGCACATCGACCGACTGGTCGAGGCTACCGCCGGACATCAGCTACTGTCTTTTATGGACGCGTTCTAAGGGTACAATCAAATATTGATGAACCCTGAAGACCAAGAAAAGACTTCGTTCATAACGGATCGAGGCACGTACTGCTACAAAGTCATGCCCTTCGGACTGAAAACGCAGGAGCAACTTACCAACGCCTCGTCAACAAGATGTTTCCAGGACTCGTAGGCAAAACCATGGAAGTCTACATCGACGATATGCTGGTAAAATCTTCCAGGTATGAGGATCACATCCCCCAACTAAAAGAATGTTTTACCATTCTCAATAAATACTGGATGAAACTCAACCCAGCAAAGTGTAAACTTCGGGGTTCCCTCAGGAGAATTCCTTGGTTACTTAGTGACCGAAAGAGGGATCGAAGTGAACCCCAAACAGATCGCGACGTTCATAAAGATGAAATCTCCCAGAACAATGCGAGAAGTCCAGCGCCTGACTGGCAAAATAGCTGCTCTGAATCGCTTCATCTCATGGTCGACTGGCAAATGTCTACCCTTCTATCACTTGCTCAAAGCAAACAAAAAGTTCCTATGGGACGAGAAGTGCGAAGAAGCTTTCACTCAGCTCAAAGCTTACTTAAGCGAACCACCCATACTGGCGAAACCAGTAGAAGGAGAACCCCTTTACCTCTACCTAGCTGTCTCGACGGCAGCAGTAAGTGGAGTCCTGGTTCGCGAGGAACAAAACGAGCAACGGCCGGTATACTACTTCAGTAAGACCTTGATCGACGCTGAAACCAGATACCCCGCCATGGAAAAACTCGCCTTAGCGCTAGTGACATCGGCTCGGAAACTCCGACCATACTTTCAATCGCACTCGATCATAGTGTTGACCTCTCAGCCACTGAGAACCATCCTTCACAGTCCAAGCCAGTCAGGTCGGTTGGTCAAATGGGCTATCGAACTTAGCGAGTACGACATAGAATACAAAGCTCGAACGTGCCTAAAAGCACAAGTGCTGGCAGATTTCGTAATCGAGCTCCCTCCGACTATAGAACTTGACCCGACCTCGGCCCAGAAATGGAAACTCTACGTCGATGGAGCTTCCTCGAGGCAAGGATCCGGAGTCGGAGTAAAGCTAGTCTCCCCAACCGGCGAAGTACTAGAACAATCGTTCAGACTGGGCTTCGCCGCATCAAATAACGAAGCAGAATACGAAGCGCTGATAGCCGGGCTTAGACTTGCGATAGCAATAGGAGCCCGGGAAGTAAATGCCTTCAGCGATTCCCAACTGGTCACAAGCCAATACCATGGCGACTACGAGGCCAAAGATGAACGGATGGAAGCATACCTACGGGTAGTCCATACACTGGCCGAACAGATCGAATTCTTTGATCTAACACGAATCCCACGAGGAGAAAACACCGCAGCCGATGCCCTAGCCGCAATAGCATCGACATCAGATCCCAAACTCAAAAGGATCATACCAGTCGTAGGGATAGAAAAACCAAGCATCGACATAGCCCTCAAAGCCCTGTCCTTGAAAGAGGACGGGCCCGCTGTGAAGGACGATGTCGATCACAAAGAATGTCCTGGGGGCACCAGTAGCGACATCATCGAGATTGATGATGACCTAGAAACGCCGTGTACGTCGCAAACGTCCCCGACGCACCCATTCAAACTGCATCCACTAATCAGGGACCTGAGCCTAACGACAACGAAGATTGGAGGACTCCGATCATTCGATACATCACAAATGTCGAAGTTCCCGACGACAAATGGGAGGCGCGGAAACTTAAAACACAGAGCGCAAGGTACTGTGTCACGCAAGGAGAGCTCTTTAAAAAGAGCCTCTCCGGACCTTACCTCAAATGCCTGGACAAAAAGCAATCCCTAGCCGTGATTACACAGACGCATGACGGATCCTGCGGAAGCCATTCCGGGGGACGAGCATTGGCCGTGCGAATCAAAAGGCAAGGTTACTATTGGCCGACAATGGCCACCGAATGCGAGTCCTTCTCCAACAAGTGCGACAAATGCCAAAAGCATTCTCCAATTATCCACCAAGCGTCGGAGAAGCTCTCCTCTATCTCATCCCCATACCCATTCATGCGATGGGGAATGGACATTGTGGGACCGCTAGTCGCATCCGGCAAAAAGAAAGCTACACACCTATTGGTGATGACGAACTACTTCACCAAGTGGATTGAAGCAGAGTCATACCAGAAAGTTAAGGACGTTCACGTTAAGGAGTTCGTCTGGCGAAACATCGTTTGCCGACATGGACTACCCCACGAGATCGTCACCGATAACGGATCTCAGTTCATATCAAACACGTTCAAAGAGTTCTGCAGAACTTGGAACATAAAGCTGACTTACTCAACGCCACGCTACCCCCAAGGGAACGGGCTAGCAGAAGCAGCTAACAAAGCAATTATGAACGGTCTCAAGAAAAGGCTCAACGAGTGCAAAACAACCTGGAGTGACGAACTCCCCGCCGTACTCTAGGCCTACCGGACTACCCCCCGCAAATCCACTGGCGAGACTCCCTTCTCGCTGGCTTACGGAATCGAGGCGGTAGTACCAGCCGAAATTCTCGTGTCAAACATTCGCAAGGAAGAATGCCCACGACAAGAGGAACTTAATAACAAGATGATAACTGACGAGCTCGACCTCGTCGACGAAAGAAGGAACCTCGCATTAGCTCGACTCCAGAACTACCAACAAGCCGCAGCTCGCTACTATGATTCCCGAATCAAAACTCGAAGGTTTCAAGTAGGAGAGCTCGTCTTGCGGAAAGTGTTCGACCATAAAAAGGAAGAACATGCTGGAAAATTAGGAGCAAAGTGGGAAGGTCCTTACCAGGTCACCGACGTCGTGAAGGACGGGGTCTACCGACTTAAATCGGTAGAAACCTAGAAACCTGAACTACGACCTTGGAACATCATCAACCTCAAAAAGTATTTTCACTAGGAGTACATCAACATAATCGAACTACGAAATGGCTTGATCCCCTTAAAAAAGGTACGTAGGCAGCTCGACTTCGAGCGCAGCCGCCCCCCCAAACACAAAGCTCTTACCGAGCTCAATAACTTCAAGCGAAGTCCTACTAGCTTATCTTTGTGAAATCAAAATAAGTCTCCCAATCAAACGTCTCTTCCTGTCGCAAAAGTTAGAGCCGTTACGATATGAAATTATCTCTTCCAAAAGCTAAAGAGATATGAAATTATCTCTCCAAAATTAAGCGATATGAAATTATCTCTTCTAAAAACAAGCGATATGAAATTATCCCTTCCGAGCGACCTGAAACGGCCTCTCTTCAAAGTCAAAGCGATATGAAATTATCCCTTCCGAAACAACCTCCCGCGAACCTAAAACTCCCCCGACCTTATACAGCTCGGGATAACTAGAGGGCCACCCTCTCCCTTTAAGCGAAAATGTCAAAGTCTAGGCAGCCTATCACACGGAAAAACCTCCGCGCACAACGAATCTTTGTAAGTCTACCCCGGTTTATCATTCCCTTTAAACATCAAACTCGTACTGCACATCACGAAAGAGCTCGGACTCGAGTACGAATAACTTCGCGCTAAGGTGCTAAAACAGTAAAGTCTATGCTAAGGCATGAAAGACTCAAAAAGAAATTCATTGAAAGGAGGACACAACGTCCTCAAGTCCCGACACTAAAACAAAGCCCCCTCGGGCAAATAGATGTTCAAAAAAAAAATCAAAAGCCCCTTGGGGCAACGACAAAACAATCAAAATTGCCGCGAGCGCGAGGAAGCCTCGTCTCCACCCTCCGCCTGATCACCGGTAGACGCAACCCCAGTCTGGAGATTCGATCCGTATTGATCGGGGCGAGAAGCAGCCGGCAGCGGAGCATGCGCCAAAATAACCGAGTCACTCGACACGGCCGGCAAGTTCAACTTGCCAACACTAAAATCAGAGACCGCTGCGGCGTTCATCTCTTCCATGGCCGTCCTCTTTTGGTCGGCCAACCTCAGCACTTCCCGAGTCAGGTCAAGCTCGCCGGAAGCAAACTCCGCGATGAGTTCGATATTGGCCAGGGTTTCTTGGAGGCGAATCTCAGCGCTGGTTTCAAGCTTCCGCTTCTCGCTCTTCTCCTTGACCTCTTTAAGGATTTCCAAGTACTCCCCGTTCATCTTCTTCCTCGCCTCGTGAGACGCGACCTTTATGTCGAAGTCCCTCCCCGCAAGGACTCTCTCCAGGTCGGCTCGATCGTGGGCAGCTCGCGCCGTTGCGACTCGACTCGCCTCTTCGGCGGCAAACGCTCGACCTTGGGCCGCCCGAAGCCTCTGAGAAAGATCCTCCTCACGATTCTCGAGAACCAATAACCGGGCCTCTATCCCCTCATACCTAGCCAATTTCCTTCCAAGCTCCTTCTCTCGAGCAAAGGAATCCTGCAGCTCCGCGGTCAAAATGCGGGCCAATCTCCTAGCGGCCTCAAGCTCGTCTGCTTGCGACCTCTCACGAAACTCGCCTCGGACTGGGCCATAAGTCCGTTCGTAGCTTCCAGGAACTACATAAGCACACGAACCTTAAAAATCTCTCGTACAAAAAAAGGCGAGAACAAAGAACTGTGATCGATACCTTCCCGGTAGCTTCAGCCATCTTGGTGTACAAGTCGCCAAGGGCCACATCCCCGACAACCGGAAGCCGAGCACCCGTAGGTCGGACGTCCCTTGATAAACGGGCCGTGCCCCCGCGCGTCCCAACGCCTTCGCTCGAACTACTCGAGCTCGTCTCCGTGTCGATCCTCCGACGCTTCGGTACGGGGGAAAGGTTCCCACCCACACCCTGATCATTCGGTCTCTCTGAACCATTCGGGCGAAGGCCGCGCAAAGCCGGCTCCCTGGACGATACCGGGTCCGCTCCCCGAACAACCAGGGAAGAAGGGACCTCCCGTGTCTCTGCGGCCGCATCGCAGGCCCCGGAGTTCAGAGGGATGACCGGGGAAGGGAGAGGAGAATCACACATGGCAAAAACGAGTGCGTCGCTTAGACTCCCGTCTCCCACCTTTTTTACCAACTCCACAGGGTCCTTCCCGTTTCGGCGACTCCTCGATCTACAAGATAACTTCTCATGAGATGGAGTACTGGCGTCCGAACCTTCACCCAAAGAAGGACGACCTGTAGAAATAAAAAAATCATAATACGAGAGGGCTTAGGCCTTTCCAAATAACGACGAACAAAACGTCGCGAACAGGGGACTCACTCTCTCCTGCCCGCTCGAGTATACGAAGCGGAGGTCGGACGGTTCGACTCAGAGAAGCCCGAGGAAGTGCAGGAGGGAGAGGCAGTGCCTGAGAGACCCGAGATCGGTCCTGCGGAACCCCTCTTGGGTCAACCCTCAGAGTAGCCTGCACACGCTCAACTGTGAAACTGTCCCAGTTAACGGCACCTCTCCTCAGACGGGTTATTAGGGCCTCCGTGACAGGGTTAAGGTCAAGCGATTCAGGAAACTATGTAATACAGAACAAAACCGATCAGGAATCGGACTGACAAAAAGATAAAAATAAGAAGGATAGGATCGTAAAAGAAAACAAGAGTCCTACCAACGTTGGAAGCCCACCGTGAAGGAACGACCGAGCAATCAAACTCGCCAACCGAGTGATGGGTCATCCTAAAGAAAAAATATTGGTCCCTCCATCCGTCCCTCGGCGGGAGACCGTCGAGGATCCTCCCGAACCGAGGAGAAAGACGATACGACCCCAGAAAGCGGGAATCTTGCTTCACCGAGCAAACCCGCATTAACTCCTCGGGACCGAACTCAATCCCTTCCTCCGCGGCCCTGACTCCAAGTCCGATAACGTATCGAATGAAGTACGGCGTCATCTGATAAAACGCCAGCTGGAGCTGGGCCAGCACTAAGAAAACGAGGCGGGGAATGGGGAAGAAGAGCCCACATTTTTCGAAATACGTGTAGGAGGCGCAGCAGTAGCCCTCTACGACCGTTTCGGGGGACACAGCCGGGGCAGGAATGACGATTTCAACTTCCGTTGGAATCCGGCAAAGCGCCCTTAACTGCTGAATATGGTCCACGGTTAACGAAGACGGCAGGTGTGGTCCGAATGACCCCGCCGCCGCACTCGTACTCGCTCCCGCAGGGTCTCTCAAGGCCATGGAAGAAAACGCGCCGGAGTAAAGAAAACGGAAAGTTTACGGGAAAATATTTTCTCTCTGGCGACAAAGGAAATATGGAGAAAAACTTTAAACAAGAAAGAGACAGAGTAAAAGTAAGGAGGCAAAGGACTCCCTTCGACGATATATATAATTATTTATATCGGGGATTGTGCGCAGTATCGTCCGTACGACTCCCAAACTCGTATTAATTACTGAGAGAATCGAGATGGTTTGGACTTCTCGCTTTCCCTCAACTCAAACCGTCGATTCGAGATCAACGGCTGCGGGTGCGCAGTAATTAGGTCATTTCACCGAAAGAACGAGCCCGAAAAGACTTCACGACCTTCGAATCTAAGCTGTTGATGATCGACCAGATCCACGGTGGGAGATGAAACTCTCAAGCAAATACACGCTATAACCGCTGACGCGTTAAAAAGCAGATCAGCTCGTCCCACGCGCCCGTCCTTGACCGTTGGATCGCAATAAGATCTACGGATGGGGCGAGAATAATCGTTAGATTTTTCGACGCCCGAGACACGCGCTCGTCTTCCCAAGAACGTCCACCGCCCATTAACCTCAACTTCTCGAAATCAATGGGCTAGGGGGCTATTGTTGGTACTGGATTTCCCCCTAGGAAATCCGGCCCATTAACAGACAATACAAAGGCCCGTAGTTACAAGCCCGTTCCAGAATCAAAGACAAAAAGGAAAAGACGACTCCTTTGTTGGGCCCAAGCGAATAAACGCCCTGACAAGGCCCGGACGATGCCGAAGCCGGAGACGATCGAGCTAGAGCTCGGCAGAAGATGACGTGGAGATAGAGCAACTCGGTCTTGTCAAGTTCAACTGATCCGCGAGAATCTCGGAGATCGTTACGACGACGAGGCCGAAATATCGGAACAAAGAGGTCAAGGGCGAGACTATTTAAAAGAAGAAGTGGCGACTCATTCAAGACATTCCAACCTAGGCTAAGAACACTTCGATTAGATAGCTCGATTTTATACTTTGTACTCTCTTCTCGATTGTGTTTGTTCTATCTCGACGATCAATCTCAATAAAGTCTTTGATTCATAGGAAACTATACCATTTCAATATCCTAAAGTCCAAATCCACGATTACAAATTCTTAGTGTGAATCCCGGATCTCACAGTGCGGTTGTTCCTAATCATTGCTATCAAGCGACTTTCTCAAGGGGAGGAAGAGGGAGATCAAAGGAGGCAAAGGAAGTGAAGATTATTGTCCCTAGGGCGATCTGTTCATCGATCTGTGAACAGCCTGTCCTTGATGAAATCTGTCGGCGGTGTTCCCGTGTTTCTGGTCTCGAGCTTCGGTTTGGGACGCTCCTCTTGGTTGGGTTTGTTTGTACGAGTTTTGGTTCACTGAGTGTCATTTGCTTTTTCCCCTTCCTAGAGTTTTGATTGAGTACTGCGAGGCTAGGGAGGTGGCTCTTTCTCAGCTTTGTCCATCCGCCGTTCACAACGTGTTAGGTATTTTGATCATGGCGACCGATAGTGGGGTCGAAATGTCTACTCGTCTTTTTGAGGAGCTATCCTCGATTTCTGTTAACCAAGGGACGTCCGGAACCTTCTACGTGCGATTTAGGCCTGGTCGTTTTGAAGGTTGTATATGATCACCCGGATAAGACTTCCTACTGGAAGGATAGTTATTTCTTTATGCGTGTTAATAGCGCGCTGACGTTTGACTTGAGCAGGGCTTTCAGATCGGTCTAGAACTATAACCCTGGTAGCTTTCTTTGTTTTGCACTCGTCTTTTAGTGTCGTCTGTTTCATGGCTTTTTCCTTTTTTTGCAGTTCGTTTTACTTCAGGTCGTTGGACCGCTGGATTTTCTAGTGACTTGGACAAGTTAAGGGCTCATGGCGGTGTATATTGGCCTCCATCGAAGGACGAAGGGGCCAAGAGCATGTTTGATCAGAGAGGACGAAGTTGTTTAAGAAAGGTTGATTCGGGTATGTGTCCTCTTCTCCTCCTCCTTTCTTCTCTCTTCTTTTTTTTTTGATAGATAGGGAGGTCTTTGCTACTGACATTATCATTTTCTTGCTGCAGCGTTTGTGGAACTGGATCCTTCTGTTGATAGTGAACCATCATCCCCTCGGTTATTCAGGAAAAGGCGAAAGATGTCTGAGGAGACTGTAGCGGCGACAGGTTCGTCGGTGATCCTTCTTGACGACGTTCCTGCTGTCTTTGAAGATGGGGCTAATCGTTTGCAAGAGACGCCAAAAGGTGCTGCGAACCAGGTCGTTGTGCCTCCCGAGGCTTTTAGCGTTGAAGGGAGAAGATCGGATTCTGAGGGCGGGGGTGAGCGTTTTGGGGGCCCGATTCCTGCTTATGCTTCTATTCGTACTACTGGCCCGATGGGTGGGTCGGGTGATGCTGAGTCAAATTCGAATGATCCATCCTGGTCGTATATTCACAAAGGGAAGGCTCCTTTGGTGAATGACAAGTTGTCGTGTGCCAACCTTGTTCAGAAGCTCGCGGTTGGTCCGATCAAGGATCTTATGTTTTTTCGGCTATGCACAAGCCTCATCTTCAGGTGTTAAGTCACCATCTTGTCATGGTGTGCGCTATCCTGAACCAGCTTAGGGATTCGTATGAGTTTGAGAGGAGACAAGCCAAGTTGACAGAGGTCATTCTTAGGATGACGCTCCACTCGCGAGTTGAAGCGTATTCGTAAGGAGCTTGGCGAGGCGAAGGGGGCTTCTGCCGCTCTGTCTTTGGAGAAGCAAAAGGCTGCAGATGTTGAGAGGCGGTTGACCGAACTTGAGGGCGAGAAGCGTGATCTTTTGTCCGAGGCTGGCTCTCTTAGGTCGAAAGTTGATCTCTTCATTGCTGAGCGCGACGGGCTCCGAGCATCCTTCGAGGAGCGCCTTTGTTCTGAGCGAGAAGCTATGTATAAGAAGGCTTCTGATCGTTTGGCCAAGCTGAGGTCGGAGAGAGAGCAGGAAGATCGCTATATGATGGAACTTCGAGCCAATTCTACCGTATTCAGAATCCTCGCGAGTTCCAGATAGCCTAGGATCTAGGGTCTAGTTAATTGAATCATGGATCAGATCTTGCGTTTACCTTGTTCTGGCAGCGGAATAGGGTCAGGTAAACGAGATCTCTGGAGCGCCTCAGATGCGGCGCCTCTACTGATAGTCCACACGCACACAAGCTGGAATCTGCCGGGATGCTAGTACCGGGGCTCAGATCTCCTGGGAACTCAGTTTCTAGAGGTTTCTGTGTTTTCTCTCTGAGAAAATACTCACTGGACGGCGCTCTCTTGCTTAGGTCGAGATATAAGATCACTTATATACGGACCTCGACATAAACCGAAACATCAGTTTTGGTTTCGGCCTTGTGTCGACCGACACACTTAGTGGTGTCGATCGACACACATATTGTGTCGACCGACGCACTTATCAGTGTCGATCGACACACCTCATCAAAACTATATTCGATGTGTATCCAATACACATCTACCAAACCATTTGCCAATGATCAATCCCATATGGACTATGTCCAACTTGCTTAGGTGTGTGACCCTGTAGGTTCACACGATACTGGAAATGAGTTACAACTCATTTGTCATAAGCGGTTTCTAGCAAAACATTATGATTACCCAGTATCACATGAATTGTCCGATCTCGACAATACAACTATCTTTAGAGTGAGTACAATGTGATTTCAGAACATAATCCCAACACTATATTCCCAAGCTTTTAGAGATTAACCAGGCCGCCAGTATCCTTGGCGCATATCGTCTGCTTGTGAATAGTGGTGTTCCAGTTCCTCCTTCGTTGATTGCTCAGCTCGAGGTGGATAAGCATCTCCTGGAGTGGGAAGTTAATGAGTTACAATCCGATGCTTTGGATCCTGATGTTTTTTGCATGTCACCGCTGCGAGGTTCGTTAGGTGGCGCTGCTATCCCCGCGGGGCCGGTGGAGGGAGGATGGGCAGATGGGGTTACTTCTGGTGTGTCCGAGCTCCCGACATAGTCTTCTTGTTATGATAATTAGCGTTTGCGTCTGCAGATATTATATGTATGTTTTGTCCTCTTCTCTCTTTTGTTTGTTTTTTTTTTTTGGCGAGTTCGGCGTCCGGCTTCTGATCGTTGACGCGAACTTTCTTTGCTTCGTTTGTGCTCGTAAGAAGTTGTTTCGATGTATCTTGGTAGACGTATCCTTTTGATTTTCGAGGCGTGGTTCACGCGTCATTACTGCTCTTTAAGAAGTTAATTTGCGTGTTTATGGGAAAGTGGACCGCCGTTTTCGCATTGAAGGTGTGCATTGGAAAGTTGCCCTTTGTGGTTATAAATACTTTCCCTTCTTCTCTGTTTTTTCATATCTCGTTGTTCTATGATTTTTTATTTTTTTTTGCTGTGCGTGGTTGGCTTTTCTTTTGTGGTTTCGTCAGAGTGTTGAATCTCAGTGGGTCGTGGTAGCAAGACCGCTCTGCCGATGGGTTTCTTGCCTATTTTTGTTGTTGTCCGGCTCCGGCCTCCGGAGTTTCTGTGTTTTCGTTTATCGAACGGGCTCATATTTTTGTGCAAAATGGGCGCTTGTCGATGTATGGAAATATACCGATAGCCACCCTTGTTTGTCGCTTTTGCGAACTTAAGGGCGACGCGCAGTTCCTCCGGTTGGGTGGATCTGATGCGTCACTGATTTTAGTAACGTGCCGGGTGCTGTCCTGTCTTGAACTTGTCTCTTTTGACGTGAGGGTGTTGTTCGCTTGTTAAGGTTTTTTTTGTCTGCCCATTTTCTGAACTTCCCCTGTTTTTTATTTTGCAGGGCAGCGGGCTGGATATCGAGCTAGCTCTTCCTCCTCCATATAAGGGGATGATTCCTTTGGAGAGAGCGGTCTATGTCAGAGTGGCCAGGGGAACCATGGGATCGGGCTGCGGGGACCGGCTGTCCTTTTTGGTGTGCTGAGGTTGGCTTACCCGGGCTCTATTGCCCCATGATGATCTTCTCCGGTTTGGTTTTGTCGTTGTTCACTGTTGGGCCTCCGCCTTTCGTGGCCGTGTCGGGAACAGACGTCCAAATCGTCATTCATGAAAGGAGCTCGGCTCCTTATTAGATGAAATCGGGCTCAGCACACGACCTTCGATTCGGAAGAAATCGTCTTTCAAGAAATTAGACTCGTTTTGTTGTTTTTTTGGGTACGTTTTCTTGTAATTTTGACAAGAATGGAATAAAAGAAAGAAGAGATTTATTATCGTCTCAATCCTCGTTTTTTGTTGTTGTTTGCGAGTCGTTTCTCGGCTTTGGGCGAGATCAAATTTTAGGTGCGAGTATGTGCCCAGCTTATCCTGTCTTTGATTTTCTCCAATCGAAACAATGCTCTCCCATTTATATACAAATGTTTTTGAGCGCAAGCTTTGGCTCGGCTTACCTCGTCATCTGTTCAGTTATATAGGTGTGAGTACGTGCTTGGCTTATCCTGTGGAGCCCTCGAACATAGTTATGCGGAGGAGGTCCGGCTTACAAAACCTTTTCTAAGGACTCGTGCGGGTCTGGCCCCGGCTTAAATGTCGTTGAAAACGACGATGTGACGCAATATGTCACTGTGCATGGGACACATGTTTATTGGATCAATCATTTGGCCAGAATGTCGATAGTTAATTGTTAGGGGGCTACGTTATACGAAAGTGCACAAGGACTTTTTAATTTAAAATATGGAGGTGGATGCACCCTCCATAGGCTGCCTACGTACTCTCCGAGGAGAGATCAAGCCGAGCGTAGTTTTTTCTTTTACATACTTTGAGCCGCAACTCGATTACTTGCATAAATATGTATGATTGGGTGGGGCTTAAGAGTTTACTTGTGAGTGATTGCTTGCTGGAGGGGCTTTCTTTTATCGAGGTGCGAGTCTTGCTTGTTTTCTTCTGGATCCGAGGTGGTGGTTGTCTGCTCGGATACGAGGCACGATGTTTGTCTTACTTTGCGGTCCATTGTGAACAAGTACCTTGAGACTTTCTGGCTGCCGCGGATCGTGAAGATCCCTCGCGGGGTTGGGTACTTTATGCACTGGTGGTACGTTGAAGGTACTGCTTTCATGGCATGAATCCAGGGGGTTCCCAAGATCACGTTGTAGATTGCAGGGCGGTCTATGACGACGAACTTGGTGAACTTGGTCAAGCGTCCGACATGCACCGGTAGCTTGATCGTCCCAATCATCATGGTCGTGTCTCCGGCGAATCCGGTGAGCGGTTTTTCCGAACGCTTCATTCTGTAGTCGCGCAGCTCCATCCTTTGCAGGGTTTCTTCGAATATGAGGTCGACTGAGCTTCCTGTATCGATTAAGACTTTGGTGACCTCGCAATCACCGATCTGTAGTTCAACGACGAGTGGGTCATTGTGTGGTCTGTCGAGGCCCTTTTCGTCTTCCGCGGTGAAGTTAATCTCGGTGCCTGGTTTCAACTCTTCGGGAAGGTTCTTGTTCCATTGCTGGCGTACGTCGGCTTTCTGGCTGTAGTCTGTTATCGATCTTACCGAGTCGTTACAAGTGGGAAGCCCTCCCATGATCATGTTGATCCGTTTTCTAGGCGCGGGCGCGTCCTCCTCTTTGTCATCGCGGATTCTCTTTGGTAGTTCTGTGTAGGATTATGTGTGTTCATTGGTGTAATTGTCAGGTTACAACCTAGCACATAATCAACTAGGATCTAGGTGATTTGCAGTTGAATCATAAACAGATCAGATTCAATACCTTGTGATTGCAGCGGATTGATCAAAGGAATGAAGAGATCACAGAGAGCTGATGATAACCGGCTCCTCCTAGGTATCCACACTCTTACAAGCTATTGGATCAGGCTGCTAGACCAAGTTGGAATCAACAGAGAGAGAGAGGACGGCTCAGGCTCAGAAATCGCAGAGCAAGAAGCATTAGGGCTTCCTGCGCCCTTCCTCATCATTATATGGGCCCAAGTAATTAAACTAATGGCCTATTGGGATTTTGGGCCCAAGGCCCAAACCAGACAAAAGACTGTATTTTGTCTGGCCCAATTCTCTGTTCAAATACAGTAAATGCCTTGCATCTTACCGTATTAATTCCTTGTTAACTTTCCCGTTAGCTATGGTGTGTGACCCTTTGGGATCATACAATACTGGTAATAAGTCCTAAACTTATAGATCAAGAGCGGACTCTTGCAAGTCATCATGATCACCCAGTATTTATGACTTATGTCTGATCTCGACACTTATCTTACTTTCTAGAGATAGTACGGTAGATTTCAGGACATTCCCAACAATCTCCCACTTGTACTGGAATCCTACATTCCCTAATCCTTTTGTCTCAATATCTCAATCTGGCATAAGGCAAGATGCGTGTCATCCTTATATAGCCAGACCATGTTCATCGGACCAGATTTGATACTGACAATGCAAACGACTTGGGCAAGTCCGTTTGGGAGTGGCCACTCTCTTACCAGCTATCAAGTCTCCGATTGGCCTAGAGATATTACCTCCGTTAAACGGCAGGGACAAATCTCATCTTGTTCCATCACTACGAACTACACACTTTATAATACACCCAACCAAGGTCCTTATAGCTCCCAGTTACGAAACAGCGTTAGACAATGATCAAAGCGCATCACTCCATGTGCAGCCACATGCATGCGAACTCAGGTCTAAGGACTATACTCTATAGTCGTATATGAGAACCTCTTATGACACAGATATTAATATCTTGTAGAGTTCTCATCAGCGGGCCATGTCCGGTCATATGCTCCCCTACATATACCTATGTGTCGACTTTGATGCCGCGCATCTATGACCCCTCGAAACTTGGTCATAAGTCTCAACACAATCTAGTCTCAAGTGGTTGTTGGTGTTCCAATTTCAACAACCTTCGACTATGGACACTGTGATTTATGTCATTTCGTTAAATATGGGGTTTCAGGACCAAGTCTACTCATGTACTTCGATGGCCCATATATAATGACATGAATCATTTTGGAACGATTATTTATATCACAGTTAAAATAATCCAGAAATCATAAATTTCATAAACATAAAATATTATGTTTACATGAACCTTTCAAAACAACTAAATAAAGCCCTTTACTAACTCCCACTGAAATTAAGACTACATCTTAATTTCACTTATCCTACAGCTACAGTCCGCGACTCGTGCTTAGGCCTAAGGAGTGGCTTCGTTAATAGATTAGCAACGTTCTCATTCGTTGAAACTTGCTGATCTACTTAACACCTCTGTCATTTATCTCACGGAATAGGTTATACCTACCCTCAAGGTGTTTGGACCTCTGATGTGCAGCTAGCCTCATCTATGCTGGGAATCACATCAAGTTCAGTGATGAACTCTTCTTTCCAAACAACCTCTTTCGCCGCTACCCAAGCTGCGAAATGTTCAGCTTAAGTCATGGAGTCAGCAACAGTGCCTTGCACCGCCAGACAGACACAAGATATAACCGGACTGTGACCGGAAATCATCTTTGTCTGTTGGAAACTTGCCTTTCAGACTCTACCGACTTGTAGCACCTCACTTTCTCCGTAAATCAAGAACTTATCCTTAGTATTTTCCAAATACTTGAGGATATTCATTACGTCTATCCAGTGATACTTTGCTGGATTTGACTGGTCTTTATTTGTCTTGCTTAACATTAAAGCAACATCAAAACAAGTACGTGTCATGGCATACATGATAGATCCAATTGCCGACGCATATGGAATCTCATCTATGCATTCAAGCTCAGCAGTTATCGTAGGACACTGTTTCTTGCTTAACGTAATGCCATGTGACATTGGCATAAATCCCTTCTTGGAATGCTGAAAACGTGTAGGACTTTGTCAATATAAGAATCCCGACTTTGTCCTATCAGCTCTTTTGGATCTTTATCTTTAGATCCAAAATCCAAGAACATACGTGGCTTTACCCATGTCAATCATAAAACCAACTCCCAAGCCAGTCCTTTACCGACTGCAGCATTGGAACATTATTTCCGAGAATCAGTATGTCATCGACATACACTATGAGAAATGCAACATCGCTCTCACTTATCTATTAGTAAACGCACAGTTCCACTTCGTTCCTGTTCAAGTCAAAACTTTGACTACTTCAACAGAACGAAGATTCCAACTCCGATATGTTTGCTTCCATCCATGAATGGATCGATGAAGCTAACTTACATACAGTATAATTTTTCGGAGTCTGGGCTCACTTTCGCTTCTGTGAATTTCGCAGGTTCGTCACTTTCAATGATCATCAGATCATGGCAATTAATCACGAGAAATCACTCTCGGATTAGTGACGGATTCATTCAGATCTGCGAACTTCAGGCTCTACAGGTGTAGATTCTACAGAAATCTGTAAATCCATCCGCTGCTCTCCCTCAACAGGTTGAGCAGCCTCCTGTATTTCTCGAATTTCTTCGAGTTATACTTTTACTCCCAATGTTCTTCTTGGAAAGCAACTTTCCTTTTAGAAAACAGAATTCCGAATAACCTAACTTCGTTTTCAGAATGGACGTAAAAAGTAACAAGCCTTGGTTTCCCTAGGACAACCAGCGAAGTAGATCAACTACAAATACTCAGTAAAGACGAATTTGGATCATTTCCAGTCCACATTTATGTGGTGTCTTTCAACTGATATTGGTGGAACTATTTCAGCGTAAACTTAGATATTTCTAGAGCGTTATTCTTAAAGAATATCATGGAAGATTCGTGTGACTCATCTTTAATCATTTCTAATAAGATCTGATTCTTTCTCACAGAAACACCTCCAGGTTTTCAGGAGAAATGAGCTGTGAAACGACTTCACACTCATTCAGATGATCACACCATCAATGACTTAAGTATTCTCACTCGTGATCTAATCCAGAGTCTCAATACTTCTGTCACTCAGATTCTATACCTCATTCTGGAACTCTTTCGACCATTTCAAAGAATTCCGACTCGTGTCTCATCAAATGAACACAGTTATACTCACTGAAGTAATCAGTAAATATAATGAAGTACAAGAAATTTTCTCTGGCATTACTTCTCATCGGGCCACATACATGAGTATGTTCAAGGTCCAATAAGCCTTTGGGCCTTTCTCTAGCTCGACTAAGATGGGCCCTTTGTCTTTTGGTCCAGTAAGCAGAATTCAAGTCTCATAAGATATCCGATCAAATGAGCCCAAAAGTCCAGAACTATGGGATTTCTGAATCCGACTCACTCTATGCGACCAAAACATTTACGCCAAGAAAAATCAGGTTTAATTCATCAGATTTAAACCAATTCGGTATTTATGTTACATTTAGGCACTCTTTGGTTTAAGATATAAAACCCATTCCTTGAATAGGGTGCTACAATTAATATTTCATTAAGATCAAAAGAACAAAACTTGTCTTTTATCAAAATGAAAAACATTCAAATTCTTACAAGAAAATGAAAGACAACTCTGCTTAAAGCAGGTACATTGTAGCAATTACTTAATACAAAACCAAGCCTCAAAGGCATCTACGAGTGAAAACCCTACGGCTGAGGCAGCATCCATAGCTCCTTCCAGACATGCAGTTCCACTTGCCCTTCCTTCAACGTTCTACTGTTGCTTAGGCTCTGCATATTTTAACAAATATCAGTGCCACAACTAGTATCCAATACCTATAAGGTAGAACTTGAAGTAATAACATGAATACCTGAGGAAGTAGTCTCATACATCAACTTCAACTCCTCATAATCTTCCATGAATTTAATGCAATCTCTCTTCCAATGCCCAGTCTCTTTACAGTAGCAGCACTTACCAACGTAAGATGTATCTGACTCGGGCTCAGAAGACACAGGCTTGCCATGATTCAAAATCTGGACAACTTTGTCTTCACCCTTGTCAGCACTAGGTTTAGTAAACCTACCCTTCTCCATTATGAGATTATACAGGGTACTCTTCACGTTTGGCTCAACTGTCTTGAGCATATCATGCAGTTCAGTCAGCGTCTTCGTTAAGCCTTTCTTGATATAGTTCCTTTTGAACTTATCATAGCTTGACGGCAGTGACTGCAGAATGATCTCAGTTGCCAATTCTTGGCTAACTGGATAATCCAGATTCCTCAGGTTATCAATGTAACCCATCATTTTACTGACATGAGGACTCACTGGATGATCATTTGGTAGCTTGCAGCTAGTGAGAGACTTAACCAACTGGTATCTCTCCACTCTTACCTGCTCCTGAAATTTCAATTTCAGGCTGCTGATCATCTCTATTGGCGACTCCATGTTCTCATATTGCTTCAGCAAATCTGAGTCCACGGTAGCCAATATCAGACCACGCACATCTACCGCATCATTATAATGCTTATTCCAAGCATCATATACTGCATGAGAGGCATTGTACCCGATCCTCTCGGGGAGAGCTCTCTCAAGGACATAGTCCTTTCTCTCCTGCCTGAGGACTAGCCTCAGGTTCCGCGACCAAGTCAAGAAATTTGATCCGTTCAGTTTGTCCATCTCAAGGACAGACCGGATCGAGAAAGTGTTTTGATTGTTTGTGCTAGTCATAACTGAAATTTAGAGAAAAATAGAGTTTTAGTTATTTAGTTCATAAAAGAGTAATCTTAATAACTTATAAGAAAACTCGCATTGCATTCAAAATTTCTTTGTTTAACCTCATAAGAATGCAATGATTCCGAGACCCATGTTCAGCTAAATCCAAAGTGGGCCACTGGCCGTCACCCAGAAGTAGCTTTACTTGGTAAGCATACATACAGCTAGTTATATCCAATAACTCTCGGTTGTGAATTGGGCCCAAGGCCCAATACACCAGATGTCTCAAGGCCCGGGACTCCCGATGGCCCAGTCAAGGAAACCAATCTCTTACAGCCAAATAATCACCAAAGTCTGGGACTCCCAATGAAATTAGTGACTATATACTACTTTACTTACGCAAAAACAGACACCTCACACTGTAAGCCATATCTGTAATTGAATAAGCGTTAAGTAGCTGACAAGATTGGGCAAGACATCCAAGCTTGATATTGTTTTTGAGGATTTCAGGTTTCAATAGATTTCCTCCCAAAAATAGAAGATTACTATTTTGGGAAACTTTCCATTTCAGGTAACTTACTAAATGTGGAAACTTTCTATTTAGGGAAACCTACTATTTTTAGAAACTTTCTAAATTTGGAAACTTACTATTTCCAAAAATTTCCTAACATGCCAAAATTAGAAACTTCTAATTTAATGTTTTTATTAAAGTTTTCGGTTGGGTCACAAATTATAGGCCCAATTATTGGCCCAAGACCACAGAATTCCAATTGGCCCAATAATTTGACATAACCGAGTCGTTTCATTAATTCTGGTCCAAGACCAAATTAACTACTAATCCAACTGGTTATTTACTAAACCAGACCAGCTCTAAATTATTTGGTCCAACCAAATCAAACTTAGACCAGCCTTCGGTTTAGGTTAAAATTCAATTTTGAATTTAAATCCGGTTTAACCAGAAATTAAATAATTCCAATTGTATTAAATAATTTCCAGCAAACCGCGATTTGGGTTAACCGCTTAAAGACAAAATCGATTCAAAAAATCATGATCTTTTACAAAATAAACAAAAACGATTTTGACCTTAACAAACTTAACAATCGAATCTCCATAATAAAGCAAGGTCAAAATTCGATCATGTGATCACTTATAGACAAATCGATATTGAACATTAACAAACCCAATCAAATCGATTCTTATGATCATTAACCAAAGTCAAAAGCGATTACTATATTCACTTAAGACAAAATTGATTTTGAATATTATCAAACCAAACAAAGTCAACATTCGATCGATTCATGCTATTCGCTTAACAACAAAACGATTCAAGCATTATCAATAACTAAAGACCAAACGATCATCACATTATCGATTCTTAAACAATCGATTCACTTATGATTGAACAAAGTGAACAAACGATTTATACATTCGATTGGTACAAAGATCCAAGTTTCATATTTCTAGGTTTTCCAAGTTTCAATCAATTTTACTCATTAAAATCGATTCATCAAACTAATAAACAACCTAGTATGATCCAAAAAGCAAAAACCTAATGACCTAGGCTCTGATACCACTGTAGGATTATGTGTGTTCATTGGTGTAATTCTCAGGTTACAACCTAGCACATAATCAACTAGGATCTAGGTGATTTGCAGTTGAATCATAAACAGATCAGATTCATTACCTTGTGATTGCAGCGGATTGATCAAAGGAATGAAGAGATCACAGAGAGCTGATGATAACCGGCTCCTCCTAGGTATCCACACTCTTACAAGCTATTGGATCAGGCTGCTAGACCAAGTTGGAATCAACAGAGAGAGAGAGGACGGCTCAGGCTCAGAAATCGCAGAGCAAGAAGCATTAGGGCTTCCTGCGCCTTTCCTCATCCTTATATGGGCCCAAGTAATTAAACTAATGGCCTATTGGGATTTTGGGCCCAAGGCCCAAACCAGACAAAAGACTGTATTTTGTCTGGCCCAATTCTCTGTTCAAATACAGTAAATGCCTTGCATCTTACCGTATTAATTCCTTGTTAACTTTCCCGTTAGCTATGGTGTGTGACCCTTTGGGATCATACAATACTGGTAATAAGTCCTAAACTTATAGATCAAGAGCGGACTCTAGCAAGTCATCATGATCACCCAGTATTTATGACTTATGTCTGATCTCGACACTTATCTTACTTTCTAGAGATAGTACGGTAGATTTCAGGACATTCCCAACATTATGTGTCGATCTCACTCTGTTCTGTCCTCTGCTGACATGTTTGCCTTGCCTTTTTGATATGAGATCGGAGGCGGGTGGTCGAGAAGCGACGATGCGGGACGATGGTCGAAGGCGGATCAATGGGACGAGGAAGCTGGCCGAGGGCGCTCTCTTTCTAGTCAGTGGGTGATTTGATGGAAGCGTGAGGTTTAGAACAAGTACAAGAGAACTTTGAGTAACACAAACAAGCTAGTCAAGCAAGCTTAAGCAAGAAGAGATCTAGTCTCCAAGGGGTAGCCGCGCAAGGAGGAAAAGATCGAGACAACCTTAGGGTTTCTTTATGCTAAAAACTTACTTAAGTTTATTGAAAACAAAGAGTGGCTTTAAACAGCCACAGTAATAAGGTTACAAGTGTTAAGAAGGGGCCATAAAGAGGCCTGGTCGAAATCATTAAAATAGAAAAAAAGGAAGAAGGTTAGACGGGCCAGATTCTCCTTCTCTTGAAGCGGGGCTTGGTTTACCTCATTAAAAACCTTAGTGGGAAAACCCAATTGGGACAAAACCACACTTAAGGGAAAAATAGTATAAACCAATTCCCAAGGAGATGTTGCACGTACTCCTGGTCGCCAAACATAAGTCTGAAGCCCACTAAGTCCGTGAGCTTCCAAATAAGGCAGGTCCAGCAACCTTCGGGTTTGATCTTGGATATCTTCTTTGTCCGAGCTGATATTGGTGTGATTCCAACTCTCATGCATTCCCTGATGAATCAAGAACCCATAACAAGTTCATTTACTCCTTGATTCATCCTTTTTGGTTCTGAGCACTCCAAAATGTGAAAGTCGGTCTTTATCGAGTTCCCTGAAAATCACCTGTCTTGAAACGAGCATAACTTCTTCATAGAAAATAGTCTTGATGTGATTCCACTTTTTTCAGATTCCTTGGTGAGTCAGGTTTCCAGAACAAGTTGAGTTGCATCTTGATTCCTCTTGGTCCATTCGCAATTCTCTCTTGAATGCACTTATATCCGCGGACAAGGCTAACTGGACAGCTTCTAGACATCCTCCAAGATGATCTCGAACCCAAGCTGTTTCCTTCTGACCAAACTCTTCCAAATAGCATACTTTATGGTGATATAAAGCCTGGCATGATTGGCTTTAACCAACTCTCCTATGGACATCTTCCAGGACACGGTAAGGGCTCTAGGAGGTCGGTTGTCGACCATCTCCAAATAGGATCGTTCCAATTGGGTTCTGGAACGATCATCACTTCTGAAACATGCTGTTGGCTTATGAATCCCTGATACTACGTCATTGGGTCTGGAAGAACATGAATTGGCTTTCTGAACCTCCTCAGGTACGTTCCGCGGGGTCGGGAACAACTCGGTCAGCCTCGTGGTCGAGGCCGGTACGTATCGCTCGTCCGGGCCGGGTCTGGAGGATCCGATGTCCTCATCATACTCTCTCTCTCTCTTGAAGAGGATTCGACCTCGAATCTGCATAACCTGCACCAATAGAAAACAAGTTAGCCTTCATGCGGTTTCGTGAGTTCATGGCCTTACCTGGAGGAATTGGTGGCCGGCTGGTGCAAGGACTTTCTATGCGTGTTCCATTGGGTTGGGAACTCACTATCATGCCTTTGTCTTGGCCTGGGTTCCATGGGAAACTCTCTGGGTCATGATCTACATTGGCCTTAGTCGGATCACTTTTTGGGTCGGCCGGTTCCTTCAGTTTCTCGGCCTCGTCTCCGGTCCGTTGGTTCGTGCGGTCCATCGGACTCTTGTTCATTCCTGCGCCCTATTCAACAGCTTTGACCAATTCCAAGTGCATTAAAACAATTTTTGATTCTTTATAATCAGATAGAAAAGAAATGGGTTGGGATACTTGAATGTTGGTCGAGGCGGTCGAGGGTCGTGGTCGAGAGCTGGGCGAGCGTGGCAATTCTTTCCGGTTCGCCTCTTTGGTTCCTGCAATAATATGGACACCTCTAGCAAGAGACAAGTGCGTTAGGTGTTCTTTAGGACAGTACAAACGTGTTGAACACGTACTCCTACCAAAATCTAGTTGTGGTCTCAAATCACGTTCTGATTTCTTATTTTCTTTTACGTTCAGTAGATCCTTTAGTACAGTTTTGGAATCAGTAGAAATAAGTTGTTTTAATGAAGGACTTACCAGACTAGCACTCTCCGTCTGATTTGGGTCGTGATCTCCATTGGCCTTAGTCGGATCACTTTTTGGGTCGGCCGGTTCCACTTGTTTCTTGGTCTCGCCTCTGGTCCGTTGGTTCGTGCGGTCCATTGGACACTCTATCATTCCTGCGTCCTTCTCAACACTTTTGGGATATTCCAAGTGCATTAAAACATTTTTTGATTCATCACAATCTGATGGAAAAGAGTTGGGTCGGGACACTCTAACCTTTGATCGAGGCGGTCCTGGCACTGGGACTTTGTCGAGGTGGTCGAAAGGCATGGATGGCCCTGGGTCTTCGGTCTTAGTATGACATATTGCTCATATACTAGCCCTTTCAGCTCCTTCCACGTTCTTGCTGGTTCCTTGAGTTGTCTCTGTATCTTCTCCTCGAGCTGCCACCAAGCATAGGCGTCTCCGGTCAGGGTTTGGATCGCATACGCGGACTGTTCGTTCCTTAGGATGTTGTAATCCCAAAAGTAATCTTCTAGGTCTTCTTTCCACTGAAAGTAGTCTTCAGTACCTGAGAAAGATATTAGCTGTGACTCTAAGACACAAAAATTATTTTGAAATTTACTGGGTTTTGAATGTCTTAGTCTGGAGGATTGATGTGGCTGGTATTGGTCAGGTGGCTCGGGATCCCTTTCGTTCACAGCATAGTCGTCTCCACAGTGGTACAGGTCATGGCCACGATCTGGTCGATCTTGCTTTACTCGACCATGTCGAGATGGGTCGAGCGATCGCTTCAGGCGGTCGAGTCGGGCTTCGAGCGTCTGTCCGATCGTTTGGATTGCAACCATCAGTTGATGGAAGTCAGCCGGTTCAACTGGTTGATTGACGTGCTCCTCAGCCATCTATGATATGCGCACTTAACAAAAAGATCAAACGCAACAAGGAAAAGAAGGAAGAACAAGAAATAAGGGGAAAACAAGAGAGAAAAGGAAAATGCGACAAAAAGGAAAAAGGACAGATGCAGTTGCTAACAAAAAGGAAACAATGAAAGGACGATTTTTTTTTATTTTTATTGACTAAGAATTATGTGGACAAGAACTAGACCGTGACAAACTCAGAGGTGCTAAGAGAATTAAACCACACGAACTCGAGTAAACCACAATCACACAAATCGCAAGGCAAGTAAACCCTAGCTATATGCAGTCCGTTCGTGAGCAACCTAGCAGCCGATTCTAATGTCGTTTTTTAAGTATGCAATGTAATCACTACAACAGGAACTCCAGAGAAGACAAACTAAGATGGAGATGAATCAACCAACAAGAACCGCTAGAGAGAGAGAAGCCTAAAAACCCTAACCGCTGGTTCTTAGCTAACAATCTATCAATCGTTCCTAAGCTACTATCCCTTCAAGTTTCGGTTTATATCAACAGAACACAACAAGAACAGGGAAATAGCTCAACAGTAATCAGCAAACATTGATTCAGGTTCAAGTAATTGGCCGGTTGAGAACAAGAGACTAGCAACCTAGAATTTTTTTTTTGATTTTCGGTTTTAACAGAAACAAAAGCAAAACAGAATTGAAACTAAGCAAAGGAAAAGAAATAACCGAGCTGGTCAGGAGCTTTAGGGCTCTGATACCATATAAATGATACACGCACGAGGATCTCACAAGGCGTATATGAATTTGATGAACAGATTTTCAAGCAGCTGGTTGATAACAATGATGATGGGGGATCGAAGAGTACCACAAAGGCTGCGGATGGCCTTTGATACAACTCAAAACTTTCTTGAATAGGAGACACACTCAACTAGACAAAGAAAGAAACAAAGCATAAAGCTTCAAAGAGAAACATAAGTTTCAGTTTTTATTCAACTTCAATTCCAATAGTACAAACGAGGAGAATACTCTTTTACAGAGTCCCCAAACTTGGTGGACAAACAAATTCAAAATAATAATACAAAATCTGCTAAATAAAAAAAAAAAATAAAGGAAATATTATCTTGGTAGAAAATTCTCTGTATCACGTCCTTGACCAGATTTGGCTGAAATTAATCCAAGAGTCATTAGATGATTTCGGTAGATCCATGTCACAAATCTGATCGCCCGTTCCACCAAGTAATGACCATAATAAATTAGGCTGATCACATGGGATTGATCTGATATTCCATTGGTAGCTTTCATGGTGATTAATGAGACTACGTCATTCTCTCCCTCTTCAAGTGGTTTTGGCCTCAAAACCAGATCATTGTATAGTTTTGACTTTTGCTCGCTGGTTCCTAAAAACACTACGGGATCGGCTGCATGAATCAACATGTTGTATATGAATCCAGTCGTCCCTTGATCTTGGCTTTCCCTTGATATGAGATTCGTTTTTAGTGTAGCGTTTTTAATTTGGAGTTGAAGCTCGATCTGGATGGCTTGTTGGAACAACTCCTCCAAGTTACCGTAGGCGCATCTTGTAACTCGAACCGGATTGGATCACACAGTCCAAATGCAAACTGGTCCATGATATCCTCATCGCTCACTCCAGGATTAAGCCGATTGCGTAGATACATGAACTGCCTATGATACTCCATTATTGTCTTATCGCCTTGGTGAAGTGTACGAAACTGCCTTCGGATTCCTCGGTAGTGATCTCGTGGGATGTATCGCTTCCTCATATGATTTCTCATCACTTCCCAAGTTGGATGTCGAGAATACCCACAATAATCCCCTTTAGTTGTTTCTTGGCTCCACCAATGTTCAGCTTGATCGATCAGTTGATTTGCTGCAATAAACACCTTCTCAAACTCAAGACATTCACAGAAAATGAAGAATTCATTCATTTTTTTTTCCCACTCAAAGTACTCATCAGGGTCTGATGTTCCTGCAAAATAATAATCTTTTAGTTTTAAAAGACTCCATGGCTGGCGCTTCATATCTTTCTTATTGCTGGTCTGAGTATTGTTTGTATTTTCTCCAGGAATATTGGCCATTGTTCATAAAGTGAAATCAAATAAAGATGGAGGATGAAAAAAAAAACCAGAGGAAGAAAGAGTGAGCACATGGGAATATGAGAACAAAACGTGAAGAATCTTTGTAATCTGGTTTTTTTTTCTTTTGTATGGAGTTTTTGTGTAAGAAAATTAGCTAACACATAAAAAAGGAAACAATGATGACGACAAAAGGCTTTTCATGATTTTTTTTTTATTTTTGATGAAAAGAAGAAAAAAAACAGAATAAACGAAAGCAAAAATGTCTTTTTTTTGTTTAAGAATATAAAAAACAGGATGAAAGAAATTTTTGAAAAATAGATGACAGGAGTTTTAGGCTCTGATACCAAATGATACACGCATGAGGATGTCACAAGGCGTATATAAATTTGATGAACAGATTTTCAAGCAGAGGATTGATAACAATGATGATGGGGGATCGAAGAGTACCACAAAGGCTGCGGATGGCCTTTGATACAACTCAAAACTTTCTTGAATAGGAGACACACTCAACTAAACAAAGAAAGAAACAAAGCATAAAGCTTCAGAGAGAAACATAAGTTTCAGTTTTTATTCAACTTCAATTCCAATAGTACAAACGAGGAGAATACTCTTTTATAGAGTCCCTAAACTTGGTGGACAAACAAATTCAAAATAATAATACAAAATCTGTTAAATAATAAAAATATGAAATAAAGGAAATATTATCTTGGTAGTAAAGTCTCAGTATCACGTCCTTGACCAGATTTGGCTGAAATTAATCCAAGAGTGATTAGATGATTTCGGTAGATCCATGTCATAAATTTGATCGCCCATTCCACCAAGTAATGACCATAATAAATTAGGTTGATCACATGGGATTGATCTGATATTCCATTGGTAGCTTTGATGGTGATTAATGAGACTGCGTCACTTTTCCTCCTGGGCGAGCTTGAACCGTTCCCCCTCGTTTTGGGTTGTCTTGGCGTTTGTCGATCCTAAGGGATGCTACTGGGGCATTGTGATTTGTTATGTTTGTCACTCCTTTCTGATATTCGCCGAATAGGAGTCTTTGGAGTTGTCGACATTCTGCGGTGCTATGTCCGGAGCGCTGGTGGAAACTACAAAAGGCCTTTTCTTGATCATCAGTTTGCACGTACTTGTTCCATGGCTAACCCTACTAGTTGTTCGTTTGATTGCGCCCTGGCTGCTGGGGTGCTTGTTGGCTTCCTTGCTGCTCGCCAACGTAGAACGTTGTGGCTTTCTTCCTTTCTCGAACATCGTGTCTTTGCCCTTCTTAGTTGAGTCAAACTTCTTGGCGAGTAGGTCCTTTTCCTCTTCTATCTTGACGAAGACGGCCGCTCGGTGGAGGGTGTTCTCAAGAGTTTGCGGTTTGTTTATGGCCAGTTCGTCGCGGAACGGTGATTCGTACCAGATCCTGTTTTTGGAGCGCCGGGGGCCCCTCGTTGTCGGTTACCATGATTTTTGAGGCGATGACTTTGAACCTGTCGATGTAGGATCTGAGAGGTTCATTTGGCCGTTGACTTACAGCCCAGAGGTCGGCACTTGAGGCTCCCTCCTGGATGAACATTGAGTAGTGCTTCAGAAAGGTGGTCGTTAATTGGTGGTAGTTGTCGATGGAGTGTGCCTCTAGGCGAGAGAACCAGTTCAGGGTGGCGCCGCTCAGGTTTTCAATGAATAATTGGCAGAAGCCGACATCGCGTTCTTCTGGCGAGAACTGAGCTCGTCCCATTGCGATACTGAAAGCCGTCAGGTACTGTCGCGGATCTGAACTGCCATCGTAAGTAGGTAGTCTGATATTTCCTGGGTGTCTTACCGGCGTTCCCGTTATTTTGCTCGTGAATGGCGTGTTATGGGTCTCCTTTAGGACTCGGTCTATTTCGGGGGTTGATCTAGTCGCTTTGTGAACTTTCGATGTCATGTGATCTAATTTAATCTTAAGAGACTCGAGCTCGCTGTTCTTGCTTGCTCCTGCCTAGATTTGGATAAATCCGGCTGGCGTAGGTCTCGAGTGAATGGGTGGTTGCCTGCTCGATTCAGTTTTTAGGGGCGGCGTTTCCCCGAACATGACCCTTTGAAGTCGTGGAGTAGGGTTGTCGGTTGCTTGGGATGCTTGAAACCCGATGGTCTGCAGGTAGTTAATCCGTTCCCTGCATGTGTCTTGATTGCTTGTGAGTACGTCGAAGCGAGCTTTGTTGTCCCTAGTCAGCTCGTCGACTTGCGCCATTAGAATTCTTATGAGAGAGGGGACGTCCTGGTCCTGATCTTCCGAACGTGCTCCATCTTGGCGGGTGCTGGCTACCCTAGCTTGGTTAGTCAGGGCGTTGGTTGGTGAAATCGGGCTGTTATTTGACGGGCATGGTGACTCTGAGCTCGGAGCGAGCGGGCTCTATGTTTGCTCAGGTGACTTTGGGTTGTTATTTGTTGGGAGAAGTCCTGTCATCTCGGCTTTGTCTTAGAGTGTAGAAAAGTTTCTCGTTCCCCACAGACGGCGCCAATTGTTGTTACGGAAATTCGATCTAGTAAATAAAGCCGGGCTACAATCTGAAATATCCAAACTACGAGGTGAAATATAAACTTTCAGTGAGGTCGAAACTGTTCTTTATTAATCTTAAGGCTGAAGCCGAGCTGTGAACAAGATGGTATGGGAGTCCGTCTAATGACGTGCCCCCTAAATATTGCTTGAGGTCGGAGCTTTATATAAGTAGCTCGACACTCTCGCAAGTTACAATGCCTCTCAAATGAAGAGTGAAGGGTCCTATTTATAGTGCTTGGACGCTGACTTCTCTGCGGGCCTTTGACTCCTTAGCGGATTTGTCTTCTTAGACCGAGATGGCAAAATTTCCAATAAGCTTATGAATGGGTGCTAAACCAATATCCAACAGTTCCTATTGTTATAATTGAACGTTTCTGGAATGCACCAATACGTACTCTCACTGATAATTCGTACATGAAACATGTTGATAAAATCGATTCTAGCTTTCTTAATGGGCCTGATGACCAGAGTGGAACAAGAATGAAAATAGCACACAACGTAGTGAACGTGAGCTGAAGATTGTTGTTTTTGTTCATGGTTTTCAGGCAAGTATCATTTAGAATTTCAGTATATATTAAGCACGAGGCAAATTTCCGGATTATAAGCGTATACACATGTCATTTAGCTTTGTTAGGGCCAAAAGCAGAATACTAGAATAAACAACTGTAGGTTATCTACTGAGAGTTTATATTATTTAACCATGACATGAAGTAGAGCACCAATTACAATATCAAAAAACAAAACAAAAAAACCCACGAACCTAATAATAAGAACTAACGAGAAAAAAAGTTATCATAAGTTCCACCGCGAAAAGTATATTTATATAACACTCCAACCGCCATCATATTTGTGTTATGTGGATTTGATGCTCGTTCATTTTGTCTATGTGTCCATCCTCGTTTGATAGTCATATAACTATTTTAGGAAGTTCGAAAAATTTGTTTATTGTCCATACAATCACCACATGATCTTTTTCTTTATAATTTTTCCTCACTCGTATGATACCGCGAATCACTTTCTGGTAGAACATCCATCTTTCAACTACTACAGCTCAAACACGCTTAAATCTAGAGTTTACTCCGGATAAGTAACCGAAAATATAAGTGCACTTTGGTAACATAAGTAGTCAAATAATTTCTTTTAAGTTTCTCCACATATACTACAAACTAAGATATTAAAATCAACTCCCTCTTATATTACCATGATTGTTATCCTTGACGATGTGAGTCCTCACTGATTTCACACACATTTTTTGATTTGGCTCTGATGCCACGTATAACATCATGACTGTCATCGTCTATGGGCTCCACGTCCACTAGCTCGGCCCGTGGTCCCACCTCATATGACGGTTGGATTGTTATTCGGGAGGTTCGAAATTATTGTCCCTGCAACCACATAATATTTTCTTGTATTTTGTCCTCATTTGCACGATATCGCGAGTAATTTCCCAATAAATCATTCATCCTTCTATAAATGCAGTTTAAACACAATTAATTCTAGAGTTTTCTTTGGATAAGTGACTGAAAAATAAATATATTTTGATAATATAAATAACCAAATTAATTCTTGTAAACTTCTCTGGATATACCATAAACTTACAATTTAGGATGTCAAAATTAATAAACAAACATAAAAGGGAGGCTTCTGTAACACCCGCCTCCCGGCATAACCGGAGACGCGGCATTAGGACGCCCGTTGAACCGAAAACGGTCCAACCGGGACGCCAACTCAACTTGTCCCAGGTCCCAGGCGCCTCCTTCTTATTGAAATCCACCAATAACGTCACTCGATCAATCAATCCTGCATCCGGACCTGCGAGGGAAAAAGAATGGAAAAGGGAAGAGGCCTGAGTAATTGTTTCAAACACAATCACCCAGTGAGGTCGGACTTAAGGAGTCCGCGATCCCGCTTACACTACACAACTACGAATCACAAGTCCTAAGCTAATAACACCTTGCAAGCAGGCCCGAAGGCTTCATCACGCAATCTACATCCACTCGTGCCTTCACACTCATGGACCCCTTCCTTCGACCCGTAGGCCCACACAATCCTTCTCTATCCTTCTTTATCCTTCTGGGGGGTTCGTCAGACCCCCGACGCCTTCTCAAGGGACGCATACCCCGGCAATGTATACGCCCCTGCCACACAACACCCTTTCGGGGCCCCTACCACAACTACCAATCATATCCATCACACACAAGCAACATTTTCAGGCTCAGCGATAACCTAGCAATTCTACGTTCCTCAAGCAATCACATTACACGTGTATAACTATCCTACACTACCTAGGAAAGACGCTATTAACAGAGGACTATCGTTCGGAATTGAGATAGAGCAAGGGAGATAACCAACGGTCCTCACCTTAGCCAAAGAAGAGAGCAAAACGGTAATTTAGAAGCTTCCTCAGCCCGAACGGACATCAGATCTGGATAAATTACGAGAAAACGAGTGAGATAGGCTTTTGAATCGCTTAAATCGGGCTTAGAATGAGCTAGATATGATCGATTGAAAATACCCAGCTCAAACCAGCTTAACCGACCTAAACCGGGAATTGAAATTGAAATTAAAATCGAAATTGGAAATTGAACCGGTTAACCTAAACCGGACCCGGTCAACGGTCAACGGTCAACAGACCCAGTCAACTGACCCGACCCGGTCAACTGACCCGACCCGGTCAACTGACCCGACCCGGTCAAACGACCCGACCCTGTCAACGACCCGGTCAACCGAGTTGACTCGGTCGCCGGCCGAGTTGACTCGGCGGCGGCTCCGGTTGTCGAAGGCGGCGGAGCTCCGGCGAACGGCGGCGGCGCGTGGAGAACGGCGGCGGCGCGTCAGATCTGCTCGCGGATCTTCCGGCGGAGCGTGCGGGCGCGTCCGGTGGTTGCTGGAGGCGTGGTCGGTCTCGTTGGCTTCGTCTCGTCGAGATGAACGCGATGGTGGTCTCAGATTTCCCAGATTCCTCACGGATAAAAAGATATGGCCATTTTAGCTCTCGGTTTGAAAGGAAATAGATCTGAAAAATGGCTTACCGGATTTCCTTCAATACCAAATGATGTAGAAGCCCTAGATCTACTCTATGGAGGCTATGGCTGTGACGGAACAGGAGCAGAGCTTCGCCGAAATCTCTTCTTCTGCTTTTCTCAAAGGGTGGAGGCTCTTTAAATAGGAAAATGAAGTGGGAACCCTAGGGTTTTAGAAGGATAATGGGTTTGGGCTTGCTCTATTTGGGCTTTCTTTCTTCTTTTCTCAAAAATTTAAATGGGCTGGGCCAGGGCCCTTACAATTCTCCCCCCCTTAAAAGAATTCGTCCCGAATTCTGTGGCGGAATATCTCCACTGCAACTTCTTACCAAACACACTCTGTAGATTTCGCTGACCAAAACTGACTTGTTTGCTTACTTGCTTGAAAAGAACTTGTCCTTGAATCCTTGAGACTGCTTCCCCCCTTATTTCCAACTACTCTCTGAATATCCTTCTCCTTGGTACCGATCCAATAGCCGTTTCCGTAATGCAATGCAAAACGCTAAATGCTACCGCTCATGTCCATTAGGGTCGGTCTCCAACGTTTAGAAACAACACTCATCCCTCGAGTGGTTCTAAGTCTTGAATTCGATGCTCCGCTTCCAATCCCATTCTCCTCAACGGTTTCCATTACCGTGCCACAGTGCATCGTCCACTTCCAAATGGATTCTCTATGACGGTTTTCCATTACCGTGCACTATGACGTTGACTGTCGCCCAAGCAGACATCCTTGCTAACCTCTGTGACCGATGCAGCTAACCATGTCCATTATGGCTATCTGGCTGGTGGGGAACGACCCACTTAACTCCTGATATGCTCCAATGCCACGCTTCCGCTGCGCACTCTGATATCCCAACCAGCTTCCAATCTGACTTCCAGGTCAAGGTGTTTACCTTGTGATCCGGTTGTGGTGCTTTCCAAACACCATCCTTTGGGTTTCCTTCCCCATTAGACTTGCGCTCCTTTGCTATTCCTTGCAGATTCTTGCCAATCCTCCAAAGTGTTTTCCTAACACTCTTCCGTTGGATTTCCATTTCCAATATCCTGCTTTGTCTATGTGAACTTGCAATTACAGACGTCCAGCTTCTCGGGCAATTCCAAATGCCACAACGCCACTTCCCAAAACGCTTCTGTGATCTTCTTTCCATCTTGAGGAACTCCATTAGCTGCTCCAGTAATCCATAAGAACTCCAGGGCAGACCGTTTCCTTTCCGGTCTTACCGTTGAATCTCGAACTTGCCGTACCACGGAGATCTTCTACAGCTTCCCGCTTGATCAAACTTCAACGAGCCCCATAAATCATTGAAGTTGATGTCACGAACCGATTCCAAGATTCCATACTTAGAATAGGTTTGGTTAGCTCCTGCTGCTCCTTATGATCCAAGCAACTCAAACGACTCTTGACGCTTAATCCAGTCGAAACACGGCCAATTCCAAATGGCCTCCTTGCAATCCAGTCTTTCCATTGACCTCTTGCAGCTCCTGTAGCACTCCTTGCAATCCGGTCTTTCCATTGACCTCTTTCCTTTCCAGTAGCACTCCTTGCAGCTATTGCAACATTCCTTGCAGCTCTTGCAACATTCCTTGCAGAACTCCTTGCGGCTTCCCCGACGTCTCTTGCAACTCTTCTAGCACTTCCTGTAACTCTTGCAACTCTCTGCTACACTCCCGATGTATCAACTCTGGTGAATGTCTCCACATTCTGATCCTCGCACGCTTGGTTGAACGACGCTATGAACAAACGATGACCCTCGATACACACCTCATTAGTACCGACTGCCATGTAGGTGCACACCACAACATATACCCCAACACACACCTCAACGGCACACATCACGACATACATCTCGGTACACATCTAACGGCAGTAGCACAACTGAGGTTTGAAGACACTGACTCATCCTGCACGGAAAAAAATTTCTGTCTAGACTAGGACCGGCGTGGAGAACAATCTATGATATATTTGGTGTTTGAAATAGCTTTCACAAAGTAACCGTTTTATAAACTTTCGCAAACGCTTTGGAAAAAGATTGAAAACGGGTTTTGGGGTAAACAACGAAAGCTGATCTCCCAGGATGGAACTGGGAGATCTTGACCTAGGCTCTGATACCAAATTGTAACACCCGCCTCCCGGCATAACCGGAGACGCGGCATTAGGACGCCCGTTGAACCGAAAACGGTCCAACCGGGACGCCAACTCAACTTGTCCCAGGTCCCAGGCGCCTCCTTCTTATTGAAATCCACCAATAACGTCACTCGATCAATCAATCCTGCATCCGGACCTGCGAGGGAAAAAGAATGGAAAAGGGAAGAGGCCTGAGTAATTGTTTCAAACACAATCACCCAGTGAGGTCGGACTTAAGGAGTCCGCGATCCCGCTTACACTACACAACTACGAATCACAAGTCCTAAGCTAATAACACCTTGCAAACAGGCCCGAAGGCTTCATCACGCAATCTACATCCACTCGTGCCTTCACACTCATGGACCCCTTCCTTCGACCCGTAGGCCCACACAATCCTTCTCTATCCTTCTTTATCCTTCTGGGGGGTTCGTCAGACCCCCGACGCCTTCTCAAGGGACGCATACCCCGGCAATGTATACGCCCCTGCCACACAACACCCTTTCGGGGGCCCTACCACAACTACCAATCATATCCATCACACACAAGCAACATTTTAAGGCTCAACGATAACCTAGCAATTCTACGTTCCTCAAGCAATCACATTACACGTGTATAACTATCCTACACTACCTAGGAAAGACGCAATTAACAGAGGACTATCGTCCGGAATTGAGATAGAGCAAGGGAGATAACCAACGGTCCTGATCTTAGCCAAAGAAGAGGTCAAAACGGTAATTTAGAAGCTTCCTCAGCTCGAACGGACATCAGATCTGGATAAATGACGAGAAAACGAGTGAGATAGGCTTTTGAATCGCTTAAATCGGGCTTAGGATGAGCTAGATATGATCGATTGAAAATACCCAGCTCAAACCAGCTTAACCGACCTAAACCGGGAATTGAAATTGAATTAAAATCGAAATTGGAAATTGAACCGGTTAACCTAAACCGGACCCGGTCAACGGTCAATGGTCAACAGACCCGGTCAACTGACCCGACCCGGTCAACCGACCCGACCCGGTCAAACAACCCGACCCGGTCAACGACCCGGTCAACCGAGTTGACTCGGTCGCCGGCCGAGTTGACTCGGCGGCGGCTCCGGTTGTCGAAGGCGGCGGAGCTCCGGCGAACGGCGGCGGCGCGTGACGCCCGACGGCAGCGGCGCGTGGAGAACGGCGGCGGCGCGTCAGATCTGCTCGCGGATCTTCCGGCGGAGCGTGCGGGCGCGTCCGGTGGTTTCTGGAGGCGTGGTCGGTCTCGTTGGCTTCTTCTCGTCGAGATGAACGCGATGGTGGTCTCGGATTTCCCAGATGCCTCACGGATAAAAAGATATGGCCATTTTAGCTCTCGGGTTGAAAGGAAACAGATCTGAAAAATGGCTTACCGGATTTCCTTCAATACCAAATGATGTAGAAGCCCTAGATCTACTCTCTGGAGGCTATGGCTGTGACGGAACAGGAGCAGAGCTTCGCCGAAATCTCTTCTTCTGCTTTTCTCAAAGGGTGGAGGCTCTTTAAATAGGAAAATGATGTGGGAACCCTAGGATTTTAGAAGGATAATGGGCTTGGGCTTGCTCTATTTGAGCTTTTTTTCTTCTTTTCTCAAAAATTTAAATGGGCTGGGCCAAGGCCCTTACAACTTCAATGCAATATAAATTATTCTAAGCATACATATAGGCAGCATATAGACCAACAAAGGATATATAATGGTAGAATTAAAATTATCATTATATGTGTGAATTGACAACCACTTTTATTTTATGTTTAGAGATAACTCTATTTCTCAATTAGCACTAATTAGTGGATAGTCTGAGTCTCTATCAACTTTGTGGAAAAGGTTGGAGATTACTTTACTTTTTGTTACTTTTATGACCCATGAAGGAGAATCTTAACTAAGGTCCCATTTTAATTTTTTCACATGAAGTTGCATGGAAAAGGTAATAGCGTATACAAAACCTATACCTGTAAAACTATAGATACAGTTTTGTTGTTATATAGAACACACAACTATATTATTATATGTGCTTAATTGTGTGGTTATTCGATTGATTAACAACTGAACGGGTTATTTCACTACAAGAAAACAGTTTAAAATTGACGGTCCAAATCGTCGGGAAACCTTGGTAACAAGGTTTCCCGACGGAATTCCGGCTAGACCAATCCGTCGATTCTATTTTGTCGAAAAACTGTTGGTAATTTCCGACGGATTTCTAACAATAAATTTTCCGACGGTTTACTGATAGTTGGTAACCGACGACTTAACCGACGGTTTTCCGAAGGTTAATAACGACGGTAAACCGACAACATTTTACTGACGGTTTCTCGACGGCTATTAACCGACGGTTTACCGAAGGTTGCTAACCGACGGTATTCTGACATATATAAACCGACGGTATTCCGACAGATATAAACCGACGGTTTACCGATGGAATCTAACCGACGGTTTTTCGACGGTTCGTACTTTTTTAAAAATATTATTTATGTGAAATTTATATAATAATTTATTTAATATTAAAAAATATATTTTATACGAAATTTTATTATTAAATTATTATTAAATTTATTAAAAATATTTATAAAAAAAAACTAAAATTACGAAACATCGGGATCCACATCGGGGCCCATTCCCGTCTCCGTTCCCTCTACAGAGGCCGTACCCGTACCCGTCCCCGTCCTCGATGCTCTTGTTCCCACTCTCGGTCCAGCTACATTTGTTGTCCCTTCTGATCTTCCTGGAACAAAGCTAAACCTGATGTAGTTATAAATTTCTTCTTGCATCGCCTTCATCTTCCTCTCATTTTCTTCCCTCTCCGCCCGTAACTGAGCTTCAATCTGCGCCCTTTCCTCAAGCATCCGAGCTTCAAACCTCACTTGATTCTCCTTCAAAGTTTCAATTTCCGCGTCCTTCGCTCTCAGGGCCTCGGTGAAGGAGTCGGTCTCTTGACAGAAGCGACAATGCGGAGTCGAGGCTCCCTCCCCCAAGTTTCCTAGACCGAAAACACGGCCTTTCCTGCGCTGCGTTTCCTGCAAAGTTTCTAAAAATATTAGTTACAAAGCAAAATAAAGTCATATATAAAATTTTAGTAAACACACAAAAACCTACCTCAAGAAAGATCTCGTTGATCCTTTCCGACGGTACCTCCTCCATTAAGCCAGCTTCCTGGGACTGCTGGGTCTGGACCTCCTCCACCCGCCTCTTTGCCGACTCTACGATTCTCCGGGCGATCGGATCCTGAATCTGACCCGTGGTCTTATTCGTATGGCCCTCTTCAGTGAGCTCAACAAACTTCGGATCTCGTCCTGTTCGTTGTTTCTGCACATTTTTTAAACGGTCATTAGTATTTAATTAACTACTGTATTGAACATTTTTAAAACAATACTTACAAAGTCAATCTTCCGATGTATGGTGTTCTTCGCTCCCGCGTTATGCGTCGCTATCCCTAAACCGTTTTTCTCACTTTTGCGGTTCTGGGAATGCGTCGAAGAGTTCGTTGTTATAGCAGGCTGACTAATGACGGATGAACCCGGCAAAGAGTGTCAAGTTCACTCCCTTCGGATCTGCCCCTAAAACCCACTTCTGCTTCCACTCGTTGAGGACGTGAGAGTAGTGGCTCTTTGCCTTCTTGTGGAAAGCCTTCTCCACAAGCGATGTATGGTTCTATACCACGTGTACTCTTGCTAAAAAACGATTTATGTTAATAAAAATTGATATAAATTATAAATTTTTGAGGTATTGAATGGAGACATATTTACCGCGAATTAACGGAACCAGTTATGTTGGACGGACCTAGGCATCTTCGCGTACGTCGGGTACGGGTGGTTGAGCATGCTACACATCATTCCGAGATTGCTCTTCGTGATCTTCGAAGACGTCATCTCGAACCTTAAAACGTCAATGCAAAAACATTAAACATTAAACAGACATTTAAAAGGCATATATAATATAAAGGAACACGTAGAAGTTAAAATAACTTACCAATAAGTACTCGGATTGTTAAAAGGATCGGGATGAAGTCGTTTCAGCATCTCCCGTCCCGGCTGCTCAACTAAGAGTTCTATCTCTGGTGCGATCGTCGACGGAACATCCTGTGTATCCGGCACCTGGGACACTGAATGGCTCCCGCTCGGAGTTTCCTGTCGCGGTTGGGACGGTCTCGGCTGCGTCGATCTTGATTGAGCCGATCGGGACCGCCGCGGAGGTGTCGGTCGTGGATGAGCAGGCTCAGAAGGCTGACCTGGCTGCAATCCATCTTCCTGGGTGGCGGACAAGAATGCCTCAAACTCTCCGTAATCAGACCTACTTTTCGTAAAAAAAATTAAAGTCAACAATTTGATTAAAATTTTATAAAAACATTTTTATAAATCATAAAAATTATAAAAACGTTTATAATAATCTCAATAATTATGAAAATGTTTTTATAAAACAAAAAAATATAAAAACGTTTTTAAAAATTATATAAAACTTTTTATTAATCATAAATTTTTAAAAACGTTTTAATAAATCATAAAAATTACAAAAACGTTTTAAATCATCTTAAAAATTATGAAAACGTTTTAATAAAACATAACAAAATATAAAAACGTTTTTATAAATTATCTAAAACGTTTATATTAATGTTAAAAATCATAAAAACATTTTAATAAAATATTAAAAATATAAAAATGTTTTTATAAATTATCTAAAACGTTTATAATAATGTTAAAAATCATAAAAACATTTTAATAAAACATTAAAAATATAAAAACGTTTTTAAAAATTATGAAAAACGTTTTTAATAATCTTAAAATTATAAAAACGTTTTTATAAAACACAAAAATATAAAAAATGCTTTTAAAAATATATAAAACGTTTTATAAAATCATATAAATGTTTGAAAAAAAATATTCCTAATCAAACTAACCTAACAAATCACACAAAAACACCCTAAATAGGATCTAAAACCCATAGATTAATCCTAGACTACTTGCATCCTAAATCTAGTAATCTAACAGTCTAACATCATATTTTTTTCGAAATTGAAAGGTTTAAAAGGAAACTTACATGGTTAGGAGGCTTTGGACGGTTGGTTTTGGCGAGAGTGGCTTGAATCGTCGATATTCTTTAGAGAGAAGGCGGAGAAGAAGAGTTAGAGAGAGAGAGCAAACGCAGAGAATGGGGAACAAGAAGAAATGATTCGTCGATTCATCTTATTAACCGACGGATTTCCGACGAGAATTAATTAACCGTAGGAAATCCGTCGATTTTTAAGTGGTTCAATTATTTGGCGGTTTGACCAAAAACGATTGGGCGATAATACGAATTATTTGGTAAATATTTGGCGGTTTATTAACCGACAGATTTCCGACTGAATCATAAATGACCATCGGAAATCCGTCGGTTAATAAACTAAAAAAAGGGGATACACAGGTTTCGAACCCAGGTCTAATGTGACTTAATTGAAGCCTAAACCAATATGCCAAGTGTTTCTTATTGTTAAATGATTATATATAAAATCATATAAGTAACATTAGGTGTTTTTTTCCAAATTCCGAAAATCATAACCATTTAATAAATGAAAGACAACAATTATTTTATAATTTAATAATTTAAAAACCAAATATTAAAAAAACAACATAATATTTTAATTAAACCAATACATAATTTCATAATTATAAAAACATTACAGACGGATTAGTTATTATAATTTGGGAACTGGTTCTCGAACTAATCCCCAGCGTTCGTCTCTCTCCACTGGCGGATAATGCGGTTCCATGACCTTGCGGGAATCCATTCTGGTCTTGCGTCTCCTCTTTCCCATAGCAACTTCAACCGGCACATTTTTGTTTAGAAAACTTGCCTAGCTGTCCTATTGAATTCCCGCCAAACGGTTAGGATGATGTTTGAACCAAAGGTGAAGTGCTCCTATAAATAAATAGCATAATGCATTATAGAAGATTTAAAATTTAGAAAACACAATCACTTATTTAAATATTTTCTTACCAAAACATCTTTGAACCATGCAGCCTTAAGGTCCCCGGGAACACTGTAGTACGTCACGTAACTCCCGGACCAGCGATTCTGGATGATATAGCTGATGGCTGACAGAATGCTTGCATGGTAACCGAACCAAAGGGTACAGTTTTCTCGTGACGGGTTAAGAATTGGAAGATGTTGCCGACCCAGCTGATGGATTTTCCGCAAGTAAGAGGTGCGGTTCTTGGGGGACAGATAGATGAAATCCATTTTGAAGATGAAAAATATTGTGACCTTGGTAACATATTTATACAAAACAAACCGACGGAATTTTCAACGGAAATCCGTCGGAAACTAGATTAAAGAGTCGGGAGTAAATACCCGCTGTAATTGCATCCTTTGACCGTTCTGACGGATTTCTGACAGAAAGAAAAATATCTTCCGAAAATCCGTTGGGAATTTCTGACGGAAATCCGACATAAAAGGTTTAGGGTTTGTTTAGGGTTTAGGGTTTAGAGATTCGGTAAGGTCTTAACTTACATATGACATTGCAGACACCACATTTAGGATCATATGACTTATGTATTACTAAATTTAAATTTCGTAAATTGAACGAGAGATCCCTACAAACTATCGATAAACGACATTGTAAAGTAAGAAGTGATTTCGTCGGATATACTTCGTATTCCCAAAAATGGATAAAACATTTGTTACGTGATTCTTAAGGTTGATCTTTATTCATAGAAACCCTAACATTACTTCCCATGGAGTTTTGCGAAGAACCAGGTTTAGGGTTTGAAACCTTGAACTCTAAATCTTATTTTCCGTCGGTAAAAAAATATTAAAATTAAGTCTTCGCACTTGCCTGGACTCGAACTCGAGAACAGGCTGGTACGCAAGCAGATTTAGGACAATTTGTGTTGGGTGTTACGTTATTGTTTTCTTACAACTATTATTTCTTATTGATAAGTCTACATGTTATAATAAAAAAATGTGTGAATTTTATTTTTAGAAATTGTAAGACATGTAAATGAAAAAACATGCACTCAGTAATTATTTTTAAATCTTTTTAGTTTGTTTTTTTAAAATATTATAAACGGAATTAATTTTTTCATTCTGCATCACTATCTGAGTTGTAGTCCGTTGAAATCGAATCAATGTCGTCATCAAACTCCCCCTCTCTTCTTCGGAATCTGAATGAAGAACAACATTCCTAAAATGACTAAAATCGACGACTAGATTAACTTCAAGAGATTCTTCAACCAGAGCTAGGTAATCACTTTCGCTTGCTTGCAGTGGTTCTTGTTCTTCATCCCCGTAAACTTTTCCTCGGGGGTATATTTTTGTAATTGTGATCCATGGATCGTTCTTGTATGTTACTCAAGGGTAGGGAATGTAACTCACCTATATCAATTGAAAGAAATAATTACATGGTGTTACAAGAAAATAATTCAAGATGAAAAGTTACTTAAAGGTTAAAGTCGATCATTTACCTGATCTGCTTGAGAAGCAATAATGAACGGGTCATATTTTCGAAGCTTCTTAGTCGAATGGATAGACGTCACACCAAAATCATCTATTGTTACACCTTTCCCAATGATAGGGTTGTACCAATCACACAAAAAGACCATGCATCTCATGCCGAGCTTCCCTATGTACTTCACTTCAAGTATTTCTTTAAGAACACCATAGTACACAACTTCGCCGGATGTAGATGAAACTCCGTGATCGACCATTGTCCTAGGGGATCTTTCTTTATGCACTTTAAACGCATATCCCCTTGTGAAATATCGTGGATAAGACTTTGTGTTGTAGTGGAGGCAGCTGACTATGTCTATTAACCAATCTTCCGGTTTGCGACCGTATTTAACTTCATTATTCACCTAAAAAGGTTACATGTAAAATAGTTTAGTAACTGATCAAATTTATGGGGTTTTAGGTGATATGAAAATCAAAAACTCACATAAAACTTTAACCAAATGCAGAAGTATGTTTCTTTCTACTCTTCACGCTCGTCCTCGGTCAATTCAGGATGATGATGTTGGAGTGACTCCATGTATAACCTATTAAAAACAACCAATCTTAGTAATAAAATTATTATGAATTTAAATGCAATAATTATAAAAAATTAAACTGTACATACCTCTCATACTCAAATACTTCCTCGCAGTTGTTGAGAATATATTTGTGTAGGTGTGCATGCTCTGGGGTCGTTAGTTGTCGCTTTCTACTTTACCGCTTAACCGCCCAACTTGTTGAAAAATGCTGGGAACCGTTGACGGATAAATTTGTCTCTCGCCTCTATCATCGTTTCTAGCTGGGCGCCGACTCTTTGTGCGTACTTGTGAACGGAAGTAATAGCTGGCAAATGCCGCCGCTTCTTCATTGTTATACTAAGAAACAACTGAACCCTCTACTTTAGCGGGGTTCTTAACCTTTTCTTAAGGTGGAACATATAGCGCTCGAAGGGATACATCCACCGATATTGTACCGGACCACCTAGTCTAGCTTCTCCAGGGAGATGAATGGGTAAATGCTCCATAACATCAAAGAAAGACGGTGGAAATATCTTCTCTAGATTGCATAGGATCTTAAGAATGTTTTGCTGCAAACATCGGATGCCGTCAGCTATAAGTGATCTCGTGCATATATCCCTGAAAAAAGCTCCTACCGTGGCAATTGCTTTGTGAACATCTTTGGGGAGGAGATGTGCAAATGAAAATGGTAGTAGTCGTTGCATCACCACATGACAATCATGGCTCTTCATCCCGATAAACTTGTCTCCATCAGTTTCCACACAATTACGTAAGTTTGATGCGTAACCGTCAGGGAATTTAACTCGTCGTGTAATCCACTCGAAGAACTCTTCCTTTGATTTCTGATCTACCCAATACGCTGGAATTGGGGGTTTTCCGTTCTTCTGAAGATGAAGATCAAGCCGGTCACAAATTTTAGGCAAATAAAGCCTAGACTTCACATTATCTTTTGTCATCCCTTGCACGTTGAGAACAATGTTCATGATGTTATCGAATAAAATTTTCTCAGTATGCATGACATCAAGATTATGCCTTAGTAGCTGGTCTTTCCAATATGGTAAATCCCAAAAGATGCTTAGCTTGTGCCAGTTGTGGACTACACCAGTTCCATATATATTCTAATGCCCGTTCCCACCACATTCACGAGTTCTTAGTGCACCAAATCCTTCTAAGAGGCCCAAAGTAGTCGACCCATCATCTTGGAGAATAGGATCATCAAACAATTTCCTCTTCTTTGTAAAAAGTTTAGTGTTTTTCCGATATGGACGGACACGCTAACCTCCCATGCGTTGTCCATCCAGATAACATACTATAAGCCGAAAAATCGCTAATGGTCCACATTAGTGCAGCCCTCATCAGAAAATTTTCCTTGCAGGAGACATCATATGCTATAACACCAGGCAGCCATAACATTTGCAACTCATATATCAATGGCTGCAAGAATACATCAAGTGATCTACTAGGATGCTCTGGACCGGAAACAAGTACGGAGAGGAAAAGAAACTCTCGACGCATGCACATAGATGGCAGTAGGTTATAAGGAGTTAAAATCACTGGCCACAACGAATATTGTCTCCCATGCCTTCCAAACGGGTTGAAACCATCTGTGAATAATCTGAGGTACACATTACGTGGCTCCTATGCAAAATATGGATATACTCCCTGAAAATGTCGTCATGCTTCAGCATCCGACGGATGTGCAATCTCTACTCCTCTTCTATGCTCAGCATGCCATCTCATTTCCCCCCGCAGTTCGCTCCGATTGGTATAAGCGCCTCAGCCTATCAGTTAACGGCATATACCACATTCGCTTGAACGGAATCTTAGCTCTTCCCCTTGTATCCTCATAGCGCGGCTTCTTACATAATTTACATTCCAGGCGATATTCATCTTCTCGCCAATATATCATGCAGTTGTCGATGCACCATATATCATCTGATACGGCAATCCAAGCCCTTTAACAAGTTTCTCGATCTCATTGTATGAACCTGGCGCAAGATTGTCTTCAGGAAGAATATCTTTCACAAAATCGCAAATCGCATCCACACATTGCTCTGCCAAATTGTAGTCTGTCTTTATGCCCATTAATCTTGTAGCAGATGATAATGGCGAATGAACCTCTTTGCAACCATCGTAAAGCGGCCGCTTCGCTGCATCTAACATATCAAAAAATATCATAGCTTCTACATTAGGTTCCTCATCTACCCTAGGAATTTGATATTCACCTACTTCCTGAATATTTTCTCTATATGCATCATTAACTATCTGAACGGTACCTACACCAAATCTACATCCGCGCTACAAGGTTCGCTATAACTAACATTAGGTTCCAACGTACTAGTACTACCGAAAGGTTCTCTACTATTAGTTGCATAATCTGATGTTTCCCCGTGAAGATACCAAATCTTATAACCGGCCATAAACCCAACTGAGTACAAGTGATGCCATACTTCGGCAATGCGTACATGGGCATTTCATCTTACCGATTTTCTGCGTATGTGGTTGATTGCAAGCTATCGTCATGAATTCCATAATACCGAGTGCATATGGGGCGTGCACTAAGTTCATCGTCTCATCAACCCTCGGTCCGTCCATCCACGATCTGAAATAATTATAGGAAGACATTTTGCCGTAATAAACAGTATTAAAGAGAGAGTGTGGGAGAGAGAGAGAGAGAGAGAGAGAGAGAGAGAGAGAGAGAGAGAGATTGGTATGGAGGAGAAGAGAGAAACGTTTGGTATATGTTGAAAATTAACCGACGGCAAACCGACGAAAAACCGACAGATATAACCATTAGTGTCGGTAATCCGTTGGTTTGTTATCGGTCCAGCGGTAATATTAACGGCTATGTTAACGGTAACATTTAACCGTCAGGTTTCCGACGGATAATCGACGGATTACCGACGCCGTCGGGAAACCGTCAAAAATTTTCCGACCGATTTAGTTACCGTCGAAATTTACCGACGCAAATCCGACGATTTTTAAACCGTTGATTATCTGTCGCAAACCTGTCGGTATTTCCGACGAGATATTTTCCGTCGGAAAATCCATCAGTTATACCCTTGTTTTCTTGTAGTGTTTATTTGAAGAGAATACATTCATGGTTCTTGGTATAATGTTTTGGCTAAAAACTTAAATAAACGCGAGTAAACTTAATAATTTATGTAGCACGAATTCAGCATGAATTCTTGTTTGAAAATAGTTTATGTAGTACGAAGTCATCATGAACTCTAGTTTGAACAATATTTCGCTGACCATATAAATTATTTTACAGCATATGATCGAAAGTCCATGGATATATGGTGGTCCAAAAAAGTAAGACCAACTTATCCATTTCAGATACAATACCACATAGAGTTAACCCTTGATTATCATCACCCTTAATAGTTGGTCTACATATATATACTAGATTTTAATCCGCGCTTTTATTTTTTTACAAATTTTAATTTTAATTTATTTTATTATTAGTAATTTAGATTTTTTAATTATACAATCTAATTTTGTTTATAATTGTTAAACCCGCATTATAAAAAGAAGTTAATAATTTACATTTAAAAAAAATTATGTGTTATTTGGAAAATGGTATATCATAAAGAAATAACGATTTCGTATTTTAAGTTTTAACCCGCGTTGTATCGTAAGATCACGATTTAGAAATAATTTTATTTTTTTTCTTATGAAAACAAACATTCTGAAAGTTATATGATATACGTTTAATATTTATTGCATTTATTTATAATATTTTTATAAACTAACATATATTTTTGCAATTTAAATATTTATATAATTAAAATTGATTAATTCAACTTTATAACCTTTTTCAATGAAGAAAGTTAAATTTTAATATTTATAATCGAAATTGGCTAATCAATTTTTTAACATGTGTTATAATGGTATATGATTTGAAATTTTGATGGAACAACCCGTTAAAACTGCATTCAAACATGAACCATAACTTGAACGCATCATATATTTGAGTAATATAAATATTTAATAATTTTAATATTTTTATTAAATTAAAAAATATCAATTGGAATTAGTTAAACTTGTGCAAAGTTCATTTATAAAAATCGAAATTGGTTAATTTATTTTTCAACCCGTTCTTATAATAGTTTAAATATTCTGCAATTTAATGGAACAACCCGCTAAAAAATGCAATCGTAAAAAAACATTTTTCTTACGAAATAAATAAATTTAAAATATTTTGTTATAATATAAAAATAAATATTTATATTTGCAACAAAAAATAAAGAAGATATTAATTAAAGAATATTACCGTATATATACCAAAATAGTTGATGTTTAAATTATTTAGTTATATTAATCAATTGATTTAATAGTTTCATATATAATTAATTAGGAAATTGGAGCCCATTATATTTAGCTTGTTTGGATACATGTTTAGTAATTGTCTTGTTTGGAAACTTGGATAGTAGAAAAATGTTATATTCCCTAATTACCCTTAATGAGTATTAAAAGCATCCTTAAATCTCCAATAGCATTATTTGTAAATAACACATGACCCAAAGGTTAGTTTACAAAACACTCTATTTTTTAATAGTGTATATATATATATATATATATATATATATATATATACTTTTAGTAGTGTATAAGAGAAATTGCACCCAAAGAGAACAAATAATAGGGTGTTTAGTTTTCAGAAAATGGCACTATTTGACCAAAACAAAACAAGGCAAAATGACCAATATACCCCTATATTCAATTTCACCTAGTCTTAAAATGGCACGCTAGTCTTCTTCCACCTATCTCTTTTTCCACTAAACAATTCCAGAAATTATTAAAAAAAAAATAATCTTTTTGTTTTTCTTCCTTCCTTATTCTTTCTCTCTTCGTCTCTCTTCTCTCTCTCTCTCTCTCTCTCTCTCTCTCTCTCTCTCTCTCTCTCTCTCTCTCTCTCTCTCTCTCTCTCTCTCTCTCTCTCTCTCTCTCTCTCTCTCTCTCTCTCTCTCTCCTCTCTCTCTCTCTCTCTCTCTCTCTCTCTCTCTCTCTCTCTCTCTCTCTCCTCTCTCTCTCTCTCTCTCTCTCTCTCTCTCTCGTTGTTAAAATGACTCAATCTAAATATAATAGAATAAGTTTATATTTTTGTGGGACCATATTCTATATGAGTAGGGACAATACAGGAAATATTCAACTTAAAACTAATTTCCTAACTAACATTCCTCCTTGTGGGACCATATTCTATATGGGTAGGGACAATACAAGAAATATTTTATAATGTCCAACTTTACAAACTAATTTCCTAACAAACATTCCTCCCTGATTCATTTTGATATCTACAAAACCCCTACACCTAAATGACCCTATGTATAATTGGTAATAAAAAGGCGATACAAACAAAATGTTTTGTCTTGTAATAATTGTCTATAGTGATTGACTCAATGTATTGGATTTGTCAAAATGGGAGTAAAAACAATAACACCATTATCATTCACTAAGTGACATATGTATACTTTTAACTCCAATCGTATCTTATTTATATGATACATGTATATCGTCGAAGTATAATGCCATAAATTTTTCCTTTGTCTTCTTTGAAATGTCGTTTATCGATGGACCCTCTTCCCATGGATATATACTTTATACCCATCTATATAATAGCTGCACATGTATAACATGCATAGATATTAATATACATATGAACTTTAACTTCGAACTCCAAATTTGAACCCTAATATTGTATATATACTATGGGTTGAAACCTACAGAAGAAGTTCTCACTCTAGCATGTAGTTTAATGACCGGTATCTAGTATATATGCTTTCATATTGTATTTATATATATGTATACATGTATTTATCTATTGCCAGGTTTGTAGTCTATTTATATATGCTTTATATTTTATTTGAATATAACTATAGCACTCTATTATTTTAATTTTAGTTTATCTTATCTCCCAACGAGCGAGGCAAGATCACAAAGAGATGGCTTCCTTTTACCCTAATAATGCATCTGCAAAAAGTATATATTCTTCTACTTTCTTATGAACCAAGAGCATGTGGTATATCTGTAGTGTACCATCAAGATCCACATCTGTCTTACTTAAGCAATTTTATGCTAATTTACATATTTGTTTTCTAATAACAAATTCTGTAACATATTTACAAAGTTAACTACCATATATAGAGTTGAAATTCGAATAGTTTCCCTTCAAGGATGTTGTACGATATGAACCAATATATATACCAACATATATTATATATGTATACATGTTTATATTTTGGATATTTTTTATGTCTATGAATCTTTATTATATTTTGACCCAAAAAAAATCTTTATTAAATATCAAAGCAAAGTGAGCAATAATATTTATGTTATAAAGTCTCGAAAATAGTAGGAGAATATTCTGGTGCCAACATAATACAAGAAGAAAACTCCCAAAAAATAATAGTAAAAAAGGATGACAAGTTTAATAATAAAAAGGACACTCTTAAAAACATCATTACATTATGATTAAACTTTAAATATACTCCAAAGAATTGTTAATTAAGTCAGCCCAAAAGCAGTCGACTTCCAAAGACTTACCTGCCTTTTGTCAGTTCTATGTCTCACCTTTATTCCTTTCAATTAAACCATGATAATTTTACGTCTTATCTTAGGGCAAAAAACATATTTAGATTGAGTTAATTCTTATTTGCTCGAGGATCGATTGGAATAAAACTTTAATGCACCAGTTGAATAATTGACCTCCTGACGAGGTAAAGACCTCAAAATAGAATACATTGGCTGATTCAGTGTTCGTTTTAATAATATCATTACGTGCATAGTAGAATTGTATATTAACATAAAAACTATAACTGTGATCTCGGTTCCGCGATCCAAAGATAGCAAGAACTTTAGGGTTTTTCTTAAGGGATTATAAAAGAAAAATTTAAGAACACGGTGAGAGTTAGGAATTTAGGATTTTATGACGGTGTTTCCGAGACGGAAACCGGTAAAAAGAATGTAAAAGTCGCCGAAGAGAAACTAGGTTAAAGTCGGTACTCTAAGATCTCTCAGGCAAAAATATTATGAAAAGCGTGTTCTTTATTGATTAACTGGGTTCCTTTTTATAGGACTACAAGTCAGTTTATCATATAAGGAAATAAAAGATAAATACGAATATTTCCTAAAATCTCGGCTTTATCTCGATATGGAATATTTCTGTTTTTGCTGATGGCGTCGTGCGGCGCCTTTTCTTCGACACCTTCTAAGCCCTAATGTAAGCCGGTCACCCGAGCTCGGTTTAACCTAAGTTTTACCGCCTTGGGCCTTTTACCGACTTTCCACTCTGGGCCGGCTTAAGCTCATGAATAGGCCTTTTAGGAAAGTGCTAAGCTTGACTCCAACAATAAGCGCCCCCCCCAGTGTGACGACTTGAACTTAAGTCGGCATTACGAGGAGTTAACTTTTGGTTTAAGAAATGAGCTTATAGGCCCATATTTGTCGTCTGGCGAACTTTATTTTTGTTTCGGCCCATATGCTTATCGGGCTGATCCAGCTTGACTCAGACCGGGGGTAGATTATGTAAATTGGTTTAGACCCGATGGGGGTTCGATGAAACCGGAATTGATTCTTGGTTTAATCATCGGGTAGGTGTGAAACACGAAGCGTCGCCTAGGTAATGATGTACCTCGATCCCTGCACCGTCATTTTCACTTATAAATAGTCCATTCTTACTTCTTACTTCCTCATTTCGCTCAAGTGAAGAAGTTTTGAAAGGTAATCCTCTCTCTGTCGTATTTATTTTCCGGCTGGCTCTCCGCCGTTGCTCCGCCTTGTGTTCTTAGGATTTTTAGATCAAACGTTACTTGTTGTTTGTGTTCTTCATCCGTTCTTCCGCGAATCATGTCTCTGGTCCGCTGTTCGTCGAACAAAGACAAGGAAATCGTTTCCGTCTCGTCTGCAGAAGATTCATCAAGTCGTCGATCTACTTCTTCTGCTTCCACATCCTCGAGCACTTCGTCCGACTTGAGGAACCATCCCGTCCATTTTGAGATTGAAGAACTCTGGCGTCGCCGTGAGGCGTCACGTCAAACCGATGCTGCCGAGAATTCTGGTCGAGAAGACTTTGCCATTCCGCAGCTACGAGACTCTGATGGTGATGAGGACGCCATTGATATTTATCAAGACGGTTCTGATGGGAGTGTCCCTTCTCTTGTATTGTCTGGTGGTCCTAGTGAATTGTACGATAACGTCTTTGGGACCCGATCTACTGCAGAGTCGGTTAGGTCTACGCTTCAGGGTTGTGGAGCAGACCCGAGGGTCAAAGTCATTATTCCCTTCCCGCTTGACCGTCCTTGGAGTCCTCCGCCTGGCTACATGACCCTATACGAATCGTATTTTATTAACACCAATTCTGGGGGTTGTCGTTGCTGGTTCCCGCTACCTGACTTGCTAGTCTCGTACTGTCATCGTCGTGAAATTACCATTTCCCAGCTCTCGGCCGTCGCGGTTCGCCACATGGTCGGTCTTCTAGTGCTAGGCGCTGAAGCCGGTATCACGATAACTATGAACATCTTCGAAGAAATGACGTCGATTAACGCCATGAAGACTAGTCCGGGATGCTTCGCGGTCAAGTTCAAAAGCGGCAACCGCATATTGATAGACGCCCCCAAGAAGATCAATATCTGGCAGAGATATTATTTTTTTGTCGAAAATTCTTCGTTAGTCGTTCCTGACGAACACAGGGAACTTATCAGGACGTCTTGGAACACAAATCTTGGTAGATGTCGTTCCAAATTTGCCGTCATTCACATGTGATGATTTACTTAATTCTTTTTTGTCATTGCAGTGCATCATCCTTTCCTCAAGCCGTACCCCGACAACTACTTCAAAATTCTTGAAGAGATCCAGTCTCTTGGTCTTCGCAAGTGGTCAGACCTCTCTCGGGATCGCATAACCAGGACGCTTCCGCAAATATCCAAAGGTTCGTTCACCGCTTTGTGATAGGCGTACTTTGCTAGTTTTCTAGATTTTCATTTCCCCCCCTTTGTTTTTTTTTTTTTAGTTAAGTGGGACACCAGGGTAAAGGTCGCTCCTGATCAACTCGTAAGATCGTCGAAGATGGGCAAAGTATTGCGGATTAACTCTGTCGACTACTCCAAGGAAATCTCATCCCAACCGTCTTCTTCCACCAAGCCGTCAAAAGGTACGGACGCACCTTTACTTGCTGAAGGCGGTAGCCATCCTCCTGGTGTCGGTGAGAAATCACTTGCCCCCGTGGCAAATCCTCCTGGTCTTCCTCCTAAGGTCCCATCCAAGAAGAGGCCTGCAGAAGATAAATCGGTTCAGGAGAGACCAGCAAAGAAGACGCCCAAGACGAGCAGGCCGGTTGAGGACGCCTCTACCGAGATAGCAACTTCTGGTGACCCTGCTAGGCAGAAGGACCCGTGGAAACGATTCTACAAATTCAAAGGGGTTGTTCCTGATTCGTCTGGCAGCTCAAAGCCTTTTGAATCCAACAAAGAACTCGTTTTGGTGCGACCAAGGCGTGAAGTGAAAGAGGGGGAAGTCCGCCCGTCTATTCACAATTTTGCCTATCAATATGCGAGTGAGGTTCCCTTTATTAATAATCCTCGAGCCTGCTTCGACATGCTGACATGTGTGAGGGAAAACGAGTTAGACTGGCCGGTTTTGGAGGAATTGCCTCATTCAGATGCCATCCTCAGGCTAAAACAGGCCGAGGCTACGGTAAGTTTCCTTTTATTAGATCCCGTACTTAGTTTTCCGAAATAACTTCTTTTGTCTATTTTTAGATGATCGCGGCCTCTAATCGTGTGGCTTTGGAGAGTTCTTGGGCGGCAAAGAAGATGGCCAACGCGGTCACCAAGCGGGATGATCTTCTTAAGAAGATCAAAGAGGAGAAGAAGGCTTTGGAAGGGAATAACCTGGCTCTCCAGGGCAAGCTGAAAAAAGCCTAAGAGAAGTCGAAGGCCGACCTTCTCAAATTTAAATCGGATAAACAGAAACTGCAGAAATCCTGTCTCGATTTGGTTCGTAAGGAGAGGGAGAGAGTTGAAGTTGCGGTCAGGACAAAGGCGCAGTCCCATTTTGATCTTATCCAGCGCTTCATCAAAGATCAAGAGGATGTCGTCGCGCTTCAAGTCAAGCAGGCTCATATTTCTGGGCTCAGGAAATGTTTGGTGAAACTTATCGAGGGGGGCGTACCGGTTCCTCAGGACATCTTGGATAAGATCGCTGCTGACGAGGTTGCAGTGGATGCGGAGTTAGAAGTCATGGAGGCCGTGACGAAAGAGGAGCTTACGTTCGTTCTTTCACCGATAGATCACCCTCTTCTTAACCTTTCCCATGACTCTCCTCCTCCTGTTCTGAGGGATGTCGATCAATTTGGGACCAATCATGGGATAATTCCGGAGGCGGTTCGTGCTGACCTCGTTCAGTCTGTTCGTTCTGATGTTGCCGCATTGGATGTCGCTCCCGGGATGCAGGATCGGACTGTCGAGACCGAAGAGGTCGGTGAGCCCGAGAAGTCGTCGGCCGGGGCGAAATAATATCTTGTTTCTATGTATCGACTTTGTAATTTTTCTTTATTTTGTTTTTCGAATTTGCAAACATTAAATCTTTTTGTTAACTTCGCTCGTAATCTATATTAAGTTTGCTTTTAAGACTGATAGCGACTTGAATCGGTCTATCTTTGTATTTAAAGCTGACTGTCAAACTTAACTAAATTGCGGTCGGGAATATGTACTCTATCATTAAGTCGGGCTAATCCTGTCCAAATTTGTTCTTGGACAATTTTTAGATAGTTTGGCGACTTGAGTACATGTTTCTAACCGAATCGAACTAAAGTTTGTATTAAGTTTGTTGTCAACAAGTCTAAACAATTTAGCGACTTGAGTACGTGCTTGTAATCAAATCAGACTAACCTTTTTTTTTTTAACTTGTCGTCAAACTTAAACAATTTTAGCGACTCTGTTAAGTCGGACTAACCTTGTAATTAAACTTGTTTTGATAAATTCAAACAGATAGCGACTTTTGTTAAGTCGGACTGATCTTGTTTTAAACTTATTTTGACAAATTTAAACAGACAGTGACTCTGTTAAGTCGGACTAATCTTGTATTAAACTTGTTTTTGATAAATTTAAACAGATAGCGACTTTGTTAAGTCGGACTTATCTTGTATTAAACTTATTTTGACAAATTTAATCAGATAGCGACTTTGTTATGTTTTGCCATAAGGCGGTTTGCGAGGCATATGCACTCGGCTTTATTCTAAGGGTGAGTGAATGTGCGATGCTCATGGCTCGACTTATTTGTTATCGCCCACCGCGAGAATGTGCGAGACGGGTCTCGGCTTTTCCTTACCACGATGTGCACCTAGTGCGCAAGGAAGACCACGCCCCTGACCAGGAGGCATGATGCTAGTTCGAGTCTTATTGGTTGCTCGGCTTTTTGCGAGTTTCTTAGACTCGGCTTAGGTTTACGAGTTAGTAACTCGGCTTTTGTTATTATTAGAAATATTTGACTTTAATAAAATTGCAAAAACTGACCTGTTTTGGCTTTTGGTGAGCTTTCAAGGCGGTATCTAAACTGTAAAATAAAAAATTTATTAATTTTTGCGACTGTGCCGGTTAAGGCTGCCTACGTATCTTCCTAGAAAGAATCAAGTCGCTCGTAGTTCGTACACACTTTTTTTTTTTAGCGCCTAGCCTTGCTATCTTAAAAGTACTCTTTCAGACTTGCCGAATTCCAGGAGCGCGGTAAAGCTTCACCTTTCATTGACTCAAGCTCGTAAACTCCCGGTTTGACGACTTTCATGACTTTGTAGGGTCCTTCCCATTTCGCCTCGAGTTTGCCTGCTCTCCACTCTTTGGTGTTCTCGTAGACTTTGCGGAGGACGTAGTCACCGACTTGAAAATGCCGCTCCTTTACTTTCTGGTTGTAGTACCGACTTGCGAGTTGCTGGTAGTTCTGTATTCGAAGTAGGGCTCGGTCTTTTTCTTCTTCTATGGTATCGAGAGCTTGGATCAGCATTTTTTCGTTGATCTCAGTATGATGCGGCATAAGAGATCGGCGGAGAGTGTAAATGTTTGCTTCTGCTGGTACCATTGCTTCTACGCCAAAGGCTAAAGAAAAAGGGGTAGCTCCGGTCGCGCGGCGCGGGGTCGTTCTATGTGACCAAAGGACTCCATCTAGCTCGTCAGCCCAAACTCCTTTTTTCTCTCAAGGCGTTTCTTTATGCCGGAAATGATGGTCTTGTTCGTAGCTTCAGCCTGTCCGTTGCCTTGTGGGTATCTTGGTGTCGACTTGCTAAGACGTATATCCCACTTTTTACAGAATCCTTCGAATGTGTTCGAGATGAATTGCGACCCGTTGTCTGTGACGATCTCATACGGCAATCCAAACCGACATATGATGTGTTTCCAAACGAAGTTCTGGACCTGGACATCATGGATTGCGGCGTAAGCTTTGGCCTCTACCCACTTTGTGAAGTAGTCGGTCATGATAAGCAAAAAACGCCTTTGATTGGATAGCGGTAACGGTCCGACGATGTCCATGGCCCATCTCATGAATGGGTAAGCCACAGTCGAAGTTGTAAGTAGTTTTGTAGGCCGATGTATGAATGGTGCATGACGCTGACACATTTCACACTTGTTGGAATAAGTCTCGCAGTCAGCTACCATAGTCGGCCAATAGTGACCATTTAACTTGATTTTGAGAGCGAGGGATCGACCTCCAGAATGATTGCCGCATTCCCCTGAATGTGTTTCTTCGAGAACCCGACCTACTTCTTCTCCGTGTATGCATCTGAGAAGAATCTTGTTGGCTGAGTACTTGTAGAGGACGTTGTTGTGTATTGTTAGATTATATGTATGTTCATGGTTCAATTGACAGATTGCAACCTAGCACATATAACTCAGATCTAGGTGATTTGCAGAACGAATCATAAACCAAACCTGATCATTACCTTTCAGTTTGCAGCGGAATGATGGACGGTAATGATGAGATCAGCTAGAACAGATCAGATGCCTGTTACTCCGTCAGTATCCACACTCTTACAAGCCGGGATGGTTGCTAGACCAAAGCAATGGATTGATCAGAGAGAGAAGAGAGACGGCTCACGTTTTAGGTTTCTAACTGTTGTGGTCGAAATTCTGAGAGAACTCAAATAAATATCGACTCTGTCATAAACCTAAACCGATGTCTCGGTTTCGCAACTGTGTCGACCGACACATACACTTGTGTCGATCGACACAAGTCATTTCTCTCGATATGGGCCCAAGTGATTAAACTAACGGCCCAACTCTCTGCACAAAATACAGTAAATGCCTTGCACCTTACCGTATTCATTCCATGTTAACTTTCCCGTTAGCTATGGTGTGTGACCCTTTGGGATCATACAATACTGGTAATAAGTCCTAAACTTATAGATCAAGAGCGGACTCTAGCAAGTCATCATGATCACCCAGTATTTATGACTTATGTCTGATCTCGACATTTATCATACTTTCTAGAGATAGTACGGTAGATTTCAGGACATTCCCAACAATCTCCCACTTGTACTGGAATCCTACAAAGGACATTCCCAACAATCTTCTGATTGTACTGGAATCCTACATTCCCTAGTCCTTTTGTCTTAATATCTCGATCTGGCATAAGGCAAGATGCGTGTCATCCTTATATAGCCAGACCATGTTTATCGGACCAGATTTGATACTGACAATGCAAACGACTTGGGCAAGTCCGTTTGGGAGTGGCCACTCTCTTACCAGCTATCAAGTCTCCGATTGGCCTAGAGATATTACCTCCGTTAAACGGCAGGGACAAATCCCGTCTTGTTCCATCACTATGAACTACACAATTCATAATACACCAACCAAGGTCCGTATAGCTCCCAGTTACGAAACAGCGTTAGACAATGATCAAAGCGCATTACTCCATGTGCAGCCACATGCATGCGAACTCAGGTCTAAGGACTATACTCTATAGTCGTATATGAGAACTTCTTATGACACAGATATTAATATCTTGCAGAGTTCTCATTAGCGGGCCATGTCCGGTCATATGCTCCCCTACATATACCTATGTGTCGACTTTGATGCCGCGCATCTATGACCCCTCGAAACTTGGTCATAAGTCTCAACACAATCTAGTCTCAACGGGTTGTTGGTGTTCCAATTTCAACAACCTTCGACTATGGACACTTTGATTTATGTCACTTCGTTAAATATGGGGTTTCAGGATCAAGTCTACTCATGTACTTCGATGGCCCATATATAATGACATGAATCATTTTGGAACGATTATTTTATATCACAGTTAAAAATAATCCAGAAATAAAATTTCATTAACATTTAAAATGTTTACATGAACAAATCAAAATAACTAAAACAAAAGCCCTCACAACTCCCACTCAAAAAGAGATTACATTTGAATATCTCTAATTCCTACAGCAGCAGTATGCAACTCGTGCTTAGGTCTCGGGAGTGGCTTTGTCAACGGGTCAGCCACGTTCTCATCAGTGGGAACTCTGCTGACCATCACTTCACCTCTATTAACTATATCACGAATCAGGTGATACCTTCTCATAATATGTTTGGATTTCTGATGATGTCTCGGTTCCTTGGCTTGAGCAATTGCACCATTGTTGTCACAATACAGGGCCAAAGGCTCAGTGGCATTAGGGAATACACCGAGTTCAATCAAGAAGTTCCTAATCCAAACTCCTTCCTTCGCAGCTTCCGAAGCAGCGATGTATTCAGCTTCAGTTGTGGAATCTGCCACGGTGCTCTGCTTGGAACTCTTCCAACTCACCGCACCGCCATTCAGACAGAAGATGTAGCCAGACTGTGACCGGAAATCATCCTTATCTGTCTGAAAACTTGCATCTGTGAATCCACTGATTTCAAGCACTTCACTTCCTCCGTAAACCAAGAACTTATCCTTAGTATTTCTCAAATACTTCAGGATATTCTTTACGGCAATCCAGTGACTCTCACCTGGATTAGACTGGTACCTACTCGTCATGCTCAGTGCATAAGCAACATCAGGACGAGTACAGATCATGGCATACATGATAGATCCTATAGCCGAAGCATAAGGAATCCTACTCATGCGCTTAAGCTCATCAGGCGTTTTAGGACACTGATCCTTGCTTAGTGCAGTACCATGTATCATCGGCGTGAATCCCTTCTTGGAATTTTCCATTCCGAATCGATGCAGAACTTTGTCTATGTAGGAATCTTGACAAAGTCCAATCAGCTTTTTAGATCTGTCTCTAAAGATTCGGATTCCAAGAACATACGCGGCTTCACCCATGTCCTTCATGGAAAAACAACTTCCCAGCCAGTCTTTAACAGACTTCAGCATTGGAATATCATTTCCAATAAGCAATATGTCATCGACATATAGGATAAGAAATGCCACTTTGCTCCCACTAGTTTTCTTATACACACATTGTTCCTCTTGGTTTCTGATGAAGTCAAAGTTCTTTATTGCTTCATCAAAACGAAGATTCCAACTCCTCGATGCTTGCTTCAATCCATAAATGGATTTGTGAAGTTTGCATACTTTCCCAGCATTCTTAGGATCAATGTAACCGTCAGGCTGTGTCATATACACATCCTCTTCCAAGATTCCATTCAGGAAGGCGGTTTTTACATCCATCTGCCAAATCTCATAGTCATAATGAGCTGCAGTTGCTAGGAGAATCCGAATTGATTTCATCATTGCCACTGGTGAATAGGTTTCATCATAGTCAATACCATGAATTTGCTTGAAACCTTTTGCCACCAACCTGGCCTTGTAAATCTGGACATTTCCATCCACGTCTATCTTCTTCTTGAAGATCCATTTACACTCGATGGCTTTTGCACCAGCAGGTAAATCAACCAGTGAAAACACTCGGTTAGCAGACATGGAGTCCATCTCGGATTCTGTGGCTTCACGCCACTTTAAGGAGTCAGGGCCCATCATGGCTTCTGCAAAGTTCGAGGGTTCATCACCGTCAATGATCAAAAGATCATGGCAATTAGTCACAAGGAACCCCTGATATCTATCAGGTTCCTGACGGATCCTTCCGGATCTTCGAACTTCAGGTACTGCAGGTTCAGGTTCTATTACAACTTCATGTAATTCATCCTGCTGTTCTTCCTCATTAGGTTGAACAGGTTCCTGTCCTTCTTGAATTTCATCAAGTTGTACCTTACTCCCACTATCTTTTCTAGAGAGAAACTCCCTTTCAAGAAAAGTACAATCCCGAGCAACAAAGATTTTGTTCTCGGATCGCAGATAGAAGTAATAAGCCTTGGTATCCCTAGGATAACCAATGAAGTAGCATTTGTCAGATTTTGGTGTAAGCTTGTCTGAGATTAATCTTTTGACATAGGCTTCACAACCCCAAATTCTGAGAAAAGACATTGCTGGAGCTTTTCCAGTCCATATCTCATATGGTGTCTTTGCTACTGCCTTTGATGGCACTCTGTTCAGTGTGAACGTTGCGGTGAGCAAAGCATATCCCCAAAGGGATATAGGAAGGTCTGTGTGACTCATCATGGATCGGACCATATCTAACAATGTCCGATTCCTTCTCTCAGACACACCATTCCACTGTGGTGTTCCAGGAGGTGTGAGTTGGGAGACAATCCCACACTCACTCAGATGATCACGAAATTCCTGGCTCAAGTATTCTCCTCCTCGGTCCGACCGAAGAGCTTTAATACTTTTACCAAGCTGGTTCTGTACTTCATTCTGGAATTCTTTGAACTTTTCAAAGGTTTCCGACTTATGTTTCATCAAGTAGACATATCCATATCTACTGAAATCATCAGTGAATGTAATGAAGTACTGAAAGTTTCCTCTAGCACTTGTGGACATTGGGCCACACACGTCAGTATGTATCAGGCCCAATAGTTCATTGGCCCTTTCTGTGGGTTTATTGAAAGGCGCCCTTGTCATTTTACCCATTAGGCAAGATTCACATTGCTCACAAGACTCAAAGTCAAATGAGCCCAAGAGTCCATTTGAATGGAGCCTCTTGACGCGTTTCTCACTAATGTGCCCCAAACGACAATGCCAGAGAAATGTTTCATTTTCTTCGTTAGATTTGAACCGTTTCGTATTAATGTTATATACTGGAGCAGATTGATCCAGCATGTACAGCCCATTCATAAGAGGGGCACAGCCATAGAACATATCATTGAGATTAAAGGAACACAATTTATTCTTAATAGAAAAATCAAATCCTTGCAAATCCAACAATGAAACTGAAATGATATTTCTGCTTATAGCAGGTACAAAATAACAATTCTCAAGTTCTAAAATCAATCCAGAAGGTAAAGACAACAAATAAGTGCCAACGGCCAGTGCTGGAACCTTCGCTCCATTGCCAACCCGCAACTCTACTTGTCCTTGCTTCAACCTTCTACTGTTGCTGAGCGCCTGCATATTAGTACAAATATGAGCCCCACATCCAGTATCTAATACCCAAGTGGTATTATCAGAAGTAGTAGTATTTACTTCAATAACAAAAATACCTGAAGATTTAGTCTCGAAGGACTTCTTCTTCTTCAGACTTTCCTGGTATTTCTTGCAGTCCCTACGATAATGCCCTGCCTCTTTGCAAAAGTGGCAGATGTCAGAAGGCCCAGCTTTGGACACGGGCTTGGGCTTGGCGATTTCATTGCCAACTACTTTGCCCTTTCCCTTGTCTGCAGCGGATTTCTTGAAACCCTTGCCCTTCTGCACCATGAGTACAGACGACTCCTTGGTTTTCTTCAGATTCGGTTCTGCAGTCTTGAGCATACCGTGTAGCTCAGGCAACGTCTTTATCAACCCATGCATATTATAGTTCAAAATGAACTGGTCATATGCAGAAGTAAGAGACTGCAGAACGATATCACAAGCAAGCTCTTGGCTTATAGGACAGTCGAGCCTCGTCAAATGATCGAGATAACCCATCATTTTCAGAACATGAGGACTCACTGCTGCATCCTTAGCCATTTTACAGTCCAAGAGATTCTTAACAGTTTGGAATCTCTCTGTACGAGCCTGCTCCTGAAACAACGCTTTCAGATTTGCCATCAGCTCCATGGGACAAGTCAGGCCTTCCCACTGCATCTGCAGTTCGGAAGCCATTGTCGCCAACATCAGGCAAACCACGTCATTAGCATCTGAAGAATGCGTATCCCAAGCATTCTTCACAGCTTGTGCGGCATTATTCGCAGGTCTAGGAGAGAGAGCTCTTTCAAGGACATAAGCCTTCTTCTCCTGTCTGAGCACGAGTCTCAGGTTCCTGGACCAGTTCAGGAAGTTTGATCCGTTCAGTTTGTCCTTCTCAAGGGCAGACCGGATCGAGAAAGTGTTTTGAGTTGTTGTGCTTGACATAGCTGAAAATATGAGACAATAAAGATTTAGTTATTATGTTCATAAAAGAGTAATCTTAACAACTTATAAGAAAACTCGCATTGCATTCAAAATTTCTTTGTTCAACCTCATAAGAATGCAATGATTCCGAGACCCATGTTCAGCTAATTCCAAAGTGGGCCACTGGCCGTCACCCAGAATTAGCTTTACTTGGTAAGCATACACACAGCTAGTTATAACCAATAACTCTCGGTTGTGAATTGGACCCGAGGCCCAAATTCACCAGATGTCTCAAGGCCCGGGACTCCCGATGGCCCAGTCAAGGAAACCAATCTCTTACAGCCAAATAATCACTAAAATCTGGGACTCCCAATGAAATTAGTGACTATATACTACTTTACTTACGCGAAAACAGATACCTCACACTGTAAGCCATATCTGTAATCAAGTAAGCGTTAAGTAGCTGACAAGATTGGAAAGACATCCAAGCTTGATATTGTTTTTGAGGATTTTTAAGTTTTATTTCCAAAAATAGAAGATTACTATTTTGGGAAACTTTCTTATTTTAGAAACTTTCTAAATTTAGTAACTTACTAAAAATAGAAATTTCTAATTTAAATATTTCTTTAAATATTTTGGGTTGGGTCACAAATTATAGGCCCAATTCTTGGCCCAAGACCATAGAATTCCAGCTGGCCCAATAATTTGACATAACCGATCCGGTTTATTAATTCTGGTCCAAGACCAAATTAACTATCAAAACCATCGGTTATTTACTAAACCAGACCAGCTCTAAATTATTTGGTCCAACCAAATCAAACTTAGACCAGCCTTCGGTTTAGGTTAAATTCAATTTTGAATTTCAATCCGGTTTAACCAGAAATTAAAATTATTTCCAGCAAACCGCGATTTGGGTTGACCGCTTGAACCACCAATTAAATTGGATCGGTTCGGTTAAGTCCAAAATTGGGAAGAAAAAGATTGGTCTAACCAATCAATTTTAGCCAATTTTGACCTAATTGCGGTACTAGCTAAAACTGACAATGAACCACAATCAATTTGATTGGTTCATTGTCGTGGTTAGGGAAGAACGAATCGCGAGGCTCGGTTAAACCGATTGACTACTCGCGAACCGTTCACCACGCCAGTGTGTCGATCGATATCACGCTCTTGCGTCGATCGACACTCACGTGCTACAGCTCGAAAACAATCGGGTCATCGGGCCAGTGAGAAACAATCGATCCGATACTATATCGACCGATACTCGCTCCCTCGTCGATCGACACGGGCGAACAAATCGCACACCGAAGGCTTTTGATCGGATTAATGCGATTCAATTTAGGTTTTTTAACAAGTTTTAATCAAATTTCTTGATCCAAATTCGATTTTAAACATCAAAAACAACCTAAATATGATCCATAAAGCAAAACCTAACAACCTAGGCTCTGATACCACTGTTAGATTATATGTATGTTCATGGTTCAATTGACAGATTGCAACCTAGCACATATAACTCAGATCTAGGTGATTTGCAGAACGAATCATAAACCAAACCTGATCATTACCTTTCAGTTTGCAGCGGAATGATGGACGGTAATGATGAGATCAGCTAGAACAGATCAGATGCCTGTTACTCCGTCAGTATCCACACTCTTACAAGCCGGGATGGTTGCTAGACCAAAGCAATGGATTGATCAGAGAGAGAAGAGAGACGGCTCACGTTTTAGGTTTCTAACTGTTGTGGTCGAAATTCTGAGAGAACTCAAATAAATATCGACTCTGTCATAAACCTAAACCGATGTCTCGGTTTCGCAACTGTGTCGACCGACACATACACTTGTGTCGATCGACACAAGTCATTTCTCTCGATATGGGCCCAAGTGATTAAACTAACGGCCCAACTCTCTGCACAAAATACAGTAAATGCCTTGCACCTTACCGTATTCATTCCATGTTAACTTTCCCGTTAGCTATGGTGTGTGACCCTTTGGGATCATACAATACTGGTAATAAGTCCTAAACTTATAGATCAAGAGCGGACTCTAGCAAGTCATCATGATCACCCAGTATTTATGACTTATGTCTGATCTCGACATTTATCATACTTTCTAGAGATAGTACGGTAGATTTCAGGACATTCCCAACATGTATCGTGTACCGTGCACTTTTGACTTTAAGTCGTCGCGCTGCCCATTTGTCTTCTGGAAGCTTTCCTTCCGCAAGGTAAGCTTTTATTTCTTGTCGCCAATCCTCATTTTTGTATGTTAACAGTGCGATGAGGCCAGCGTTTTTCGCTTGACTCTCAAGACGCATGTCGTCTTCGCCGTCTTGTTGGGTTAAAACATCATCGGGTTCTTCGTGAGTACTTTCAGGAGGCGAGATATTTGGTTCATGGATCGTCTCCACTGGAATCCGTCGACATAGATCGGGATTCGACGCCATAGATGCCAGTGCATCTGCCGAAGCATTTTCTTTTCTCGGTATCTGGACGATGTCAAAGAATTCGAAGGAGCTGGTAAGTTCTAATGCCGCCTTCCGATAGGCTTCCATTCGTTCGTTTTTCGTTCCATAATCTCCATTGATTTGGTTTGCGACAAGCATGGAGTCGCAATGGGCCAGCAGATGTCGTACTCCAATTTCTCTGGCTAGCCTAAGACCGGCCAACAAAGCCTCATATTCGGCTGTGTTATTAGACGCCGTGAAACCCAATTTGAATGATTGCTCTAATTCTTCTCCAGTTGGTGATATGAGACGTATTCCTATCCCGGCTCCTTTTTTGGATGAAGCGCCATCGACAAATAGTTTCCAATTCTTTTCTTCTATCTCGGTGCCGACATCCAATTCAGGTGATAACTCTACGAGGAAATCAGCTATTACCTGCGACTTGGCAGTTGTCCTATTTCGGTATTCGATATCGTACTCGCTTAGCTCGATTGCCCATTTAGCCAGGCGACCAGACTGTCCTGGACTGTGCAAGATTGTCCGTAGGGGTTGGCTACTTAGCACAGCGATAGAATGCGACTGAAAATAAGGCTGTAGTTTTCGTGCCGAGATAACAACTGCAAGGGCCAGTTTTTCCATCGCGGGGTATCTGGTCTCGGCTCCATTCATCGTCTTACTTACGTAAAATATTGGCTTTTGTTCTCCTCTGTCTTCTCGAACCAGCACACCACTGACCGCAGTCGTGGAGACCGCGATATATAGGAAGAGCGTCTCGCTGTTCTCGGGTTTCGACAATATTGGCGGGTTTGATAAGTAATCTTTGAGCTGGATGAAAGCTTCCTGACACTTGTCGTCCCATACAAACCTTTTGTTTCCTCGTAGGAGTTCGTAGAAAGGCAAGCATTTGTCCGTTGAACGGGATATGAATCTATTCAAGGCGGCTATACGGCCTGTCAACGTTGTACTTCTCGCGTATTTCTGGGAGATGGTAAGTCAATTATGGCCGTGATTTGTTTCGGATTTGCTTCTATTACTCTTTGGGTCCGAGGAATTCTCCTGGCGTTACTTGAAACGTACATTTGGCCGGGTTGAGCTTCATTCCGTACTGGTTGAGGATATTAAAACACTCCTTCAAGTGGCCGACGTGCTGAGAGGCGATCAAAGATTTGACCAACATATCGTCAATATAAACCTCCATCGTCGTGCCAAGCTGGCCGGCAAACATCCGGTTGACCAACCCGTTGGTAGGTGGCGCCGGCGTTTTTGAGGCCAAAGGGCATAACCTTGTAGCAATAAGTACCTCGTTCAGTGATGAATGTCGTCTTTTCTCGATCGTCTGGGTTCATAAGGATTTGGTTATATCCTGAGAACGCATCCATGAATGATAGTAACTCGTTTCCAGCAGTTGCTTCGACAAGTCGGTCAATATGTGGCAGGGGGAAGCTATCCTTTGGGCAGGCCTTATTGAGATCCGTGAAGTCGACACATACTCTCCATTTCCCATTTTTCTTTTTGACGACCACCGGGTTAGCCAGCTAGTCGGGATATTTGACTTCCTGTATTGAACCGACGTCAAGTAATTTTTCTACCTCGTCGTTGACCGCCTTAGCCCTTTCAGGACCGAGCTTTCGCCTCTTCTGCTTAATTGGTTTGTAAGTCGGGTCGACGTTGAGCTCGTGGGTAGTGATTGTCGTTTGATGCCCTTCATGTCCTTGACCGACCACGCAAACGTTGTGACGTTTTGCTGTAGGAAGGCGATCAATTCCTTTTTGATGTCTTCGGGTAATTCCGCGCCAATTCCTACACACTTGCTCGCGTCAGAATCGTTGATGACGATTTGTTGTATTAGTTCCTTCTCAGGACCTTTCCTTCCTTGTTCCGCATTGATCATGCACGAAGGTACTCTGATCCTATGCTCCCTTGCAAAACACGACCGGCTTGCGCTTTGGCATCCCTTAACTGTTTGGATTCCCTTAGGTGTCGGGAATTTCAGACATTGATGATATGTCGAGGACACTGCCTTCATACTGTATAACCATGGAGTGCCGAGAATAACGTTATAGATGGTTGGTTTGTCAATGACGTGAAACCTCACCAATCTGTTAACTCCTCCCGCGTAAACTGGTAACTTTATTGTCCCGATTGTGTAAGTCATCTCGATTGTAAAACCGGTGAGTGGTTTGGCCTTCTGCTTGATATCCTCTTCCTTAATTTCCATCTTTTTGAGTGTATCCATGAAAATTAGATCTATCGAACTCCCGGTGTCCACTAGTATCCGAGATACTTGACAGCTTCCGATTAATAGCTCTACTACTAGCGGGTCGTTGTGGGGGTAGTGAGTTCCATAGAGATCTTGGTCGGTAAAGGTGACGGGAGGATCATCTGACAAGATTGGCTGAGGCGCCTTTTCCGCGGCTAATGCAAGGCGTTCGTAGACCTTGATTGACCGCACCGAATCGTTTACGGAGATTAGACCGCCCATGATCATGTTGATTCTTCGGACGGTTTTGGGAGTTTCCTCTTCGTCTTCTTCCTCCTCTTCTTCTCGATTGCGTTTCAAAGCTATGCTTTTGATGCGCCGCGGTTGTTTACCTTGCTTGGGTGCTTGCTCGTCGACTTTGTCTTCCTTCTGCTGCCCCGATTCTTCCTTTTTTAACCTCTCAATGGCCGCCTTGATTTCTTCATCCGAAAGTCGGGCATAGAGTGCATTTCTGAGGTTCCGACATTCAGCCGTGTCGTGCGACGTAGCTTGATGGTACTCGCAGTACTTCTCTCCCGTGACGGAAGTTGCTTGTTGCGTTTTCCCCTTTACTTCTTTGTTTCGTTTATTCCAAGGTTTCGATGATCGGGATTTATCAGTGCTGTCGACAACCATTGTCGTCTTGGCCCCTTTATCGTAATGCTGTCTAGGTTCTCTCTCTTCCTTCTTATCTGCCTGTTTACCGGAACCGAATCTTTTGGCTAAAGCGACCTTTTTCTCTTCTAATTCCACGAATTTATTCGCTCGATGGAGTGCGTCTTCAATGGTCAATGGCGGGTTGACGACCAGATCTTGGTAAAAGGGCGACTCGTGCCAGACGGCATTTGTCAAGGCCGCGATAGTGAACTTATCTGGGGCCTCTGCTCGCGTCATGACTGCTCTGAACCTTTCTATGAAGTCCTTCAAAGTTTCCTTCTTTTCTTGCGTCATGGACATCAACGCGCTTAGCGAAGTGTCCTTACGTATGTAGGCAAAGTGATGCCTTACGAATGCCCATGTGAGGTCGGAGAAACTATCAATTGATTTGGACGGGAGTCGGGAGAACCAGGTTAGTGCGTCTCCCTCCATAGTTTCGGCAAACAGTTGGCAGAAGCCGATGTCACGCTCTTTGCTTGATGAAAATCGCGCTTTCGCCGCCATAATTTTGAATGTCGTCAGATGGGTTGATGGATCCTTCGTGCCGTAGTACATTGGTAACCTGAGCTTTTCCTTTTGCCTGATGTATGTGTTTGTGATGCGCGAGGTGAAGGGTGTCCTCTGAGTCTCTTCGATGATTCGGTCGATTTAGGGTGCAGACCCCTTAACGCCGTGGACTTCTCCTTTTAGTTCTTTTAAGGTGTCTCTGAGCTCGGTTAGCTTTTTCTCGACTTGGTTACGACTTGCTCCGCGAATAGACGCTCCATGAGTTTTCTCGTGCGACATACCTCGCTCATGGAGATAGTTATCACGGTGCGAGTCATTCTCATATCGCGAATTTCGTCTGTGATGTAAGCCCCGTGTCTGGTGGTCGGTGCACTCGTCCTTATCGGGTGAGTACCTCTCGTCGCTCCAGTCGTCCTGCCTCCGACTTCCACTCCGTTTGGGTTCTTCGGACTCTTCTTTCCGATGTAAGCCCCGCTCGCGAGTATCCTCTTCATCGCGTTCTTTGCGTGAGTTTCTTCTGGATTCGCTGCTTCGGCTTTGTTCTCGGTGGCTCTCTTAAGATGTATCGTAGACTAGTCGTCTGGCGACTTTGTCTTTTACTTTTGGAGGCGCCTCTCTCTTGGACTTCCTTGACTGTTGGTCCGAACGGATCTTTGCTTGTTCTGACTGCAATAAATCAATTCTTTCCGAAAACGTTTTAATCAAATCGTTCTGTGATTCGATTTTGGCCATCAAAGTAGCTAGAACTTTGTCTCGCTCGATTTGTTCTGCCGTTTCGCTGAGTGACGGGACGTGTTTACCGTTATCTCGAGCTTTCTTCGACTTAGTGGCGTCCCGCAGCTATTTGCCGTCATGCGCCGTATCGTCTTTGTGATCACTTTGGTCGTAATCACTTCCTTCATGATCGCTTAGGTCAACCCTTGGGTTTTCTGGATCGATTTCGTTACGGTTTCCCGACATCTCGTTCAGAAATTTCTCTTAAAAATCCCCACAAACGGCGTCAATTGTAAGATCTCGGCTATATGTTTTGTAGCTTGGCTATATGTTTTATTAAAAACTGCTTTCATGTATAGAGAGATTTTAAGCTAGAGCTTATATAAGTTAACAAGAAGAAGAGAGAAAAAAAAAGAAGAAGATATAAACAGTTTAGGAATTGGTATAACTGTCCAAATGAAGTGATAATGTGGTGTAGAAGTTCAGTTTGATGATATTCCAAAATAGTATTGTGATATATAGTATAGTCTAATTATGAGTTGTTGGAAAAAAAATTCGCAACGATGGAATCAGCTGATCAACCCAATATTTATTAGTTATTGTCATGGTTGTGTGTGTGTGGGTGGGGTGTGTGTGTGTCTTTTTTTTGTCGTCTAGAATATCATTGAAGGTCCAATTGAAATGGACAGAAACACAGGCTTACATGATATAGTATTGAAATGAAAAAACGAGAAGTTGGGCCAATCAAGCCCATTACAAAGTTTTTGTCCAAAAACCGAAAAGATTTCTAACAAAAATAAATAACCATATGTACACGTAGGACGAAGCCAAGACTGTGCACGTGTCAACTCTGTAGAAATCCCACCATGTACGGCGGTGGAAATTGTCGGTCACCGGAAACTTCTTGTCGTTGTAACCATCCAAACCCGCCAATCAACAAACCGGCCCAAAGCGTCGGAGAATCCTGAGTTCAAGTTCAGCTTCCACATCCGCACTAAACAACACCAAATTTGAGGTCTGTTGAAATCACTAGTCAAACACGATTAGTATAGGAAAAGTATAGCAATCGGCGTCTCCATATCCCGTTCAACTCGATCGAGAGAAAGAACCCTCTGGAGAGCTGCTCCATTCCTCGATTGACGGTGAGAGAGAAGAGGAAAGAGAAGCGATAGAGCCACCGACGAAGGAGAAGCACCGCCAGTTGAAGATCGAAAGTGATTCCATAGGCGGAATCGGAAGGGCCGATTCAAACCGATTAAAAGGGTAAAGCACAAATCGGATTAGAAATCGGACGATTATGCAAAAAAAGCTAAAAGTCGAAGAGTCCGGTGTGAGCCGAAAGCGCCGAGTCGTCGGAATCCCATCAAAAATACAAGAGGAAACATATGAGGATTCCGGCGAAATTTATTGGTGGACAAAAGAGCTGCAGCAAACCCAAAAATATTTACATCGGGTTCACCGGCGGGGCTGAGAGAGCCGACGTCCGGTGGCCGAAGGAACCCCGTAATTGATTTTAGAAAAGTTGCCTAGTGAGAAGAAGGAGAAAATAAAAGAGAGAAAGTGTATTTTGTTTGTGTGTGTCTTTATATATATCACTTTTTTCTAAAAGAAAAATACGCTTTGTTACTTGATATAACTTTCTTAAAGAAAAGAGGGAAAAAAGAATGGAGACATAACTATTAAAGAAAAAAACATGAATAGTTATACTCTTTATTCTATAAAGTCACCAAAGTTTCTTCTCAAATTCACAAACAATGTCTATAAAATGTTTTCTTATTTTTTTTGTTTGTTGCTAAAAGTAAGAATAATAGTAGGCAAAATTAACGTAAAAATAATATGTTCTGAAAAGTTTGATTTTAAATATCTAATAACTTAGTTCGCAATAATTAAATTTTAATTAGTAGAAAGAACTGATATTTCAAAAAGCTTAATTTGGACGTCAACAATTTTTATTTTATGTCAAAATGTAGGTGGATTAGTATTTAGTGGTAATTTAAAATGATTGGTTCTTTTATGCTCTGAGTTTAAACTATTTTTGGTACAAAAATTTATTTTAATTATGTTCTAAAATGTGGCGACTAAAACCAATTATACATCTGCAAATCGTTCTTTAGCCATTGGCAGCCACGATTTGAATTGGTTTAGATAAAAATTTGGTGACTTTGAAAAAACTCAAGTTTTAATTCATTCTAACTTAAAAATCGAGTTTTCTTGAGTATTTTTTAATAAGTTTGGATACTAGTTCAAAAAGAAAAATGAAATTGAAAAAACGGGGGGGGGGGGGGGGGGGGGGGGGGGGGAATGTAACCACCATGGCTAGGGTTAGATTGTGCAGAGATATGAGAAAGAAGGTAAACTGGAAATGTCATCTTTACTTTTATTTGGTGTTTTAAATTAAGAATGCCCTAAATGTAGTTAATAGGTTCAAACCCATGACGAGGAACATCAACATGAAAGCCCAAACGACTAACTAACACGGTATGTTGTGTTTTTTTACCATATCAATTTAATATATACATATAATAACATACAAGTCTAAAATCTAAGTCATGGCCTCGAACCCATAACAAGAAATATCAATATAAGTTATTGTTTTTCTTCATAATTTAATATAATAATATATAAAAATTCGAAAATTTCGTTCCACGTAAATCTTGTTTAATCACTGGTTTTTCGATAATTCTTTAGGCTCTAACTAGTTGCATCACTACAAAAAATCTGTTTCATAGCCACGATCTAACCACGAATTGTTCGTGGTTATAACTTTTCAGCCACAAACAAACCACGAATTCAAAAATACGAATTTCGTGGCTATTTTGTAGCTATTCATGGCTATATAGTCACGAAAAATAGATTGTGGCTATTCATGATAAAATATCCGCGAATAGCTACAAACATATTCATAGAAACAAATAGCTACGAATAGCAACGACATAAAACATGAGAAAATCACGATACCCTTTCGTGGCTATCCGGAACTATCTTAGCGAATATATAAATATATAGTGTAGCTACGAGTATATTCGTAGCGATTCATGACTTTATGAGAGAGCCACGAATAGCCATGAATTTATCTATGACTATTTAAAATCATAAACCCTAAAATATAAATAAAAATTTAATAACTAACTCTAATTACTATAATATATTTAAAATTAAGATTAAACACTTATAAAAAGAAATATTATTTTCCAATTTACTGTTTTGTAACTTAATTTAAAAACTTAAATATAACCCTTCAAACCATATATCCTAAACCATAATCATATTCTAAACCTTAAACTCTTAATCATAAAATATAAAATCAAAATATAACCATTAATTATATATACATAAAACTAATATTTAAGTCATTTACCCTAAACCCTAAACCCTTAAACTCTAAATTAAGTATAAACAAAAATCTAATAACTAACTCTAATTACTATAGTATATCTAAAATTAAGATTCAAGACATATAAATAACTAACTTTGATTACAGTCTCAGTATATGTTTGGGAAAATCGGTGTTCTTCATCAACGAACTTGGGAAATTTCTCCTCGGCATATTCAATTCCGTAATCTTCGTAAGCTTGGAGATTCAACAATCTTCGTCCTGGCGACGATCGTGTCACGAACCCTAAAAAAGTTGAACTTTCGATTTGCTTTAGGGATTTTGGTTTCTTTTGGATTTTTCTTCGCACGCAGTCTTGTGAAGCGGATCATAGCTAGTCTACCGGTGGGGAATAAATTTCGAGAAGATTCGGTGAGTTCTATGCAGTGGATCCTAGCTCCTGCGCCACCGTTGTTCACGAGCCTTCCTGGGAGGAAGTAACCAGGCGAGTCTGATTCAGTATCTTGTCATCTTGGTGAGTCCTACCATCTGCTTGATCATCAGTTTGTGTTGGAGTTTGGTGCAATTATCCCCTTTTGTTTGAACTCAGGTTGGTGTTTCATTCAACATTCTCCACTTCACCCAAGGAATTAAGGTGGGTTCCTGTTCGAATCCGCTACAAATCCAATGAGCATTATGAGTTGGAACTGTCAAGGAGCGGGCAACCCGAGACAATTCGACATATCCGGGAAATGCGAAAGAAGTACTTTCCGGATTTCATGTTTCTCATGGAGACGAAACAAAAAAATTGGCTTCATGAAACAATTGCAAGAAAGTTTGGGTTATGAAAGTTTGGTTACCGTAGAGCCGGAGGGATTAAGTGGGGCTTTATCGGTTATGTGGGAGAAAAACTATGATGTTCAGATTATTTCAAAGAATAAAAGAATCATTGATATGCAAGTGAAATTCGGAGCTATTGAATTTTACTTGACATGCATTTATGGAGATCCTGTCCGAGAAAGACGACAAATGGTTTGGGACCAACTTGAGCGGATTGGGATGATAAGAGATAAATCATGGATTATGCTTGGCGACTTTAATGAACTGATGTCAAATGATGAGAAGTTGGGAGGTGCCATCCGTCACGATTCGACATTTTGGGGCTTCAGAACAATGGCTAGCAGTTGCAAACTTCGAGAAATAAGCAGCTGCGGAAACAGTTTGTCTTGGGTAGGATGGCGAGATAAAGTATGGATCCAATGCCGGCTGGATCGGAGTTTTGGTAATGACGAGTGGTTTCACCTATTTCCACGATTACAGACCGAATACTTAGATATGTGGGCATCGGATCACCGGCCTATCCATCTCCGGTTCGCGCTAGAGACTACTGATCAAGGTCGGGGTAGATTTTATTTCGACAAGCGAATGGTGAATAAACCTGGTATTGAAGCTGTTATAAAAAAAGGGTGGGGTGACACTTCTCCATCGTCGAACATAGGTCTTATGGATCGTATTGTGCAGTGTAGGTGTGAACTGGCTAAGGGGAAAAGGAGTAATGAGCATAATTCAAGGGACAGAATCTCTCGCTTACAACAAGCTCTAGAGCGTGAGATTGTGAAAATGCATCCCAATGTTGTGGTTATGAGGACGCTGAAAACAGAGCTATCACAGGCCTACAAAGAGGAAGAGATCTTTTGGAGACAGAGAAGTAAGGAGCAGTGCCTGAAGCACGGAGACATAAACACAACCTTCTATCAAAACAGTGTTAAAGGACGCAAAATGCAGAACAGAGTACTCATGCTTAAAGACGAGCTGAATCGAGAAAATTTTTCGGAAGGTGCTAAAGGAAACATTGTTGTCGAGTACTTTCGGGATCTCTTCTTGAGTTCGAATCCGTTTGATCTGGAATCTCTCTTCGAAGGTTTCACAGGGCGGGTCACGCCGGAGATGAACACACAGTTAACAGCCCCGGTTACCAATGACGAGATCAGAAAAGCTGCTTTCAGCATCAAAGGCTCTAGCGCCCCTGGTGAAGACGGATTAACAGGGGTGTTTTATAAACATTTTTGGCATATTGTGGGAGGGCAGGTCTGTGAAGAGGTCCGTAGCTTCTTCGAAACCTCGGTTCTACCAGCAGGTTGGAACCACACCCAACTCTGCCTCCTTCCGAAGATCCAGAACCCCACTGATATGAGAGATATGCGGCCCATAAGTCTCTGCTCTGTGCATTATAAGATCGTGTCGAAAATTCTGTGTGTCCGGTTAAAACATATACTGGTCGACATTGTTTCCGACACGAAAGGAGCTTTCGTATCAGGTCGGCTTATCACAGACAATGTAATCATAGCTCATGAACTGATGCACGGATTACGGACGAAAGAGAATGTCTCGGAAGCTTTCATGGCAGTAAAGACAGACATGTCTAAAGCCTATGATAGGGTGGAGTGGTGCTTCCTTGAGACCTTATTGGAGAAGATGAGTTTTGACAGGATATGGATACGATGGATTATGGCATGTGTGTCGACAGTCTCGTACTCAGTACTGCTGAATGGGAGATCGCATGGCTTCATAAGACCAGAGAGAGGCATCAGACAGGGAGATCCGCTCTCGTCCTTTCTCTTTATCCTATGTGCAGAAGCCCTGGTTAGTTGTCTAAACAATTCCGAGGCAAAGGGTCATTTGAGCGGAATCAAACTAACAAAGACATGTCCATCGGTGCATCATCTGTTATTCGCCGATGATAGCCTCTTAATGTGTAAAGCCACTGCGGCAGAAAGTAATGAAATAATGCGATGCTTGAAACTCTATGGCGATGCGTCTGGACAGATTATCAACCTTCAAAAGTCCTCCATCATCTTTGGAACAAAGGTTGATAACGAATTAAAAACATCTGTGAAAGAGATTCTGGGCATCACCAAATAAGGGGGAAATGTAACCACCATGGCTAGGGTTAGATTGTGCAGAGATATGAGAAAGAAGGTAAACTGGAAATGTCATCTTTACTTTTATTTGGTGTTTTAAATTAAGAATGCCCTAAATGTAGTTAATAGGTTCAAACCCATGACGAGGAACATCAACATGAAAGCCCAAACGACTAACTAACACGGTATGTTGTGTTTTTTTACCATATCAATTTAATATATACATATAATAACATACAAGTCTAAAATCTAAGTCATGGCCTCGAACCCATAACAAGAAATATCAATATAAGTTATTGTTTTTCTTCATAATTTAATATAATAATATATAAAAATTCGAAAATTTCGTTCCACGTAAATCTTGTTTAATCACTGGTTTTTCGATAATTCTTGAGGCTCTAACTAGTTGCATCACTACAAAAAATCTGTTTCATAGCCACGATCTAACCACGAATTGTTCGTGGTTATAACTTTTCAGCCACAAACAAACCACGAATTCAAAAATACGAATTTCGTGGCTATTTTGTAGCTATTCATGGCTATATAGTCACGAAAAATAGATTGTGGCTATTCATGATAAAATATCCGCGAATAGCTACAAACATATTCATAGAAACAAATAGCTACGAATAGCAACGACATAAAACATGAGAAAATCACGATACCCTTTCGTGGCTATCCGGAACTATCTTAGCGAATATATAAATATATAGTGTAGCTACGAGTATATTCGTAGCGATTCATGACTTTATGAGAGAGCCACGAATAGCCATGAATTTATCTATGACTATTTAAAATCATAAACCCTAAAATATAAATAAAAATTTAATAACTAACTCTAATTACTATAATATATTTAAAATTAAGATTAAACACTTATAAAAAGAAATATTATTTTCCAATTTACTGTTTTGTAACTTAATTTAAAAACTTAAATATAACCCTTCAAACCATATATCCTAAACCATAATCATATTCTAAACCTTAAACTCTTAATCATAAAATATAAAATCAAAATATAACCATTAATTATATATACATAAAACTAATATTTAAGTCATTTACCCTAAACCCTAAACCCTTAAACTCTAAATTAAGTATAAACAAAAATCTAATAACTAACTCTAATTACTATAGTATATCTAAAATTAAGATTCAAGACATATAAATAACTAACTTTGATTACAGTCTCAGTATATGTTTGGGAAAATCGGTGTTCTTCATCAACGAACTTGGGAAATTTCTCCTCGGCATATTCAATTCCGTAATCTTCGTAAGCTTGGAGATTCAACAATCTTCGTCCTGGCGACGATCGTGTCACGAACCCTAAAAAAGTTGAACTTTCGATTTGCTTTAGGGATTTTGGTTTCTTTTGGATTTTTCTTCGCACGCAGTCTTGTGAAGCGGATCATAGCTAGTCTACCGGTGGGGAATAAATTTCGAGAAGATTCGGTGAGTTCTATGCAGTGGATCCTAGCTCCTGCGCCACCGTTGTTCACGAGCCTTCCTGGGAGGAAGTAACCAGGCAAGTCTGATTCAGTATCTTGTCATCTTGGTGAGTCCTACCATCTGCTTGATCATCAGTTTGTGTTGGAGTTTGGTGCAATTATCCCCTTTTGTTTGAACTCAGGTTGGTGTTTCATTCAACATTCTCCACTTCACCCAAGGAATTAAGGTGGGTTCCTGTTCGAATCCGCTACAAATCCAATGAGCATTATGAGTTGGAACTGTCAAGGAGCGGGCAACCCCGAGACAATTCGACATATCCGGGAAATGCGAAAGAAGTACTTTCCGGATTTCATGTTTCTCATGGAGACGAAACAAAAAAATTGGCTTCATGAAACAATTGCAAGAAAGTTTGGGTTATGAAAGTTTGGTTACCGTAGAGCCGGAGGGATTAAGTGGGGCTTTATCGGTTATGTGGGAGAAAAACTATGATGTTCAGATTATTTCAAAGAATAAAAGAATCATTGATATGCAAGTGAAATTCGGAGCTATTGAATTTTACTTGACATGCATTTATGGAGATCCTGTCCGAGAAAGACGACAAATGGTTTGGGACCAACTTGAGCGGATTGGGATGATAAGAGATAAATCATGGATTATGCTTGGCGACTTTAATGAACTGATGTCAAATGATGAGAAGTTGGGAGGTGCCATCCGTCACGATTCGACATTTTGGGGCTTCAGAACAATGGCTAGCAGTTGCAAACTTCGAGAAATAAGCAGCTGCGGAAACAGTTTGTCTTGGGCAGGATGGCGAGATAAAGTATGGATCCAATGCCGGCTGGATCGGAGTTTTGGTAATGACGAGTGGTTTCACCTATTTCCACGATTACAGACCGAATACTTAGATATGTGGGCATCGGATCACCGGCCTATCCATCTCCGGTTCGCGCTAGAGACTACTGATCAAGGTCGGGGTAGATTTTATTTCGACAAGCGAATGGTGAATAAACCTGGTATTGAAGCTGTTATAAAAAAAGGGTGGGGTGACACTTCTCCATCGTCGAACATAGGTCTTATGGATCGTATTGTGCAGTGTAGGTGTGAACTGGCTAAGGGGAAAAGGAGTAATGAGCATAATTCAAGGGACAGAATCTCTCGCTTACAACAAGCTCTAGAGCGTGAGATTGTGAAAATGCATCCCAATGTTGTGGTTATGAGGACGCTGAAAACAGAGCTATCACAGGCCTACAAAGAGGAAGAGATCTTTTGGAGACAGAGAAGTAAGGAGCAGTGCCTGAAGCACGGAGACATAAACACAACCTTCTATCAAAAGAGTGTTAAAGGACGCAAAATGCAGAACAGAGTACTCATGCTTAAAGACGAGCTGAATCGAGAAAATTTTTCGGAAGGTGCTAAAGGAAACATTGTTGTCGAGTACTTTCGGGATCTCTTCTTGAGTTCGAATCCGTTTGATCTTGAATCTCTCTTCGAAGGTTTCACAGGGCGGGTCACGCCGGAGATGAACACACAGTTAACAGCCCCGGTTACCAATGACGAGATCAGAAAAGCTGCTTTCAGCATCAAAGGCTCTAGCGCCCCTGGTGAAGACGGATTAACAGGGGTGTTTTATAAACATTTTTGGCATATTGTGGGAGGGCAGGTCTGTGAAGAGGTCCGTAGCTTCTTCGAAACCTCGGTTCTACCAGCAGGTTGGAACCACACCCAACTCTGCCTCCTTCCGAAGATCCAGAACCCCACTGATATGAGAGATATGCGGCCCATAAGTCTCTGCTCTGTGCATTATAAGATCGTGTCGAAAATTCTGTGTGTCCGGTTAAAACATATACTGGTCGACATTGTTTCCGACACGAAAGGAGCTTTCGTATCAGGTCGGCTTATCACAGACAATGTAATCATAGCTCATGAACTGATGCACGGATTACGGACGAAAGAGAATGTCTCGGAAGCTTTCATGGCAGTAAAGACAGACATGTCTAAAGCCTATGATAGGGTGGAGTGGTGCTTCCTTGAGACCTTATTGGAGAAGATGAGTTTTGACAGGATATGGATACGATGGATTATGGCATGTGTGTCGACAGTCTCGTACTCAGTACTGCTGAATGGGAGATCGCATGGCTTCATAAGACCAGAGAGAGGCATCAGACAGGGAGATCCGCTCTCGTCCTTTCTCTTTATCCTATGTGCAGAAGCCCTAGTTAGTTGTCTAAACAATTCCGAGGCAAAGGGTCATTTGAGCGGAATCAAACTAACAAAGACATGTCCATCGGTGCATCATCTGTTATTCGCCGATGATAGCCTCTTAATGTGTAAAGCCACTGCGGCAGAAAGTAATGAAATAATGCGATGCTTGAAACTCTATGGCGATGCGTCTGGACAGATTATCAACCTTCAAAAGTCCTCCATCATCTTTGGAACAAAGGTTGATAACGAATTAAAAACATCTGTGAAAGAGATTCTGGGCATCACCAAATAAGGGGGTGAGGTCTTTTATCTAGGCTTACCGGAATGCTTTAAGGGCTCAAAGAAGGTACTGCTGAGCTTTATCCGAGAGAAACTCCACGGTAGATTACATGGGTGGTCCTCTAAAGCTCTCTCACAAGGAGGTAAGGAGATTTTACTTAAGTCAGTGTGTCTCGCCCTTCCGGTGTATGCAATGTCAGTGTTCAAACTGCCGAAGGACCTGTGTGATAAGTTGACCAGCGCAATGATTGAATTTTGGTGGAGCAGTGGTAACAATAGGAAGAAAATTCCATGGGTATCTTGGCACAAGTTATGTAGAAGTAAAGAATAAGGGGGCTTGGGGTTTCATGATATCTCACGGTTTAACCAGGCTCTACTCGGGAAACAAGCGTGGAGAATATGGAACAAACCAGAATCTCTAGTGGCTAGAATCCTCAAGGCCCGATACTTCCCAAGGAGTTCATTCCTTGAATGTGGTTCAGGTACTAGACCTTCTTACGCTTGGAAAAGCATTTTACATGGCAGGGAGATTCTACGTCAAGGCTTGGTACGATCAATAGGTGGTGGAAAAAACACAAACGTTTGGGGTCAGAATTGGATAATTGATCCAACTCCAAGAGCACCTCTGTACCGTGAGGATACCATGGTTGACCTTACTCTCACTGTCTCTGACCTTTTAATCCCACATACAAATGTTTGGGACACACAGAAAGTGAGGCAGACATTCACGGATGCTGATGCATGTCATGTCCTACGGGTAAAAGCAAACATTCAAAGGAGCGATGCAGATATATGGGGATTTACGAAAGCAGGGGAATACACTACGCGGAGTGGCTACCGTTTGTTAGATTCAATCAACGCCATTGCTTCTCCATCTCGTCCCCAGCTTTCACCTATTGAGAAACATCTATGGCGAAGCATATGGAAAATTCACACCATGCCAAAAATCAGAAACTTCATATGGAAAATCTTAGCAGGAGCATTGGCTGTGAAAGAGAGACTCGCCTCACGGGGGCTGTGTTTGGATACTACTTGTTCCATGTGTGTTAATGAGACAGAAAGTATTAACCACCTCTTATTCTCCTGTAGCTTTGCAAGTGAAGTTTGGGACACAGTACAGATCATTTGGCCTCCATTTGGATTCTCAAGGAATTCAGTATTCCTGAATATTCACCATCTCATGAAGTGTATGAAAAACCCAGACATTGATGAACGGTGCAGGAGATCCTATCCATGGATCATATGGCATGTATGGAAGGCGAGGAATGCTCTAGCCTTTGAAAATACGAGGCTCACCTCCAACTATGTTATCGAACGTGTGATGGAGGACTCAGAACTATGGTTCAAGGTGAATGGACCCGCAGAGACTGCAGTAGCAGAACCGTCAAGGGTGCAGCCGGCGAGCCGTTGGAGGAAACCACCAATGGGCTGGATGAAGTGTAATGTGGGGGCAGCATGGTGTAGCTCGAGTCTCAATTGTGGAGTTGCGTGGATTCTAAGAGATTCACAGGGTGATGTTTTATTGCATAGTCGTAGATCCTTCGCCAATGTCATTTCACTTGGAGAAAGTGAATTACAAGCTCTGCATTGGGCGGTGGAAAGTTTGATGACCCTGCGTTTCAACAAAATTATTTTTGAAGCAAACTTTGCGGAAGCTCGTCACCTGTTGAATACAGCTCAATCGTCACCATCCACCAACTCTCTGTCATCGAAAATCCTGAATGGGCTAGAGACGCAAGATTTATGGAGTCTGGAACTTGTGCTAGCAAGGAGGAACACGGCTGCAAATGCCATTGCAGGAAGTGTCTTACGCCTTCAGAAATTTCAGTCTTACCTTGCACAAGGAGGTCCCTTTTGGTTACGACACTTTCTTAGACGTGAGGCACAAGACAACTAAACGTGAGGCACAAGACACTTGATTATTATATATTAATTAAACTAGAAAAAATTTCATTGGTTAAAAGCTTATCACGCATATCACAGTGAGAACCATTGATTAGAAACAATCAACGGCTCAGATATAATTTAAGTATACACGCGGATTACAATTTGTGTCCGTTGATCTATTTTTGTCCTTCTTTAATCTGGACCGTTAGATCAATATAACCCTTGTAATTGTAACCGTTGGATCTATTTTAGATCTACAATCCGGACCGTTGATCTCCTATATCCTCCTTAGTCCAAAACAAAATCTCATATCTCCTCCATCGTCTTCTTCTTCAGAACCCAAGAAGTTCACCGAGCTTCCTTGTAATCGAGCTTCATCATCTTTCTGCTCCTCTGTAAATCCTCTCGCCTCCGTCACAGATTCACTAACCTTCGACGAAGATTCCTCTCGTCGCCGCCGTTACATCTTCACATCTTCATCTTCACTAACATGAAGATTCCTTCTCCAGATGACGACGATTCCTTCTACGGCCACCAGAACCCGCGATTTCGACTCCAGATCTGGTGACAAGAGCCCACAATTTCTTCCACTCCTCTCCTCCATCTATGCCGCCATCACAGAGCCATCAAATTCTTCTTCTTCGTTAACTCCCGCTTCTCCTCCACAATTGCCACCGTCGCCACCAACACCGTTGTCGCCACCAACGCCGCTGTCTTTCTTCCGCTTTTCCTCCTCCGAGCAACAACCATCATCGGCGCGGTGAAGATGTCCTTGTATATACGGCGTTAGATACGGACAATACATATACTTTCTTGTATTTCTTTTATATTTTTGTATTTCTTTTATTTTTTATTTCTTCTGTATATTTATATTTCTTGTATTTTTAATCGTAAATAAAACTTATTTAATAACTAAATATTTTTTTGTATTTTGTATTTATTTTTTGTTATTTTTTAAATGCCACAGATTAGTTCATGGCTAGTCGTAGATAAAGCCACAAATAAAATCGTAGCTAATTTGTGACATGTCCACATTTTTATTTGTGGTTATTCGTGCCTAATATAGCCACGAATATGTGTCATAGTTATTCATGGCTAATCAGTGGAAAATTGATGCAGATAGCTGCGAATTCAGAATAGCTACGAATCCAAAGTCGCATATCTGGTTTCATGGCTATTCGCTAAATAGTCACGAAAAATAGCTTATAACCATGAATTTTGCTGCGGCTATATGACAAAATTTTTTTGTAGTGGATGGACAGTGTATAACGACCGAACAAGAACTTTTACAAATAAGAATTTCTAAAAGCTGATTCTAGATCTGGAGAGATTACATATCTATATAAATCTAAAGTCCGAAACTTTCACAAAATTCACCCAAAAAATTAATTTGTTATTTCAGTTTGTTCATTCGAAAGTGTTACATTTTAGATCCATTAAAAAGGTTTGTGACTAAGTTGCTCAACAACTATAGGGTGTGACTGGTTAATGATATAGTTTTATGTTTTTTTCTGTGGAATTTAGTTGTATGTTTTTTGAGGCTGTAAATATTAATGCTTTAATATTTTAGTTATATGTTTGAAAAGATTTAGTTTTTACCTCATAAATCTTTCAAAACCAGTAAACAAGTACTCTTAATATTTTGGTCTCTACACCTAAAAAAAAATGTAGCTTTAAAAATCTGTATAAACTTGGGTGAGAAAAGGTTGAAGTGTCTCATACACCGTAGCTGAGCTAATATTCTCTAAGTGTTCTAGACATTTTGAATGAACAAGAAGGTTAGACTTTAGCTGGGATAACTGAAGTCACATGCATTGCACATGTATAAACCAGCTGAGATATAAAAGCTAGTATTGTTGATTTTGTTTGTTAGTTAGTTAGGCTGTAACGGATAGATTACAGAGAGAGAAAGAGAGTTCGTGAGCTGGGTGAGGGAGAAAGAGGTGATTCCGCCATTGTTTTTCATCCGAGCTCGGTTTGAGCTGATCTAGTGCATTGCTGATTCAATCAGTCCCGGTGAGTATAGCAACCACTCATATCGAGTGGTGTGGTGAACACCGGGTAACAAATTTCTCTGTGTTTCGCGTGAAGGAATTTCTAGCAGTTCCTAATCCAATTAGGTAACCCTAGGTCTGAATTCCATAGCCTAGGATCTAGGGTTTAGGTATATTGAATCATTAGATCTCGAAATTACTTGGAAGTTATGCAGCGGAAGATGATCAGATATTCGAGATTCACAAGCGCCTCAAGTGCTGCACCTCTACTGGTATCCACACGCACACAAATTGGACGGACGGGATGCTAGTGCCGTTTAGAGATCGGATCTCTCAGAGGGTTTCAGTTTCTTTCTAGTGGCTGTCCATTAGGTCTGATCTTTGTAAAAGTAGACCATATATCTTATATATGTTGACTTATACCACGACCTCATTAACCAAGGATTAAACCGATGTTAATTAAGTCATCCGCGATCTGTGTCGATCGATACACTTGTTGTGTCGATCGACACTGCCTCAGAAACTCGATATTGAATGCATATCAAATATGCATTTACCAGATCATTACATTAATGATCAACCTCATATACTATGTCCAGTTTGTTTAGGTGTGTGACCCTGTAGGATCATATAACACTAGCAATGAGTTCTAAACTCATTGATCATAAGTGGCTTCTAGCAAAGCATTATGATTGCCCAGTGTTATATGACTGTCTCATCTCGACAATACAACTTTCACTTAGAATGAGTACAATAGATTTCAGGACATTCCCAACAATCTCCCACTTGTACTGGAATCATCTATTCCTATAATCCCTTTGTCTCTATATCTCGATCTGGCATAAGGCAAGATCTGTGTCATCCTTATTAAGCCAATATCATGTTCATCGAACTCCGATTTATACTGACAAGACAAAGGACTGACAATCACCTCGTTTGAGTGCGGCCACACATTTCTCAGTATCAAATCTTCGACGGGCCCTGAGATATTTATCTCCTGTTATATAGGAGGGACAAATCCCATCTTGTTCCATCCCTGTTCCTTCACACACTTCATGATACACCCAATCAATGCATTTATAGTCACCAGTTACGGCTGACATTTGACAAGGTTAAAGCGAACCAATTCATATGTAAGAAAACATGATGAACTCAGGTCTAAGGACTATACTCTATAGTCGTAATGAAAACTCTTATGACACTTATATAACTATCCTGTGGAGTTTTCATTAGCGGGTCATGTCCGATCCTGTGTTCTCCAACACATATCTATGTGATTGACTTTAATACTCTTATTAATGACTCCATGAAACTTAGTCATCAGTCATCTCACATACTAGTCTCACGCGGTTGTTAATGTCCCACTTTAACAACCTTGACTAGGGACCAACATAATTTATGTCATTTATCATTTATAGGGTTTCATGATCAAGTCACATACTTGATGACCTATAAAATGTCATAAATTACTTTGGGACTATTATTTAATAACATGATTAAATTATACTGATGTCAGAGTTCATTAACATAATCAAATTATGTTTACATGAACGTCATATCACAACTAAAATTAACAACAACAACTCCCACTAAAATTAAGATCACATCTTAAGACATTTAATGCCTCTAGTAATAGTCTGACCCTCATTCTCTCTTTCTCAGCACGCGTCGAAGGACACTGCGTCTTGCTAAGAGTAATGCCAAGGGTCATTGGCATGAAGCCCTTCTTGGAATCATGCATACTGGTCATGTGCAAGTCCTTATCACTATAAGAATCTTGACACAATCCAATTAGCTTGTCCAATCTATCTCTATAGATTCTTATTCCAAGAATGCATACGACTTCTCCCATATTTTTCATCGAAAAACAACTTTCAAGTCAAGTCTTAACAGACTGAAATAGTGGAACTTCATTTCCGAGAATCAGTATGTTATCATCATACAATACTAGAAATGCAATTGCGCTCCCACTATTTATCTTGTAAACACACGGTTCCTCTTCGTTCCTGATGAGGTCAAATCTTTTGACTGCTTCATCAAAACGAAGATTCCAACTCCGAGATGCTTGCTTCAATCCATAAATGGACCGATGAAGCTTGCATACCTTCCTAGCTTCATTAGGATCAATGAATACATTTCAAGTTGTGTCATGTACACATCCTTTTTCCAGAATTCCATTAAGGAAAACTGTTTTCACATCCATCTGCCCGTCCTCATAATCATAATGAGCGGCGGTTGCTAGGAGAATCCGAATGGACTTAAGCATAGTGACTGGGGAATAAGTTTCTTCATAGTCAATGCCATGAATTAACTTGAAACATTTTGCCACCAACCCAGCTTTGCATATCTGAATATTACCATCCACGTCAACTTTTCTTCGTGAAATTCCATTTACTCTGGTTTTTACACCATCTGATAGATCAACCCAAGTCATACTTGGTCCCGTGACATGGATTTCATTTCGGATTCAGCGGCTTTTAGCCTTTTTCGGAGTCATGGCCCATTATTGCTTTTTCAAAATTTGCAGGCTCGTCACTTTCAATGATCAACAGATCATGGCAATTGGTTACGAAAAATCCACATTTCTCGGGTTCGTGACGGATCCTTTCGGATCTGCGAGCTTCAGGTTTGTGTAAAAGTCATGCACATATCTCATGTATATAGACTTTTACCACGACCTAATTAACCAAGATTTAAACCGTAGTTGATTAAGTCATAAACCAAAATCAATATTTTGGTTCGCGATCTGTGTCGATCGATACACCTTTGTGTCGATCGACACTTCCTCAGAAACTCGCCATTTGAATGTATATCGAATATACATTCACCAGATCCTTTGCAAACTTTAGGCACCACAGGTGCAGGTTCTACAACTCTTTGTAGATTCAACTGCTGCTCTTCCTCATCAGGTTGAGCAGTCTCCTGTGATTCTCGAATTTCTTCGAGTTGTACTTTACTCCCACTGTTCTTCTTGGAAAGAAAATCTTTCTCAAGAAAACATAGTTCCGAACAACAAACAATTTGTTCTCGGACCGGTTGTCAAAGTAACATGCCTTGGTCTCGTTAAGACAACCAACGAAGTAGCACTTATCGGATTTGGATGTGAGCTTATCAGAGATTAAACGTTTAATATAAGCCTCACAACCCCAAATCTTCATGAAAGACAAATTAGGAACATTTCACGTCCACATCTCATGTGGTGTCTTTGTAACCGATTTTAATGGAACACTATTTAGTGTAAACACGGACGTTTCTAGAGCTTATTCCTAGAAGGATATTGGAAGATCTGAGTGACTCATTATTGATCGAACTATATCTAATAAAGTCTGATGCAGGAGGAGTGAGTTGTGAAACAATTCCACAATCTCTCGGATGATCACTGAATTCTTAACTTAAATATCCACCTCCACGATCTTATCGTAGAGCTTTAATACTTTTGCCAGGTTGATTCTGTACTTCATTCTGGAACTCCTTGAACTTTTCAAAAGATTCTGATTTATGTCTCATTAAATAGACATAACCGTACCTTACTGAAAATATCAGTAAAGTTAATGAAGTACTGAGAGTTTCCTCTAGCACTTGGGCTCATCGGGCCATACACATCCGTATGTATACAGCCCAGTAAGTCACTGGCCCTTTCATTTTTGTTCGTTCGCGACCTGTGTCGACCGACATACCTTTGTATCGATCGACACTACCTTTTGTTGAAAAGGGCCTACGTCATTTTACCCAATAAACAAGATCCGCTTTTCTCATTATGATTCATAATAAAATGAGCCCAAAAGCCCATCACTATGGAGCTTCTGAATCTGTTTCTCATTTATATGGCCCAAACGACAATGCCAGAGAAAGGGTTTGATTCGTATCATTTGACTTAAATCTCTTGGTACTAATGTTATAGATAGGCATGTTTTGTTTAAGAACATAAAGTCCATTCTCTAATGGGCCGCTACCATAAAACATATAATTGTAATCAAATGAATAACACTTATTCTTAATTTGAAAACTGATATCCTTCCATATCCAAACAAGGAATAGAAATAATATTTCTGCTTATAGCAGGTACATAGTAGCAGTTCTTAAGTTCAAAAACCAAGCCAGAAGGCAAAACAAATGAAATGTTCCTACGGCTAATGTAGCAACTCTTGCTCCATTTCCCATGCGCAGGTCCACTTGTCCTTTGTCCAAAATCCTACTTTTGCTTAGGCCCTGCATATTTTCACAAAATATGAGTACCACAGTTGGTATCTAATACCCAACAAGTAGAACCATAAGAAGTAACATTTACTTCTATAACATAAATACCTGAAGAAGAAGTCTCATACGTCTTCTTCAGCTTCTCATAATCTTCTAGGAATTTATTGCAGTTTCTTTTCAAATGCCCATAACCATTACAATAATGGCACTTATCATCTTTAGAAGGACCAGGTTTAACCTTAGGAGCATGGTTATACTCGCTTTGATTCAAAATTGAGCTCGTCTTGCCATTACCTTTGTTCTTACCAAGTTTCTTAAACCTGTTACCCTTTTGTACCATAAGGACATTTAGGGTGTCCTTCTTGATGTTAGGTTCTGCAGTCTTGAGCATCCCATGCAACTCAGTCAAAGTCTTTGTCAAGTTGTTCATATTATAGTTCATAACAAACTGATCATAGCTTGACGGCAGTGACTGCAGAATGATGTCAGTAGCCAACTCTTGGCTAATGGGACAATCCAGTTTCCCCAGGTTATCAATATAACCCATCATTTTAATGACATGAGGACTAATTGGTTCGTCCTTTGGTAGCTTGCACTCAATTAGAGACTTAACCGTCTGGTATCTCTGAGTTCGTGCCTGCTCCTGAAACATACCTTTCAGGCCATTAATCATCTCTATTGGCGACTCCACGTTCTCGAATTGCTTCTGCAAATCCGAGTTCATGGTAGCCAACATGAGACAACACACATCGACCACATCATTGGAATGCTTATCCCAAGCATCCTTTTCTGACTGCCAGGCATTGACTCGGTACTTCTTAGGGAGAACTTTCTCAAGGACATAGTCATTTTTCTCCTGTTTGAGAACAATTCTCAAGTTCCGATACCATTCCAGAAAGTTAGATCCATTTAGCTTGTCCTTCTCAAGGACGGATCTCAGGGAGAAATTGTTATGATTGATTGTGCTAGAAATTGCTGGAGTAAGGAAGGGAAGAGTCTTAGTTATGATGTTCAAGAAATGAGAAATCTTAACTATTAAGAAGACTCGCATTATATTCAAACAATGTTTCCTCAAATGAATATAATGATCCAAGACCCATACTTCACTAAACTTGAGTGAGCCACTGGCTATCACCCAAATTTTAGCTATCTAGGTAAGCAACAACTTTACTAGTTATATCCAATATAACTCTTGGTTTTGGATTGACATCTCATGTCCAATCCACCTGATGTCTCTGAGCCCAAAACGATTTTGATGGCCCAGTCAAGTAAACCAATCTCTTAAGTCATGTAATTGTTGATACCTTGCACTGCAAGCCTATCAACACGATTACCTCCTGCCTTACTCATGTAATTGTGGACATCTTGCACTGCAAATCTATCGCACAATGAAACGAGTCTTGACAGTTGACAAGATCGGGAAGACATCAAGGATTACTTGATATTTAGTTAGAGGAACGGAACTTTTAATCTAATATACACATCATATATGTATCTTAGAAATTTATTATGTTTTAATTATTTTAAGAAATAGGTTAAGTCTTTGGTTCGGTTTATGCGATTTCTGGTTCAATAACCAAAATCCCGAGTGGTGTGTCGATCAATGCAACTCCGTGTGTCGATCGACACTACCAAACCAACACCATTACGATAACCGGTCAATAAAATTGAACCGGTTTGATAATCGGTTAGCATCGATCGACACAACACTTGTGTCGATCGACGTCAACCCAATTTAATCAAACCGCAATTAACCCGTCAAACCGATTTAAACCAATTGTGATAACCGGTCCAATCCAATTGAACCGAATCATCCAATTGAACCGATTTAGCCATTTTAACCAAGCGCGATAACCGGTCCAATCCAATTGAACCGATTACACCATTCGCAAGGTCCGTGTCGACCGACACAACTTTTGTGTCGATCGACGCGTTAGGGCATCAGGAACTTCGACCTTTAAGATTGAAACCTAAAAATTTAATTAGGGTTTTCACGGCGTGTCGATCGACACCGGATTGGTGTCGATCGATACAATGTGAAATCCTTGAATCGTTTTTCTCAAAAACGATTCTAGCATGCCTTTTAATTCATCTTATGAGTCCGATTTTAACCATTAAATACTTAAACATGCATCTAGATTCAAGAACAGAAACCCTAAGGCTCTGATACCACTGAAGGAATTTCTAGCAGTTCCTAATCCAATTAGGTAACCCTAGGTCTGAATTCCATAGCCTATGATCTAGGGTTCAGGTATATTGAATCATTAGATCTCGAAATTACCTGGAAGTTATGCAGCGGAAGATGATCGGATATTCGATATTCATAAGTGCCTCAAGTGCTGCGCCTCTACTGGTATCCACACACACACAAACTGGACGGACGGGATGCTAGTGCCATTTAGAGATCGGATCTCTCAGAGGATTTCAGTTTCTTTCTAGTGGCTGTCCATTAGGTCTGATCTGTGTAAAAGTCGACCATATATCTTATATATGTTGACTTATACCACGACCTCATTAACCAAGGATTAAACCGATGTTAATTAAGTCATCCGCGATCTGTGTCGATCGATACACTTGTTGTGTCGATCGACATTGCCTCAGAAACTTGATATTGAATGCATATCAAATATGCATTTACCAGATCATTACATTAATGATCAACCTCATATACTATGTCCAGTTTGCTTAGGTGTGTGACCCTGTAGGATCATATAACACTAGCAATGAGTTCTAAACTCATTGATCATAAGTGGCTTATAGCAAAGCATTATGATTGCCCAGTGTTATATGACTGTCTCATCTCGATAATACAACTTTCACTTAGAGTGAGTACAATAGATTTCAGGACATTCCCAACATCGCGTTCTTCTCGTTTTCTTGTTTTTCCGATCCATCTCGAGTCAATTCAGGTTTACAATTGAGCAGTAATCCGCACAAATTGGTATCAGAGCGGGGTTAAAGGAGATCGACGGAAGCAAGGCAGGATCGCGGACTAGTGATCAATCGGAGAAGATGAAGTCAACATTCAGTCTTGAAAAGTTTGACGGGACCAGTGACTTCTCACTCTGGAAAAGGAGGATGTATGATTACCTAAGCGTTTCCGGATTAAAGGATGTTCTGGTTCTGAAGATCGAAGATCAAGATCAAGGTAAAACAGAAAAGGACAAAGTAGATCCGGAGGCTAAGAAGAAGTCTATAGAGGATGAAGAAGCTAGAGCCGAGAGATGTGAGAAGGCTATGAATACAATCTTTCTAAAGTTGGCGATCACGTTTTACGAAAGATCGAGAGGTGTAAAACCGCAGCAGAAACATGGAATCTTCTTGAGGCGTTGTATATGCCTAATTCTCTTCCTAATAGAGTTCATGTACAACTCAAGTTATATGGATTCAAGATGGAAGATCATATACCATTGATGAGAACATAGATGATTTCCTAAAGATAATTAGCGAACTGAGTCATCTCAGTATTGAAGTTCCTGAAGAAGTCCAGACAGTACTACTTCTAAACGGATTACCTGCAAAGTTTGATCATCCCAGAGAGACTCTCAAGTACAGCAAAGAAGCCTTGAAGGTTGAAGATGTAGTTGGGGCAGCGAGGTCAAAGGAAAAAGAGCTTAAGGCTACAAGCAATACAAGCTCAGAAGGTCACTTCGCTCAAGGCAGATCTGAAACAAGGGGAGGTCAATCACATCAGAACAAAGGTAAATTCAACAAGTCAAGATCCAAGTCAAGGGAAGGTAAAAAGATCTGTTGGATTTGTGGTAAAGAAGGCCATTATAAGAAGCAGTGCTATAAGTGGTTAGAGAAGAATAAGAATAGGAATCAGACACAAAATTCTGGTGAATCTAGCTTAGCAAGAGATGATGCTCAAGACTTAGCTGGTTTAATTTCTTCTGAGGTTAACATGTCACAGAAAACATATGATCAGAATGAGTGGGTAATGGATACAGGATGTTCATTTCACATGACTCCTAGGAAGGATATCTTTCTAGAGTTAAAGGAGCTAACTACAGGGAGAGTAAAGATGGCTAACAACTCTCACGCAGACGTAAAGGGAATCGGCTCAATCAGATTCAAGAGTCCGGGTGGTACTACCTTTGTTCTTCATGAGGTAAGGTTTATGCCTAAGATAGGAAGAAACTTGATATCTCTGGGAACTCTTGAAAACAAAGGTTGCGAGTTTAAAGGATCTAAAGGGGTTCCGAAAGTTGTGAAGGGATGTACTGTTATCATGAAAGGAATCAGGAAGGAGAACGATACTCTCTATATTCTTCAAGGGGAAGCACTAGAGTCAGAAGGTTGCTTGGTAACAACCAGTACCTTAACAGGTCAAGGATCACCTTCTGACCAGACCAAACTGTGGCACAGTAGAATGGGCCACATAGGACAGAAAGGTTTAGATATTATGTACAAGAAAGGATGTTTTGGAAAGGATACTACAACAGAAATGAGTTTCTGTGAAGACTATGTAATTGGTAAAACTCATAGGATAAGTTTTGGACCAGCTCAACATGTGACCAAAGCCAAGCTTGACTATGTACATTCAGACCTTTGGGATCACCAAATGTCCCCTTAAGTCTAGGAAAATGCCAATACTTCATATCCTTCACTGATGACTGGTCGAGAAAGGTATGGATATATTTTCTCAAAACCAAAGATGAAGCATATGACAGGTTTGTGGAGTGGAAACAGATGATAGAAGTTCAGACAGAAAGGAAACTGAAGAAACTCAGAACAGATAATGGTTTAGAGTTCTGCAATCAGAGGTTTGATCAGAAGTGTAAAGAGGATGGAATAGTCAGACACAAGACTTGCACGTACACGCCTCAACAGAATAGAATAGTTGAGCGACTAAATAGATCAATCATGAATAAGGTAAGGAGTATGCTTAGTGAAAGTGGCTTGGGACAAAGGTTATGGGTAGAGGCAGCCTCTACTGCAGTCTATTTGATTAACAGATCCCCATCATCTGCAATTGAGTTTGAAATACCAGAGGAAAGATGGACTTCCTCTCAGATAAATCTAGAAGGACTGAGAAGATTTGGCTGTATTGTTTACACTCACTCTAGTGAAGGAAAACTAGAGCCAAGAGCAAAGAAGGGTGTATTTACTGGCTATCCAGAAGGAGTCAAGGGATTTAGAGTCTGGCTCATTGATGATCAAAGGTGCATCATAAGTAGAAACGTGGTTTTCAGGGAAGATCAGATGTACAAAGATACAATGACTGGCCAACATCCATGTATTTCTATCAACAATGACTTTACTACTAACAAAAGCTTTAGTCATGATGTTGCAGGTAATAGGGAAAGACCAGAGAGTGATGCTCAAGGTGGAGCATCTGATCAAGATCAAGGAGGAAATGATAAAGACTCACACCATCAGATTGAGCTCACAGAAGATACGGGTGTAGAGCATTCTGAATCTTCAGATGAAGCAGCAATGGGAGACAGGCCTAAGAGACAAACCAAACTACCTACAAGGCTAAAGGACTACGTTCTGTATGAAAAGGATGAAGACATTGCAGGTTACGCTTATCTAATGATTGAGGATGGAGGACAATCAGAACCATTAAGCTTTCAGGAAGCACCAAATGACACTGATAGTGAGATGTGGTTGAAGACTTCTGAAGAAGAGATGGCATCTCTGAAGAAAAATGGCACATGGACTCTAGTGTACAGAGTTAGAAACCAGAGACCCATTGGCTGCAAATGGGTGTTTAAAAGAAAGGCTGGTATCCCTGGAGTTGAAAGACCAAGATTCAAAGCTAGGTTAGTGGCTAAAGGGTATAGCCAAAGGGAAGGTGTAGACTTTCAGGAGATTTTTTCTCCAGTGGTTAAGCACATATCAATCAGACTCCTTCTCTCTACAGTGGTCCATTTTGACATGGAACTACATCAAATGGATGTAAAAACAGCCTTCCTCCATGGCTACCTTGATGAGCAGATATATATGGAGAAACAAGAGGGATATATAGACAAGAGACATCCAGAGAAGGTGTGTTTACTAAAGAAATCCTTATACGGATTGAAACAGTCTCCTCGTCAATGGAATAACAGATTCAACGAGTTCATGAAGAGTAATGGGTATTGCAGAAGTGATTTTGATAGTTGTGTTTACTACAAGAAGATTAAGGATGAAAGATACATCTACTTACTAGTATACGTAGATGATATCTTGATCACATCAAAGGGTAAGCAACATATCAAAGAGCTAAAGATACTTCTGAGTTCAGAATTTGAGATGAAAGATCTAGGTGAAGCTATAAAGGTACTGGGAATGGAGATCACCAGAGATAGATAGAAAGGAGTATTGTCAATCTCTCAAGAGAATTACCTTATGAAAGTTCTAGATAATTTTGGAATGGACCATTCTAAGTCAGTAGCAACAGACTACAGATAAAGAAGCTGAAGAACGAGCTGAGATCATGAAGAACTTTCCTTACCAGAGTGTTGTGGGGAGTATAATGTACTCCATGGTGGGTACTCATCTTGATCTCTCTTATGCAATGGGTTTGGTCTGTAGATTCATGAGCAAACCTATAAAGGAGCATTTGGCAGGCTGTTAAATGGCTTCTCAGATATATAAAGGGTTCTGTTAAAACAAGGCTATGCTACAGGAATGAAGGAGAATCCATCATCAAGGGCTACTGTGATTCATATTATGGAGTGGATATAGACAGAAGAAGGTCGATATCTAGTATTGTGTTCACTGCAGGGGGTAATGTCATCAGTTGGAGATCCAGTCTGCATAAAGTAGTGGCGTTGTCTACTACAGAAGCAGAGTATATGGCGTTATCAGAAGCTGCTAAGGAAGCAGTATGGCTGTGGGGATTTACACAGGAATTGGGTTTTGAACAACAGTCAATTACATTGCACTGTGATTCTCAAAGTGCGATTGCATTAGCTAAAAATGCAGTGTTCCATGAACGGACAAAGCACATAGCAATCAAGTATCATCACATAAGAGACTTAATCAGTGATGGTTTGATCCAGGTGGTGAAGATTGGTACAGCTCATAATCCTGCGGATATATTCACTAAGGTCTTACCAGTGGGAAAGTTCCAGGAAGCTCTTCAGTTGCTGGGAGTTTCAGGTCATTAGACGAGCATTAGCTCGTCATCATCAGCTGAGTGGGTTTACTCAGAAAGATATGAAGCCAAGAGGGTTATCTTGGAAGGTGGTCTATCAAGGTCTATTGGCAGGTGCTTGCAGGATTTTGCAAGAAGTATTGAGCAAAGTTACTTGTTGTATAAGACTCATTCTCAGGAGTAAAATTCTGAGAGGCACTAGATGAGATCAGTGGTGTAAGAGACAAGGTGGAGATTTGAAGGTTGAAGTGTCTCAAACACCGTAGCTGAGCTAATATTCTATAAGTGTTCTAGACACTCTGAATGAACAAGAAGGTTAGACTTTAGCTGGGATAACTGAAGTCACGTGCATTGCACATGTATAAACCAGTTGAGATATAAAGCTGGTATTTTTTATTTGGTTTGTTAGTTGGTTAGACTGTAACAGATAGATTACAGAGAGAGAAAGAAAGTTCGTGAGCTGGGTGAGGGAGAAAGAGGTGATTCCGCCATTGTTGTTCATTCGAGCTCGATTTGAGTTGATCTAGTGTGTTGCTGATTCAATCAGCCCCGGTGAGTATAGCAGCCACTCATATCGAGTGGTGTGGTGAACACCGGATAACAAATTTCTCTGTTTTTCGCGTTTTTCTCATTTTCTTGTTTTTTCCGATCCATCTCGAGTCAATTCAGGTTTACAATTGAGCAGTAATCCGCACATTGAGGTTGATAATGACTGTACAAGTTCTCTAAAGTCTAATTTCTTTTTACATCCTTAAATATAATCCAATTGTACTTTACAATACTTTTTCATAACTCTTTTTATTTTGGTTGTACAAAGCTAAATATATATATAGTAGAAAGATTTACAATATGAAAAATAAAAATAAAAATATTTATAGTAATAAAATTTAAATTCACAGCTAAAAGCTTATAGCAATAAAATTTAAAGTCAAACCCAAAAACCTACAACAAGATTTACAATAATAAATCTAAAGCCACAAATTTAGTGATGCAATATTAAAGAAGATGAAATCTTATATTACAATAATCTGATATTGTCAGGCCAAGTGATGCAAAAACACGATGGTTAAGAGCATTTGCAGGTAATGCATTTTTCCGCTACAGATTTAGTTTTTATTATTTTTTCTTATTTACTATAATTTCTCACTACTTTCCAGCAACAATTTAAGCCAATCATTACTGAAACCGTAAAGATTGCTTACGAGAAGATAGTCGGAAAACTTTTTCTAGCAACTTGTGTGAATGGAAGGAAAAAATGGAAGCTCAACAAAAATCCTCCGGAGTGAATATCGGATGACAATGGGAGGGTTGCGTTTCGATGTGGAAGGATGAAAAAGTCCAAACGATGGCTTTTAAAAATTCGAAAGAGGCAAAGACGAAATGGTAAATTATATATAGTTACCATGTTAAATATATGTTTTCTTACTTTTTTATAACTTAATTTTCTTTGGTTTTCATTTTTGTAACATGATTGATAACGAAAGTCACTTTTCCGTCGGTAAACTAGTGTCCATCACTTTTTGTCATTAAAATTAGTGACGGATTACCGACAAATTTACGAAAATTCAGTGTATAGGGTTTTGTTTCCGGAAAAATGATTTGCGCGCCAACACAAATATATCCTAAGGCACTTTTACAAAACAAACATTACATCTTTCAACTTAAAACATTTATTGGACAAAATTTCCGAAATTCAACACTTTCATATAAATGTGCTTCTTAATATATACTATAAGATAATAAGTCTTTCTCATAAGAGGAACACCAATTTCCAAAATCCGGATTTTGACTACCGAAAAGATTTTAAAATTATTAAACATTGATCAATGTAACCGTGTGTCAGTCTAATTTTGCTTTTTCGACGTTTTAAAACCTGTAAACCATATACCCTAAACGTTATACCCTAATCCGTCACTAATCCGTCAGTAATACCGATGGATTAGTGACGGTTTAGAGTATAGGGTTAAGAAACGTTAACCGTATTTACCGACGGATAAGTGACGGATACATAATATCCATTACTAATCCGTCACTTATCCGTCGGTTACTAAAATTAACCGCCAAAATTTTACCAAACCGCCTAATTTTCGCGGTTACCGGAAAAAAAATTTGGGCCAAAATAATTTTTTTTTAGAAAGTGACGGATTGCCGACGGATTAATGAAAACCGTTAATAACCAGAATAAATTCTACCCTATCGTCTTCTTCCTCATTTAACCGTTTGTTAATCTCTCTCTCTCTCTCTCTCTCTCTCTCTCTCTCTCTCTCTCTCTCTCTCTCTCTCTCTCTCTCTCTCTCTCTCTCCTCTCTCTCTCTCTCTCTCTCTCTCTCTCTCTCTCTCTCTCTCTCTCTCTCTCTCTCTCTCTCTCTCTCTCTCTCTCTCTCCGCCGTCTCTCTACAAGAAACCACCGATTCCGCCTCATTTCACCGATTTTTCATGGTCAAAAACTTTTTATCATGTAAGTTTTTCTTTATCCTTTGTCTAATTTTAAGAATTTTAGAGTTTTAGGTTATGGAATTGAAATTTGCTTTGCATGTTTAGATTTGTGTAAATGTGATGTTAGATTTATGGTTTTCTTAGGTTATATTTGGTAGATTAGGTTGTTAGGAATATGTTTTGGAATTTTAGAAAATTATAAGTTTATGATTTTTTCTAAAGGTTTTTAAAGTTAAATTTGTTTTTATATATAAAATCAAAACGTTTTATTTATAAAATATTTTTTTAGATTATATATATTGGTAAATTTTACATATTTTTAAGGTAAATTTCTAATTTTTTGTTATTAGTTGTATTTGTTTTTTAAAAAAGCATATTTGTAAACGTTTTCTAAAATGAAAAATTCATTTTTAAAATTATATACGTTTTTTAAAAAAAAAAATTTATAATTTTTGTTTTTTTTTTGAAATTTAAAATTAATTTTAAGATTATTGAAGAAATTATATGTTTTTATTAAAATTTATTGATTTTATATAATTATTAAAGATTATATGCTTTATATATATATTTATAATTACAAAATTATTTTATATATATATATATATGTGTGTGTAAATACTGATTAATTTTACTCTTTTTCGAAAGGACTTCTCATTTGTGCGTTACGAGATGTCTTAAGATTATAATGTCTTCTCGGTTTATTTTGACACAGACGAATAATAAGAAAAGATTAAAGGCTAAGGACGACGTGATCAAGATTTTGATAGCAAACCAAGATATGATCCTCGCAAGGTTCGATGAGCTAGAAATGAGGTTTGATCGAGGCTACGTGTCGAGGTCGATGACGGAGTAGGGGACGGTTTCCGGGACGGGGTTGTAGATTCGTTCGATTAGTGTCAGGTTTGATTAAAAAACTTTATTTTTATGTTTTTAATATTTTATGAATATTTTAAATTATAATATATTTTCGTTTTATATTATTTTAATTTTATTAAAAATTAAACATATCATAATTAAAAATATATATATATATATAACAATTTTAAAATTTAAAATTTATAATTGTTATCGGTAATCCGTCGGATTTATATTTCGTCGGTTTTCCATCCGTCGGTATCCCATCGATAATTATCGACAGATTGTGTCAGTCTAATTTTCGTCGGTAATTATCAATAAAAAATCGACGAGATAAAACCGACGGAAAGATAACAAATATTTTCGTCATTTTTCAGTTTTTTCTTGTAGTGAGAAAAACAGTCGAGGATAACAACTGAGAAGTTGGAGAAGGACAAGGCTCACAAAGATAAGGTTATAAAACATGATTCAGATAAATTTAGTGTTGTAAACAAATTGTAGCTGTAAAAAGATTTTACAACACTTGCTAATATATTAGTTCCAAAGAATTAGTCGGGGTTCAGTCCGAATTACATTTAAATTTTTGATTTCACTGTCGGATGGAACTCTTAATGCATGTCTAACATATCTTAGGTCTTTTTGTCGTATGTAGTTGGATTATACCTAAAGAGCACGTGCATGGGTACACGTGCATTGCAGACTTTGTTCGACAAACAATAGATGTAACCATCACCGTTGGATTTGTTTTATCTATCACCTATAACTAAAAACTTATGATTCATATAATTAAATAAACTACTAATGACTGTGAGATATGTAATCTGCTACCAAAGATCTTCAAATCATTGACCCATGTCCTCACTCAAGAATTCATCTACTCAATGTGGAAGGAACACAATGCTCGGTTCCATACAACTACCGCTCAGTCTCTACCGTACTTGCTAATTTGCTGTTATCCACTGGATACACTATTCACCTTATGTTTTTTTAGAACTGCACTATTCAATTCAGCTTATGGTTTCGGTATTATGTTTAACAAACTTCACAAACCAATGTTCAAAGGGAAAAAAAACTTTCACAAATCACAAATAATCAAATTCTTGAACAGTATTAGTTAATATCTACGCTCAGCTTAAAAGTTCCAAACAATATTATTCTATATTTAACATTTTAATTTTAAAATAATAACCTCTAAAAAAAGAAGATAACACAACTCATGCAACAAGAAAAGGTGAGAACGAAATAATAAATTTAAAAAGTATATCATACAAAAGAGTTATTTTTATCAACAAGATTAAGTTATATATAACCTTCAATCAGCATATATAATATTTTAGTTCTTTTAAAATGAAAACAGAAAAATATGAATGAACATAGTTTGTAATTATTTCCCATTTTAAATCAACTAATTATACCATTACAGAAAATCATATACTAAGAAACGAAACACAAAGTAGCATGAGCATGTGGGAACAAAAAAAGTAAGTAATTGATATAGGAGCAAAAAAAACAGAAAAAAATGGAGAAGAAATGGCAACACAAAAATAATGAGATCATCATTTCAAATAGAAAAGGCAGAAATCTTAACTTTCAATGTGTCATAACACACTATCACAGCAAAATTCATATTTGTGAAGGGAAATTCGTTTTTTTATTAGTTACATATTTATGCATCCTACAGCATCAAATATGTAAATTTATATTTAATTAGAAAATTCACAACTTACAAATTAAAGGTGACCTAGCTATTAAAAAAAAAGAAATATTCTGTTAAGTACCTATTAATTAATAACTACATAAAAATAAGGATGTGTGAAATAACGAATATAAAACGCATAAAATTGTCCAACATAACATATTTAAATAATTGATAGTGAAACTGCAGAAACAGCTAGAGGGAGTGTATAATATATTCGAGGCATAGTAATTGTTTTTAACTTGGCATCTTTTATATTTTTACATTTTTATTGGCTCTCCTGCCATCACTTTCAGCTTATGATTTTCCACCGCCATCCACTTCATGTCCTCTTAATATAATCTGATAAAGAAAAAAGAATATAACAGTTCCTTTTATTTTAATAAAAATGGCTGCAACAATTTAACAAGATCAAGTTGCTCATAAACCCACACCCACATATATATACAGTGGTATAGGTTAAGATAAAAGCCAGATATATAAGTGGAGAACCCAATATATCTTTGTCTTTGTTATTACTTGCTTCTTCTCATTCATAGTTAACTTGCAGATTTCTTAGTATTTCTAATCTTTCTCCTATCTTACCCTTTTGTCTCCTTCTCCTTCTCCTTCTCTCTCTCAGCTATAAACAAAAAATTACTTTTAATCTCTCTTACAAGAAGTCAAGAACCCAGAAAAAGACATGACAGGTGAAGTTCTTCAAACAGTTTCTAGCGGATCAGGATTTGCTCTGATCAGCTCATCAACTCTGGATCATGATGAATCTCTCATCAATCCTCCTCTTGTTAAGAAGAAGAGAAATCTCCCCGGAAATCCTGGTAACTATTTATATTAAATCTAACAAAGCTTGAGCATCACCTATAAAGAAATCCCTAAAATCTATTTTCAACGTTTCCCCCTATTAATTAATTAATTTTCTTTGGTGGGTTTGTTATGGATCTTGAAAACTATTGCATGTTTGGCTGCATGAGTTATATATTTGATCATTGTATATTTGGATGCTTATTTAGTGTTTAGAAGATGAGGCTTTTGTAAATTTCAACATACAATTTTCTATGATCTGTATTTTCTTAGAAATTGTATTGATTTCCATGAGAATATGTATCTACAATCCCTTTATTATTTTCCTATGATTATTACCCCACAAAGAAAAGCACAAAAGAAGGAATATTACAAATTTGACCAAAACACATGATTCCATCCAAACATATATTTGTATTCCGGATTTGACCTAATGAAACCAAAAATGTTAATGATCTACATATATAGATCCGGAAGCTGAAGTCATAGCTTTATCTCCCAAGACCTTGATGGCTACGAATCGGTTCCTATGCGAGGTATGTGGTAAAGGTTTCCAAAGAGACCAAAACTTACAGCTTCATCGCCGAGGACACAATCTTCCATGGAAGCTAAAGCAGAGGACAAGCAAGGAAGTGAGGAAACGTGTCTATGTTTGCCCGGAGAAGACTTGTGTCCACCATCACTCCTCTAGAGCTTTGGGAGATCTCACTGGTATCAAAAAGCATTTCTGCAGGAAACACGGCGAGAAGAAGTGGACGTGCGAGAAATGTGCCAAGAGATACGCTGTTCAATCTGATTATAAAGCTCATTCTAAGACTTGTGGTACTAGAGAGTACCGTTGCGACTGTGGCACCATTTTCTCCAGGTATATATATATATTACGTACACACATATCTTTTTTTTTTTGTACACACATATCTATATATTTATAACTATGTATATATATATATATGTTCGAAAGGTTTGCTTTAGTAGCTTTATAGTGTCTACATCTTCCTCTTTTGTTTTGTCAATAAATATAGGTCGATTCAGTTTTATAAGTATGTTTTATCATTTTCTCTACGTGTTTTGTTTGTGTTCTTGAAGTAGGGTAAAGTTTCTTTGTTGGGAAATGTTTTTATTGTCTGATGATTGTGTCAAAAGGGTACAAATGGTAACATCATCTTCTTCTTTGCGCAATTTTTTTTAACACATTGACAAATCTATAGTTTATTTATGGGAATTATTTGTTTGTTCTTCTAATTTTCCTAAATTGCATTGAGCATTTCATAAATTTAAGCCGTGATTAAGACGTTAATGGTGATCTTTGGCTGAAACAGGCGAGACAGCTTCATCACTCATAGAGCATTTTGCGATGCCTTAGCGGAAGAAACCGCCAAAATAAACGCAGCGTCTCATCTTAATTGTCTATCCACCGCTGGAGCCGCAGGAATTAATCTCAACTATCAATATCTCATGGGAACACTCAATCCACCGCTTCAACCATTTGTACCGCAACCGCCAACAAATCAAAACCACCATCATCATTTTCTACCGCCACCTCCATCGTCCTCTTCCTCACTATCCCTATGGATGGGACAAGACATCGCACCGCCTCAACCGCAACCGCAAGACAACGAATGGGTTTTAGGAAACGCTAAGACGGCATCTGAGTGCAGTAATAATAATAATGACCTCATTACACATACCGTAAACGCCAGTTCGACCACTACTGCTACTCTCTCTGTCCCTTCTTTGTTCAGCATTGACCAAACACAAAGCGCAAACGCAAACGCGAATATGTCCGCCACAGCGTTGCTACAAAAAGCGGCTGAAATTGGCGCCACTTCAACGATGGTGACGAGTAACGACCCCTCAGCGTTTCTCAAGAGTTTCCCGATAAAATCCTCCGATCAAACCACCACAAATTATGACGACAGCGAAAATTTATTTGCTTTGTTCGGATCTAACAACAACATTGGAGTCATGAGTCATAGTCATGATCAGGAGACTGTGAACGCCCGAAGCGACGTTACGGTTGCGTCTGCGATGGATGACCTACATAATTACCCCTGGAAACGTAGAAAAGTTGATGGTGTCGGAGAAGGTGGAGGAGGGCAAACTCGGGATTTCCTTGGGGTCGGTGTACAAACATTGTGCCATCCATCTATCAATCGATGGATTTAAAACATTCATCAAAAAGTTTGGAGGGTTATGGATAAATAACGAAAAGGACAAGAAATCTTTTGTAATTTCCACCATTTTCTAAAGAACACATATGGAAACGGACGTTGTTTTCTTTTAGTAATTCAAGGTTTAAGTTTATTAAAATGTGCTGGCAATATTATCTTAAGATATTTATATAAATCATGTACATAACGTATGTATATGTATAAATAGGCATCGTATGTTTCCAAGAAATGTTCTTTTGGATATAGGAAACTACACATTCAGAATCTTTTGGATTATATCTTATTGGTATTAAATTATTTTCAAAAATATAATAAAATAATTATAAAAAACATCACAATGGTCTATATCGATAATAAGATGCAACCTACTTTATTTTTTAAAATATTAATTATTTATACTTTAATATATAGTTCAACTTTAACTAATATTGTTAGCTTTTAAAAGTTTTGGCATTCTAAATCCCCCCCCCCCCCCCACATAGTTTAATATATGTATATATATATTTTTTTATATTTATTTCATTCATGCTATTTTCTCATTATATCAATGATATTTGAGTTTAGAGATGTCCATCTTCATTTTCACCAGTTCTCATCAAGCTGGTTTATTAAAATCGCGGGTATAATATACACTCTTTCTAGGCTTGGGCAAAATATCGCTAAATCTGATTCGATTTGATATTCTTTAATTCAATTTAAAAATTTGAATATCCGTAAGCAAATAAAATAATAAAATGTAATATCCATAAAAATAGAGCAAATATCAAATATTATTTTTAAAAAGATCGAATATCCGTTCTGATCCGTATATATATGTACTATTATGTGTTTATGTTTTATATAATATAAGAAAATATGGTCTGATGACATAAGGCCTATATATGATCCGTCAAATTTATAACACATATTAATAATAAAACTATAATAACTAATATGTAGAAAAAAACGTTGTAGACTTTGCATATTCATCTTTTTCGAGGGGATTCTAATAAATGATATCGATTGAATTTAGAGTTTTTAAATTTTATTTGACGGTATGTTGTTAAATAACAAATTATTTTAATATGTTCTAATATTTATATATTATTATAAATATTTGAATTTTATATTTTAATAAATCAAAGCGGATCATCAACGGATCATCTAAAACATTTCCAGATATCTAGATATCTGTATTTCCAGATAATCGTAATCTACCGAATCAAAGTAGATCATAAATTTAGATATTTGGTCGGAGTAATACGAATCACAAATACTATATTTTCGGATATATGTTCCGTGCGCAAACCCTCTTTTTAGTTTAGTTTTTTTGTCGAATTCATAGACCATGGTTGAAATTACCTAAAGAAACATGGTGTAAATGCGTACGATTTATAGTATTATCGTCACCCCCCCCCCCCCCCCCCCCCCCCCAAATAAAGAAAAATCAGGTTAAGTAAGTACGTACCATGGGTGGAAGAGTGATTCACACACACACACACACATATTTATAAAGGAGTACACACATATATTGGGTCAAGGAATAAATGAATAAAGGAGTTCAATGAAATAATTTGGTTTTTATAAGCATATTCGGTGTAGAAAATAAAGTGAAGATCCATGCATATTCTCCATTAAAGAGAAGAAAAGGTCTTATTTTTTCATCTTGTATGCAAGGATATACAAAAATTAAAAAGCATAGAAAGAGTGGAGAAGTGGTGGGGACTTTCAAAGGTGGAGACTTTTGAAGCTCAATTATTTAAATTCCTAACCCTAACTCAGAGGCAAAAAAAAATTATATATACTTTATAGTGGAAGAAAAGGATATAAAAGAGAGAAAAAGCTTGATATTCCTAGCTTAGGCTTTTTCCACCTTTTATCTTATCGCCCTTTGCTCCCAAGAAAATAAGATTCAATATATACACACAAAGCTAAAGTTACAAAAAGAAAAAATTATGAAAGACTTTTGAGTTTTATGCAAATCTACAATATGAAATTTGACTGATAACATGATATAATGAAACAAAACATTGTACAAGATCTATATATTGTATAACATTTTGTTACACTATTTTCTGCTGTACATATGCATTAATTATTTCGGAGAAAGGTGCTAGATATGCATGACATAATTTAGAAAAGGAAAATAATGAACACTACTGATTGTTCAAAAACGAAAAAAACATCTATGAATTGACCCAATAAAAGACATGATAAATTAATTCTCCATTTTTCGTTGGCGTCAAATTTTCATTTTCCAATGAAGACAAAGTATTGAGCCAATGACGAAACTATAGCTTTTGCTAGTGACATCTTTTTTTATCCTATACTAATTCTGTTTACACTAAGGGTAGTATAGATCATTAACATGTCTACAAACATATTTGAGTAGAATGATCTATATATGTGTTACATTTTATGATCAAATTTTAGTGATATGTGGAGAAAATGTTTATATTATTTATATTATTAATTTAAGATAATTATTGAAAATTACATTTAGTCATTATATTACTAAAAATATTATTGAAGATTAATGAAGAATACTAGAATCTTATTAAATATAAGTTAGACTAAACATACAATTTAAGAAGTTTGGAGCATAATAAGTATCATACACGTGATCATATATGCTTTTTTTTTTTGTCAACAAGAGAATACTAATGAAACCTATTGTTCACTAATCCATTTTGGTGGTTCCGGTCCAACGTGGATTGAATATGACGATTTTAGATGGACACTCCGTGCTAGTCGATCTGCCATCAAATTTCTTGTGCGTGGTACATGGATGAGTTCAAACGTTGTAAAGTACTCCTTTCTTGCTTGAAACTCGTCTAAGTGAATCGAGAAAGCTGGCCATTCTTCTGGTTCCGACACTATCTTCACCAATTCTGAACAGTCTGTTGCAAATGTTATGTGCTGATGTCTATGATACTTCATGCATTCCATAGCCCATACCAGGGCTTCAAACTCTGCATGTAGTGGGGATAAACTGGCTCTGATATTCATTGCCCCCATCAAAACATTTACATCTCTCTCATAACCACTATACCATCCTTGTCCTGAAAACTGATCACCCTCTTTCCAAGATCCATCCACAAAACACCATTGCCCTGTGGGTCTCAAATCAGTTTCATAGTTTTCCCCATTTAATGATCCTGGTATTGTTTCTTTTACCTCATTTAACTGCGCATCTCCCCATGTAGCAGATTCAGTTTCTGCCAATCTTAAGGTTTCATGAGGGTCTCGGTCAATATGACAATAAACCATATCATTCCTGCTCTTCCAAATATACCATAGTAACCAGGGATAGATATTCATCTCCTTATCCGAGGGTAATCTCCAAAACAAATAATCCATATACGCATAGATAGATGTCGTTGGAAAAAACTCCGGGTTTGTCGGTATGTGGGATAATGCCCAAGTTTGAGTTGCTGGTGGGCATTCAAATAAAACGTGATTTATTGATTCTTCCTCTGCTCCACACCGAGCACAACGAGTGTCACATTTTATCCCTCTTCCCTTCAAGTTTTTTGCCACTGGTAAACAACCTGATAATGCTTGCCATATAAAATGCTTTATCTTGGGTGAACATTTGACCTTCCACGAAAAAGCTTGTAGTTTTTTGGTGCTTGGCTCCAGAATATGAGCAACTTCGTCATTGTTAGTGAAATCTCTCTCCAAATGATACCCCGATTTCACCGTGTATTTTCCAGACTTCGTAGGAAACCATCCCAACGAGTCAGATCTATGATCCCGGCTAAAAGGGATACTCAAAATCAAAGTCACATCCTCTGGTACTATAACTGTCTCCAGTAGTGGTATGTTCCACATTTTGTTCTGATGGTCAATCAACTGGTCAACAGTCACCAACGTATGATAAGAATCCATTTTTTGAGTTGCTGGTCTCGGGCGATAAGATGGTATCCACGGGTCATTCCATATCGAAATAGACTTCCCTGTTCCCACCCTTTTGATAAGTCCTTTTTTAACCAGAGGCCTAGCCGATGTAATACTCCGCCATCCATACGATGCTGAGTATGATCTTATTGGATCCATAGGACCCGCATTCCTAAAATATCTTCCTTTAAAAACTTTCGAAAAGAGAATATCCGGCTTATCAATTAGTCTCCATAATTGTTTCGCTAAAAAGGCCGTGTTTACATCCCGAAAAACTCTAAAGCCAATCCCACCATCTTCTTTTTCTCGGCAAAGTTTATCCCAAGACATCCAGTGCATACCTGAACTCATTCCACTCGTACTCCACCAGAAGTTTGAAACTATACTTGTTAATTTCGTCGTGATCTTCTTTGGTAACCGATAACAGGACATTACATGATTTGGTAAAGCCGTTGCTACCGCCTTTATCATAACCTCCTTTCCCCCTCGTGAGAGTAATTTTGTCGTCCAACCATTAACTCTTCCATGAAGTATATCTTGTAAGAAACTAAAAACCTGTGTCTTAGGTCCACTGAGGCTCTCCGGAATACCCAGATATGATCCCATTCCACCCATCGTTGTGATGCCTAGTATCGCTTTCACCTCATCGCGGACTTCAGTCGCAACCGTATGTCCAAACTGAAGTGAAGACTTCGCAAAGTTAATTTGCTGACCCGACACACCCTCATAGGCTTTAAGTATATGTAGAATTGTCTGACATTCCTCCTTATTAGCTTTTCAGAAGAATAAACTATCGTCCGCGAACAGAAGGTGTGATATCGGGGGACATGCTCTTGCCACCTTCAGTCCCGTTAGTTGTTTTTCGCGCTCCGCTTTCTTTATATTCACAATCAAAGCTTCCGTGCATAGAATAAATAAATATGGTGATAAAGGATCACCTTGTCGCAACCCTCTCTTCGGAGCAATAAAACCCCGTGGCTGTCCATTAATGAGAACCCTATAATGAACCGTGGTTATACATCTCATTATCCGATCAACACATTGCTCATGGAATCCCATCTTCTTCAGTAGATTCTCAATGAATGCCCATTCAACTCTATCATAAGCCTTGCTCATATCCGTCTTGATTGCCATAAATTTACCCTTACAGGATGGGTTTGTCCGTAATCCATGAAACATCTCCTGAGCTATTAAGATATTGTCTGAGATCAACCTGCCCGCAACAAAGGCAGATTGTGTCTCTGAAACCAATCTTGGTAGTAGCCGCTTTAATCTTTGACATAAAACCTTCGATATGATCTTGTAACCCACATTACAAAGACTGATAGGACGCAATTCCGTCATCCTGCTCGGTCGTTCCGTCTTCGGAATAAGACAAATGTTTGTCATATTCAGTCTAGTATCCAGCTCCCCATATTGTAGGAAATCATTAACCAGGCGAACAACATCATTTTTCACAATTGGCCATGATTGTTGGTAGAATAAAGCTGTCATCCCATATGGCCCCGGGGCTTTCTCTGGATGCATCATGAATAAAGCTTGCCTCACTTCCTCCTCAGTAGCTAAAACCATAAGTCTCTCATTCATCTGAGTTGTGATTGAGACCGGGACTTCCTGTAAAAACTCCTCAAAATCCTCCGGGTTAGTTGTCGTAAATAACTCTTCAAAATATTCCACCGCTACTCGTTCCACTTCATGATCCTTTGTGACCCAATCTCCTGATGAATTGTGGAGTCCGACAATCCGATTCCTTGCCCTCCTTTGTTTGGTTAATGCAAAGAAAAACTTTGTATATCTGTCACCCGATGTATGCCACATATTCCTGCTCTTTTGTTGCCAAAATTGTTCCTCATCTCTGTAAGCCTGTTTCAGTTTATCTGAAATCTCCAACACCGCCTCATGTGTCTTAGTATCATCTTTTTGGACCTCTTCCAGTTCTTTCTGTAACTCATATATGTGATCCTTATTGTATTGAGGATTGTTTTTCCTCCATCTTGATAATTCACGTCGACATCTACCAATCTTTTCATAGAAATTCCTTCCTCCTATGTCGTCCGAACCTTCCCATCCCAGTTTAATTGTGTCCATTAGACCATTTTTTTCCCACCCAACGTTTATCAAATCTGAACTGACCTCGTCTCTTCTGGATTTTATCCTCAATAGATGCCACAATCGGACGATGGTCTGAACCAATCATCCCCAAATATTCCACAAATGAAAAGGAAAAAAGTGTATGCCAGTCTTCATTAGCTAGAGCCCTATCCAGTTTGCACCTAATAAGTTGTTTTCCCCTCCTTCCTCTCCAGGATAGAGAGTCTCCCAAGGACGAAAATTCAATTAAACCGCAATCATGAATCATATTATTAAAAGATACGAAAGTAGAAGCATGCCTCAGGGATCCCCCTTGCTTTTCGTGATTGCCCGTGATCTCATTGAGATCACCTATTATGAACCACAGATTTGTCCTCACCACCCCCATACGAGTCAAACGTTCCCAAACTTGATCCCGTAATTTCTGTACTGGGTCGCCATAGACAAAGGATAGCGAAACCCTATTCCCCTTTACATATGCTTCAATATCGATCATCATATTGTTTGCATATATAATCTTCACGTCTGATGTGTCATTATAATATAACACCAGTCCCCCACTGGCTCCTCTTGGTTCGACTGTATACATTTTGTCGTATCCAAAGTGACCCATAAATTTTTGTGTAAAAAAAAAGGGCTGTTTTGTCTCTGATAGAAATAGAAACTCAAGCTTATTCTTATACACTATTTCCCTTAGATAACCAATCGTCCATTTGTTTCCCAAACCTTGACAATTCCAACTCAAAATCCGCATATTACAATTGAAGTTTTGGTACTCCCCTCTGGAGTATCGACTTGGGCTTAAAGAAACCCCAAAATCTTAGTTGTTGAGCAGTGCCTTGCCCGCCCAAGACAAACATCGGTATTAAACCATCGCCAAAGCCAGAATCACCTAAATAAAATTCATGAACTTGTATAATGGTTCTGTTAATATTACATTTACAGAACCACATGAATGAATAATATCCCTCCTTCCTTTGTTCCGTACCAGATAATATAATGCTATTATGACACAATAACGACAAAATATGACCATCCTTCAGAGTGTTCCTGTGAACTTTCAGAACCATGTTCATTGTATGCCGTGATCTCGGCGTCAAAGATAATAGATAAATAAAACCATAAATACTCATGAAGCAACAATTTCCACCCCCTTTATATGTTAGAGCAAGAGACCATACCGAGTCTATTCGCCAACCTAGTAGTAATATAGTCAAGCCATACTTTATATACAATGACCATAAATACCATCCCACAAAGCTTTCAGCAAAAAAGAACCTCCACTCTTCTCGTTGCACCTGCCTCCAGAGGATAAATACAGTATAATTATAAAACTCTGGCCAATCATTTTCTTGTCCTCCTGCCCATACCATGTTGACCCGTAAGTCTAGATCACCAACCAACCATAATTTCCAGTTACTCTTGTGCCTCAAGCATGTTACTATTCCACACTTGACGTTGGTTAATCCCAATTCCGACTGTAGTAACATCCGCCAAAGATGAGCCAAAATCCTTCCCCATAATGACCAAAAATAATTGTAACCAGAAAGTAATTCTTCTATCTTCCAGCACGCTTTGGTTATTGATCTCTCTCCCACCCTGAACTTATAAAACAGTCCGGCTTCTGGTCGTCCGACGAGGAGCTTCTTCTTAAAACCTCGGGTGAGTTTATGGGCCACCTCCGATAATAAGAATCTCCCACCATAGCTTCCTTGTTTCTTCCTTTTCAGATCAGAAATATCCTGTCCAATACTATCACCTTCCAAAACAACAAATAAACCGATTAGCAAGCAATATGAAAGATGGTTGAACCCTGAACGCTTCTTGTCAGATAAAAACCTCTCCATTACTTTAACAACATGCATTTTGTACAAAGAGAGAGAGTTCTTTCTCCAAAAAAACAGAAGGGAACTACCAATTGAACTGCCTATCTTTATTTTAGAGCTTGTACTAACACCTTGAGTTCTCATCAAAACATTATTAAAGATTAGGCAGAAACAACATAGCCACCTAACATCTACTGAGAGAGAGTAAATGGCTTTTGAAAAAAGTTCACTTAAGCCTATTGGATCCTGATAATCAGAACCCATATACCCACTACTAAACTCCCCCAATCTCAAATAGAGGTCTCTCAGCCATACAATAGTAATAATAACCTCCCTGTCGACCAACATGCAGTACTGTCCAATGCTAGCAACAAGGTAATACCAATTCGAACTGTTAACAAGGCGCATAAAGAAATATGACCAAAGCAGAATCAAAAAAATTGCACTATCTAGGCTTAGTCGTAATGTAAAGAAATTCCGCCACTGATATCCCCTACAATGGATCATCAATATGCAAAGGTAGAGGAGTCTCCATAGCCAGCAAAAAATATTATCCTTAAGTCTGAAAACAAACATGAAACTGCACTGGCAGAAGTAACTCATCCACCAAAGGTAGCAAAGAGAATTAAAATCTCTATATGTACCTGACCAAATTCTATAGTATCTCCCAGAACTGAGAAAAATAATTTCCATAATATGGATAGCTAACAAACTCAGCCTAAAACTTAACCAAAATTCAACTCCCTTAAAAGCCATCTTACCTTCCATACTATCCTTACCTTCACTACCCCAAATATAACACAGCCACGATTTGTTTACATCCATTCCCAACCTAATATAATAATAATCTATTATACTAGTCATGGTTATACAGCTTGTAACAAACCAACCATTCGCAAGACCAAAAAGATAGCAGAATACGAAATTTGTGTCATCCTTCACCACAGTCAAAATAGACCTCTTCAACCATTTATTGTCGCAAAAACCATCACCTAACCTGAGTAAAAAGATACTTCCAGACATGTACCTTGCATCATTGTGATTTAACCAAGCTAAACAAAATCCTGGCGGGGTATAAGATCCTGGCCATATCAATTTCCACAGAAGGCAAAACACAAAACCAATAAATTTATTGATAGATCTAATTCTATTGCTCCAACACCATTCAGATCGTATCACACAAACATCGCAATCAAAGGTCCTTCCCAAATTAAGGAGTAGATTCATCAGAATCACTAGATAAATTACCTTAGTTGTTCGCCGAAAAACACTGCAAGACGAGATCTTGCAGCCCCAAAATTCATCAGATCGAATCAAGTTCGTATCTCCCTTAATCCCTTCTAACCTCTTTTCCATTTCCAGATCTGTATTAGTAGATCGAATATTCACCACATCAGAGATCGCATCGCTTATCCGTTTTGTTTCCAAAAAATCGATAACCAGATCTCTACCATAAACGCCTCCGTAATATTCCGCCATAACCATGATGAAAACCAAATCGATATCGTAATCCAAATCCGTCAAAATCCATCTCCCTCGTTGAAACATCCAAGACTCTAAATCGCCTTCCTTGTCGCCATCGCCGTCTTTTAACTTATCATATATGCTTTTTACATAGTAATTATCTAAAATATTCTTGTATTTTATTAATAATTATATTTTATTTCTCATATTTATATTTTCTTATATTTAACAAAGAATAAACAAAGACATCACCCATATATAATAAAATTTAAAATTTCCACATATATGTTATGATTCAAAATTTTAAAAGAAACGATTTTCCGACTAATTTGAACTTTATTAATCAAAAGATACATAGTTTGATTAAAATATCAAAGACATATGCATAATTACATCAACACAATTATTACATACACAAATGTATGTGGCATATACTGAGAAAATAACAGCAGAAAGAGAGTTTAACGATGCTTTCTGAGGAGTAGTCTTACTCGCTAACCGATCAAAGTTTTCTCTAATGTGATTTGTTTACAACATTTTTTTGCTGAACTTTTCTTTTACAAAACGCATCTTTAAACCCGATATGTCGCAATGTAATTCTGAGAGGTAGACACATCGGTACCAACACTTCTGTACCAAAGTATTTGTAAATGATCTTGTCTCTGAAATTTGTTTCCTTGATGAAATCAACATATGCCATGGTTTTATTTCTGGTCGTTGATGACATAACAAATCTGACGGGATTTGTGTTAATCTCTGGAATATCGTTGAATTACAATGATGCTCGGGAACAACCACAAAACTAACCATCAATGTTAGTTTTGAAAAATTAGCGACAATGATTACCGAAAGAACAACGGCGTAGGTGCCAGAACTATGAACCGCCATCGATGAACGGTTAGGGCATAACATTTAAAACCACACATTCCATTGAGCCATGATTTCTTCTAACGCTCTCGCCTCCATCACCGACTATAAACAGCGCCAATAGATGAACCGCCATTGATGAACGATTAGGACATAACCATGAAAATCGCACAGTCCGTAAAGCCATGGTTTCTTCTAATCGTTCTCTTCTCCATTCACCGACAGTGGACGGTGCCAATAGATGGACCTCTGCCCCAAACGATTGATTTTGTAGAAGAGAGACTGTGAGATGTAATGAATTTAGCGATTTCAATTCCATTAACACGAGAAAGTGAGATCGAAGATCATGAGTTTTCATGTTTAGAAACAAAATAAACAATAAAACTTAACATAAATTTATGTAGTATAGACGAAAGGGAAACAAAAAATAAAGGGAGACCGACCGACGCCGGAGGCCATCGCCGGCCGGAGATCGGTCAGTGAAAAAAGTTTGCGATAAAGAGGTTAGATCGCACGAATGATCGCCTTAGACAAAGACGGTTAGTTCAAAAGTCTTTAACTACTATTAAAAGAAGGTTAAATGGAGAAACTGCAAGAGAATAAGATATAATTTACCTGTATCAAAATTCTATAATTTTTATTTGTTTAGTCATGTTCTTTAGTTAAATCTCATAATTAGACCGATAAAAATTATAATCTATACTATTAAAGCAGAAGTACATTTTAGAGAATGTCTAATTTTTTTCAAATATTTACTAAGAATGCCACTGTTTTTATTGTTAAGTTTTTTTGGCTCATTAAGGCTATAATGGTCAATACAAGACAAATTTAAAAATAAACCCAAAACCCCTACAAAATCGACTCAGTAAAACCAGCCATGTCACGCTGGTTTAATTTGGGCTGTGCCTCAAATTTTGTCGGTTTTGATATCACTGCAAGAAAACAATGCCAAAACCGACGGATTTTCCGATAGAAAATTTCCCGTCGGAAATTCAGCCAGATTCCGACAGCTTCCCGACGTAGAATCGACGGTTTATGAGTTGTCGAATATCCGTCGGTAAATTCCGACGGAAACACAATCTGTCGGAATATTTCCGACAGATTCCCGACAGGATGTATATTCTGTCGTTAATCCGTCGGTAGGCCGTCGGTTAATAAAAAACTGGTAGAAGGGCGGTCTCGAACACGAGACCTTTGCACAGTTATACCTTGTTCCCGAACCACTGTGATACGCTGAGTTATTCGTTTATCTAATTCAAAATTAATAATATATTCTGTTATTTGTATGTAACATTTAAAAAAAACAATTTTATTTATAAATTCATTGTTATTTTAAATAAAAATTACAATAAATTTTTAATTGTTATTATTTTGTGTTTGGTTCCCGAACCAATTCCCGTCGTTCGTCTCCCTCCATTGGTTGACCATGATGTTCCACTCTCCCTCCGGAATCCAAGCCGGTCTTCCTTCACCCCGTTGCCACCGGAGCTTCATTCGCCGCATCTTTGTTTGGAAAACTTTCCTTGCGGCCCGGTGGAACTCCCGCCAAACAATAAAAAGATTATCCGGAGAGAATGTAAAAAATTCCTAAAATCAATAAAAAAATTTGGGTTAAATAAAATTTAAAATTAAAATATAAGTACAAAAACATAAATATATAACTTACCAGAAAATCAATAAACCATGAAGTTTTCAGGGTAGGCAGGACGTTGTAGTACGTCGGGTATCTTCCAGACCAGCGATTCTGGATTATGTCACTGATCACGGAGGGAATGACTGCATTGGATCCAAACCAAACCGCCTGATGTGGTGGCCGAGTTGGGTCGAGGTTTGGCAATGCCTCCCGACCTGGTTCCGCGATCATTTGCAGAATCGTCGTGCGGGCTTCGGCAGAAAGAAAAACGTAATTCATTTTTTTCTTTTGTTTTGTTTTGTTTTTTTGTTGATGCCAAATAGGGAGAAACTCGGTGGATATATAAAGAAAAATTACCGACGGCCAAACCGTCGGAAATCCGTCGGAATTCGGATTTATTTCCGAAGGGACAATTACCGACTCGATGCCTCGGTAAGAGAAGAGAGTTAATTCTCTTTTTTGACCGTTTACCAAATTTCCAACAGATTATCGACGGATAATACAATCCGTCGGTTTGCCGTCGGAATCCTTACCGTCGGTATTCTGTCGGAAATCATGAATAAGACCGTTGGGCCGACATAACCGTTGTGTTGCACTGTTGGGCTGACATATTTTCCGAGGGAAAACCGACGGTAACGGCTAGTCCGTCGGTTTTCCGTCGGTTAATTTTCAATATAATCAAGCGTCTCTCCCTTCTTCTCTTCACCATTCTCTCTCACTCTCTCTCTCTCCCTCTCTCTCTCTCTCTCTCTTGTTCTCTCACTTTCTTCCGAGATCAAAATGGCTTCTTTTAATTATTTCAGATCGTGGATGGACAGACCGAGGGTAGATGAGACGACGGATTTAGTGTATAAACCATATGCACTCGGTATTGTGGAATTCATGACGATGGCTTGCAATCAACCTCATACGCAGAAAACCGGTAAGATGAAATGCCCATGTAGTCAGTGTTGAAATGTTAGAAATCCTACAATTGGCGAAGTATGGCATCATCTTTACTAAGTTGGGTTTATGGCTGGTTATAAGATTTGGTATCTTCACGGGGAAACATTTGATGGCGCAAGTAGTAGTAGAGATCATTTTGGTAGTGCTAGTACGCGGGAACCTATTGGTAGTACTAGCGAACATCATAATATCGTGGATGAAGATGTTGGTGTAGCAACTGTTCAGATGGTTAATGATGCATTTAGAGAAAATATACAGGAAGTAGGTGAATATCAAATCCCTAGGGCAGAGGAGGAACCTAATGTAGAATCTAGGAGATTTTTTGATATGTTAGATGCAGCGAAGCGTCCGCTTTATGCTGGTTGCAAAGACGGACATTCGCCATTATCATCTGCAACCAGGCTAATGGGAATAAAGACGGACTATAATCTGGCGGAGCAATGTGTGGATGCTTTTTGCGAATACCTGAAAGATGTTCTTCCTGAAGATAATCTTGCGCCAGGTTCATACAACGAGGTTGAGAAACTGGTTAAAGGGCTTGGTTTACCGTATCAGATGATAGATGTTTGCATTGACAATTGTATGATATATTGGCGAGAAGATGAATACCGTTTGGAATGTAAGTTCTGTAAGAAGCCGCGTTATGAGGATACAAGGGGAAGAGCTAAGGTTCCTTATAAGAGAATGTGGTATATGCCGTTAACCGATAGGCTGAGGCGCTTATACCAATCGAAGCGAACTGCAGGGGAAATGAGATGGCATGCTGAGCATAGAAGAGGACCAGAAATTGCGCATCCGTCTGAAGCTGAAGCGTGGCGACATTTTCAGAGTGTATATCCAGATTTTGCATACGAGCCACGTAATGTGTACCTCGGATTATGCACAGATGGTTTTAACCCGTTCGGAAGGCATGGGAGACCATATTCGTTGTGGCCAGTTATTTTAACTCCGTATAACCTACCGCCATCTATGTGTATGCGCCGAGAGTTTCTTTTCCTCTCCGTACTTGTTCCCGGTCCAGAGCATCCTAGAAGATCACTTGATGTATTCTTGCAGCCATTGATACACGAGCTGCAAATGTTATGGCTGCCCGGTATTGTAGCATATGATGTCTCATGTAAGAAAATTTTTTTGATGAGGGCTGCATTAATGTGGACCATTAGCGACTTTCCAGTTTATGGTATGTTATCAGGATGGACTACGCATGGAAGGTTAGCATGTCCGTATTGTCAGGAAAAGACCGATGCATTTCAGCTTAAGAACGAACGCAAATCGTCTTGGTTTGACTGTCATAGGAGATTTCTACCGCATGATCATCCATACCGGAAAAACACTAAACTTTTTACGAAGAAGAAGAAAGTGTTTGATGATCCTATTCTGCAAGACAGTGGGTCGTCTACTTTGGTTTTCTTAGAGGGTTTTGGTACATTAAGAACTCATGAATGTGGTGGTAACGGTCATGAGAATATATATGGAGCTGGTGTAGTCCATAACTGGCACAAGCTAAGCATCTTCTGGGATTTACCGTATTGGAAGGACCAGCTACTAAGGCATAATCTTGATGTGATGCACATTGAGAAAAATTTCGTTGATAACATCATGAACACCGTTCTGAACGTCCAAGGAAAGACGAAAGATAATGTTAAGTCTAGGCTTGATTTGCCTGAAATTTGTCAACGGCCTGAACTTCATCTTCAAAAGAACGGTAAACCTCCAATTCCAGCGTACTGGGTAGATCAGAAATCAAAGGAAGAGTTCTTCGAGTGGATTACGCGCCGCGTACGATTCCCTGACGGTTACGCTTCAAATTTGCGTAATTGTGTTGACACTGAGGGGGACAAGTTCATTGGGATGAAGAGTCATGATTATCATGTGGTGATGCAACGACTACTGCCATTTGCGTTTGCTCATCTCCTCCCCAAAGATGTTCACAAAGCAATTGCCGCGGTAGGTTCCTTTTTCAGGGACATAAGCACGAGGTCCTTGACGGCTGATGGCATTCGAACTTTGGAGGATAACATTCCTAAAATCCTTTGCAATCTTAAGAAGATATTCCCACCGTCGTTTTTTGATGTTATGGAGCATTTACCCATTCACCTACCCGGAGAAGCTCGACTAGGTGGTCCGGTACAATATCAGTGGATGTATCCCTTCGAACGCTATATGTTCCACCTTAAGAAAAAGGTTAAGAACCCAGCTAAAGTTGAGGGTTCAGTTGCTGCTCAGTACCACAACGAGGAAGCGGCGACATTTGCCGGTTATTATTTCCCTTCACAAGTACGCACAAAGAGTCGGCGCCCGGCAAGAAACGATGACAGAGGTGAAAGACCATTTTATCCTTCATCGGTTCCCAGTATTTTTCAACAAGTTGGGCGGTTAAGCGGTAAAGAAATAAAGCGACAATTAACGACCCAAGAACACGCCCACCTTCAGAAATATATTCTAAACAACTGCGAGGAAGTATTTGAGTACGAAAGGTATGTGTAGTTTACTTCGTTTACATCATTGCATTTAAACTTCAGGATCACATGCATTTTTTTACCCCTGGGTTGATTTTTATAGGTTATACATGGAGTCACTACAACATCGGCATCCAGAGTTGAACGAGAATGACCGTGAAGAGTGGAAAGACACATACTTCAGCGCTTGGTTGAAGTTTTATGTGAGTTTTGCATTTTCATTTAACCTCAAAGACAATAGATTTGGTCATTTACAAAAACGTTTTACATGCTATTTTTAGGTGGAAACAGAAGTCAAATGTGGGCACAAACCGGCAGATTGGTTAATAGACATAGTCAACGGCCTCCACTACAACACAAAGTCTTATCCGCGATATTGCACGAGGGGATATGCCTTTAAAGTGTATAAAGAAGGGTCCTCTAGAACGACGGCCGAACACGGAGTCTCATCTACATCCGGCGAAGTTGTGTACTACGGTGTGCTCAAAGAAATACTTGAAGTCAAATACATCGGAAAGCTAGGCATGAGATGCGTGGTTTTTTTGTGCGATTGGTACAACCCTATTATCGGGAGAGGTGTATCAATAGATGAGTTTGGCGTAACGTCTATACATTCGAATAGGAAGCTTCAAAAATTCGAACCCTTCATTATTGCATCTCAAGCAGACCAGGTAAATAAACACGAATGTTTTGGCCTAGTTTTATTTTTCCATCATCGATATAACGTGGTTATATAGAGCATCGTATGCTAATTTCTCCTAGCTAATATAGGTTAGTTACATCCCTTATCCTCGAGTAACATACAAGAACGATCCATGGGTTACAGTTACCAAAATTTATCCACGAGGAAGAGTTCAAGGAGCCAAAGAACAAGAACCACTTCAAGCAAGGCAAAGTGATTACATAGCTCCGGTTGAAGAATCTCTTGAAGTTAATCTCGTCGTTGATTTTACTCATTTTGGGAACATTGTTCTCCATTCGGATTCCGAAGAAGAGAGGGGGGAATTCGACGACGACACAAATTCTATTTCAACGGACTACGATTCAGGAGATGATGCGGATTAATATTGTTGTAATAAGATTTTTTAAAATGGAACTAAATTTTTTTTTTACTTGAAGTCAATGTGTTTGTCATTTTTAATCTTTAATTTAATAATTAGGGAAGTACTTATAAAACATTTTATTTTTTTGTAGTAGTTAAGATCTTCTCTATAATAATAAAACGTTACAATAAAATGCTAACTTGGCAGACAGCCGAATTGGTTCTAACTATCCTTGTGTCACTACCTGAGCGTGGGTTCGAATCCACGCGGAGGAAAATTTTAGCCCATGTTTTTAATTACCGACGGATAGCCTATTTCCGTCATAAATCCGTCGGAAAATTCCGACAGAATACCGACAGAAAAATATTTAGGGTTTAGGGTTTCAGACCCTAAACCCAAATTAATAGAGCTCTCTTCTACTAATGTTTATTGTCTCTATAAACATTGAAAGACTTCATCTACGGAAAACTAACATTATGCGTCATAACTGTTGGGAATGTCCTGAAATCTACTGTACTTGCTCTAAGTGAAAGTCGTATAGTCGAGATGAGACAATCACATAACACTAGGTAGTCATAACGCTTTTCTAGAAGCCACTTATGATCAATGAGTTGAGAACTCATTGCTAGTGTTATATGATCCTACAGGGTCACACACCTAAGCAAACTGAGCGTTAAAGACGAGATTGATCATTAATGTAATGATCCAAGTGAATGCATATGTGATATGCATTCGATATCATTGTTCTGGGATAGCATCGATCGTTGCAGATAGTGCATCGATCGATGCACTCGCGGATTAATCAGATTAATTCGGTTTAATCGTTGGTTAATTCCGTTGTGGTTTAAGCCGACATATATAAGATATATGGTCGACCTAAACTCGTCCCTAATCTAATACACAGCCACCAGAACACAGATAGAATCCTCTCAGGAGATTAGATCTCTGTAAGGCACTAGCATCCCTGCGGTCCAGTTTGTGTGCGTGTGGATACCAGTAGAGGCGCAGCACTTGAGGCGCTTCGTGATCTCGATTATCTGCAAACACTTCCGCTGCATATTCATCAGGTAATCTCGAGATCTGATAGATTCAATTACATGAACCTTAGATCCTAGGCTTGGAATTCAGACTAGGGTTGCTAATCCTGATTAGAACTGCTAGAAATTCCTTCAGTGGTATCAGAGCTTTAGGGTTCCATTGAATCTATAGCATGATGATTAGATTAGTTGAATCTAGATCTTTGTATAATTGATACAAGCATGCTAAAACTCGTTTTGATCAAAGTAACCTAGTTTAGGGTTTTGTTCGAAAACGTTTTAAGGTTTTTCGCATAGTGTCGATCGTTGCCAATCGGGCATCCATCGACACAGAGCGAAAACCCGAATTAAATCTAGGGTTTTTCGCATGGTTTCGATCGTTGCCAATCCGGCAATGATCGATGCAGGGCGAAAACCCGAATAAACCTAGTTTTCGCCTAGTGACGATCGATGCAATTGTTGCGTCGATCGACACAGCCTCGCGAGATTGTTGGATCGGTTCAATTGGATTGGACCGGTTATCGAGCTTGGTTAATAATGGTCGAACACTGCGAATGGTTTAAATGCGATTGGTTTGATTAGGTTGGCATCGACCGATGCTAATGTAGCATCGATCGACGCTGACCGGTATTCAAAACCGGATCAATTGGATTGATCGGTTATCGCGGATTAATTATAAGAATTAAAACATAGTAAAACTGAACGTTTTAAATGGTTCCGTTCCTCAACCAAATATCAAGTGATGCTTGATGTCTTTCCAATCTTGTCAACTGTCAAGACCCATTTAGTTGTGTGATAGACTTGCAGTGCAAGATGTCCGCAATTTCATGAGTAAGACAGAGGTAATCGTGTTGATGGACTTGCAGTGCAAGACATCGACAATTACGTGACTGAAGAGATTGGTTTACTTGACTGGGCCATCAAAATCGTTTTGGGCTCAGAGACATCAGGTGGATTGGACATAAGATGTCGATCCACAACCAAGAGTTATATTGGATATAACTAGCAAGGTTGTTGCTTACCTAAATAGCTAAAGTTGAGTGACAGCCAGTGGCTCACTTGAATTTAGTAAAATATGGGTCTTGGATCATTATATTCATCTGAGGAAGCATTGATTGAATATAATGCGAGTTTTCTTAAAAGTTAAGATTTCTCATTTCTTGAACATCATAACTAAACCTTTTCTTTTCTATGTTCTCAGCTATGACTACTACTCATAATAATTCTTTCTCCCTGCGATCCGTCCTTGAGAAGGACAAGTTAAATGGATCGAATTTTCTCGAATGGTATCGGAACTTGAGAATTGTTCTCAAGCAGGAGAAGCGGGACTATGTCCTTGAAAATGTTCTCCCTGAAAAACCGAGAGCCAATGCTCCACATGCAGAAAGGAATGCTTGGGATAAGCATTCTAATGATGTGGTCGATGTGAATTGTCTCATGTTGGCTACCATGAACTCGGATTTGCAGAAGCAATACGAGAACGTGGAGTCGCCCGTGGAGATGATCACTAGCCTGAAAAGTATGTTTCAGGAGCAAGCACGAACTGAGAGATACCAGACGGTTAAATCTCTCATTGAATGCAAGCTACCAAAGGACAGTCCAGTCAGTCCTCATGTCATTAAGATGATGGGTTATATTGATAACCTGGGGAAGCTGGATTGTCCCATTAGCCAAGAGTTGGCTACTGACATCATTCTGCAGTCACTGCCGTCAAGTTATGATCAGTTTTTCATGAACTACAACATGAATAACTTGACAAATACATTGACTGAGCTGCATGGCATGCTCAAAACAGCTGAGCCAAATATCAAGAAGGGCACTCCTAATGTACTTATGGTACAAGGGGGTAAGAAGTTTAAGAAACTTGGCAAAGGTAAGGGAAAGGGCAAGGCAGTCCCGGTTGAGAACCAGGACACGCCGGCGCCAGCCCCTAAGCCCAAGCCGGGCCCATCTGAGACTGATAAGTGCCATTACTGTAAAGAGCCTGGGCATCGGAAGAGAAATTGCAATAAATTATTGGAAGAGAAGAAGAAGAAGAAGAAGACTTTCGAGACTTCATCTTCAGGTATTTATGTTATAGAAGTAAATGTTACTACTTCTGGTTCTACTTCTTGGGTATTGGATACCGGCTGTGGTGCTCATATTTGTACAAATATGCAGGGCCTAAGCAACAGTAGGAAGTTGGAAAGGGGACAAGTGGACCTGCGCGTGGGGAATGGAGCAAGAGTTGCTGCATTAGCCGTAGGAACATATAACTTGTCTTTACCTTCTGGTTTGGTTTTAAAGCTTAATAATTGCTACTATGTACCTGCTATAAGCAGAAATATTATTTCCATTCCTATTTTGGATGTGGAAGGATATCAGTTTTCAATTAAGAATAAATGTTGTTCTTTTGATTACAATGATATATTTTATGGTAGCAGCCCATTAGAGAATGGGCTTTATGTTTTAAACCAGACTGCACCAATCTATAACATTAACACCAAGAGATTCAAATCAAATGACACGAATCAGACTTTTCTATGGCATTGTCGTTTGGGCCACATAAACGAGAAACGGATTCAAAAGCTCCATAGTGATGGGCTTTTGGGCTCATTTGATTATGAATCATGTGAGAAATGTGAATCTTGTTTACTAGGCAAAATGACTAAGGCCCCTTTCAACAAATCAAACGAAAGGGCTAATGACCTGTTGGGCCTTATACATACAGATGTATGCAGCCCAATGAGCACAAGTGCCAGAGGAAAATTTTGATACTTCATTACCTTCACTGATGATTTCAGCAGGTATGGCTATGTCTATTTAATGAGACACAAGTCGGAATCCTTTGAAAAGTTAAAAGAGTTCCAAAATGAAGTACATAATCAACTTGGCAAAAGTATTAAGGCTCTTCGATCAGATCGTGGAGGAGAATACTTGAGCCAAGAATTCAGTGATCATTTGAGAGATTGTGGAATTGTTTCACAACTCACTCCTCCTGGAACACCACAATGGAATGGCGTGTCCGAGAGGAGGAATCAGACTTTATTAGATATGGTTCGATCAATGATGAGTCTCTCAACTCTTCCATTATCCTTTTGGGGATACGCTCTAGAAACGTCTGCGTTTACACTAAATAGGGTTCCGTCAAAATCAGTTGCAAAGACACCACATGAGATGTGGACGGGAAATGTTCCGAGTGTGTCTTTCCTGAAGATTTGGGGTTGTGAAGCTTATGTTAAGCGATTAATTACAGATAAGCTCGAACCCAAATCAGACAAGTGCTACTTCGTTGGTTATCCTAAGGAAACCATGGCATACTACTTTTACAACCAATCCGAGAACAAAGTGTTTGTTGCTCGGAACTGCGGTTTTCTTGAGAGAGAGTTTCTCTCCAAGAGAAACAGTGGGAGTAAAGTACAACTCGAAGAAGTTCGAGAACCGCAGGAAAATGCTCAACCTGTAGAGGAAGAGCAACAGTTGGATCTACAAAGAGTTGTAGAACCCGCGCCTGTGGAGCCTGAAATTCGCCAATCCGAAAGGATCCGTCACGAACCCGAGAGATATGGATTTCTCGTAACCAATTGTCATGATTTGTTAATCATTGACAGTGACGAGCCAGCGAATTTCGAAGAAGCAATGATGAGCCCTGACTCTGAAAAGTGGCTGAAAGCCGCTGAATCCGAAATGGGATCCATGTCACAGAACCAAGTATGGACTTTGGTTGATTTACCCGATGGTGCAAGACCCATTGAGTGTAAATGGATTTTCAAGAAGAAAATTGATGTGGATGGAAATATTCAGATATATAAAGCAAGGCTGGTGGCAAAAGGTTTCAAACAAATTCATGGTATAGACTATGAAGAAACTTATTCACCTGTAGCCATGCTTAAATCCATTCGGATTCTCCTAGCAACAGCTGCTCATTATGATTATGAGATCTGGCAGATGGACGTGAAAACAGCTTTCCTTAATGGAATTCTGGAAGAGGACGTGTACATGACACAACCCGAAGGTTTCATCGATCCAAATGCAGCTAGGAAAGTATGCAAACTTCATCGATCCATTTATGGATTGAAGCAAGCATCTCGGAGTTGGAATCTTCGTTTTGATGAAGCAGTCAAAAAGTTCGATTTCATCAGAAGCGAAGAAGAACCATGTGTTTACAAGAAGACTAGTGGGAGCGCAGTTGCATTTCTCGTGTTGTATGTAGATGACATACTTCTTCTCGGAAATGACGTTCCGTTGTTACAGTCTGTTAAGACTTGGCTCGGAAGTTGTTTTTCAATGAAAGACATGGGTGAAGCCGCGTATATTCTTGGAATAAGAATCTATAGAGATAGATCAAACAAGTTAATTGGACTGTGTCAAGACACTTATATCGATAAGGTATTACACAGGTTCAGAATGCAAGATTCCAAGAAGGGCTTCATACCAATGTCTTATGGCATAAGTCTCAGCAAGAAGCAGTGTCCTGAGACACCTGCTGAGCGAGATCGCATGAGTCGGATTCCCTATGCCTCGGCGTTGGGATCCATCATGTATGCCATGCTCTGTACTCGTCCAGATGTTGCTTGTGCTTTAAGCATGACGAGTAGATACCAATCGGATCCAGGTGAAAGTCACTGGACAGCAGTCAAGAATATTCTGAAGTATTTGAGAAATACTAAGGATAAATTCTTGGTGTATGGAGGAAGTGATGAGCTGGTAGTAAGTGGTTACACAGACGCAAGTTTTCAGACAGACCAAGATGATTTCCGATCGCAATATGGTTACATCTTCTGCCTGAATGGCGGTGCAGTAAGCTGGAAGAGTTCCAAGCAGGACACTGTAGCAGATTCCACAACTGAAACTGAGTACCTCGCTGCTTCTGAAGCGGCAAAGGAGGCTGTTTGGATCAAGAAGTTCATCACTGAACTTGGTGTGATTCCTAGCATTTCTGAGCCAGTGGCTTTGTATTGTGACAACAATGGAGCCATTGCGCAAGCAAAGGAACCTAGATCACACCAGAAGTCCAAACACATAGAAAGGCGATATCACCTTATCCGTGATATTGTGAATAGAGGAGATGTGAAGATCAGCAGAGTCCCTACAGATGAGAATGTTGCTGATCCACTGACCAAGCCCCTCCCAAGGCCTAAGCATGAGTTTCATACAACTGCTGTAGGCATTAGATTTCTTAAGATATGATCTTGATTTCAGTGGGAGTTGTATTTGTTTTAGTTATGACATGATGTTCTCAAAGACATAATAGTTATGTTATTTTAATGAAATTGTTTCAGCATTATTTAATTGTGTTAATTAAATATATATAAAGTCCCAAAGTAATTTATGACATTTTATAGGCCATCAAGTATGTGACTTGATCATGAAACCCTATAAGCAATAAATGACATAAATTATAATTGTCCCTGGTCGAGGTTGTTAACGTGGGACATTGACAACCACGTGAGACTAGTATGTGAGGTGACTGATGACCATGTTTCATGGAGTCATTAATAAGTGTATTAAAGTCAATCACATAGATATGTGTTAGAGAACACATGATCGGACTTGACCCGTTAATGAGAACTCTACAAGATGTTATATGAGTGTCATAAGAGTTTCTCATTACGACTAAAGAGAGTAGTCCTTAGACCTGAGTTCATCATGTCCTCTCTTATATGGATTGGTTCGTCTTGACTTTGTCAAACGTCAGCCGTAACTGGTGATCATAAAGACACTGATTAGGCGGATCATGAGATATAAAGGGACATGGATGGAACAAGATGGGATTTGTACCTCCTATATAACAGGAGTTAAATATCTCTGGGCCTATCGAAGATTTGATACTGGAAATGCGTGACCGCGCTCAAACGAGGTGATTGTCAGTCGTTTGTTTTTCATCAGTACAAATCGGGATTCGATAAACGTAATCTGGTTGAATAAGGATGACACAGTGCTTGCCTTATGCTAGATTGAGATATAGCTACAAAGGGATTAAAGGAATAGATGATTCCAGTACAAGTGGGAGATTGTTGGGAATGTCCTGAAATCTACTGTACTTGCTCTAAGTGAAAGTCGTATAGTCGAGATGAGACAATCACATAACACTAGGTAGTCATAACGCTTTGCTAGAAGCCACTTATGATCAATGAGTTGAGAACTCATTGCTAGTGTTATATGATCCTACAGGGTCACACACCTAAGCAAACTAGGCGTTAAAGACGAGATTGATCATTAATGTAATGATCCAAGCGAATGCATATGTGATATGCATTCGATATCATTGTTCTGGGATAGCATCGATCGTTGCAGATAGTGCATCGATCGATGCACTCGCGGATTAATCAGATTAATTCGGTTTAATCGTTGGTTAATTCCGTTGTGGTTTAAGCCGACATATATAAGATATATGGTCGACCTAAACTCGTCCCTAATCTAATACACAGCCACCAGAACACAGATAGAAACCTCTCAGGAGATTAGATCTCTGTAAGGCACTAGCATCCCTGCGGTCCAGTTTGTGTGCGTGTGGATACCAGTAGAGGCGCAGCACTTGAGGCGCTTCGTGATCTCGATTATCTGCAAACACTTCCGCTGCATATTCATCAGGTAATCTCGAGATCTGATAGATTCAATTACATGAACCTTAGATCCTAGGCTCGGAATTCAGACTAGGGTTGCTAATCCTGATTAGAACTGCTAGAAATTCCTTCACAAGAATACGAAATGCATCAGACGAAATAACTTCTTAACGTACAATGCCGTTTATAGAAAGATTCAACCATTCTTATCACCGATTTAGATAATATCTATACATTATTGCATAAGTCAATTTATCCTAAATGTGATGAATACCACATCTAATTTTAGTATAAGTGTTCAATAATCTACAAACCCTAACCCCTAAACAAACCCTAAACATAACCTGTCGGAAATTTCCGACGGATTTCCGATGGAGATTATATGATCTGTCGTAAATCCGTCGGAAATCAGTCAAAGGCTGCAATAACGCAGGCCTGTTAAACCCGAATCTTTCCTGCACGTTTCATTGCAACGTCTCTTCATGTATTAAATTAATTAATTTCCGACGGCAGCCGTCGGAAAATCCGTCGGAAAATTTTGCATAAATATGCACTCAATGTTTCAATTTACTCCACACTCTACAACTTCACAAACACTCAAATGGATTTTGTCTATATGTCTCCTGAGAACCGCGATTCTTATATGCGGGAAATCCGTAAACGTGGTCGGGGACATCTTCATGTTCTTAACCCTCTAGAGAAAACCGTTCTCTTTGGTTTGGATACCATGCAAGCATTTGGGCGCCATCAGTAGAATCATCGAGAATCATTGGTCGGGGAGCAACGTCGTGTATTACACAATCCCTGACGACCTTAAAGCTGCATGGTTCAAACATTTTCTGGTAACTAATTATTCTTCGTATTGAATTTTTGATAAGTCATTATTGATTTTTTATCATTTAATTTACCATAACAGGATCACTACAATTTCACTCCTGAAAACCTCTTAAACGTCTGGCGGGAATTCCATAAGACCGCAAGACGTGTTTTCCAAACAAAAATGCGCCGTTTGAAGTCACTTGCGGAAAATGGCGGAGAAAAACCGGAGTGGATCCCTGCAAGGTCATGGAACCGTATGATCCGCAAGTGGAGACAAACTGACGCAGAGAATTGGTTCGAGAACAAATTTCCGAATTATAATAACCGGACTATCTAAGTGTAACCCTTTAATTAAAACAATAATGCTTGTAACTGAAATGTATTGCGTTGTTTTTAATGATGAATTAATGAAAGTTCGTTTTCAAAATAGTGAATGTCCTCATATTATTAACGTTGTATAAACATTACAATTAGTAACATCGGCACACTGGTTAAGGTACGACATAAACATCAAAAGGGCGCAGGTTCGAATCCTGCTAGCGCATTTTTAATAACCGACGGATTTCTGACGGTAATTATGTGTCCGTCGTAAATCCGTCGGAATATTAATTTTTACAAAATTTTTCGTTTTTGCGCCGAACCGTTTTCATTTAACCGCCAAATAATTGGACCGACTCGGAACCGACGGATTTCTAACAGAACTTTAATTGCCGTCGGAAATCCGTCGGTTTATAAAAAGATAATATCGATTAAACTTCTTCTTCCTCATTTTCTCTGCGATTTCTCTCTCTCTCTCCACCGCGAATCTCCGACTTCTCTCTGCCTTTTCTCGACGATTCCGGCCACCGACTTGCAATCCCCACCGCCCAACGCTATATAAACATGTAAGTTCCCTTTCTACCGATCAAAAACGGAAATTACATGATTTTTAGGATGTTAGATGTTTGGATTTAGGATGCATGTAGTGATTAAGGTGTGTTAGATCTTAGATTATGGTTTGTGTAGTTAGATTTGTAGAATTATTGTGGTTTACAACTCCTTAATTTCATGTACAAGTAATGAAATTTTTTTTTTGTATAAATTTGATCCTAAAATTTTTTTTATGGTTTTTCATAATATTAAAAACGTTTTTTTAAATTATTGAAAACGTTTTTATTTTTTGTAAGTTTTTATTTTAAAATTATATAACGTTTTTAAATTTTTATAGATTTAATCCTAATTATGAAAAATGTTTTTCAAATTTTAGATATGTTATGCATAGATTTTACAATTTTTTAAATTGAAAACTATAATTGTATATTTTAAAAACTTTTTCTGATTTTTAAGATAAGAATTGTAATTATGAAATTTTTTTTTTGGGTTTTTAAGAATATTGCAGATTTATAAACATTTAATATATATATTTCTAAATTTTTTTAACAATATATAAGTATTCTTAACTAATTATGAAAACTTTTTAATTTCTTTAAAATGATATATTAGTTTTTTTTATTTTTTTGGAAGAAATGAAAACTTTATTTTGTGTATTGTAGGTCGTACGAGGAGTTCGAGGCTTTTTTGAGCCAGACCGATGGGTTGTTGCCGGGGAGCACTTCTCAGACTCCTGTGGCGACCACATCGCATCCTCCACCTCAGACTGCTCCGACGAGATTGCCACCGCAACGCCGCTCTCGGTCGACTCAGGTTAGACCGACGCAGTCCGGGCCACAGCAGTCTACCCATGCTGGCAGCGACTCTATGTCCAACGTCCCAGCAACCCCGGACGACGATGCGCCAGCGACGATTGCACCGGAGATAGAGTTGCTGGTGGAACAGCCAGGGCGGGAGACGTTGAAACGGCTCCATCCGGATCCGTTTAACAACCCCGGGACGACTTGGTGAGTAGTTTTTAACTTTAACAATTAAATTTTTTTCTTTTTAATATTATCTAAACCGTTTGTATAATTGACCAATTTTTTATGAACTTTTACAGGTTCAATATCACGTCCTCCAAGATCACCAAGTCTATTTTAGCAATGATGTGTAGCATGCTCCGTCATCCGTACCCGCAGTACGCGAAAATGCCAAGGTCCGAGCAGCATAACTGGTTCCAGGCATTTGCGTACAATTATATTCAGTTTTTATCAAAGTTTTATTTTTGTAATCCATGCTAACGTTAATATTTTTTTTTTAAAGCAAGAATACACTTGGGACAAGAACCGTACATCCCAAGTGGAGAAGGCTTTCCACAAGAAGGCACGGTCCCATTACACTCACGTCATCAACGAGTGGAAGCAGAAGTGGGTCCTAAAGGAAGACCCGAAGGGAGTCAACCCATCGCTGATTGAAGGGTTCAGCCGCCACTGGATCAACCCCACTACTGCAGCAGATTCGGCGATGCATTCCCAGAACCGCAAGAGCGAGAGGGCCGGTCAGGGAATGGCGACTCATAACGCGGAAGCTAAGAGCACCGCACAACGAAAAATTGAATTTGTAAGTATTGCTTTATTCAATAGTGTTATTTATTGGATTTGACTAACCGTTTTTGTAATGTGCAGAAAGAAAAAACAGGGTAGGATCCAAATTTTCTTGAACTTACCCAAGAGGTCCACACGAACAAGTTCACCGGTCAGATCCAGGATCCGCTCGCTCGGAGAATCGTCGAATCAGCAAAGAGGCGGGTTGACGAGGTCCAGACTCAGTTATCCGAGGAGGTCGGTTCGACGGAGGAGGTAGTACCGTCACAAAGGATCAACGAGATCTTTCTTGAGGTAAATTCGTTTGTTTACTCAAAATTTAAATAGATGTTTTGGTTATTTTAATTGTTTAACTAATATTTGTTACTATACTTCGCAGGAAACGCAACGCAGGAAGGGCCGTGTTTTCGGTTTAGGAAACATGGGGGAAGCCTCCACTCCGCATTCACGCTTCCGACCTGAGAGCGACGTCTTCGCCGAGGCTCTGCGCGAGAAAGATGCTGAAATTGCAGCTCTCAAGGACACCTTTGAAGCTCGGATACGAGAGGAAAGGGTCGAGAATGAAAGAAAGATGGCGGAGATGCAAGCACGGATCTTGAACTACATCCAGTTTGGCGGACCTCCTCCAGGACAAGAATTGGGCGGGACTGAGCGTGCAGCGGGACCAGGAGCGGGAACGGGAACGGGAGCTTCAGCTACGGGTTCTGTTCAGGGGTTGGGAACGGGATTCGGACCCGGAAACGTTCCGGATCCCAATGTTATGTAAATTTTAAAAACACTTTTATTTTATAAAATTAATACAAAATTTTTAAAATATTTTGTATATAAAATTTTTATAAAAACAATTGATTATAAAATAATATATATTAAATATATTATTTAAAAAAATATTAATTTCATACCCGTCGGAAAAAACCGTCGGAAACTATCCATCGGTAAACCGTCGGTTAAGCCGTCGGTCCTACCTGTCGGAATACTCTCGGTAATCTACCGTCGGTTAAGAACCGTCGGTTTACCGTCGGTTAAGAACTGTCGGTAAACCGTCGGTTAGCAACCGTCGGTAAACCGTCGGTTAGCAACCGTCGGTAAACCGTCGGTTAGCAACCGTCGGTAAACCGTCGGTAAACAACCGTCGGTAAACCGTCGGTAAATTACCATCGGTTTGACGTCGATTTTATTCCTATCGGTATATTGTCGGTTCGCCGTCGGTTTTTGTGTTGTCGGTAAGTCGTCGATAATCTGTCGGAAAATTGCCTGTCGGAAAACTGTCGGAAAATATTGACTGATTTCCGACAGATTGTTTTATCCGACGCCGTGGAACCGACGGATTTGTCCTGTCGGAATACCATCAGAAAACGCCTTTTCCGACGGTATACCGACGGTTATGTCCGTCGGTTCCCGGCTGTTTTCTTGCAGTGTATTAGTTAGTAAACAATATTATTAAATGTTCCCATACTAAGATCACAAGACATACCATACATATCTATACTATTTAAATAAGAAAATTTATAAACCAATTTCATTGATATGATTTCAAACGTTCCAATAGTATAGTTTTTATTGGGGTTTGAATCATTCATGTGCATTTGGTTTAGGTTCCTTAACCAAAAAAAAATCGAAATTGAAAATAAATTAACCATAAAAATACCCACATCTATATTAAATCGATGAAAAAGATTTACCATAAAAATCTTATACTATTGGTAAGATTTCGACACATAAAAGGTAAATAAATACATTAGATAATTTCAAAAACAAAACTTACCTTAAACACAAAATCCTAACTATAAAATTTGATAACAATAAAGCAAAGTTCTTATTTGAAACCAAAAGAATATTCAAATGACAAAATGTTACCATAAATATAGGAAACAATAAAGATTAAGAACCATGAATGTAGACTAATTGTAGGGTAAATACACAATCTAACTTAGCTAATTATACTAACAGTATTAATTTTATGATTCAAAACGATTTCATATATTAATTTTCGCCATAGACGAAAATTATCAAATTCCTTAACAAGAAAGGAATATGCTTTAATATAGATTCCTTGGAAGATATTAAAAATCAAATTTAAATGAACATTATGGAAGAGAGTAATCCGTGTACGTTTCATTAACACAGAATATTCGAGTATTATATTATTTTCCTAATTAGTTAGGATTGGCTATCAAGTAATTCTCTGGACTTGTGCAAATCCAATAACTAACGAGATATGAGAATATTCAATTACTCTCTTGCGACATACACTATAAATAAAGTCCCTACATACTACACAATTCATTCATTCGAAAGTTTATTTCGAAATTGTCTCTCATAAAATATCGACCCTTCTAAAACATAATGATTTCACGTTTATGATTTCACGTTTTTAGCAATAAAAATTCATAGGAATCATTTTATTGTTACTTACTCGCGCGTCTTGGTAGTAACATGCTTCCAAATTTTTATTTTTTTTGCTCTTAGTTAAGAAGAATTTACGAATAGTTATTCGTTTTGATGGTTTTTAAAACATATTGTTCATGCATAATTATTTTAGTGCTAGAACAAAGAACGGTTCGATAGTTAAATAGGGTGATGACCTATAATATTAGATTGTTAATGTTTTCAGGATACGATTGAGAATTTCAATCCTATGTAGAAGGTGGAGCCGTGGTACAAGGTAATATATTATTCTGTGTTGAGAAAAAAAAATTGAGATCGATAAAGTTTTATATGATTTGATCTTATTAATTTATTTTGTGGGTTTAATGTTTCAGATGGGTTTTCTCTCCATTTTCAAAAGATAGCATGGTGTCGGTAAGCTTATCGAACTTCTATGTTTCTCTTCAAGATTTGTGGTTATGTTTTCAAAGTTTAATGGGTGAAATGACTTTAAAATTGACCATTGTCTTTACTAGCTATATGCATTGAGTTTGGCTGCAGAAACGTACATGGAGCATAAGGGAGTATAGACATTCATGGGAGGGATAGATGAGACGAGGAATGAGCCAAAACTATTCTTGGCTAAACGCTGCCATTTAGTACGAGCAAGTTTTCCAATGGGTTTTCATGGACCCTCCCACGTCAAGTATCCAACCAAACATACAACCGGTTTTATCCGAACCAAACAGAGATTGACTGGATCAGACCAGATCTGACCAACCAGAGGAAGAAAAAGGGTCTTGTGGAACCGACTCTTCCAGTTCTTAAAAATCTATAGTCTTCATGTCCACCATAATAAACCTTGATATATGAATTTTATTTTCGGAGAGGTATATAATTTTAGTTATGATGAGACAATACATTGGTTCATTTCTCGGTTATGGGATATGCTTATCTTGAATTTGATATATATATATATACCTAATTATTGAGGTCTTAGTTATGAAAACAGACGGCCAATAATTGATAATGATGATATTTCATAAAAGCAAATAATTCGAGTAAACTTAGAAATGATAGATTGGAATGAGTAGGAGAACAGTAAATAACATACACAAACGAAAGAAACGTAAACTGTAATTGAAGTCAATGACAGATATGCTTACCTTATTCATTAAAAAAATATCACCACAACACATCAACTTATTAGGATTTCGAAGCATCAACGAATCAGTAACTTATATATATCTTCTTAATAAAATATGTACACTTACTCTTACTAATACTAGGTATATATCCGCGCTACGCGCGGAATTTATTCTAATAAGTTTTTTTTTAAAATAAATAATATTTATATTTGTTATATTTATTATATTTGTACTGTTTTGTAACTAAAGTTGCATAATTATAATTTATGCAAACAAAAATGAATTAGCTAGAGGGTTTAATTTTAGTTGCATGATAATAATTTAAGTAGAAAAATGAATTAGTTAAAGAGTTTTTCTAAAATATTCTGATGATTAAAACATTAAAAAGAAAACAATAATCCAATATTCTCAAATATATTATAATTTACAAACAAAATAGTGAATAGAAGTTTAATCTTAGATTTGGGATCGCCGAATTTGGAATCGTCTTCGACACTTTGCCAATGAAATTACATACTATATCTTTAAGATACAAAAAACGTGTACAGTTGAAGTTTTTTATGTTCAACGTGTACAAACAAAATATCTTGATTGGTTATCACAGTAAATTTATTACACAAAATAATTTTATATATAAATTTATTATTTTAATAAAACATTAAAACATACAAATTATTAATCTAATACAATAAATTATATATTAGTTCTTTTTCTAGCTAATAAACATGGGACGTTTGCAAAAATGCCCTCGAAATTGAAGTCAACCCTGTTTATACCCTCGACCTTCTCCTTCCTCTCCATCGCTAATATATCCCCTTATTAATCTGGATATTCAAAGGAATGCCATCGTCAGACTTCATTTGAAGTCTGATATTTGAAATCAAAAGACAAAAGGACCCAAATTTGTTTTGGATATTCACGAAAATGTCATCGCCATGAATGCTCAACAACCACGACACCCACCATCGCCGACGAGTTAATGTGTAATCCAGCTCGTTTTTTCACCATTAAAGCTCAATTAAAGCTCAAGAATCTGAGCTCGGACGTTCTCCTCACCGATTTCTCTTTTCCCCTTTGATTTTGTGGGATTTTTCGATATTTTTCGATTCAAAAGTAGCGAAATCGTTTATCATCTAATAAAAACAGCAAAACACGTCTCGGATTTGGGGCTTTCGGTGATTTTAGACGTTCTGGGAAATCGACGCGGCTAAAAACAAACGGAAATCGGAGATTGGTAAGAACATTTTCATATCGTCGATTTTCAGATCCGGTTTTGTAGTCTGCATCTTTTCGTAAGCCTCAATATGGTCAACAAGAGGGTAGTTTTGCAATTGACTTTCAATTGCCAGACCTCCATAGAAGTCTGTTAAATTCCTTTGAAAACAAAAAAATACATCGTTAAAAAGTCCAAATAAGAAGAGGGTAGTTTTGCAATAGATTCAAATTTGTTTTTTTTGTCAGACTTCTGATGTAGTCTGGCAAGAAATTGACCGATTCTTGACTTTTTGTCAGACGGAATCCGTTGTCTGAAAATAATGGGGGGTAGAAACTGCAATTGACCCAAATTTTCAAACGTTGACCAAAATAAGCGAAAAAATTGTCAGACATGTAAATCTGTCTGAAAATAAGAAAAATAATCTCAGACGGCTATAGACATCTGAATTTCCAAAACTTTGCCAGACGGCAAAAGACATCTGAACAATTGAATTTTGGTCAACGCTCGAGAATGCGATGTTTTTCATCAGACTTCATTCGCTGTCTGAAAAAATTGTCAGACAGCATAAGAAGTTTGATGAGATATCAGACTTCCGAAGATGTCTGACATTTCAAAATCAATTGCAAAACTACCCTCTACTTTTTCTTCAGACTTCGGAAGAAGTCTGATTACTTTCAGACTTCTGCGAGAAGTCTGACATTTCAAAATCAATTGCAAAACTACCCTTTTTTCAGACTTCTTGAGCTGTCTGACAAAAAATTAAAAACTTCCAAAGCAGACAGCCTGCGCTGTCTGAATTGTTTCAGACTGCATCCGCTGTCTGGCATTTCAAAATCAATTGCAAAAATACCCTCTTTTTCAGACTACCATAGACGTCTGGTTATATAGAAAGCAGACTTCTATAGACGTCTGAAATATGTCAAACTTTTAAAATGCATTTTTATTGTATAATTGTGATTAATTTCGTTGACATTAATTTTTTTAAATGTGTGTTAGTGTTATATGTTCCTTCTGCGTGAGTTTTACATTCTTATATATGGTAATTATTTTAAAATAAATTTTTGAATAATATTGGCAATGTAGCTAATAGCATCCCCATTAGACTTCACAAAGAAGTTTGGCTTTTCCCAAAAGATCTCTAATGTTGTTTATACGTGTTTGTTTATACAGATAATGGTTCAGTTACCTGTTAATTTTGGTGAATGGGTTGTGAGAGACCAGATTTGGCATTTTGTGGTTGATAAGCTCAAAGGAGGGCGGTTTATCACTCTGCGTGATGGTTCTACACATCAAGAACTAGTTGAGATGGTACAAGATGATTATATGCTGGACAAGAAAACCGACCTGGTGGAGTTATCATATCCATTGCCGGAAGCACTCTTGAAACAAATGGATCCGGATAGCCCTCCGGTTTATGTCACAAATGATAGGCAAGTAAGGAGCATGGTTGAGTTAGCTAATACGCATTTAATCCGTCTATGTGTCTCGAGCCGATCCCGTATGGATGATGAAGATGCTGTGAATCATGATGACAAATATGAATCTGAAGATGTAGACGAAGATGACAAAGAAGAAGACTGGAATGCGGAATATGTGGACTCAGTCTCGGAGGATTCTGTTTGTGGTGGTGGTGGTAATGATGGTGTTGGTAACTTGGATGTGCCTGAGAATGTTTTCATGGAACACGCTGAGGCTTACCATGACGATGCTGATTATACCCTATATGGGAAAGTTAAACATGAAGATGTAGATGTGGAAGAAGATGAAGATTATAAGAAATATGAGTTGGAGAGTATGAATAATCAGAGTGTTCGCAAAAGGGACTTATCTGAGGGTATCATTCTCAATAAGTGTTTTGATAGCAAGAAAGACCTAATATCAGAGCTACGTTTGACGGCGATAATGAAGAAATTCACATTTAGGACAGAGAAGTCTGACAAGACACGTTTTGTGGCTAAATGTCGTGTGGAAGGATGCAAGTGGATGCTTCGAGCATGTGTGAAGAGCGAACCAAACAAGTACTGGGTGATGATCTATTCAGAAACACATTCATGCTCGATGGCGGACCGGATGTCTACGCGCAAACGTTTTACTCCAGTTTATATTGGTTGGTTGTTTACTGAAACTTTTGGTATGATTGAGGGGATAACACCAAAGCATGTCAAAGTATCAATGAAGAAGCAGTTTGGGATTAGGATGAGCTACACAACCGCATACAGAGCATTGTTACATGCTCAAAGGATTGTGAGAGGAACAGCGGAAGATGGGTACGCGAGACTGCCTTCTTTTTTGCATGGAATCAGGCAAACCAACCCGGGAACAGTAACTGGGCTTGAGCTAGATGAGAAGAATAGATTTAAGTATCTATTTATAGCATTTGGAGCTTCCATACATGGGTTTACGTACCTTAGAAGAGTCATTGTGGTGGATGGTACTCATCTTAATGGAAAGTATGGCGGTGTTATGCTAGTGGCGGCCGCACAAGACGGAAATTTTCAAATATTTCCGTTGGCTTTTGGAATTGTAGACTCTGAGAACGATGACTCGTGGAAATGGTTTTTCACCAAACTGAAAGAATGCATTTCAGACCAATATCCTTTGGTCATAGTCTCGGATAGATGTGAGTCGATCAAGAATGCGTGTGAAGCAGTTTTCCCTTGGGCACAGCGAGGGATATGCTATTACCATCTACAAAATAATATTGTTACCAAGTTCAGGGGAAAACATCTTCTGTACTTGGTGAAAAACGCGGCTTACGCTTATACAATTTACGATTTCGACCGAAACATGGCTTCCTTACGAGCGGCAAATCCTGAACTTGCTGATTACTTGGAAGAGGCGGATGTGAGTCTATGGTCACGCGTGCATTTCAACGGAGACAGGTACTTAGCGGTCTGACAATAGTTATCAGACTTCTAATGATGTCTGATACAATTATGAGACCTCTCTTGCTGTCTGATTATTTTTCCAGACGACTGGAGAAGTCTGAAAGCATAATGTTTTTATGATACTTTCTAATTCTTACTTGGGTTAACCTCTTTCAAATTGGTGGATACAGGTACAACATAAAGACGAGCAACATTGCTGAGTCTATAAACTCCGCAGTTAAGAAGGCAAAAGGATATCCCATATCTTTCCTTTTAGAGTTTATACAAGAGAAACTAGGGACGTGGTTTTGTAAAAGGCGGCTAGATGCAATGAGTCTCTCAACAACATTTAGCCGAGGAGTTGAATATTTGCTGGCTATTCGTGAATATTATGCAGATATGATGACGGCAGAACACGTAGATACGTATAAGTTCGTTGTTAAGGGAGGACATAGGGATTGTGTTGTTGATTTGGAACATCAGAAGTGTGAATGTGGTGTTTGGGATTACGAAAAGATACCTTGCTCACATGCCATATGCGCTGCACCGGAACTTGAGCTACACATTTCTACCCTTGTATGTCCATCTTACAGAACAGACTACTTGTATGCTGCATACTCGCGCAACATCTTACCAAAGAATGTTACCGGAAAGGCAAATCATGACACCGTGCGTGTCTATCCGCCGGAAGAGAGGCGGAAGCATGGAAGACAAAAGAAGTCGAGGTGGCAATCTATGCTAGAAATTGCCAAGAAGAAGAGCACTAAACCGCGGAAACTACACAAGCAATATTGTTGTTCGAACTGCAAACAACCAGGCCACAAACAACCTAAATGTCCACAACCTCAGGCTGATTAGAAATGGTTGAAATCTTATATGTTTTAGGGATTTCTGAAGTCTGATTTGTGTTCGTGTTCAGTGAAGTCTGATAAGTTTTAGGGTTTACAGAAGTCTGATATTTTTTTAGGATTCACTGAAGTCTGACGTAGTGATGTATTCCATAATTCTAATATTTAAACTTGTCTCAATTGTTTGGGTTCTGTTTCAACAAGCGTAGTAATAAACATAACTTGAATTAGTGCTTAAGTTTGTTACATAACTAAAAAACAAGCACAAAAGTAGGCCAAAAGATTGATGTGTTTTTTACAACCACCATAGATATGTATTGTTTAGGAATGCAAAAGATAAAGACGGTCTATTTATCACCGTAGGTGTCAAGAAAAGCATACTCGGAACGTTGCTCTTCACCTGTTCGCTTGAGTTCAAACAATATGTCAAAAGCTAGCCTGTCCCTGATTGACTTGATGTTCTTATCACAAAGATACTTTGGAAACTCCATTCCAAGTGAATGGAACTCGATGAACTTCAAGCAGAACACTCCACAGTCACCTGTTTTTTGTTTTGAGGAAGATCGCCGCTCCTAACAATCGAGTGGGTGTAACGATCGATTGGGTAAGGCCATCCATCAGCATCATGTATTTTCAAGATGTGCATCGCATAAGGAAACATCTCGCAGATTGGTGCCACTGCCGCTCCGACCAACTCATCAGTCCTATCATTAATGATGCTGTCCCATACTGTTACGTGCCTATCCGGGATTGAAATCATAATTGCTACCCAATGATTTCCGCCAGTGTGCAGTGCGGTGTAAATATAATCAATATCCACCGCCCAAGCCTTCGGTGATTTGCAGAATAGTGGTAGGTCACCAGTGAAGTAATCAAAACAACCAGCAGGAAGCATTCTAGTTGCGGCTGGTGCATTCCCTCCAGCACCACTACTAATAAAAGTTGGATAGTGTTGACGCCACAAGGCTTGAAGGAGTGTGTCAATGAAACACAGCCTCTCGCTCCTGAACCATTCCGGATGGCTGTGTTGGCGAAGCCTCAACAGATCAATACCCGCATCAATTTGCTGCATTAAGCCAAGCATGTGTTAATATAAAAAAAAAAAACACACAACCAGACAGCTATGGAAGTCTGGATATACAATCAGACTTCTATGGAAGTCTGGATATACTATCAGACTTCTTTGGAAGTCTGAGTATAAAACCAGACTTCTTTGGAAGTATGAATAAACAACCAGACTTCTTTGGAAGTCTGAATATACATCCATATTGGAATGGAGTTCTTAATTCATAACCATTGGAGTAATACTGACCGTGTCATGCAGCCATTCCTTTGGAGTGCGAAGATCGTAATACCATTGTAGTGATGTGTTCAGTTCCCTAGTTGGATAACCCCTACAAAAGAACAATACACTTGTTAGACATCGAGTTAGGTGTACATACTTACAATCTAAGCAGAGTATCAACACATACGGCTGTCTTTTGTTGTAATCATTAAGTGCCTTCACTTGCATCCTGGTGATAGCAGCACAAGGGTCATATCTCGGTGGAACCTGTGCTTGGACAACAGGTTTAGCTGGAGTCTTCACCTTCTCCTTTTGTTTAACCTGGGTTGCCTTTGCTTGCATGTAAACTTCAGCTGCCGCCTGCTTAGTGTCATGTTTAAACTGCCGCGTAGAATCGAAGTTTATGCCCGTAGCCGACCGTGCAACGACCATGACACTCGGATATGTGCCATCGGGTATACTCTGCATAGACAATTTGACAACCCATGTTCAACATAATGTTGGAACTAAAATTCACACAAGAACCAGACTTCACTAGACGTCTGGTAACTAGAATACATAACATGTCAGACATCCATAGACGTCTGACATGTGCTAAATGCCATCGAAAAATCATAGCAAGCCAATGCAACATAAGTCTAATGCCAGGAATCCATGTTCAAAGCAAATACAAGAACCAATGGGGAAAAAAACAAATACTATTATGCTTCAGCCTTTACAATGTTCATAAAGCAATAGAAGGCTACTTCCCCTCAAGTGATTTCTTCATAAGCCTGCTACTTCTCTTAGGCCCAACGTTCTTTTCCTTATTTGTATCCAGAGATTGAGGGTTTTGGAGACTAACCCCATCATCAGTCGCAATCGGTATGATTTCCTTAGAGGGATTGGCGGATTTATCTGCTGCAACTTTAGGCCTCGCTTTCCCTGCATGTTCAGGTTCGGATACCTTCAGTACAACTTTCTTCAGGTTCCTCTTAGGCCTTTCATTTTTCTTTCTTCCTCCCTCTTCATCAACCGCAGCAGCTTTTACCCCTTCTTGAACCTGAAGATCTTCAGCTGGATCTTCTTCATCCTCACCAACTCCAGCCTTCTTCATCTCATCGGCGGCAGCAGCAGCAGCAGCAGCAGCAGCAGCAGCAGCAGCAGCAGCAGCAGCAGTTTTTTCTTCTGCGTTCTTCACTCTTCCTTTCCCTCCAGTACCAGCTTTCTTCTTCTCCTTTTCCTTCACTTCAGAAGAATCTTTCTTCTGGTCTTTCTCCTTCTGCTCAACTCCAACACTCTCTTTCTTTAAACTCTGGACGAGCTTGGCAAGATCATCAATTCTGATACCCATCAGACGCAAACCATCGTTGAAAACATCTACCAATACATCAATCCGAGTTTCAAGTGATTTTTGCAAACCCTCAATCATTTGAACAACATCCCCATTTGTAGGACCAGCCTTCCCTACTCTAAGTTTCTTGCTAACTACCTCAGCCTCTTCTTCCTCATCTTCATCATCAGAAACAACCTGCAACAACTTCCTCTTGACTCCCACAACCTTACGCGTTTTCTCACCAGTTTGATCAGCATCTTTCTCAGACTTAATCTCAAGCTTAACAGGACCTCCAGCTCTGGTCTTGAACACACCTTCGCTCTTCCAGTGTTTTGAACCCCACCTCCAATGCACAGTCCCTAGCTGTCCGAACATTGCCTTCACAATGTTCTCAACTTTGTCGTCCTCCTCATCAGGGTTATCCCATACGGGAAACATGTCATCGTATTCCTTGATTACGAAGCTGTTGACGCGGGTCTGCAAATTACAAGTCACATAGAAAAACAAATATAAGCATTTGTAATATCAACCAGTCAGACATCATATGAGACTGGGTCATATGAAGTATGACATTATGTGTGTCAGACTTCATACGAAGTCTGACTTTTATGTCAGACTTCATACAAAGTCTGACATTATGTGTCAGACTTCATATGAAGTCTGACATAAAAGTCAGAGTTCATAAGTACAAGAAATACCTGTTTGCGTAAGGCTTCGTCGGCTTTCTTTCGACTCCGTGATCCCTGGTACGCCAGCAATGGTAGGTCTGGGGCATCCGGAAAGGGCTCTCCATAAGTTGTCGCCATAGCGGGACATGCCCAGTATATCCAGATGTTCAGGACCTCAGCAAAACCTCCGATCTGATAATTTTTTCCATCCACGAGTTTTCTGTTTGCCTCTTTAACAGAATCTATCAGAACCTTGAAGGCGAATCGTCCCCATGGATAGGATTGTATCGATCCTGGAAACAGCAGAAGCTTGGACATGTCACCCCTTGTGGAGGTTGTCCAGTGATGAGCCTCAATAAAGGTTGCATAGATTGCTAGATAGCCCAGCCATATCCTTTGTTCCGGTTCCCATTCAGAACATCTTGTACAAGCATCCATTAGTTGCGTATAACTTGGGCCTAAATCGAAATCCACCCTAAGAAGCTTCCACATTTCTCTCATCTCATCGGTATACTGAATTTCAGGGTACTCGAGGTTCTCAATATAGTCGCATTTGAGTCCGGTTATAGCATGAAACTCATTCAGGGAAAACCTAACTGGATTAACGCCGAAAAGAGACCATAACTCATACTTCTTCTTGCAGTCTAACTGCAGACAGAGCATATAGTGCACCATCCTTGAACACCATTTGAAATTCAGTTCATGGAATTTCAAAAAAACGCCAAGTTCTGAATCGAGGAGTTCCTGCCATTCAGCCGGTAACAGCGCTAGTTTAACATCAGTTATCAGATCTCTCCTTCCACTAAAGTAGTGTATGCTTTTATCCGGAGATGGTTCATAACCGGCAGTGAACATCCTTTGTGGGAATTCAACATCTTCCATAACGGAAACCTGAAACAACGAGGGCCTTACACAGTCAGACATCTTATGCCGTCTGCCAACTATAGTTATGTAAATATATAGAAGAGGAGAAGAGTCGAGGAATCTTACTGTCGAAGGAAGACGACGGAGGAGCTACAGTAAAACAAGATCGGGGCCCAACAAGATCTGGAATTTAGGAAAAAAGACAAAAAAGCTCAGCGCAAGTATGAGACAAAAAAGCTCAGACTTCAGACTTCAGACTCCACCTGGAGTCTGAGGATGTAATCAGACTCCATATGTGGTCTGAGATCTACAATCAGACACCAACAGCCGTCTGATTACTAATAGTTTAACTTAGAATTCCCCCGAAGAAGTTTTAGATTAATCTTACCGTCGAATGTAAGCGGCGGAGCAGAGAGAAACCAGATCTGGAAACGATACCCAGAAAAAGTGCACGGTGTCGATTGAGTGGATTTGAGAGAGAATAGTTTTTTTTTTTTTATCTTTCCTGCGAAACTGTAAAAAAAAAGGTTAAAAAATCATATTTATATATGTCTCATAGGGGGCAGTTAAAACGAGACGGTTTTACCACTGGCGGACGGTTTTACTGCAGACGTAACTGCCGCGCTTTTTTCGTCTCCTTTTTACATAACTCCCGCCCGTTTAATTTACAAAATATTTAAATTCCCGGGCATGCAAGAGGCCACGTGTCGTTACGCACGCGAAGTCTGGTGAAAATTAGTTATTGTAGATTCAGACTCCATACGAAGTCTGAGGAAAATAATTTAAGTCTTAAAACTAATTATTGTAGATTCAGACTCCATACGAAGTCTGAGGAAAATCATTTAAGTCTTAAAACTAATTATTGTAGATTCAGATTCCATACGAAGTTTGAGGAAAATAATTTATTAGTCAGACTTCTTTTGAAGTCTGACAATTCGCAGATTTGGATGATGAATGAAATTGGACGATGATGAATGAACAGAAATTGGATAAAACCCTAAAATTCGTCTTATAACACATAAAATTGTACTTGGATACATAGGACTTATATTACAGGAAACCAAAAGCCCTCAAGATAATCGGGACGATGATAACAGCACCAGCAACCATCAGATACTCATACTTGGCGCCACGCACCGTCTGGCTAGATGGTTTCTCAGTCAAGAGCTCCTTTAGTTGAGCTATCTCTGCCTGCGCTTTCTTGATCTCATCGTGCAAGTTGGTTACACAGTCAATTTCAGCATAACAAAGGAAGATGTAATCAACTTGTTCGCCATGTTGGTCCACACTCAGCTTTAACTCGTGAAACTCCTCCATCATAGCCTCATCCCACCACTTCATTATATGGTAGCCACCATCCTATACAGCCACATTTTAAATATGCAATATCATCTTCAAATTCCGAAAATAAGCTCGAATAAGTCAAAACGAAACAAAACAGAAGAGAAAGGCAATTACATCCCAGTTACGACATCCAAAGAATCTTCTTCCCGGATTATCGGCTGTAGTGGATGTTCGCATGACAGGGTCCAGACCGCAGAAACATTTTTTGGGGAATCCATTGCATGAACCGGATCTTTGTCGGAATGTGGAAGTTGAGAATGAACTACTACTACTCGAGGTTGGAACCTGACTGAATCGCCCCATCCTGTGTACAATAAAACGATTGTAAGTCAGACTTCTAAAACAGTCTGAACAAAAACAATTCCAAATTCAGACTTCTAATAGAGTCTAACTCAAGCATAGAACCTAGGGGCCCTAGAACCTATCTATTTTTTGTTGGGGATGTTCAGATCTAGACAAAAGACATGTGAAAAAGAGGATGATTGGGACTCAAAACCGTATGGATCTAAAACGAGAAATATATTAAAAAAACAATTTTTTTGCTAATTTTTTTGTTAAGATCTAGACAAAAGACATGTGAAACCGGGGATGATTCGGTCTCAAAACCGTATGGATCCCATGGATCTAAAACGAGAAATATATAAAAATTTATCTATTTTTAGTTTTATTCAGATCTAGACGAAGTACAAAGTACATATGAAAAAGGGGATGACTCGAACTCAAAACCGTACAGATCTAATACGAGAAATATATAAAAACCAAATTTTTGTTTAGATCTAGACAAATATCAAAGAAAAAATGACTTCTTTCGTATAGATCTCAAACATTTAAAGAACGAAGAGCTTAGAATATGATGGCGGCGGTGTATGGACTGGTCAGGAGAGACGAAAAGAAGAGATAATTACAAGAATGAAGAAGATGACGACGGCGGTAGCGGTGGCGGTGGCGGCTGAGGGTTGGCGGAGAGTTATTAGAGGGTATTTAGAGAGTATCTAGAGAGGGAGTGTGTTTCTGTTTTAGAGAGAGAAGTTTGATAATGACTTTTACGATCTAATGTCGGTAACTTCCGTTTATATATAGGGTAAATTCCCAAGTAGGGTTTAGTTTTTGGTCGAGATTAGTCAGACTTCTTCGGTAGTCTGAGAAATCATGTACGTTAATCAGATTAACATGGAAGTCTGATATACCCTAAATCTACTAATTACTACTTAAATACCATCATATTATATAGAAAACTTAGCAAAAACATCAAACTCGTTTAATATAGTCACAACCTAACCAGTATATGCAAATGTAACAACATGGATGAAAATTCACAAACCCTCAGCCTAACCCTACAGATGAAAATATGATATCCAACTCCATATGTCAAGCATAGCTCAAGCTACATGGTGTTTTTTAACCAAATATACCTTAAATGGTTAAAATTGACTAAATATCACGTACGAGAAGTCTGAGAGATAATTAAGTTGAAAATTTAAATTATAAAATTATTAAAAATATTTTGAGGAAAATTTCGGATACATAAATTAAATATGGGACTTTTGGACATATGTAAATTAAAATTACATAATATTTAGTCAATTTTAACCATTTAAGGTATATTTGGTTGAAAACACCATGTATTTACGAAACCCCAAAATTCAGACTTCTATAGAAGTCTGATAAACCCTAAATTTAGTATTTATCACTTAACATCGAAAAATATTTAAACAAAACACCTAGGACACATCAAATTCGTTAATTATATCACCATTATAACATACATGTGCAAATATATTTTTTCAAATTTGAATTTCTTAAACCATGAGTCTAACTAACCCTAAGGTTATATGTAAGTTATATGTAAATGTTCTATTATGTTCCATTACAAAGTAGGGTTCTAAGGCATACTTAACTAACATAGTTTAATATGACTCAATTTTATAAAATTTTAATTTATATACTACTAAATTGTTTATATATAATTTATGTATATAAAAGTTTTGACAAAATATTTTTTAATAATTTTAAAATTTAAATTTAGTAATTAATTCTGTGTCAGACTTCTATTGGAGTCTGACATCTCAGACATCCATAGAAGTCTGAAATAGTCGAAGGTTATAATGGTAATTGCGTTTGACGTTTTTTTGATTGGTCGTAAGGACAGCGCGGTAATTTCATAAGGCCGCAAAACCAGTTTTATATTTGATTCAAGTTTGGGGGTACACTTTTATTTAAATTCAAGTTTGAGGGCATTTTAAGCAATTTCCCCAATAAACATGAATTATATAAAATTTGGAAATTATGAATTGTTTTTGTTAGTATTTCTTTGGTTCTAATTTTTTCAAACTTAGCTATTTCTTTCAGTCTTTTATTTGATTTTTTACCAATCTTTAATTAATTCATGTATCCATCTCCATTTCATATGAAAAAACAATAATAATATTCTTCTTCTTTCAATTCAGACAGTTAAAAAAAAAATTATTTTGTCACTATTAAGCTTATTTTTTCCCACCATTATCACTCCCAATATCTATTTCTTTTTAAACTGTTCTTTACAATTGTTTTCTCTGAATTAAAAAAAAATCATGTATCCCATGGCAAATTGTTACTGCTCTTTTCACTATCTCTTTCGTATAAGTCCAATTAGGGTTGAACAAATTCCCTAATTAAGCCAAAATTTATGAACTGAATATCTCAAGCCCATGCCAAATTGAATTATTAAAAACAATTATATATTATTAACCAATTTCAAACATAATTAAATCAAGCAATATAAAAAACTCGACCAAAATGTATTTAATTTAATAATTTAATTATATATGTAATATTAAAATCTATAATCTTTATTAAATTAGTAGATTGCTTTATTTTATTTTATAAATATTTTTATTAAAATCCAAAACAAATAATAATTTTGATCCAAAATGAAACTTAATTTTTATAATCTAAAAAATCTAAAATCCTTAAACTACAAATCAAACCCAATTAAACTATCATGATTATGAATGAAATCTATTGTTTCTAAAACTCAAAAAACTCCCCAAACCGAACATAATTTTTTGAACTCATCAGAACCAAAATATAAAGTAATCAGAATGTAATAGAAATTCATATATTAAATCAACCAATCTCAAATTGAACCAATTCAAAATATTTAAAAACTGAAGTGATCAAATTTCATTTAAACTTAAATACCTAGAGATAATATAAACAATACGCGAGAACAGAGAGAGTTGTATAATATTCCTTTCTGTGAATGCATGAAACCTAAAAGCATGAAACCGTATGATAAACAGCTAACATCCCTAATTTAGTTGGCTTGAACTTTTATTAGGTAGATCATAAGTTTAATATTTCAGCATAGAGAGATGGAAAACTAATTACTTTTTCTGAGTTGCTTTTGGAGGAATATCCCCCATCTCTTTCCTTCTGCTAAGCACTTGATTCTTCATCTTTGCATCAAATTTAGTCTTGTCTTCATCATCATCGTCATCATCACTACGTCCAACTGGATCAGATACAGACAAGCTTTTATCTTTTTGAGCGGCTTCTTAGAACCCAGAGCTTCCTGCACAGATAGCACCTCCTTTGAGTCAGATGCATTCTGAAATGTAAAACAGTTTTAAGATAAATAAAGACACATAAAAGATAACCTTCAATTTTTGGTCTGATGCCTATGACAAACTGCTAGACAGACTACAAAGCCTAACACGCAACTACCAGGAGGATAAGTACTATAGTTATTCGCAACACTTTCACACTTAATATACAGATTAGCCTAGACTTTCACACACAAGAGGGGAATATATGAAAGGAAAAAAACCGCCAGCAAAAGAAAGATAAATTGTATTATTGCCCGTTCTTTATTTGTAGATTCTGCCTTCAAAAGTCGAGGATCGTTCAACACGTCATGACAGCTCTTAATATTTTGCTTTACAGCTGCCAGTTCCTTCTCTTCTTCCTCAGCTTCTTCTCCGAATGATAGTAAATTCAATTTCCTGATTGTAGCAAAGACAGCAAAAGGAAAAAAAAATCTCAAAGAACAGCCCAAGCAATGATAAAGCTAAAATTAAGACTTTCAATGGATAGCATCTTATTTCACGCCTTTTTTGGGGGTTCCTTGGCTTCAGCAACAGGAACATGTGATGTCTTAATTTGCTAACACTCTAGGAACAATATCTTCGAAAGGGTTCCACAAAACCTAATGTATAAAACAAAAAATAAGAAGAAGAAGAAAATCACAAGACTGACAAACTGAAGACTGAGTATCATAAGAGCATCATCTATAAGAGAACATCAACATTGTTGTATGACAGCATGTAACACTACAACAAATTTACCATGTAAGAACTCTTACCTCAACAGATAATATTTTGGGGGCAGGATCCATGGGACGATCATTCGTAAAACATCCGATGAGGTGCACATACCTAGGTTCTCAGTCATCTTCTATGTCAATGAGTATTAGTAATAACTTTGTTTCCCACTTTCACTGACACACTTAAGGATGAAGTAGAGGCTAGTGTCGGAACCTTAGGACCCGTCTGACCGGAAAAAGCATTATCAGCTGCAATTGTTAGATCGCAGACCATGGTTCTTATAAAGCTGGAAAGAAAAGTACTTTTGATAATCAAGTAACTTAATAAATTACTTGACAGATCAGACAGGTTACAACACAAATCTGTCTTTCCCTATCATGGATTTATCTGATTAGAAAATAAAAGAGAAGCTACCTCCTGGCTGTGAATTGAGACAAGTGCTTTCAGCTGATCTCGCCTAAACAATGTGTCATTATGCCCAATTACGGCATCAAGAACCTGAGGCATGCAAAAAACGGTGACAGAATTAAACACCCACAGCTACATAATACTTTGCCATCTATAAATGCATTCACCTATCTAAGTGATATAATCAATAAAATTAGCTTCAACAAGTACCACTTATTAATGACATTGCTATATTGAAAGCAAGGTTCAACAAACAAATTGCACATTCTTCTATTGTAATGTATTGACATTTAGTGCTCTGACATAGATTGCTACAACAACAAGATCACCTTTCCAAAAGGGTAAGCAATTGGATAGCAGATTATCAACAGCAAGTCCATATCTCGAGCATATAGTTTGCGGAATGATCTGGTTGTAACATAATTTGAATCAGCTATACTTGGAAAATTTTGAATAAAAGACAAACCAACAGCAAGAAGACATTAAAACAAAAAAGGCTACCTCCCCAAAAGCAAGAACAAAAGTAACTGATAGCAAAACAGCCACAAAGGGATGAAATATCTTATCCATGCATATAGAAAGGGCCTAAAAAGAGGGAAAAAAAAAACCTTCATGTATTCTCGTAATTATGAGGTGCACACAATTAGCAGTTTATATAGATGTAAATCAGAAAAATAAATCAAGTTTAACCTCCATGGCAGCTGCATTGCATAGAAGCAGAGTCACAAGCAGTTGATGCTGCATCTTAACCACTCGTAAGATAGCAGCTGCAATATCCAACTAACTGTCAAGACTCAGTAGTAAGAACATAGACTCCATCAGAAGGGTCGTTACAGCCAAATTTACAGGATACAAAATGAAAAAATCCAATCTTTTTTTAATATAATTATATACCCATTACGAATCGAGCAAGTCCTGTATGTAAATTTCAATCTAAGCACCGGTTTTTACCATGATCAGAAGAAAAGAAACTATTTTGATGGCAAAGAACCGAATGGAGTTAGTACCGGCTTGTTTTTTCTCAGCGGAGGAACCACTTTGCTGGAGAATCTTAAGCTCGACAAGGCCAAGGGACATTAGACCTAGCGACGGTGGCGTAAATAGCACCATATGAGAGTCTGGTAGCTATCTCGATAACCACTCACTAAGGACCTTGTGCGACTCAGACTATCACTCGTAGCAGTTGAAGCCACCAATGAAATCAAATGCAAATAAGAAAACATGTTGTTTATTTTTGGTAGAAAACAGTGAGAATCGGAAGGGAAAGGGTCAGATAATCTACCTTATATTACATGCATCTGGTAAAAAAAGTAGGAAAGCTTGGACGGTGGTTAGTGAAGCTTCAAATCTCCGGAAGATGAAGAGATGCCTAAAAGAGTTGTCGAATCTACAGGAAAAAAACTATGTAAGATTCAGTCAAGAGAAAGTGATTTTTATGAAGATCAATGGTCAGATCGTGAACCTGATTTCGACATGCAGTTGCCGGCGAAGAGCAAATCTCCAGAAATCGAGGAGTTGCGACAAAGGGTTTTCGATTTAAGCGTAGAAGATGCGGGGCTCGTCGTCGAAGGTTTGTAGACCTTGGCGATTGATATTATCGACAAAACATACACAAACAGTCGACCATAGAAATCACGGCAAAGAAATCGCCTTATCACATCGTCTGGAGAGATTTCTCTGTGAAAAATGAAAGAGAGATAGTAATCACAAGTTTTGCTTAATCGATTAGTTTTTTTTTAGGTTTGAACATGTGGAATCTGACGTGGAAGAACGGTATGTTCTGATTGGACTTAATTTTTTTTTTCATTAATACAAGTGTCACCCTCATATTCTCTCCTACGGCTGACGTGTCATGCCCTGGAGAGACAATCCTTCTATTATATATATAATGTGTAAACTTTAAGTTAACTAACATTACATTTATTACAAACATGTTCTTCGAAATGTTGTTATAAAGTTTGATGATTGTTAGATAACAAAAATAGATAGAAAGTATTTGATTTAATCGCAGTAAAAATATGCAGAGAAATATATAAAACTAAATTTTCTGTATTTTTTATTTCGAATAAAATACAGATCGAACAGATTTAAATAGACATATGTTTAAACGGGTGAATCTAAATGTATCCTAAATATAAACGGGTCTAAATGAGTTGGTGCTACCTGTTTTAACATCTCTTTGTAAATACAAATAAAATTTTAAAAAACAAAATCCAAAAAATAATTGTTTTCCTAAAATATTATTGTCAAAAATTGACTTAAATAGCTAAAAAATATTAAATTCAATCGAAATAAAAATATATAGAGAAATATAAAAATTTAAATATACAAAGTTAAATAGTACCGTAAAACCAACAACACTATTTTGAAGAAAAAAAACCCGAAAAAACAAAATAAGATATCAATAATATTCCGCGCTCAGCGCGGATCAAAATCTAGTAGATATTATAACTTCATAAAACGTTTAAACATTAGAAATTAGTCATTAACTATATTATTTGATCATATGTGACATGTTTGTTTTGATGCTTTCTAATTTTCCGACTTTTATGAGTTGTTTCGTGAAAACATGCAAAATAATTTGAGACCATTGTAAAACATATTAAAAATCAAATTAGTTCTTTTGAATTATAAAAATTAAAAACAAACTTAGATCAATGCAAGATGTGTTATGAACATATTACTATATTTTTACTCTCATTAAAATATACCTATATTTATATTAAAAATTAAAATTTCATTTACAAAAATTTAAAACAAATATAAATTGTTCAGTATATAAACATATTTGGTTCGATAAAAAGGTAAACAAATATTTTAGACAAATGTAAAATAGATTAAATTTACATTACATACCTTTACCACGACTATTATATATAGTTTTCTTTTCAAGACAACGAATATTATGTTAAGAATATAATATCACAACTATTCAAAAATTACAACTCCGCAAACAAAATACGATTTTAGAAAGGATGTTAACATAGTAAATTGACACTTGTGAATAATTGTATACAATACAATCATTTAATTAAGATATCCTGCTAAGCAAAACAAAATAAAAATAAAATTAAAATTAAAATTAATAACTCAATTAATTCAGATTATTTATGTTATTATATCTATTAACAATTATTTATTTCATTATAAGTGTAAACTATAATGATTCAGTTAATTCACATCATTGCATATTGTTATTATTTTTTAATATAAAATTCATACAAAAATTTCATGTCATGAAAAATGAAAATAAGCATAACCAAATATTAAAAGTTATTCAAATAAAAATAGATATAATTAAATTAAATGATTATAGCTTCATGTAAGATAATAAAATATAAATTATTTTATAAGAACATTTAATACATAACTTTATAAAATTTATGGTATATAAGAAAGAAATCATTGTTTAAACATACATATTTAAAATTAAAGAATGGTTTATATATGTTAAAATACAAAATTACTTATAAAAATAGCATAATTATACATTGTACATACTGTTTAAATATAGGGTTTTCTGCAAAAAAAAACTTTCAAATAGTCAATTTTTTCGAATCAACCCTCAATCTTAGTTAAATGCAGTCCAACCCTCAATGTCACGGTCAACCCTCAATATAGGATGTCCGTGTATTGATGACGTGGCAACGTTAAAAATAAATAGATACTAAAACACAGTCGTTTTAAGACTTAACTTAAAATTTAACATCTTGCTGTTTTTATTGCTTTTCATCACTTTTCGTCCAAATATCCAATTATCATATATATGATTTTTTTTCCTTTAACATTTATAAACTTTAGAACCCGTATCTTTCTTATAAAGCTAATTTCGATTGTTTAATCAAAAAAAATGAATTACATTTGATTGCAATTAACATATACTGTAAAAACTCTGATTTTGATTTTGTATAGCTTCATAGCTTCTCTTGCTTCTCCCTACTTTCCCTAGCTCCTCCAATCTCTCTCTTATGTTCCATTGCCATCCACTGCAATATTCATCTCCGCCATCTCTAATTATGAGGTAAGAGACACCAAGAAGGTGCCTTTACCTTAGCGCAGGGGATAAGACGGAGAAGCTCGCGGGAGGAGAGAGCGCCAATGTCGCCGTGAAGCGCATCAAGAGGGGAGAGGAAAGATGTGCGGAAGCTGAGGGAAACGAGTGTCTGATAAACCTTGTTGGCGAAGAAGGCGGATTTACCGACACCGGTGAAGAAAACGGTGCCGGCTAAGGAAAGGAGAATGCGTGCAAAATCTAGGGTATGGGAGAGGTCGAGAAGATTGAAAAATTGACTGAGAAGATCTTTTTGAGATGTGCGTAGGTTGATGAGATTATCTTGGGAGATATCTTGGTGATGTTCTGATCCGCCATTATTTAGGGACTTTTTGCTTCATAGATCTAAAAAGTAGAATGTGAATTACTGAAGACGGATGGGGAAAATCAGAGATCTATAGTTTGCATGTGTAAAAAAGAAATAATAATAATTATATTCATTTGATACGTGGATGAAAAGGGATGAGAGGCAAAATGGATATACCCAACTACATGTAGTTTTTCTCTCATATAAACAACATGCATTTTTTCAAAGTGTGTTGTTTTAGTTTTGTTAAAACGACCGCGTTTTACTCTTCGTCTAGTTTACTGATGGTGCCACGTCATCGATACACGAACGTCCTATATAGCGGTTTGATTGTGACGTTGATGGTTGAATTGCATTTAATTGTGATGGAGGGTTGATTCGAAAAAGTTGACCACTTGAAGGTTTTTTTTTATAGAAAACCCTTAAATATATGAGGGATTTGTTTGAAACACACCAAAATTTGAGTTTTAATATAAAACTGCATTCCAAATGAAAAAATGCAAAGTATATATCAAATGGTACGATCCTCTCACAACCAACAAAAAAACTAAAACCGTAGTTATCATTATAACTTCCGCGCTTTACCCCAAAATTTTTGAAGACTTCTCTAGAAGTTTTCTACAAAATAACATCTTAATTTAAAATATTTTTTAATTCATAATTTAAATATAGATAACTGTGAAGTTTATAAAATTAAATTTCATAAAACTGAAACAAATTAAACAATATGAATTAAAATGGGGTATAAACAAAAAAAAAAAGAGGTTTCAATGAAACATCTACATATATCATTAGGGTTAAATTTGACCTTTTAGATTTTTGAGTTGAAATGTTAAACTTTTACATACTTGTTATATTTAGAATATGTTAAACAATTTTGATATTTGTTATAATATTTACTTCATAATTTTGTAGTTTAAGTGGTAGCTAGTCCATTTAGGGCTAGAGACTTCTCGAGAAGTCTTTTACTAGTTTAGTATGAAGTCTTTTGAAACTGAATTTTTTAGAAGACTTCTCAAGATGTCTACAATAAGACTTCTTTCCAAGTCTCTAAGCGAAAGAAATATTTACTACTGCTTTATATTTTAACCCGATCCCATAAATTTAACCATATATATAAATGATTTTTTTTATCTGGGACTGAGTTATAATTTATTACCGGATCCAAAGGACCCTAGGTAACGATTTCTCTCTAAACTTTCCTGATCTGGTTTTGCAGCCACCGTGCTCCGCCACCTAACTTTTTACGATATCGTCTCAATCCGATTCAGTCTTCATTTTTCTCTTTGTAAGTCTTCTGCCAATCTACGCCTCAATCTTCTCCTCTTTATCGCAAGTGTTTTGATTTTCAGTTTCCTGTATTTATCGTCAAATCTCGAAACTTTTATTTTCCCCTTGATTATCTGATCAATGTTATGTAAATCTCGTAGATAAAAAGTTGATTTTCAAATGTTGTACTCTTTGATGCAAATCTCTTAACATTCTCTTTGGATTTATTAAGGGTCGTTGTTTCAAAAATCTCGTAACCATGTTGATTTCAACTGGTTTAGTCACTTTTATCATAGCTATGGATTTTGATTTTTGTCGTCTCGGATAATTCTCTCGAGAATTATCTTGGAGACTTCTTAAGGAATCTTATCTTGGAGACTTCTTAAGGAAGCTTCTCTCAGAGACTTCTCTCAGAGACTTCTATTGGAGACTTCTCTTGGTTACTTTATAATTTCATAGTATGCGAGCCGGAGCTGCCATAGCTTATGGCTAGAGCAATGGGAGGGGCCCCAGCAGAGAGAATAGAACCTTAAGGATAACGAGTGCTCCGCCCGTCAAGCGGGCGGCGGGAGCAGCAGGAAAGTACTTGGTAGGCCAAAGAAGCCCTCAGATCCTAGTAAGAAGAAGAAGAAGAAGAAGAAGAAGAAGAAGAAGAAGAAGAAGAAGAAGAAGAAGAAGAAGAAGAAGAAGAAGCCCTCAAAGCCTAATAAAGAGGAGAACCCATCAGAGCCTAATAAAAAGAAGAACCCCTCATATGTTCTCATGGAAACGCCCGTATTCCCACATCGGATGTTCTCAAAAGATGACCACCTCTTCGGTAAGAAAAACATAACTTACTATAGCTGAAGGAGAGAATTACTTGAGACGTTGTGCACTGCACTACATGAGGATGAGTGGGAAGATCTTAAAAACTCACATCTGGATGTGTTAGTGATTTTCTACGAGTTGAAGTTTGGTTGGGCTTCGAGGATGGTGCATTACATGCTAAGATAAACCGTATGATCTATGGGCTCTCATTGGTGTCGATCAATTTATAATTTCACTGAATGAGTTCCATCATATCACTGGACTCGACTGTAGCCATATGGAACTTCTGGTAAAGCCAGAAGTGGAGATCACAAAAGAGATTAAAGAATTCTGGGAGCTTCTGGACATTAGTGTCGAGACTGGTCCAAGTTATGCGGATTTAGTTGACGCGTGCAAAAAGTGTGTTGATTGGGAGCCGGAAGATCAGATCAAGTTAGGCTATCTAGCCCTTACGTTTCTTTCATCAAGGCTCATAGCATGCTAAACCCATCCCGAGCTGTCCTTAATATTACGGTGATCGATCCAGTTGAGTCATGAAAACACATGTGGGGAAGAGTGGCTCATAACTTCTTGATGATGTCTGTGAAAAAGCGGATGTGGCACAAGGGCCGTATACCATTGCAAATTTTCTCTAAGTCTTGCAAGTATGGATCTTGTCTGCTCTATATGTATTCATTAAAAATTATGGAGATTCCTTACCTGACAAGCCAACTCAACCACTTCTGGTTTACCCTGGATCAAGAGGACGAAAGTATGTCAAAAAAATATGAAGAAATATGTATTCCATCTGTCTAACTCTGTTAAATCACTGTCAATATCCGCTTTATCTTATTGTAGAATATGTTTTCTATAAACTTATCTTTTGTAGACCTCGGTGAAACACTTTGTCAGGATAGATTACGACGACATATTTCCACTTTGGGCTAATGATGAAGAAGATGTTAGAGCTGTCAACATTGTGAAAGAAATGTATTGACATTTTGGAGGAAAGGCGTGGGAATGAGACTAGACTCACGGGCCAACTAAGGATATTCTGCTATAAAAACCAAGGGGTGTGCATGGGAGAAAGAGAAAGAGGAGAATAAGACAATTAAAAGAAAGGCATAGGTTGTTAGTGAAGGATTTTCGAAGAGAGTTAAGCAAGATGTTGAGGATGATGATGAGATATGGGGTCCAATTAATTACCTAAGGTGTGATACCCCGTATCCAAAATACGGTCAACGGGCAACAGAAAGTCAACCAGGGGCAAAATCGTCATTTTAGCCAAGTGAGGGGCAAAATGGTAATTTTGCAAAAGTTCGAGACGGAAGCTGAGGCGGGCCAAATATTCTTATTTTTTCAACATAAAGAATATTTAGAAGACCAGGATTGGAAGAAACGGAGCGGAAACGTGTTTTACGGCTTGTCGGGAATGGAAACCGACAAACCCAAAGAAACTTCGAAAATTCATAACCAGAGCTACGTAAGTCCGAACGGAGTGATTCGAAATGCTAAATTCATCAGATAGCATGGAGAATCTGATTGTGGAGGTTTGAGTATTTATGGGATCATCCGGAGAGGTTTTAGAATATTAAACGCAAAAACCGTCTAAACCGAGTATTGGAAGAATTGGGGATTAGATGTTGATTAAGGCTGATTAAGGGAAGGTTTTTGGGCAGATGTCTTCACCCCAGGTCGCCACATTGCATGCTTGGAGTGCCATGCATGGAGAATTCAATGAATCTCTCATGCATGCAAGAAACCATCTTGTCCAATTCATTGTACTCACCCAACCACTCTCTCTAATCTCTCTAACACACTGGCGACACTCCCTCATCTCTCTCTCTCTCT